>JAESIX010000009.1:1309702-2619404 GCA_016802215.1 Brachionus paranguensis | reverse complement strand
TGCCACCCTGAGTAATCTTACTTAAAATTACGTAAAAAGACGTAATTTTACATTCTCCTTTTTCCGTAAAAGCACTGTATGTTATCAATAGCTATAAGTGTTGAAAATGGCTTCAAAACCCCGATGCACTCGACGTTTTTTTCATTCTTTTTGGTCTTTTTGTTTTATTTTCTTGATAGGTCCATTCTTTCAACAATTCTATCGGATTCACTTTCCAAATCAAGCATTTTAGAATTTAGTGAAAAAATTCCATTATAATTTTTCATATAATTTTTATGTCAAAATAGTTTTTTGTTTAAAAATAGTTTTTTTTAAATAAAAGCTTTGCAACTAATGTATTTTTCACCATTAGAATTTTTCTTCTTTTTGATAGCATAATTGTATCCACACATCCAATTAATTGAAGGTCTACCATTTTTTGGTCTATTATTAAAAAACATAGTCATTTGCCAACAAGCTTTCTCCTTTAAACCAAATTTTATCACTCGAGTCTTCATCGTCGGATGTTTCATTGAAACCATTATTCAAAATATAGTTAAGTTTTACATTTTCTTTGTTCATTTTGATAATTCAAATAATTTAAAGAAAAGAAGAAGGAACGATATTTATTTTCATAAAGTAAAAAATGATTAAAAGCTCTTAGATCGAGCGAATGTGTTGAAATATTAGTAAAATTCCACAAGTTTTGCAATGAAAACCTTAAATCTATAAATTAAAAAAAATAGAACTGTATTTTTTTAGAAAATCGCAAGAAAGACATGCTATTACTTTTTTAAATTTCTTTATTTTTATTTTCTATTATATTATATTATATTATATTATATTATATTATATTATATTATATTATATTATATTATATTATATTATATTATATTATATTATATTATATTATATTATATTATATTATATTATATTATATTATATATCATTTTGATAGCTTAATTTGATAGAAATAAATGAATTTTAATTTTAAAAATTCTATTAGACATAAAAAACTTTTATGTAAATTAAAAAAAAAATTCCATTTAAAGGATGAACCATTAAATGGAATAATAACCATTTTGTGTAATCACTCATTTCATGCCAATTGTCTGTCAAAATGGGGCGATACATGCTGTCCGATTTGTCGATACAACCAAACACCAGATTACACAATGGAAAATTCATGCAGCGAATGCGGAGCTCATGAGGTAAATTTAAAAATCTGCTTATAAAAATTTTTTAAAATTATAAAATCATACAAGACTTTGTGGATATGTCTAATTTGTGGTCATATTGGATGTGGAAGATATGTTCAAGGACATGCCTTCAAGCACTTTCAGTATACCAACCATAACTATTCCATGCTATTGGGCTGCAACAAGGTTTGGGACTATACTGCTGACAATTATGTTCATCGATTAGTGCAAAATAAAGCCGATGGTAAACTTGTCCAATTCGATGAAAACGGAAGAGAGGTTAAAAATTTGGAATTTTTTTTTAAATATTTAAACATGATGTTAATTTTAGGTACAGCAGGATGAAAAAATGGAATCTATAACTCTTGAGGTAATTTATTTTTAAATTTTAATATAAATTAAAAAGTTATTTCAATTTAAAAAAAAATGATAATTTATTTTTAGTATACTTATCTTTTGACGTCTCAACTTGAATCTCAGAGAGCTTATTATGAGGAAAAAATCAATCGCATGCAAGATAAATACGAACTACAGGTATTTATTAAATTTAATATTTAAAAAGAATTAATTTTCCTCTGATAGATGAGTGATTTAGAGAAAAAAACAATTCAAACTGAAGAAGAGAATTCGAGACTCAAGGATAATCTACATCAGCTAACAAAAGAAAAATCTACTTATGAAAAAAAATGCTCGACAGTAGGATTTAATGACATTATTTAATAAGAATATTTAATTGAATAAAAATATTAGATGAATGCAAAATTGAGCAAAATTCAGCTCGAGCTGAGCGAAGAAAAAGAGATGAACAAATGCTTAAGCTCAAACCAGGAAGCTTACCAAAATAAATTGAGCAAATTGGAAGAAAATTTAAAGAAATTAAGTCAAGACAAAGATAACGAAATACAGGACCTAAGGTCACAATTGAGTGATATCATGTTTTATTTGGATGCTCAAAATAAAATATCACAAGTTAAAAATGTAAGTAAAGAAGAAATTGAACAAAGTCACGTGGTTATTCAGCAAGATCAAGCAGCTGCAGCTGGCTCATCGACGACAAAATCAAACAATCGAAGGCGAAAACGGTGAAATATTTGAGTTGAATTTTTATTTTAGATTAATTTTTTTAATTTTTTATTATTAATTGAAAACCTTAAATTAATTTTTTAAGAAAAGATTTGTTATTTTTTTCTAAAGTTATGTGAAAATGCGAATAAATGAATATTTTACGGTCATCAATAATTTTTATGAATTAGAATATTAAGCTGATAAAAAGGGGGATAATTTCATTTTCTAACTAACAAAAAATTAATATTTCTGAAATATATTTACATTCATAAAAAAGTCATTTAACAAAATAATACATGAAAAAACTATTTAATAATATTTGAAATCTTTAAATAAAAGTAAAAATTATTTGGAAGATTTTGCAAATTTGATGCAGCACTCTGCAGTTAAAACTTAACTGATCCAAATAAAATCCAACTAATATCGTATAATTGACGGGTGACAATTTTTTTTTCTATTATTTTTCTCGATGTAATTTCGATATTAATTTTCAATAAAAAGAATTTCTTTTTTTGACATTTAATTGTGCTGCATGAGATTTCTATAAAAAAAATTCGATGAAAAGCACCAATACCAAAATGTTATAGTTATTAATTCTGTAAATTATTAAGGACTAGTGAGTTGATCAATCTTAATAGAAAAAATTCAAAACTTTTGGAGTCCCAATAATATCTATTTATTAATTTTATTTAAATTTAACTGTTTCTAACGATTTTAAAGATTTTTTAAAGTGTAAAATTCTTCTCAACTCACTGTTGAGACTTGTGAATTGAAAAAAGGTATTTTTATATTCAATATAATGTAAAAATATTTTTCTTCTATTTTTCTAGGTCGTATAGATCGGACTGCATGGCAATTCCTTTTAATATTCTTTACGCACCTGTCTTTTGCCTTGTGTTTCCTACCACGCTTCTTTTTGAAACCAACATTTTTAAACCTGGAACCGATTTGGACCAGTTAAGTTTTAACTGCATACTGCTGCATCAAATTTGCAAAATCTTCCAAATAATTTTTACTTTTATTAAAAAATTTCAATTATTATTAAATAATTTTAAAAAAAGTTTAAAAATGTGAGTTAATTTATTAAAAAAATTTTAATAAAGGAGATATCTAATTTTAAAAAATTCTAAAATAATCAAGAGCTTAAAATTTAGCTTAAAAATATTTGAATGAAAATTTTTATCTAAATTTTAACTTTTCAAGTTTTTAGTTAACTTTAAAATATTAAAACCAATTTCATTTTCCTTTAATATAAATATCAGACCATCAATATGTTTTTTGAGTTTTTCATTGAAAGGAAATTAAAAATTAAATGTTTGTATATATTTGTTTGATTTTCTCGATACTTATAGAAAATCTGTGTTTTATTGAAATGGAAAAATTTAATTCGATTACCCCAAATTTTTTATTTTTTACCCCAATTTTATTAAAAACAACTAAAAATAAAAAAAGCATAAAAATTAAAATTAAAATTGAAAAACTTACTTTTTTACACATTTATTCAGACAAGCCCAGTAACGTCTTTTCCTCATTTGTACGCCGCATTGTTCACGTGATTTTGTTTCTTTGTCACTTATCTCTTGATTTTTTAACTCGATTTTTGCTCTTTTTGGAACAGATTCTTCTTCATAAACCTCAGACTCATCAGATTCGATGCCATTTGGAACAGCGTTTGAAACATGTATCTCATTTGGTTGTTTTTCCAATGCCCCAGCAGTTTTTACGGCGTACCTTTTTTACGATTGAGTCAAAATTGCACTTTTTTTTCGAGCTGCGATCGCTATTTGATGATGACACTTGTAATTTTTCAGCCAACACCAACAACTACAACTTCTTAATGTTCACTGATTTTCATCGTATTTTACTTTATGAACGCTAAAAATACATTTCATCATTTCGTCGAAATTTGCCCACTTTTTCTCGAGCAATTTTTGATTGAAAACTTAACAGACTTCTTTCAAAATTTCGTTTTTTTCGTCTACGTTTATATAAAAATAATTGTCTTCTTTTGAATGTTTAACCGTCTTGTTCTGACAATTCCATTTGTAAGCTTCGACTAGATCCGAATTTTCAATTATTGGAAAATAGTTGAATTCTTTTTAATTTAAATTTTGGACCGACTTGACTTCGTGAGTTATTGGATTAGTCAAAGTTAATGTAGGTGAACGCTCGATTGTCCACTCTCTGAGAATATTCTCACAACACTCATTCAAAAAAGGGAAAAATTAACATCAATTATAAAATGTCAAAGATAAAAAAATTTAGGTACTTTGTATTATATTAGATTTCATTTTTTAATAAAAAGTGTCGTTTTTAATAGATAAAATTAAAAAATAGTGGATTTCTATTTAATTAAGTGTTGATTAATTTTTTTATGTAAAATCATAATGATTGGGTATTTTATTAAATAATTGGGGTAAAAAATAAAAAATTTGGGGTATTCTATTAAAAATTTGTGGTATCGATTTTAATGACCCATTAAAATGTGAGACGATCAAAATGTTTAACTGAGTTTGTTTAATTAAATTTTTAATTAAAGATTTCAACTTCTCAGATTTTTCAAAAGAAATAAGAATTTAATGAAATAAGTGTTATTTAATTGAGTTTTCAGTTAAATTTAAGATATTAATTCCCTTGAATGTTTTTTTATGAAAAACTCAATTAAACATTTTGATCGTCTCATACTTTAAAAAAACACAGATTTTCCAAAAGAATCGAGAAAATCAAACAAATATATACAAACATTTAAATTTTAATTTCCTTTCAATGAAAAACTCAAAAAAACATATTGATGGTCTGGTATTTATATAAAAGGAAACTGAAATTGGTTTTAATACTTTAAAGTTAACTAAAAACTTGAAAAGTTGAAATTTAGATAAAAATTTTCATTCAAAAATTTTTATGCTAAATTTTAAGCTTTTGATTATTTTAGAATTTTTTTTAAATTAGATATCTCTTTTAATAAAAATTTTTAATAAATTAACTCATATTATTTAACTTTTTTTAGATGAAAGCAAACTATCTTATTTTTATTTTAATCTTTATTATTTTAATATCTAAGACAAATAGTCAGCAAATTCATGGTTCTTTTAATTTATATTATGGAAAATATGTTATTAAAAGTAATGAACTAGAATGCGCAGTAAAATGTTTGCAAATAAATGATTGTAAAATGGCTGTAAAAAAAGAACAATACTGTAAAATCGAAAATGAATGTTCCGCAATTGATTTTAATCAGACAAATTTTTTTTTGTTAGTTAAAAAAATGGACAAAAAGACCAAAATTGATTCAAACTTTACATGTAAAATAAAGATTAAAGCGAGTTGACTAAATTTAATTTTTATTTTTAAGTAAAAACAAATCTGACTGGTCATTCGTCGATGATTGTTTCATTAGCAGTACTAAAGAATGGTGATTTGGTAAGTGGATCATCAAATGGTACAATTAAAATTTGGAATTTAGATAATGGATGTGAAATAATGACTCTTAATGGTCATTCAAAAGATGTTAGGTCACTTGTAGTACTTAACAATGGTTACCTAGCGAGTGGATCAAAAGATAGTACAATTAAAATTTGGAATACAAGTGATGGAAGTGAAATAATGACTCTTAATGGTCATACCCAATCGGTTAACTCACTTGTAGTACTTAACAATGGTGATTTGGCAAGTGGATCAGCTGATAAAAAAATTAAAATTTGGAATGCAAATGATGGAAGTGAAAAAACGATTCTGACTGATCATTCTAGTTTGATAAGGTCACTTGTAGTACTTAACAATGGTGATTTAGCTAGTGGATCATCTATTGGTACAATTAAAATTTGGAATACAAGTGATGGAAGTGAAAAAATGAATATCACTGGTCATTCTGGTTGGATATGGTCACTTGTAGTACTTAACAATGGTGACCTAGCGAGTGGATCAGGTGATAATACAATTAAAATTTGGAATACAAGTGATGGAAGTGAAAAAATGATTCTGACTGGTCATTCTAGTTCGGTATGGTCACTTGTAGTACTTAACAATGGTGACCTAGCGAGTGGATCAGGTGATAATACAATTAAAATTTGGAATACAAGTGATGGAAGTGAAAAAACGATTCTGACTGGTCATTCTTGTTTGATAAGGTCACTTGTAGTACTTAACAATGGTGATTTGGCTAGTGGATCAAGCGATACAACGATTAAAATTTGGAATTAAAGCATTTTTAAGGCTTTTAAATTATAAATAAACAAAGTTCTTTAACAATTATCTTATTATTATTTTATTTATTTTCAAATAAATCTCCATGTTCGGCGATGTTTAAAATTAGATCGATCAACAACATAGATCATAAACAAGAACAAAAACAAAAAAATCTTTTTTAAAGAAAAAATTAAATTTTTTTATTCTAAAATTGAAGTTCTTTCGTTGAATTTTTTAGTTTTTAAAATCAATAATGAATTTTGGACCGAAAAACAAAAACCAAAATAAATTATTTAAATGAACAGTTTTTAGCCTTGTCTTAAATTTTTTACTAAATAAGTAGAAATCTAAATTTTTTTTAAAATTTTTCAAAATTTCAATACAACTCGAGAAGTTTTAAATTTTAGTAATTTTACTGCACTATTTTTTATATCATTTTAATAGCTTAATTTGATAGAAATAAATGAATTTTAATTTTAAAAATTCTATTAGACATAAGAAACTTTTATGTAAATTAAAAAAAAAAATCCATTTAAAGGATGAACCATTAAATGGAATAATAACCATTTTGTGTAATCACTAATTTCATACCAATTGTCTGTCAAAATGGGGCGATACATGCTGTCCGATTTGTCGATACAACCAAACACCAGATTACACAATGGAAAATTCATGCAGTGAATGGGGAGCTCATGAGGTTTTCTTTTAAATAAAATAAAACACAGATCTTCCAAAAGTATCAAGAAAATCTAACAAATATATACAAACATTTAATTTTCAATTTCCTTTCAATGAAAAACTCAAAAAAACATTTTGATCGTTTAATATTTAAATAAAAGGGAAAAGAAAATGTTTTTAATAACTTAAATTTAACTGAAAACTTGATTAAATAACACTTATTTCATTAAATTTTTATTTCCCTTGAAAATTCTGAGAAGCTATAATGTGTATTGGTGTGTATTTTTTATACCCACTTAATTAAAGTTCTTGTTCTGAATTCCTTTAAATAAGTCTAGCATAAATTTTTAATGAATCTTTCACTCAATTTTTTTAAAATAAAGTTTTTAATGTTTTACTTTTGAAATTTTTTCTCCAGATCTTTTATCGCTAAAAAAATTTTTTTTATTGCTTTGTAAATAAAAAACCAATCTGATTTTGGGTGGAGATTTAATTAATTTTTTATTTTTTACTCTTGATTACTAAGTCTCCTACAACAACAATAAGAATAAGAAGGCAAAATAAAAAAATGAAGAATTTTTAATTTATAGTAAATAACATTTGTTTGGCCAAAAAATGAGTCTCAATTAAATTCAATAAGCTGGTTTAATAAAATTCTTTATTTTTTCAATCTTAAATTGTTCTGACATAGCTCAATAAGGCCAAATACACCGTCACGGAAGAAGAAATACCATTTAGTTAATTTTTTGCAATCCAAACTTCGTTGCCGCCATTTTATATCATTTTAACTAGTTGGAAAATCTTAATTTTTTCTGTTAGCACAAATTTAAGATCTTAATTTCATAAAAAAATTTTTGAGCTTTATGATAAAGCTAAGAAATAAGGCCATTAAAAATATTTAAAATAAAAGTAATGAATTACAGCATAATTTCTCCATTTTTTGAAAATTAAATTTATTTTTATAAATATTTTTATTAGCTATTCTTGTCATAGTTACATTAAAGTATAATAAAAATAAATGACATGATATAAATATAATAAAGGTAAACTTGAATAATTAAATAATGAAATAAAATATTTATAAAAAAAACAATTATAACTTGAAATTAATGAATCAAAAAATTTTTTAAATTTCAAATGAATTTATAAATAAAAGTGAAAAAATTGATTTTTTTTTTAATTTAAAAAATGTTTTCTAAACATGTTCTCTTGATTTTTGTGCTAATGGACTTGACAAAAAATTTGGTTAAGCCAACCATCATTTTTGACATCGATCACAACGTGGATGTAACAAACGGTGAGCTGATTGTTTCAGTACCTTTTCCTTTGATGTCAGCACCTAACATAAACATTCTCCCAAAGCTTAAGCTAGTCTACCGAAGTGGTCAATATCTAAAAAATGGAATACTAGGTCTCGGATGGTCTTTGGATGGATTGAGTCAAATATCACGGTGTTCAAAAACCATTGCTAACGATGGTCCAATTGATGACTACACTCTAAAATTTAATTTTGATGATCCATTTTGTTTAGATGAACAGCGACTTTTAGTAACCAAAGGCAAACATGGATTTGCTGATTCTGAATACGTGACCCAAAATGATCAATTTAATAGAATAGTTGCATTTGGTCAAAATGTGAAATACAACGTAAGCCAAACAGTTGAGGTTAATTCAAAAAACCATCCGAACTATTTCAAAATGTACACAAAAGACAATCTTATCTTTACATATGGAAATGGAGAAAATTCAGATGTTAAGCATCCTGACTTGACCAATGTAACTATTAATTGGTTACTAAACCAAATAGAAGATTATAATGGAAATAAAGTTAACTTTTTATATTCAATTGATGCCAAGCAAACTTATATATCAAATATTTTATATTCAAATAAAAAAATAGTCTTCGAATATGAACAGCGTTTGCCTACAGACCATGTCAAAACCTATTTTGACAAGGCATTAATTCAAAACATTGAAAAGCGATTAAAAAAAATAAAATTTTATTCAAACAATAAATTTGCCAAAGGTTTTGAAATTAACTATAAATCAATTGAGCCTACAAAGCAAAGCTTGCTTAAAAAAGTGTCTATGTGTTTTGAAAATAAGCACTGTTCAAAGCCTATTGAATTTGATTATTCTTCAGAGGAACTTTTGTCCAATTTCTTATCCAAACCAATATTTCAAGAAAATGTATGTGGAGAAAACAGCTTTTGTGAATTAATTCAAATGATAGATTTAAATGGAGATGGTTTGAAAGATATAGTGGGATTTGGCCAAGATGCAATCTATGTTTCCTTAAATGAAGGAAACTTCTTTTATAATGCAGAGCGTTGGTCCAGTGCTTTTTGTCAAGATTCGGGATGGACTTCTTCTAAACATGTGCGGTATTTAGCCGATATAAACAATGATAATTTACCTGATGTTGTTGGATTTGGAGACAATGGAGTTTTTGTCTCATTGAATGACAATGGTAAATTTTTGACTATGGAAAAGTGGTCTTCAAATTTTGGCTATAATTCAGGGTGGAGAATGAACCATTTGAGACTTTTGGAAGACATGAACAATGATGGCTATATGGACATTGTTGGAATTGGACATTCAAATCAAATGATTATAGATTTTAACAATCAATCATCATTTGAAAAACGCTAACTCATCAACTTACCCTCGAATTGGTCGAAAGTCTCATGGAATTTAGTTTTTCATCGTTTGGTAGACATCGATTCAAATGGACTCAAACACTTTTTCACCATTCCTGGAAGAGATATTAGTTTTCTGAAAGATCATGTCGAAGTTCTTGGTAGCCTTGGCACAACCAGCTTTTCCAGTATAAACGGATGGACCATTGGTCATTATAGAGACTTTATTGATTTAAATAATGACAATTTACCTGATATGGTTGGTATTGATAGCTTAAATAGAATTCATGTTGGCATTGCGACACCAAGTTCTCAAAATTGGAAGACTAAATATTTTTCGACCTCTATCGAAAGTGTCAAAAAGAGTAAAACCAAAGAAGAAAATGTTTTTAACGCAGATTTAAATGGTGATGGTCTGCCTGATTTTGTATTTTTTCAGTGTGATGGAATTTTTGTGAGCTTAAACATGGCAAATAATTTTAGTACGGAACAATTGTGGAAAATGGATAAGAGTTTTTGTGATTTTGCCTACAAAGCTATCCAGCCTGTTGACATCAATGGAGACAGTTTACCAGATCTAATATTTTTAGATAAAAATAGGGCCAAAATTTATCTAAATGTAAACAAAAAGCCTAGGCTAGAGACAATCAGGGATTCGTTAGGAAATGAAAAAAAAATTTATTATGAATCTACGGCTAATAAAACAGTATACACTGAATCAAAATTTAATTTTAATTCAACTTATTCATCCAGAGGCTTTGCTTTCGATGTAGTAAGCAAATTTTCGAGCTCCGATGGAATTGGTGGCATGAGCTCAATTGAGTACAAATATGGTGAATACAAATGTAGCAAAATCCAAGGAGGATCGTGTTCTTTTGGATGGATTAAAAGCCAGAATCCAAATTCAAAAATTTTTTCCACTGAACAATTTCATCACAAACAACCCTTGACTGGAATGCTCTTATCTAAAAGCTCATTTTATGCAAATAAATTGATAACCAGAACCAATTTTACCTATAGTATTAAACAAACTGAGCTTATTGGGGACAAAAAATCTTGGACAATTTTAATCAGGAGCAAAAATAGCGAATTTTATGATATTGATGGTTTATTTTTAAAAAAAGAAATTGATTTAAATGAATATGATGACTTCGGAAATGTTATACAATCAAGAAGTAGCCTGATTGATCAAAATTCGAATTATACAATTGTTGTTTTAAATAAAATGGACAATGATCTGACTGAGTGGTATTTGGGAAAATTAATTTCAAAAAAAGTTTATAACATTTGGAAGTTTGATTCGAAAAATGATCTAAAAATTACCGAGGAAAATTATTTATATAATGAAACTTTACGGAAAGTTTCTAAAAAAGTGATCAATCCAAATATGTTCTATTCACTGGAAGAAGTGTTTGAGTATGACCAGTTTGGCAATTTAATTAAGGAGACCAAAAAAGGAAGAAAGTCACGCGAAGAATTTGAGGAAAGAACAACTCAGTATGATTATGACAATTTAGGAATAAATAAAATTAAAGAAACAAATCCACTTGGTCATTTTTCTTATTATTTTTATGACACAAATGATAATTTAGTCCAGTTGATTGATGCAAATAATGTGACCACAAACTACACTTACAATAGTGTTGGTCAAAAGATTTTCGAATCTATTGAAGGCAAGTCAAATTCTTCCAGTGAATACTTTTTTTTCAATGGAATCAAAAATTCAGTCTATTGCATATCAAATAGTGTATTTGGCGGAAAGAAAATAACCTCCTGCTACGACAGTCTAAAAAGACAAGTCAGAAAGACAACTAATGGTTTTAATGGAGAGTTGATTCATGAAGACACTGTGTACAACCAAAATGGTCTTGTGGAAAAACAATCACTTCCTTACAAGGCTTTTGAAGAACAGCCAAAGTATACTAGATTTAAATATGATGATCTAATGAGAGAAATGAGCAGATATGAGCCATATTTTGAAAATGATATTGATGAAAAAATAGAAATTATTTACCGAGGTAATCACGTAATTACTTCCGATTCAACAGGCTTTTTAAAAATAGAAACAAAAAATATACTCGGAAAAATAGTCCGAGTAGAAGATGGTGAAAGATCTATTTCATTTTATGAGTATGACGCTTTTCAAAATTTGGTAAACATTATCGATCCTCAAAATGTTAGCACCAATATGACATTTGATAATAATGGAAGAAAAGTAAAAAATTTTGATCCCTATATGGGCTTTAGTGAACATGAATACAACTCATTTGGCGAGCTCATAGTCACTTTTAACCAGGATGGCACAGTGATCAAAACTGAGAGAGATTTGTTAGGACGAATAACTAAATTAGTTGAACCAGATGGCACCACTATTAAAAAATATGATTCTGGGTTATATTCTATTGGAAAATTGTCCACTGTGAATGTACTGAGCGGATACCAAGTGGACACAAAATTTGATAAATATGGCAGACAAATTTTAAAAAATTATTTGTATGATTCTAATGATAAATATGCTGAAGAGTTTGAATATGATGAATTTGGCAGAGTAAGCTCAACTCAAGTTCAAAATGTGAATGGCAGCAAATTTAAAACATTTTATTGCTATAAAAATGGCTATTTGGCTGCTTTGAGTGTCGATAATAAAGACTGCAATAGATTTGTTTGGAAAGCTATTGACTATGGTTCCAATCAAAAGATAAAAGAAGAACAGTATGGCAATGGAATTAAAAATAAATACTCTTTTGATGAAACAGAAATGGTCACGCAAATTCTCTCGACTAGAAACATTCAATTGATTAACAATTTAAAGTATTATTATGATGTAAGAAGAAATTTGCTCAAGAGTGAAGAATTTGATCCATTGGCATCAAAAAAGCTTATCAAAAAATACTCCTATGATTCTTTGGATAGACTTGTTTCTGCATCACATTTTGAATCAACAAGTGAGAAGACTAGTTTGGAAAGCGTGCAAAGTTGGTCATATGATAATATTGGAAATATTTTGCACCATGGAAGTTCTAAACAGCAGAGTGTTTACAATTATGATCCAGACAAGCCTCAACTAGCCACTATGGTCGGCAGCGAAAAAGTAATCTATGACAATTATGGTAGAATAATTAGAACTGATTCTTATTCAATCGATTGGTACTCATTTTCCAAACCAAGATCAATTCGGCAAAAAAACTCCACCATTGAGTATTTGTATGGAGGAGATAAAGAAAATATCATGAAGAAGATTACAGATGATAAGAAATCACTTAAAATAAATTACATTGGCACAAATTACGAAAATTGGCAAATAGGCGAAAAAAACTCCAAGAAAAATATAGAAAAATATTACGTAAAAGTTTTTGGCAGAGTGGTAGCTATCTTCATTAATAACACTGATTCTAATTCATCTATTTACTTTAATTCAGATGGATTTAACTCAATAAATTTAATAACTGATCACAAAGGAGACATTTTGGTAAGGTACAACTACACGGCATTTGGCTATAGACAGATTAGTTTTATTAACAGTAGCAATGATTTAAATAATTTATTAAATAAGGGATTTAGTGGAAAAGAACTGGTTGATGATGAGCGCTTGGTATTTTTTGGTGGTCGAATTTTCGACACTGTTCTTCTAAGATTTCTTAGTCCTGATCTTTTTATTCAGCAGCCTTTTAATATACAAAACTTGAATCGCTATTCATATGGGCTAAATAATCCATTTAAATATGATGATCCTAGTGGATTTTTTTTCAAGAAGCTTAGAAAAATATTCAGTAAGCCGAAAATTTTGTTGGCTGTGGCAGCGGCTGTTGTGACTGGTTTCGCTATGGCCCCTTTGGCTGCCGGCATAGCCGCTAGTGCGGTAGGCATTACTGGCACCACTGGTCTGGCAGCTACTGTTGTCTCCGGTGCTGTAGCTGGAGCAGTGACTGGAGCAGGAACTGGATTAGCCTCTAGTTTGATAGTGACAAATGGAAATTTAAAGGAAAGTGTCAAGGGAGCTTATAAAGGAGCTTTATCTGGTGCAGTGGTAGGATCATTTGGATCGGCTTTTAATAATCAGTACGCTAAATTCAGTGCTGAGACAGTTGGTCAGGGTGTCGATAATAGATTAAATGGTAGAAAATTTTTCTCAGATTTTGATTTAAATGCTGCTTCGTTTGGAGCATCCATATTTTATGAGAAAATAGTTGGCTATGAGTTGGATGCGGCTCCAGGAGGTGAGGCGGTTGACAAAGGACCGAATGGAAGACCGGTCAAAGGAGCAAATAATATTGGGTGTCAAACAGGCACGTGTGGTTCTTTTAATGAAGGTGGTCAGTATAGTGTCAAGCTAAACCAAGTTCCAAGTATAAATGCAATCGCTGGTCTTCATGATGTCTTTCAAATTTCGCTACCAGATAAATTTTATATTAGAGATATTTTAAATGTTCCGGGTATGCCTGTAGCTGCTATGTACACTTATGCTTCATTTTATCATCAGATAGAGTGTCCATTATGCGATAAATAACAATTTTTTTTGCTTAAACATCAATTAAAACTTAAAAAATGTTTTAAAAACAATATTAAAATTAAAAATTTAGTTTTTTTCTAGAAAAATCATTAATTGAATAAAAAAATAAGATGCTTTTTAATTTTTTACTAAACGTTACAAATCGTTCTAAATTTTATCAAAAAAATTCATTTCTTCTTTCATTTTTTCAGCCAATCTCAAATTTTAAAGAAATACATAATCCTAATAAGAATTAAATCAGAATCAAAATATTAAAATAGAAATTAAAAAAAATAGTTCAAATCAACTTAATATAAAAGAAAAGACTATAAGTTGATTTGCACTTTATAAAATAGTCTTAATATGCAGTAAAATAAACAAAAAATATATAAATTTTTATAAGAGAATCAAATTTACTGTCTTGATTGAAAATACAGCGAAATATGAATCAAACAAAAAAATTACTCGAAATGAATTCTTAAAAAAATATATTAGAAATAAAGAGCAATTTTTATTTTACGCTAGATTTAAACAGAGTTGTTTACAAGTCACAAGTCTCAATCCAAGTCCAAGTACGGACTTAAAAATTTTTTTTTTTAAAAGTCCAAATCCGGACTTTCCGTCTTTGTAATTGGGCGGCCCCAATTCTAAGTGTGCCGTTCCAACCATAAAAACTCATGGTCGCTGTGCTTCTTTTGCCGTTCCCATCAAAAACTTGCCGTTCTTTCGAGTTAATTAGGCGGCCCCACTTAGAATTAGAAGTTTATAGTTTTCATGTATTGAACATTTTAAAATTGTATTTTTAATGAAAACTAATGTTAAGTTTATTTTAAAGAAAAAAAAAATTTTAGGCCGGACTTGGACTTTTATTTTGGACTTATAAACAACTCTGGATTTAAATAAGTGAAGCAGTAACACTTTGTACTCTTTATTTGGGGTAGGAAAAATAATTTTTAAATAAAAAGATAAAGAAAGATGGGATAAATATTAAATGTATAAGAGTTGACTTTTAAATATAAAGTTTTTTTACTGATTTTCATCATCAAGGTTTAAAAAAACTTACGCGTTTTTTAGTAGTTTAGGGTCCCAGGATTTCATAAAAATTATTTCCAATAAAAAATTCGATCTAGCGCATAAAATTTTAGTTTATTAATTAATTTTTAATGGGATGAAATTTTATTATTATTGATTTTAATTTTACGTCGAAAATGTTATAAATTGCATACAATCAACCAACCTTTTTTGTTCTTTCAAAGATCTATGAAATAAAATAACTTAAATTCCAGGGGAAAGTGATGAAATTTGGGGTAAAGCTGAAAGAGAATAAATGAAAGTGTTTATTCTATTACGCCATCTTACAATATATTAAAATATTTTTTATTAGAATGAATATCGCACTATGTTTGAAAACAAAATAAAGAGTTTTTCATATATTTAACAATTTTTTTATGCTAAAATTTTTTTTTTAGATAGTAATGCTTTTTAAAAGTATTAAAATCTAACGCCAACTTTACCTGCTCCCAGTCCAAATTTTGCTTTAAACTTTAAACATTAAATTTTCAAAAAATGATTACATTTATTGAGAATAATCCTAAATAAGTTTCTAAAAAACTTTCCGTCTTTTAAGTCTTTACCAAACGATGACATCAGAAGATTTCTTCTTTAGGCAAAAGAAAATTTTAGCATCCTTAAAATTTCAGTCTCTAACTCAATGAATGCCAGAATGTTCCATCAACTTTTCGAAATGTAAGTCAAATTCAAGTGATGATACAAACAACAATTCCAGCTATGCCAACTTCGGTAGAACAAGAAACTGCCGTAGTTAGAAGAAGGGGTGGACCAAATGGTTCAAAAAACAAAAAAAACACAGTTTAATTTAATCTTTAAAATTTTTTTAATTATTGAATTTTTATAAAAATAATGCCGCAGCAGAACTTGAATTTTATTATTTTTTAAAACGAAAAAAATAAAAAATGAATTTTTTAATATTTTTATTTCTTAATCTCTGGTGCTGCACCAAAGGCATAATTAAAAAAAATTGTTTTTTATTTTTTACTTTAAAATCGAGTCTTAATGACGCATTAAACTAAGGCTTTCAGTTTTTGATGCGGATCTAAACGCGTCATTACGCTATTAGAGCATGCGCTCAAAGTTAACAACATTATAGCATGGGCGAGATGTACTTTGGTGCATGGTCCAAAGACGTGTTTTAACTTGTGGTGCAGCATAATCGAACGAGGGAATACGGTAATTATTTTTTAAAACAAATTTTAGACTGATTTGTGATGCTTTTTTTATTTATACCTCAGATAATTATTGACAAAATTGATTTAACATAAAAATCACCACTCAAGCCTTTTTCCACCAATGTTATTAATTAAAAATTGTATTGCTAATTTTTATTAAATAAACTATTTACTTAATTGCTGATATTTTAAAGAATTAATAATATTCCCATTTTTTTCAACAAAAATTATCACTAGTTATTGTTTTACTAAAAAATTTCTTTGATAATTATTCTATGAAAAATTTATTCTGTTTAAAATAATTTCTATGCAAATTTTTCTATAAATTTAAAATTCGCGGTTCATTAATTTAGTTTCCAGTTTTTATCAGCAACTTTATTCTTATCTGAAATGCCATACTATTCAAAATTATTTTTTGTTTTTAACTTAAAAATAAGCTGAAAGAAATGTAAAAAAAATCATTTAGAAATATTAAAATTGCATATTTTTTATTTTTTTTCAAGCTATGAATATATAATTTATTTTTTTAAATTTTTTAAATTTCAAACTATTTTTGAGGCTTAATTAAATAATATAATAATAAATAACAATGTAAACATTGTACTGCTCATAAAAATAGTAATTTTGACTTTAAAAAATAATAAATTAAACATATTTTATGCTCAAGGCATTTGAAAAATTTTCAAAAAATTTAGCATTGTCTTATTAGATTGCACTCATACTTTAAATATTCAACCAAACACCTTTGTTGACTCTTGTTATCTATTTTTATCCAAGTTATGAAACACAATTAAAAACTTAATTTAATTATCAAATATTAAAAAAAATCAAAATGACGACGTCTCTAGCAGCCTTGGCCGCCACCAGCTCAGCCCAGACCTCTTCAGGCGTCTCAGTACCAAACAGCTCAACAAACTGTCCAAGCCCAGTCTTGGACATCACCGATTCAAATTATGAGATTAAAACCGAGTTTTATACCCGCGAAGGTCTCTGGAAACTTGTTCCATCTCTTGAGTTCGCCAAACAAATCCAAAACACAGGCATGAACAACTCTTCGCCCAGTTCCAATCTGAACTACAACGCATCTCAGACTGGCCAAAATACACAATCGCCTCTTAACCAAAACAATAATGACCCAGTCAAAATCAACTTGTTTACATTCAAAAAAAATATTATTTTTAAAGATTTTCACCTTAACTCTCAATTGAATAGGAGAAATTTGTGTCGAAAGTGTTCTTCGATTAAAAAACCCAACAGGCTCAATAAACTAGCCGAGTCTGATTCAGATGAGGACAACAGTGATGTTATTTTTAGTAATATAGGTGAGAATTCAACTGAAACAGAGAGTGACAGTGACTTGGAAAAAGCATGCCGACAGTGCAAGACTAATCTGAGCCGGTATGACTCGGAGTCCAGTGCCGACTCGTACAAAAAATGCCCAAATCAAATTTTAGAACTAATGATTTTTAATTATGGCAGAGAAATTTATAACTATGAATCCGGTTCTGTCAATTATAAAGTATTTGATTTTTTTTGAATAAAAGTTTATATTATTTTTTTTTGATTAGGGTGAATTTAAAAATTTTATTGATAAAAAAACATATAAATGTATGATGTCGACTTGTTTTGATGTAAATGAAGCGGCTACGGTATGCAATACTCTTTCGCTTCAATTGAATAAAACAATAAATATAAATTTGTCAAGTTCGGATTTTGATAAAATTAATTTTAGTACAGCACCGTCACAATTGTCGCTAATAGTCGCTGCCGGATTTAATAAAGGCGAAATTCATGTTTTTGATTTTTTTAAAAAAGATGCATCTGTATTTTACAATAACCAGGTGAGTGAATTGATTTTTTTCCAGGTTTGATTTAATTTTAAATTTGTTGACGTGAGAATTTTATTTGAAGCTTATTTTAAAATAAATAATATTATAAGAAAAAGTAGAACTTATAAAATTTGGCATATTGATCAAATTTAATTTTTATAAAAATTCAAAAATTTTCAAGTTGATCAGAAAAATAAGAAATGTCTCGATTGACTCATCGTGAAAAATTTATTTATTTTTAATCCCATAATTTGAATATAAATCTATCTTTGAACATTAAAAAGAATTCAAATTTTTTTTAAATTAATCAAGATTATATTTTTAATTATCAATTGTATTCATCATGGATTAATCAATTTTCTTAAAAATTGCCACACTCTTCGAAATTTATTTCAAATTAAAAATAAAACACTTTCTTTTACTTGGCATTAAACTAAAAACTTGGTTCTCAGAATTTAGAACTAATTAAATAAAATTTTTCATTTTTTTGTTTAATTTAACAATTAAGTCATGTTTATGTTTCTGATGAACATTTTTGTTAAATCTTGACTAAAGCTGTAAAATAATTATTAAATTAAAAGAATTTATTTCTAGTATTAATATCTTAAAATCTAGTAAAATATACAATATTAAGACAAGCAAAATAACATTTATTTAGTAATCACCTTTGCTTATATTACTTGTGTATTTAAGCCATACTCACCTTGAAAAAATCTTTTCCAAAAATAGCATTTGGTTGAATAACGAGTTTTAAAAATTATTTTATATTCGTATTTTAAAAACATGATATTTTCCGAGTAAAAGTATAAAAATAATAATTTGTTTATAAACAGAAAAAATATGCTTTTGTAATTACCAAAAAATATTAAAAATAAATTGGCTTCACATAATATTGAAAAAAATAATCAAACTATGTATCCTCAACTAATTTTGTCAATATATTCATTATCGTTATACGCTCAAGAAGTTTTCTGCACATAATGATTATTTTGATTTAGAAATATTAAATTATGGTATTTAACACATTGCTGAGTGCAAAAAATTTTCTACTGTAATGTTATAAAATGCGGTTTTGAGGTAAAATTACGCAATTTTAGGTAAAAATTATTAAAAAAGGGCTTTTGTTTTTAATAAAATTAAAAAAAAAAATTGGAAATTAATTGCACATTTTAAAACATGAAAAATAAGTATCAATAAATTTTACGTAAAATTTCGTAAGGTCTTATTTTTTTGAGGTAAAAATCGTAAATAAAGAAAAAATGTTGGAAATAATTAAAAATGATCAAGAATGGTCTTACCACTAACAAAAAAGATAAAAAACAAAAAAATTAAAATTTAAGTAAAAGAATTAAAGAAAATTCTTTTGTTTTTTACAATTTTTTACCTCAAAAATTTAGTACTTAACAAAATTTTACATAAAATTTATTCATTTTTCTTTATTTCATGTTTTTTATTATAAAATTAATTTTTTTCAAAAATTTTTATAAAAAAAGATAAAAATAATTTTTTTTTGGCCTATTTTATTTACGTTCCTCTTCCGCATTTTATGAACAACCGAAATATTTTACTCAAGATTTTTTAAAATTCAATCTTAATGTTTAAATTTTTGTAAATCTTTAATCGAATAATATATAATAGTTGTTATAATAAAACTTTTTATATTCTTATAAGGAATTCTTTAAATTACGTTTTTATTTATATGTTTTTATTTTCTTACCGAGCTAAAGCTATTTCAGAATAAAATATAATAAATCAAAATAAAGTTAAAATAAAATAAAATCAAATAGAAAGAAAATTAAAAAGGTATATAAAAATAGAGGGTTACAGTTATTTAAATTTTTTTCTTTTAAAATTCTTTTAAGGTGTTAGGTAATTAGCTAATTTTTTTTAATAAGATAAGATATTATGAATACCAAGAATACCTAAAAAATGTTAAATATCAAACTCATGTCTTTTTATAGAAATTAGTTGATAAAACAAAAGTAACATGCATCAAATGGCTACCGCAAAGTATCAGTCTATTTTTGGTCAGCTATTCGAGCGGCAACATTTACCTTTACGACGCCAACATACAGACCC
Source organism: Brachionus paranguensis (assembly GCA_016802215.1). Lineage (NCBI taxonomy): Eukaryota > Metazoa > Rotifera > Eurotatoria > Ploima > Brachionidae > Brachionus > Brachionus paranguensis. The sequence goes on along the minus strand of JAESIX010000009.1, from coordinate 2,599,016 downwards.
AATCAAGTGTAGCTCCTACATTCACCAAAATCTATCAAAACGAATCATTTTCAGTCTTTACGAACAATTCCTCGCTGCCATCAGCACCCGTGACTCAAGCTTCCAGCTCCAATGCCGAAGTGAACACTTCAAGCTCAAGTTCTTTGGCATCTCAATCACACCAATCCAAAAAGCTAATTCTTTCCAATTTAAATCAGCAGCAGCAGAGCCAAAACCCCAAAAATCCTCTTTTAAAATTGAACATAGGCCCGGACCCCAATTATTCCAATTGTATCAACGAATTCGAGTTTTCTCCTTGCGGAAAGTACTTGGCCATCGTGAGCCAAGACGGCTATCTCCGAGTATTTTCATTCCTGTACAAAAACAACCAAGAAATGCAGTTTCAATTGAAGTGCTCGATGAAGAGCTATTTTGGGGGCCTGCTCTGCGTCTCATGGTCACCAGATGGACGCCTCATTGCCGCTGGTGGCGAAGATGACATGGTCACAGTGTTCAACTTCATAGAAATGAAAGTTGCTTGTCGAGGACGCGGACACTCGTCGTGGATCAACTGTGTGGCCTTTGATCCTTGGGCTAAAATGTCCAACATAAGTTTTTTTTCTGAGCTGAACGAAGAATCAGATGACGATGTGTCCGAGGTCGAAGACGAAGCAAGCAAGCAGCAAGAGATGGAAAAAAACTTGGAAAAATTGGAAATTCAGAGAAGAGCCAAAATAACAGCACCCAAAAAGAGAACAATTTCGACCCTCAGTGACTTCAACACGCACAGTTTTACCCAAAATACAAACAATATTTTTTACCGACTGGCCTCGGTTGGTCAAGACAACCAGCTGTGTTTTTGGGACATAACCGAAGATGTGCTGAAAGAGAAGCCGAGTAACAGATCAAGGATTACTTCGTTCATCCAGCAGTCCCAATACCACATTTCAGTGCAGCCAGCAAATACATCGAACCAAAGTGACGGATCGGTCAAAGAAAAAAATTCGTCTTCTATTGTGACCACTGCTCGCAACCTTTTTTCTACCAAATCAGCACAAGGTGAAAAAATTACTGACATAGAAGATCACACAAGCACGCCCAAGACATCAACTCTAACAGGAAGTTTTTTTAGAAGACACAAACGCAATGCCAGCAATAACAGCACATCGTCACAGACTGAGACCAAAAATAAAAGTGTCAAAAATACACCTGTTCTAAATAGTTATAAAAAGTCGTCTAATTTGTTCTCGAATTTAAATCCGGCAGAAAATTCGACATCAAGTCCGCAGACAATCAATACTGAGTATTCATTCAATTCTGTTAATTCGAAAAGATCGCCCAATTCTCTGGTCAGCTCGCCGTTCAATCTGTGTCCCAAGTTAGACGAGGTGCCTCTAGTTGAGCCATTGATTTGTAAGAGAATTTGCAATGAACGATTAACGTCAATAGTGTTCAAGAGAGATTGTTTTCTTGTCGCTTCCCAAGACGGATTTGTTAATACATGGACACGGCCTGGAAAGGTAGATTTAAAAAAAATTAAATTTTTTATTTAAGATTTTTTTTTAAGAGTGTAAATTCGAATCGCTTTTCCAAAGTTTTAGACGAAACCACTACCACTTGTCTGTGACAAAATGGGCGCTCAAGCTAAATGGGCCTTGTTTGTTTTAATTTTTTAGCTCAGTTATTTCAATTGTCTGAAGATAATTTCAAGAAATTTAAACAAGTGGCTAATAAAATTTTTAATCTTTTTTTTTGAGAATTTAATTTTATGCCTATTTTTTGTTTTAATTGAACTATAAGATCGAAAATCAGAATTTTTTCTATATAAATGTTTTTTTTTTTTTATTTTGATATAATAAATGAAAAAAATTAAATTATTTGTCATTTTGCACAAAAACAAGCTAATTTACTGGAATATATTTTCATTAATAGAATTAAATTGTGTCATTTTCTTGAGCATTCGATATCAAACAGAATTTTCAAATAAAAAATCTCTTTTTTTTTGTACATTTGGCTGAAAAGAAAGCCTATATTTAACCATTCCAAACTGTTTCTACTCGGTCCATTCTTTACTTTTAATTAAAATAAAATTAAATAAATTTTTTTTAATCTTTTGTGTAATTTCTGAATCAAATTAAAAAATAAAAACAAAAAAATAAAAAAATATATTATAGAATATTGAAATTTTTACTTTTTGCTTGCTGACACTAGCATAATAATTTCCAATATTATTGTTTTTAAAATAATTTTCATTCATTTTACCTATATAATATTATTTTTCTTAAGAATTGATATTTTGATATTTTGGCTATATATTTAAGATCATTATCCAGATGAAATTTTGAATTCAAGATTATAGCAAGTCCCAAATGGTAGAAAATATTCCTTGAGAATATCCTGATAAATAGATGAGTCTAAATTATCTTTGAATAACTTTTGTATTTAAAAAATTAATGAAATTAAAAAAAGAAGTTTTTTTTAATAAAATTAAAAAATTATTCCAAAATTAGATGCTCCTTTAAAAAAATTTCTCCTCAAACATTTATTTTTCCTTCAAATTTTGAACTTCAAGGAACTTTTATTTTCTTATTAGTTTTTAACCTTATGTTTTTAATGATAAAGACTTTATTTAAAAACTCGTACTGTACTATCGTCAACAAAAATGTTGTCTTCAAAATCAAAGTTTTCGTTACTTAGGCACCATATTAGTCTTCTTAACTGATCAAATTCACTAAGCAATAGCGATTTTTGAACGACGATAGCGAAATCCTTTTTTGATTAAATTCAATATTTAAATTTAAAAAATCAACTTTTTTACCAAATTTGAAGCGATATTTTCTAATGACCTTACTACTTATTTGAATCACAAATTTCATTTAAATTTTCCAGATAGATTTTTAAAAGATAGTGCGATTCTTTAAACAAAAATAATTTTAAAAATTAAAAATAATGCCTGGTGAGTTTTACCACTTAAGAAGAAATTTCTTTTTTTTTCCTTATTTTAAAATAAAAATTATTCTTATTTCGTAAATTGCCGTAAAAATTAAAAGAACTTTTTTTAAGAAATAGAAAAAAAAATTTCCCTAAAAAAACGAAATTTTTCCAAATCGGTTTATTTTTTACATTTGTCGATTAACGCATTTTTAAGCATTATAGCGAAAATTTGCGATATTTGGCGTAAATTACTAATTTTTGTCATAAAATACTCTGACAAATTACGCCAAAAATCGCAAGATTTCGTTAAGTTACGCACTTTTTGGTAAAAATGTGCATTTTTGCGTATAATTACCAAGAAAAGTCAGATCATTAAGTCAGAGCACCATTGAATACTCTTTAAAGGAAGTTACTTTAGTTTTTTGACACTTGAATGTTTTAAAATATTAAGATATATTGATTCTATACAACATCATTATTATTTTACTTCCTTCAAAGGCTCTCCCTTTATTCAATGATTTTAGAAAATTTTAATAAATTAAAGCTAATTCGAAATTATTTTACTTGTAAAAATAAATTATAAAATAATTTTACTTTTTCAAAACTAATTTTGAAAAAATTTTTGATTGCAAATTCGCTCAAAATTCTTAAATTTAAATCAGTGAAATTTTTTTAAACAAAATTTACTTGACTTTAGGTTACTTTGTAAAATTTTAAATCTGCATTAATTTATATTTAGAAAAAAATAAAAGAGCCTTTAAATTGATTTAAAAATAAATTTAAAAAATTATCTTTAAAATCAAAATAATGAAAGATACATTTTTTCCAAATAAAAATAATTTAAGCTATCCAAACGATGCTGAATTGATACCTTTAAAAATAAAAATTTCAATTCAATAATTGCTAGAAATTTTTCTTTTTATTTTCTCATTTAATAAAATCAATTATCATCAAATTCTACAAACAGAATTCTTATTTTTAGCTTTACAACAAAAACTCGAACAAAAGTTAAAATTTTTTTTCAACTAAAGACTGCAACATATTTCAAATAACTTGTCTGTGTGTATAAACAAATTTAGAAAAAAATTCACTGAAACTTAATTTTTGATGAAAAATGAAAAATTTCAATGCATATTGCAATCTTTCAACTAAATTAACATTTAAATTAAGACCCTAAACAGATATTAAAACTTAAAAAAAAGAAAAACTTAATAAACCCGATTAATGAGTAACCGAGGCGACAACGAAGATCAATCAACGACCGAAGAAGATTTGGTAGAAGACTACTACTCAATTCTAAATGTTCCCAAGACTGTAATTTACCTTTTCACCAAATTTCTGGTCATTTTCACATTTTTCTAGGCAAGTGACAAAGAAGTGACCCAAGCATATCACCGCTACGGATTGATTTACCACCCGGACAAGCACAAAGAACCAGAAAGTAAACGAAATGCAGAAATTTTGTTCAGCAAGATAAAAAAGGCCTATGATGTTCTGATAGACCCGCACAAAAGGGCCATTTATGACAGTGTGGGAATAAAAGGACTGCTTCAAGAGGGTTTACAAATCGCGGTCAGGTCCAAAACTCCACAAGAAATTCGTGAGGAATATGAAAGAATTTTTAAAGAGCGCGAAGAACGACGCCTGGAAAAGTTGACCTATTCTCAGGGCCATTTTTCCATGCAAGTGGACGCTTCGCGGATTTTTGACTCAATTACAGCTGAAAATGAGCAATTTTTTCCAAGAGCCCAACAGCCCTTTGTTGGTATGGGAAATTTTGACATGTACCAGAGTTTAGATTTTCCTTTATCGATCAATGACACAGTTACTCTAAGTGGGTCTCTGAACACCCATGATAAATACGGAAACGGATCAGTAAGTGCCAGCTTAAAGAGAATTTTAACGTCAGAAACTGTTCTAGAAGTAATTTTTTTTTATTTTTTTTTATTTATAAATACGTATCGCACAAACTAAGGTCATTTGTATTTGAGCATTTTATGTTTTCCCCTAAAGATTAAAAAAAAATTGTTTTCTTCTAAAAAGTACTTCAGAATACATGAAGGATACTTAAAAAAATAATATTATTTTTAAATATTATTTTGGGATTGGTCAAATTAATGACCAGTTAAACATATTTTTTACAAAATAATTATTAGTTAATTATATGGGCAAATAAAAATGTGAACAAGAAATTAAAAATATTTTTCTTTTAAATTTTTCAATACAAGAAAAAAACAATTTAAATTCATTCTTGGGTTAGATAATTTAAAGCAAGAGTTTTTTATCATTTAAACTAAAAAATTTTCTGAAGAATTTGATGACTAAAGTGCTACTCTTTAATAGAAATTTTTTTGATTCAAAATATTTCTCATTTTCAAAACTTCTAGCAAATTTTAATTAAGTGCAGATAGATAGAGATATTAAGGTGGCGTTTTTTGATCATAAAATTCACCTTTAAAAATAAATCAGTTAAGAAAAATATGAACACAATAAAATTCAAAAATGACTAGCTCCAAAAATTTCATGAATAACCTAAAATTACTAAAAGAATGCAATTGAAAATTAAAATTTCGGAAAGAAATGATAATTCAAGAAGAAATTTAATTTTTCGGATTTTTATACTTTTTAATTTTTTATCCACTGGAAAATTTCCTTGTTAAAAAAATAAGAGACAATAATGGCTAGATTATTTTCTGAACAATTTAGGCATTGTGAATTTTAGTGCAAAAAAAAATATATAAAACACCATAGTTTTAATTAGGACCGATCAAACATGTTCTGTCTATTGGAGAAACTGATACATCCTGAATACCACCAAAATACTGATTATGCAAAATTCTGCAATAATTCTGTAAAATTCAGTTGATTGTGGCAATGTGAAATTTTAGTACAAAAATTTAAGTACAAAACGTAAAAACAGTGTTGTTTAAAAGTACAAAATTAAAGTCCAAGTCTTAAAAATAAAAGTCTAAGTCCGGACTTTAAATTTTTTTAAAATTTTTCAAAAGTCCAAGACTACAGACAAATTACACAAAAACTTGCCGGCAATTCTGAAATTTTTGATAATTTTTTTTTTTAGGTTTTTTATTCTAAAATATGCAAAAAATTTTCAAAGTTAATAGTTTTCATGTATTTTTAATGAAAACTAATGTGAAGTTTATATTGAAAAAAAAAATTTAAGTCTTTGACTTGGACTTGAGACTTGTGACTTATAAACAACTCTGCGTAAAAAGTTAATAATTTTTTTTCTAATTGTGCAGAAATGGTTGTGTAAAGAGTACATAAACTTTTTACGTTTTGTACTATAATTTTTGTACTAAAATTTCACATTGCCTTGATTGTGAATTTGGGATATTATATTATAAATCCATCTCAAATTTAAGTGGTGGTACAGAGGATGTATCAGATCAAAGTTTTGACATTTTTCCTTTTTTATGGCAAGTTTTGTTTAGTATTGATTTGACATGATGGTCGACGATAATTTTATGTAAATTACGTAAATTCATACTCTTTTAAAATAAAAAATTGTAAAAAAAAGTGAAAAACAAATGAGTTTTAAAATTGACCAAGATAATGATTCAAAGCACACAGCTGCCAAGGTTTTGTGAAATTCAGTTCAAAATAATAAAATAGAACAGAAAAAATTATGAAAAATTGAACAACTTTTTTTGTAAAAGCTTAAAAATAGTTCCGTGAATGCAACATGGTGCAACATTCAAAGTTGCATCAACTATCAAGGTCTGCTAGACTCTGCAAATTTAGCAGAAATTAGATTTCAATATATGCGAGCTTAGTGCATTTTGCAGAGATTTTGCACATCATTAGCAGGCTTTGACATTTGATGAAACTTTGAATGTTGCACCATGTTGCATTCACGGAACTATTTTTAAAAACTTGGAAAAAATGTTGTTTAATTTTTCATATTTTTTTCTGTTCTTTTGAACTTAACTCCACAAAACCGCTGCCGTTACCTAACACAATTTAAAAGCTTAAAAAAATTTTACTTTTATCTCAATCTTTACTTTAAAAAAGTGTAAATTTACGAAAAATTACGTAATTTTATTTTTGTAGAAAAAAGCTTTAAAATAATAAAATCTACTATTTTAAAGAAAACGGCTAAAAAGAGATTATTTTTGACCTTATTACATGTTACGATAAAAGAAGTAAAATTTATAAAATTTACGTAAAATTACCGTCGACCATCATGTAAAATCAATACTGTAAGACAATTGCCTTGTTATCAACATTCAAAGATTTTGAAATTCGACAACCATTGTTGCATCTTGAGGCTGAGTCTGAGTTTTGTTTGGTTTTTTTGTACTAAATTTTACAAAAGCCAAATTAAAGTGAAAAATTAATTTTGGGTCTAACTTTTTTATTTTTATGTTAATGCCTAAAAATGTTGGAATTAAAAGGTATTGCGAATTTTAGAACAAAAGAACAAAATAAAATTTTAAAATTCATACAATCTTTTTCTAGCTCTATAACTCAATCTGCAAAATGAATCAGTTCACACAACATTTATATCACCTAAATTTAGTTTTTTCAAAGCTTATTGTAGAAAATTTCATTAAAATTAAATTGCAGAGTTGTTATTTAAAAAAAAATTTTGGGTGATACAAAACGCCGTATCTGCTAATTCATTTCGCAAAATGAGTTTTAGAGCTGAAATAAAATTATTTTAAATTTTTTGCTCTTTTTTTTCTAAAATGTAAAGTTAGCTCATTGTTAATGTTTAATAAATATCTGCCTTCTATTGACTAATTCCGCAAATTTAAAAATGAAATTTTTTTCTATAATTTTTAAAATTTTTCAAACAAAAAATTTACGAAAATTTAAATAAAATTCAATTTTTTCATTGTAAATAATTGTAAAAATACTTAAAAAAGTAAAATGTCAAATATGATATCGCATGCAGTAAATATTAGAATGCAAACATAAATTTTTTTAAATTTTATTTTTGATCAGATTTTTAAATAATAAATGATGGTTTCACTATCAAATGTCGTTTGTTTCCTGTTCACCGTGATCAATTGTGGAACACTAAACAAACTTTTTTTAATTTGTATATATTTGATAATTCATGCTCAAAACCTTAGTTTTTGTTTTAATCTATTTTACCAAAAAAATAAAAAATCTTCAATTAGTTAAAAACAACTATGGGTGCTAACCAAGGTTTATCAGCTATGTTATTCAAACGACTTTCTCAAAAATGGTTTTTATCTTTTTATTAAAAATAAAAAAAAAATTTTCTAACTTTATAATTTAGCAATGGGTCTGCTAACGCCATATTTCGATACAAAAATGGTTCTATTGCACCTGTACTGGTGGGCACTGTCAATTACCAATTGGACACTCATTTAATCGGTCAGCTTCAGTACAAAACGGGTCTTAATTTTGCCAATTCTCACATGAGCACGGCACTGATTTATGAAAAAGATAATCTCAGTGCTAACATTCGCTTTCAGCTCAGTGTAAAAAATTCCTTTGTAGCAGCACAAATAGCTAGAAAAATTACAGATTGGGACTTAAAATTAAAATCATCGGCTCAATACGGGTTCATGGGTGTCACTTTTTCGTACGGCATAGAAAAACAAATAACTCAATTTTCCAAAATTGATGCATCCATGGTCATTAATTCTTTAGCTGGTGTGGCTTTGCACTTAGAGTAAAAAAATTTTTTCCAAAAAATTTACTTTTATTTTAATTTAATTTTAATTTTTAGATTAGAGAGAGGACTGCAAAAATTTGTTGTCCCGGTTCATTTGTCACGTGATGTTATTCCCTCTGCTATATTCTACGGAACAGTCACACCGATTGTTTGTTATTTTGTTGTAAAGAAAATGTTAATTGATCCATATCTAAGAGACAGAGAAGAAACGTAAAGTCTTTTTAAAGTATTTTTGGTTTTAATGTGAAAAAATTTTATTTCAGAGAGGCCAAGATTAAACAGGAAAGACTTAAAACAGAAATGATGGAAAAAAAGAGACTTGCTTTGGCAGCGGTAAATTAATTGTTTGAAAATAAATTTTTTAGTGAATTTTTCTGATTAAAATAGCAAAATTTAATGAGAGAGACTGTTTCGCGGATTGTCGAAAAAGAGAGTCCAAATGGTTTGATTGTAACCAGAGCATTGTATGGTAAAGTTCGTCAAGAAGATAAGTCCGAGTAAGATTTTAGAACATTTTGTGTAGAAAAAGTGATAAGCTTTGATCCTAAGATCTAGGACTGTAATTGAAAATGAAAAATTAGTTGATGTTACAATTCCGCTTCAATTTTTGGTAAAAGACCATTCTTTACACATAGTCAATGATCAACCTAAAGTAACGAAAAAATTATTGCAAATTTTAAAAAGATTTAATTTAATTTTTCAGAGTAATTTGGAAGGATTCTATGACCCATGTATCGGAGAGACAAAAGTGTTGTTCATTCAATACAAATTTAATGGTGAATTTTATGAAGCAACTTTTGATGATGAACAATTGGTGCGACTTCCCAAAGCGTCGCATAAGGTTCAATGGTGGTCAAGACCGTTCTCGACAATCCGTAATCAGTGATTTAACATGATTTTATTCCTGTAATTAAGTGAAAGCCTTGGTGTTTTAATAAAAGTGAATTGAAATGTTAAAATCTTACAATTTGTTTTGATAATTTATTCATTTGAAATAAAAATTATTAAAATGTTTTATATTTTTAGCTAAAAATTCAAAATTACGAAATTCTAGATTTTCGAGGCATTTTTAATAGAAAAAAAATTTTCCTCACCGCTTATTTTAATAAAAAAGCACTACTCTTATAAAATTATCTAATTTAATAAAATTAAAAAATTTTTTTTATTTTTTTGAGTTGTTTCTAGAACAAAAAAATTCTCAATTAGAAATCAAATCCTAAAAAGGCATTGATGAAAATCAAAGGAATAAAAAATTTATAAAAATATTTATTTTAATACTTAATTTTGGGCTTTAAGAGAGACCTTTGGCTTTCGTATCTTTACTTAACCTTATTGAAATCAAAATTAATCTCGACTATTGTTAAAAATTAATTCTTGCGAAACCATTGAATTTTTTCCAACAAAATACGCATATTATGCTCTAAAAAAGTATGGGAAAAATTATTAAAAATATTTAGTCTGCCAAAATAGAATCTTTTGAAAAGATTAAAAAATATTTTTGTAAATAAATTAAATTTATTTTGACCATTTTTAAAGTATGTTTTATTTCTTTTTTAAAGTTATTTCATGTTATGCTTTGTCTCATCACAGGCTAAAAAAATCTCATCATAATTTCAAGGAAAATTTTTAAAATTGTTGTCCCGGTTCATATTGTTAACAGCCCCCAATGTTAACAGCTTTAAAGCAGGCATTGATTGTTTGATAAGCAGCAATCAATCACATCAGCTGTCTTTGTGTACCTTGTCAGCACACTCGCTGGCTAGCCAGCTACAGTCGAAACTACTACTACTACTACTAAATATTAATGATGATGGTTTGGACTGAAATTTATGTATAATGATCCCGACACCAGACTTTTGTACACCAGATCAATTTTAAAGTCATTTATAAGTCAAGTCAACACTATTGACTTTTACTATTTACATCAATAACTATTAAAATTAATAATTTTTTTTCATAATATGGTATGCTAAAGATAATTTTACAACTTTACCTAAAATTGGATATTAAAAAAATTAAAATTTATTTAAAATAAAGATTTAATAGTTTATTCAGAAGAAAATTAAGTCTATCAGAAATTGTAAATAAATCGCGATAGATAAATAATAAATAATATTGATAAGTATCTTATCCAAACATTTATTGTTATACTGGCGACCACAGAGTGTGAGAGGGATCTTGGAGTGATGGTTTCATCAGATTTAAAGTGGACCCGCCAAGTGAAAAGTGCTTGTGCGAAAGCGAGTAGGGTATTTGGAATGCTAAAGCGAACGTTTACAAGTAGAGATGAAAGACTGTGGGTAAGATTGTATATATCCATGGTGAGACCCTATCTAGATTACGCAGTGCAAGTTTGGAATCCAAGTATGAACAGGAATGTGAATGAGTTGGAAAAGGTGCAAGAGAGGGCAACAAAAATACCTTTGTCTCTAAGAAACATGTCGTACGAAATGAGGTTGACGAAATTAGGACTGACAAAGCTGAGTGAAAGAAGAGTGAGAGGGGACTTGATTGAAATGTACAAACTAGTGAATGGAATAGAAAAGGTAGGCTTGGTGAAGAATCTAGTGAATAGATCAGAAATAAACGGGCCAGCCGGGGCGTTAAGAGGAAATAGCATCAGAGTCCAGAGAGAAAGTTTCCCAGCTCAAATTAGAAACGATTTTGCAGCTGCAGTAAGCGCCAGACATGCATTTTTCTCAAACAGAGTGGTTCCGCATTGGAATAAGTTACCAGAAAATGTGGTGAAATCTAAGTCAACCGCTAATTTTAAAATGGCTTTAGATAAGCTCAATGGAATCGGCTGCTACAGCTCTACACGGCCAATCGGCGGTGATGGGCTCAGACACTCTACATGTTAGGTGTCGCAGCAAGAACTACTACTACTACTACTAAATAAATTCTCACAATTTTTTTAAACAGAAAGTATAGATTGCCAAAACTTTTTTTAAATTTTAAAAATAAAAAGTGATAGAGTCGCAGCTAAATATGAAAAATTCTGATAAATAACTATTGTTTAATTTTTTTTGTATTATTTAAAAAAATATATAAAAAGTTTGATGGTAAATTGAATAAATTAATTTAAATTTTTTTTAATCAATTTAAAATTAACAACCTTATTTACAACCGAAAGCTTCCATTTAATCGAAACTTCATTAACTATTTGATTTCTCAGGCATCATGATCTGTCTTTTAGTCTAAAGACTAATGTCAGGAAAACATCATTTGACCAGGACACAACAATTTTGGAAGACTTCCCTCACTAAGATATAATTATCAAAAATGCAAAAATTAGATAACAAAATAATGGTCTTATTTATTATTTATTTATTTATTTATCCTCGCCGAGATAAAACTCTAAATAATTAAATTCAAATAAAATTAGCTTGTCTAAAATAGACAACTTCAAATTATATTTTTATTTTAATTTTCGAAAAAAAAAAATAATAAATTTTTACACCATACTTGAAAACAAAATTACATTAAAAATAAAAGCACTTTTTGACAAAAAAGAGAGCCAACAAAAAAAAGTTGAAAAAAACAACTTATTTAGGCTTGCGAGCCGGCTCAGTGGCAGTTGGCGGAGGCGGCGGACCTTCCTCCTCCAATTTCTTCATATAATCCATAAGAATGCTCTTTCTGTGATCAGGCGCACACTCGAGCACAATCCAACTCTTGTCCTTGCTCAAAAAGTCCTCAATTTCCTTCATGTGACTAGGTGCCTCTTTGAGCATGGCCAAGCTCTTATGGCTTATCATCTTAGCCTGTAACAACAACTGCTTGAAGTCCTGGACCACTCGGTCAAACTTTTCTTTTTGATAATTCTCAAACTCTTTTTCGAATCGAAAATTCTCCGATTTCTGCAGCGCCTCGAACCTTTGGTCCGATTTGAGCATTTTTTTCACTTCTTTCCACTCTGACTTTTTCAATTCGATGCCATCAGTGTCGTCAAGAATCTTGAAGAACAGATCGCGCTGCTTGGCCCTAAATTTGCTCATGTGCTCCTCGAACAGCTCTTCCTTGGCCTCCTTGTCCAAAATCTTGCAGTGGGACCATCGCGGGTCTTTCTTGAGGATTTTTTTCGCCTCCTTCCAGCTCAAATCGGCACCCACAACAGGCCTGATCAAATCGATGAGCAAAGCCCTGAAGTTCTCGATGGCCTCGTCTTTTTTCAGCGAGTCGCGCTCTTTCTCCCTCTCGGTCTCATACTTGGACAATTGCTGCATCACTTCCTTGTTTCGCTCGCGCAACGAAGCCTCCACCCTTTCTTTTTTCTCCTTTTGGCGCCTCTTCTCATCATCGGACTCGTCGCCGGCCTCCAAATGGCGGCAAAAGTCCCGGAACAAGTCCTCTCTTTTCGAGCTGCTCTCAACTGCCTTGTACCTCTGGTCATCATTTATCAGCTTCTTGGTCTCTGTCCAGCTAGAATTGCGGTTTAACTTTTGCTCTTTGAGCAATTGGACAAAGTTACGCTTCAGCTTGTCCCAGTCTTTGGTGTCTTTGCGGCGCAAATCGGCCACAAACTCGTTGAACAGCGACTCGCGCTCTTTCATTTTTTCCACTGCCTTAAACCTTTCGTCGCGCATGTACTTGACCGAAAAGTCATTGAACGACATGGCATGATGGTCAAGCTTGGCTTCTCTCAGCAAATCTTTGAATTGTTCTCTCTTTTGTTTGATTTTTTCCGACCTTTCCTTCATTTCGTCATTGGCCCTGTCGCGCACATACTTGTCGAACACATTTTTGCGCTCCTTGGAGGTGAGCAGCAAGTAGCGCGGATCGAACACTATTTTCTGCAGCTCTTTTTCCCAAGTGGAATAGGCGCTCACACTTTTTTCCACCAGCAGCTCTCTGAACTGGTGAACGCGCTGCTCAAACGGGAGCTGGGCGCGCACTTGCGCCGCCTTGTGCTCGGCCTCCAGCGCAGCCTCCTTGGACGCCTCTATTTTGCTCTTTTGCAAGAACTCGTCCGGAGCTACACTGCTAGGCGACTGTGGGCGCCGCGGCGACTCCGAGCCCGAGCTCTCCTCGTCCTCCACTCGGTTCTTTTTGACCGGAGGCGCTTCCTCAGCCTCGGGCGACTTCTTCTTGCCATTTATTTCACTTGGTGTATCGCGCAGCATTTTGTCCACATCCAGTCTGCCGAGCAGAATTGGCGGTCTCTCCCACAAGCTTATCTTCTCGCTTGGATTGTAGAAGAAGACCTTTTTGTCCCGGGTCCAAACAATGCACCACGGTGTGCCAGCCACTGGCGTGCTCGAGATCGGCTTGGACCGCTGCTTGGCCTTTTCTTCCTCGGACATCTCGGCCTCTTTTTCTTTTTTTTCCACCACTTTTTCTATCCGCTTGGACTTGAGCACTTCCAGCTTGGCCTCCAGAAGCTTCAGCTCGACCAGACAGCTCGGCTTGTCCCAAGTGGACTCGTTGGTCTTCGAGCTGTAGAAATACTTTTTGCCCTCGGGGGTGCTGTGCTCGGCATACTGTTGGCATTCTTCGCGGCACTTGATTAGCTTTTCCTCGGCGTCGCGGATCTCTAGCTTGGTCTCGTCAGAGAAGTGGTAGCGGGGGTCGTCTAGCAGCGAGCTGATGGTGGGCCCGGATTTGAAGGGCGGCATGCCGAATGGGGGCATGAAGGGAGGCATGCCGAATGGAGGAGGCGGCATGCCTGGGAAAGCGCCGGGCATGGAGAATCCGGCGCCGGGCACGAATGGCGGGAAGCTCTGGCCGTCGCTCTTCGGCGACGCCTTCGCTTCGCTTTCTTTCACGCTGGCCTGCTGCAGCTGGCTGTTCATGGAGGAGATTTTTTCCAAGTCTTCTTGGGCAACCACTCTGACATTTGGACCTGCCGGTCTGATCCAGGAGGACTCGCGGCTGCGCGCGTTGTAGAAGTACAGTCTCCCGTCTGATGTCTTGTTCTCTACCCACACTTCCTCGCTGGGCTTGGGCAAATTGTTCATTTGTGTTGGACTTCCAAACTGGGCCATTGGAGAACCTGGCGAATTCATCACTGTTTTTTACTCTTTTTTGGTTCCTGTTGGCAAAATTTTGGATGAAAGTATTCAGGCTTGAATTTGGATATATTCATATATATGAGAAAATTATTTATTTTTTTTCTTAGCTATTTGAAGAAAATTATAAATTAAAAATTCAATTACAAAAATTTAAATGCGACGAACTTTTAGGATTTTCGGTCAAAATTAAATTAGCGTTAGAGAGCGCTTTGCTTTAGGGTTGTTATTTGTGGTACCTTTATGATAGAGGGTTTAGTAAAGGTTTTTATTGTGTTATTTGAAGGGTTACAACTGGAATAAAGATTGGAAACTAAAGCAAACAAGTGACTTTTGAAAAAGTTTATTATATTTAACTTTTTTGAAAGCTAGATCAAAAAGGTCTTGCTTGTGGAGTTAATTAAATTTTGTTAACGTGGTAACTAAAGATAAGATTTTATGATAAAAGTTATGTTTAAGTTTGATTTGGTTCTTAAGAAATGATTTTTGTTTGCTCTAAAGTTAAAATTTAACAGCATTAATACTCACCTTAAAAATGAATGTTTGAATTTTGAGAAATTTTTTTTCTAGTTTTTTTTTTGTTTGAAAAATTCAAAATTTAATTAAATAGATCGATAAAATGTTTTTTAATTGCCCATATGTTACTTCTTGAAAGATATTTAAGAAAAAATATGAAAATTTGCCAAAAAAAGTGAGCAAGGTGCTGAAACTTGCAAAAAGAAAATCATATCTAAAGTTATTTAGACAATCATATTTATAGAGATTTTGGCAAATAATTATAGCTTATGCCTTTTTAATTCAATGAAAGAATTTAAATACTGGAATTATTTATTTTATTTAGTTGTTTTCTTACCGAGCTAAAGCTCCTTCAGAATAAAAAAATACAAAAATAAAGTTAAATAAAATAAAATTAAAATGAAAAAAATTATTTATTTAATTTTTTTTGTAAATAAAATATTACATTAATTATTTAATTTGAACTAATCATTAAAATAAATATTTGATTGTTAAAGACAAAAACATTTTAATTAATTTATTCATTTTTTGATCCAACTGGTCTTCTACTTTTATTCTTAATTATTTCTTTATAGTTTAAAAAAAACTTCTATTTTTATTCTTTTTTCTAATTAAAAAAAAAATTTGTAATGCAAACATGAGGGTTCAAACGACGATCCCCGGTTTTTTCCCAAAATTATTTAAAAAAAATTTCTTGATAGTTTTCTATCTTGATATTTTCTGCTAGTGATTGCATGACTATCTCTTCTGTTTCAGACTCTTCACAATTACTGATATTTTTTTTCTTGATTGTTTAAATTTCAGTTGGCTGTTTTGTTAATTTTTTTTTCACAAAAAATCAAAAAGGTAAAATTTTTTCACAAGGTTTTAAAATTAATTCCGAGTAAACATCATTTAGAGCAAATTTTCAAAAATAAAATTTTCTTTTAAGAATCTCTTTATTTTATTTTTTGTTTAGTAATTTTTTGAACATTAATTCGTTTGAATTAAAAACGATTATTAATTCCTTCTTTCAAATATTTAACAAAAAAAAATTAACTATTTTTCCTTTTTATTTTTTCAAATCTTAATACATTTTCTTTATTTTCTAGTAATGAATTATTTTGAAATTGAGAAATAGCGATTATTATATTTTGGTCATTTTTTGAATCGTGAGATGCAAAGTAATTTTAAGGTGATTTGGAAATCTATTAATCTTTTAAATGAACGTTTAATATATTTTTTATTAAGATATTAAAAAATCGGGTTAACAAAACTAAGTGAAAGAAGAGTGAGAGAAGATCTGATTGAAATGTTACTGTGACTGATTGCCATGATTTTATTTTAAAAAGAGTAGTTACACTCTGGAATAGGTTGCCTGAGAGTGTATTAATATCCAAGTTAACCGAAAGTTTCAAGGCGGTTTTAGATAAATTCAGCGGAATACATTTATGAGTATAAAAAATAAATGAATAAAATTAAAAATATTAATTAAAAAAATTTTTATAATTATATATCTATATTTTAAAAATATTAGCTTAAAAATCGTAATGTAGAAAAATCAAATACACATTAAGTGGGCATTTAACTTGTCAATTTTTTTTGTTTTTAGTTTATGTTTAAGTTACAATTAAATTAGATTTTAATAATTTATAAACTAAAAATACTACTAAAAATTTGTCTGGCTAGTTAATATTTTCAGTAAGTTTATTTCTTCAAATTAGATTTCCAGTCAACGAAAAATTAAAGTTGTTTTAAAGACTTTTAAAAGATCTTAATTTAAAATATTAAAACCATCTTCTTCTAGTTCAATGGCTTATATCGATCAACATTCCTTCCGATTTTAATTTACACGTTATTAATACCAAAACCAAACCATAAATAATCTCAATTTTGTCAAATTGAGCTTTATATACTTTGGTGGTGAAACAGCATAAAAAAAAATTTTACACTAAATTCAAATTAAAAAACTTAATTAATACAGAAAATATTAAAAATCGAATAAAATATCAAAATTTTTAGATGTCTTTTGTTATCTCTATTATCAATTCGAATTGGAATTTTTCATTTCAATTTGTAAATTATTTAAATGTTATAATTCTGTCATCGCTAATTAATAATCTTGAATTTGGTGATTATAATTGTTAAGAATTACAACTAAAATGTAAAGGCTGATTTATTTTTAAAGTAACCCTAAATAAAGAATAGCAAAAAATTTTATCTTCAATTTTAAATTAACACAAAATTTTATTAAAAATAATAAAATTTATTCTAAAATTTTCTTTATCTTTTTTTTAAATTGAAATGTTTAATGAAACATTATTTGTTTCACCTTTTAACAATAGAAAAATAATAAGCTCTTTTAAGTTTAATCTAGTTAATTTTTTTTTCTAAATAAATTTCAAACTCATGTAAAAAGTTAAAATTTTAATTTTTTTTAATTCTTACATTTCCCCTTAGGAGTCTATTGAAACACGTTAATTCTTGACTGGAATGCCAAAAAGACAGAAAAATCTAATGAACCATTTCAAGCATTTGGCCGTAAGACTATTTGTATGTAGGCAAATAATCAAAAAAATAGTGCTAATTTATTTAATTAATCATTCAACTTTAAACATTAAGAGCTCAGGTGTAAATAGGAAAATCATAAATAAATTTTAAATAACATTTGCAATATTTAAAAGATTTTAAAGAAAGAATTTTTTGAAAAATTTTAGCAAAAAAAATTTTAAAACCTTAATTTAAATTAAAAATTTTACTAAATAATTTTTCAGTATGTTTACATCAGTAAATAAAATACAAAAACTTGAAAATTTTAATTAATTTTTAATAGGTAAAGTTTTTTTCGATAGCTGGACAAAAGATATTGTTAAAATTGGAATTCTACATTAAAATAGATTAAAAATACAGTTGCCATGGAGATAAGCAATATTTATAAATATTTTTAAATGTATGAATTTGAAATATGCGAAAAAAAATAGTGCAAAAAATTAGTTTTAAAAATGAACACATCCAAATTGGACACCTCAAAGACATCACTTAACCAATCTACCACCAAAAAAGAAAAGAATATCCGCGAGATATATCTCCAAGCGTTAAATCATAGCAAAAGCTTCCAAAAATCGATTAAAAAACCAGGTCTTAGTAATCTAAGCGAGGATCGGAATGCAAACAATGGATCAAGTCATTTTTTAGAGAAAGAATACAATATTGTTCAACGCATAATATCGGACACCAAAGAGCTTAAAAATATTAAAATAAAAGACAATAATAATAAGGACAACGCCAAAAAAGAAACCGTCAAACAAATAGCTAGCCGATATAAAGATCCAGAGGAATACTACAAAGAAATATTGGAATTAAAAAGGGTATTAAGCAAAATTCAAATTTTTTTAAATCAATTCAAATTTTTATTTTTTTGCTGCTTAGACTTTAAGAGTTTACGAAGAAAATGAAGTTATTAACAGAACCAAATTTGAATATTATGAAAATGAGCTGGCCAAAAAAGAACAAGAAATAATGGACTTAATGGACATAAAGAAAACAGAACAATTTCGTTTATTATCCGATTCCAAAGCGGATTTGGCTACGGTTTTTTAACATTGTAAAAAATTTTACTCAATAGTAATTTTTATTTTTGTTAAGCTTATTTATGGTCTCAAGCAGAAAATTTTTAAATTGGAATTTTCTCTCAAAAGAAAGGAAAATGAATTTAAGTGAGTATTTTAGTTAAAATATCATAATGAATATTTTGCACCCTACTTTTGATAAATATTTTGGAAAAGTTTATCAAAGATGATAAATATTACTCATATTTTTTAAATTTTATATTTTTTATTTTTTTTTAAGCTTAAAATTGATTAGATGATTAGTCTTGTGAGTTTAAAGAAAAATAAGAAAATAAAAGTCCTTATAAATTATAGTTAAAAATTAAATCTCTCACCCAGAAACCAAACGCTATTTAGGATGCTAAAGTATCTTGTTAGTCACTTTAAGGAGTTTAAATTATAATCTTACCTGAGTGGCACTTATAGAATTTTTTAAGATTCTTATCCGAATTCTTGTCAAATCCTGAGAGATAAAATTCGTGAAGATTATATCAGGATTTTTTATAAACAATCTTATAAAGACTCCTAATCAAGATTCTTAATAAGGAAATATAAAGATTTTGCCAAGATTTTAGTCAAGATATTTTTTTATTACTAAGAATATGCTAGGAAATAAAATTAAATTCTTACCTTAAAATTTCTTATTCTAAAATTTATATTTTAGGTTTCTTGAAGAATTTTTAGGAGTTAATAAGATTTCTCATCAACGAAAGGCATACCAATATCATCAATTTCTTTAATAGAATGAAAACCATCATCGACAGATTATTTATTCAAAACTTTCAACGATCTTACTGGAGTTTTATTGAAAAATAGTAAATTTAATTAGAATTTTTTAGAATATTTTCATTCCAAAACCTCGAATCAACAGAAAAAAACAATTGCATAAAATTAAGGCTAGGGAAAGTAAATGCTATTATGTGGGATATGGAGAGTTCCAACCCATTATCCAAGGTTTTTTTGGAAGGTTTTACGTTTAGGTTGGATAACTATTTTTAGCCAATTTATTTGTTACTTTAATTTTATAATAAATTTTTACGAATTTTTTTTTAATTAATACATTTTTGTATTCTCCGAATACAAAAGGGAATACATTTGAGGATATGTGTGGGGTCAAAGCAGACTTAAATTTGTTATGTTTATTATATTCAAGTTATTTGAAAATCAAAAAACCTGTTAATAATTGAAAGGGGTTTTTTTTATTTCTTACTTAATTTCACGAAAATTTTAATAAAAAAAGGAAATCAAAGCACTATTGTATTAGGAAGCTATCATGTTATTAAAAATACATTTCATTTGACTAATGATGAAATAACGAATAAGTCTGATAATAGTGGCCCTTTAAAGTTCTCGGAGCCAATTTAGTTTTTTTAATTAATGATTTAAAATTTATTGGTTTTTCAGTTAAGCTGATTCTACTGTTAGATCAGATTCAAGTGCTTTAATAATATCTGGATGGAGTAACCAGCTTAATCTTTAAAATTTCATCGGGTTTAAAACTAAAAACAAAAATCATTTTTTCAGTTTTTGTAATCCAAAATGTTTAAAAAAATAGGGTATTTTACAGAGTTAAAGTTTTTTTTAAAAAAGTATAAATTAAAAATAATCAAAAAAATTAATTAATTTTTTGATTATTTAATTTATAATTTTAAATATCTTTTCAAAAGATATGAGTATTTAAAAAAATTTTAAACGAGTCAATGACTCGTATGGTGCTTTTATTATTTAGATGAATATTAAAGTTTATAATCAAATTTTAATAATGAATTGTAAATTTTGATTATAAACAGCAATAAAAAGTCCGTGTTTGTATTTCAAAAAGGATGACGACAGATATCCGAATTAAGGTTTTAGAAACCGTCAAGGAAAATTTTTAAAATTTTTAAGTTTTAAATGAAATAAAATAAAAGAAGATATTAAAATAATAAAATATAAACAAAAACAAAAATTAGATATTAAATATTTTTTATACATCACTGATCATAAAAAAATTTTAATAAATGAATATAAATAGAAATTCGACTCTTTCTTTAAAAAATATACTAATCTTTTAAACGCTTTCTAATTAAATTAGTTAAGATATTAATTTTCAACTATTTAAAATTAACTGTTCAATTTTCAAAAACAAAATTTATTTCTTTATACTTTTAGCAAATTAAAAAATGAAATAAAAACAACAAATATCAAAGAACTTCAGCTTCAAAATGAACGGCTTCGCCTTGAGCTGAGCAAAGCATTGATAGATGATAAAGAAATTATCGAGAACCTTGAGATCAAATCAAATTATGAATTGTGAGATTTAGAATATTTTTAAATAAATTACAATTAAAATTTTTCAAAGGGATAAAATCAGGGATGAATCACGTAAAATATTTTTTTGTCTTTATAAAATAAGAAATGAACACTTTTTTTGTTGCTTTAGAATTGTCTTTTAAAAAAGAGCTTGATAAAAAAGTAAAAAAAAAATTTAATTAAACCATTTAAAAAAAAATTAATTTTAATTATTTGATAAGAATATTGCGGTATCAATTAATTCGGGAAAAGATAAAAACTCAATTCATTCATCACCTAAATTTTCAAATTTCGATTCTAAAATAGTCTTAAGTGGTTCTATGAGAGATAAAATAGATCAATTAAATCAGCGCGAAACTGAGCTTTTATTTGAAATTTCTCGTTTAAACATGGAACTGGATAAATACAAAATAAAAAAAAAAAGTAAAAATTCAGATAGTGAAACTGAGTCAGTTTTAAACTCGGCAAGAGGAAGTGTAAGAAGTAATAGAAGTAATAGAAGCAGTCGTCAGTCAAAAAGATCATTGAACATGCAAACAGAAAAAGAAAAATTAAATGTAATTTAATTTTTAATCAAATTTTTTACTAATGTTTATTTTTAGTCAATTAAACTACTGCAATCAGTAATGAGAGGGCATCTGGAAAGAAGCAGCAGTTTGAAAAGAGCAGAGCAGGAAAAGATGGAACGAAGACGCTCAAAATCACGTTCACCCTCTTGGCGATCACCATCACCCAGGCCTAGAAGTCGGTCTCCTCCTTCTCCACCGACAAGATCACCAAGAAGAGAAAGTCGTCAAAGAAAATATTCAAATAGAAGGCGATCGTTGACTCCAGAATATGACAGGCGGCAGAGAAGATATTCAATAAGTGAAAGTGATAATGATCGCGAAATTAAAAGTGACAAAAAAGTATATTTCTACTTATTTTACAAATTAAAATATTTTACTTGAATTTATTTTTAAAGAAATTGATTGAAAATAACGAAAAAGTTAGTGAAACAGAATCTGAAGGCCATTGCAAAGGTCTTTGTGGTTCATGGAGATCAAAAAAATAAATAAAAATTACATTTTATATTTTTTTATTTGCACTAAAAAATTATTATTAAATATTAATAAAACTAGAATACACCGACAATAATTTTTCTAATTTTGAAAATCTAATTTTGAACAAAAAATGGTAAACAAAAAAAATGTATTGTTTTTTTAGTTATCTTTCCTTTCAGCATTCATCTAATAGACTTTATTCACTACTTAGATTGTATGAAGCCTTGATTCGGAACAAAAATTGGAAGCTTATTTGTGTAATCACATTAATCTCCAAAACAATCTTTAATAATTATTATTTTTAAATTGTGAATATTTTTATGTAATTCGAATTGATTTTTGTAATTGAATTTATTTTATTAATTAAAGACACTCTTTAACTTTTTTTTAAAGATAATATAATTGTTAATGTGGCTCAAACATTTAATAAATTAGAAAGAGTTTTATTTTCTTTTTTAATTTTTTTGGTGTTTTTTCGCCAATTCTGGAGATATCTAAAATATGATAACCGTAAAAAATGTGTACAAATGAATTCTAAGCTCTGCAAAAATCTGCAATTTTCGGCAGAGTAAAATTTTTCTCAAAATTCATATTTCAAATTTGATCAGAACATTTTTGAATGCGTAATTAAATTTCATCGCAGATTTTTATCAAAAAACATCTAATAAAAATATGCAGCAAATTGCAGAGTTTTTGCAGAGATTTTAATTGGCGATTTATTATTTTTTAACTAAAATTACTGAAAAAAATAAGCTAATTTTGCATAACTTGTATTATTCATCATAATTTTTCTTAGCAGTATTAAAATTATAAATCAAGCATTATTTTACTTAAAAAAAACTAAACAAATACTATCAAAATCTGTTTGATTTTCAAAAAATGATTGATGTTGAAATTGATTTTCAACAATTTTTGGAGCCAAATAAGGCTGTTTCGGTATTACAAACAGAAGAAAATCAAGGATCTGAGAACATGAATTACCTCAAAGACTACATGTGTCAACATATTATTGTGGTGTTGTTGTCAAAAAAGTCAATTCAAGTTCCAGAAAAGTATTTAGATTCGGTAATTGGTTGTAAACCAAGACCAGGAAGAAAGAAAAAAGCAATGCCTTGGAATGTTAGGCAATAAATTATTATTTTTTATTTATTTAGTTAAAATTTGGAAAACTCGTTGTAAACTTGATTTTTATAATAAATCTTTATTTTAATATCAATTAAGAAATTTTATGAAAAAAAAGGTAATTTTATATTCATTAAGTAAATTTGGTGAAAAATCAGTAATTTTAGTTAATGAATTAGCACACGCCATTTTAATTCATTTGTTCAAAATTGTACAATATTATATTGCTTGCAGAACTATTTTCGTACAATTAATAAAAAATTATTTTTTTATTTGTTTAATCTGTATCGAGCTAATGCTCCTTCAGAATATAAAAAAAATATAAAATATATAATAAATAAAAATAAAAATTTAATGTAAAAAGTAGATAAAATAAAATAAAAAGGAATTTAAAAACGATTTGTTGAAAATGAAAGACGAAAAATATTTCAATATAAGAGAAAATCTAATTATAAATATTTTTTCAATTTTTTTTTTTAGAAAAAAATTAAATATATTTTCCTTTTTATACTGTAATTTTTGAAAAAAAAATTTACATTGCTGCTCATCCAACAATCAATGCCTGCTTTAAAGCTGTTAACATTGGGGGCTTCAATTAATTGATGTGGCAGCGAGTTCCATATGCTAGCTGTTCTGTTGAAAAAAAAGTTATCTCTATGTTGGAGCCTCGAAATTTCTTTGTGATATTTGAATCAATGACCTCTTTCTTGGTTTTTAGTGACATTAAAATTGTTGCTTTTTTCAACCAATTCTATTCCATGCATGACCTTGTATAATTGAATTAGATCATCTCTTTTTCTTCTTTCCATCAGATTTGGAATGTTCAAAGTCTTCAATCTGCTTTCATACGGTTTGTTTCTAATTGCAGAAACAATTTTGGTAGCTCTGCATTGAATCCTCACAGTCATACTTAAGAATTGGAGACCATACAGGCACCGCAAATTCCAAAAGAGGAATATATTCCAATATTTAAATATAAATATATAATAATAGACAAGGATAATTAATTAACTGAAAAATTTTTTAATTAATTTTCTATAAAAATTAATAAAAAAAAAATATGACATATTTATAACACATAATTACCTAATAGAATTTAATTATTTAATTATCAAATAACAAATAAAATAGTATCTGTTTCAACTAATGTCCGAGGTCTTTTTAAAGTTCTAAAAAAGCAATAATTTCATATAATGGCCTATGAAGACATGTCTTGCTAAATACCCAAAGGATATTACGTGAGAAAAAACGGTAAAACTTTTTTCATCATTTTTATTGAAATATTAATTAGTAAGTTTTGATCTTGTGTATATGATGATGAACTTCAAGTTGACTTTAATTTTTTGTATAATTTCAAAAATCAAAATACTATGAGAAGATCAGTGCAAAATTACCGAATTATTTTTATAAGGCCACTAAATAAAATAAACAATTTTGTTTTATTACTCTGGATTTATGATAAATTTTATTATTTAAAACAAAAAAAATACGGCATTTTATTTTTAATTTTTTTTCTAAATTTTATTCTGATAAAAAAATTTAAAAAATCTTACTGTAAACCTTTTATTAATTTGTATTAAGCGTGACAAAATAAACTTAACAAAACCCCAAGCGATTTAGAAGACAAATAAAATATTTTAAATCGGTTGTTGTTTAGAACATAAATTATAATTATTAAAAAAACACATAAATGATTCGGATTAACTATTTGGCATAATTGATATTTTCTCTAGTTTTTTTTTACAAACGTCTTCGCACATCACCTAAACACAACCAATAGCCTACGCGGCAACTTTTCCACTTGGTATTCATTTTGATGCTGTAATCAAATACAAACCCTGATTGAGAAAAAAATTAAAATGACTCAGCAAAATGCTACACCTGTTAAACGAAAAGAAATATACAAATACGACGCGCCGTGGACTCTATACGGAATGAACTGGAGCGTTCGGCCAGACAAAAGATTTCGTCTGGCCCTGGGCAGCTTTATAGAGGAGTATAACAACAAAGTGCAGATTGTAATGCTGGACGAAGAAGCTGGCGAGTTTACTCCTCGAAGCACATTCGACCATCCTTATCCGACAACAAAAATAATGTGGATTCCCGACACTGTATATTTTTTAGATAAACACCCGACATCATTCTATTGGCAAATTTTTCTATTTTCAGCTTGATGATCAGGGTCCATTTATTTAGCTCCATTTAATTTTTTTTGTAGAAAGGGGTTTTTCCTGATCTTTTGGCCACAAGTGGAGACTATTTGCGAATTTGGCGATGTGTTTCTGAGACTGACACCAAGCTCGAGGTTCTCTTAAACAATGTAAGTTATCTTTTTAATTGTTGACTTAAATAGTGAAAGTTTGATTCTGGAATGTTTTAATTGGAATGAGATGAAAGCGATGACAAAATTTTTTTTGGAATTTTAATAGGTAGAAGAGCGATTTGTTTTTGTGTGACAGAAGAAAATAATTAATTTTTATTTTAAATGTTTTTCAGGTGGGAGTCTATTAAATAGTTTTTTTAGTAAATAAAAAAATAATGATGATGATGATTTGTCTGACAAAAATATTCCAAGAATTTTCGAATACTATTATATTTGTGTTTAGGAAAAAGAAAAGTGATACTAATGCCTAACTGAATGACCATTTTTTATTCATTTAGAAAAATAAAGAATCCATTTTTTTGTTCTATTAGATACAAGAAAATTGCGTATTTCTTCAACTAGAAGAAAGTTCAGCCATCAAAGGGTATCTTCTATTCGAAAATTTTTCTCTCTAAAAAAGTGACTCAATAAAATAAATTTATCCATTTTTTTGGGCGACGTCTTTTTTTTTTATTTTTTTAATTTGTATCGAGCTAATGCTCCTTCAGAATAAAAATATAATAATAAAAATTTAATGTAAAAAATAGTTAAAATAAAATAAAACGAAAGTTAAAAACGGTATGAAAAAGATATACAAAAAAAATTTCAGTACAAGACAATATCTAAGTATAAATATTTTTCTTTTTTTTTCCTTTTAATTGCGATAATTATTATTAATTTTTCTTTACCTTTTATGTAATTTTTAAATATTTTTCTTTTTTTTTCTCCCCACTTTTGACCAACTCAAATCGAACTATGAGTCTAGATGAGCAGACCGTCAGCGATGACATGGTCTTTTGACGAAAAAATTCTTTTTATAGAATATAAATGATTTATGTCACACAAAAAAAAAGAATTAATTTTCACATAATACAGCAATCAAATTAATTAATTTTTAAATTTTTTTAAATTCCTTTTTATTTTATTTTATCTACTTTTTACATTAAATTTTTATTTATTATATATTTTATATATTATTTTTTTTTTTTTTATATTCTGAAGGAGCTTTAGCTCGATACAGATTAAATAAATAAATAATCAGGATTAAGAAAACATAGACTCACTGCAGATAATCTTTATTTTCTTATTCAAAAAGTTGTACAGTTTTTGTATTTAAGATCTTTTAGAGTAAATGCTAATGTTCATTTAAGATTTCCCATTTTTTTTATTTAATAAGATGGATAATCTTGAAAGCGTGATTAATAAGTACCTTAAAGAAGTTTGAAAAGCCATTTTTCAAATTAAAAATTCCACGGCGCGTCATATTTGTATATTTCTTTTCGTTTAACAGGTGTATCATTTTGCTGAGTCATTTTAATTTTTTTCTCAATCAGGGTTTGTATTTGATTACAGAATCAAAATGAATACCAAGTGGAAAAGTTGCCGCGTATGCTATTGTTTATAAAAATATATTTTTTCTACGAAAATTTTTTATTATCCGTCAAAAGATTTTTCCCATTTTTTTTCTATTATAAACAAGAAAATTTTTTATTTGAAATAAGATAATAGATGCAATATATAACAAATAACTGATAAATTTTCATCTTAACGAAAAAAATTGAAAAAAAAAAACAACTCAAATTATGGGAATTATTTATAATTTGATGAAACACGACATTTTTTTGTTTCTAATAGAAGAGAAAAATAGCAACATGTCACTTTTTAAGATTGAAAAATTTTCAAATAAAAAACCCTTTGATGACCGAATTTTCTTTTATCTGAAGAAAAATGGTATTTTTTGTTTCAGACTCCAAGTCAAGTCAATTTTACCAAGATAAAATAAATCGACTTTAACACTAGAATTACCACGGTTTCATTTTGGACACGTCAAATTTTAGTAAAAAAATTACAGTACAAAATGTAAAAACGTTATATTTTTTTTCTAATTGTGCAAAAATGATTCTGCAAACAATATAATATTGTACAAATATGTACAAACGAATTTTAAGCTCTGCAAAAACTCTGCAATTTTCTGTAAAATGTACACCATCAAAAAATATTTGATTAAAATATGCAAAAAAATGCAGAGCTTTTGCAGAGCTTTTAATTCGTTTGTACACGTTTGTACAATATTTTACTGTTTGCAGAATCATTTTTGCACAATTTGAAAAAAAAATATAACGTTTTTACAATTTGTATTGTAATTTTTGTACTAAAATTTCATATTGCCAACAAATGATGTAACTTGGTATGCTTTTTTTTTTATTTTTAGCAAATAAAATAATTTTAATTTGAAAAAATTTAAAATTTCCAGACATGTTTGATTCTTTTATACTCAAAATTAAAAATGGTGTCAAAAATGACATGGTGATAATTTACGGTTTTCAATTATTTAAAGAGTTTTTTTAATTTTATTTTTTATTTAAAATGGCGTTGAGTAGTAAAACTCTTTTCGCCATTGTAATTTAAGGATTTTTTTAAAAGTTTATAAAAATAAAAGTTTAAATAAGTAGGCATTAGAAAGTTAAAGTTAACAATTATTTCAGCCTTGCTTTAATTGTGAATTCATTAAACTATCTAGCATTTAATTTTTTTCCTAAATGGATGTTTCTTTTTATTATATTAGTTACTTTATTCATCTAGGTGTTTAATTTCATAAAGTAAATTTAAAATGTCTTGTAGAGCGTATCATGAATTCTCTTTTAGGCATGTTTTATATAATTTGTCAAAAAATAAAAAAATTTAAATAATAGACAGTACTAGAATGATAAATGTCTTTTTGGAAAATTTTCGTAATTTTACGTAAATTGAAGTTAATTTACGAAAAAAAGAAAAATTTACTTAAAAAACGTAAAATTAGTATAGTAATTTTAAGCTAAATTACGTCAATTGACGTAAAATTACTAATTTACCGTAAAACTAAAAATGGCCAAAATATCTTCAATTATATGTTAATTTTGGTAAAATAACATGAAAAATTAGTTTTTTATAATTTAAAAGTAGATATAATGAAAAAAGTAAATTTATATTAACTAATAAATAAATTTACCAAATTTTACCTAAATTCTGGTAAATTTACGTAATTATACGTAAAGTCACGTAAATTTACCTTTGTAAATTTTTGTAAAATACATATATTTACGTAGAATTTGGTAAATTTACGTATAAAACAGTTATTATAACACCAATGTATATAT
This sequence comes from Brachionus paranguensis, assembly GCA_016802215.1. Classification (NCBI taxonomy): domain Eukaryota; kingdom Metazoa; phylum Rotifera; class Eurotatoria; order Ploima; family Brachionidae; genus Brachionus; species Brachionus paranguensis. The sequence goes on along the minus strand of JAESIX010000009.1, from coordinate 2,570,365 downwards.
ATATTATCAAATTTATTATATATATTATTTTTATATATATTGTCAAATTTATTTTTTTTAACTGTAAATAAAAGTAAAAAAAAAAAAATTTGTTAATATGCGTTCATGTTCAGTTGTATATAAATCAGGTCGATGGACAGTTGTATTTTTCTTCAATATTCTTAACATGAGTTGAATAAATAGTTGGATCCTATATAGAAAATGGAACAACAGTCAAATATCAAGTGGATTTATTTTTTTAATGATCTTTATGAAGATTTGTTTGAACTCGTTCACTCCAAAGAAGTCATTCTCCTAATGTTCTACAGTTGATAAACAATTTAAATAAAAAATTAAATTTTCCTAGCAATTTTTCAAAAAAATTACCATTTTTAAAGTTTGTGCTTCTTTTATATTCAAAATTAAAAATGGTGTCACCGACCGTAATCTATGGTTAAAAAAATCTGATAATTTGGGTGTTAAAAAGAGCCATTCAGGTACTCCAGTCTATCCAAAATTGCGATTAGGGCCTCAGTGCATTTTGGCGATTCATAATTACCATTAACACCAACAACTTCCCTGCATCTTATTCACAAGCTCAATGAAATAAATTGACAGCCTTAGCATCCCTTATTGATGTTAAGATCAATAATTCTGGACACCTTGTTTATGGTAGACTTCGATAGTATGCCAGTTTATGTACTGGATATTTTTCTTGAATACTCCAAATTCAGAAACAACTCACTCCATTCTTCAAATTTTTTTCATCTTTATCTCATTGAGACCACCAAGAGCTAGTTCGTAATAATGTTTTCTAAGCTCAGGAGGCCTAGTTCTCAAGTCTTTTAATAAAAATATTTATATCATATAAAATTGTTTAATATTTAACAAATTATATAAAACATGCCTAAAAGGTGACTCAGGACACGCTCTACAGGACATTTTAAATTTACTTTAAAAAAAATTAAACACCTAGATACTAAAATAAGGTGACACATTGGGCATCTTGAAGATGATAATCAATCCAAAGAGTTAATCTATAGATACCAAAATTTGTCTTTGAATAAATTTAAATAATTTTTTGTTTCATGCTTTAAATGATATGAAGATATGAAAAAACGAAAACGTTTTTTAAAAATACCTGTAGAACGAAAAACGCCTGTTTAACGCGCATTTTAAAGGCGTTTTTTAAGGTGAGCATTATCGCACGCCAAAAAACACCTGAAAAACGCGATCAAAATTCAAAAATTTTTTAAAATTTTTTCATATATCAACGAACAAAAAGTAACATTTAATTTAATTGACATTTAATGTGTCCCTAGCGGACATCAAAACGGCCACTACTTCTTTTGCAATTCAGTAGCCTCCTTCTTGAAGTCTCTAACACTAATGTTTAGATACCATAAAAATAAAAATTAAATAAAAATTCAAAAAGTCAATTTTTATATTAAAATTTAATTTTAATTTTACCAATCCGTAATTAGCTCTAAAACGAGATAAAGTTTAGGACTTTAAAGTGATGTTTAATCAAATATTTAAAATAGAGTCTATTAATAGATTGATTTAAGTTCTAATTTTTACAGTCTAAATTGTAAAAATTTTAATATATTTCAATTTAATAAATTTGATTAAAGTATTTTTAACTAAGCATTTATTTTTTATTTTTTATATAGTTTTCCATTTTCTAATAAGCATGAAAAATATATAAAATTTTTTTTTAAATTTATCTTTTGAAATGTTAAATAACTTGTCTTTAAAAATTTTTAATTAATAATTATAAAATTAAAATCGATTTTTAAAATTTGAATTTATAATTCACAGAATCTAGCTCAGACTTTCAGAAAAAAAGCTGTAAAATTGTTGAAATTTTCATTTGTCTTTTTTTTCCTTCTTAAATGCAAAATACACCGACCTAATTTAATACTTAAAAAATAAAGAGAAAATAAAATCAAAAATTTTAAATGCTTTTTAAAAAGTAGTCTAAGTCAAATTGAAGACTAGACACAAAGCTAGAATGAAAACTAAAATTAAAATTATTTTAGAATAAAAATTCGGATTTTTGTGCACCATTGACATCATTTGATTGGAATGAAATTGATCCAAATCTAATCGGAACATCATCAATAGACACAACTTGTACCATTTGGGGTCTAGAGGTTATTTTTTTTAAATAAAATTTCTAACTTGAAAATAAACTTTTACTCTAGACAGGTCAAATACTTGGTCGCACTCAAGTAAACGGTCACGTTAAAACTCAGCTAATAGCTCATGACAAAGAAGTATATGATATTGCTTTTAGCCGGGCTGGAGGGGGTCGAGACATGTTCGCGTCTGTGGGCGCTGATGGCTCAGTGCGAATGTTCGATCTGCGCCATTTGGAACATTCGACAATAATTTACGAGGATCCATCTCACAACCCCTTGCTTCGTTTAGCATGGAACAAACAGGATCCCAATTACCTGACAACCATATCTATGGATTCAATAGAAGTAATTATTTTAGATGTCCGGGTGCCGTGTGCTCCTGTTGCCAGATTGAACAACCATCGAGCTGTAGTAAACGGCGTTGCTTGGGCTCCACATTCCTCATGCCACATTTGCACATCGGGTGACGATCGTCAGGCTTTAATATGGGACATTCAACAAATTCCAAGAGCAATTGAAGACCCGATTTTGGCCTACACTGCTGATGGTGAAATAAATCAGGTTCAATGGTCAAGCACTCAGCCGGACTGGATTGCAATTTGCTACAACAATAACCTTGAAATTCTGCGGGTCTAGATTTACTTTTACTTTTTTATCGTACCATGGATAAACAATTTATTTCCTTTTAGGTTTTTTTTTTTTTTAATTTAAAACTATGAAACAAATTAATTATTAAATTTTTTAATTAATTAATTTGAACTTAATATCTTTTGGAATCATGTATAAGATGTAAATTGAATTTTTTTAAATAAATTTGTTCTATGTTGGTTTATAGAAGCTAAAGTAATGATAAATTTAAAAAGATATAATTTGAAATAATGATCTGTAATTTAAAAATGTTCTTCCTTAAAAATTCAACTCAACTTTTTTGCGACATCTATTTTTTTTGAATAAGTTTGTCAAAAATCATGCAAAGTTTGGTATGATAAAAGTTCTCCCTTTTAACACTTTGATTGAATTATATCTAAAGATAAGTTCAGTTATAAATAAAAGAATTTGTAAAATAAAAGTTTAAGTCAATTTTTACGCTATGTATTGAGGATCATGACGATCATGTAGAATTTAAGAGATCAGTTTTAATCTATATCATAATTTTAGCTTGTAATTTTGAATTTATGTCATTAAGCTGAAATTGTAAATAAATCTTTTAAAAAATTGATACAGCTGAAAATAATTTTTCTTTTATTAAAGAATAGAAAATTTTATTTAATTTCTTAAAATTACCTATTAAACGATTGTTTTAATAATTAGAGAATAAAACGCAAAAATTTTAGAATAATCTTCCTTTCGTAAATTTTCATATCTATATAATTAAATTAAATTAAAAGATATCAAAACAAAATTTCAAACTTGTCGGCATCATTTTCGTTAAATCTGCATGTAGCTTTAACTGAAATTTAAGGGTATCGCCTATAATGACCAGTGACTTTATGTCGAATATGTGACCAGTAATAGAGAATTTTAAAGTTAAATTTTTTGATGATTTTATTTTTTTCGTGACCAGTAACAAAAAATGTTACCATAATTCAAATTTTTGTAACCATTATGTAAAATAAATTTATAAATATTTAATTTCAAAAAAAAACAAACAAACCTCTACTTATGCATCTTTGGGATTTTTTCATTAATCAACCGCACTCTGGACAAGCTATTGGGTTTTTATGCTTGCCAAGGGCTCTTCTTACAGCAAATTGGGTCTCTTCAGAAGCAGTTGGAACTTCTGATGCAATTTTTGAATACTTCTCTAACTTATTCTTTGTCGGATTTACTTTAAATTTATTAATGGCTTCATTAACCTCTTCAACAGCTGATTCGACATCTTCTTCTTTCTATTCTTTCTAATGATGTTTTCAAATTATATTATTTTATTTACATTAAAATTTAATTACTTACTACAGATTTATGTGAACAATTTCAAAATTTTCGTGACCAATATCTTTATTTATGTGACTTAATGGTCACATACTAGGTGACCAGTAAAAAAAAATACATGGTCACAAAATCGACATAAAGTGACTGGTCATAAAACAGGCAAGACCCAAATTTAAATCATCTGAATCAAATTTTCGTTGTTTTAATTTGGGTTATTAAACTCTAACTGTGAAATTTTTTTCAGTTATTTTAATTTAAATTTAAATTGAGAAAAAAATAAAAATTTTTATAAATGTACTTTTTAGATGTTTCAAATTGAAAAATTTGGTTTTTATTATTAGGTTGTTTAATAAGTTTTTTCGTTTTTTACGAGACTTTATTTATTCATTAAAAAATAAAATAAAATATTATTAGACACTAAAATCATTTTGGTCCCTCGCTGAAATATTGACTGATGTCTTTTTTGATTTCTTCCAAGTCTGAGTAACTTTTTTCACTGAGGAAGTGCTGCATGGATCGGAACAAATGGTAATCTGAAGATGTCAAGTCTGGTGAATGCCTAGATTCTCTATCGAGTTTCGAGTCGTTATTGCAACATGAGGTCTAGCGTTTTCATGTAAAAGAATCACTTCTCTCTCTTATTTAGCTCTGTGTGGCCGTTTTGCTTCCAAAGCCTGGCTCAAACGAATTAATTGTTGTGAATAAAGGTCTGCGTTTATCGTTTGCTTGGGTTGCAATAATAGGTCATAATAGATGAATCCCACCAAACACAAAACATTACCTTTTTTCTAAGAATTTTACGTTTCAGACTAAATAATGACGCTTTATTAGAATCAACCCATTGTTTTTTGTTGACCAGGTTATCGATGAAGATCCACTTTTCATCTCCAGTTACGATTTTCCATAAAAAACTCTTTTTTTCTGCCTAAACAAGAGAGAAACACATAGGTTCAATCGTTGCGCAATATTGATTTCTGAGAGTTTATGTGGGACCTTTTTGAATCTTCCCTAATGCTTTTAATCTATTACAAACGGTGCCATTTATTACAGGCATCTCTTTAGCAAGCTGTCCTGTAGATCGCCTCGGGTCTTCCTCAAGCAGCTCTTCCAAATACGCGTCATCAGCTTCGACGTTTCTCCCAACAAGTGCTTTGTCATTGAGGTCGAAATCGCCAGCTCTGAATCGAGAGAACCAATTTTGACAAGCGCGAACAGTCAGAGCGTTAACTCCATATACCAAACAAATTGATTTTGGAGCCTCCGTCGCATTTTTTCCTTCGTTAAACTTAAATAACAAGCAATGGTGGAGATGCATTTTTCGTCATACATTTTTAATAAGTTAATTTTTTTTAAATTTAAAAAGCAAGCATATAATCTTATTCATCATTTGAAAGAGCAACTCTTGCTCACAAACATTGAATAGAAAAGTTTAATCTTGAATGAAATTTTTCATTTAAAAATCGACAAAAGAAATTATTAAACTACCTAATGTTAAATATTTTAGAGGAGTTAAGTACTTAAAATAAACTGTTCAAAAATAAAATTGTCCAAAATTGCTCAGTTTAGATTAAGTTTGGATTATATTGACTCAACTGCTTGAATATTTTATTTTGATTTTTTGTCCATATTAGAAAAGAACATAAAAAATCTCGTTTGATGCTATTTTTGATTGAATATTTATTTTTATTTTGAGTTTTTGCAATTTAAAATTTTGGTTCTATGCTTTCATCTAAAATTTGTAAGATTGAGTTATGGTCATATTTTTTCAGGAAAAAAATTAAACTTATATCTTTCTTTTAGAATTTTCCATAGAAATTCAAACTCCTAATCTTTATAATGACTCTTTTCCTTATTTAGAAATTTCGCAAAAAATTCTCAAGGACATCTATTTAGAACTCTATCTATAAAATTAAAAAGGTGATGCCCTTGATCATATCTTTTGTAATTTAATTTAAAATTTAATTGCCATAAAAATTAGATTTTAAAATACTGAAAAAGATCTGGGGGTCACCTTCGCGAGTAATCTCAAGTATTCCAGCCATATCAAAGCCTTAGAAAGTTGTCTACGCAAGCCTGCTTGCTGTAGCTTATTATTATTGTTATTTAATTAAAAGGAATTATAAATATTGTTATTTTAAAAATATTTTTATCATTTTTTCCAAAAATAAATTTAATAGATAAGTAATTTGAAAAAAATAAAATAGAAAATAAACATTGAATAAATATTCACATAATGAAATTTTGAAACTACCTTTTTTTATTAAAGGGTCAAAAAATAAATACTAGTTTTTTTATTTTCAAAAGATAAAAACGGCTTTTGAAGGCTTTTACCATGATATTTTTAAACATATTTCCTGGTTTCCGAATTTTTTACGAATTTGAAAAATAAAGTAAATTTATTGATTAAATTGTTGATTTTCTAGTTATATCCCTAAAAAGATAACTTTTTGTTTTAAAAAAATCATGCTTCATTTTAAAATTATTATTATTTTCTTTCCAGAATATTTTTTTTAGCTTTAAAATTTTTGGTCAAATTAATTCTTTTTTCTAAGCAAAAGTTGAATTAAATTAACACAAAAATTGAAATCAGCAAGATTTCGGCTTTGTTTCAATTAACTCTTAGTCTGAAAACTCAACAATAAAACAATTTGAAAATATTGTGTATGACTAACTTTGAAAATAAAATGAAAATAAAATTATTGAAGCAGTTTTAAATTATTTAATGGGAAATTGGCATATTTTTCTATTTTATTCGTATAAAATACATTAAATAAATAATGGTTTGGAGTAATCTTTTTTATTTTTTTTATTTTATTGAATTTTATGGTAATGTTTGATGAATATTTTGAATGATGGAATAAATGCGCTCAGGTAATTTAAAAAAATAACTTTTTTTTAAAACTTATGCTATTTTAAATTTAACAATATGTTTTAAAAAAATAATGACCTGTTGAATTATTTTAAAATTTAATTAATTTTTTTGGTTAAACTCAAATCAGAATTATTGTGGATCAATTAGGCATTGGATGCAACATGTGAGAGAATCTATTCAAATAATATTTTTAATCAACATCCAAACGCCTTTGAAAAAAAAATTAAAATAAATAATTCAAATAAATGATTTAACTTTTTTCGTCGTTTAAAATAGATACCTTCAAAATTATGTCGCAACATAACTTAGGATATAAATCGACAAAATAAGAAAAATTTTGATGATTTATGACACTTTTGACGAAAGCGTTTTCATTCGGAGACAATTTTGTAATTTTGAAAGCTCCTTGAGAACGTTTAATTATTTCTTAACAACTGACACGTCATAATTCTTAAATTTTTTAACTTTTTAACAACTTTTTGAGTATCTGGATTAAAATTTAGGTAGCAAATACTCAGCAAATATTTAGCTCACAAAAGCAATTAATTCTAATTCTATCTCAAATCACCTTTAATTAATTCATTTGACTTTTTTAAATAATAAAAATAATTTTTTTTGTAATATTTAAATTTATTTTTATCAATGTAATTTTTATCAAGCTTAAAATTTCAAGTTTTGGCATTTTAAAAGCAAGATTTCTTTTTTCAAAAAATAAAGTTTCTCAAATTAAATGCGTTACTAATAAAAGACCTAATTAATATACCTATTTTTTTATCAGAATATTTACAGAATTCTAAATTTATATTTTTTGAGTTTTTAGTATTTAAAAAAAAATGAACAATTTTTCGGATAACGATCCTCGTAAGCTAAAAATGCTACTTCAGAGTCGTGCTGCCGAGTTATTTAGGATATGCGATTTGGAAGACAAGGGCTTTATTAATAAAAAAGACATACAGAGAATGAGAGAATCGCTAAATTTGAGGCCCGATCAACTCGAGGAAGTATTCGAGTCGTTGGACGAAGATAAAAATGGCTACCTTACTCTGGACGAGTTCACTGCTGGTTTTAGCAAATACATTGGTGTTGATTTAGAAGAAAATGATTATTCCGAGTCAGCAAACTTTGAGCGTGCTGATTTGGAGGCTGATGAAGAATTTCGCGAAACCATGGAATCTCTTGGTGCTTCTCATCTAATTGACAGGTTTTGTTTAATTTTATTTTTGTCCTATATTAAAATTTATTTGACCTGGTCTACTATATTTATTAAAGTACTCCCGTATGTCAAAAAATTATATACTAGATTAAATTAGAAAAAATTTTATCTTAAAAATATATTTTTTTTTTATTTATTCAAAGAGATAACTTAATTTTTTCAATTCCGGAAAATTCGACTAAATTATTTCTAAATTAATGATAACTACTTTTAGTAAGCTTGATTTTTTGTAGCACAGCAGCTTTTATTATAATAATTTTTCAATAATTTTCAGTCACTAATGACTTTTGACTAAAAAAAATTATTTTTGAAATTTTAATTAGCACTTAATTAATTTAAATCAAAGCGCAAAATTTGCGCTGGTATAGAGCACTATACCGCAGTAACTACTACTACTATTACTACTATAAAGCTAAAATTAATGAATATTGTAAAATAATTTAAATTTTTATTTTTCAATTTTTCTTTTGATCTAGTTTTATGTTTTTACCTGGTATTTTTTTTTTTGGCTGGAATTTTTTTATAATTAAAAAATTTTTAAATCTAATTTAAAATCAATCAAATTTGTTAAAAATGAAATCTAAAAATTTTAATTTTTATCGAAATATTTTATTCATTTGACCATAACTCTAAAAATTACGGTTTAATTATTGTGAAAATAAAATGGGATTTCGATGTGATTGATGCCAAATTGAATTAACACAAATTTTGATTTAGCTTTTAGGGTACTGGTCAATCAATACTAATAGTCATAAAATTTTTTATTAAATTAATTTTTCCACATAAAATACATTATTTGATAAATGATCTAAAATTAATACTGTTTAATTAAATTCAATTTATATTGCATGAGTTTAGCCCAAAAGAGTCGTATAATATTTGATATTTTGAAAATATTGTAATATTTTTCATAAATTTTGATAAAATGTTCTAAAAGTCTATTGAAAAATACTCGTTTTCAGTTTTTTTGGAAAAAATAATAAGTAAAATTTTTGATAAAATTTGAAATCTGATATTTTAATGCACGACTTAATGTCATCGAAAAATTTACATTTTTTTTAAATTTTAATCAAAAAATTGTTTTCTATAAAAAGCAATGGAATCTAATTGCACACATTCTAAAGTTTTGATCATCTTTTAAATCTGAAATTTGATCAAGTCATTTTTTTGCTGGATTTTTTTTAATAAAAAATATGTGTTTATTTGAAATTTTAAGAATTGGTCTTATTTTTTCAAGAATTATTTGATTTTTTAAAAATAGCTTTATTTAAAAATTAAATAGTCATTTTTAAAATTATTGAATTTTTTTAAATGTTTCAGAAGAGTCCTTTTTTTTCCTTATGATTGTACCCAGGCTTCCTTCAAAGTTTAACGAGGTTTTAAAAATTGGTGCACTTTTTCTCACTTTCGAATTTTGGTTTAATTGAATTAAAATTAAGAAAGTCTTCCATTTGAATGTTAACAGAAAACTCTTTAAAAAAATTTTTTAAAATTTAAATTTTTGATTCTTGTTAATTTAATTTTTGCTTTTGTATATTCTGGAATATCGATTAAGTAAAAAAAAAAGTTTAATTTTTTTAAATCAATTTTTCAAAATTAATATTTTTTTCCTCTTTTTGTCCCATTTTGCCAATTCAAATGACAATTGAATAATTTAAAACTAAATAAATTAATTGATTTATATTTCTAAGTGAGCCAAACATAAAAAGCCTATGGCTTCGGCTAAGAAACGATGATCACACATTACTTCGCTCATTTGAAAGCTTTGTGGCTAATATTAGTCAAGAACTAAAACGATCGCGAACTGATTTTACCATTTTAGAATCAGCTCTACAAAAGTAAAATTTTTTCAAATTTTTTTTACTAATTTAACTAAGAATTTAAGCAAATCTATTGACTATGACGAAAATGTTAGAAGACTCTACGAGGAGATGGAAGCCCAAATAAAAAACGAGCGATCCAAAATAACTCAGAAAGTAAATGGTGACATTCTTAAATTTGCGTTTAAATTAGTGTTTAATTTTAAAAAGGAATCACAAAAAGAAAATGAAATAAAAGAAAAATTGGGAAAAGATTTGCTAGACAAAGATAAACAATTACAAGAATCGCTGTCAAAACAAATTGACATGGAACAAAAATTGTTTCGTCTTAATTTACTTGAGTACAAGCAAAAACAAGAAAATGAACGTTTGATAAAAGTAAATTTTTTTCAGACTTGACTTTTTCTGATTAAAAATTGATCAGGAAAAAGCTATGCTAGAAGAAGAACTACAAGAAAAAAACCGAAGTCTTCAAGACTCAAAATCTTATATTAACTCTTTGGTCCAACAAACAAAAGAAGAAAAGCGTAACAGATTCAAGTTATTAATTTAGATATAAAATTTTGATTTTAATTTGAATTTTTTTAAATTTAAGAGAAACTTTAAAAATTACCGAAAATATAGCTATTGAACGAGAAACATTGATCAAAGAACTAGAACTTCTAAAGTAAAATTTTATTAAATTTAACTAATTTATGAAATAAAATTTTTTTAAGAGATATCAATAGAAAGCTTCAGGATGAAAGAGATGAACTTGAACTAAAGGTTTTTTTATATTTATTATAGTTGGGTATATCTTTTATTAATAGATAATTTAATTAGAGGAAGGAAATCAAAAAATGTCTTAAAAAGAGTCAATTTGACTTTTTTTCTTTCAATATAAAATATTAATTATTATTATTGGGGATGTTTAAAATAAGAAAAAAGAAAAAAAAGTTATAAGCTTAAAAATTTAAATTAATTAAGTTCGTTTAAATTTATGAATTATTCACATTAAATAATAATGAAAATTAAAAGATTTTATTAATGAAATAAATTATTGCATCAAAAACTTGTTTAAATGATAGTTTATATTTAACTCAATTTCTCTTTGACTTCAAAATCTTTCTTGAATTCATCAAAAAAATAAATTAAAAAGATATACTTTTTGTTTAATCAGCATTTGTTTCACAATTATTTTCAAAAAACTTGAGTATATTTAAAAGTATGCAAAATCTTTTAAAATTTAATTTAGCTGGGATTAAAAATATTTTATATAATTATTTTAAAATGTATTAAATGTACTATATAAAAAAATTATTTACTAGATAATAAATTTAACACCTAGATAAATAGACACATTCATAGATAAAAAAATTAAAATCGATTAAAAATAGATTCATTATTTGGACAATGGTTTAACTCAAAGACATAATACAAAAATACTAGATATTAAGTAAAGAGTTTTATCCAGAATGACAAAATATTAAACTTTTTTTTGTTAATTAAAAAAGATTTTGATTTAAAGTTTTCAGCTTTTTCAAAAATTATTTTAAGGAATATGTATTGTCTTATAAAAATGCATCAGATGATTTTTTTGGTAAGTAAGAATCTTTGGACTCCTAAACGCTACAAAATCATTCTAATAATTATCATATCATTTGATTACCAATTAGCTGAGGTTTTAAATTTAAATATATTTCAAGTTTTAATTAGTTTATCTACAATTTTATTTTAAAAATTTATTTTCATAATAAAATTTAAAGAAGCTAATGTTTTTTAGAGAATTTAGAATATTAATTCAAATTTTTTAATTTTTTTCAATAAAATTATCTTAAAATGAAAAAATATACCAAATAATTTTATTTCTTTTCATAATTATTTTAAATTTTTTAATTAAGAAAATAGAAAACAAAAATGTAAATGGAAAAAAACTCACTAAAAAAGGATCAATTTTATCAAATTATATTGGCAATCAGTATGAACCTGATCTAGACTTAGAGAAAAAAATTTCAATTTTTTTTAAATTAGAAAATCTCAAGATTCGGATGGAGGTCAATTTGATCCTATAAAATTGATCAAAGCAGACTACTACAGCGAAGATGAACAAGGGTCTGATATAGAGTAAGTAATAAATTTTAATTTATAAAACAAAGTAAATCCTGAGTCAAAATATATCTATTGCGAATGTTACATATGTTGTCACTTTGTGTATATGTCTCCGTTCTCTCGTGTTTAAGTAAATGGTGCTTAGGGCTGCATAATCAAGTTTATTTAGACATTTATGATTAGTTTTGTTTTATTGACGTCGACAACAAGTTTTAGTATATTTAGGTGCAAATGAATGATAAACGAGAGTCTGATTCAGATGAGGACTACTTTCCCTCTTCAAAAGCCACTGATGACTCTATTTTTACAAATTGTAAAGAAACAAATTTTAAGATTAACTTTATGCATAATGAAGAATTAAAAAAAATTCGAAGTGGTAGTTTTAGTTTGCCAAAGTAAAGGGACACTAAGCGGAAATAAATTTTTTTTATTTTTTTTATTAATTTTTCATAGAACTAGCTCAAATACTGTACCATCATTGATTAGTCAACACTCGATACGAGACCAGTCTGAACTGAACCAGAATAGTGATAATTTGGTAATTAATTAGAAAAAAAATTTCCAATTTTTTAACTTTTTCCAAAGAAAGTACCATCTAATGTGTCGCCTCAGAGAGTTTTTAAAATTGTGTTCATCGGTGACTCGGGGGTAGGCAAGACTAGCTTTGTGCAAAGATTTTGCAACAACACGTTCAGGGAGTCATTTAGCACCACTATTGGTAAAATTCTAAATGATCTATTAAAATTTACATAAATAATTATTTTTTTTGGTTTAAAAAGGAGTTGATTTTCAAGTCAAGTCTATAATTTTAGATGATAGAGTCATAGCGTTACAACTATGGGACACAGTAAATAAAATTTTACAAAAAATTAAAATTAATGATTAATTTAATTTTTTTTTAAATTAAAATTAATTAATTTAGGCTGGCCAGGAACGGTACAGAAGCATAACAAAGCAGTATTTTCGCAAAGCCGACGGAGTAATTTGCATGTATGACATAACATCTGAGCAGTCGTTCAAAAATTTAAGAAACTGGATCAGTTCAATGAAAGAGAGCGCTTCGGATGACTGTGTCTTGACTGTTATTGGCAACAAGACAGATTTGTGTCCGGAGGACGACAAGCGAGTGGTTAGACAAAAAGATGGTGCCACTTTGGCTGCTGAGTATGATGCTTTATTTTTTGAAACTAGCTCAAAAGAAAGCAGGTGTATTATGGAAGCAATGGAAGCGATTGCGAGGATACTTCAAGAAAAAGAGGACAAACAAATTGAGGATGTTCTCAATTTGAAAATTAAAGAGAAAAAAAAAGGTTGTTGTAATTGAATTGTAAATAATTAAATTAATAAGACAGACATTTTATTTTTGTATTCTAGTCCTAAATATGATTCAGCCAAATAAATCCAAAGATCTCTGTTTGTTTTTATTTAAATAAAAAATTTTAAAAAAAAATAATTTTTAAATTTGGGCCATGGAAGTAATGTAAATTCTATATTAAAAATTATTATCAAAATGAGGAAATTAATTGATAAAATAGTTTTTTTTCTGATCGGCTAAAATCCAATATTTAAAAAAGTAAATTTTTTTCTCTTTTTCGTTTTAAAAATAATTCTTTACTTTTAGAGCTAATTTTAACAACTTAGTTGAAACTTAATTTTTTTGATTCAAGTTTAAAATTTCGGTTCGTTCATTATTTGAAAATCTACTATTTTTTGTAATTTTTTATTTTTATCACAATAATTAAAAGAATCTTTTAAATTTTAAAATTAATTGTTTATTGAAAAATTTATTTACCTTTTAAAGATTTTCTTTAAAATAACTTGCTTTATAATTTAACACCAAAAAACCACCATATGAAATACAATACATTGAGATAAAATCAACTTTAAATCAACAATTTCAAGCTAAATTTGTGAAAAAATTTTAAAATTCTATTTTAAAAATAATTTATGCTAAAAACTAAAATTCGATATTCGTCAAATGTTTAAAAATGAATTTTCTATTTAGGTTTTCATTTAGAAAAAATATTCTAAAATTTTCCACCATGCCATCTGAAAGCAATAAAAAGCCGCTGATTAAGGCATTTTTTTATGGCACCCTAAAACGAAATGAACCCAATCACAACCAGCTCAATGACTTGAAAGTTACTTTTTTATCAGAGGCCATAACTGTTGATAAATACCCACTTATAATTGCGTCGGACTATAATATTCCATTTTTACTCAATAAAAAAGGATACGGAAAGGTAAAAATTTATTTTTTTTTGCAAAATTTTTTATCTTTTAAAAAAGCACGTTCATGGTGAATTGTACCTGATCGATGACGAAGCTAAAAAGTTCCTAGATGAGTTCGAGGGTGTTCATGAAAATTTGTATTCGGACATGTTCATTGATGTTGTGGACAAAAAAAACAACCAAGTACAGCGAGTATGCGCTTATCTTTTGAATAATTTTAAACAAGACCTTCTAGACGAAAACGCGGTTTTATTCGAAAATTATTCCTCGGTTAACCCTTACCACAAAACATATGCAAAGCACAAGGATACGCCGGAAAATTCAGCTTGTGTTTACAATGCAGTCAAGGAAATTTAGCTAAATTTTTTTAAAATAATTCCAAATAATAAATAAATTTTTTCAATTAATTTTTATTATCATTTATTTCAAATTTCAAAAAATTAAAAAATCTTACATTTTACTAAATAAAAACTCCAAAATTAAAAACTATAACAAATAAATTAAATGATGTTTATTTTGAAAGTTTTAATCCAGGCAACGGCGCCAAATTGGTTTTCAAATTTTTCAATGAGCCAAGGCCAGACTGAGCAGTGGGTTTGTTTGGTAGAGAGCTGTTAGATACCGCGGACAAATTGGACACAATTTTAGGCTGATGTCGTATAGTGTTTAGTTTAATCTCAGGAGTTTTTATAACGTGGTTTAATCTAAGACTACAGCTTGAGCTTGAAAGCGAATCATAACCGGTATCACTTGTTTTTAGTCTGTTGGCGGTATTTTCCCTTTCCAAGCTAGCTTGTCTTGATGCAGATTTTTCTCTTTTAGATTTTGGCTTTTCTTTGATCTCATTTTCAACTATTTTCTCTTCATCATCAAAGGTCTTTTTAAATCCTGACTTGGGTCGTAGATTTTCTGGTTTATACATATATTCGTCCTCTTCAAGTACTTCAACATCAGACAAGCTTGGTTCAACTTCATCATCAATCTTCAAAATTTGAGGCTGAAAATAATCTTTTCTGTCTTCGAGTTTTCTAAAAAAAAAAAATTTTTTAAATTAAAAAATTATTAAATTTATTAAGAATTTGATAAAAATTTAATTTTCTTGCCTTGTATGTTCTTTTCTCCATTTCATAATTTCTTCTCTTAGTTCTTTATTCTCAATTTTTAAATCATTTATTTGATTTAATTTTTCATTTTGTTCTATTGATTTAATTACTGTTTTGTAGTTTACTGAATCATTTGTGTCTGGTTTATCTCCGCTGGTCGATGAGCCCTTTTTTCTGGCTAAAAGAGATCGTAACAGACTCCCTTGTAAGGCAGGACCCACGGTAAGGTGACTAGCATCACTTGACAAATCAGTAACGTGATCGGAATTTGGTCTTATGGAAAGCGAACTCGAAGGTCTTGAAGCTGTTTTCAGTCCAGCACTTGATGAAGTATTCATGCGTGACTTTGGCCTAGATTTCATGGCAGTCTTGATTCTGTACGAAGACAACGGCCTCATTGCAGACAGTGGTCTGACACTTGTGCTTGCTCTACTTCCATGACTAGAGGAACTACTCGGCCTCAAGGAATCTAAAATTTTTCATTTATTTATGACTTTAACAGAAATATTTGAGTGAAAATTGGTTCAAAAATTGGTTTAATTTTCAGAAATAATTTGTAAATATTTGATTTAAAAAAATATTTTTTAGTTAAAAAAAATTTCTTTGATGGATCCTATAATACTGATGGACAATTGACAAGAGGTTTTGTGATAAAAATGTTCACCAAACCGACATGATATCATAAATTTCTCACCTTGGTCTATCGATTAAACATTTAATAATCTTGCTTTGCTTTTCTTAATGGATTTAAGGCAAATTTACCACGAATTACTTCAATTTACAAAATCTTTCTTAATTTTATGAAGCAAATCACTTTAAAAATAAAAATTGAATGGTAATCAGAATTATAAATTGCTTTGGATGAAGTTGAGTAATGAAAAATATGAGAGCCCATATATTTATATTTTAAGTTTTTAAAATTTTAACTTTCTTAGCGCCATGATTTTTTTAATACCAATCTTGTTAATTTTGATCCTTTCGTAAATTTTCATGGCTTTAAACAAATTATTTAATCAGAAGTTTAATTTTTAAGTTCTCAACATATTAAAATTTTAATTTAAATGTTAAAAAGATAACCAGTGGACTGAAAAAAATAATTTGGCAATAAACTTTGTTCACTTTCTTTTCATCGCCTATGGGTTATTTATTGAAATAAATAATAATAATAATAATAATGAGATGGTAAAAAAATTTAGCATTTTTTCACATCCAAAAAATTAATAAACAGTGCTATTAAATCATATAGGATTTTAGCCGGCAAATTAACTTTGGTAAGCGTATTAATGAAAGGTAGAACCTTCTGAACAAAAAAAAACAAAATGAAAAAACTAATCAATTTTTTTGTTCTAAAATTCACAATTTCACGAAATAGATAATCATCTATTTATTTCAAATAAGGATATTTTTGAAAAAGATATTCCTCAGCTGACATTAGTAAATCTACTTTTTTAACCATTTATTAATTATCTACTGAAATATAAAAATATCGCACAATTAATTAGTCCTCATTATTAATTTGGAATTAAGTTTAATAAATAAATACCATTGATAGCAAGTTTTTCCTCTGGTGGTCCGATTCCTTCATCAATCAGATCATTTATTAGCTGCCAATCATCATCAAATGGACACTGTTTATTGATATTTTCATGTTTATCAGGTGTTCTAGGCGTTAATGGTTTAGTACCAAGTGTCAATTCATCATCTAAGATCTGTAAACTTGGTAACATTTTAACCACTTCATGTCTGTAGCTATAAGATTCCTTGGCAAAAAAAATAGTATTTTATTTTCCACTTGGTCTAAATTTTACTTCATCTTTAAAATCAGTATGAGGCTTTGAACAAATTGGATTTCCATAAAGAGTAAGATTTTCTAAATTAGTGCAAAGATTTAAAAATTCGACTTGTTTGATATCGTCAATCAGATTTCTTAATTAATAAAGTTTGAAAAAAAAATTTTTTTAGAAAAATTTATTAGTTTACCCCTCTAAATCCAAGCACCTCAAGTTTTCGAGCAAAGAACACGGACTGAGATCGGCAATTTCGTTGTAGGCCAGAAAGAGTTCCTGCAAATTGTTTAGGGTGGAAATTCCGTCCAAGTCTACCAGACCTGATCTTGATAGCCATAAAATTTTCAAATGGCACAAACTGGTACCCAAATCTCTGATTCGTGGAACATGGCTTCCATTTAGTTTAAGTTGTCTCAAATGTGGTAAATAAATCCCAAAATTTCCAAGACTAGTCTCCGATGTATCTACGATCATTTCCAAAAACTCGACTGATCCGAGGTCATTGACACCAGTCAAGGCTTTCTGTGTACAAAATTTAGATTACAAAAAAAATTTTTCTTCTTACCAATTTAGTTGGGCTCAAGTACTCTTCCAGGAGCAAATCAGTCTCTTGAAGTATAATCGGATCTGGGTTGATAACATTACCTTTGAATTCGGTGATATGTACACCTCTTAAAAGTGCACTGCGGGGTCTTTCGATGTTGATAGGCATGGTGACGGGTCTAGAATTTGGAATTTTTTTAACAGCTGAATTAGAGTTATAATAGTTATAGCAAATATTTTTAATTGTTATGTAAAAAAATATATGCGTTGATAGTCAAGATTTTAGTCATGGAGGTGGTGGCAAAATTTGAATTACCTTTTTTGCATATTATTCTAAAAACATCGTTGGTCATGAATTTATTCTTTTGGGACAAAGTTTGACAATTTGGCTTATCTGATTCCAAGAGGATGCTAAATTATTGATTGGATTTGAAGTATTTTTATTTGGCAAAGAACAAATAGAATAAATCAACAACAATATGACCGATTTTGTGTAGAGAGAAGAATTTAAAATTCAAAAACATCTCGTTGTAACTATAGTGTTGTTTCCATGGTGTTTGTCGGCATAATTACTTTTCATTAAATTTTAGGTGAATAAATACGCCGCTATTGAATTAGAATCGATTTGAATTTAAAATAATTAAATATAAATATGGTAAAGTATATATTTAAATGGATCAGAAAGCAAATATTGTTTATAAATGATGATAATGAAAAATAAATTAAATAGATCGTAAAAAGTTAATTTATTTAATTTTTTTTATTTTAAATATTTATATTTGTTAATAATCTTTTTTCGTTAATAAATCTGAGGAAATTTCGAGACATAATGAAAAACTTATTTTGAACTTTGATTAAATCTGAAAAAGTTTATTAACACTAGAAGCACCAACGAGTCAAAATGACTCTTTTTTGATTTTTGACCGCTAAATACCAAGTCAATTTTTATTAATTGACCATGTATTTTTTTTCAGCATAAAAATAAGAAAAAATTTAAAAATAAATCAAATTTATTTTAAAAAAATTATGTCTTTATGCAAAATCAAGTATATACTACTAGAAGAGCGCCCTTAAAAGGGTTTTGAGTCAAGAAAATCAAGAGAATTTATCTCCTAAACGTGTGTCATGTCAAATTCGTTTATGTGGTAATTATAAAGCTACAAATTTTTGTTCAATCTGTAAAAAAGCAGTGTGTGGATTTTGTACAAAAAAAATAGAGAGTATTTGTAAAAAATGCGATTAACCATCGGTATTTTTTTTATGGCCTTAGAATAGACTAAAATTTAAAAATTAATCATTTTTATTCAATAAATTTAATAATTTCAATAAATTTAAACAAAAATTATATGATTTATCCTTTATTTTTCATAACGAGTCAATTTGACTCGTTTTGGTGCTTCTAGTGTTAATGATATTTACATGTATATTCATATATATAAAATAAAGAAAATTTTCTGTTAATTATCTATTGATCTCTTTCTATGCGGTGATGGTCCTCTTTTTATTTTTAACATCAGTTTACGTATAATAAAGTAAATTCACAATATTCTACGTAAATTGTAAAAATGTCAAATAAATTTTTTAAATTTGTTTTTTTTTAATTGAAGTTTTTAATTAATTTTTTATGAATAAAACGTTTAAAATAGGTTGTTTATTATTTCGAATTTGACTAAACAAATTTTTTTAATTTTTATCTTGGTCATATTTTTCTATCTATCTCACTGCTCATGAAATTAGTGAATAATCTTGGAGATGCGATACTAGTTAAGGCCAGCAGGTTTAGCAGTAACTCCTTTTTAAAAAGTTTAATTTTTCAATTTTATTAAAAATAGGTTTACAGGAGTTTTGTGAAATTCAGTTAAAAAGAATAAAACAAAATTATTTTTTTCTATACGTTCAAAATTAGTTATGTGAACGCAAAATGGTACAGCATACAAGGTTGCATTATAATCCAATTTTCTCAAAATTCTGTAAATCTGGCCAAGCTCTTTAAAATTTGATTTTGGAAGTTCCTTTTTTAAAATAATTACTAAATTTTAATTGGGATTTTAATAACATAAGAGTTGTAAAGGTTATATGTAAAATAGATAGAGGTTAAAATCTTTTGGTTAAAATTTGACTAGTCCGCTATCACTTTTTTTTTTTTTTCAAAATTAAAAAAAAATCTAAATAAAGCGAATAAATTGAAAAATTAAAATAAAAGACATCTAGAAATAATTTATCAAAAAGAAATGAATGCGTCCAGTGTTTTTAAGATTCCTTTTTCTTAAAATATTTTGTTATTATGATTATATTAGGATTCTAGTTTAAATATTAATTTTTTATACTTATTAAGTATAGAAAAACTTCAAAATTATTCAGAAACTTACTTATAATTCTATTTTGTTTTTCCTTATTTAATAAATAATTTATGGAATTTATTCCTGAGATATATCTAAGAAAACAGCCAAAAAAAATATTGTTCTAGACCTCTTTTTGGAATAAAGTTAATTAAAAGCAAAAAATAAGAAAGAAAAGTCTGCAAGTCTCTTTATTTCTTAATTTTCAATTTATTTATTTTTGTTCTTTTAATTATTTTTAATCAAAAAATTTCTTACTAAAATTTTTTTGATAAGTAAATGTTCTTACGATTCGATCAATTTTATTATACTGAATTTGAATAATATTTTTAATAAGAGAGATAAATTAGTTCTGAAAAATATGATAATTTGGAATATTTATTTTTCATTTTAAAGTTAGGATTAGTCTGATTTAATTTTCAAAAAATTGTAAGGATCTTTTCTTCTTATTTCTTCAAATCATGCTTATCTCTTGAGTTATTTTTTATACTTTACTCATGAGCCTACTACGTCTTTTAAAAATTTAAATTAATTTAAGTTTTTTTCTTGTAATTCTTTCATTTATAGCTAAAATTATTAAATATTTTAATCATTTTATCTAATGATAAGAATTTCAAAAGAAAGCTAATTTTTTCATTAAATTTCATGGCCTCTTTTTAAATAAAACAACTTCATTTCCTTTTTGAAAAAAGATTGATTTGTTACTTTCAGCTTTTGCTTAAATTGAAAATCAAACAAAATAAACAAGGAATATTTACTATATTTTCAAATCCATTAAAGATCAATCTCCTAATATATCATTTTTAAATTAATCTCCAGATAGTTGAATTTTTTTAGCTTAATAAAAATTTTTTATTTTTTATTATGATTAATCAATAAACTATTAAAACCAAATAAACTTGATAAATTTTGACATAAAATTCAAAAAATCAGAAACCGGATAGTTTAAATAATTAATTGATTTTAAAATCAATTAGTTAAAATTTTATAAACATGATTTTAATAGCATTTGTTTATAATTATGCTTTTTGCAGTCAATTTTGAATATTCAATTTGCCTGAAATCAGAATTTCCAATTTTTTTTCGGTATTTTATTTGAAAATGGACATTAACAATATAAGAAATATTCAAATATCGAACATTTAGCTAATTTACATTTAATTAAAGATCTCATATTTCCTTTAAAATTTTAAACAATTAATGCATAGTTTAAAATCCGAAAAATAATATTATATAATCAAACTTCGGAAGATTTAGCTTGGATTTCTAACACGCAAACATTAAACGGCAAAAAATACGCAAATATTATTTTTCCGCTTGACGGACGAAAAACTCTATTTTTGTCTCAATAATTTTACTATTTGTCAAAGCGATTAAAATAGTTTAATACTTTTGTTTTATTTGTTTGAAAAATCAATTGGGTATTAAATTTAACTTTATTTGGTTTAATTAGTGCATTAACTTGGTATAATCACGTATCTTAAGTTTAAATGCTTGTTTGATTTTTATGTTTGCACCCATTCAAAGGTGACAACAAACTCTTCCTTAAATATAAAAGCTTTAAATTTTAAATCCGCTTTAGCTCAGACATTTGTTTACATAACAAGTCGCATTTTAAAAATATGCTGACCAGAAATGACTCAAAAAATTTTAATTATGATTTTAAATGGAATCATTTTTTATATGAAACTTTATTTCTTTATTTTTTAATTTTTGCTTATTCTGATGGAGGTTTATTTAAATTAATTTAATTAAATAAATTATTTAAAATTTAAACAATAAAATGAGTCATTTGAGTCGTTTAAAAAAATTCAAACATCATATCTTTTGAACAGATTTTTCAAATAAAGATATTTTTATAATTGTGTAAATTGTATCTTTATCTTTAAAGAAAGTTTTGACTCATAAAATTACTTAAATTTTTTTTTAAATATTCTGAATCAAAAATCACGAAAAAATTCTTGATCCTTCTAGTATTGAGGAATAGTGAAAATTTGATAGAATCAATGGTAAAATCATTTAATGGAGAAAATTTTTTTAGAAACTTCTTCTGAAAATTGATAAAGAGCTTTGTGATCAATGCTGAAGTTTGTTAAATTCGAGCTTTCAATATTCAATAAAATATAAATTTAATTTTTAAAATTTATTAAAAATTTAAAAGATTTTTTTTAATTTTTCATAAATTTATTTTATTTATTATTTTATCAGTACCGAGAAAAAGCTTCTTTTTATTTCAATAAAATTAGAAAAAAAATTTAAGAAATTTAAAAGATATATATCTTGGAATATTTTTTTGAACATTATTCAAATACTTAAATTAGTGTAAAAAATGTTTGTTTTATTTTTATGTTTGCACTCGTTCAAAGGTGACAACAAACTCTTCCTTAAATTTTAAATCTTAAATCTGCATGAGCTGAGGCATTTGTTTGCATAACAAGTCACATGCTTAGATTTAATCTGAGATATAATTCATACTTTAGATACTAAGATATGTTTGTAAACACTTTTTTAAATTTTTGTTAAAAGATAAAATCTTTTCGATATATCAAAGTTGTCTCTCGACAGGTGAATTATACTATAAGCCCTGGGCCCAGAACTATTATCCTGCAAATAAAACAGCATTTCAAAAAATCTCAATTATGCAAAATCTTGCTGAGATAGATAAAAATCTTGGCAAAAAAACGCGCGTTAAATTCTCACAATTAAATTTTATTAGAGGAATAATATTAAAAGACTGCAATTTTTGATATTGATTTATTAGTAGATTAAATTAATTTATGATAAAGTTATCTTTTGGATTAAGTGCTGAATCCCAAGATAAATATTCAAATTACATTTTAATTCGAGAGTATGAACAATTTTATTAAGGTATTAAATTTATCGGTTAATTTCGATGTCACATTATACAATTATTAATCGATTTTGTAATCAAATTTTTAAAAAATCTCAAATATTTTCTCATCAAAATGAGTTGCCTAATCGGATATGAATTTTCTCACCGAAACGTAAAATATTTTGATTAATACTCTAATTCACAAAAAAGAAAAAGTTTCAAATGGTCATGCATATGTTCAATCAATTTGCATGTATCATAAATAATCCATAAAGTAAAATTTGCCAAAGGCAAACAGTTGTGTAATTTTTTCAATCAAATTTAATATATCACATGTTACATAAGCTAACAAGTGTTTAATTCCATGTTCATTTGTCCATGACCATTACGACTATCATATACTTGATTTTGTTCATTCTAGCTTCATACCATTCAATCTAGCAAATAAGTTGATAATTTCACTCTTTATTTAAATTTTGAAATTCATCATGTCACATGAAAATAAGGCAAACGATGATTAAAATAATTTTTTTAATCTATACAACAAATATTCCAAATTTAAAAACAAAAATAAAAAATATTATGCTATATTCATTTAAAAAATTTAAATAACTTAACGCTTCTCAATTTAATCATTTTTTAATTTTTTTATCAGCAATCAAAATAAATTTCAAAAAAAGTCAAAGAATTTTTTTTGATTATAATTTTTTAAGAAAAAAAATTTAACTGAAAAGAATGAACTATTAATGTTCCAGCCTTTCCGTATATTTCCAAAAATATTTTTTTTACTAATACTAAAGACTTGTTTGTTTGATAAGTAATTTAATTTCTTAAATTTATAAAATAAAAATCACCTTAAAACGAACCCAAGACAACTTAAAAATAAATATTTGTTACTGAATTAACTAACTGAAAATTAATAAAAAAATATGGCCAATACTTTCCATATTGATATATTTTTCTATAATTCATAATTAAATTTTTAATTTCTTCAATTTTGTCGGAATATTGGCAAAGTCATGGATAATCTTTAAAAAATTGTCAAAAACATCATGAGCACGTTCCATTTGAACAAATCATTTGTGTTGCCAAAATGAACATTTGATTGTTAAAACTAACAAATTTGTATTTTTGGAGATGTCATAATAGTTTGATTATGTCATTCTGAGTACAAAATTTTAGTTTCTAAATACTTTTAGAAGAAATAATATTAATAATCAATCTATTTCCTAGTTTCAACAGTATTGCTTAAAAGTAAAATTTTACTTTAAAAATTTTCAATTTAAATTTAAGAAATTATTAGAAAATTTGAAAAACTTATTATTTTATTCATTTAGCATTTTTTTTATTAAATTTTGAAGAATTTTATTTTTTGCTTTAAATTAACATTCATTTAATTTTAAATTTAATTTTTTTTATAAAAAGAAATACTAATACAAATATTTTTTGATTCAAATGAATAAAATTGGACATTTTTGTTAAGTGATTTTATTTATTATTTAAAAGATGAATTCTTATTATATTTTCGATCAATTGATGAAAAATAGAACAGTCATAAATTTAATACTGCCAAAAGGGAACAATTGTGTAACATTTTCGCCAAAAATCAAATTAAATAAATCACAGTTTAAATTTTTTAATACAATGTTCACCAGTCCATGACTATTTTTATTGATTGATTTACAATGTCATTTATTTAATTGGCTTCCAACTTATGAAATTCAACTCCGAATTTATTTACAAACATAAATGCTATGCTGTAAAGCACTTGGTTCAGCATAAACAAACTTGTTTACATAACCATAATTTATGGTTCGTAAAGTATCAAACAGAGAAAATGAATTTATGCAATTATCTAACAATTTCGTAGTATGACCACTTAATAATTGCTGTCTTATCTTGGGACAAATCTATTTCTCTCTACATGATACTGTTAATTATCTTTAAGTTGGGAAATGAGAAAACTAATTTATCAAAATTGGCTTGTTGCTCCACTCCGGATCAAGATTAAACTTCCTGTGCACATAAATAATCAATTTCAAGATATTATCTAGTCTTAATTACAAAGAGCACTTGGGTTTTTAGGTACAGCTCTGTAATTATGGTGATAAGCGTGATAAATTTTTGTTTCAAAGAGTTGACTTCATATCTCATCTTGATCTAGTGACAACCAAATGCGGCAAAGGTTTTTTTATTTAGTCACGAACATTTTAATTGTTCCACTTGATCACGTGAATGAACGCCTTCTATTTTCAGCATTTTGACAACATCAATTGATCTTTTAATTTTTGCAAATGTATTCAAATAAATACTTAAATGATAGGCTCAGTGGAGCTTTGATCTTTTTGTTATCTACAAAGTTAATTCTATTTTGTTTTATTTATAATTATTAAGGAAAATGCATATTATCAATACTTCTGAGTTAAGCTTATTTTTTTTTTACAAAATCTCAAATTTAGAACTGATTTTAATTTATTTATATTTTTTTCAATCAAGGCGCTGAAAAAGAGATCTATGATCATCCCAAGCTGAAAAGAAGTCTCCTAAAAAATATTTTAATAAAATTCAAATTAAAGCATAATTTTCACTTATTAAATATTTTTATTTTTAAATTAATTTTTTTCAACACCAGAATTGGCGGATATTGAGTATAAGTAAAAAAATGACGTGTGCTGATTCATTATCTAAAATTACTGATTTTCACCAATTTTACTCAATTTAAAAATGTGAATTTATTTTAAAAATCAAGTTTGATGCTAGTTTTTACAATATTTAATAAAATTTTAAAAAAATTAATTTTTAATTTAACTTTTTTTTTTAAATTTGTTTATCCTTTGCTAGCATATGAACCAAATTTTAATAAACAAAGACTTATTGAGATCTAAGTTAGAAACCAGATTACTGAACTCACATTTTTCATCAAAATTCATACCATAATATTCTAAATTATCCAAATATTGTTCTAATTCAAAAAAAAATTATAATTGTACAAAACATCCTTCTCTGGCTCAAAAAATTGTTCAAAATCGACTTAAACGTCTATCTCCTGATTTTTAGTTTTTTTAAGTTAAATTATGTTTAATTTATAATTTTACTTAAAAAATTAATAAAAATAATATCAATTATGGAAACTTTGGAAAATTTATTTTTAGTAAATTTAGTTAAAAAATAATAAATGACCAAAAAAATATTACAATCAATTCTGAGAGTAAAATTATAAAAAAAAATTTAATATTAATTAATACCATGATTTTTTTTATTTAAAATAAAAAATTTCGAGGGAGACCCTTAGGCTATTTAGAATGAATCTAGAGTTTCTTTTCAGCCGTAAGATTGAATTAATTATATTTTTAAGTTGAAAAATTGAAAGTAATTGAATAAAAAAAAATTACAAAAAAATAAAAAGCTTGTAATTTGAAAGCTGAATAAAATTGAAATAAAATTTTTTTATCTTTTTTTTTATTTATTTAACTCTAAAATTAAAATAAAAAGCTAACAATAAAAGTTTTGGCATACAACAAAAATATGAAGCAAAAAAGATAAATCCTTTAATCCAATTGAGGCTTAGCCTGGCTCGATAAGCCCAGTATTCTTATTTAATTAAAGCTGTTTATGATTCATTAAGCTAATAGTTAACTCCTTAAATTACAAATACTTTTGATTAAAAGCGAGCTACTTAAATATCAAATGAGCGGCAATTTTTCATTTGACTAGTTTACATAATGCCAAGGTAAAAACAGATAATTTAAATACTCAAATGGGACTTTAGGTTTTTGAGTCTAGCCGAGCCGTGTTACATCACTTGAATAATTTTAATGGCTTAAGAATACAAACAAAACAAAAAAGAATGTTATACATGGCTCTAACTATTGAGTAAATATTTTAATTTCTCATCAATAAAAGCTGCCAAAAGCCGCTCTCATATCAAAGCACTTTGCCAGCTCCACCTAGCTAATAAGCTTTAGCAATAGAGTTTAAATGTCAGGTGGTTCTTGTTATTCTATTTGTTTATACAATTTCTAGGACCGAGTTCAAAGCCTCAATCGCTTGGTTTTTATCACATCATAAATCCGATTTCAAAGAATTTAGTGTTAAATGTTTGTATGTTTACTAAAAGCATTCAAATGTTATTCTACCACCTAGTACCATGCAATTTAAAATTTGAAACAGATTTTGTTTTAACATACTTGCTAAATTAAAAAGCTTTGAAAGTTAATCCGATTGCAGCAGTTCTGGCTATACACTGAGATTTACCATTTTTCACAGGCTTAACACAATATTGTCTAACATGGTCACATCTAACATAAAGCTTTTATTTTGAAGATTAGTGGTATTTGGTGAATCAGAGCCATGAAATGCAATATTTTGATACTACCATGCTGTTTATGAATTGACCATAATTGTCAATTTAATTTAACAAATTGAAAACTGTGATCAATTTATAAAACTTTCTTAAGGTAAAAAAATTTATCAAATACCACTCAAAAGATTAAACTAATCCAAATTTTGACATTTTTTAAAATTTAATTATTTTCAATTTTTTTTATCTTTATTTTTGGTTTTATTTTACACTTTTTATTTTTAATAACATGCTAAGCCAAAGCATTTTTTAAAATTAAAAAAAAAGTACTCAAATCATTGAATAATGCCAGTAAAAATTTGAACAAATACTAAAATTGAAAAAAAAAAGATTTACACTCATTTTTTTTAATAACTAGATAAAAAAATAAAATCTATTAAACAAATACATTTTTATTTATTACAACGCCAAAATTGGCGTTAATTGAATCGAATACATAAATAATATATATTAAACAAATACACTTAAATTTCGGGAAAAAATGATTTTTTCTGTCAAAAATTTTTATTTCTTTATTTAAAAAAAAATTCATTGACTGAAATATTTATTTATTTATTTAATAAATAATTTGAGGTAAAACCTCAGGCCACATAGAATGGAACTAAGTCCTTCTTTTCAGCCTAGCGATTAAAAAATACATTAAAAAAAATAAAAATATTGACAGATATTGATTAAATAATTAGAGATTTTTTTTTTTACTGAAATAAATATGTGAATATATTGGGAAGAATGTTCACGAATACTCAATTTTTCCCTCTTTTCTTCCATCTAATCCAACATGCCAATATGAAGCCTATTTCTGCTCGACCCAATGTAAGTCAATCTTCATCTTCTACAGCTCTCCAAAAAACTTCGATTAAGTCCAATTATTATACATGAAGTTCCTTTCATTCTTAATTTCAATTAATCTATTTTTTATTTATTTCTTTTTTTAGTAAAATGTTTGCTTCTCAACAAAAAAATTTTTTTGACCAAAGCCAGTCTAACGACACTTACTCATTTTGAGGTAATATAATTACTATATTTACTTAATTAAAATTTTAAATAAAAAATAATAAATTTAAAAATTGTTTTTTTAAATATAATTAAGAAAAGTTAGCTCTACAGTCTTATCCCAACAACAAAAAACCCTCTTATCAGTCTCTTTGCTCAAAATTATTGCTTAGAAAAATTGAAAATTTAAATAAAATTTACAAAAACTTTTCAAAATAAGTGGTTAATTGCTTAGTATTTTGTTAATAATTCATTCATTCAATATTTTAATTCTGATGCAAGTGTTCAAGTATTTAAAAAAAAATAAAAATAAAAATGTTAAATTAAAAATAAAAGTTTATCAGAAATGAAAAAATATTCTAACCGATAGCGTATATACTCGAGAGCACTTGGTCTAAATGAGATAAAGTGAAATAATCGTTTAATACTAATCGTAAAATCCAGAGGGGCTCTCTGCAAGTCAAACCATCGATTAGTCAAGTGGATTATACAATTTAGATTTATTCGTGCATAACTTGAGTCTAATACCTGTGTTCACTGGTTTAGCATGCTGTGATACAGATAAAAAGTTCACGGCTTAAAAGCACGATGCTATCTAATGTAACATAAGCTGGCGCCTTGGGTCAACAAAAAAAAAAATTTCTCTTTTACATAATTTATTTAAAAAATAAAAAATTTTAAAATTAAAATTAAAATAAAATTTACAATAAACAAAAAATAAAATTATTTTTTTGTCGAATTTTTATTTTCTCTTAATTTCCCTAACCCTAATTTTTTTAATTACGTAAATAAATAAATTACAGAATTCTTTGACTTTAAATGCTTTACCCGTAATACTTTTTTATTTTCTTGTCGTTTTAGTCTAATACCTGTGTTCACTGGTTTAGCATGCTGTGATACAGATAAAAATTTCACGGCTTAAAAGCACGATGCTATCTAATGTAACACAAGCTGGCGCCTTGGGCCAAATAAAAAAAATTTATAAATAAAAAAAAATTTCTCTTTTACAAAATTTATTTAAAAAATAAAAAATTTTAAAATTAAAATTAAAATAAAATTTACAATAAACAAAAAATAAAAGAACAAAAAGAACAAAAACAAAATAAAATAATTTTTTTGTCAAATTTTTATTTTCTCTTAATTTCCCTACCCTAATCATTTTAAATACATAAATAAATAAATAAATTACACATTAAAGTCTTTGACTTTAAATGCTTTACCCGTAATACTTTATTATTTTGTTGTCGTTTTAGTCATTTTTGTTGTTAACAACACCCGTAGAATAAATTTTAGATCAAAAGATTCAAGTAGTTCAAAGTCAAGTCATTAGCTGGCGCATCACAGTCCTCTTGCTCGTCCAATTGCACCACATTGTTCAATATTTGGTTGACAATAGAGTCGCTCGATGCACAGTCCCAATCGTCGTACAGCCTTTTTGCCTGATTGGGGAACATGAAGTCAGGCGACAAACTTCTGCTGGACGCAGGCGACGACAAGCTTTCGCTGCCAAAAACACTATCCGAACTCACAGACTGCTTTCTTTCGGACACACAGCTAAATTCATTTGCGCACATTAACAAATTGTTCGAGCTGTGTTTGGCAGCGCTCTGGGGCAGCATCGAGTTCAGCTCTGTGCTCAGGTCAAAGACAAAGCCGTTCAGAGACAACGGCGAAGTTGAGCCGGAGGACGCCGACGACGATGACGACGAAGAATAGTTGTTTAGTTTGA
The DNA here is from genome assembly GCA_016802215.1 of Brachionus paranguensis. Classification (NCBI taxonomy): domain Eukaryota; kingdom Metazoa; phylum Rotifera; class Eurotatoria; order Ploima; family Brachionidae; genus Brachionus; species Brachionus paranguensis. The sequence continues at coordinate 2,540,398 of JAESIX010000009.1, read as the reverse complement.
CACTGAGTTGTGGCGACTTGGCGCTTTTGGTGTCTATTTGGGTGTCGTGAACAAAATGGCATCGGGGGCCGTACGGACAATAGCCGGACGCGTGAAATGTGCGGCACAGTTCGGTCTTGTACTTGGGGTGGCGCGACATTGTCCTCAATTCGCCAAGACCGTGCGCGAATTGACACTTGTCGCCGTACTTGCAGATGCCGTTCTCTTGGAATGTGCGACACAACTCTGTCTTGTAGCGTTGAGCTGCTTGTTGCTGCGCTGGACATGCGCTGATCTCTTGCTGATGCTGTTGTTGATAGATTAGCTGGAGCACTGTTTGAGTGTCGTAGGCTTTTTTGGGACCCGAGGCCGGGCTTCGGGGGCCCAGAGTGTTCAAACTCAAACCGTTCAAAACTTGTCTTTGAGATGATTGCATTTTTTTTTAATCGTGTTCTAAGATTTTTTTTCTTAAATCTAAATAAATAAAATAAAGTTAATATTATTTATACTCGATGGTCATTGTGAGAGTATGCAAGCACCGCCCATGAACACAAATTGGGCAATTTTTAGACGGCCAATACAAAAAATTGTAGATTTGTGTAGCCATTGAGAAAAAAGTGTGTAGATGGAGCCAATGGATGGTTGGAGAATAGTTTTTTTCTCTAGGTTTTTTCTTGCAACTCGGACATTAATTATCACTTGACTTTATGTTGTTTTTGTTGTTGTAATGATTGAATGACTTGATGAAATTTGGGGAATTTAGACGAGATTTTTATAGGCTGCACACAACACCGGGATGAAATGCAATTACCGATGTTGTTTTGTACACAAATTGCTAAACATTAAACAATTAAATTCAATTATGACACATCGAGTCATTAAGTCCGTTGAATTGGACATTGGTCAAAGTGGAATATTTACGCAATTGAAACGTGTTACACAAGTTAAACTCGCGTTAATAATTCATTTCGCTGTTGTCTTTAATTGAAAAGCCACATAGAGAGAGAGAGAGAGAGATGGATAGTGTTTGTACCAAATTGGCCGAATAATCCAATTTGTGTGAGTGTTTGGGTCCAACCGCATTCAGCTCTCTCTTTTATACACACAATAATCATTTCTCACACGTTGGCTTCAATTGCTTCAGCCCACAAACACGACACTCTGATTTACAACAAGAACTAGAAAATAATACAAATGTAAACAATTATACAATTGATGAGAAATTTTTATTATCATTGTGTCTTCAAAAATTTGTTCATACTTAACCTTAGCAAAAAAAAAATTTTTTTTTACAACCTAGCATCTAATTGTATGATTTATGACCATTAATGAGACAGAAATTTTTTTACACCTTTTTCAATATATGTCTTTTAAACTTTCTTTACATTTTTTTTTAGCTGATTTACTTTATTTTTATTTTATACTTTATTCTGAAGGAGCCTTACCACCACTAGTCGCCCAAAGCATACCAAATACCAAAACAATTAGTAAACCAAAACCATGAAATGCAACAACATACAGAGCTGGAATCAATGCACACAATTTAAGTCATCACCTGAATTGACCCTTTCTTTACTTTTCATTTTTATTTACTAGTCCTATTTATTTATTAAAAATATAGTTTGGGTTATAAACCCTGGCAGTATGGAATGGAACTTAGTCCTTCTTTTGAGCCAACTGTAATAAGTTCATAAAAAGATTATAATACATTTTAAAGTTGAAAAATAGTGATATAAAAATAAATGCTGATAAACATAAAAAAAGAGTTTCTATAGTTTTTCTTCTGTGATAAAAAAGCCAATTTTTCATTTTTATTTACTAGTCCTATTTAGAAATATTCCATATAACAATTTACCATAATCAAGTACGAGACATGTAATTTTAAATAAAAAAATTTGGGATCTCTCCCAGACTGTTCGCGGTGACACTGGGCCTTCACACCAGTCCCATGATACCAAGGCCATTGGCTAAAAATAGACAAGGTTTTTGAAAAAATGAAAATTTAAATCATGAGTCATGTTATTGTAAGCTTAAATTATGGAATAAAAATTGTTGAAAAAAATTTTCCAAGTAAGACACTTCATGAATGAATCAATGGACTCAAATTAAATTTTAAAATTAAAAATAAAAAGTTTTGTAAACAATAATTTAAAATCTAATTTTGCTAAATGGTAGACTTTAAGTCAGTGGTTCGATCAAATAATACAATTAAATAAACTTTGTTTCCATCTTAAAATGATTTAAGCTAAAATGGGTGCCACTAAAAAAAAATTAGCAACTATATTTCAAGTACATGTAATGATGTATTGATAAAAGAGGTTCGAAACAAAAGCCTTAGATCACTCCAAGCCTGCATTTGACACAAAATATGGAGGATATTAGTGATTCATGTTTGATGTCCATCAATCAGGAGGTCGAGGGTTCGAATCCTCATCCAGTTCCGGCGTCGGGCTAGCTACCCGACCATCCAAGAATTATAAAAGGTTACAAAGAAATCACCAAAGCAGATAGAAACTCAAGGGAACTTGAGTTGAAATCAAAAGTAATGACCCTATGCTCCACAAGGAGTGAATAAGGAAAAAAAATTTAAAAAAATGTTTGATGTCCGGTGTGGAAATACCAATCTCATCATCATCTCATAAAATTTTTTCCTCTTAAAACAAGCATTGATACAATCCACAGAGTGCTAAAAATTGATAAAATAGAAGATAGATCAAACCAATTATTCATAAAATTTATGAAAACGAGAGCTCGACATGAATTAATCGCAGAAAAAATCAACGATTACTTCTCTAAACGACCTAATGCAACACAACAAAAATTCAGAACCATTTTTGATAAGCTGCAATTATAAATTACAAAAATATTCCTAACAGAAACGAAATTTTACCTCTAAATTAATATATTATATTTTAAATAAATAAATAAAATATCTATTGATCTTAATAACTCAAACATCTTGGAAGGAAAATTATCACAAGGCATCCTTATAGAAGGATAATCAAATTTTCATCTTATTTTATTTAGATGAAATGACATTAAAGCTTGATTTGATTTGATTTTGTGATCAGACCTGTTGGGCACAGATGATCTATAGGAATTCAAAGCATATCTTTTGGGTCCATATAGTAGCGAAAAAATTTTCTATTTTTAACTTTTGTCTTCTACACTTTTTCAAACAACAATTTCTTAACTCTTCCTCAAAATTTTAAAAATAGTTTACCTAACTAAAGCTTAGTTAAGCATATTAATAATAAGAAAAAGCTACAGCCAGCAGGCTTGTGGAGACCACATACTAAAAGAGCCGTCTATGGTAGTCGCGTTACAGTGGCCATAGGAAATAGAGAATGAAGACACGAAGTAATGAGTATACCAAGTGGCAAAAAAGAAAATTAATTGATGGATACAAGGAAAGAATAATATTTAAGTAATACAAGTACAATGTATAATACAGTTACAACGGGGCCCACAAGTCCACCTGAATACTTCCATGCGTCAAGCCTGTTCTTGAACTGCTCGCATATTCTTCAATATCCATTTGCCCTCTATTGTAGCCTGTCTTTCTACAGAAAGTATACCATACTTGATGTCCTGTGCTAAGCTGTATGTTTTTGTCTCATTTCTTGTAATCAAATTTCTGACAGTTAAATACAAGATCGTTCACTGATAGGGTCGAATTCGAGCAAAAGGAGATGTTCAAAGTTGGAATATTAATTGAAGTAAATAGGAAGAAATAAATAAGCATGGACTTAGCTCCATTCAAACTACATTCCAAGACTTGTTTATATAACTGTATCACACTAACAATCCTCTTATAAACAATTTAATGGATGAATACACTACTGGTGGGGACACACACCGGAAAAATATGAAACTTTTTTTATAATTTTTACTTCATCTTACCATTTTTCTGCTTATCTAAAAGTCTTGTTGTTTATTTAAAATTTTGGCCCATTCGAAGTACTACCATGCAGTATTTATGAGGGAAGAAAAAAAAACAAAGATCATAGAAAAGAATATTAATTAAAAAAATTTTTTTTCCATATTCTTTCTGCTTTCGTGATTTCTTTGTTTTTTTTTATAATTCTTGAACGGTCGGGTAGTTAGCCCGATTTTTTTTAAATAAAAAAAATTTTTAAATTTATTTACATTCCAAAAAAATTAAAAAAATTAACATTGAGTGAAATTTGTAATAAGAGTGACTAGAAGAATATTCTGAAAAAAATAAAAATCTTTTAGCTTAGTTGATGCTGTAGTTCTTAATAACTAAACGGGTATTTTTGATAACTAAAAAAAGCAAATGCCTTTGAAACAGAAGCCTGGTAATTTTTTGTTTTTTAAATTTAATAGAATTAAAAAATAGAAAGCTAACTGGATTTTGAGAATCACGTTTTCAGATATTTTCTAAAAGTGTATTTTAATATGTTCTAGAAAATTTACCTAACTCTGGCTCATTAAAACTTTACGTCATTTGTTTAAAGTTAGCTAGGAGGGCACGTTTGATTGAAATTCAAAATTCCCATTAGGTTATCGCCTCAACTAGATATGAATAACGTATTCGACGTTAGATTACAAATACTGAGATAAAACAAAAAAATGAGAGCATAAGTAAATATTGACCAGACCGTGGTCCGGTAAAATTGACAGCTGAACATAGAGATAAAGCTACCAATTCAAGTGCTTTTTTGATGACCTAAAATTGTGGCCTGATAACAATTTGAGAATGTAAAAATTTGAAGTATATTACAGGCGTTCGGGTTGGAGACGAAGCCTTATTTTATACTTGTACATCTACCAATGCAAAGAATTCAGTTGGTGGCGAAATCATGACATAGACAAGCGATCACTTTTTCAATGAGTGATTCCGTTTCAAATTTTGCTCAAATTCAATTTTTTTTTCATTGTGTAATTTGTCAACCTTTTTTATTATTGATAAGATTGTTACTTACATAAATTTTTTTAAATATTTTTTTATGTTTTACTTCGTGTTATCAAACAAATTTGGTTTTGGTTGTCATGGATACATTGATTTTATCAGTTTGATTCTTTAGTCATGGTGTGGAAAATTTTGATGAAAAAAAAATATTTTTTTTTTATAAAAAATCTCTTGGTCTGACATTTTAAACCGCATATTTTGAAATAATGAAATTAAGCAAAAATTTTTTTCCCGATATTGACGTTAATTGAAATTATTAAAAAATTAGAAATTTCATAAAAAGAAAAAGTAGTATCATAGATAAAATATTTTTTAAAGTTTTCTTTCCATTGTATAAATTAGTGTAAATTGAAATTAAAAATTTTGAAATTTAATAAATCAATTTAAAGAAAATTATGGTTAATATTTTTTTTCATTAAATAATATGAAGATTTTTTTTCTATTAAAAATTCAATTAGTACCGGTAGCCAGAGACATTGTGCAACCCAGATTTTGAAAAGATTGAATAAATTATTTTTTAAAATAATTCTTTGCCATAGCATAAGTTGGTGTAAATTGAAATTAAAAAATAAATTAAATGAATTAATTTAAAAAAATATAGTTAAATTTTTTTCTATTAAAAATTCAATAATGACCGGTAGTCGCAAACATTGGGCATTGTGAAATTTCTTTCAAAACTTCCTAAACAAAAATAAAAATTTTAACTTTTGTTCTAAATGTCAAAAACTTGTTCTGTAAATGAAACAAAGTGAAACAACTGTTGTTTCACCTTCAGTGGAAGTCTGCAAAATCTGTGCAAATTAATTGCATTTTTTTAAAATACTTTTATATAGGGTACAATTTTGCAGAATTCGCACAGATGTTGCAGACTTCCGCTGAAGGTGAAACAACAGTTGTTTCACTTTGTTTCATTTACAGAAAAGTTTTTGACATATAGAACAAAAGTTAGAAGAATATTTTATTTTTGTATAGGAAGTTTTGTAAGAAATTTCACATTGTTCAAACATTGCACACTCCAGATTTAATTTTTTGTTTTTTATTTAAATCTTCGTAATTAAAATAAAATTAAAAAAAATCAAAAAATGTAACTAAGATTTTTATTCACCCAAATTATACAAGGTTGAAAATTTTTCAAATATTTTTGGTCATCATTAGAATTGACATTTAATAAAATATCAAAATTTTAATTCAAGAATTAAGAATAAATTTTTTTAATTTTAATTTTGCTACCGCCAAAATCGGCGTAAAATAAATTCCAAATTTTTTTTTATTTATTTATTTTTATCATGGGATAGATTTTTTTGCACATTTTAGCAAAGGTACTCAAGATTTAATTTAGCATCAGGTCTAACTGAAAAAAGTTAATTAGACAAAAATCGAGGGAGTACTTGAAAAATCATCGTCAAGCGACCAACATCTAGATTATTCAAGCTAATTAAGATTTTCAGCTACTTGAAAAGTCTGTAATTTTTATCCGCTTCTGAGCTCTTTACGTAATTACTGAACGCGACTAAGATCCGTTTCAAAACTTGAAATTGTCTCCTGTCACGCCAAGTCTTCTGAATCTTTCGGCACCAAAATTCAATTAAAAAAAACTAGCTTTGATTCGAATCCAACTGCGTTGAATGATAAAGTACTCTAGACTAGGTCGAGGCTCTTTTCGCTTCTCTATCAGACAATTTTACGATCTATTTAAAATCAAAGCGCTTCAGTTACCTAATTAAGTGAAATAAATATCTGAACGGTGAGCTAAGAGATAACGGTACTGGTTGAAATCGAATATGGACCTTTTTTATGGTTTAAAATTACACTATCTATTCAATCAAAAGAAAAATAAGAGATAAAAATCTTGTTTTTGTTTTTGATTGTTCAATCATAAAGTTTATCGGAATAACATTTTTTTGTTGAAAGGTTAACGATTAATTTGTGAGAATTTGCGCCCAATTTTTGATTAGTTTTTCAAAATGTTAAATGTTTTTTTAAAAGATTCTTATGAATGGTGTTAAAGTGTCAAGTTTTCAATTTTAAAAGTTTTATTTTGAATTCAAAAAGATAATTTTATGCAAACATTTAATTAAAGTTTGTGTAGATAAAAACAACATGCTCAGCAAGTTCTTGAGGTGTTGAATAACAGTTTTGCATTGAATGTTGTGTAAACTTGTGAACATTTGAATTTCAGATTAGCTTTATTAAAATGATACAATCTTGATTTTTTAGTAATTTTTTAAATGCTTTCTCTCTCTCTGCTTGATACTAATTTATTTTAAATTTGGAACTATGATAATCTATCAGCACATTAATCTAGAAGAAATAAAATATTTAATTTAAAAATAATTTTCTCGAATTACCTGGCAAATTTTAATCTTTTTAAATAAAAAAAAAATATATTTTTCAATACAGTGTTTTGAATTTTCTTTATATTTTATTGTAACTTATTTTTCTTTTTAATTTTATATTTTATTCTCAATGAGTATTAGCTCGATACAGATTATCAAATAAATAAATAAAAAGTTTTATTTGTAAAAAAACAGGGTAATTAAAAAATATGATCAATAAATACTTGGCTTTGCAAGTAAAAAATGAAGATATCAATTGAAAAGTCTTTTCAAAATATAATAAGGAAAATGCTGATTTTAACCAAAGAATTTATGGGAATAAAATTGTTAGACAAAAAGAAACCAAGTTTCTTGATATAAATTTCGATTCTAAATTCAATTTTAATTCAATTTGGACATCAATTTGGCTGCTATTTGTTCGTAGATCAAAAATTCTAACTAAAATTTTTTATATTTATTATATGTTTTAATTTATTTTGATTGTACAATCGAAAAATACCTAAATAATGCTACATATATTTTTTACTTCCAGTCTCAACTTAACTGGTGTATTTAAAAAGTAACGATAGATGAAAATAATTAACGCTACAGTTAAAGGTAAATATTAATAAACATTTTGTCGAACAAAATATGGGGTTTAAATTTTTAAACTTTAGGAAGCCTTTATAAAACTTTAGTTGGATCTATTTTGAATTATACTTTCCCATGTCTAAACTCTCTCTCAGAAACTAATTTTAAAATAATAAAATAATCCAAAATTCAGTATTTCGGTCTATTCTAGAGCTAAAATACGACATTCCTTCCAAAATACTAAATCATTCTATTCCATTGATGGTCAAACTGGTGGAGAAATGCAAAGCCAGTTTTGATTTTTCAGTTTTTTCAAAATATATCGAATACTCGACTCCATTGTGTAATTGCTGCCTTACCATTTCTTCTTTCTTTCCCGAAACGTTCACTACCTAAACATGCAGCATCTATGATTACTTATTTTATTTTATTTTATAATTTTTTTCTATATTTTATTTTAATTGATTTTTAATTTTTTTACTTTATTCTTTTTAATCTGAATGAGTTTCTCGGTACAGATAAAAAAATAAACTAATAAAATTTAATCATTTGGTTTTATTCTTGAAAATAAAAAAAAATGTTTTTCATTGTTAATTTTGGAGCAATCTGGTTCTATAAAACATCGTCGTACTCCTGATAGTCTAATTCTTCATGTTTAAAGAATTGTAGATTAAGTTACTTATTTTTTTTTACTGAAGGAGCTTTAGCTCGATACAGAATAAATACAGACTTACAATTATTACCTGTGTTTATTTAAAAAAAACTTTTTATTTCTCTTTTTTTTTAAAGAAAAATATAACACTAATTATCTAATTTAAATTAAAATTAAAAATAGAAATCAAATCAAAATAAATATTTAATATAATAATAATAATAATAATAATAATAATAATAATGATAATAATAATAATAATAATAATAATAATAATGATAAGCTACAGCAGGATACTTGCGGAGCGAGACTAGCTTTGGTTTCGCTGTTCATACTTAATTTCTTACTTAAAAAAAAAATTATAATTAGTCCGGATTAAATTTAGAATCCAGGACGGTCTGTACATATAGTAAAGTTTCAATTATCATTTGAAATTCATTTCAATTTCGATTTTCCATTATATTTTCTTCTTTTTATATTTTTTGATCGAAATCATTTCAAACAAAGTGCTAGCAAAATAATTTTAGCTGCTTTAGTCAGAGAGATGTCCACATCGATTGCCGGAATACAGCAACAGATCAGCACTAAAGTGAAAGCAACTGTGGGCTCATAAGTATCGATGGACATAGGAGGCTTCAAACCGACTGAAGCCATGGTGACTCCTTTTGTTCCTTCAGAGAATTCACTAAATTATAACCTCTTTGCCGAGGAACTAGGGAGTCAAGAATTCGACATGCACTATTCCGCTCCATGTGACTGTCCAACTGGCCTTTGAAGCTATTTAACGAATTCGCATTTATTATTTCACTGGGTAACTCATTCCAGCTCTTAATTACTCTATTAGTCAAAAAATTTTCACGTTGCTTTGTCTTAGTAAGTTGTTTGCTAAACTTTGTTTAGGTCCTCGGATATTGCTTCCAAAACCATCTGTTTTAAAGGAGTTACATTTAAGAAGAGGATTTTGCTAGGTCACTAAATTAAGCCGCTTAAAACATTTAAAGAATTCTATTAGGTCTTCTCTTTTACGTCTCACTTTTAAAGACGTTAAACCGAGAACTACTAATCTCTGTTCATAATATATGTGCCTAATCTCAGGGACCAATTTAGTTGGACGTCCTTGTATTTTTTAAAATAATTCTATATCTTTTTTCAAATATGGATTCCAAGTTGCGGCAGCATACTATAGGTGGGGTCTTACAAAAATTATATACAGCTGTCTAAAATTGTTAATTGATCAGCACTTGAAAACTTGTTTAAGTTTACCAAGAATAACGTTAGCTTTATTAGCTGCATGAGATGCTTTATGGTTCTTATTAAGGTCACTCTTGAAGTATATTCCTAGGTCCCGCTCTATATCTGTTTGTTGCATTTGTATTTTTTTATTTTTAGATATATTTCCGGGAAATTTTTGTTCCTAAAGGACATAAATTTGCATTTTTCTTCATTGAAACTCACCTGCCAATTGTTGCCCAAGTGATAAGTCTTGTTCATGTCAATTTAGAGGTTTTGCACATCGATCCTGTTCCTTATGGTGGCTATCAGTTTGGTATTGTTAGCAAAAAGATTGGTTACGCTTTTAATTTTTTCAGATAGATCATTAATGAAAATGGTAAAAAGAAGTGGTTTCCTATAGATAGGAGATATGTTTGCCTCTTTCCACACATTTGGTAGAGTTGTAACTCGTCTTAAAAAAAGGTTCTAGTAGCTTGGCAAAGTTTGCTGAGCAGCCTCTTAATATATGCGGATGGATACCGTTCTTCCACAAAATTTCCTTTTATTAACTATATTGAGGTGCTTGAGGATAATGGTTTCCGAGAAAATCTCTTTGTCAATTAAACAGAATATTTTTCATCGAGTCTGAAAACTTTGTAGTTCTTCTACATTTGAATCAATACTGAATGCTTTTTGAAACTGATCGTTTAATAAATCCGAGGGTTTTTTTGTGTGTAAACTCTCAAGCTTATTTAAGTTTCAATTTCTTTGTTCTCCATTTTATCCAGTTTTTTAGAAAAATTTCGTTTGTGACAATTTTTTTTTGATAAATCTCCAATGAAACGATCTTTGGATTAATTCAAGATCCAAGTACTGTGAATCGTTCAAATTTTAAGAATTCAGTCATTTCAACATTTTGAGCTTGTACTAGGCTTTGATCGGGGCTAGTCTTAGATCTAGTCCGTTTAGAATTCTCTGATATCATACAAACATGCTGTTGTCTGGTGTTTTGAGGGGTCCTTTGAAGGGTTGACCCATAATTTATGTTAAATTAATTCTTTTATAGATTAATTGTATAGTGAATTGTTTTTTGTAAAATCCTTTGATTAGTAATCAGCTTGACAATGTTGGGTTAGTCAATTTTTGCTGAACTATGAATTAAGAATACCACAAATATTATTATTTATTTATTTGTTTTCTGTACCGAGCTAGAGCTCCTTCAGAATAAAGTTTAAAAAAAAAAATAATAATAAAAAAATAGTTAATAAAATAAAATAAAAATAAAGTGAATCAGCTAAAAAAAAAATTTAAAGAATAAAAACTAATTCGCTTTTTAAAGTTTAATTTCTTTGGTTGTAATCGAGGTTTAACTAATTAGTTAATTATATCCATGCCTCAATTAAGAATTACATGTCATATCTTGACTTTTGAAAACCTTAGTGTGAGTGAGTTAATCGATTAAAAAATATCAAATTAAGAATAAATAAATAATTTCAAAGTATGCCAAATGCTAAAAGAACGAAATTATGAAGTTCCTTATTGAGAAGGTAAGCTCGTTAAAATAAATCTTTTCTCTTTCATTTTGAAACTTTTAATCATTTATTTATGTCTAAATAAATAAGTAAACTGATAAATTTTAAAATAATTGAATACAAAAAAAATAAAATTTTATTTTGTTCCTTATCCAGTATTCTAGTTTTTTATTGTCATTTAAAATCATTAAACGAGGTAAATAAATTACTCATTTTGATTTATCTTTTATATTTAATTTTATTTTGTTGCATTACGATTAATTTTACTTTTACCATTATTTTTTATATTTTTTAAAGCTAAAGAAACTTAAGTTTTGTTTCACCGATAAAAATCAATAAAAAGAATAAATTTAATGAAAATAAAACGACTTAAATAATATGTTTCTTATTTTATAAAGGATATAATAATAAAAAAAATAAACATTTTTCCTGAAAAAATTGAAAATTTTATATAAATAAATATTTCTTGAATTACTTTAAAATCATGTTTTAATTAATTTAAATTTTTCTATAGTTCAATTTCTTTAATAAAAAAAAACGTGATTAGTACAATAATGTCTATATGCTTATTTTTATTTTTAACTGACGTGTTGTTTTTTTTTTAATTTTTGCTAAAAATATTTAAGTTTGATAATCAAATTTGAGACATTTAAAAAATTATCTTACAATCTTACATTGAATTTTAAGCAATTAAAAAATTATGCGATTGTGAGAAATATTTTTTTTTCTTTAAACATATATCTATGAAATTTATTTTAATAATTTTATCCAATCCTGATTAAATTGCTTCAATTCATCAAATTTGCTTACTTTCTGATTTGAATTTGAAATTTCACAGTATTGAAAATTAAAGAATATTAATAATTCCAAAAACAATTACTAGATGCGGAAAAAGTGAATCGTTACAAAATAGTTAAACAATTCTTAAACGCTATAACAACACTTTACTTCACTTTTCGACTTTATTTGCTGTTGAAAAGCCTTGATCTCTTATTGGACTTTTTTGCAAGGAATCGACTTTCTCCTGGAGTTGGTTCACATAATTACCCATTGATCGTTATCCAATTGAAATTGTTAGATTTGATCCTCGAGGCTCTGACGGTCTTGATCCTAACGTATCGTTGTTTATTAAAACCTATCTAATTTATGTCAAACTCACGGTGTATGTCTAATTTTCGTACCAGAACTCAATGTGGCTGTTGGATTGATTCAAACATAAAGATAACGGTTGCAATGGTAAATACTGTCTAGGTTTTCGACGACTCTTTGATGTTAACTTGAATCGCTTACACGTAAAAAAGCGTATGTTGTGTTGTGTTCTTTAAAGGATACAAGACAATTCATTTAGAAAAATGGCAGTTAATAACCAAGATGTACATATTGCAATCTTTTTAAACTGGTAACGGAACATGATATTAATAGTGATAAATTATAGTGGTTTGTTGGGTAGAATTGGTTGAAAACTCGCTCTATGTAATTTTTTTGGCTGTTTTATTTTTTGGCATATTAAGCACTCCTTAATGAATTTGATTGTTTAACTTTTAATTTTAATTTTTTAATGACTTCTTAATAAAATCGATCTTTGAGCTTATTATACGTTTTACTTTTACCTAAGTCACCACCAAGTATTGAACTGTGCACTTTTTCAATAGTCCGAAGCAACTGTCTTCAATAGTTTTAATTGTTTGACGTCTTCTTCGTTGTCGATCATATTGATTAAATTGATAACCAATTTTGACTCTTTTACATCGGCTTCTTGATGTAATTGTTCTCTTTGTGTGTTTTCATCGTCGATTGGTAATTTTTATACTTTAAGCAACATTCTTTTCTTGATTTTTGATAAAGTTCCTTTGATGGGCGTTTACTTAGTAAACGGCTTTACTACAGATGCGTTTTTATACTTTAAATAATTGGTTGACAATATACTCTACTATGTAAATGATAATAGAAATAAGAAATATGATTATTGTACGGGAGATGAAAACAGATCCTAAAAGAATGAATTAACTTGACCGAGAAACTGCAATTTTTGGAATAATAAAATTAACATAAATTTCGAGTTGGTTATGTCGCGTGCGATTTCGACCAACAAAGAGGAAATTCCACGATGGAATTTTAAAAATTCGCTGAAACTGAACCTCAAGAAGCTTGATAAACCAGTTAACCACCAAGTTATCTTCGAATTACTTGACCAAGTCTTAAGTCAATTCCAAAAAAATCAAATCACATCGATTTACAATTTTGCTTCAAACAAATTCTGGATAATCGAATTCAATTCCACGTTAAAACTTACCCAATTGTTCGAATGTCCTGTTAAATTAAACGATCAAGAATTCATACTGGAAGACGCCAATAAAGTAGTAGATCCCAGAAAATATTGTACATTTCGAATCCTTTTTTTACCCACAAATTTCAACACGCAACTACTTCACAACTTTTTCAACGTTTTGAAAATTGATGGACTCAAGATTGAAGACATTTCGGAGGAAACATACAAAGACAGCACCATTAAAAACGGAGTCAAACGAGTGAAAATCTCTTTTCCGAAGAACGCCGATCCAATAATTCAAAGTTTACCTGGACCAATAGTAATATATGGGTTAAAATGTGTTTTTACTATAGCCGGACAAAAGCCAAAGTGTTACTTTTGTAATGAAGACGGACATAATATTGCAAAGTGCCCACTCAAACAGTCAATTTGTGGCAAATGTCAACAAAAAGGACACTTAACCCAGAAATGTTCTTTGGCTGAAAAGTTAAAATCACTCGAGCGTAGTAAAATTGACTAAAGTGATCTTTATGTCAATGAATCTGATGAAACTGAACCAACAACAAATATTGAGTCCTACAATGCAGCTCCAAAAACTCCAGAGTTTTCTGAAAACTGGAATATGGAACAAAAATCAAGCCATTCCTCAGCATCAAGTGACACTAGTCTTAACACCCCAGTCCTAAAAAATTTTGTTCTTCAAAAACCGAGTGATGACCAGTCTCAGGTTACTAGCCAGAACAAATCAATTTCGAAAACAAATCTCACTCCAGTTTTTACAAAAAACCGTCCAAAACGACAATCAGAAAGCGAATCGAAAAGCAAACCGAAAAAACAGTCGACAAATCGCGAAGAAGAAGAGGACGAATTTGAGAGTTTCTTTTCTAATGAATCAATTACGAATTCGAATCTGAATCAGATCCAAAATCGACACGAAAATCCGTGAATTAGTTTCTTTTCCTTTTTTTTAAAAACGTTATAAAAATGAACAAAAAAATAAAATCCACATCAAAAAACAGGTAAGTAATTATTCATTGGAACTGTAATCATTTACCTAGTAAGACTGAACTTTTGAAATAATTTTTATCCAAGGAATCCCCTGACATACTTTTGCTAAATGAAATAAAAACTGACTCGACCCAGTCCAATTTTTACTTAGATTTCAAAAATTATCAATCGATTGTTAAACCTCGTGATAAAAGAGGTGGCGGGGTTGCAATATTAATTAAGAATGGTATTGAATTTTCCATAGACTCCTCATTTGATAATTTTTCACTTGAACTCTTGTGTGTTCAAATAAAGCTTAGAGACTATCCTTTTTTCATTTTCAGCTTATACAACCCTCCTAATAAACTTCTTCTTTTCGAACTTTTCTCAAAAATTTCAAAAAACTGCACTAAATTTATAATTGGTGGAGACTTGAATTCGAAAACCAAACAAATTGGATGTATTGGAGAAAATGAAAATGGTCAAGTACTTGAAAGAGTTTTAAATGAGCTCAATGTTTCAGTAATCAATGATAAGTCACCAACTTTCAATATTTTTAATAGACAATACTTTGAAATTCTAGACCTCTTTCTTGCACCTTCTTCCCTCTTAGACAAAATTACAGACTTCAAAGTCCTTGAAAACGATGACATGACAAGTGACCATTCGGACTTGCCTCTCAGTGGAGCACCTTATAATTGAGAAACAAGCACAAGACAAACTTGACTTTAAAAAAGCAGATTGGAACAGCTTTAGAGCAATTTTGAGCTCTAATCAAAAGTAACCACCTTCAAATATTAATGAACTAAATGAATTCATTACTGAGAATATCCTTGAAGCAGCTGAAAAAAGCATTCCAAAACAATCAAACAAATCGTTTAAATCAACACTACCCCATGACATTGTCGATGTTATAAAATTACGTAGGAAAGTTAGAAGAAAATTTAAAAAAACTCAATGTCCACTTTTAAAAACACAATTTAATCAACTTACAAATGACCTACGAAAAAAGCTTTCCGAGTATAGAAATCAAAATTGGCTCAATTTCATCGAAAAAATGGGTAAGAATCCCTTATCTACTAGGCCGTTCTGGCGCAAAATCAATAAGTTTCGAACAAAAACAAGTTCAAGCATGATACCAACTTTAGTTCTAAACAATATTTTTTTCAAATCAGATGAAGAAAAAGGACAGCTTTTTGGTGAGCTATTGGCTTCAACGTTTACTCCAAATCCTGACCTAACAAATTTAACCACGGAATCCGAAGTCGACTATGAAATTTCAAACTTTTTTTCTGAAAAAAACAAGAATTATCTTTTTGAATCAATTACCATCACTGAAATTATACTTGCAATTAATAAAATTAAAGAAAATTCAGCATCTGGTCCTGACTTAATTCACAGTTTAATGCTCAAAAATCTACCTGAGTCAACTCTTTATGACATTTTAAAACTCTTCAATCTAAGTTTTACAACTAGCCAAATACCAAATAACTGGAAAAAAGCACAAGTTACAATGATACCAAAAAAGGTTCCACCAACACAGGATCCGTCGAACTATCGCCCTATTAGCTTGACCAGTTGTCTAGGCAAATTACTTGAACGAATAATTTATACAAGGCTTTACAATTACATTGAGAAAAATTTTTTACTCATTCGAGAGCAATCAGGATTCCGAAAACATAGACGTACAGCGGACAATCTCTTTTTTCTTATTCAAAAAATAACTGAATCGTTTAACAGGAAAAAAAAAATATGTTGTCTTTTTTTTGATATATCAAAAGCATTTGACAGAGTCTGGCATGAAGGACTTGTGTACAAAATGATCAAAATGCAATTGCCTAAGTACTTAATTTCTTGGATCAGATCCTTTCTAAACTCAAGATCGTTTTGTGTAAATGTGAATGGACAAAATAGCAATGATTTCCCAATCAAAGCCGGAGTACCACAAGGCTCAGTAATTAGCCCCCTCTTATTTAGTATTTTTATTAATGATATACCAAAAAGGGATAAAACAAATAATGAATACTCTCTTCTTTTCGCTGATGACTTAGTTACTTTTTTTATCTATAAATCTAAAAGAAACATTGAACATAGGATCAATACTTACCTTAAAGAATTGGAACCATGGTTAACAAAATGGAAAATGAAGATTTCAATTGAAAAATCTTGTTATATGATATTCACAAAATCAACAAGAGAAGAGCTCAATCTTGATCTGAAAATATATGGGGACAATTTAAAGCGACAGGATGAAATTAAATTCCTAGGCATCAGATTTGACTCGCGGCTAACCTTTAGTCCATTGATTGATGAATTAAAAGAGCGTTGCAACTCTAGGCTAAATTTAATTAAAATTTTATCTAATAAAAACTGGCGCCTACATCACAAAACACTTGGAAATTTATATAAATCGCTTATTGGTTCCATTTTAGACTATAATTTTCCCTGTTTAAACTCTTTATCTGATACCAACATTAAAAAACTTCAAACTATTCAAAACTCAGCAGTTCGATCCATTCTTAATCTAAGGTTTGACATCCCATCAAGAATTTTATACCACGAGGCCCAAATTAAATTAAAAATTCATACAATTACGAACCGGCTTTTTGAATTAAGCGAAAGATATGTCAGGGTTGGACTTACTAATTCTGTCCCATTACTTCTTAGACTGGTAAATGAATACAGACGAGGTTTCGAATCAAGATTTGTTAACTATCCAACTCCATTGTGTAATTGCTACCTTGTCATAGACTCTTTTTTCTCTGAAAACTAAACCGAAATAACTTTTTTTTTCCCTCATTTCCTTCTGACATCTCATTTATTTCACTATATTTTTAAATTCTTATTTTATTTTTTTACTTTTATTTTAATCATTTTATTTTGATTTAATTTTATTTTATTTTTCTCTGAAGGAACTAACGCTCGATACAGATTTACAAATAAATAATAATAATAATAAACTCTATTAAGAATAAAAGAGAAATATTCTATATAGGCTTAGAGATGCTCTACTGCTCTATTACTGCGGTTTGCGATGGGATGCTTGACATCCAAGAAAGCAGAAAGTGAAAAACGTCTCAATGCGCAAAGCTACCTTGAGTTATCGTCAAAATTCATTCAAAGACGAAAAAGCAAGACAAGAGCTTAAAGACTTAAAAAAAGCTTTCTGAAAAAAAGATGGAAAATATCGCAGTTTCAAGAAGTATGTTAAATGTAAAAATCACAAGGCTCTACAAGACTGATACAAACTTTTACTAGCGTGATCTTAAATCGATCCAAAGAACTTAAACGAGTATTACTATTCTGACAGACGAACTTAAAAAAGTGAATGAGGAACGATAAGAATGTTACCGAGAATCTTTCAAATGGAAAGGGCTTGTCACACTGGAAATGCTCATGTTTGAAACATGTGAGGAATTACAGGGGATTTTATGGAGCTTCTTAAAATCATGCGTCCAGAACTATGTAATTCCTTAAAAGTTCAATATTCGAATTATAAAACCTAAGTTTAAGGCAATAAATAGAAATTAATGTGTCTAATTTCAGGCCAATTATGCTCTCTGACCCAATGTAAATTTTTGTATGAAAAGATACTTCTTTTTGAAATCTTTTTAAATAGTTTTCATTGTGATAGCCTAAAGCAGTTTGGATTTAAAAAAAAGAGTTCATGTACACACGATTTAACCATGCTTCGCGAATCAATCTTATTTAGAAGACGTGAGAAAAACATTTGTTTGCGCGATAAGCGCGTAAAAAGCTTTTGATAAGATTATTAAAAGCTTCCTGTGGTAAAAACTAATCTACCAATTGCGTTGACATAATAAAATACTAAGCACGATCATTAATATTCGTTAAGAATAAAGGTGACAGAAGCAAGACATTAAATATCCTACTCCAATGTGTAATTGCTACCTTACTATTTCTTCTTTTTTCCCTGAGCCATCAGATTATTAAACATTTGTAATGTACTCTATAACTCTGTATTTCATTATGTCCATTTTTAATACTCTCCTATTTTCTTTTTTTAAATTATTTTTACTATATTTTATTTTAATTTTTTAATCTGAAGGAGCATTAGCTCGGTACAGTAAACAAATAAATAAAATAATAACATTCAGAACCTCCGTTGTTGTCAAGCAGGGTGGACCAATGTCGACAAGGCTTTTTTCAATATATATTGAGTACTTCTTATTTCAGAATTCTCTTACCTACATTTTTCTAAACAAAATATTGGCGAATAGGAGTCGACTTCCAAATGATCTTAAATTGGTAAATCGATTATAAGAAACATTGAATCCAATGTAGGGCAACATTTTTTATAATCATTATTGTCTCATGTTATTTCCAACAATCTTGGCAAAATTAATTTACAGTTCAAAAGATAATTATTTGTGTTCCAAATTTATATTTTTGCTGTTGCCTAAACCGAAATTAAAGTCTTATTTTATAATTAGAGCACAATAGAAGACAATCTTAATAATATATCAATAATTATATTTGATAAAACTTTTAGATATTAAAAATTTATTGAAATAAAGTTTTTTCTTACCTCGATTCTAAAAAAATAACTTAAATTAATTAAAATATATCAAATTTTTAAAAGAATATTTTTTTCTATTAAGCTAATCTGAATATAAAGATCATAAGCAAAATATATGAAAAAGATACAAATTATAAAAGAATAAAACAAATGATATAAAATAATAGCAAAAACTAAATATTTCCATCGAAAAAATTAACATTACTACAATAGAAATATCTTCTTTTTTTCATTAATGAACCGCATTCTTGCAAACTCCTGTTTCTTCTTCTTTTCCTTTTTGATAAATTATTTATAGTGAAATAAAGTGGAATTAAACATATAACTGTGAAAAATTTTATTGTGAAAAAAAAATGTAATATTTTAGAGCACGTAGAATATTTTTTACTCAAGTTCGAACTTGATTTTTTTAAAAATATCCACATAAATCTGATTTTTTTTTTGATTTTTTTTAAAAATTATGTAGCTTTCCTCAAGCTCTAATAAAAACAAATTTCTTCAACCTTGTCTGGCGAAACTCTGTTTCTTCTATGTCAAGTTTTACAGCCGGCTGCAGAAAAATGTCCTTCAAGAGGTGTCCTTGTAGTAATTTTAAAATTCAAATTCATTTTTTTTAAATTTACTCATTAACAGATACTTTGTTTTATTTTTTCCAAAATATGAAAGTATTAAAGAAATTTGGTTCTGTTGAATACCATTTATTTCTTTTTTCAAAGTTTCACTCGTAATCATTGAATAAGATTCTGGGGGTTTTGTTACCGCCACTGACGATTATCCGGAACAATTTTTAAAATGTCAGATTACTAATAATTTTTTTAATTTATTTTTTTGTTGAAAATTTCTGGCCCATAAAAATTTTTCATAGATAATTAATTAAATAGCTGGACAATGGTATTGTGAAATTCAAATACAAATTGAACAAAAATTCGTCATTTTTTTATAAATTAAAATAAAAGTTATTAAAAAATATTGGAAAAAATACTGCAAGATGGTGCAATATACTTTGTTGCACCTTATTATACCTAAAATAAAATAAAATAAAATTTTATTTTTTGAAAATCAAATCAATAATCAATCTAAATCTTATTGATGTTTTTTTTTTTTTTTAAATCAGGAAAGTTTTATTTAGTAAAAGAGTACAGCGAAGTATGTTGCACTAAGTTGCAGTATTTTTTTTAATATTATTTATAAAATTTTATTTTAATTTATCAAAAAATGAAGAATTTTTGTTCAATTTGCATTTGAATTTCACAATACCTGGACAATTAAGAATAAAATTAATTTTTAATAAATATATTTTAACTTCTAGTCTATTATTAAATGCTAATTATTTTGCTTCGTAAATTATATTTTTTTAGGCTTCGTAGTAGTAGTAGTAGTATATGAGCTGTAGGGATTGTTGTATCCCAAGCAGAAGTGTCAGTAAACACCCTGCTATGACAGCCTATGGCGCTGTTGTTTGACGGTTTTATAATTTTTATTTCTTTTTGATTTGTTTAGATAAAGATAAATATAGATAACAGTCAGTTTAAATTGAGCAATTTATCTAATCTTTTTTTAAAAGTATTTGTATCGGTTATTTTTCTTGTTGCCTCATCAAGTAAATTCCAATACCCGGCAGTTCGATTGGTAAAAAAATGATACCTGGCGTCACAGTTTTTTATAAGTTCCCTTTCCAATTTTAATTTTCCAAGTCTGGTACGACCTGCTGGGCAGTCTAGAGCGTTTGAAGCAAGAGGTTGACAGCCATTTATTAGCTCAACTTGATCAAAACGGTGTTGGATCTTGTGAAGCTGGATAAGATCACCTCGTGAGCGTCTATCTACAAGAGTAGGCCATTTGAGTGCTTCACGTCTTTCAACATATGATTTTGATTTGAGATCTGGGACTAATTTGGAAAATTTTCTCTGAACACTTTCAAGCAAGTCAATGTCTTTTTTTCGGTAAGGATTCCAAGCGCCAACTGCGAATTCGAGATGTGGTCTTACAAAAGACTTGAAAACTAAACTTACAAGCTGTTTTGAAAAGTAGGAAAACGTATTTTTGATCTTGCATGCAACCAACGTAGCTCGTGCAACTGCTAATAATTATGCCGTAAATTATAGTTTGCTTTTTGGTTTTCAAAATTTTGTAAATTTGTTGGCATATCTTGACTATTGGGGTTTTTTCTGGGATGACATTCAAGTACTTGAATTGAATTGAACAATCTGAGTCTGATAAAAAATCTGATATAATGAATTGAATTTACACTTGAATTGGACAATCTGAGTGAATCGCAACAAAAATTTATTCAGCATTCATTCAGACACACATCAAAACAACTCGGTTGATAATCTTATGAGGCTTTTCTAAATTTACGGCTATTGTAAACGGTTTAGCTCTGTGGTTTAAGTCATATTCTTTTGTTCAAAAAATGTATTATTTATTTCAATTATTAAATAGAGATAAAATTTTTATTTATAAACAAATCGCTTTTTTACTATATAAAAATTAATAAAACACATCAAAATAAAATAAGCTAATCTTAATCTATTTAATTTAATTGCTTTTTTTACAATGATCCTTTAAACGCGTAATTTGTTTTTATTTTACCTAATAAGTGTTGATTTAACAAAAATAAATTCAATATTATAAACTCAAAATATCTCGTCATTTAATATTAAAAAAATTATAGAATTAAAATCAATTTGGAAATATTCTTAACCTTATGTTATCAAAAAATTTGGTAAAAATTGAATTCGAGATTTTTATTATTAAGATTATTATCCTTTGATTATTAAGTTATTTAAGCTTAAACTCATTTTTTAAATGAAAAAAAATTTTAACTGATTTTAATAAAATATCAATCAATTAATTTCAATATCAATTCACTTATTGTGATTTGATTAGAAATTCTCTCATTTTATATTTCCTATTTTTTTAAATATTTTAAATATTCTTATATCGAAGACATAATGATTTTTAATTTTAAAAATTGATTTAATGGTAAAATTAAATTTAAAATGATGATGATCGACAAAAATTAAATTTTAAAAAGAAGATATACAGAAAATATCTTCAAATTAGTCGAATGTTTATTCAGACAATTTTTATTTAATCTAACTTTTTTGTAACTAATTTATTGTTGAATAATACGATAAAGAATTTTTAAAAATCCTCTTATAAATAAAATTCTGTCAGACATCAAAATTTAAACCCGATACTTTAATGCGTTTTAATCGGCAAAAAAAATTATCTAAAAGCCTAAATTATTTTAAATTATAATAGTTGATTTGTTTCAGTATTAATGAAATATTAACAAATATAAAATTCAGTAATCAAGATAATATAGAATTACAAAATAAATATTTGCCAAAAAATTACGTGCTTTTTTAAATAATAAAACTATCAATAAAGTATTAACCTAAAATCATGATTTTTAGATTTAAATTGTTTTAATTCTCTCTTTTGTACTCCAAAAAAATAAAACTAGAGTTTCATTTTTAGTTTTTTTTTGTAAGGTCAATCTAGGAAACTTAATTCAATATTCAACTTTAGCTTAATATTTTAATTCAATCGATAATATTAATATTATATTTCTATAAAAGTTTTTGATTCTGTAAAAAACTTGCTAAATCGACGCATAGCCAATTTGTTGGAAAAATTATTGAAAATCTTCTATGTAAAATTTATTCAATTTTGTCATAAATTTATTAAATTATTTGAAAAAAACAAGATAATTATCAAAAGAAAAAGACAAAAAATATTCGATTTGATTAAAGAGGAACTATTGAAACTTTTTGCTTGCTCTGAATTTAAATCCTTGGTCTCATTTACTTGTTTCGGGTTATGTTTGGTGCTTAGCGCCATTGTGGGAAGTGGAGATGCTGTCGGAAAAAAAATATCCATGGTCTGGACATCGATTCTTTCATTTGGAAATCTATTACACAAATTCGACTGGCAACAATAAGTGTTAAAAGTCAAATTATTTGATACATATGAATCACTGGTACAATTCAGCTGACAACCACGAACTATCAAAGTCTTGTTGGTTTCAGAAATAAATACAGTTACAATCTTTATTTAAAAAATTAAAATAATTTAAAAAAAATTTAATTAATTACTGAACAAAAAGTGTATGAATCGGGACACACGGTAAAGTTGCTTTTTTCTCGAATTTTGTTTTCTGAAAAACACTCGCCATTTATATCAGTTGGACATGACATACATCTAAGACTTAAAGCCCTTTCTGTCATATAAACTAAAAGTAAACAATATCAAATATAGGTTTAGTGTTAAGAAAAAATTTACCTATAAACAAAATTTGAATACTAATCGATATTTTCATTACGAAATTACAAAGTTATTCTCGTTTGAAACAACATAAAATTTTTAAAATACTTTATATGCTTGGAGTTAAACGAGACAAAAGAAAATCTTTAATTAGCAAAAATAAACCAAAGGATGCTAATCTAATCTTTAAAATATTTACTAGAGAAAAATTAACGGGATCATTTAATTAACCATTATCGAAGATCCTAAACTTAATTATTACTAGGCTTTAAACCCGCAAAAAAAATTCAAACACTTAATTGCTAAGGCCTATAGACTACAGGTCATTGAATAAAATACTTTAGAAAAAAATACTCTGAGACGAAAAAAAAATTTCATAGTCCAAATAATACTAAAAAAAGTTTTTATTTGAAAAATAAATATAAACGTTTGTGATTCTAAATTTATTTTATATTAATAGTTTAGAAAAATATTTGAAAAATAACTAGTACATAAAAAATACAATATATAGGCACAATACCGACAAAATGGGCGAAAACCCAAGCTTCAAGCATTTATTTCTACTAGTTGAATTAGAGTAATCCTCAAATGTTGACTCATCAATATTTTGTTGTGTGATCCTTTCAAAAGACTCAGTAGAATATTGAAATTCTTTTTTTTTAAATAAATTAAATAAAATAAATTTTTTTAGAACAAAATTTACTTGTTTTATTTAAATAATCTGAAATTGAGGTCTGAAAAGTTAGATTTTGGCTAAAAGTTGAGTTGAAATCAAGCAGCTCATAGTCTGTTGAATTTTCCCCGGTGTTATTAGATGAATTAAATGAATCAAAATTTGCATTTTCTATTTCTACAAATTCATTACACCTGTCAAATGAACAGCACCATGTTAAATTTATTGTTTGATTGTCAGATTTGTTCAACGGTACACATTCTTTTTGACAGGCCCTCGACACACGTGAGTCCTCAATTGTCATGCTCTGCGATATGATTAACTTAAAATTTTGTCAATAAAAATTAAGAAAATTTAAGTGCCACTAAATTTACAGTGCAACTTTTTTCATCTGATTTACACTCAACTAAATATTCTTCCGAAAGTTTTTCATTAAATGTGCAGTTTGGATTGTCAAAACTAAAGCACTGGAAGCACTTTAGGCTTTCCAGTTTGGGCAGGAACCCGAAGCCTAAGTGATTTTTGTCAATATTTTTAAATGTTTTTATTTAAAAAAAAATTACCAAATGTCAGAATAAGGAAAATTAAAAATTTGACTGAATAAAAAATCATTAGAGAGTAAATTTTTTTAATTTTTATTTTTTTTAAATTTGCTTTAATACATTAAATTTTATAATATTGATAAAATTAAAATAAATTCTGGGATTACGTGATTATTAGAATCAAAAATGATGCATTAGAAATGTAATTTGAATTAAAGATAAATATTTTCCAGTTAGCAAACATGATACACAAAACCTACATTAAATTTTGAAAATAATAAAAAAAAGTCATGCTAATCAGAGTATTGAGAATTTTGGAACAAAAATTAAAAAATTTGAAATTTAATGAAAAACTGCATTCTGCAAACAGATTCTAATAATCACGTAATCCCAGAATTTATTCAAATTTTATCAATATTATAAAATATGAAATTTAATGCATTAAAGCAAATAAAAAAATATAAAAATTAAAAAAATTTACTCTCTAAGGTTTTGTGAAATTTGGAACAAAATAAAAAAATAGAACAAAAATTAATGCTAAAAAAGCTTATAACTTTTTTTCTCAGGACTTTTAATTTGTTCTGTAAGCGCAACAAAGTGCAACATACTTAGTTGTACCAAAAGTTAAAGTCTGCTAATGATGTGCAAAGTCTCTGCAAAATGCACCATAGCCAAATTTGTCCAAATTTAAATTATGCATAAATTTGCAGAGTTTCACCATATTGTTGATAATAATGCAACTTTGAATGTTGCACCATGTTCCATTTACAGAGCTTGCTTTTGACATTTAAAAGAAAAGTTATAGAATTTTTTACTTTTTGTTCTGTTCTATTGTACTTAATTTCACAAAACCTTCTCTAATTAATCGGCATTAAAACAATTTTCATTGCCGATTAATGGAAAATTATTAGACAATATTTTTTTACCAAAAAACTGTGAACTTTAAAGAGAATACTTCAAGAAAAATATTTAGTTACAGTCGCAATAATTAGCCATCTTCAAATGATTCTTTGTAAAGGACATTTTATTGAAAAATTAAAAATAAGCATCATTAATTCGAATTCTATTGAATTTAATTTTTGCGCATGAGCATGCTTTAGAACATTTGCATAAGCGAGCTACTTACTTATTTCAGAAACGTACTGTAACATTAATTTAAAATATTCTTTTTTTACTTTTTTTCACTTAAATTAATAAAAATTTACGAAATTTCACGCAAAAAATTTCTTATTAATTTTTGTAAAAAATTGAAAAAAATCAAATAAGTGTAAAAATTGATAAAATTTTGGAATTTTTGGCCCTTTTTGCTTTGACGAGAATTTACGCGAATTTACCGGAATTCCAGTAAATTTACAAAAATTTTGGTAAATTCTCGTAAAATCATCGTAACAAATCTGTACTGTAAATATTATTTATCAAAACATAAATTTTTATAGTTTTATTATTTTTGGTCGTGTGAATCACTCAAATAGAAAGTATAAGTTTGACTATTGCATTTAAAGAAATTTATAATGAACAAAACATAACCTTTTGGTAAATTAAATTTAAATATTTAAACTTTTTATTTTATTTTATTTGATTTGATTAATTTGTGAATATTTTTTTTATTGTATTAATGAAAGGAGAGTTATCTGTATTAATCAAGACAAGGACACTAGCCTGATGCTTTAGATTGAACACTTTGTGAGCCCATTTTACATATGTTTTTCATGTCCATTCGTTTTAACTTTTCCAGTATGTAATTATTTATTTAAAAATCAATTCAATCAATTCTGCTTAAAAATTTTCGTTAAAAATTAAAATTTGATTTAAAACTTTCTAATAAATTTTTTAATTTCATTTTCAGATTGTTTTATTTTGCTTTGTCACGCAGAGCGGACACTATAAATACAAGCTGCCTGTGTCACTTTTAGCAGCTTTCGGACTTTTTATTTTAATTTTAATAAAAGTCAAGGAATTATTACATAAAACTTAATAAAAAAAAAAAACTATTTTTATGATATTTAAACTAAATTCAATTTATTATTATGTATTACTTAAGAAGGGAATCAAATACATTCTGCACTATAAATAATTACAAGTTGCACTATAATATTTAAACTGCACTATAATATTCACATGCACTATTTTAATCAGGGATGCACTATAAATAACATTCTTACACTTTAATAATCTTTTATATGCACTTAAATAATCTTTTATAAGCACTAAATTAATATTTAAAAAGCACTAAATTAATTTTTATAAGCACTAAATTAATTTTTAATACACTATTTTAAGTAAACTATTTTAATACATTTTTAAATTAAAAAATACAAATAGCACTATTTTATTTTATTATATTAAACTTTATTTATTCTTTAAACATTATTAAAAATGTATTACATTTATTATTAACAAATACAAATATGTTATTCAATTCAATTAATTTCAAAAAAATAAATACAAATATAGTAATACATACAGGTACAGTATTATTGATAAGAAATAAAATAAAAAAAACAAAAAGTATTCTATATAATGAGAATATCATTCGTTATTAATTCAACGAGTTAAATATGTATTTAAGCTTTTTTGAATCCAGTAGGATCTACTACTAGTGCGGCTGCTGCCAAAGTGGGTCTTCCTCGACAACGTCTTGATGATCCTATTAGTCGATTCTACAGCATTATTAGTGACTGGAATTCGCTCTTCTTCGTCTGTGACAAAACCATGATACCATCCTGGATTCTGTTTAATCCACCATTCGTCGAAATAATACATGAACAAAGCTACCGAATGATCTTTTCTGTTTAGCCACTTGCGTCGCCAAATGAAATGTGCGTGTTCAAATACATCTTTGCTCGTAAATTGCTGCATAATAACGATTTCATTCAACAACTTATCTCGATGAGTTTTCGTTACTTTTGACAATGCCTCTTCCACCTTTACCTTCATATGATACCAACACATGATCCTTACTGGTTTAAAACCGAGAGCTAATCCAAAGCCATTTGAAATAACCTACGCTGCGTCTGACACTAAGTATTTCGGTTTGAAATCGCCATCATGAAATTCTTTGACTGCTTTTTTGACAGCATTGAATGCTTTTAGTAAAGAAAATTATTTTAGTAAAGATCAAAAATTATTTTAGTAAAGATCAAAAATTATTTTAGTAAAGATCAAAAATTATTTTAGTGCAGATCGAAAATTATTTTAGTGCGAGGTAATTTATAAAGTAAAGTTTTGAATAGAAAAAGTTTTGTTTTGAATTATTTTTGTAAAAAATCGAATAAAATAGTGCACAATAAATAATTAAGTGCTGTTTGGAAATAATATAGTGCAGTTTGGTATTAAAAAAAGTGCAACTTGTGATTAATTTATAGTGCAACATTAATTAGTATCCCTTAAGAAGATTATGATTTTTAGTCGTTTTAGCTACCATAGTGAGACCCGTATCTTTTTATTTTGTGGATGTTTAAGAATTTTTGAGAAGAGGGAAAAAAACAAGTGGCGATTCTACAGAGAAAAATAAGAATAAAAAAATATTCATTGTCTTTTTATTATGATTAGGTAGACACTTTTGCTTTAATTTTGAAATCTAAATCAAATTAAGTTTAAATTAGAGGCAGACGTCAATTAAATTTTAAGTTGAAACAATTATTTTTTTTTTGATTTTAATAAATAAGTATTTAAAGATTAAAATTTTGATTTTTAATTCAAATTAAAATTTTTTTCTTTGAAAAATTCTTCAATTTTATTTACAATGTTTTGTTCATGATCTTTGTTGTTCAAGTGGCTTCATTCTGATCCATAAGGTGTAGTGCAAGGGTGTCGCCATCAATTTTGTCATGAATGATGACATCAGAATATTGAGAGACATTGAACAGTATTACAGTACTCAAATTAAGATCAAAGATTATTTTAGTGCGAGGTGATTTATATAGTAAAGTTTTGAATAGAAAAAGTTTTGTTTTGAATTATTTTAGTAAAAAATCGAATAAAATAGTGCACAATAAATAATTAAGTGCTGTTTGGAAATAATATAGTGCAGTTTGGTATTAAAAAAAGTGCAACTTGTGATTAATTTATAGTGCAACATTAATTAGTATCCCTTAAGAAGATTATGATTTTTAGTCGTTTTAGCTACCAAAGTGAGACCCTTGAGTCTCGCTCTATAGGCATACCTTTTGTAAATTTACATTATTATTAAATTAAATCGATTTTAATTTTAATCGACGATTTAATATTTTTTAATATTTGCTCTTTTTTTAATTTAAGCTAAACTAAAATCAAAATGGAGCCCAAAAGTTATAAGACAAAATTTTGGTCGATAGCTAATTTTTCAAAACCGACTAAAAGTGCACAAAATTTTCTCGGCAAAAAAATCATGTTTCATTCACAATTTTTACAAATAAATACATTGATCAAAATAAGAAAAAAGAAATAATAATTTACGCCAAAAAGCAGAGAACGGTAAAATAGATTTTAATAATTTCTCAACTAAACCCAATTAGTAGGACCATTCTAAATAAAAGCAGCATAGTTCCAGGCTTGTAAAATAAGCAAACAAAATGAGCAAAGGTTCGAACAGCACTCGCAGGATAAAACTGGACGACATTGAGCAACTGGAGTTCGAGACCAGCGAAGATGTGCAAGTAATTCCGTCATTTGACCGGATGAAGCTCAAGGAAGAGCTGCTGAGGGGCGTCTACGGCTACGGCTTTGAAAAGCCGTCCGCCATCCAACAAAGGGCCATAGTGCCGATCGTATCAGGCCGTGACGTCATAGCCCAGTCTCAGTCAGGCACCGGCAAAACAGCCACATTCGCCATCTCAATGCTCCAAATGATAGACACCCTGCTGAGAGAAACACAAGCTCTGGTGCTGTCGCCAACGCGCGAGCTAGCCGTGCAAATCCAGCAGGTTGTCCTGGCCCTGGGCGACTTCATGAACGTGCAGTGTCACGCTTGCATCGGCGGAACCAGTTTGGGAGATGACATTAAAAAGCTAGACTATGGCCAGCACATTGTGTCGGGCTGCCCGGGCCGAGTCATTGACATGATTCATCGGCGCCACTTGAAGACCAGAAATATAAAGCTGCTGATTTTGGACGAGGCCGACGAAATGCTGAACAAAGGCTTCAAGGAGCAAATTTACGATGTGTACCGGTATTTGCCGCCTCAGACCCAGGTGGTGCTGATCAGCGCCACGCTTCCCCACGCCATCCTCGAAATGACATCAAAGTTCATGACAGATCCGATCAGAATTTTGGTCAAGCGTGACGAGCTCACCTTGGACGGCATCAAACAATTTTTTGTTGCCGTCGAGAGAGAAGAGTGGAAGTTTGACACTCTGTGCGATTTGTATGACACGCTGACCATCACCCAAGCGGTCATATTCTGCAACACTAGACGCAAGGTCGACTGGCTGACAGAGAAAATGCGCGATGTAAATTTTACGGTGTCCTCAATGCACGGAGACATGAAACAAGCGGAAAGGGATGCGATCATGAAAGAGTTCAGAAGTGGCATGAGCAGAGTGCTGATCACGACGGACGTGTGGGCCAGAGGCATCGATGTGCAGCAGGTGTCGCTGGTGATCAACTACGACTTGCCCAATAATCGCGAGCTCTACATTCACAGAATAGGCCGCTCGGGTCGCTTTGGCCGCAAGGGTGTCGCCATCAATTTTGTCATGAATGATGACATCAGAATATTGAGAGACATTGAACAGTATTACAGTACTCAAATTGACGAAATGCCAATGAATGTGGCTGATCTTATTTGAACGACTTGGAATTGTACTTTGAACTCGAACAAACTTGGAATGTTGTTGTTACTTTTGTTAATTAATATGTTCTTTTTGTTTTTGAATAAACTAATTATTAGTTTTTCTTTAATTTAATTTTTAAAAAAGTTTGTTCATTTTTTTAACAAAATTTGTTTGACGAAAACTAAATAAAAAAAAATAAAAAGAATAAAAATAATTTTTATATTCAGAGAATTGATCGAATTTTGATAGAAATAGTGCCAAATGTTAAGTCATTTTGGGACATTTTTTAAATTAAAAGTATATTGAGATTTTGATCTGTATTTTGAGATAGAACGTATCTTTTGATTTTTGTGGATGTTTAAGAATTTTTGAAAAAAGGAAAAAAAAACAAATATTATTTTAATTAAATATTTTTTTTATTCCAGAAGACCAGTTTTGAAAAAATAGTGATTTGACTCTAATTTTTGTGTCTTTGACTTTTAATAGACCTCCACAATAACTACATGGAACGGCAAGAAATACATGTTGCTCGGACTTTTTTTTAAAAATAAAATTTAAAATTAATTTAAAATTACGAATTGAATTTTTAAAATTCACTTTGAACTCGAACAAACTTGGAATGTTGTTGTTACTTTTGTTAATTAATATGTTCTTTTTGTTTTAATATGTTCTTTAATTTAAATTTTAAAAAAGTTTGTTCATTTTTTTAACAAAATTTGTTTGACGAAAACTAAATAAAAAAAAAATAAAAAAAATAAAAAAAAATTTTATATTCAGAGAATTGATCGAATTTTGATAGAAATAGTACCAAATGTTAAGTCTTGTTGTGGATGTTTAAGAATTTTTGAAAAAAGGAAAAAAAAACAAATATTATTTTAATTAAATATTTTTTTTATTCCAGAAGACCAGTTTTGAAAAAATAGTGATTTGACTCTAATTTTTGTGTCTTTGACTTTTAATAGACCTCCACAATAACTACATGGAACGGCAAGAAATACATGTTGCTCGGACTTTTTTTTAAAAATAAAATTTAAAATTAATTTAAAATTACGAATTGAATTTTTAAAATTCACTTTGAACTCGAACAAACTTGGAATGTTGTTGTTACTTTTGTTAATTAATATGTTCTTTTTGTTTTAATATGTTCTTTAATTTAAATTTTAAAAAAGTTTGTTCATTTTTTTAACAAAATTTGTTTGACGAAAACTAAATAAAAAAAAAATAAAAAAAATAAAAAAAAATTTTATATTCAGAGAATTGATCGAATTTTGATAGAAATAGTACCAAATGTTAAGTCTTGTTGTGGATGTTTAAGAATTTTTGAAAAAAGGAAAAAAAAACAAATATTATTTTAATTAAATATTTTTTTTATTCCAGAAGACCAGTTTTGAAAAAATAGTGATTTGACTCTAATTTTTGTGTCTTTGACTTTTAATAGACCTCCACAATAACTACATGGAACGGCAAGAAATACATGTTGCTCGGACTTTTTTTTAAAAATAAAATTTAAAATTAATTTAAAATTACGAATTGAATTTTTAAAATTCACTTTGAACTCGAACAAACTTGGAATGTTGTTGTTACTTTTGTTAATTAATATGTTCTTTTTGTTTTAATATGTTCTTTAATTTAAATTTTAAAAAAGTTTGTTCATTTTTTTAACAAAATTTGTTTGACGAAAACTAAATAAAAAAAAAATAAAAAAAATAAAAAAAAATTTTATATTCAGAGAATTGATCGAATTTTGATAGAAATAGTACCAAATGTTAAGTCTTGTTGTGGATGTTTAAGAATTTTTGAAAAAAGGAAAAAAAAACAAATATTATTTTAATTAAATATTTTTTTTATTCCAGAAGACCAGTTTTGAAAAAATAGTGATTTGACTCTAATTTTTGTGTCTTTGACTTTTAATAGACCTCCACAATAACTACATGGAACGGCAAGAAATACATGTTGCTCGGACTTTTTTTTAAAAATAAAATTTAAAATTAATTTAAAATTACGAATTGAATTTTTAAAATTCACTTTGAACTCGAACAAACTTGGAATGTTGTTGTTACTTTTGTTAATTAATATGTTCTTTTTGTTTTAATATGTTCTTTAATTTAAATTTTAAAAAAGTTTGTTCATTTTTTTAACAAAATTTGTTTGACGAAAACTAAATAAAAAAAAAATAAAAAAAATAAAAAAAAATTTTATATTCAGAGAATTGATCGAATTTTGATAGAAATAGTACCAAATGTTAAGTCTTGTTGTGGATGTTTAAGAATTTTTGAAAAAAGGAAAAAAAAACAAATATTATTTTAATTAAATATTTTTTTTATTCCAGAAGACCAGTTTTGAAAAAATAGTGATTTGACTCTAATTTTTGTGTCTTTGACTTTTAATAGACCTCCACAATAACTACATGGAACGGCAAGAAATACATGTTGCTCGGACTTTTTTTTAAAAATAAAATTTAAAATTAATTTAAAATTACGAATTGAATTTTTAAAATTCACTTTGAACTCGAACAAACTTGGAATGTTGTTGTTACTTTTGTTAATTAATATGTTCTTTTTGTTTTAATATGTTCTTTAATTTAAATTTTAAAAAAGTTTGTTCATTTTTTTAACAAAATTTGTTTGACGAAAACTAAATAAAAAAAAAATAAAAAAAATAAAAAAAAATTTTATATTCAGAGAATTGATCGAATTTTGATAGAAATAGTACCAAATGTTAAGTCTTGTTGTGGATGTTTAAGAATTTTTGAAAAAAGGAAAAAAAAACAAATATTATTTTAATTAAATATTTTTTTTATTCCAGAAGACCAGTTTTGAAAAAATAGTGATTTGACTCTAATTTTTGTGTCTTTGACTTTTAATAGACCTCCACAATAACTACATGGAACGGCAAGAAATACATGTTGCTCGGACTTTTTTTTAAAAATAAAATTTAAAATTTCTGGGCTGTTTTTTTACTTGGACTTTAATTCGGGACTTTTAAGCATCTTTGATATTAAGCAAGAACTTAAGAATAAAATTTTTGCTATCATAACTTCCTAATTTAAAATTATTTAAGTTGCGATGATTGAATTTTAACATTTAAATAAAATATGTTTACAATTTGTAAAAAAAATTCTAATTGAATAAGTATAAAAAAGTATCAAAGCTGACATTTTTTGAAGTAAGAGTTTATTGAGATTTTAATCTGTATTTTGAGATAGAACGTATCTTTTTATTTTGTGGATGTTTAAGAATTTTTGAGAAGAGGGAAAAAAACAAGTGGCAATTCTACAGAGAAAAATAAGAATAAAAAAAATTCATTGTCTTTTTATTATGGTTAGGGAGACACTTTTGCTTTAATTTTGAAATCTAAATCAAATTAAGTTTAAATTAGAGGCAGCGTCAATTAAATTTTAAGTTGAAACAATTAATTTTTTTTGATTTTAATAAAATAGTATTAAAAAATTAAAATTTTGTTTTCATATTCAAATTAAAATTTTTTCTTTGAAAAATTCTTCAATTTTTTTTACAATGTTTTGTTCATGATTTTTTTTGTTCAAGTGGCTTCATTCTGATCCATAAGGTGTGAGACATTGAACAGTATTACAGTACTCAAATTGACGAAATGCCTATGAATGTGGCTGATCTTATTTGAACGACTTGGAATTACAGACATTTTTTAAGTATTAAAGCAGACTTGTTTTTAAGTCACAAAAATTTATGCTAAAGTTATGACTTGACTTTGACGTTATGAAATTTTTTTTTTTAAGTCTAAGAATAAAAGCAAATTTTTCAGCAAAAAAAGGTAAATTTAATAATTTTAAGTCATTGACTTGACTTGACTTAAGACTTGTGACTCATAAACAAGTCTCTATAAAAGTATAAAAAAGTATAAAAGCTGACATTTTGTAAAGTAAGAGTATATTGAGACTTTGATTTGTATTTTGAGATAGAACGTATCTTTTGATTTTGTGGATATTAAGAAATTTTTAAAAAAAGGAAAAAAAACAAACATTATTTTATTAAATATTTTTTTTATTTCAGAAGATATTTCGAACATGCAAAATTATTACATAGCATTATTCATTTCAAATAAAAATATTCTTAATTGAACGATTAAAAACCTTTTTTGTAAAATCAGCAAAATTTAAAATCAATATGAATCAATTGGTTTGTTTAAATAAAATTTAAAAATCCAATAACAAAAATAATTGTTTAGTTTTCTTTACTGAGGTATTTTATTACTAGTTTACAAACCTTGCAGAAACAAGCTTAATAATATCTTATTAATATAAAATTAAATTTTGTCTGCTCAATTAATTTAGGTTTTAAAATGCAAAATTTTGTTTTCTAAAATCTAGTTTGTTTTATTTTTTTAAATTAAAGTTAAAATTATATTTTAAAATTATTAATAATGAAATACCACAACATCTAAATGACGCAGATAAATGATTTAGTCTTTTTACATCTTTTTCATTGTTAAATGATTACATTTTATTTTAAATATTTCAAAAAATGATTAACTTTTACAATATCAAAATCTGAATTTTTCTACTCTATAATGTTAATATTTTTTTTTTTTGGTTTAAGCAAATGATTATAATTCAGCTCTTTTGAACCATTTTTAAATTTTTTTTGTTTCTAAAACTATAAACTAAAAAAATAAAAAAATAGCTTTGATCAGTACTATTTTCTAATTGAATTTCAAAATTTTCAGAGATTTCGTTTAAAGGAATGGAAATTTAAGCTGAAAAAAACAAAAGATTAAATATTTAGTCAAAAATTTTTGTTACAAAAAATATATAAATTAAACAAAAAAATAAGTGATTGCTAAGATTTTATTTTTTTCTCTAGTTAATCTAAGACTCGTGCTATTTTTTATTAATTTTTGAAGTTTTCAAAATGAACTTTCCAAAAACTTAATTTTTTCATTAAAATTAAAAACCACTTTGTCTTTAATGATGAACTGATGAATAAAAATGCACTTAATGAAAGTTAAAATTAAATTCAACTATATTGAATTTATTGAAACTTTTAATTAGCAGAAAATGCTTAATTTAAATGTAATCTCCGACAGGATCCCAGAAAACAATTGAAAACAATTGCAACATTTGTTAACTAGGGTTTTATAAAGATTATATTCTCTAACCCTATGGACAACTCTTGTACAAAATTTAAAATTTGCAAAGAAGTTTTATAGGGTAAAACGAACTAAGCTAAATTCAAGATTTTAATTTTTGTAAAATTTCAGTCTCTATTTATAGACAAATATTTCGAATTTCACTTTGCATTCACTCAAAATGCAATTTTAGTTCTAATGAATATTTTCAAAAGTTTAAGGTTTTACATTTTTTAACTTGCAGTTTAATGTTACCAATTAATTACTTTAGCTCAACTGTCTACAAATAAATCATTCAAATAAAATTAATATTATAAATGTCTCTAAAAGAAAATAAATTGCATAAAATTTTTATCTTTAAAAGATATTAACAATAAAATTGTCTATTATCTATTCTAAATTGAAACAATTAAATCATTTTTATTTATTTTTTAACTTTAAATCATGCATGGTTGGTTTTTACAGAAAAAATATAAAAGTAACATTTTCAAAACATTTTCTTTAACTAATAAAATGCATCCAAAAAAACTTCTGATTTTAATATTATTCAATTTATTAATTAATAATAGTGAAGGACGTAATATTTATAAAGCTGAATTATTATCAAATAATGGAAGATCTTCAAATAAGCCATTGTGCCATTGCCAAGATTTCCGTATAAATTGCGATCTGACTACACTTTGTTATAAAGACTGTACTAATTCAGCTCGCCAAGTATCTGAACTCGACTGCATTTTTCCTTTTTATTACAAAGGAGTTTGGTATGATACTTGTACTGATGTCGACAGTCCTGCCAGATACTGGTGCTCAGTGAATAGACTTTACTCAAATAAAAAGGCTTTTTGTTCTGAAAAATGTCCGCTTTTGGCAAAAAATTTGGTAAATGATGATACAGAAAAACATTCTAGCTGCAAACAACCTGGAAATGGATGGAGAAGTTTTTATCCAAATGAATTAGAGATAAAAACAGTGCTAGATTTACATAATTATGAGCGATCAATAGTATCTCCTGAGGCGTCGGACATGAAAAAATTATTTTGGGATTTTGCTCTAGCCAGACTTGCCATGAATTTAGCTGCAACTGGAGTATCTAAGCATGATTGTTCTAATTGCCGAAAATTGCTCAACAAAAGGACCGTGTATAATGGCCAAAATATTTGGGCATCATTCGGATCTAGCTACAAAAATGAATCAACTTGGAGGTAATGAGACTCCCAATCCAAATTTTTTTAATTAATTTTATTCAGAAATGCTGTCATGTCATGGATCAACGAAAAAGCAGATTTTGAATACGGCATTGGCTCTATAAATGGTTATTTAAAATTTACGGCTTATTGCGTTATGTAATCAATTAATAGTCAACAATTGTTTTTTTTTTTCAAATCTGCTGAACTATTTTTTTATTTTTTTAAAAAGTAAAAAATTAGTTAAAAACTCTAAACGAAATTAAAAAAATGATAAATAGAAAAATTGTCGGTGTTAAAACTTTTAGGAAAATTTTTTAATTTAATTTTTAGATCCTATATTCAATTATATTTTAGAATAACAATTGTTGAGAAGTAATTTTTAACGAATTAAATCATTTAGTACAAATATTTATTTAATTTTTTTTTAATTATAACTTAGGTTTTGTAATATTATTTATGCAAAATTAAATTAAAAAAAAATTTTTATGTGTAATTTTTAATAAGATTTTATTTTAAAATAATTTTTTTGGAATTTAATTCAATAATAATAATAATAATAATAATAATATATATAAGCTACAGCAAGTCTAGCTTGCGGAGGTGACCTACTAGGAGGTCACCTATGGTAGCTCCTTACACATAACACATGGAAAAGTACTGGAGAAGAAATACAGTTTAATTTTTAGGACAAAATAGCGTTAAGATTACAGGTAGAAAAAGCTGTAAAGGAAAAATTTTATAAATAAATGTTCATGTTCAAGATTGTTGACTAGACCGGAAGGCATCGTATCGGTTCTTGAACTTGTTGACCGAGTCGGCGTCTGTGACTGTAGCTGGCAAGGCGTTCCACTCGTTGACTATTCTGTTGGTGAATGTGTTAGCTCTCTGTAGACATTTGGTGGAGACCTGGCCGGACAGTCTTCTTGCATGACCTCTGATACCCCCGGCGGGTCCGGGTTGAGATAGTGAGCTAGCGCGAACTGGGGTGTTCACCCAGCTCACTTCGTTGATGCCTTTGGTGAGTTTGAACATCTGGATCAGGTCTCCACGTACACGGCGCTCATGAAGAGGAGTTAGTCCAATGACAGCAAGACGGTCTTCGTAGCGCCAGTTCCTAATGCGGGGCACCAGTTTGGTGGCCCTTCTCTGCACCTGCTCGAGCATCTTTGCCTCTTTTTTGCTAGGGGGGGACCAGACAACAGCGGCGTATTCCAGGTGGGGTCTTACGTAGGCACAATAGAGGGTCCTGCAGGTATCTATGGACCAATTTCTAAATGATCTTTTCAACTGACCGAGTATTCCTGTAGCTCTGTTCACTTGATTTTTAATGTGAATAGAAAATTTCAAGTTACGTGAAAACGTGACTCCCAGACCCTTTTCTGTGTCGACTAAAGCTAGTGCGCTCCTGGACTCGTCTTCCCCCATCAGTAGTTCGGATTGGGCGTAGATGTTCTTGCCAGACCTGCTGAATTCCATCGCCTTGCATTTGCTCACGTTGAAGAGCATACGCCACGTGTTCGACCACTCGGAGAGTGCGTCGAGGTCATGTTGCAATATTGATAGGTCACTAGTGCTGCGTATTGTGGCAATAAGTTTACAGTTTAATATAAATTTAATCAATAATATTTAATCAATCATATAAATTTAATTTTTATAGATTTTTTTAAAAAATTTAAAAGATTTGATTTAAATTTTTCAATGTTTAATTTTTCTAATTAGGCAAAACTGCTATTTTATTTTATTTTTTAAGAAAAAAAAAATTTTATGTGAAATTTTTAATAAGATTTTATTTTAAAATAATTTTTTTGGAATTTAAGTTAGAAATATTCCCAAAAAGATTAGAAACCTAATTAATTTGAAATTTAATGCTCACCATGATTAATTAACGCAATAGCATAAAAATTTATAGCAGAAATTTTTATTACTAATAAAAAAGGTAGAGTTGTCGGACATTACACTCAGGTTGTGAACAGTGAAGCTATCAAAATAGGTTGTGGTGGAGCAATAAATGGTAACAATCTAAAAATTATTAGCCAAAACTCAAGATTAAAATTTTTTAAGATGACAGCAAAACGATAATTATAGCATGCAATTATGGTGTAGGACAATCTAACATAAAAAATCCTTACAAAACTGGTAGTCCATGCTCAAATTGTGGCAACTGCTATAATGAAACTTTGTGTAATTGCAATAAATTGTGCCAGAATTTTGGAGTTCTTGGTAATTATTTAATAGAGAGATGGATAAAAAAAAAATGTTTTTTTTAGATTTATTAACTTGCAAATGTAACTGTCCAGACTTTGCTTCAGGTGACGAATGTGAAAATTTGAATTGCAACAAAACTGATGAGCAATATGGATGCCAGGCACTTGATAAACCAGATTGGTGCATTTTTTCAAATATAAAACCTGCTTGTCCACATATGTGTGGTCTTTGCACTTTATAATATTCGCTTTTTTTGAACAATTTTGACAATTTTTTATTCTAATCTTTTTAATTATTTAGAAAAAAATTAATTTTCTTACTTTATTTAAATGATTTCATTTCATTTGAAATGGTCATAGTGAATAATCTAGAAGCACCAAAACAATCTACAGAATAAAATATATAATTTTTGCAAAAATCTTTAAACTTATTTTTTATAGAGAAAAAATGAAAATATGCTCGATTAAAGTTTTTAAAAAAATTGGCCTACTATTAAACCCATTTGTTAAATGTATCTGTCTTTGCTCTTAGAACCTGAGTCTGAGTCATTTTTTCAAACTTTTACGTTTTTTTTACTATTTTACGACCTATTCATGATGTGCTATATAAATTCGTAAAAATGTAAATAGTTTTCCATTGTTACATTTTCATATTTTTATATTTTCTAATATTTTTATCTCAGAAAATTTTTTTTTGGATTTTCATATAATCTGAAAAATTGCACAAAAATAATTAGAAAATATAAAAATATGAAAATGTAACAATGTTAAACTATTTACTTTTTTCCGAATTTTAGATACAGTGCTTTTATAAAATGTCCAGAATCGACTAAATTACGTAATTTTACATTATTTTTGGTAAGCTTACGTAAGCTTACGTAATCTTACGTTAATTTTAGTTGGTAAGAACATGTAATTTTACGAAAAATTACGTAAGCTTACATTAAAATACGTAAATTTTGGTAAAACCATCCCAAAATGCTTACGGCCAAAAAAATCAGGTTTTCGGTAAGAAAAATGTAAAAATTGAACATTTTTCAATAAAATTGAAATAATTTTATTCTGAAAAAATAATAAAAACTCAATATCGCTTACCGTTTCTTACTTAATTTTACGTAAAATTACACAATTTTTGGTAAAATTTGGTAAAATTTAGTAAAATTTTGAAATAAAAATAAAAATTTTAGAATAACCTAAAATAAAAAAACTAAAATGCAACACTTTCAAAAAGACTTAGAATTAAAATATATTTTAGCGAAAAATTTTATTTATTACTAATTTTTTCATAAGGAAAAGATTTTTAATTATTTGACCAATCACCACCGTTTTTATTACAATATCCATTACCTTTAGTTAAAATTAAATTAAAAATTTTATACATTTAAATTTATTTAACATACCAATTGAGATGCTTTGGCATGAGATGAAACCTTTTATCAGAAAATCTGGTAGTAAAACTAAGTCGGAAATTGTTGATAAAATTTATGAGTTTCAGAAAAGTTTGACGAATGAAAAATGTCAAAAATACATTACGAGATTAAAAAAAGTATGTTAAATAAATTTAAATGTATAAAATTTTTAATTTAATTTTAACTAAAGGTAATGGATATTGTAATAAAAAACGGTGGTGATTGGTCAAATAATTAAAAATCTTTTCCATATGAAAAAATAACTAATAAATAAAATTTTTCGCTAAAATATATTTTAATTCTAAGCCTTTTTGAAAGTGTTGCATTTTAGTTTTTTTTATTTTAGGTTATTCTAAAATTTTTTTTTTTATTTCAAAATTTTACTAAATTTTTGTAAAATTATAGAATTTTTTCATAAAATGATGCACAGGATTATATTTTTCTATACCTAAGAACCACATTTTGCTTGTATACACTATTATTACAGTCGCAAAAAAGTCTTAAAATATTCTATTTTTTGAAGTGAAAAAGTTTTTTTAATTGATTATTAGACTATTTCAGCATTTTAAAGCATTCAAAAAATAATAACAAATCTTTTCTTTTAGCAAAAGCAAAGAAAGGATACACAACAGTTGAATTTTTTTAGTATGTTATTCATCATTCGCGTTTATAGGAAATTAACTAATTTTAAAATTTTTCTAATTTTTTATGCGCAAGAAAAAAATAATCTTTTGTAATAAAATTAAATTTTCAGTAAATTTTCTTTTGAATGAATAATTTTTACTTTATTTTCCTCCTTTAATCGATTGATAAATCATTTTTCTATTGTAGGTGGATCAATTAGGTTCAACTTATCTCAGTAACACCTTTGAATGATATCCCAAATTAATTTTTGGAGCAAATTTTGGAGTAGACAGTATGCTTTTTGCATATGTAGCTGGTAATATCCAATGGTAAATATACGTTCTCTACCTAGATCACCGGATTTGAACTCAATCGAGATGGTCTAGCATGAACAAAATTAATTTTTGAGGAAATCGTAGAGCAAAAATGAATCTGAAGTTGTAGAAAAAATATGCGAAATTCAACTATTACCTACAACAAAAAATGCATTAGATAAATCAATCGGTTAAAGAAAAAATTATCGAAGAAATTTTTTTTATATTTTTAAGGTAATTGGAATTTTTTTTCTATAAATTTATATATTGATTCAATTAACACCAATTCTGGCGATGTATAAAATAAAAAAAATATAAGTAGTAAGAAAAAGAATAAGTCAATAAAAATATTGATTTACGATTTTGTGATAATTTAATTTAGAAATATAAAATTTTGAAAAATTGTAGACAACTGTTTTTGATATTATTATTAAAAATGGAAGTAAAAAAATTATTATTTATTAAAAAGAAAATTTACAAAAAATGTAATTTTATTACAAAAACCTTTTAGTAAAGCTTATTACATTATTTTGAGTATAATTACGGAATAAAATGTAAAAATGTAAAATTTCAACCTACTAAAAAATTTTTAAGATTTAAAAAAAAATTCATTAAAAAAAAATTTTGTTAGGAAAATTTAACTTTTTGACCGTCAGCCCTTTTAATCAGTTTTGAAATTAATGAAATTTTGCATCTTTATAAATTCTAAGTTTGATACAATTTTATGAAACTTACACTTTTTAATGTAAATTTTCGTAAAATTGTGTAATTTTACCCGTTTTGCGGTTTTAAGTAAAACACTGTGTAAGAATATTAAAAAAAAATAAGATTTTTATTTAAGTTTATTAAATTAGCGGTATTTTTTATAAAATTAGTGGTTTAAAAAAATTATTTGCCACTATTTAACTCGAAAAACTTGTTGTTAAATATAAAATAACCATTTAATCAAAATTTTTTGTTTATTTATATACTTTGAAGTATTTTTACAGTTTTCATATTTACACCTTTTATAATGAGTTTAAATGAATGAAGCCTCGATTAGTCTCTTGAGTCATAATTAAATTTGTAGAAAAAAAGCTTGAATTAATTTAAAGATAATCTAAAATTCACTCTTTTTTCTCATTATTTTTTTTTGTTCTATTTATTTATTTAAAAATATTGGAACCCATAGTTTAAAAAAACGTTTATTTTAATTATTCACCATAAAAATGAATGGCATAGGATTAACTCAACTAGCTAAAGAGATGAATTTTACTAGATAAAAAAAATTAGCTAATAAAGATGAAATCGACTTGATAATTTTATTAATTAATAAACAAAAGTATAAGAAACTATATTTTTTAAGAAACAAATATATAAAAATATTAATCATTATACAATAAGCTAAATTTGAATATAAAAAGTTAATTAGATACTCATAATTTTCTTTTTTTTGTTGACACCGTTTTTGGTGGTCTACCGCGGCCCCTTTTTGTTGGTGCTTCAGTAGCAACTATTTGATCACTATCTTCTAGCTCTAGCTCAACCTGAATTTCAGTGGTATTATTAATTTGAGTTTCAATTTGCTTGTTGACAGGAATATCCAGATAGAACTCATAAGCATCTTCGTCACTAGATTCACTTACGACCTCAGATGGTTGCAAATTTAAACAGGTAGTCTTCCGAACATAATACTTATACAACCAAAATAAACATTGCATTTAATTTTGGTAAAAAAATTTGAAGTAGTCAAAAAAAATATCTTTTCGAATATTTAAGAGTTTGAGTAGTCATTTATCTGCCTTTTAATTTAATTATCTACAATTTAATTTTTTTTTCTAGTGTAATAAATTTTTTTTCTGGTGGTTAATAAAATCATATATTCATTAATATCATTATCTTGTTTTTAATTAATCTATCTAGTTAAATTAATCTTTTTTATCTAGAAAATTCATCTTTTTATATACTATCAATTAATAATTTCCGAAAATGAATCTATATATTAATTTCAAAAATGTACTTTTTAAAAATATTTCAGACAAAATTCAAGTTGTTGCATTAATATTTAACATGTAGTAAAGTTTCTGACTCAAAAAATTGGTTTAGCGTTTGTCTTAAATGCAAACTTTCTTATGAACCAAGCATTTTGAATAATTTTGCCAAAATTAATTTAGCTAAAATAAGATGGGTCTTTGGGGAAGTAAGCAACAGAGAGAAATCAAAATATCAAACCCCGAGCCGAAGCCCGAGGTTTTTGTGACGGAAAGTGCTATTTCAAATGTACTAAAAACCGTGAAAGATTCGGCAAAAGAAACTAAAAAATTGGAAGAGAAAAGACCTGAGGACTTTGATTTACGATTGTCAACTGAGCTGCATGACAAACGAATCAGTGAATATGAGAAAAATATGGTAGATGGACTTAGTTTGGCGTCGAAACAAGTCGAAGAATTATTTAGGGAACGATACACAACAATTCCGGTATGTTCTGAATTACAAGCCAAAGTCAGCAAATGCTATTCGGAAAATTCGGATCGAACCCTAAATTGCTTAGAGATAGCTAATGAGTTTATTAAATGCGTTGAGCAAGAAAGGCAAAAAAAAATTGGTTTTACTCAACCGATAACCGGTGCTTAGATTAAACATATTACCGATTTTTTTTTTAAATAAAATTTTAGATTTATTTTTATTCAAAATAAAATAATGATTATCAGAACTTTTAGTGATTTAACTATTTTTCGAAAAGAAGAGTTCAAA
Source organism: Brachionus paranguensis (assembly GCA_016802215.1). Taxonomy (NCBI): domain Eukaryota; kingdom Metazoa; phylum Rotifera; class Eurotatoria; order Ploima; family Brachionidae; genus Brachionus; species Brachionus paranguensis. The sequence goes on along the minus strand of JAESIX010000009.1, from coordinate 2,496,571 downwards.
TCAAGTCACAATGCAATGCTAAAAGTATATTGAAAAAGTAAAATAAATTCATTTTAAAAATGTTTGTTTATTCTTTTTAATTTTATTTAAAATATTTTATTCTGTTTAAATCTGTCAATTTTACTTAAAATTCAGCATTAATCCTTAACAGAAGAAGACCTTTTAAATTTTCTGACGAAAAATCGATACAGTACAAAATTTGGCTAAATTATTATTCAAAAATTAAAAAATTTTCTAAGAAGGCCTAACCGAGTGATTGATCTTTTAAAAAAAAAGTCTTTAGACTGAGTTTTATAAGAAAATGATCACAAACCCAATTAATGCAATGAGTTAATGATATTAAAGGAAAATCTGTTACGGTTCTGCTTTAATAATCCGATTTTTATAGTTTAATTTTAAAAAGCCATTTTTCTGGTAAATAGAAAAAATTAAAACCTTATATTTTTATACAATTTTGTCTAATTTAACTTAAAAATTAACTAGGATAAAAAGTTACCTCTAAGATTAGTTACAATTTTACTTAAAAAATAACTTAATACATATTTTTGAAAAATATTTTAAAACAAAATTTAAACAAAAAAAAAATAACTTTAATAATCAGTTTTAAAAGATTATCTAATTTTTCATTTGAATCTATTAAGTGGCTTAATTTATAATTCAAATAATCTAAAATTTTAAACAATAATTAGATTTATTTTGACATTAAATTTAGAAATTCAAATAAATAATAAATATTAAATGAATCTTTTTGGTTGGAATCGATTAGAGCAATAATAGCTATTAGACAAGTAATTGAAGATTTTACATAAGGTCGAAAAATTACTTAGAACTTAACAATACTGACGCTTCTGCTTCTTTCTTCTGCATTTTAGTTCACATAATAATCAGAAAAGAAGCAGACTCCAAATTTTTGATATTATCTAAGAAACAAGTTGAAAAATGGTATCATAATCTAAACATTGTGGAAAAAGAAAGTAAAATATAATTTAGAACCCTCTAAGAAAAAAATTCTTTTGATTTTTGGAAGGCAAACAAAGTAAATTATCTAATTTTGTTTTCGATATGAAAATTTTAATGATTTTAGGATTCAATTTTGATCAATTTAAATCAAATTAATATTTGTTTTTTATTTATTTAAATTTTTAAATCAGTATAATTTTTTGTTCAAATTCAAATTGTAAATTTTTTTATTCGAACATATATACAATTATCTAAAAATAAATTTCATTTACAAATATTATCAAATTTTAATTAAAAAATATTTCAATACCAAATCCTAATACTAAATCAAATACAATATTCGATTTTCAAAACTACTTAGTACCGTTTTAATCCGAGGGTAAGTTCCTGAAAATTATTTCTTTGGCCGATTTGAAAAGCGGCGGATAGGGGTTATCCCTAAAAAAGCGGAATTTCCGCCTTTTAGTAGCTTTTTGAATTCCTGTGGAATCCGTTTTGCGAAATAAAAAAAAATTTATTAGATAAACATTTTATTATTAATAAAAGTTATAAATGCTAAATTAACCCAATTAAAATCAATTTGTTACAATATAATTATTAATACATTTAAAGCCATATTTCTCTTAAAACTTAGTCTTACTTATGCCAGATCTATGGTATCTACTTACTTTACCACAATCATTTTCTGTCTTTTTGGAATCATCATCATTTTCTACAAGAACATTACGAGCATCATTATGGTCTTTAGTCCAAAATAGCAATGCATCATGTAAAAATTACCATAATGATGCTCCTAATGTAGAAAATGATGATGATTCCCAAAAGACATTTATACAGTCAATGAAAACATCTTCTATGATAAAGAGAAATATAGTGGTGAATGGTTTTAGTGTGCTTAGTGGCAGATTTCTTAACGTAGATTTTCAAAAGTTAAAGACATTTTTCAATTTAACAACTTGGAAAACAATTAAAACTTTGATTGAGGAAAAAATAAGCATTCTAAGCATTTAAGAGCTTTTTCAGGAGGCGCCGGTTAAAAAAAATACAATTTTCCAATGATTATTTCTTGGATTTTTAAGATAAACACCATATCATCTTCAAAACATGAGGAGAATGAGTAGGTGTATAATTTGTGATATTTTAATCTCCATGAAAAAATTGATTCTTTGGAGTTTCTGAGGTCGTAGGTCACACTTCTGATATAAAAAATGACTAATTCATATGGCACTTATGTTCAGGATTTGCTGAACTTTATCTCAAATTGGAAAAATGAAAAATGATAAATTCACCAGAATTAACAGGGTTTTACGAGATTTTTAAACTCTTTGAATTGATTTTATTTTGTTTTCTAGATAAAAAATAAAAAATTAAAAAAAGTTTTTTTTTTTGAATAAATTTTAATGGTCAAGAATTTTTTAATTTTTTTTCATCGATATAAATTAACTTTAAAGCACATAATTTTTTTTTCTATACAAATACTCAAATATAAAAAAAGATTTTAATATCTATGTTATTCATTCAAAAAATAGGTATTTTATGGAAATTAAAAAATTTTTCTACAAGCAGATTTTCCCAAAGTTTTCCTTCATTTTTTTCACTCAAAAATTCGAGATAATTGTTGGGACTAAGAAAACAAAAAAGCACCTTCATACTTTCATTCATTCCTTCATTCATTTTTCTCTTTTAATCTCTGATTCGCTTCTCTTTTCAAGTTCTTTCATTTTTCATGCAAATAAAGCTATTTTATTCTCAAGATATAAACAAAACTAATTGCGTAAAATACTAAGTGAATACAAATTTAAAAAACTTATATGAGATAGATAAAGATATTTAAAAAAATTAAATATTTCCAAAAATTTTTTACTATTATTTTTTTAACTATCTGAATTTTACTGGTACTTTATAAATAAAAATTAAGTAATGGCAGAAAATTTTTATATTATAGTCCTTTTTAACCTTTTTTAACCTTAAATCAATTTTATCTTTGATAATTGATAAATATCTAATATTTTTCAGATAAAGTCATAAAGAATTTTCTTTTTAAAATAAGTTCTTTTAGGTTATTTTACTTTTAAAACAATCTGATTTTGAAAATTTTATTCATGAACAATTAAATAAAATGTAAACAGAAAGGTTTTTTTTGAACATCTATAGGGCTATAACTGTGTTTAAAAAATCGGAGAATCTAGTCTAAAGACAAGATATTTTCTGCTTGTTACAAACACACTGCATAACTCTATTTTTTAATTCATTTTTAAAGGATTTTCGAAGCACTTTGATTTTTTGAAAGCCAAAAAAAACGTATAGACTTATGCATTTGAGACATTATAATTTTTCTTTTAAATTTAGATATTTTTTAATTTGTTATTTAAATAATTTATATATGTGATTTCTTTTATTAAATTTAATAAAATATAAATAAAATTAAGATTGCTCAAGTTGACTAGCAATAATCCAACTTTAATTTTCATTTAGAAGAATGAACAATTTATTTAATTTTTTAGATTTTTTGGTGATTTTTTAGTTAAATTTTTAAGACCTTTGAAATGCAGTGTCATCTACGAAGTAAAGCTCAAATATTGGTATGGTCGCATAAGTCTGAACCACCTTTTTCGAGGTGTTCATCCTTTGAATATTTTACATGCTTTATTAACTAAATTTCATATTTTTCTCTTAAATTTTACTAGGTATTTTAAATTAACTTTCTAGATAAGAAAAATTTTTTCTCTTAAAAACATTCTATTGAAATTTTCAGGTATTCAAGGAGCAAAATGATTTTCTCGACTGAATATCAAAACAGCATGTTAATGTTTTCTCGAATTAAAAAAAAATTTTAAAGCTTATAAGCATTTCTTTTAGAAGAATAATTATAAAACTTGCAGTTGTTTTTAATTCTAAAAAAAAATATATATTTAATTTCGAAATCAAAATAAATATTTTCTTTGTTTCGAAATTCTATAATTATCTTTTGGTATTGTTTTTTTAGGTTTTCCCTTTTGAAGATTTCAATCTAATCTTTAAAGCATTTTTTGCCTGACAAAAAAATTTATTAAAAAAACTTATACAAATGTTAAATTATTAAAAAAAAAGTTGATTTAATTAGGCTCTTCGAAAGAGGGCCAATTGGCTCTAGTCTCTACACCGAAATTTTTAGCCCACCAGTCTAGATCGTTCTCTGGATCAATAAGATTGACTTTTTGCAAAAAATTATCAAATATATCCTCAAATGTTTCGTCATTATGAATCTGCAGCAATTCATGGCATTTTAGAAAAATTTGTTTGAAAAAAATAATTCTTTCTAATTCAAAATTTTGCGTTTTCTCAAAAACCTCACTCATTTTCGAAATATGTCTTGGCTTGTATAAATCCATTTCAGTCAAAGTATCTTGATACAGCCGTCTTGCCTTTTCTTCTTCTTCTTTGGCCCTTTTGACCTTCTCTTCCAATCTGTTTCGCTGATCAAGGGTGTACTTTGGATTCGACTCAGCCATTGTCAAATTTTTGGAACTTTGTTCAACAGTCTGTATTGCGTCAAAGTATTCTTTTTTGAACTTTTTCAGCTTATCACAAAGCTCTGCCCATGACTTTTCCGCAATTTCAAACTCGTTCTCAAACTCTTTAGTTTGTTTAAAATTAAAAAAATTTTTTTCGTATCTTAACTTGAGCCAGTCTTTGATCTTTTGTATAGGATCATTATTTAATTTTTTACACAAATCCAAATGAACATCAGCCGATTGATTTGCCACTTCAAGCATACCCCTCCATCCCCTCTTAGCCTCTTCTGCCTCACTTGAATTCTTGTCCAAATAACTATTCCATTTTTTGCTCCATTGCTTCAAGGACTTGCTGTAGTCCTCTTCTATTTTGGCTCTTTCAGACAAAAGGTCGACCAGTTTGTCTCCCAACACGTATCCATTGTCGCACCTTTTTAAAGTGTACTTGTAATTGCCAATGTCCCAAAAGCTGATGTGTTCATCGGATGAAAACTGTCTCTCTATAAAATTGTTGTTCTCGTCAGGCGAAAATGCGCTAAAATTGGGAATTTCTTGTCCTGGAACAATTTGAGCATCGGCATTGACTTCTTGAGATCTGCGGGCAGCTGATTTTTGGTTTGCTTTTCGTGTGCGCTTGGTAATCTGCGTGCTGCGACCTGATGCGCAGTTTAAAGACTTCAAAAAAGCAAATGGCATCTAGATAAATAAAAATGAAGTAAAAGATAATTATTTATTTGTGATTAAATGACCAAGTTTAACAAAGGTAAAATGAAAATTTTAATTTATAACCAGAGAAAATGTTCAAATAAATTCAGACGCTTTTTATATAAAAATTAGTATTAATCATAATTCTAATAAACAAGTTAATTTTTTCATCAGAAGATTATAAGTATCTTAAAATAAAGAAAATATATAGGTAGAATATGAACAAAAAGTATCATTTTTTTAGGTGAGAAGACTGTTGAACGAGCTAGTAGAACAATAGAAAAATTTTTAGTTTTTTAAAGCACAGATGCAAATGAGTAAGTTAGAAAAAAATGAATTTATAACCAGATTTGCGCTATTTTATACCAAGGGCTCCGATTAGTAATGGAAGATGTAATTTCCCAATATAAATGGACTAATTTAAAACGGATTGTGGAATTTTAAATGAAACCAAGTAAAAGCTGATTTGATTCCAAATTTAGTCATTTTTAATTTTCAAGGTACAATTAGTTCAACTAAATTTGTATTTTATAGTTTTGTGTATTTACTTTTTAAATGTTGATTTTAATCTTTAATTTATTCAAGCTTCAAAAAATGAAGCGTTTGCTTGGCTTTTTGCAGCTTAATTTAATGAGAATTTTAGAAACAACAGGGCTTTGGAAATTACCTTTTTTGAAATTTTGTTTGTTTAAAAAAGAGGATTATTAACAAAAATTAAAAATAATTAGATTAAATGAGTAAATTTCATGTTTATTTTTTATTAAATGGCGAAAATTTTGCTCTTTACTGTTTGTTTAAGTTGTTATTCGAAAATGTATGAAAGCTGAGTCTTTAAAAAGTCGATTATTCTAAAGAGATTAAAACCTAAGCTCGAAAAATTGCTTTATTATTGAAAAAGCAATATGATATTTTTGTGCAACTCAAATAGATAAATTGGTGTGAGTATTTCCAATAAATATTGATATTTAATTAAAGTATAGCTTCAAGTAATCTTCAAAAAAAAATTAATTAATCATGAAGCCATTTTTTTAAAACTTTAAATGATAAAAAAAAATTTCTAAATTTTAAATTGTATTTGAAACCTAATATTTTAAAATAACAAAGATTTAATGTTTTTTCAAATTTCAAATTTAAACCCTTAATTTAATCAAAGTTTTATGGGTTCAATATTTTTTTTTCGATTTTGTTCAGTCGAGTCATATCTATTAAAATTTGTTCCAAACCAATATTTCTAAATTTTTAAAATAAATATCTAAAATTAATCAAGTTGTATTTACACAACATTGTTTTTATACTCTTTTTAAAAAAAACAATATCAACATTATTATTTACTTTAATTACCGTTTTAAGGTTTTTTTGAAAAACAAGTGTGGACACATTAAATTTTTTTACTTTTTTTTTTAATAAATTTCCTAATTAATGTTTTTTTTAAACAATAAGCCAAAAAAGTTTAAGTCAAGACCAGATTTTTTCATCCGAAAATATACTTTTTTTATTTAAAAAAAACGTCATGAAATATTTCAATTTTGATTAATTTTTTTATTTAAAATTTCAAAAATGTTCATTTTTAGATGGCGAAATTTTTTCAATCAATTCATTTTTCAATTTCGTTTTTTGAAAAACAACAAAGTTAACTAAAGAAATCTGATCAATTTTTTCGAAATCATGAATGGGAAATAATTCTCTAAATTTTCTTAGTATTTGGTCATGTGGAATCTTAGTACAAAAATAAAAACTTGATAAATACGTTCTCACAAATTGTAATTGAAATAATTTTGTATTTTGCATTTCGATGTACAAATTTAAAAATATTAGAAAAGATATCCATTTTTTACCAATTTTCGATATAAATTTTTGAATTTTTTTAATAAATGTACTAAGTTTTCACATTACTTTGTATTTTAGTTTAAATAAAAAATGACTAAGATTAATTAAAAACTTTCGTCATTTATTAAGACCAATAATGTTCAGATTAAAAATACTAAAGAAATAACAAAAACAGTGATTAAAATAATTGTAGAAAAAAAACATAAACAAGTAGAAATGTGAAATGGAAAATTAAAAAAAAAGTAGAAGATTTGTTTTTAATGTATATTTATTTATTTATTAATTCTAAGCTAAGGCCGATCGGATATGAAAACTAAGCTACATCAAATCTACCATATATATAATGTTATCTTTACTCCCTGTCTTATATCTATATCTGAGCTTTTGGACTTTGACATCGTTTTTTTGATTTGAACGGTACTCAGTAGTGTTATTTAGCTTAACAAGTTTGCATTTGTCCTGTAGTGACATGTTTTCCTCTTCCAATTCTCTGGTAAGTTCCAAGATTTCGCTAATGAAGTCATTCGGAATCGGTTGTTTTGCTAGCTCAATCATCATCTTATTAGTGAGTTCATTTTCAATTAATCGCTTGAAAAAGTCAACCTTAATGTTTTTGATGATGTAATCCGTAGGCATGATATTCAATGACAAGAATAAGCTTGTTGTACGTCACCTTCTTGGTATAGTTAGTAGTCCTTTGACTATGTTACCTTCTGTTCTTTTTATGCCATTCAGTGAGCTCGCATTTATGTTCATATTCTCAAACCCATAAGTTAAAACTGGCCTCACATAGGTCTTGTAAAGATGGGCCTTCATATTTGGATGCTTTTGATTTGTTACTATCCTTAGAGTCTTCAGTTTTGACACTGCATTTATGGCTAGGCTCTTCCTCTTTTTCCAATGTTTAATATTATTGAGCTCATCTGATATTTCGAACCCAAGATACCGCATTGTATCGACTCTCTTAATTTTCTTCCCATCTAGGATCAATGGATTATCAAACGTGTCTATTATTTTATCTTTTGCTCCCTAACTAATACGGTCATTAAAGGTTTTTAATGTATATATGACACTTGTACTTTGAAATTTTGATTTTAATTATTACGAAGAATTTTTTCTCAAAATTTTTATGAATAAATATTTGTGTAAAAAAAAAAATATATTTATATTATATATAGCTGTTTGGTTTTCATTTACATCAATAAAGTAAAAATTCAATCACCCTCTGCAAAAAATATTTAAAGCTGATGCATTCTTAGAAAGCGTCCAAACACCGGCACATTCTATAAAATCTAAAAGGATCAGTAAAACATTTTTAAAAATTCAATAATAGAGAATATTATTTTTTTGCACTTTAAGGTAAGTTTTAAAACAGGATTTTAAGCTGTTGATAAGTGAAGACACCTAGCTTTTTCATAATAACTCTTGAAAAAACCAGGCAAAGTGAAATTTCATACAAGACATTCAATACAAAAAGAAAAAAAATTTGCTCGGAATTTGCACCTACTGCGGAAGTCTGCAAAATCTGTGTGAAGTCTGCTAGATTGTACGCTATTTAAAACTATTAAAAATAAAATCAAATAACTAAACCAGATTTTGCAGACTTTTGCAGTAGGTGAGACAGAAGTTGTTTCACTTTTTTTCATCTAGAGAACAATTTTTTGACCATAAGAACAAAAGTTATAAAATTTTTTCTTTTTTTATTGAATGTTTTGTATGAAATTTCAAAATGCCTAAAAACCATCAAATCCAATTAAGACAAATTAAAGGTAATTTTAATTAAGGTAAAATTCTCTAAAAATGATATATCGAATTTGAGGACAAGATGGGGCTTTGTTATAGGTCATTCCTGCAGAAAGGAAATGCTCAAAAAAATTAAAATTTAAAAAATTTTCTGAAAACTAGACAAAATTTTAACAAAGCTGTTACATCTTTATAATTTTATATTTATCGAATCATTATTTGATTTTTAATTATAATTGAGAACAAAAATTTTTTAGCACCAGTGCTACCAATTGATGATATGTTTTTAGTTTGAAATTTGTTTAAAAAAATTGAAAGTCCAAAGTATTTAATCAGATTTTTAAAAGCGGCTTTTTTTCATGATGAGTATTTTTCTTCGTCACCACATTACTAGTCACATCCATGTAAAATCATTCATTGCACGAAAAATTAGAATTTATTTTTGAAATTAATTTTTTGGTCTAAAATTTTAATATTTAATATTTAATTTTTCAAGGTTAATCAAGAGGCAAGTGTCCATGTCATGAAAGACCGATTAACACTTCATTTATTTAATTTTATAAAATAATTATTGCAAATTAAAAATAAAAAAAAATATTTAAAAAACCAAATACTGTAAAAATAAAATTGATATAGAAAGAAAGCTTGAATGTTGCAAAATATAGAAAGCTTGAATGTTGCAAACATTAATCTCTTGATCACAAAGCTATTTATCAGTCTTGTATAAAAATATTCAAAGTTTATTTCACAATTAGCCTTTTTTGACATCGGTTCAAACAGATTGTCACTATTCCTGAAATTGTATTTTAAATTCCTTGAGTCATTTTGTTTAATTTCATTCTTAAATTCTCGGGCGAATTATGTAAAAATAGCGTTTTATAGGCAACAGATAAGATTCTATCAAGAATTCTATTCTAAATCAAATAAGCCATAATTATCTAGAAATTAATGTGATTGAACTTTAAATTTGAATTTAAATAATCTAAAAATTTAGAAATAATAACTTTTTGCAAGTTTAATTACTGTTTTGTGACCAGTTGGTCACCAAAAATGTGACCAAGTACTTGACTCCCGGTTTTGTGACCAGCCTGGTCACAGTCATCGGCGACCAGGAATTTGGTGACCAGCAAATAGGTAAAAATTCTACTTTGACCAGGAAAATCATAGAGTAATTTTTTCGTGACCAGTAAAATTTTATTAAATATTTAGTTTTAATGTCAAAAAATAATCAATTTTTTAATAAAGAATTTATATCAAACTTATTTATGAGATCTAATTTTATGTAACTTTAATCCTTTGACACCTTCATATAAACCTCCACAAACATCATACTCAACTGGATTTTTTTTCCCACTCAAAACTTTTTTAACTTCATATTGAACGTCTTTTGGTGCTTCTGGTATCTCCTCAGATTTCTTTTTGTAATATTGCGATCAACATTTTTTAATTGACTTTCCAACTTTCCAACTTTCCAACAATTTCACTTAAATCGCCTTCAACATCATCATCACTGGCATCAATGCTAAGTTCATTTTTTTTAGTTGATGAACTAGATGTACACGATCCAGGTAAAGTATTTTCTTCATCTACATAATGTTTTTGACTCTCATTCCCACCATCTTCAATTTCCTCTTCAATCGATTCAAAATCATCAACCCTGTCCACATCACCATTTAGTGAACCAAAAACAGAACCAGTTTCTGAAGATTGATCACTTTCTGGCTGTGGTTCGACTGATTCAGATACATTATCTGGATCAAGAGTAAACTCAGCATCAATATTTGGGTCACCATTTACTTCATTGACTAGGTTATCGACTATGATACTAAATAAAAAAATAACGAATCTGATAAATTAAAATAAGTTAGCCTATTAATACCTCGTTTCGTTTTGTCAAGACTTAGTGTACATAATTGCCTCATCTTATAAAAAACTACACCAACCTTTTCATCACCAACAGTTTCGTCTAAATTTAACTTTATTGCGTGACAGGTTTTTGAAATGGTCATTAGTGCTGTTCAACATTTTATTATTACAATAATTACCTTTGGAGACTTCTTAAATAACTGGAAAATAGACCCTTCATAAACTGATTTATATGTTGTGCAACAGTTACATCGCCAAGTTAATAATTTTTTTCATCGTTTTTGTTCCTTTTCCGTAAGTTCAAAACCATTTGATTACCAATTTTTTTACACTTATTATTTGTGCAATGTTGAATTAGCAAAAGAAGTTTAAAGTCTCTAAGTTTTATAAAGAACTTATGTTGTTCATCTGCTTCTAAATTCATTGTTATTTCAAATAAAATTTTTACAAAATATGATTTATGTTTATATTTTTTTTTTGTTCAAATAAAAATAGCGTCAACATTTTTTAAGCAGATCAAACTTCATTCTAAATTTTCTATATTAATTTGAAACTCAACCAGAATTTTACAATTTTATTAACAAAAATAACATTGACAAGTCGAAAGTTTAAGTGACCAGGAAAATTACGATGTGACCAGGAATTTTCTATTGTGACCAGGAATTTTACCTTGTGACCAGTTTTTTTATCGAGTGACCAAGTAAATATCATTTTCTGGTCACCAAATTCCTGGTCACCGATGACTGTGACCAACTGGTCACAAAACAGGGTAGACCCAAAATATTTACTTTGTCAGGAAAATTAGATCGTATTTCCTAAAAGATCATAGAATATGTTTTGGACCAATTAATATCTATCTTGTCATTAGAACACCAATTATTTAGAATTTTAATGGTAGTTGAAAAATTTATTAAAGCACTTTCCAAATCTTTATCTGAATGACTAATTGTCGTTTCATCAGCGAACATTTTATGCTAAATTTACCTATAAGATAAGAGAAATCATTTATAAAAATGAGTAAAAGAAGTGGACCTAATACTGAACCTTGAGTGAAGTAGGTTTAGATTTTTCATTATCTAGACGAACTATTTGTCATCTATTAGTAAAATAATTAGATGGAAGACATAAGGAATTATTATCAAACCCATTTTAAAAGGAAAAGATTGGAATCAATCACATCAAAAGCTTTTCTTAATTGTTATTTACTATTAAACTATTCATTTTAAACCTTTTTTTCGCATTTGAACTAAATAACAAGCTCTTGAGAATTTAAAATTAAAATATTAAGATGTATATTTATTTATTTTTATTTAAAAATTTTGATCGCTAAGATATATATAATTTTTTTCTTCATAATAACTCTTATTTTTAATAGTTATTTTTACTTTTAATTTTTTTTTACCATCACCTTAAAGACGTTAATTGAAATAAATAATAATAATATTAATAGGTAACTTTTGAAAGATTTTTAGAAGAATTAAAAAAAAATGTCACACTTAATTTGTGACATTTACTTTATTTATTGCTTTTTAAATTTATTATTTATTGATTTATTATAAAGGTGTTGGATTACCATTTATAAAAAATTGTTGATATTCTTGATTGCGTAAATAATTTAATAAATAAAATTATATTATAAGATTTTCTGGAATTATACAGGAATGCATCTACTTCAGTTAATAAACAATAGTTGACATTATTAATTAAAATTAATTAAATTTAAATTTTTTACCTTTCAAACCGAGAAAATCTCATGCCTTGTGATCATGTTATTAGGAAAAATAACTAAGGAAATAAAATTTCAAATTAAAACAAAATTATTGATTTTTATTTTAAAAAAATTATAAAAAACAGGCGTATGCATTGTTTCACTTATTTTCTAAAAAAAAATTCACATTCAAAAAAACAACATTTTAATTAATCGCTTGTAAATTAAATAAATAATTAATAATTAAAAATTATTTGAGCATTTAATTCTTTTTATTTTCACTAAAATATAAATTTAAAAATAAATGTTTTTAAATTTTAGTCATAAAATATCATTTCCTTCCTTTTGTCTTTTTTAACATTTTCTAAATTTAAAATTTTTAAGTATAAGCGCATAATTATTTCAAATTTTACAAACTAATTTAATTGAAATGATGTTTTCAAACGGAACCCTTTGGGTAATTAAGTGAAAAAAAAAGAATACATTTTGATTTTGATTTTTTTTTAAAAGAATACAATAGTCGAAACCCTTTTTGATTACAATGGAGTGTAAATTTTCGATTTTTAATTGTAAACTTTGTCTAAAATCAAAAAAAGGATGATATTTATAGTAGGCATAGTATCGCTTGTATCTCTTTTATTCTCTATATCAATCTGCTGTTTAGTTTGTTCAAGTAATTCAAAGTACAGACGTCTTGATCAAAGAATACATCCAGGTAGACAAAATTTTAATTAAAATTCAATTTTAATTATTTTAAAAGTGCAAAACGAATGTCAGAACTGCAAGTACAATCCGCCTAGAATGGTTATATTTACTGACTATCAGACTTCAAAAATACAAAATGGCGCCTATTTTCTGGTCCCTTTTGAAGCTAATCAAATTCAGAGTAGATCAATGAATGCTAGTATGTTTCAGACACAGGAAGTGAACAATTTTAATAGAGAAATTCCCCTCAACCCTCCAAATTATTTGGTTCAAGAAGCTAGCACAAGCAAAATTTATCCGGCACTAAATTAAAAATTCCAAAAAATTTTTTTATTAAATAATTGTGTTGGTAAAAATTTTAAATTATTTAAACAAAATAAATTTTTTTATGCTCTGTAAACATTTCTGGGTATATATTTCCTTGGGCATTTGAGGTTTAAGACAAATTGATAGATAAATCCGGCTAAGAGAGCGCCGACAATCGGTCCTAGCCAATAAATCCAATGATTTTCCCAAATACCGGTGACCAAAGCAGGTCCAAAGCTTCTTGCCGGATTCATACTTCCCCCTGTAAATTTTCCACCAAACAGACCTCCAATTACTACCGCAAGACCAATTTGAAGAGGAAAAGAGCCTCCTATATCTTTACGTGACGAGTCTACGCAGCTAAAAATAGTCAAAACTAGGATAAAAGTTATGATTATTTCGACGGCCAGACCTTGGACCATATGTATATCCGGATGCAAGGTTGTTACCGTTTCCGCGATCAAACTTGCATTTTCGCTCTGATTGAAAACAAAGCCGTGTAGAATTAAAGCTCCTACATAGGCTCCAAGAAGTTGAGACACGATATAAATGATGGTCAGCAGAGGATTTATTTTGCCAGTGAATAAAAAAGCTATTGTTACTGATGGATTAAAATGACCTCCACTAACATTGCCCATGCACCAAATCAATGTTGCTAGCGTGAGACCTCCGCCAAGACATCCTTTTAAAATTTGAAAAATAATTTAAAATTTAAAATTTAAAAGATTTGAAATTTTTTTGAAAAATTTTGAAAAATTTTACCATTCAGAGATGGGACTTTGTCCTCAGAAATGGGTAATCCAATGCTGCATACGTAAAGAGTCAAAATTAGAGTACCCAAAAATTCAGCCAAAGATTTTTGATAGGGACCAGGAGTTTTTAAATCCTGAAAACAATTCGAATATGTTTTGATAGCTGTTGATTCTAAATTACAGGTAATTGATTGAGGTTCATTTTTTTCGTCATCATAATTCAATTGAAAACATCCAGTCTGAGATAAATCACCCCTGCTTGGGTCAATGAATCTAGAGCTTTCTTCGAAAGACTCGTCATGCTCAGAACGGTGGGCTACCTTTTTGAGAGAAGATTTGGCATGCAAATTTACATTTTCATCATTCATTTTAAATTTGTTTGGTAGATTTTGGTCAACCTTTTTTATTTCAAATCTTGATGATGCTGGAAGCTGTCTTGTCATACTATCACCTAGAGGACTGTCTTCGCTCATCCTAGATAAATTACAAATTAGATGTGTCTAACTAATTTTGTCATTAGTTATACCTGGGTTTCTTTGTCTTATATCTATCAATTGATTTTTTGTTTATTATGTTCAAATAATATTTAAAAAAAATAAAAATTCTGAAAATTGATTTTTGTTAATGAGCTTTAATTATTTTAATTCAAAATTAGCTCTTATTTAAAATCAGGCTAAGAGTTTTATTTTATTTTAAACGATTGTGGTTTCTATATGATGCAACAATAAACTTTAATAATTTTTCGAGCTAAAAAAATTCAATAGCTTAAGAAAAAAAAATCGCTCTAGAGTAAATTAAAAAAAAAAGCCATTTGTGTTCTATATTTATAATTTTTTACATATTTTATTTTGAACGATTCAAATTTGCGGCCTAGTAGGAAAAAAAGCTTTCATTAAATATTTAATGCCTCCATTATTTTCCACATTTTTTACGTTTGAATTTAAAAAAACGCAAATTTAATTTTTAAATAAAATTTTGCTTATTTTCAAAATTAAATTATTGATTCAAATTAAAGTTGAATATTTCACTTAGGGCATTTCCCATAGGATCAAATCAGATGCTTTCCGTTTTACTATTTAATTTAGACTATCACTTTTCTATTTAATTTAGTTCATTAGAATAATTATTTTGTATAAATTACTACCATTAGAGACACGTTATTAGATTTTATAATTAAAATCTAGTGATCATAATTATTTTGTTACAAAACTATTTCCCTTAAATAAGAATGAAAGCTAGGAGCACTTAAATCAAAATTTTTAATGGATTCATAAAGAAAAATTGTAAAAAAATTGATTTTTAAATTTGTTGTCAATAACTAAAAAATTCTCAAATCTACAACGACTAACTAAAAAATTTAATTTAATTTTTATAAAAAAATACTGACTTCCAGATACAAAAAAACATCTTAGTTTATATTTTCTAAATAAGTTTGACAATTTTTATATTATTAAATTTTCAAATATTGCTTATCATAATATATCTTTCAAACATACCCTTTTCATTATTAAGTAATATTACTTAAAATTTAAATACTCAAATTTAGGTTTAAAACATTTTAACTGATTGACAAATAAAAATTATCCTTAAAAATAAAATAAAGCGAAAAATAATAACCATTTTAATTTTAAATAAAATTTATAAATTTTTTTAATGAAAAAAGAATCCAAATAAAATTCGATAGCTGTAATTAAATTTCATTATCATTGTTGATAAGATGAAACTTAAAAAAAATTAAAATTAGTTTCAGGACAAGCAATTAATTTTCTAAGTAACTTTAATATAAAATTAATGAATAATTTTTTTAAGAAAAAATCAATTAAATAAAAAGATCAAAATTAAAGTGAGCATAATGATTCTATATCAGATCAAAATTTTTAAAAATCTAAAGAAATTCTTTTTCCTAAATTTAAAAACAATAATCTAAATCCCCAGAGAAACCAGAAACTTTTTTTTATTAAAAGTACGTAGTTTTAAAAATAATTGACAAATAAAACAATGTCATTTTGACAATATTAAAAAAAAATTAATTTAATTTATATAAATGAAAATTTTTTCAAGATAAGGCATATTTTTATATTCAAACTAGAAAAAATAAACCAAACAAATAAACAAAATAGTAAGAATAAATTTTTTTTATCATAAAAAATTAAAATAAAAAGGTTGACAACATATTTAGATAATGATTTCATTTTATTTTACCAGTAGTGAGAATTAGATTTTATACGTTTTATCTTATCAAATTAGTTTCATTAAAAGAAAATTTAATTATTTTTAAATAAAATTTTCTTTTTAATTTTAAAGAATAATTTTTTGGCATTAAAATATTTTAAATTTAAATTCCAAAGTTTGAAATAATAATATAAGATTTAACTTTTTTTGCATTCAGAATTTGCTCTTTTCTTTATATTATTCTCAAATTTATCCAATTTCAAAATTTACTTGAACTGAATATGTTACGTGATAATTAAGATGTGTAAGGCGGGTTAATGAATAATAAAAACAAGTATACTTTTAAATAGTTTATTAAATAATTGTTGAGCTCTAACAATTTATATAATTATTGTAATAACTAAAATATATCTCTCTTAGCACTGAGAATGGAATCATTATTTATACCCACGAGTTCGTGTCAAGAACACGGGCTTATAATTAAGACAAGATTTGAGCTAATATACCAATGTTTATATCAGCATCTAGAAGCGTATATCTTCTGAGATACGTGACAACTTTATTAATTCTAACTTATCATTGCGCATCAGTTGAGAAACTGATAATCAAGTGATACGTGGGGTGTATTACAGATGATATTTTCTAATAGCATCAAATTAAAAAGTTTAATTTACTCAGGAAATATTTAATACAATCAAAATGTAATATCTAAATTTAAAAAATAATCTACTATTATTTATTTATTTATTTGTTTTCTGTACCGAGCTAGAGCTCCTTCAGAATAAAGTATAAAAAAAATAAAAATGAAGTAAATCAGCTAAAAAAAAAAATGTAAAAAAAGTTTAAAAGACATATATTGAAATAGGTTGTTACATGTGACAAAAGTTTACATAGTTGAAGCTTCATGAAAAAAAGAGGAAATAGCAAGGTAGCAATTACACAATGGAGTAGGGTATTCAATATACCTTGATTCGAAGCCTTGTTTGTATTCATCCACTAGTCTGACAACCAATGGAATAGAATGACTCAGTCCTGTCCCAACATATCTCTCACTCAACTCAAAAAGCCGATTCGAGACTGTTAGTAATTTAAGTTTATTAAAAGTCTCATGATGCAACATGTTGGAGGTAGTATCATATTTTAACTTAAAGATAGATCTGACTGCTGTATTCTGAATTGCTTGTAGTTTTTTGATATTATTTTCTGAAAATGAATTCAAGCAAGGAAAAGAATAGTCTAAAATTGATCCGACTAAAGTTTTATATAAATTTCCTAGTTTGTTTTGAGTAAGACCCCATTTTTATTTGACAATATCTTAATAATATTTAACCTTTTATTGCAGCGTTCTTTAATTTCGTCTACCACTTTATTAAAGTTTAACTTTGAGTCAAATTTAATGCCAAGAAACTTGATTTATTTTTGGCTCACTTTTCTGTTTCCATAAATTTTTAAGTTTAGATTTCCACTCTCTTTTTTGTACCTAGAAAAGATAACAGAACACGACTTTTCAACTGATATCTTCATTTTCCATTTAATAAGCCATTGTTCTAGTTCGTTGGTGTATTTATTTATCTTATTTTCAAGGTTCCCCTTTTTGTTATAAATGAAGAATGTAACTAGATCATCTGCGAAAAGCAGAGAGTATTCATTATTTGTTTTGTTTCTTTTGGGGATGTCATTAATATATATACTAAATAAAAGAGGAGTAAATACTGAGCCTTGAGGAACACCTGCAGTTATTTGATATTCTTCGCTCAGGTGATCATTCACATTTACCTTAAATGTCCTAGAGTCTAAAAAGGATCTAATCCAGTTAGTCAAATAATCTCTTATATATTTTACTTTAAAATTCATAATAAAAAAGAAGATAATAAAATAAGTTTTGAATAAAATTAATTGCTTAAATTTTTTAATTCGTCCGGTTAAAGGGTGAAATTTTTTAAATTAAAACTACAGCATCAATTTGCTCACACACAATCCCATCTTCATTAGTAATCATGTAAATTTACAAATTTGTATATCAGTTACTCACTTAATTGATAATTGATAAATAGTTAGTAACAAAATGCAAATTTTCAAATTATTTGAAATTTTAAATCTAAAATTTAATACGCATTTATATATTCTTAAAAAATGCTATTCAAAACAAAAATTTAATGCGCTTTGCTTCCTGACTGGGATTTATTTTTTAAATTTTATGATTTTTCTCTGCAAATTTCACTGTTTAATTAAATATTGTTTCTTAAAAAGAATTTTGCTCTTTAAGTGCAGACAAAATTCAGAGTTTGTCTCAAAATTTAACAAATTTTACTCAGCCACGAAACAAAGCGTTCAAAGTATTAATGCCTTAATTAAATTTTAGTTTTAAGTAAAATTTTCTCTGCTCCCAGTTCAAAAATTGAATGAACTAGAGTTTAAAAATCAAATTTAAAAGTTACTTGAAACATGAACAAAAATAAGTCTAGAAATCGAAAAAAATTAGGAGCCAACATAAACATTCAAAATATTTGATATCCAAAAAATATGGAAAAAATATGATCAAACGCAATTGAACTTATCTACTGACCCAGTGTAGCGTTAATTTTAACTTCATCAAGATGAAAATATTTTTTTAATAAAAAATAATTTTAAGTCAAAATTCAAAATAATAAAAAAGTTTATTTTGATTGATTATTTTGATCTTTATTGACAAACTGTATGATATTCAGAGTTGTTTTTAAGTCACAAGTCTTCAGTCAAGTCATTTCAATGTCTTAAAAATTTTTTTTTTTTAAAGTCATAACTTTGACTTATATTTTTGTGACTTATAAACAAGTCTGATTTGAACAAGAGATATTTGGGCTTTGGTGGCCCTGGTCAAAAAGTACAGTAGTACTGCTAAGTGCGAACCTTGCCTCAAAATTTTAATTATTTAATTAAATTTACCTTTTTTTTGCTGAAAAATTGGCTTTTATTCTTAGACCTTAAAAAAAAAAATTTTAAGTCATTGACTTGACTTAAGAAAAAAAAAATTTTAAGTCAAGTCATTACTTTTACTTAAATTTTTGTGACTTAGACTTAAAACTGTGACTTAAAAACAAGTCTGATGATATTCTATTCTCTTCTTTTTTAATTTTATTTATATTTTCTATATTTTATTATATTATTCTTTGATTAAAATTTTCTCTATTTTAATCGCATAACTCTACAATCTAAGGAGCTTTTACCTGTTCATTACGAGAAAAAAATGAATCTATTATGACAATTAAAAAAAAAGAACTTATAAAAATTCATATTTTTGATAATACTTAATTTAATACTAATACTAATATAATGTTAACTTAATCACTATTTTATAATTTGTTACAAATACACATGGACTGTAAATTTTAAGTTAATTGTCTAAAAACTATTTTATCTTTTTTCTTGCGTAAAATAGTGGAAAATTAAAATTTTTGATCAAATTTCATTTTTCAAATTTGATCAAAATATTTTAAAATAAAGCTTTGAAATGTTATAAAAATGCAAAAATCTACGATGAAAATCTTTTTTTCCTATTTGATTTTCTTAGCTTAATGAAAAATATGAAAGAGTCAAGTAAGAGATAAGTCTACTGAAAAAATCTTCGCAAAATGGACTATGCTTAATACTGTTTAAATAAATTTCCTTTTTAAATTTGCAGACTTTGCAGAATGCTCGGAATAAAGAATATAATATTAATGATTTCAAAGCCGAATTTGACAGCTATAGTTCATTAAAGTTTTTACTTGGGCAAGGTTCAAACTAAGATACTTTAAATTTTCTTAAATTCGTTAATCAAAAGCATAAAAATATTATTCAAAATGCTGACCTATAATATGAAATATTTTGCTTTTTAATTGTTGAAAATAAAAACTTATTCACTAATAATATCGTTTAAATAGACATTTAGAAGCATTTAAAAAGGAGGCAACTACTAAAATGCGTTTTAAAATTCCTTTCTTTTAACTAGATTTATATAAGATCTTAGATAATTTTGAATATTATCTAATTTTGTTGCATAGATCTTTAGCATTTTTGCACTAAAATATTAATTGATTTATTTAGAAAATACTTTTATCATTCAAATTAATTAATTTTTAGATGAAAATTTTTTCTTTGACATCATTATCCAAGAGGATACCTTGCTATTTGTTTTTTTTTTATTTTTAAATAAATTCGTTAGTAAAACTGAAATTTATTTTAGAACTTTTTTTGCATTTTCTAAATTTAATGTTTAATTTTTTTTTAATTTATTAGACAAAACGAAAAAATTTGATAGCAAACTAAATTAAATGATGAACAAATAAATGATCTTTAGGTAATATTCGAACTGATTGCAGACAACTTAGCAAAATGTTTTCAAGTTATTGCAAAAAAGTATAGCTGATTATGTAATCTCATTTAAATGACCACGTGATATGTTTCGCATATCAGTTTAAAGAGCTCTTCAATGGTTATAATATCATCTTTTTTACAATTAAAAGTGATACTTTCTGTGACTTCAAAAGATGCTTTTCGAAATTTGGATTTTATGACGTTTTTTCTAAATTAAAATTTTTTTTTAGTTAAGTTTTTTCTCTAGTAAAATCATAGAGGTAGAAATTTCAGCCTTAAATGTTTTTATAAATTAAAATTTTATTGATATTGAGAAGGCTTTTGACAGAATACAGGTATTTTTATAGCAACATTAGCCAACAACTAAACTTAAACTAAAATGTTTAAAAAATATCCAATGCAAAAAATGCTGAATTTCTTGATATAAATCTTGATTTTGGTCTTAAAATTGTTAAAAAAGAACAGCTCGTTGTTGAGTTAATATATAGTAAAAATTGGAGAACCTGCAACAGAAAACAAAAAACTTAATTCAAAGGATTAATTAGGCTGATAATTAATTATATCCCGTTTGCACCTTTAACAACGAATTTGTCCAACAAGAAAGATTTCCAAACAAACTTTAGAAACGCCTTAGGTCGAGTCCAATTGGACCTAGTCATTATTTATTTGTATTCCTGCTCCAGCCAGGGCTCTTTCAGACAGAAATATCAACAAAAAATAAATTTAATAATAATTTTAATTTAGTAAGATAACAAACATAAAATTAAGTTGATAAGATTGGACATGATAAGAAGGGCAAATTAAAAAAAAAATTTTAATATTTATTTTGCTCAAAATTTTATTAGTAAATAATGATTAGAATTATGGCAAGTTAATGTTAAAAATTCATTCAACACTACACAATTAATTCATAAATCACAAAACCATTCGGTTCCTTTAGCACCACAATATCCTCCACCAGCAGCTCCTCCAGCAGCACCAAAACCTATTCCAGCAGGGCCTGGCATTATAAAGTTACCAGTTGCTCCACCTGCTACTGCTCCAGTCACCGTTCCGACTGCCCCACCAACAAAGACAGCTTAAAAGAAGAAATCCTTTCTAACAAATATGTTTTTGTTAAAAATGTAAAATAAAAAATTAAAAAAATATTTTAAAAGAATAGAGAAAATCAAATTTAAATAAAAACCTTAAAATCTGAATAAGTAAATCTGTTTAAAATTTATTATATAAATATTTGAAGAAATTAAAATTTTTTTCTTATTTTATTAATAGATTTTGGGTGCACTTTTCTTTAAGTAGTGAAATACCGTATTAGCTATAAACAACAAAAAAATTAAATGTGATGGAAAAATTAAGAAAATGATAAAAAGACAAAATTACAAGTTTTTTTATCTTTTGTTATTAAATTTGTTGCACCACCGGCAATAGATCCAGCTGCTCCACCAACTGCTCCTCCGACTGCCGCTCCTCCAATAAATGCAGGAGCACCAGGTATTTTTAGATATTCTGCCATTCAAGTGAATTAAAATTGTTTTTCTATTAATTCAAAAACTAAAAAAAAATCAAAGATTTATACATAAATTTTCTTGGTAATTTTACCGATATTTTTACATAATTCATTAAGTTCATGTACAAAGTGGTGAATCCCCACTAAGATAAAGTAATTTATAAAGAGTAAAATTATCAACAAAAAAAATTTTAAATTTTATTTCTATTTCAAAATTTCATAATTTGAAATTGAATGATAATATTTTAGAATGGAATATTCAGTTTATAAAGCTTTATTTGCTGGTGGTTTGCTCGGTTTATTGATGGGCGAATTGTCAACTAGAGCCACATGGGCAGTTTTTGATTTTCCTACGAGATTTGAATCCAACAAAAAAACAGGTACTTTTTTACTTGAAAAAAAACTTTAATTGACTAAATTTTTAATTAATAATAGCTGTTGCAATTGGTGCATTAGAGGGTTCAATTAGTGGTGCTGCCTTGGGAGCACTTAGCGGAAATACTATGGTGCCAGGACCAGGTTTATTTTTTGGATTAGCTGGTGGTGCTGCGATAGGAATGGGCGCCGGAGCTCTAAGAACCAAAAATTTATACAAAGATCAATTTATCAAAAAATACAAATAAATCAATTTAATTTTAAAATTGCTTTTTATTTTAAAAAAGTTTATGTAGTAAAAAATTTAGTTAAATTTCTTTGACTTTTTCAATAATTTTTAAAATATTCTTGGCTTGTAGTAAAGAAGGCATGTCTATCATTTGGCCTTTATAAGTAAACGCACCCTTAAATTACAAAAATAAAAAATTAAATATCATTGAGTAATTTATTTATTTTAATTACTGCTCCTGATTTTTGATGATGCTCAAAGGCCTCTACAAGGCCATTGGCCCATTCGATCTTTTCTTGAGATGGAGTGAAAGCATTTTGGCAAACATCGACCTGTCCCGGGTGAATTACCTGCTTTCCAGTAAAGCCCATTCTTGCTCCTTGTTCGCACTGCATTTTCAAGCCTTCAAGGTCTTTAAAATCAATATAGACCATGTCAATTGCTTTGAGCTTATAAGCTTTGCAGTAAGTGACCAATTTTTGTCTGGCATAAGTTAGCTCATGAGAATCCTTGGTTCTTGATGCTCCAATATCAGCACAAAAATCATCTGATCCGAACACAAATCCTTCCAAGTTAAATCTTCGATGGTATTTTTCAGCAGATAGACTTAAGGCTGTTTTGATAATATCGTTTAAATTAATCAAACTGATGGCTGATTCCATGTAAAAAAACATATTTAAATTATTGAAATCTTTGTATTGTTTAGTTTGTTCATGAAGGGTTTCGAACAGCCATCCAATCTGTTGAGCATTGTTGGTTTTCGGAATAAAAATACATTTTGGAAGAAGATTACTTGTGGTATTTTTGTCCTTAATTTCCTGTTTGATTGTAAAAATGGTTTTTATGTCCTCAAAAGCTAAGCTTGTTTCAGCGGGGTTTATTCTTACTGTGAATTTTCCGTCTGTATTATTTTGAATTCTTTGATCTGTGTCGAACAAATTACGGATTTTTTCTCTGGCTTCGGATTTTTTGTTTATAGCTACACCATCTTCGCAGTCTAGAACAACACAGTCCGCATTTGTAGCAAAAATTTTAGAGAGTTTTTTGCCATCGTTGCCAGGCACATAAAGACAAGCTCTTGATGGATATGAAGCAGTCAAGTTGATTTCAGGATTAGATAAACTTGAAAAAGTCAAATATTTTTGCTTTCCTATTGATTTGATCAATCTATTTAAATTAGATCTAATTGAAAACATCTTAAAAATTAAAATTTGTTCATTCTTTTTTATAATTCTTTATTTAAAAATTTCAAAATAAACAACACATTTTACTTTGATAACTAGAGGAGAAGAGGCTAAAATACTGAATTTTATTTTCAATTTTAGAATTAAGAGAGTGGTCAAAAAAAAGGAAAAACTCTTGGAAAAAAATTTAGTTAACCAGACCTTAATTTAATATCACATTTAAAGCTTGTTATTCTAGGCATTGTGAAATTTCATACAAAACTTCAAACTTCAAAACAAAAATAAAAAAATTTTCTAACTTTTGTTCTAAATGTCAAAAACTTGTTCTGTAAATGAAACAAAGTGAAACAACTGTTGTTTCACCTTCCGCGGAAGTCTGCAAAATCTTTGCAAATTAATTACGTTTTATTTTTAATACTTTTAAATAAGGTGCAATTTTGCAGAATTCTTCAGCCTTAATATTAAAAATATATGATTTTAATTATTATTTATTTATTATCAGGAAATTGAGTTATCAAGTACAAAATTTTATACCCTTATTATATTCAAAAGTGATGATCAAACATAATAAAACATTAGAATTTTTAGCCACAAAAAAAATGTGTCAAAATTCAGTGTTTTTTTATCATAACTTTTGAATGGATCATTGTTTCAAAATAATTTGTATAAATTTAAAAACTTTTTAAAATTTTCTAAAAGATAATATATAAAACTGTATTTCCTAAAAGGCAATGTGCCAAGGACATTTTTGTGAGAAGGTCTCAGACAAATTGATCATTAATCTAAACACAAAATTCATTTTTAAGATAAAACATATTAAAATTTTTAAATTCGTAAAAAGTGCGTATCCGATATTAAGATTTTAAACTTCAATAAAAATTGAACCAAGCAAGATTTTAGAACAATTAAAAAAACCCGGATTTGTTTTCAAAAGAAATTTCATTTATTATTTAAAAATAATTTTTTAATTTATTTAAACGAGGAAGATTCTTTTTCTTTATGGGGAAGATGATGAGGTCTTATTTGATAGGGATTTAGATGAAGATTGCGACTATTCTGAATTCAACACCAGAATCTACACCTCCTAA
Organism: Brachionus paranguensis; assembly: GCA_016802215.1. NCBI lineage: Eukaryota > Metazoa > Rotifera > Eurotatoria > Ploima > Brachionidae > Brachionus > Brachionus paranguensis. The sequence continues at coordinate 2,471,615 of JAESIX010000009.1, read as the reverse complement.
AAAAAATGACCAAAGAAAAAATTGCAATATTAGGCTTTGTAATGAAAGCAAATCAACATTCGTTGTCATAATTGTAAATTACCAATCTATGGAACCTGTATTGAAACCCCAAAATATGTTTGCAAAAAGTGCTCTGGGAATAGTGAAAATTAAATTTCAAAAATTAAATATTTTTTATCATTTTTATCATTAATATTCCAATTTTTTGACTTTTTTTTGCTATTTTTAATTTAAAAATATCGAATTGGACTAAAAAATTAATAGTAATTTAAAAAAAAAATTTAAATATTTATTCATTTTTACATTTTATGAAACAATTTGACTAAAAGCATTTTTGCCTCAATAATTGATAAAAAAAGATTGTCGGGTCAATTGACCCGATCGGGCTTTAATGTCTTAAAAAAACTGGTCTTTCTAGTGTTTGAAAAAAAAAACGACAATTACTTTTTGAACACCCGTTACATATAAAATTCCAAAATAGAGGAATTTAAATTAGAATTAACTTTTCAGATGTCAAACGCTGAGCCGAAAAGCACACTCGATTTGGTTATCACAGATGTGGCAGAGTGTGTGTACAGTATTCAATATGGCTCACCTCTGGACAAGACAGAGAAAGGCTGACTTGACTCTATCATGGGACTACGAATTCAAATCAGTTAATTCTAAAAAATACAATAAGTTCATCTCGTCTTACTATAATTATAGAATGGGCGACTTTGCTTCAATCCAAAATTCCAATTCCAAATTTTTTGAGAAATATAAATTGGTCGCGTGCAAAAGCTCTGAAAATGGAAAATTCCGGAGAAAAAATTCAGATACCATGTCGATTGCAACAATCTTAAATTAGCATTTTAAAGCATCTTTTAACACTAGAAGCACCAAAATGAGTCAAAATGACTCGTTTTAAAAAATAAAGGATTAATCATATATTTTATGTTTAAATTTATTGAAATTATTGAATTTATTGAATAAAAATGATAAATTATTAAATCTTAGTCTCCTTTTTGACTTTAAAAAAAAAACAACATCGGTCAATTGCATTTTTTACAAATACTCTCTACTTTTATTGTAAAAAATACACACAATGCTTTTTTATATTTTGAACAAAAATTTTTCGCTTTATAATTACCACATAAACGAATTTGACATAAAACACGTTTAGGAGATTAATTAATTTTCCTGATTTTCTTGACTCAAAATCCTTTTACGGGCGCTCTTAGGGGTGCCAGATGACGTTGGAGCTGAAGTATTTTTGTAATTACTTTTGATTTCTTCAAAATGAAAAAAACGTTTCATTGATTAGTTCGTTTCACGATTCAGTCTATGTAGAACCAGAAGACCATTTTTACTCAAGAAGTTTTATTTGGTAAAAGCTCCAACAAGACGCTGGCCAATGCAGGCATTTTATAAAATCATTAATTTAGCTGGCATCAATAGCTGTATTTTATACAAGATCAGGAGAATTTATCTCCTAAACGTGTGTCATGTCAAATTCGTTTATGTGGTAATTATAAAGCGAAAAATTTTTGTTAAAAATATAAAAAAGCATTGTGTGGATTTTGTACAATAAAAGTAGAGAGTATTTGTAAAAAATGCGATTGACCGATGTTGTTTTTTTTAAAGTCAAAGATGAGACTAAGATTTAATAATTTATCATTTTTATTGAATAAATTTAAACATAAAATATATGATTTATTCTTTATTTTTTAAAACGAGTTTGCCTCGTTTTGGTGCTTCTAGTAATTTCTACTTGTTTTTGTTTAAAGACATAATTTTTTTTAAATGAATTTAATTAATTTTAATAAATTTTCTTATTTTTATGCTCGAATAAAAAAATCATGCTCAATTAAAAAAAATTGACTTGATTTTTAGAGACCAAAAGTCAAAAAAGAATCATTTTGACTCGTTGGTGCTTCTAGTGTTAATACTGATTTTTCTTTAAAAATGCCTAAGTTTCAATTACAAAACGTCAATTAAATCTGACCTTGATCCCTAAATTATTAGATAACTGAAGCGAAGCTTGATAACTGTAAGTTAAATTTTGGCCTTTGTTACTCCAATACACAAAGGGGATTCTAAATTGTCACCAAGGAATTATCGTCCAGTCTCGTTAACCAGTTTGCTGTGCAAGGTCTTTGAGAGCAAAGTAAAATATGTAATGACAGATCATTTACTGGTTAATAATCTCATATCTAGTTGGCCATTACTTTTCGTTATTTACATTAATGACATGTTAGAAATTATCGATAATGTAATTGAAGCTTACGAAGAAGACACAAAAATTAAGCCCATTATCAAAAGTTTCGGTTCGATCTTTGGTCTAAAATCGGACAAAGATAGCGTATGTAGATGGTCAAGAGAATGGTCTACTTTATTGAACAGTGATAAGTGTAAATTTTACATTGAATTGAAACATGAACACGAAATTTGATCACACTATTCATTCAAAACCGCTCAACAAGTCAGTTTGCCAGTTTATCAAAGATTAACAGCCTTTTTAATTTATCTGATTCACCTAAAGTTGGAGAGCTACTTAGTTTTCTGCATTGAAATCTTCAAAAAAATAAAATAAAAAATATTATTTTTAAATGGATTTTGCTTCTATGGATAGGTTGTTAAACTTATTTTGCATCAAACATACAATTTCTTTTTAAATTTTTATTTAGAATAAACTTTTAAAAAATTAATGATTTAAAATTAAAAATTGAGACATTTTTTAACTATATCTTATCATATCTTACAAGAACTACTAAATTTTTGCAAAAAATTACCAAAATTTAGATTAAATATTTTTATAAATTAAAAGATTTAAAAAAAAAAAATTCAAAAAATTTTTTGTTTAAAAAAAATATAAAAAAATTTATTAAAAATCAAAAAAAGAGCAAAAAATGACAATTTTTGGCCGAAATCGAATTTACCATGAATTACAGATATTGAGGTAATTTTACGCCAATTTACGTCAGCTTACGTAAGCTAACGTAATCTTAAGTAAAATAACACAAATTTCTGTTAGAACCATGTAAAATAAAAGCACTGTATCCAAAGTGACTTGAAATTGGATTCTCAAATCAAAAATGTGACCATAATGGCAAACCGTATATTGGGGACGATTCGTAGATCTTTTAAATTTCCAGCAACAAAAATAGTAGGCCTTTATACTGTTCACTTGTCAGACCTCATTTGGAATACGCCATCAGCCGATGATGTCCATACTTAAAAAAAGATATAACCGAGATCGTAAAGGTGCAGTTTAGAGCAATGCGGTTAGTTCCTGAGCTTGTAGATTTGGAATACTCACAGCGGCTATCTAAACTGGAATCAACAAGTTTAAAAACAAGAAGGATACGTGGTGATCTAATCCAAATGTTCAAACTAAAATGACATGAACAATATGGAGAATGTGAATTTCAGAAAGGGTATAAACTTCAACACCAGGTCTGGTAGCAAAAGTTATAATCTTAGAAGAAAATACAAGAACTTGGTGCGGGAAAGAGTAAGGATTTTTAATTCAGGAATCAATTTTTTTACAAACAGAGTTGTTGGTGTTTTGAATAAGTTGCCATAAGAAATTGTGAGTGCAATTAGTCTAACCAGCTTTAAAGCGAAGATTGACGTTTGGATAGCGAAGCACACTAAATCGACTGCTAAAACTCATAAGAGCTTGGCTTGGACTAGCTCAAAGTTTCAGTAACTACTACTCATACTACTACTACTACTACCAATTATAAAAATTAAAGTTTTTTAAAAGACATTTTTATTAATTTTTAGAATAAATATGTTGAAAATTATTATTCTTTTTAAAAAATATATATTTATAATTATTTAACAATACATTTCAATCTGTGTCCTTTTTCCTCATTTTTAAATTGAAATCGATTTTTAAATTTCAACACAATTGATTTTCTATTTCGCTTTTTGTAAAATGCAAAATTTGAATTATTTTAAATTGTTAAAATTTTTCAAATAACTACATAATAAGGGATCAATTTATTTTTATTTATTTTAATATTTTTAGTTTATATGTTAATTATTTTATAATAATTTAAATAAATGAAGTGTGTAACGCGATCTCTTGAGACATGGATAATAATAATACAATGAAGTTGAGTATTCGAAAAATATTTATTCGAAACTTTATCTGTATTCATTCATCGTATGACAACCAATGGAATTGAATAACTTAAAAAGGTTTCCCAATGTTAGTGTTTTAATTTTAATTGGAAATTTTAATAAAAAAAGTAATTTTTTTAGTTATACTTTGGAGCTTTAATATTACTATTACTGTACTTCTCTCTACTACTATTAATAAAAATAAAGTTTAATTATATATATATATTTTTTTTTTACAAAAATTCATTTTATTACATCGCCATTAAGGCGTTCATTTAAATAAATAATAGCAATAAAATTTTGAACATTCAAGCGTAAATTTTTTTTTTTGATTATATTACACTTAAAGTACTTTAGTCAATCTTTTTTAATCAAACAAATATTTTATTTTATTTTATAATTTTTTAAAAATTATTAGACAGTAATTGTAGATTATTAATTTTTGAAACAATTAGCAATGATTATCAAAATTTTCCTCTTTAAAATATAATTAAACAGTTTTTTAGATTAAAAAAGTTACAACCATTTTTTTTAATTGAAAGAGTTTATGGTTTGATTGATTTTAAAATTTGATATCCTTCGTATAGTTAAACATCATTCATAATTTGGCCAAAAATTCATTTAAAATTTTTCCAATATTTTACATACTATTGTTATTTTTTTAAAGCATCACATAATTTTTGGTTTGAGCTTTAAAAAATTCTTTAATTATTATCTTAATTCTTTTTTAGTTTATTAATTTTCTTTAATTGTATAAATCGGAAATTTTTGTAAAAAAAACGAAAATTTAATTTCAGTCTATAAAAATATTTTAGATTTTAAAAATTCCGGAATATTTATGTCATTTTCTAAAAATTTTTTTGTTCATATCTTTATATTTTCATTCTTTAGCTAAGTATTTTTAGTTTTGGAGCTTTCGTTTCACATTAAAATTTCATACAAGAAAAATTAATCAAATTCAGCTAAAATACGTCATTGAATTTAATTTACCTTAAAAATCAACACCTACTAAAAATAAATATTCGCATTGAATTTATTTAATTAAAAATAATTATATCTGAATTTTTTTGTTGAGGGAATTTAGACAAGAAATATGTATTACATATAAAGTTCTAATTGCTTAATTTTCTTTAAAATATATTTTTTTTAAATTAAACTATCTTATGTTTATCAAGCATTAATTCTGATCATTTTTGCGGTAATTTTTTTGAAATAATTTAATATTAATTTTTAAATTATTCGTTAATATTAATTTTGTTTTTTTAGCACTCAAACAACTATAGACTAAAAGAATTCATAAATTTTTTTAAACATTTACCGAAATAAATGAAAATAAAATTTTCTAGTATCTTCTAAATGCTAAAAAGTTAATTTATAAGTCCTTAATTTTAGCTCCAAATGCTTTTATCTGAGATTTAATTGAATTAAATTTTTTAAAAAAATTCGTTTTCTAATTTTAAAGCAGCTTTAAAGTTTTCTGTTTTAGCGACAGAAAAAATCCTTTAGATATTTACTTAAAAGTTTAAATTTCAAGAGAAAAAAAATGAATAAATTTCACTCAATGTTTTAATTTAAATAATCGTTGTTTTAGGTTATTTTTTTATTTGTTTCCTAAATTTTTGTATCAAAAACTCTTGTTATACAGACACAAATTTTGGCTTTAAAATGAAAAATATCAAGGTTTTTTGGAGATATTTTTTTTGTACAAGCTTTAAAAGTAATTTTAAATTAAAGAAACAATTTAACTCAAGCAAATATCAAAAACTTTCGCAACATATTTGCTCGGCATTCAAGGTAAGCGAGCTAAGAAATTGAATTAGAATTAATTAGTATAAAGTTGATGGGCAACTTTTCACATCAAAGCTTAATAAAATCATTTAACCTTTTTGTTACATCAAATTTCAACTTTTATAAAATATGATAAGCGCATTTATCATTAAATTGCGCAATAATTTTTTTTTTAATTTTACCGTGGATTCCAACAGCGATTTTTTTTCTGTCTTTGACTTTATCAATTTTTCCCATTAATTACAAATCCAATTAGAATAGAAATATCAGTAATGTTAATTTAAAATTTAGCAGAATAAACAAACTTTCTTAAAGCCTGAGAAAAAATTAAATATTATTTTTTAAAAAACTTTCATCAAAAGTTTACCTAAATTCGTGAGCTTAATTCTCGTTTGTTTACTTAACTAGAGATTTAATGCGTGAATTGATCTTATAGTTTGTTTAATTTACCTTTGGTTAGAAATTTGAGATTTTCAAGTGCCAAATAGGTACTCTTAGAATTTTAATAAAATTTGATTATTTGGCTTTCGGAAGATTTTCCATTTAGAATATTTTCATTTTTGATGTTATCAATTTCAAGGAAGGTGAAAAAATTGATTTTTGAAATATGATGCTCGAATGGATGATTTAGTTGCCCAAATTGACGTCTCTAAGATGAGAAATGACCGAATTTAAATTCAAAAATTATTCCTGAATTAATTAACCTATAGGAGGTAATTAAAAATATTCAAACTAGGCTATAGATAATGGATATCTGACATTCTGAAAAAATATTTATCCGTTTTCTAGATGATTTTGAGTAAAAATTCAAGATAATTTTTAAATTTAGCTTACTCTCGAAACCATAAGATAAGCTACATAAAATTAATATTTTTTTATCTAAAATCATTAATTTTTTTTAGCTAGTCTACATAATAACAACTCTATAGTTCGCGTTTTATAGTAATTTTTTTTATCAAAAAAAATGAAATTTAATTTTTAAATTACAAAAAATATGTAAAAATTTAATTTTGACTTTGACGGGAGTTTTTAAGCCTTTTTAGAATAAGAAATTCTTTAGGCAATATGATGATTCATTTTTAAGTCAGTTGGCGTGATGTAAATTTAAAAGGAACTGATTCATAATTTTAAAATTCAAATTCAAATTTCTTTTTTTTAGAATATTTTTTTTGAGTTTAGTAATTAATTTTGGGGATTTGGAATGAATTCATTATCGTCTTAGCAGATTATTTTACTGTTCATTTTCTAATTATAATTTTTATTTTTTGGATTGATGTATCATAGTGGAAATAACAAATTAATAAAATTTTCTCTTTTGGATAAATTTAGCAATAGTTTGAGAAAAAAATATTTTTTTCCATTAACTATGTTTGCGCAAGTTTTCAAATTAAATTTTGATCAAAATATAATCTAATTGTAGCCAATTTTATTTGATCACTAGTTCTAGTATGGGTTGAGCGGAAATTTTATCTTATTTTAGATATTATTATAATATAATATTAAATTTTAAGTTGATTGCAAAATGTAACAAAAGTAGTTTTCTTAAATTTGAATAGGATTTATTTATGTGTTTGATTGTTCATAAAGTGGAGCATAAATCAAATAAAGGAAACTTTTTTAAATATCAAACTTTACCTAAACCATTTACATTCGGAAAATTAAATATTTAAAATAAAATTTTGAGAGTATTTGTTTAAAATTATGCTGGAATAAACGCTACTGTTGAAGACTTGATTAGTCGGCAGCGAAACCCCCAGCTCAAAAGTCAAATGCTCAGTCATTATTTTAAAATTTGTTTCAAAAATTATGAATTTTGTATATTTTGATTTAAAATTATTAAAATTTTTTTATCGCTTTTCAACTCCTAATTAGAATTTTTGACTTTAAGAGCTCAACAAGAGAGAGAGAGAGATGCACATCGTTTTTGTTCTCTTGTTTTTAGAATTTTAAAATTATGCAAATAATTATTTAGACTCGGATTAAGAATCGAATTTAGGACCATGTTTATCTATTTTTTATTACCTAAATCGTCCTAAACATACTTTTTGTCCAAGGTGCTCGTCTAAATGCTAAACCATTTGACTTTTAGTCTCCATGCCGATTAAAGTCAAATAATATTTTGTTCAAAATTGATTTAAACCTAAAAATTAATACTAATTCATTTAGTTTATTGATTTAGCCAAAATCTAGTCTATTATTCGAGAATTAAGTGATTTGATCTTATCTATTAACAAATAGTAGGAGACTTTTCTTCTTTTTCTTTTCCTACCATACCAAACACGACTTTTGATTATGAAATTTTTTTTCATAAATTTAAATTTTTAATTAAATCTGGTTTTTTAGATTGGAAAAACAAATCTAAAGTAGAATTTTCCATGGCCAAGCTAAAGACAGCCTAAGCGAAAGAAGACAGATGGTTATGGAAACAGACACAATCAGCAGTACTTACGAGACAAAGACGGCCAAAAATTACTCGCTGGACAAATTGACCAAGAACTACGTTAACTCGGCCACTCTCTTGATACAGCCTGACACCTTGTCTCAAAATGCTCTGAATTCAAACGAAATACAGGCTTTGGAGAATTCGGTTGTTTTGGAAAAGAGTGAAAAATTCATCCAAATCGAGCCCTCCGTGTACTCCGACCAAAATCTAAATTCTGACACCGTAAGTTAAATTTTTTTGAAGAAAAATTTTATTTTTTTTTCTCAAGAAAGCTTTCAAAACTTTATAAAAATAATAAAAATCGTGTTTAGAGACAAAAACTTTATTTAAATAAACTTGTTTTTCTGTTAATTTTCTAAACTAGAAAAAAAAATTTTTCAAATTTAAAAAGTTCAACTTTAAGCAATTTTAGACCAGTGGGACACCCAATTCAAGATTAGTTCTAAAAGACAATTTTTTCTAATTCTTGATTTTTGCTTTGAGCCATAAGCAATTATTTTCTTAGCTTTTGATTATTTAAGAACTCGAATAATGGAAATATAAACGAAAATAGCGTGAATACATCTCAAGCTGCCAACTCGAACAATAGCAACACAATAGGCAGTGGCAGTGGAGGTCGCTTTCTGGCAATACGCAACTGGCTCAAGCAAAACCGATGGCGAAAAAAGGACAAAACAGTGTCGCATTCCACGTCACCGCTTGTAATTCAAGAAATTCAGACATCTAATCAGGACAAAGACCCGCTTCAATCCAACTCATTAGACAAAAAAGCTATGAAAAAAAATGCCAAAAATGGTAAGAACAACAAATTTAAAAAGCTTAACAGCGATTACAGTCTGAATAATAATTCCAACAACACTAATAATCCAGCTACACTAACCGGTGTAAATACTAATTCATTAACTAGCTGTAGCACAAATGTGACTGACCCGTCCGTGACCAATCTTGTCGAAAATACTCCGCTTAAAAATTTAACAAATAACAGTAAAGTAATTTTGACCAGCTCGCCGAATAGCATGGCCACCAGCCCTGGTCCCAAATCGAAAGCAAACACACCCCTGACCAATGGTAGCTTTGGTCAATTGGTCAATAACTCTCAAATTGGTCCAGATAAAAAAATTACTGATAACAACACCGCTTTGATTTACGTTAATTCTAATATTGTTCACAATTCGCAGCTCACTAATAATGCTTCACCTTTAACCACAAATCCGAATTATAGAAGTAAGATTTTTTTGATAAAAATTCACTAAGATTGTGATTATTATTTTAAATGAAGAAGAGCGATTTTTAAAATTAAAATTTGATTTTTATCTTGATTTAAAAAAAATCAAGAAATTAAATTACTTTATTTGTCATTTTTTTCTATCTAGATATTTTTTGTTTTAGTTGAAAACCAATATTCAAAAAAAAATTTTGTTTTAATTTTCCTTATCTCATTAACGGGTTATTTTTTTGCTACTAAAATTTTTTTTTTAATTTAATTTTTAAAAAAGATAAAATTAACTGAGATAATTGCTATTTAAGAATAATTTTTGTTAAATCTTTATTATTTTTTTATTATTTATTTGTTTATCTGTGCCGAGTTAAAGGTCTTTCGGATTAAAAAAAAATCAAATGAAAAACTCAAAATCAGATAAAATTAGTTAAAATAAATTAAAATAGACAAATTGAAAAAGTAATGACAGGTTCTTCAAATTTAAATATTGACTCAAAATAAATCACTAATTTGCTAAATAAAGTCAATTTTAATACTGTTTCACTTAATCAAGGTTATCTTAAATTTACAGAAAAATATTTTCCCTTCTTCCTAGACCGTCAGATACTAAAACCTTTGATACTTATTAAATATATTTTTGATTTCTTTATTTTTTATTATAATTTACTTTATAATTCAATTTTTATTTATTGAGTAAACACCACGTGGGCGTTGAAAAGTTAAGAAAAGAAAAACAAAAATAAAACTCTTTCTTCTTTTTTTTAATAAAATATTAGTAATATAATTGTTGATTACAAAAAAAAAACATAAATTAAAATAAAGTTTAGAATAAAATTAAAAAATATATGAATTAATATTTAATTTTTAAACCTAAGGAGCTGATTATCCATTCACATGAATAAATAAATATTTAGTTATATTATCACCTTTAGACTTACTTACTTATATGATTCGAGTAACGTTTAAAAAAAAAAGAGATGTTAAATACACTTTTTCCTAAGAAAAATATATCAATTTTAAAATGTGAGTTTATTTTTTTAAAACATGTTTTTCAAAGGTAGCACTTTTGCACTTTTTTCTGATATGAAATAACAAAAATAAACGAAATTTCAAGTTTAATTATTCCAAAAAAAAAAATACAAAGGTTTGATTAAAGAAAAAATTAAAAATTTGAATTTATCTATAATTAGTGAAGCTTTATTTACAATTTTAAGTAATTGATTCCAATAAAATATAGAATTTTTTAATTTTTGATTGACTTCAACTTGAAAAATTTCATAAAAATACTTCCTCTGGGTGTATTTATTAATGCTCATTGCTCTTTTAGTAAAAACAATCAAATTACTTTGTCAAATATTCAGCTCTTTTATTTATTAGTCATTTACAATCTAATAAAATAAATGGAATTATTTAGAACTAATTTATTATTATGACTTTTTATTTAATCTTTAAGTATCTAAGAAAATAAGATTGTTTCAAATTCTGATAAAAAATCGATTAGAAAAAAATGACTTAATTTTTGTAAATAATTTAAGATCTCAAGTCGATAAAAAGGATAGCTTAGGAATTTAAAGAATTTGCATACTGTTAAAAAAAACCTCATTTCTAAATTAAAAATCATATTATGAATCATAATTCGTTTAATTTAATTAATTAAAATAGAATAATAAAAAAATGATCTTATTCATATCTTATTTTTTTTTAGTTTTATTGGAAAAATCTGATTAGATTGTGTAATAAACAAAAATTGGCTTCAATTTTCACAAAAAAATTTTTAATTTTAATAAATTAAATCGATAAACTTAAATCAAAAATTGATTTCAATTTTTTTTTAATTCTAAATTTATGGAAAAATTTTTTATCCAACAGTTCATTCTTTCTTCCATAGATAAATTTAAATTCAAAACACTCATCACTTGATCAATCCACATTTTATTCAACTTTTATGAAAAAAATTTTACAAAATTGATTTTTACTAAATAATAGGTTTTTATCATTTTAGTATATTTTTAAATTTTTATTGTGATGTTTTAAACAGTATAATATTATTTTTGAATCCCGTTCAAAGAAATCATGATTTAAAATTCATAATTTTATTTAAGAAAAAAAATTTATAATTATTAGTATTATTTCAGAAGGCATTTGTTGGGTGATGATAGAAAAAAAAATGAAAATTATATCAAATAAAGGTAAAACAAAATATAAAATTGAAAAATAAATTGACATATGGCAAAAGTTTCGAAACGTTTAAGGAATGTTCAAATAACCGTGAATGCATGTGCTATTTTTTTATAAAATATCAAACTTTTAAATATTGGAAACCTTTTAGTGTATTGAAATTTAATTTGAAAATAAAATAAAACAGAAAATAGAATGAATAAATGATGGGATAAATTACCATTTTGAATGTCATTGGTGATTTTATTATGGCTGTTAATTACCTCTTCTTTGAAAATTTGCTGTTGAAATTAATTACTTTTTGTTGAAAATATAAAAATTCTTTTTTCGACAATAAATTTCCTTAACGACTTGACATTAATTAATTTTTGCATATTTTGATTTATTCTTGTTGAAAATAATTTATTTTATTATTCATAGTGTTTATTTTGGTGCCAAAAAAAATTTAAACTAATTTTAAATATGTTTTAAAATTATTTAATTAATTAATTTAGTTATTTTATAATTTTTATCAGGATGAGTTTAAACATTAATGACTTGTAGATTTAGTGCAAATTTTCCTTTACATAATTAGAAATTATTCTTAAAGGATTAGGAAGGAAAAAAATTCTAGCAAAACCATCATTTTGTTTATCTATTATTTAGTCAATTTTTATTAATTAAATCTTTTTCAAAAAAATAACAACTAATAAGCATTAAATTTTGACGTTAGTAAAAATAATCTTTTGCTTTGAATTTTTAAATAGCTTTTAGGAATTTAAGCTGTCCTAAATTTAGATAATAGATAACACAATCTTAAATAAATAGACAAATTTTTACAGAAAATAATCCAAAATCTAGATAAGCTTCCAAATTAGGAGAGGATCCCTGGTAGAACTAAAAAAAATATCCATTATGTCATCAGATCAAAGCTACGATAGTTAGGAAAAATTTTGTAAAGATTTGTCAAAAGAGAAAAATTAATTTTTTTAAAGAATTAAACCTTAAAAATTTTCGATGTCTTTGTTCTAAGATGGTATAATTCGAACACAGATAATTGAAAAAATCAGCGACTTTAAACTTAGCAAACAAACTTTCCTAAATGATATAAAATTATACAAATACTATTTACAAAAATATTCAAATAGGGTGTGAAAAATCGGAAAATAAGTCTTAAAAAATTATAAACTCTACTTAGGAATTAAAATTGAGTTTGTAAAAGATAATTAAAAATTTTAGTCTCTAGATAAGATAAATCCTGGTGTTAAACAAATTCAAATTCGAGCACTAGAAATCAAGGTGGGATAGAAGATCCAAGAATGGAGGCTTTTTATGTTATTTTTTAAAATAAACTAAAAAATTTGAGCTATTCAAATTTTTACTTTACCAAATACTTATTCAAAATAAATAGATAATAAAAATAGGAAAAAACCCAAAATGTACATAATCATTCCGATTGATTTAGGACACCTGGTAGAACAAAAAAATAAAAAACTTTTGTCGTGAGATTAAAACTACGAAAATTAAGGAAAATTTTGGGAATTAAGGAACATTTAAAATTTTTTTCTTTAATATAATAAATTTTTAAAATTAAAATAAAAGAGCAGAAAAACAATTATCTAATGACTTAATTTCTTATTAATTAAAATTTTGTTAATCACAATTATTAAAGATTGCTAATTTGTGAATAAAATAAAACCTAAAAAATCTCCAAGGCTGTTTGAACTGCCTCACTTTAAGCCGATTTACCATTTACCTTTTTTTTTTATTTTATTGAATAATTTTTGAAAAGCAAAAAAAAATAAAATAATAAGATATATTTTAGATTAATTCGAAAACTAGGTTAAAGATTGTCCGAGGGTGGTGGCAAATTTTTTTAAATAAAAATTTTAAATAAGCTTTAAAATCTAATCTGCCCTAAATTTCCTAATCTGATTACCAAATCCAAATAAAAAGATAAATTTTTGTTTATTTTTGAAAGGAACTCCTAACTCAACTGGTCTAGTTCGCCGTCAGCCCTTCAAAACCCGACTGGAGACTACTTTGCCATTTGTGGACAAAGCAAAGCCTTACGAAGAAGACTATTCGGACGACGACCAAGAACAAATCACCAAACAGCATAATCTGCACAAAAGCGCCGAATTGTGTGCCCAAAACCACGATTCAGAAAAAGCAGACTCTCCACCGCAGCGATCCTCGGTCGAAGAGTCCCCGCTCTCAAAACAGACACCCGTTCCGACCAAGCCGCGGACCATAATCACTCTTCCTCACCTAATTGGACGGCGTTCCAACCAGACCACGCCGACCAACGGCTCAAAAAATCCAATCATCATCCGTGAACGAATCGAAACGCCAACAAGTCCTCGAACGACATTTTGCCCAAGTACATCTAATGTAAATAGCCAAGTGACCAAGTCTAGTGAGGACATCTCGCGCCAAAATACGCCCAAAATGACCACAGGCGTCCTGGTTGTTCAATCGCCGACCAAAAGCCCGGCCAAAGTCGCCGCCGAAGGTAGCGACAATTTGCCCAGTGTCCAAGAACGCATCGAACAATTCCAACAGATAACAAGACAGCGACAAGTCAACCCAAACACGGCCAATTCAAGTCCACAAAACTTCAAAAATCAAATCCTGTTCAATCGGCTCAACAGCTCGAATGAAAAAGAGTCGCCCAGAATTATTAAAATATTCAACAATGGACCATCGAATTCCTCTTCGCCACAGACAGACTCACCAAAGAACACGGCCAAGCTAAACCAGACAAGCAAGCTTAATTTCCTAAGCTCGTTCACCTCGTCGGAATCGTCCATCCGCGACTTCACCGACACTCTGACCAAAAACCAGTTCATGAACAATTTTGGCAACATGCTCTTCAACAACAATTGTCCAAGTGGTGAGATGGAAAAAAATGGCAGAGAAGCGGAGCAGAAAAAAGCAGGTCTTCAGGCAACAAATTTGCAAGGCTCGGACAATGAGTCCGATCCGGAAGAGAATGGTGATTTGAACAAGATGAGCTTGTTGGCAATCAAAGTACAAAGAAATAATAGTTTGGCCAGATTTTTGAAAGAGAGGCCGCAGCTAAGAGAGCTTCAGGAAAAAAATATACTGCACAAGAACACGGACGAGCAGCGCAAGGTGGAACGAGAGGAGATCGAAATTAAGTTGGACCGAAAGTTGAGTCTCAGACCGACACCCAAAGAGCTGGAGGAGAGAAACATTTTGCACTGCAAAACTCAAGAGGAATTGAATAAAGAAAAGGAAGAGACCAAGAAAATGCTTGTTAGGAAATTGAGCTATAGGCCGACCATTCAAGAGCTTAAGGACAAACGCATAATAAGTTTTTGTGACTACATTGAGGTGAGCGAAGTGGACGACTATGACCGACGAGCGGACAAGCCTTGGACTCGCTTGACGCCTAAAGACAAAGCGATGATCCGAAATGAGCTAAATTTGTACAAAAGTACCGAGATGGAGGTGCACGAGGAGAGTAGGCACTTGACTAGATTTCATAAGCCATAGGTCTCTATTTGCTTGTTTTAAATAGAAGAAAAATTTTTTTAACAATTAGAAAATTCCATTGATTAGAACAAATTTGATATGAAAATACTTTTTATTGTGTTTTTTTTTTTTGGAAAAAATAGATAATTTAAATTTTTTTTTTGCTATTGGATATTTTAAGTTTTTTATAAATTTTATTTTGAAAGATTAACATGATTTTTTTTGAAATAAATTTCTTAACATTTTAAAATTTTTTTTGTTTTCAATTAACTTTGTAGAAATAGATTATTTCACATAATTTAATAAGAATCTGACAGATGTTATTAAGACTCGAAATTAATATGACTAAATGCAGTCTATGATTTAGGGCACCATAAAATGATCAAAAACTTACAATTTATTTATTTTAAAAATAAATTTGGGAATTTCCCGGGACTTACCCGAACGGCAAAAGCCTTCTTTTCAGCCCCCTTTTTAATGTTTGTTATTTAATATATAAACAAAAATTAAAATAATATAAATTAGAAGTAATTGAAAATCTAAGATTAAAAAAATAAATTTGACTTATTATACAATTTACATTTTTCTCACATAAAAACTTTTCAAACAAAGTAGATAATAATATTCTGTTCTATTTCAATTCTTTTTTAGTCAAAACTTTTCTTCGTCGGACAGTTATTCAAATGAAAAAGCTTGAGCTCATAAGTTTATTAATAAAATTAATTAAAAAAGTATGAATGAAAACTCCCTTTAAAATGATATCTGGAACGCCATACTTTAATAAGTTGAGAAATATCTTACAGAGCAAAGAGACATTAGTCGAGCGAATGCTAGCTTTTTTTTCAAAAAAAATAAAATTCAGATGCAACAAAGTGAGGAAGTAGAAACTTGAAAATTAAATAATATAAATGCTTGTATTTATTTATTTATTTAATTAAAGTTTAAGTCCTATGGACAAATTAATTAAAAGAATCAGAAAGGACTAAATTAGGTAATTTTTCGTAATTTTACATAATTTTAAAGTAAGCTTAGGTAATCTTACGAAATATTAGTCGGTAAGGATGTGTAATTTTACGAAAAATTACGTAAGCTTACATTTAAATACGTAACTTTTAGTAAAACCGATCCTAAATGCTTACGGCCAAAAAAGTGAGGATTTTGGTAAGAAAAATGTAAAATTGGCTTCTTTTCCAAAATTTTTAATCTAAATTATTTTGAAAAATTAAAAAAAATATCAACATTCCTTATCGTTTCTTAGATAATTTTTCGTAAAATCAAATATCCTTACCGATCTATATTCACGTAAAATTACGAAATTTAACCAATTCTTGACCTTTAATAAAAACACTGTATTAAATATTTTAATTAGATATTTTAAAAAAGGTAGAAATTTTAAATAGATAATTTAGTGTCTATTTTACATTTAAGTGAAAAATTCAGTTTGTTATACACATAAAAATGATTTAGATTATTTAAAATACAAAATTCGATTAGGTAAAAATAGTATTGTATCGGGTCAGTTAGTCCAGAATTGTTACATTCAAAGCACTATTCAACCAAAAGAATACTGAATACTAGATTTTATTTATTTGTTTATCTGTAACGAGCTAATGCTCCTTCAGAATAAAAATATATAAGAGAAAAAAATTAAAATAAAGTTAAATAAGATAAAAAAAATTTAAAAAAAAGGATCAATAAGTCTAAGTAATAAAAAGAAAATTAAATCAGTAAATTAAATTAGACTAGATCATATTCAGTGAAATTTATACGAGTCAAATATTCTCCTTTTGGAAACTGTTTAATGAAAGAAGTATTCTCTATATCAAATATTTTATAGTTTTTTTCTTTAGTAATAAAATACTTTTTTAAAAGATTGCTGATTGAAAATTTGTTTAACAAAGAATAATTTATGTTTGTAAAAAATTTGTCGAATTGACAACAATTTTAGTTCTTTGTTAAAAGGCTTTGTTTTGGTTATTATATTACTTATTATTTTAAATTTTTTATATTACTTTGTTTTGCTATGGATGCAATCAAAAACATTAGTCATGCTCAAAATATGTGTATCAAAAATGGTTGCTAAACACATTGAAAAATTCAACAAATTAACAAATAATCAACAAATTTTGATGATAAGCATCTATTTGCCACGATCTATAAAAATTAAATCGAATAAATGAATATGTTTCTTTAAAAAAAATTGATGTTAAATTATAAAATATTAGGTATCCCATTTCAATTTTTAGCCAGATCCATTTAATATAATTTAATGCTTTTTTTAAACATTAATAATTTATAAAAAATCGAAAAATTTATTTTTTATAAATTTTGTTATCATGCGATACTTATAAAATATTTTCTTGCTTTATTAAGCTTTTAAAAACGCTCTGATAAACATCCAAACAAATTTCAGGCATCAAAATACGATCAAAAAAAGCAAAGTGCGGCATGACTTTATTAATTTCATGCTTTGAGCCTTCAATAAAAATCAACAACGTAATGTTTAACTAACTGTTAGTTTAAGGCTTATTTAATTTTCATTGATTATTTTTTATTCATTTTATCATTATATACCAGCATTTTGGATGCATTGAATTTTTTAAATAAAAATACTAAAATTATAATTTTGGAAAATTAAATTTATTAAAATTGAATGAAAGATTTTTGCCATTGTCAAATTTCACACAAAAATTCCAATACAAAAATGAAAAATTTTTCTAACTTTTGTTCTAAATGTCAAAAACTTGATTTGCAAGTCTAACAACTTTTGTTTTACCTACCGCGAAAGTCTGCAAAATCTGTTTGCGTTTTATTTTTAATAGTTTTAGATAGGGTGCAATTTTGCAGAATATGCACAGATTTTGCATATTTTCGCGATAGGTGAAACAAAAGTTGTTACACTTTCACAATTCCAGATTTTTTAAATATTAAAGGAGATTGTTTATAATGAAAAAAAATGTTTTATGTCAATGAACATATTTAATGGATGTTTAAAAGTCCCAAATTTAAAGTCCAAATCATTAAACAAAAAAGTCCGGACTTTGACTTGACTTGGGTGACTTATAAATAATTCTGATGAAGAAGTTTTTATGAATTTTAAAGAAAAAAATGACATGATACTGCAAAAAAAAAATTCCAAAGTTTGAAGTTGCAAATTATCAGCAAATTATCTAATTATAAACTAATTATTATTAGAAAGAATAAACGAAAGTAGATAATTTAAATCGATCTGTTCAAAGGACCGCATAAATAAAATTTTGGCAGCCTAATTTCATAATAAGAATCAATATCTAAAAAACTAGAAAAAAAATTTTTTTTGCTTAATTATTCTTAACATTTGGTTAACATTAAAGATGGTTCAAATAATATGAAAATATATCTTTGTTTAGATTGTTTAATAATTTTTGCTCACGATTACTAATATTTGATCATAAACTTCAATTTTTTAAATAAATGAAACAATTACAAATGAAATGTTATATATAATTTCTTTAGCAATCCTCTGTTTATCATATTCCTTTAGAAAAATTCTTCATTCAGTTGAAATAATTATTAATATCTATGATTTATTTGTTTATTCTGTATAAATTCCTGATTTTTTTTAAATAAAATTAGAATTTATCAAATATTTATTTATCAAAATAAAAAACTACTTAAATTTTTTTCTTGAATTTTATAACAACCTGAATATAAAAAAATTGTAAATTAAAATAAAAAATTCTTTTTAATTAAAACCAAAAACCGGTTTAGAGCGATACAACACATCAGCCATTTTAAACATTTTTTTATCAAATTCAAAAGAAATATTTGTACCAGCTTAAAATTGCGTTTAAAAAATACACATTTACAAAATAAATTAAAAACATTTTTACACATAAAAATAAATGAGATTTTAGATAAAAAGAAATAGCAATCCAGTTTTGGTTGATAAAAGTTCGATAAACAACAGCTTTTAAAGCTTAAACATCTGTAATTATTGGCTTATTGGTAGACTTGGTTAAAAGTTTGATTAAATTTTTCCAATTTGAATTGGACAATGTGTTCTGGCCACAAATGATATCTTTGCTTTGGTTAAATTTTTCCTCGTTTAAGTGAATAATTTTTCCGCCATAGATCGGATTTTCTCGAGTATTTTCGGCAAGGTACGGAATTTTGAACTTATTCTCTTGACTTGGCAAATCTCTTGCCAACAAAGGCTGCTCTATTTCGACTTCTATTTCATTTGTTTTTAAATTGTACAAATTCGGCACTTGTTTATTAACATCCGAATGACTAGTTGATAAACTAGACGAAGTTGTGTGAGTCAAGTTGGAAGGATTGAACGACGATGTCGAAGTGGACAGCCAGTAATTGCTTGGATGAAGTCTGGTGTTTTTTGGACAATCTGAGCATTCTGAAGCACGTGACTTGGACAATATTTCAAAATATTTTTCATCATTAACTTGCCCATCTTTTCTCTTGTTCTCTATGTGCGCATTGACCGATTGGTACTCGGGAAATTCAAGAAATTCACCGAACACCTTAACTATCTCGCTAAACTGTGGTCTATTTTTTTGCTCCAAATTCCAGCACTGCTTTATAATCTGATCGTATATTTCGGCTTTGCATGCATCAGGTCGTTCCATTCGGTAGCCTGATTTCAATTTTTCAAATATTTCCTCTTGTTCAATGGAAGGATATGGTGTGCAGCCATAAGAAAATATTTCCCAAAGTAAAACACCGTAGGACCAAATGTCCGACTCTTTGCTTACTTTTTCAAAACTCAAAGACTCCGGGGACATCCATTTGAAAGGCACTTTACCCTTTGATATTTTAAAATTATTTTTTTTTTTTTTGATGAAAATTTTAAATTACGTTTAAATTTTGAACATAGTAATAGTTGGATTTTATGTTTCTAGCGAGACCAAAGTCAGCTATTTTTACCGAATTGTAGTCATCTACCAAAATATTTCTTGCTGCCAGATCCCGATGAAGTATCTAAATACAAAAAAAATTAAATTTTTAATTATAAAATGTTTGACATCTTTTTTTACATTTTTAGAGTGCAGATAAGCCATGCCTAATGCTGATTGATAAGCATACAAGAAAAGCAAATCGGACTCAATTTTTTTTTCACCAAAATAATCATTTCTCAAAAAGTCCTTTAAGTTGCCAAATTTGGCGTACTCTAGCACAATATTAAGACTTTGGTCTTCAATACAGTAGCCTATTAGGTTAACTATGTGAGGATGCTGTCCGACTGACAGCATTAGCTGAAGCTCTTTGAACATTTCGTAGTAATTGTACTCTGTAGCGTGTTCAGGTAATTTTTTTATCGCTACATCAATTGATTTTGACGATTTACCGTCGGACGTACAACTGGAATAATCGTAGCCCGAGTCCACGTCCTGTCTCGGCTTCTCACTATTCAAAAAGCCGTGTATCACAATTCCAAACGCACCCCTTCCAACTTCTTTGTCCAACTTTAAGCAATCTAGCGGTATTTTCCATTTTTGTACCACTTCTTCTTCCAACAATGCTTCTATGGATGATGAACTGTGGTATTTTTCTTGGAAATTTTTGAAATCTTCTTCAGTCAAATAAAATTCGTTCTTAAAATTTAAAAATATTTAATAATAAATTTTTTTTAATGAATTTTTAATTAAAACTTCTAAAGAATTCTACTATTTTAAATGAAAAAAATTTTTTTCTAAAAATTACATAAATATACTTTAAAAAATTTGTAAAATAAGTTTTTTAAGTGTTTTTTTTGCCGATTTCAAAAGAAAATTTTAGTTAATTTTTGAAGTAATATTTTAGTTTTTTAAAACATTGACTGAATACGAACAACTTAAATGGAAAAAATAAAAAATTCCTAAAATTAAATCCTTAAATAAAAGATTTTAGAATATGAATGTTTAAAAAAGATATTTTTAAATTTAATATTTTGCTCAATTTTTAATTTTAAATCGTTACAATCGCCGCATACTTAAACCAATACTAATATAATTAGAAAATATATTTAATTTTATCTATTTTTTTATTATGAGTTAGGAAAAATTTTAAATTACAATAAAGGGTTTACTTACTTTTTGCATGTGGTCTCTAGCTTGTTCGGCATGCTTAATAGACCTTAGTCTTCGGCCACATAAAAGTGTCAATATTGTCATTATCATGATCGCCAACGCACTTATACTAATCAATAGGTAAAGCCATACATTTGACTTTTTTATTGCAGGTAGCACCTTGAGCTCGACACTTGAGCAGGAAAATTTTGGATTTTTATCATCAACAAAATTTTCTTGTAAAGCTTTTCTTTTGTCGTTGACACTCAATTTTGATTTAACAAGACAGCAAATGTACCATCCGGCATTTTCGGGTGTTATATCTTTAAGCTCCAAAATAGAGCCGAAGCCGACCGATTTGCTAAAGTTATAATAAATAGTTTCAGAGTTTTGTGGCAATAGTTCGCTGTTATGCTTGAACCATTGGTAGCGGTCAGGCTCATCGCTTCCTGACGGCTTTTCACAAGTGAACTGAGTGTCGGAATTTTCGCCAACTTCTTGCCGAGTGGGAGATATAAGAGGTGGCTGAAAAACTTCAATAAAATTTAATTAAATTCAAATTTTTTAAAAGTTTTTATTTACTTGGACAATTTGAACATTCCAATTTATAGGTTTTAAAAGCACCACTTAGGGAATTGTGACAGCGAAAAACAATATCAAACAAGCTTAGATCATTTAGACTAATTATCAAACCATATGTTTGAGACTAAAACATTCAATTAAAAATAAATGTCATTTTTATCTCTATTTAAATATTTACATTTAATTTTAATTGAGAATTAATGTCGCTACTCTCCACATTATAATACCATTGAATGAAGGGCAAATCTTTAGAGCTTTTCTCATCATTATCAACACATGAATCCAGCTCTACTGTTTCTCGAAAATTTTTAATTATTGTGACATCTTAATTTATTAAATTAGACCTAGATAAAATTTTAATTTTTTTTTCAATTTACCATCATACACCAAAAAAATGTAACTTTCCACCAAATATTCAATGTGGTCAATTTTTTTGGCCGAGTATACGCAATAGTAGAGGCCAGAGTTGGAAAATTTGGCGTTATCTATCCAAACTTGGTTTTTGTTCCATTGTTTATCAATGAGATAGAAAATTTTGTTATATTCGATATAGGAGTTGATTTTCATGAATCTTTTGTTTGACTCGCTGGACAGACTCAGGGATCTGTTGAATATAAGGCGGTCAAAGGTGAACTCATTAGTCACATTGGCATAGCATTCTACTTTAAATTTGGCACCAAGTCGCACTTTGTTTATGGGTTCCTGGTCAAGCTTGACCACTCGCTCGTACGCAGCGATCAGCTGCACAACCAAAACTATCAAGAATAATTTAATCAGCATTGTTTTTTCAAAATGGCATTTTATCAATTAAATCTATTTTAAATGGCAAAAATTAAACAATTTGTCTAAAAATTCTGCTAACTAAAGCCGAAGAAATTTTTCATCAACGTTATAGAGCCTTGATCACTAAACAAAAGGTGTATTAAATTTTTGTTTTCAATAACAACTGAAACTAAAAACCAGTAACCGAAATTTCGAAGCTTTGCCAAATATTTAACATCTAAGTCTTCTTTGCATAATTTCTGTCAAGTACACTGGTAAATTTTAAACAAACTTTGAAGAATTACGCATATACAGCCTTTTCTATTTTAGATAAGCTAATAAAATATTTTTGAAATTTATACGATTTAAAATATCAAAGCTAATTTAAATCATAATTAAAAATTAATGTTTTAGCCAATGCTGGCTCCGACTTAGGCTCAACAAGCATTTACCTTTTTCTGCTTTTTTTTTTAATACCTTTAGAGAAAGTAAAATTTTAGGGGTTTCCAAAAAAAATTAAACAAACAATCCTGAATTTCTAGAAATTTGATTTTAAGAAATTGAAAATAACGCTTGTTCAAAATGTTCGTGGCACAAGATTCGAATCAATAGACTTTATCAAGGTAATAATGTGAATATCTTTTACACTTTTTTTTTATAATTTTTTTGCTAATTTAAATTTGTTTCAAGCACCTTGAGCTAAATAGATTAGTAAATATAAGAAAAATAATCTTTTTGAAATTGATTCTACGACAAAAAACCCTTGAAAATTTTTAAAATAAGTTTATTTACATTTAAAAAATTTAATCAAAAAATATTCATCAAAATGTAAATAAATTCCGAGCTTTGTTCGAGCTCAGACTTTACGTGATCGACAATGATGTGATCTTTGGTTTGGATTTCAGGACCTGAATCGAGGATTAAAATTTTTAAAACTGTTTGCATAATTCTATACCTTGTCATTGATATTTACAAACGCATTGTTTTGGCTTATTTGGTGTCAATTAAAATTTAATTTGAATAAAAGAATACTTTTTTTTTTGTTTAAATTTATCTTATATAGATAAGGTTGTCATGGAATTCGAAATACTAATGCTACGAGTTAAAGATTAAAATGTAAAAATTAAATTAATTATATGGCTTTAATTTTGAGCAAAAGTTTGAAAATAAAATTAAATAGGTGTCTTTAAAGTTTCTTAAATACTCGAATAAAGCCTACATTTAAGCAAACTGTTTATATAAGATATGTCCTGAGAGGAAATAGCTTTTAAAACCATCCTGTATACGTAAATTGTGATTAATTAGTAGAAATAACTTAAGGATAAATTAACTTCTTGTTTTATGAAAATTTAACGCTTTGACTCACATCATAAATAATTTTCAAAACTTTACTTTTTCTTGGGCTTATTTGGCAAGCATATTACGCAAGCGCCGAATTGGAGAATCAATTTCTAATCAATTCAAATTATTTAGGCCTCAAGGTTAGAATTAGAAAAAACTAGCGTAGGAAGATTAAGAATCACTTTGTAGCTATAAAATAATATTATCTTTTCGACCTAATTGACTTCCGGACTAGTTGATTTACGCAAAAAGAAAATTTATATGAAAATGATTGTAAAATTTAAATTCAACTTTATTCAATTAATTTAGATTAGAAATGACGGATTGATAAACAATAACTCCGAGTCTGAAATTTTCACCAAAATTTTTCTTGCTGATAAAAGCAGCATATGGCCACATCGAAGAACACTTGCTTAAAAACTTGGAGCTCTCAAGCACTCGAAGTTAAATTAACTCTCTCTCTAAACATTTTAATTGCTTCCTTGTTACGTAAATAATAAAATAGGACAAGTTTTCTTCTTTTTTTTTTAAATCTGTACTATCAAAAGTTTAAAAAAATAACTCTCTGAATACTTGAAATAAAAGCTTTATTTTTATTTTTTATCTGGCAAATATTTTGAATAAATATCAACCAGGAAGGTTTATAGTTCTCCTTTGATAAATTTAAATTAACCAAATGGCTTGTGTCACTAATCAATTAAATTTAAATGGAACATATATGAAAATTTCCTAGTAAATATCCTAGACAGAAATTAAAGCGAATCTAAGCTTTTTTTTTTAAATTAATTAAAAATCGAAAATAAATAATTTTAAAATAATTAATATCATAGTATTTTCTTGAGAGTTATACACATTTGAAAAACTACTTTTTATGCACCACTAATTTTTTTCCATACCAAAAAATCAACTATTATTTCAGCCACTATTTGATCATTCCAATTTTATATTTTAGACTAGCGCCTTTTTTGAAATCAACAAGCTTAAAATAAAATAGAATTTTAATTCCCAAGAATTAAACTCAAGTGCGTCACTGGCACTAATGTATTTAAATTCTTAATAATTTTCTTCAGAGACATTAACTCGGACTCTACTTATTTATTAAACAAAAATCGTTATTCATTTTTAGCCTTGTTTAATTCCCGCCTGAACATTAAAATAAAAAAGGTAAATGTTTTTCTAAGATTCATTTTTTTAATACTGTACTGATTTTAACAAAAAAAAAGAAAAGAAAAGTCTTGGGCAAATTGTTGCTATAACTACTCTTAAAGACAACCATCTGAATTAGTCACTTAATTCCGAAATTAATGATACATTGTCTTTGAAATTTGTTTTTTAATTAAAAAAATAGTAAAATTTTTTCAAAAATTTTATTTCTTTTCTTTCTAGTGTAATTATTTTCAGTTTTTGTTTAAATTAAAAATAAACCTTTTAGTGAGATTGACATAAAGAAAAACTAGAGACTGAGTATTGCAAAACAAAAATAGGTAAACCATGTTTAAGTTGGAAACTATTTTTAAATTACGAAAATATTTTCTTTCAAATATGGTGATAGTGAGTCAAAAATTAAATTGTCAAATATATTTAGAGGGTTTTGAAAGTCCGTCTATTTGACAGTGTTGGGTATTAGCGTCAAGTAATCACTCTCTATAGTCAATAAACCATTAATCTAAATCCAATTTTTGCCTTTTTGTCTTGTTCACTAAGAGCTAACCTAATTTAATGTTCACATATAGAAACTAATTTAAAATGTCCATTATATTTTAATCTATTTGAAATCGTTCAAGCCAAATGGACCTAAAAGCCATAATCAAATTGTAATTTTCGCATTATCAAGGCGTAAAACACAATGCTGCATAAATTCGAAAGTTATTTTTTCTAAAATTATTTTTAGACTTTAATTAAGCTTTTGTCATCTATTCCTAGGTGCAACTTTTAATTTAAGTCTTTTAATATTTTTTTTTTTAGAAAATAATTTGGAATAACCAGTTTGAAAAGAAAACAACCTGAGTTTTTTGTTAGGCGCCACGAATTCTTTTATTTTTTTTTGATTTTAAATGAGTTTAATTGTTAGTTAATAAAGAAATATAGGTCTCTATTTTGAGTAACCTTTTCTAATGGACTCGAATTTAAAAGGCTTTGTGATTCAATAGAAATTCAAGAGGAAGATTATAAAAGATACAAATTCATTTTATTTAGAAACAATAAACTTTTCTCTTTTTTATTTTAAATAAATTATTTGATAACCTAAAACCTTTTTGTTAATTATAAATTTTTATTAAAATACCTTTTGTTTTTGAATATAAAATCTAAATCAATTACTAATTGAGATAGAATCGTACTTAATGATCTCAGCATTTATTTGGTTTAAATTGAATATTATCTATATTAATTCAATGCTTAAATGTTTTAGTATTTTATTTTCGATTAATTTTAAATGAAAAATTTCCTTTAACAAAATCTTTCTTAAAATAAATTGGTTGTATTTTGATTTCAAAATAAAAACTGAATTAAACTTATATGCCAAGGCGTTTTTGTTGCTTAATTCGGAGCTCCGAGGCGTTAATAACCTGCGGTTAATTTGAAAACTTTTATCTTAGAATTGCCTTATGCAGCTTATAATCTCTGCCTTCATATCATATTGAAAAATTGATAAAATTATTACATAACAGCATTTAAAGGTATCATTCGGCAGTTCTCTTAGAGTGCGCTGCGTCGATCTCAAATGTTTTCAAACAATCGTAGCCTTGGAGATTTGCTGAATTTTTTTTTCTTAAAATCCTTGTCAAATATTATTGAACTTTTTTCTGTTTTTTTTTAATTCTGAATAAAAAATTATGAAAATTTACAAAATTTTAATTTTATTGCTGTTGAAAAAAAAATTATTTCTTTCAAAATTTTTATTAACATAGAAAAAAAATGAAATTTTCAAAAATAGATGAGTTCAATAGTTATTTCGGTGGGACAATGCGGTAACCAAATATCGAAAAGTCTAATCGACCAGTTATTGTTGAATCAAACAAATCAGACTTCCTATCTTTACTCTAACTTTGACAATAGATTCCATTTTATTAATATTGACAGTGAGATTAAGGTAATCAAAAATTTGCTCTCTGAACATTCGCAGTACTTGAGAAGGGAAAATGTCCTGAATACAAAGTGTGGTCGTGGCTCGAACTGGGCGTCCGGTTATTCAGGTCTGAGCAATGACGGCGCTCTGAAAATAATCGAGCAAAGTCTTGAGTCAGTGCGCAAAGAAGCGGAAAGATGCGATTTTTTGCTCAATTTGTGTATGATGCATAGTTTGAGTGGAGGAACAGGGTCTGGATGTGGTTCGAGATTAATGGAAGAGCTAAGAAATGAATTTGGATGGAAAAAATTAATCTTCACTCAATCAGTTGCCCCTTTCCGCGACGGTGAACTTCCACTTCAACACTACAACAATTTGCTCTGTCTTTCTCACCTGCATGAACATGCCGATTTCATCGGTCTTTACCAAAACGATGATATTCTCAGCACTCTTAGCAAACCGAGTCAAACCACGCCGCCAGTCTCATCCAAAACCGGTCTGGTACCGTTCAACGCTGCTAAATTGACCAAAAAACCCGGCCAAGTGGACAATGAGCCTTTGATCACTCTAAGTGACATGAATGACCACATAACCAATTGTTTTCTCAACACTTTCAACCCGGTAGACAACATAAGTTTAAAGTCACAGGGATTTGGAATGGAATTCTTAGAGATTCAGAGGCTTTTGTGTCCCAATTTTAATCTCAAGGTTGTAGAGACCCTAAATGTGAACAGTTTTAATTCGACAAAATCTGTGTATGAAAAAACAAATCCTTTGATGAAAAAAATTTCTTCCGCTATTGTTAAATTTAAGCCTAATTCGACAAATTTTTACACCAGTCTGAACTCGTTGTTCATAGCAAGAGGTTTACAGGATTTTAAAGAATACAATAGCGAGCATGTGCTAGGCCAACTGGTGAACGATATGGAGTTGATTAATAAAATGCTGAACCCGGTAAAGTGGAACCCTTTTACGGTAGACTTTTGGACGGCCAAGAACTCGCTCCAAATGGGCAAAACAAAAAGCAATTCGCTGACTCTGTGCACCAACCGTAACAGGTGCTGTGATTACTTAGCAGAAGTTGGCGCCAAAGCGAGACTCAAGTACTCAGCAAAGGCTTATTTGCACTGGTATGATAAATTTAACATTTCAAGTTGTTTATTCGAAAATGCATTTGAAAATTTGGATAAAATTGTTGATTCTTATAATGAGATGACAATTTAAATTTTTTATCGTTTATTAAATATTTTCTTTATATTATTATTAAAAAAAGATGTTTATCTACAATTAAAGAATGACAAATTAAAAATTTATTTCATTTATTTATTTGTTTATTTGAGCCGAGCTAAAGCTCTTTCAGATTAAAAAAAATTTAAAAGTAAAAAAAATCAATTGATAAAATAAAAGTAAATATTTATAATTATACTTTAAAATTAAATTTAAAAAGTAATGGGAGAAGCCCGCTTTATTTTCTTCCACTAATTTGACAACCAATGGAACAGAATGACTCAGTCCTCCCGCTGCATATCTTTCGCTCAATTCAAAAATTCGATCCGAGACAGTTAAGAGTTAAAGTTTATTAAATGCCTAGTAATGAATAATGTTGAAAGTAGTATTAAAATTTCGGTGTAAGTATATAACAAATTGCTGAGTATTGTAGAACTTGAATTTTTCAATGTTTGTCTCTGATAATGAATTCAAATGCGCAAAAGAGTATCCAATTATAGATCCGACTTAATTTTTGATCGACCCTTTTTGGTACTTTTTTGTTTATCATTCAATAAATTTTATCATTTTTGCCAATTTTTTTTTCCTTCACAATTAAAATCAAAAAAATATTGTAATTAATTAAATCTAATAACAAATATTTTTATTTTCATTCAAAAAAAGAATACGTTAAACCAGCAGAGGAGTTTTTGGATCCTCCAAAAACATGGTCTTTTATTTTGTAAAATAAATCAAAGACATGGCGAATTATGCTTTTAATTCCAAGCTCTACTTAATTCCTTTAATAAATAATAATTTTTTGAACCATGTCTTGATGAAAAACTGCATTACAAATTCTTAGTAATGAGGATGATATCTTATCAGAGGTCTCTGATGATAATTATAATGATTATGAGGAAGAAATGGAAACATCAAATCAACCTAATACTGAACATGACTCAGATGAAGACTCAATAACCTGAATAAGAAGAAACTTACAATGAAAAAACTTCGAAAAATGGAACGATATGGGTAAGATTGAATGACAGAGAAGAGACATGTCTCAGAGAAAAGATAAATTTTTAATGAAAAAATAGACTTATTTCTTGTAGACCAACATGCTATGCTACACATAAATAAATCAGACCAAACTGTCAGCATTTTTCATTATTTTTGACTTGTCCATGATAAATTTATATTGAATTGTACCAATTGTCACCCTAAAGCTGTAGATCCTAAACTTCCATTTACAAAAGGAGATATATTAGCTTTTATCGGTATCTATTATGCAAGGGATGTTCTATGTCAAAATGTTCCTCTCAAAGCCATGTGGTCAAGAATTTATGAAGCTTGATTTTTTTCCGTAATGGAAACAAATCGAGTTCTACTTGTGACAAATGTATACAAGTTTTTAAATCGATCTATAAAAACTGATAAGAACCAGTAATACGAATTTAGAAAAAAAAATTTGAAAATGTTTTTTTTTCCTGTATTTATATCAAATTTTTTTTAGAAATAGACAAAGTTTTTTTTTAAATCAAAACAAAATTAATAAAAGACATTTATTTTTATATTCAGTATATTTTCTAACATATTTTGAGTAATCATGGTAACCTAAAAACATATTTTATTAAAGGGGTTTTTTGGACCTTTAGTACTTAACGTAAAATAAAAATTCCGGTGTTTGAGTGTTAAGATTTAAATAGGTTTCATATTATTAGAAACTATCGAAGAAAATTGAACAGGCAAAATTTCTACGGAACAAATCTAAGCAAGTTCTGGTAGCAAAAGAAATGCACGACTACTGGACAACACATCACCTAGTCCAAAACAAAAAATTCGTGACTCCCTTGGACTCTTACAGAAATCTCATAAACTCTAGTCTAGAGTAGCCAATTTGTCAACACTAATTTTTAATTAAATTCTTCTTCTTTTTTATTCCTTTCCACTTTTTAAATAACCCTTTTTTATTTTTGTATTGGAAGTTTTGTATGAAATTTCACAATTCCGTAAATGTCAAGCTTTTTTTCTCTATTTTAACATTTTATTTTATTTTTTAGTAGATTATCTTGTGCTTTAATTCGGTTTAAACGAAAGCAAAAGCTATTCGAACGAACCGGAGGACTTCCCCAATTTTTTTTTTTAATAAAATAAATAATTGTAGATCCGTCTTAAGATTTATATGGATTTCCTAGTGTGATAAAGACCAGACGCCATTTTTGATTGACAATATTTTTATTAAGTTTACGGCAACCATTGGAATGAAGGTTAATTTTGAATCCAATTTTGAATTTGATTTCTTTTTTACTTTCAATTTTATTTTCATCTATTTTTTATTTTATTTTTAACTTAATTTTTTGTTTCAATAAACATTTTAAATTTTTTCAGTTAATCATTTGACTGGTTCCGGTTTGCTCGGACTCTAACAAGTAAAGCTTTTTGCCTAAGCTCAAAATGTACGAAGAAATAAGAAGAATTTATTTTGAAAACACAAAAAATTTATTCAATTTCGTTACTTAACTAAAAGCGATTGAATTTATAGATTGTATTTCTTTTTCGATTTAAACTTTTACTTGATTAGTTAATTGGGGTAATTGAAATTGAAAAAAATTTCCTTTTTTTGAAAAATAAAAATTACAGATAAAATTAAATTTAAAAAAACCTCAACATACTTAAATTTTGAACAACAATTTTCACTTTTTAAAAATCAATCAAATCAACTAACAAATTCAATCTAATTGATTTCACTTTTTTATTTTTTAGCACATGAAAAATAAATATTTTAGCCAAGAGAATTGTGTTGCAATTTTTTTTGAGAATTTGCTTTTTTTTCAAAAAAAGAGATTTTTTGTTTAATTTCTTCTAAATTACAGCACCTTTAAAGATGGCAACCTTTTTTTGATTTTTTTCAATTTACTTTAATCTAAACTAAAA
Organism: Brachionus paranguensis; assembly: GCA_016802215.1. Classification (NCBI taxonomy): domain Eukaryota; kingdom Metazoa; phylum Rotifera; class Eurotatoria; order Ploima; family Brachionidae; genus Brachionus; species Brachionus paranguensis. The sequence continues at coordinate 2,440,461 of JAESIX010000009.1, read as the reverse complement.
TTTATGAAAACTAAAATGAAGATTATAAGCACCAAAATGCACTGTTATTTAAATATTCTTTTTAGTTTTTGTTTCATTAAAATTTATAAAATATATATTTTTACATTGTTGGCAAACAACATTTTGTTTATCTTCAAATATTGTTTTTTATATGTTGAATATTTTATTTGATTAAAGCAAACATTTTTGAAAATGATTTCAGACAGTTAAGTTGAATTGACAAACGTCAGCAATTTTACAAGTTTAGCTAGCACATCTTGCTTGCAAATTGATATCTTAATGGATCGAAGCAATTTTTTACGAATAAAAAAGATGCAAAAATGTAATTAATTTTTAATGTAATTTTTCTTATATAAATTATTTAAGCGAATATTTTTATTAATTAAATCCTTCTTAAATTTTCAAATTGCCTAATGAGATTAATTCAAGCAAAGTAAGCACTATCGGCATATTTTTTCATGAAATAAAAATATCGCTTTAATAAAAATTTGAAAAAAAAGCAGCCTACGTATTGAAAAAAATTGGATTTGTGAAAAAAAAATTTCAAAATTTTATTTTTTGAAATGAAACTCATTAAGAGATGTTATTTCAGAAATTTTTAAATTCAAATGATCAAATTTCATAATTTTAATTAATTTTATGAAAAAATATAATTTCAACATAGGTAATGTGTAAATGGAAAATTGTTTAGGTAAAAAGATTGATCAAATTTCAAAAGGGTGCACCAAATATCGCATTGTCTAAATAAAAGGTTTCATAAGTCAACCATTCTCCACTGTTATTAGAAGATTTTAATTAAATTTTTATAGTCTTCCACTTTGGATTTAGATTTTAGATAATAGAACTTTGTTGAATGGATTCAAATTTTTGGCAAATTATTTGGATAGAAGCATTCGAACATAATGTTTAATATTCAAACTTAGAATAACTCAATTTTAAATATTTTTTTATTTATTTATTTGTTTATCTGTACCGAACTAATGCTCATTCAGAATAAAAATATTTTTAAAAAAATCAATTAAAATAAAGTTAAATAAGATAAAAAAAATAAAAAAAAATAAAAATAAAAAAAGGATAAATAAATAGTGTACAATAGTTTTAAATATTAATAAAATCGATTGATTGATGAATGATCAAAAATTATTCTATTCAATGCATAAATGGGCGTCAGGCAAATAAAAAAATAAAAGATGACAATAAAGAATTCTAAAGTTAAATTGATTTTGTTCAATTTTATTCAATTAATATTTAATGATTTGGACTAATTGATTTCTATTTTTTCTTTGCAGATAATCAGTTCGTAAAGAAAAACAACTCTTGCGTTAAGTTCCGTATATAAATAAGCTAGAAATTTTTCATTTATAAAGTTTAAGTTAAAATCAAATAAGCATTAGCTTTAGAGATACTTTATGGCCAAATTAATTTTGTATCCTTAATTTTTTAATGTATTTCAGTTGATAAATGTCAAATAATTTGACAAGATGAATTCAGAGTTAGGCCAACAATTAAGATCCAAAGTGAATTTGTTCCTCAAATTAACTTAGTTTTCCATTAAATAATGTATTGTGGGTTTTTGAAAGCATGCACTAAAAATTAATAATTTCAAAATGAGATTAAATATCTTATTTCCTTTTTCATTTTAAATTATTTCATGATTTCTTGTTATCAAGAAATTTCAATTGAATTGAACATTGTCAAAAAAATAAGGTTAGTTCAAATTCAAATTTTAATTTAAACTAATTTGAGTTCATTAGACTCTTAGGGGATTCTTTTTATTCTTTAATTTTCAAGCAATTAATTTTTTAAATTTTAAATTTTGCTCCTAATCAGTTACTTGGTAATTTTAATTAATTTAACAAGAATAAATATTTAAACAATTTCTAATAAATTTTCAATTTTAATATTAGATATTGTCTTAATTAAATAAAAAAAGGAAAAATGTTCGCAAAAAGTGGATTTTTAAAAGATTTTAGCAATATATCCAAATATTCGGCAGCTTTAATATTATTTTTAATCGTTGTTTCTATGTGCGAAAATGTAGGAGCTATGGATAATCAATATTCAGATCTTCCACCACCACCAGCCAAACCAGAGAGATTCACCAGTAAGCAGCAGTTAAAGGAATACTTGGTTAAATTGCACGAATACTACGCCATTATAGGTCGACCACGCTTCGGCCGATCTCAAAACCTATTCAATGAAAATATTCAAAGCTCTGAGTTAGGCACAGATGCCAAAGAGAACTTGATCCCAGTTACTTTGGCAATTAACGTCATGGACTTCAATGGAGATGGATTTCTCAGCAAAAAAGAACTTCGTAATTTCGTTAAATTGGTTGAAGACTATTTGTAAGTGATAAATGAATTTCTTAAATTTTAATACATAGAAAAATGTACTCTGTGTGAAACAAATTCACAATTTTTTATTGTTGTATCTCTTTTGTTTAGTCAACTCGAATAATAAATCTAAAATAAATTTTTTAATAAAATATTCAAATTAAATGTTTTTGAATTTTTTCTTTATTAAATTGTCAAGAGGCAAAGAAAGTTGTTTACGTATTTAATCATAAATGAAACAAAAATTAAAACATTTTGGAAGACTTCGGCAATTTTGGAAGTAAAAATTGTGAAACCGTAAACTTTAATTATGAAAGACATCCAATAATCTAGTCTAAGACAAATAATGAAAAGAATTTAAGATTTTAAGAAGCTTTTCAAATCAGGAATATCAAAATAAATTAATGTATCTATCTCTTTATCTAAAATACATTTCATTTTAATTTTGATTCCATTTTATTAAATTATGATCAAGACTGAAAAATTATAAAAAACTGTCAGTCTAGCAATGGGATAAGTTTAATTGGTATTTGGCAGGAAATTTAAAAATAAGAGAAATATTAATCGACTCGGTTTCAAAAAATTAAATTTCCTCTTAAAACAAAAAAATCGAAAATCATTTTTTCTGTATACATTAGAAAACAATAAAAAGAATCTCAAAAAATCAGATTTCTAATAACCATTTTACATTTTTTTTTAAATCAGGAAGCATTTGCCAAAATTCTAATTATTAATCTTTATGTTTTCTCGTAATTAAAATTTAAGTCAAAAAATTATTGAGTAAGAAGAAATTTAAAAAAAAATCTTACTCTTGTCCTATTTGAATAAGTTGAGTAGATTTTTGATAAATCTACTGATGAGCTAATCTATGATTTAGTAAAAGAAAATTATAAATAATTAATAGTCATGAAATCCGAAGTGGAAAATCAATTTTGTGGGCTGAAAATTTTCAAGTACTTGTCAATATTTATTGAATAAATCAGTCAAATATATGAGATAAAAAAATATTAAATTTTTTTGCTAGAAAAAATTTTATTTAATTACAAAAATTAATTTTGAAAATGTTTTTGAAAACTGGGTTTAATTTCGAGTTGGAATTATTAGAAAATGAGGTTTTCACACTTATTCTAACTCAATTTTTTTGCAGTCGTCACTTGAGGTTCAGCTTTGAACTAATTACTTTTTTTTTTTTATGAAAAAAAAGGAAGAATTAATTAACCAAAATTAAAATATTTAGATAGGTTATGATACTGTCATGGCTACAAGATCATCATGTTTTATAATTAAATGACTACTGTACCAGATAAGAAATGTTTAAAAATTTCAACTCGAACAGTATAAATTAATTAAGCAATCTTTTTTCACGGCAAATTTGGCTTGAGATTTATGTTTTTATTTTGGAATCAAAAATTGAAATTTTTTCTTAGGTGAAATAAAAATTAGTAAAAAAATAATTTTATGGTTCAATCACGCAATTTCTTTGTTACTTTATTTTAATGATTTTTTTATGTTAGTAATCTGAAAATTAAAGCTTTCGAGATTCTAGAATAATTCAAATCGATTTAGATATTTCTTTCAACTAGATATTAAATTATTTTTAAAGATAAACAGTACAAAGAATGCATGTGAAAATTTTACTCCCAATTTTGTTTGGTTTAATTCTTTGTCAACTAATAGTCGAAACAGTATCGTTCGGTATTAGAGACACGTCGGACGAAATGCCCGAGCGACCAGCTGTTTTTAAGAGCAAAAAGGAGCTGATTGATTACATTAAACGAGTAAACGAATATTATGGAAAGGTTGGACGACCAAGATTCGGAAAGCGCAACTATCCATTGTTTGGAAACAAATTAAATCATCAGTATAGAGACTCAAATGAATGGAATTTTAATTAACAAATAAAATAAAAATTATCTCGTATGAATTGACCTAATGAACAAAATGTGAAACAGCTTATTCAAATGATTAGGATTTTTAAAAACTAAAATATCTTTTTTAATATAATTTATTTTTTTCTTATATTAAATAAACTTTTAATCATTTAAAATTGATCACCAATTTTTTTTTTAATTTTATAAATATTCAAAGTAACAAATAATCATCAAAAAATTTAAGAATTAATATTACACCAAATTTTATTTTATCATGCCAATCTCAATTTAATTTAAATTTCTTCTTGAATTATTTATTTTGAGTCCAAAATGACTTGATTTTAAAAACGAGTCTAATCTTAACCAAATTAATGTAAAAATATCCAATTATCTTGACAAGAAATCTTGATATAAAGATCAACGGTAGGCTGAATAAAATATTTTATTTAAATATTATTTCAGCATTCTATATACCAAACGAGAGCTTAGTCAAAATGGGAAAAAAATAAATAGTTGTCCATTTATTATCAATCACCATTCATGAGTGATCGAGTCTCTAGGATAACAAATTTAAAACTTCGCTTTTAGTTTATGAAATAAATTTGAAAGATAAAATTATTTATTTAGTAAATTAAATAATGATTCAATACAAAATTTTATCCTCTAAATCATGGAATATATATGCATCACCCGTTACTTGAGACACCAAAATTTAAGATATTAGCATCAAAGGCCTAAAATATATAATTCATATGGCAAGATTTTTTTTCTCTCTAATATTTTTCTTTAAAACTTTAAGTAAAAAAAGCCCAAAAAGAACGGGTTTTATTAGTAAAATATCAAACAGGGTAATATTCAAAATATCTCTTTTAATAAAATTTAACCAATTGCTACTTTTTTCGTTGAATTTTATTTTGATTTAAAAAAAAAATAAAGAATGATCAGATCACTAATTTTGCACATTAAAGATTTTTTGGTTATTTGAGTACAAAACAAGTCTCAGTGAGACCTCATTTTTTCTTTAAAAAATTCAAATCAGAAAATTATAACAATTATTTCTATGAAATTATTTTAATTATCGTTTGTAATGATTAAATTGAATTGAGTTTTCTTTACAAAAAAAATTAAAGTTTCATTTGATCCTAAAATAATTTTTTTTTTGCGTAAAAGTTCATTTTTTTATTAATGCCATGTTTTTTTGATAATTTCTGTTTGAATAACCCATTTTAATTTTATCTTTTTCTTGTATTTATTATTTTATTTTATTATCAATTTAATTTTGAAGTTTTTTGTCTGTTTTTTACCAAAATATTTTGAAAAATGTGGTCCCACTGAGTCTTAAACTGTGCTCTAAAAACCAAAGTTTTTCAATTTAAACCACTTTACCAAACTGTTTCTATCAAATTTTAACAAATTTTAAGAAATATTAATTTTCATGTTAAATAAGCAAGGATTGATGTTGCATATTAAAAAAATCGAAATCTTTAATGCACGAAATAAGTGATTAGATTCATTGATTTATACTTAAATTTCTATTTTTAAAAATTCAACAAATCTGCTAAATAGATTTTTTTTAATTAGTTCCCAAAATAGGATTAAAGATTTTTAAATTTTAAAAAAAGATAACCGGAAAAACTAGAAAGTGATTAAATTTTATTAAAAGAGATATTTTGAATAATATTCTGTTTGAATTTCAAATATTCTTATTTTCCAAATATATTGGTCACAAGATTCAAAAAGCCAAAAAATTACCAAAATATATAATTTTTGAAAATTTTTATTTAATGAATTTAACCTTTAAGCTAATGCAAAAATTTTTGTCAACTTGAAGTTCATGATCATGATCAAATGATCAAAATTTAATTAATCAAAATCTCAATAAATATGATGAAATTAGCTTTTTTTAATTTTGTTAAAATCAAACATGAGATGTTCATTATTTTAATTTAAAAAAATCTTTTTTTTCTAATTTATCTTTAATTGATTCTTCTAAAATCTTTATTTGAAAACTTTAAAAACAAATTTAAAATCCACATAAATGAATCCAAATTATGGCTTTATATTTTAATATTAATTAAAATATGTTACGGTGAAACAAAGTTAAATTTTGTATTGCAAAATTTCAAAATATTGATTAGGATTTTATTTTTAATTCGTATAAAAATTCATATAATTTTCTATCTAATTAAAGATTTAAAATTAAAAAAGAAGACGTCAAAAATGTTTACTTTATGAAGGAAAACTAAACGTAAGCTCGTGAAAGTGAGTCAGGTTTTTTAAGAAGAAAATATACTTAAAACTAAATACAGTTCTTTTATAAAAGGCCCAGAATATGTTTAATTACGTTATTTTTCATTATTCTTAGTAAGCTTACGTAATCTTACGTAAATATTAATCGGTTATAAAAATGAAATTTAAAATACGGAACTTTTAGTGAAATCGTTCTAAAATGTTTACGGCCAAGAATCGAGGTTTTTGATAAAAAAAACAAAAATAATAAATTTGAAATTTTATTTGGAAAAAATAGAAAAATTTTAACATTCCTTACCTTTTATTACATTATTTTACGTAAAATTACACATTATTTGGTAAATTTTGTAATTAAAATAAAACTGACCAAAGAAAAATTCAAAATTATTTAAATAATCTTAAAATTTTCTTGATTTTAGTAAAATCAAGAAAATTTTAAGAGACTTGGTTTTGTAACCAGATTTTTTTCGTAAAGAATTTAATATCATGCTTAATTATCTCTTTAGAAAAATAAGACTGATTAGAAATAAAAATTTATTACTTATCAGAATATTAATAGTCTTTCTCTTGAATTTTTTTGATTTTGAGTCTATTTAAATAATTTTGAATTTTTCTTTGGTCAGTTTTATTTTAATTACAAAATTTACCAAATAATGTGTAATTATACGTAAAATAATGTAATAAAAGGTAAGGAATGTTGAAATTTTTTTATCTTTTAAAAAAACAAAAATAAAAAAATTGAAATTTTTCCATAATTTTTAATTATTATTTAAAAGATAAAAAAATTTCAACATTCCTTACCTTTTATTACATTATTTTACGTATAATTACACATTATTTGGTAAATTTTGTAATTATACGTAAAATAATGTAATAAAAGGTAAGGAATGTTGAAATTTTTTTATCTTTTAAATAATAATTAAAAATTATGGAAAAATTTCAATTTTTTTTATTTTTGTTTTTTTTACCAAAAACCTCAGTTTCTTGGTCGTAAGCATTTTGGAACGGTTTGAATAAAAGTAATGTATTTTAATGTAAGCTTATGTAAATTTTCGTAAAATTAATGATCCTTACCGACTAGTATTCACGTAAGATTTCGTAAGCTTACTAAAAATAATATAAAATTACGTAATTTGGTCCATTCCGGGCTTTTTATAAAAGCACTGTAGTAATATTTAAAAAAAAAATTTAAAACATATTACAAATACTTGTGTAAAATAAGTAAGGGTTTCTTATGTAATAATGGGGATCAGTGTTTTGGTAGGCCTCTTCATTAACTTTAGAAACACTCATTTAAAATTATTTAAATCGATTATTTTTGTTTCAAATTAGAAAAAAAATCACATTTCAACGAACAATTTTAGATATAAGGTTATTCATTTAAATTTCAAGAGTTAGTATTAATAGTATCAAGAGTTAGCTTCATTATTAAAAAGAAAAACCACTTCAATAACTCTGACAAGGCTCTATATTTTCGCATACATCTTATGCAATGAATGGGGTATTTTGCTATTTCAAAATCCAGAAGCTTCAAACTTGTAGAATTCATGATATGCCGACATCATTTCCTGAATGACTAATCAATAGTGTTGTTTCAGTAATGTATCGAATTCAACCCTCTTACTATAAGTGATAATTTTCTTTAACATATTCTTCATACATGGTATCATGATTCCTGATGATCCAATTACTTCTTTATTTACAAATGATTCACATAATTTTCTGCGTCGAATTTTCAATTTAATTAGTGTTAAATTTTTTTAAATTTTAATGTTTTAATTAGTATATTGAGTAGGTTTTTCTATTATTTTGACTCTTGTTGATCATTTGAAAACAGGCTCTGATCGAGTCACTCACACCATTTTTCATTAATTTCTTTAATTTCTTTCTGACACAGGCATTTAATTGTTCAATTTCAGACTGTCATTGGAGCTAGTGTTAAAAATCGAATATTATTGAGTATTTAAATATTTTTTTTATAAAATTAAATAACATCTGAAAACAAAATTTAAAACTTTAAGCAAATATTAAATTTTGGTAGTTTGTAATTTAAAATAATCCTGTTTATTTTAATCTCACGAAACAAATGCCAAATTTATTTAATGCTGTTTTCATTTGAAGAATTTAATGCCAAAATAAAATTATCATGAAATAAAAAAAAATAACAAAATATTTATTAAAAAACTGAAGTATGAAAAATAATTAATTAGAATTATTAAAAATAATGTTTAACTAATAATTATGATTATTTTGATAATAATTTAAGAACTCTAAATCCAATTACCTATCTACATCAATTTTATTTTTATTTATTTATTTGTTTATCTGTACCGAGCTAGTGCTCCTTCAGCATAAAAATGTATATATAAAAAAAAAAATAAAAAATTAATAAAAATATTAAAAAAGGATAAATAAGTCTAAGTAATAAAAAAAAAATTGAAAACGATATGTTGAAATATCTAGTGGTTAGACATGTTTAAATATTTGGAAGTTCAGGAAAAAAAGAAGAAATAGTAAGGTAGCAATTACACAATGGAGTCGGGTATTCGACATATCTTGATTCAAAACCCGCTTTATATTCATCAACCAGCTTGACAACCAATGGAACAGAATGACGCAGTCCTCCCGCTACATATATTTCGCTCAATTCAAAAAGTCGATTCGAGACAGATAAGAGTTTAAGTTTATTAAGGGCCTCATGATACACAATATTGGAAGGAGTATAAAAAAATATTTAAAATTATAAAATTTTGAGCATATTTATGACCAATAAATACTCATTAAAGTTTAAAATTAATTAAATATAAATAAGTGTTCTTTTTAAATCGCAATTGATGGATATCTTTTTAGATATCAATTAATGATTTTTTAAGGTTTGATGTCAAAGCTTTAATATTTTTAAGACAAAAAATGGTATTGGTATTTAATTCTTAATTAAGGTTTCATCATTTATTTCTTATTTTTATTTAGGCATTGATTTATTAGATAAGAATTCGTCATTGGATTAATTAGAATTAAATTTTTAGGATTATTTTATTTTTGCATTAGATTGCAAACAATCATGATTTTTTCTTTTTTTAATTTCTAAATTAGATTTCCAAATAAATTCAAACTTAAAATTTGAAATTATTTGAATTTGACGTAAAGCCACCTAATAAATTCAAATGAATAATCAAATAATATTTTAAAACTGAATATTATTTTAGTATATTATTATTTTTATTTATCTGTGCCGAGCTAAAGCTCCTTCAGATTAAAAAAAAATAAAAAATCAAGAAAAAATAAAATAAATTAAGTCATTTTTCTAATTCGTTTAAATATTTGTTTACCTTTATAATAAAAGTACTTTTTATTCCGAAAAATCACTGTGAATTGAACCCAATTGAAGGTTTGTGGTGTAATCAAAAACAATTTATAAGGGCCCGTACTGATCAAAAATTTGGGACATTGAAAAGATTGATTAATGAATCTAGAAATAATTTTGTTGAAAAAAGGATTTTTATCAAATTGATAATGAAGAATATGTTTGTTTGCTTTCAAAAATGATTTAAGTTATTGATTAATTTTAAAAACATAGTTTTCTGGTAAATCGAAAGCAAAAAGTGCCGAACAAAAACATTATTGTTAATTTCAAACACATTATTGTAAAAAAAAACATAAACTAAAATTATAAAACAACTTAACTAAAATCACCCTTTTTTTGACTCAATTTTAAAATCTTAAAAATCAAAAAATCAAAAAAGTGGTCCCAACAATTAGTTCAAAATTTTGTCTAGTTTTCGAATCTGCAAAAAAAATTAGGGGTTTTGAGGTAAACCGCGGAGGAGATACAAAAATACCGAAAAAAACCCAAAATTTTACCATTTTTTGACCAAGATCTTGGTAAATTAAGGGCAAGGTATCTCAAATCAGTATACCATTTTGTAGAAAAGATAATTCCCTATCAGAATTGGTGCAATAGTATTAGGATATGCATATTAGAACATGAGATATTAGGGCTTGAAGACAAGATACTTTTTTTTTTTAACTTTGAAGGGCTGAGGTCAAAAAATTTTTTTTTTTACTCCAGCAAAAAAACTTGTTTTTTTAGGTTTTCAAGTATGCAGATTAATAATTTAAAGTCGGTTCTTCGAAGTTCAGATAGTGCGGTAGTTTTGCTACACACGAACCTTACTAATTTTGAAAAAAAATATGAATTGTGAATTTTAAACTACTCTGAATAAGATCATCCATTTATGAAAATTTTCTTATGGAAAAAATTCCGCACTTTGATGTCCACGATCCAGACTCAACTCATATCGAAGGGAATGGTGAAACATCATATGACTGCTGTTCAGTGCTTCTGGTTCTGGTTCTTTCGAAGGAAATTTTGGAAATGAGATTAGCTCAGATGAATAGAGATTTAGATCTAGATGATAAGGATGAAATTGAATCTCATGCAACTGGAGAAACAGTGAATAGTCAAAAACAAAAACAATTTATTCATATCATGATCTTGACATTACTGATATTGAAAAAGAAGATGAGCAAAGATCAAAGAATGGAAAAAGATATAATTCTTCTAATTCTAATTGTATACAATAATTTACCTCAACCTGAAACAAGTGAGTGTGTAAATGGTATTGTTTTCCCAAAAATCTTAAATTAAGAATAAAAAATATTTTATCTTGAGTATTGGACACAAAAGATTTTAATTTTTCAAATTTAATTCAGGAAAAAGATCTAACAGTTATTCCTGAAAATATGCCTTCCGTAGTTTCGCAATTTATACGGTTCCTAAACGGGCCAACAAATTCTGGAAACCGCCCGTCTATTGGACCGGTTAGTTTTAACCGCATCCAACACTATTCAGGAGGTTTATTTTTGGCAATGTGAAATTTTAGTACAAAAATTACAGTACAAAAACGTAAAAACTTTATAATTTTTTTCTAGTTGTGTAAAAATGGTTCTGTAAAGGGTACAATATTGTACAAATTTTTACAAACGAATTCTAAACTCTGCAAAAACTCTGCAATTTATTGCATTAAATTAAATATTTTCTGATGGTGTGCATTTTACAGAAAATTGCAGAGTTTTTGGAGAGCTTGGAATTCGTTTGTACAAATTTGTACAAAATTGTACTCTTTACAGAACCATTTTTGAACAACTAGAAATTAATTATAAAGTTTTTACGTTTTTGTACTGTAATTTTTGTACTAAATTTCACATTGCCTTATTTTTGGGATCCTGGTCCGTATTTTAGGCTCGAAAATTCCGGGTCCATAAGTCCGTTTTCCAGAGTCCAGTTCCGTGAATTAGAGACAACCGTTTTTTACAATTACAAATAATTTCATTTCATTTATCAAAACCGATTTTTCAAATTTTCTCTTTTACTTAAAAATTGATTTTAATTTTTACTAAAAAATAAACAATTTTGTTAAATTAATAAACTCAAAAATTTATTACACATTAGATTTATTTAATAAAAAAAAGACAAAAAAGTTGCATCAAATAAAAGTTAATCTGAGACATTTAAATAGTAATTTTTAGTACTTTTCAAAATTTTTTCCTTGCTAAACCTGATCTCTCACGAGAACCTCCCATCCAGCATTTTATAAAGGGTAAATCCTATCCTTTTTTTATTAATTAAATTTCTTAGAAGCTAATTTTTTAAAATTTCTGAATTTTAATAATTTTTTATTAATAAAAAATAAATTTTCGAGGACACCGAATGCAAATTGGCATCAGGTGCGTTTTTTGTTTTGAGCTTGGTAAAAGCCTTCTTACCTTGATACCGAACATAAAATAAAAATCTATAAGAGTCTGATGGTAGGCAAGTAAAATTTGAACTTATCCGATTATCCGTTAGTATTTTAACATTGGTATAAAAATTTTTCCAAACATTTTGAATCACCCGTTTTAAACTGGTTAAAATATAAAAACGGCTACCTCTAGCCGGTCCACCAACCCTAATGGAAGTATGGAATAAGCAGAAAAAACTTTAAGTAAAACTAAAAAGCCCAGCAAAGAGTCCTGATTTTTTTTATTTTTGTCACTTGTTTTTTCTTGGATCACGTAACAAATTTTTTGGTCACTTTTTTTTATTATTTAACTTCTGGTCACATTTTACCCTTTTGAAATCAGTCTTGGTCACATAGTTAATAAATTAACTTTTTTTCACTAATTAAAACTATAATTTATAAAATTTAATTATCGTTAAATATTTTTTTTTAATAGTAAATTCGTAATTTTGTGCATTAAATCTTAATAATTTAAAAAGCTAGATAGAAAAAGTCTGGATATCTCAAATTATGTAATCTTTTATATTTCTTTTCATTATTTTGAATTTTCTTTTGATTTTCGTTTTTCCAAAATATTTCTTATCCAGAAATATATTTTTGCGTAAATCAAAACAAAAGCATTTGAAAAAAAATCTCTGGAGCTTAATTGTGACCAACTTTGAAGGAGTAAAAAATTCAGATAAACTATTTTTTATGCTTTAAAGTCAATTTGTTATCTACGAAATAATTAGAATTACTATCAATATTTGTGAATATTCCTAATTTTATTTTTTATCAAAATTTTGGAATTTATTAAGAGTGCATATTTATTCTGTTCAACAATTTTATGAAACAGTGAAGAACAAAGAGAAATTAATAGATTGATTATGAAATTTATCATAGACTTTTTTGAAAATTTTTTAAATTATCCTGATATCAGACCAGTATGGTCGAAAGCTTTTTCTGCAAAAAACACAAAAATGTTGAGCTAATTTTCAAAAACTTACATTAAACAATTAAGACATTTTGTTGGGCTCATTTAATAAGAAAACAAAAAATACTTCAAAATTAAAAGACAATTTAAAAGACCTCATTTTAATAACTAGAAATAATTCTATTTTATGTATGTCGGTGGACATCTTTGATATTATAACATTGAGTCACTATATAAACCAGAATCATTTTTTTACTACTCACTTACTATTTCTATATATTTTTCTTAGTAAATAGATTTCAAAATTTTTCTTACAAACTCCATTTTTAGAATAAATTAAAACGCCTTCTTTAGTTTCCGAACAAATCTTATATAAGTCAGACTGTTCAGATTTTTTCTATCTTTTTATTACGAAAAATTCAAATTTCACAATTAGAATTATTCGATTAGGTCTGTAACTATGAATACACACAAACATAGACTCTATAAATAAGATCAATTACTGAAAATAAAATAAAAAAAATTTTTTTTTCATATTTTATAAATTTTTATTTTCTATTTTTTAGTTTTTTCTTAATTGGCTTATCTTCATCATCAGATTGTTCCATTTCTTAAAAATAAATTTTAATTACTTAACATGATTATAAAATTAAAGCAAACCTTTTTCACTCTCATCTCCCTGAGAGTCGGCATTTTCGTTATTCTCTGCCTCCAGTGTCGAGTCTATTATCTCATAATCTCCATTTTTGTTCCAATAAACTTTTACATTTATCTTAAAAGTAGCCTGCATGTACTCGAACAATTTCTAAAGAAGGATTTAAAAATGATTTTTAAAACCAGTCTTTTAGAAATAATTTCTTACCAAAAGCCTTGCTTGTTCTGGCGTCAGCTTATCACCTTTTTTGCACACCACAAAATCCGTGTCCAGTGTCACAATGCCTTTTTTTAGACTTGTGTGCATTCCCAATTTTCTTAGTTGAGGTTCCATGGTATGCTGATATTGAGTCAATGGCCCGGCATTAATAGTCACGTCCTCAGTAGCTACATTGCCTGATCTGGCATAGTCTGGACATTCGTACTCTTGGAAATAACTTCAAAAAAATTAAAATCTCCAATTTTTAAGGTGCATCAAAAATTACTTCAAAACTTCTTCTTTTGTTTTGCTGGTAAATAAAAGACCCACGTTTCCCACCAAATATGGTGTAACCTTGTTCAAGTTTTCTTTGTATTCGCTCTCGGGATCGCGTCCCAGCGCCAAAGCTATTACTTTATTTTTACCGAAAAGAAACCTTAGGGATTTTAAGATTTTTTTTTCTCCAATTTTTAATTTTTTTACTTGCTGTCTGTCCACTTTTGGCGCAGTTCTTTTAAAAATAAATTTCTTTGATTGAACATAGAAATGATAAACAAGTTATCATGAGTGTCCAAGCATTCTCTAATCTTTTAAAGTGAAAATTTAATTTTTATTTTTGTTATTTAGTTGTAAATTGAATTTACTTCCGAGATTAAATTTTGTTTGAATTCAAGACCCTTCTTCTTGGTCACAGTTAGGGAAACTTAAATTTAAACAATTATTTTTGTTGTTCAAACCACGTGTTTTTATTTATTTTTTTGTTAATTAAATTGTGTGCTTACCTGTGCGATCTCTTTTTGATTTTGGCATTTTGAAAAATGAATAAAAAAAATTTTTTTATGATTTTATTTTTGCTTAGATTTTAATAACGTGGTTTGAGAAGAATGCATGCAAATTTTTGCACGCATTTATTTACTATAAAAAGCTTTTCCAAATTACTATTAGCGCAGGTTGGAATTTTTTAACAAAATTTCACGATACCATTAAAACAAAAACACCCAAATAAAAAATACAATTTTAAAGTATTTTTTAATTTCACACTCATTTTTGGCAATTGCGCAAATTAAAAAAAAAGCTCATTAAAAAAAAACTAGCTTGCTCAGCTTTTGAGCTTTTAATCAAAAATTTATCTTTGTCTAAATAGACTTTAACTCAATTCAAATTTTTTCTTTTAGATAATTCAATCTATTTAAGCATTTTGCTTTTTTTTTTTTTAAATAAAAAATATTTAAATTTAAAAAATGGACTCGGACAGCGATAACTCAGTTGGCGAAACAAGCAGTGTTAGAAAAACGGATATCGTGGTGATTGGCGCCGGTTGTGCTGGTCTTGAATGTGCTGCCAAGCTCTACTCATTTGGCTTCAAGAACTTAATAGTTCTAGAGGGTATTAGTTAAAAGAAACTATTCAAAACAGCTGGGTAGGCGAATTAAAGTCTAAGTTCCATTAGAAAGCAAACAAAGTTTGTAATCAGTGAATTCTAATCGCACTTGGGCGTCTTATCTAAAGCTTAGCAAAAACCAGACAACATTTTTTTTGACATTTTTTTTTAAAGCTCAAGACTACATCGGTGGAAGGATCCGTACCACTTTGATTAACAACGATGAGAACTACCCGTTGGAACTCGGCGCCAATTGGATTCACGGATTTTTGGTAAATTAAATTAAAAATTAAATTTTCAAATAAAAAAATTAAAAAAATTAAAAAAAAATTTTCAGGGTAACCCTATTTACCGTTTGGTGAGGGAAAACCCGAATTTATTTATTCATAAAAAAAAGAAGCTATTTAGCACAGATGTGATTTATTGTGCGGATGAGAGTGGTAAATATTATCCGCCAATTTATTATGAATCGCTGTGGGAACAGTACAACTTGTGGAATCTAGAAGCCAAGGCGCTGTGGGTTAAGGACGCCAAGTCAGAGTTTACCACTTACACTCAATTCATGGAAAACAAGCTGGAGGTGCTGATGGAAGAGGAGGATTTGTGCGAAGAAGAACGGCTCATTAAAAGAGCTGTCCTCAAGCGATTTTTGAAGCAAGAGACCACTGAGTCTGGCTGTGCCACAATGGACTTGTGCTCGGTGAACGAATACGGCAGCTATTTGAAGCCGTTCGGACCCGACTACGAATTTCCCGGTGGCTTTTCCAAACTCATTGAATTTTTGGCAGACAAATTTCCCAGAAATTTGATCAAGCTCAGCCACCCAGTGGAGCACATTGGTCAAGTTGATGACGATGAAAATCCCATTTTGGTTCAATGCAAAAATGGCTCTGCCTTCCAGACCAAGCATGTTGTAGTGACCACTTCGGTCAACTACTTGAAAAAAAACTACACGACTTTGTTCGACCCAGTGTTGCTTAATGAGCCAAAAATCGAGGCCATAAACACCATTAAAATGGACACAGTGGACAAGATATTTTTGTTTTACAATGACATGTCATTTTTTCCGGCGAATTGCGATGCCATTCATCCGCTCTTTTTTGATGAGCCGGAAAAATTTTGCATCAGAACCGACTGGAAGTACAAAGTGTACACTTTTGATAAATTCTACGAAAATATGCTCATGGTGTGGATCACTGGCAAAGAGGCTGATTATGTGGAAACACTGCCAAATGAAGAGATTTCTGATGTGCTCACCGAAATGCTCAGAAAATTGCTCAATAACAAAAACATTCCGAAACCGGACCGAATTTTCAAGTGAATTTAAACAAAATAAATTTTTTTTTTTTAATTTTAAAAAAATTTTAAGGACTAACTGGAATGCGAATCCCTACTTTTTGGGCTCGTATAGTTACGTAGATGTAAATGGCCAGGCCAATAAGCATATAAATAATTTGGCCGAGCCGCTCTATCTGAACAATGTGGTACGCTTTGAATAGCGATTTTTTTGTTTAAAGTTTTTTAAATTTTTTTTGTCAGCCAAGGGTATTGTTTGCAGGTGAAGCAACTCATTTAAGATACTATTCGACAGTCCATGGGGCTTATTTAAGTGGTCAAAGAGAGTCAAGAAGGCTGAAGGATTTTTATTCATCTAGCCAATAATTTTTATAACAAAAAACAAAATTCTTTTGAATGTTTTTTTTTTAATTAATTTTTAAGAGACTATCAAAAAAATTTTATAGATTATCTTGGATTTTTTTTTAGAAATAAAATTCAATTTTTATGATTTTTTTTTTCGTTAAAATTTTGCTCTACTAATATTAACCGAAAATTTTTTTTTTCTGACAATAAAAAGGCTAAAATATCTCACAATGTTAATTATTAATAAAATTTATCTTTGAATATTAAAAATATACGTAAGTATCTAAATTATAGTATTTTGTTAAATATATTGTTTTTGTTTCTAATCAAAGCATATTTATATCAAAGTATGTTATAGATTTTTTAAACATTTTTTTCAAATTCTAGTGAAACCAGAATTATTTTGGTAATTTAATTTTTTTACTTTCAATCATTTGTATTTAAGGAACACAATCGAAAATATAAAATTAATTATGATTAAGAAAGTTATAATTAATTAAAAATCTTAAAAATTTGTGTACATTAGCTTCTCACTTTTTTACTTGATCTATAGTTCTTGTTGCGACACCTAACATATAGAGTGTCTGAGGCCATCACCACCATTTGGCAGTGTGGAGCTGTAGCAGCCGATTTCATTAAATCTATCTGTGAAGTCAGCGGTTGAATTGAATTTTAACACATTTTCTGGCAACTTATTCCAATATGGCACTACCCTGTTTTAGAAAAAGGTATGTCTTGCACTCACTGCATCTGCAAAATCATTTCTAATTTGAGTAGGAAAACTCTCTTTTGGACTTTGATGATCTAAGTGCCGCGGAAGGATTCTTGTTTTCTGATCTATTCACCAAATCTCTAACCATGTCCACCTTTTCTAACCCTTTCACTTATTTGCAGAGTTGGTCAAAAGTCAAAGTTTGATTAGGACTTAAAATTTTGATTTATTACAAAATAAATAAATAAATTGTTATTGTGATTTTTCAAATTAATTTTTGAAAAACTTGCTTTAAAATTTGCTTGATAATTAGAAGTGAATTATTCTTTATATGAGAAAAAAACGTAATTTCAGTTTTTAGTAATTCTTTTAATTTTATTTAAAAATATAAATTGTGAAACGTAAATAAATTCAAAAAAAATGTTTAAAGAGTCAAAGTTGACTTGGACATGTAAAAGTAAAAATTTAAAAAGTCAAAATCAAATTTGACTTTTTAAAGTTCTGAATCTGTGACAGATTCAGAACAGAAACTCCACTAAATACCTGTGACCACTTCGAAAATCCATCGCCAAGTACGACTCGCTGAGTTTTCCTACTTAAAAAGTCTTCGATCCACCTAACCATTTTCTCGCCTAAACCATAACCATTAAAAATTTAATTATTAAATTAATATCAAAAGCAATATTGAATGAAAAAGCGGGGGTGCTCAAAAAAAATATTTTTTTTCTTTTTAATTTTAGAAATAAATTGGACAGACTAAAAAAATTATATATTAAGGGTCTCACACTTTCTGGAATTTAAATAAATGCAGGTTGCGATAATGCGATCAACTCTTGAGACAATGAAGAGGTTTTGTATTTCCAGAACAAAATAATTAAGTTAATTAAATTATTTTTTTTCATTCAGCTGAATAGAAGTATTTGGTTCCATTTCAAACTATTAAGTCTTACCATAACTATATTTAAAATAAAGATATAAATAAATGTATTAAGAAAATATGAAAATTTGTGTTGTTTATCTTAAACATTTTTTCAAGAACAAAAAAAAACTAAAATTAGTTCCGGTTTGTTAAAAACTAATCTTAATATTGCATGCACTTGAATGCAAATATAGATTTGGTCCTATGCATCATCAAATATTCTTTCCATTTGATAAAAACATGTGTAGATTATTCTACGAATAAAATTTTATTCTACTTATTTATTACAATTTAAAAATAATTTTTTTATTAAATTTTTTAATAAAATTTAACAAAGAAATAATAAATAAAATCCATAATAAAATCGAAGATACATTGACGCAATAAAAGTGTTTCCTTTATTTTAAGATATGATTAGGATTTCAATTTTGCTTGCGTTTAGAAGTCTAAGACTGTCTTTTGGAGCTATTTATACTTTTGAAAAGACAGTTTAATAACTAAATTCAGAATTTAGGCTAAGGCTCTTTGAAAAATTAAAAAAATTAAAAATTATAGAATTATAACACTGTTCTGTTATTAGTTCATTTAGCGTAAAATTTTATTATTTTTTATAATTTATTTTCAAATTTCACTAATAGCTTAATTTTCAAAATTATTAAAATTTTTAAAACCAAACTTACTTTTTTTTATAAATTTATTTAATCAAAAATTTAATGAAAAGATGGCAAAATATTTATCAGGAATTTTGGTTAAAATAATCCACTGCATTTACCCCTAAAAATAAATTAATTTGAAAAGAGACAATGAGTATTGGTAACATATTATTTTTTATTGCGTCTTATTTATTTTAAATCGATGTATCTTTTGTGTAAAAAAATGATATATAAAGTTATAAGTTTCCTGATTTTTAATTTATTAGAATATCAAAATCAATTCCTGAAAGAAAAATTAAATTTTTTTCAAATTTGCCTTTTTTCCATTAATAAAATACTAAGACGCAAATAATAACTGGCTTTTAATAGATTATAAGATTCAAAATTTTTGTTTTAATTTATTATTTATTACTATTTATTTTATTTATTAATTTAGGCCTCATAGGCAAGTTTAAAAAAGAAAAATTTCTAATGAATTTAGATTTAAATTTATCCTAAAGTAATAGATTTACTAATTCATGTAAAAATAATAGTCTATTGACAGGGATAGTGATACATAACCGAAATTTTTAAAACATATGAAAAACATTACATTTTACAATTGAAAAAATTTATTTATTAAACGTTAATTTAAAGAAAAATATTATATTTTATTTTTCTTTTTTGGGACCTTCTCAAGTTGACAGAGTTCGTTTATACTAAAATTATTCAAAATACGAACACCTTTTATTTTAGTAAAAATAAAAATAAACTCATCACTTGTTATTTTTGCATTTGAATAAGTCATTAATTTACACTTAATTCAATGCAATCATTAAATGGCTCTCTTTCAAAATAATCAAGTTTCTTGCAGATCGATGCGTATTATTTTTAAAGGAATTAAAAAAAACGAAAAAAAATATTTTCATTTATTAATTTTCAAAAAGTAAATTTTATATATCTTAAAATTTTTTTGTCAAGTAGGCTGATTTAAGAGCAAATTGAAGTTGAAGACTGCTTCTTCTGAACGGCAAATTGAATTTTAAGATCAAAACAATCAAATCAATTCAAATTTTAAAATAAATTTTCCCACTTTATGAAAGAGATATTTTCGAGTCTAAAATATTGTCTCAAATATATTGGCAAAACATGAAAAATTTGTACAGAAAAGATTTCTTGATGATATTTATTAAAATCAAATGTTCATTATTTTTTCTTAAAATAAATAAAATATTAAACAAATATATTAATAAAAAATATTGTTTTCAATTTGATATTGAACAAACATTTCCACCTTCAATTTTTAAAATGTTGAGACAAAAAATTTCATTTTATTTTTTATTATTTTATTATTATCAAATTCAGTTATTGGCTAAGTTTTACCACATTTTTTTTCCGCTTTTAGTTTAGAATTTTTGATTTTTTGACGCGGATGTTAAAAATTGGAATTATTTAACACTAAACGGATAGAAATCAATGCAAGAATTGTAATCTAAATCGTTTTTTTTTCATATTTTATAAAGATAAATAAAATATGAAACTTGACAACAAATTAACAATAATTAAAATGCGGAACTGATTTAATTTCAATTAATTCGGAAAACTAAGTTGAAATTTTTTTAAAAATTCTTTAATCAGATAAAAACTCACGTTATTCCTAAACTTGAATTTAACAAATCGATTTGTTCAACTAATTTTGATTTTAATATTAGAATTTTAGTTTATGAACTAAACAAAGTAATAGAGCTAGAATTAAAACTAAGAATAAATAAATTAATGGACTTTTAAATGTTCACATTTAAATAGATATTTATAATTGTTTAAAATAAAATAAAAAATCCACCATGATGCTAATTTTTATCTAGATTTAAATTAATTTTTTGATTATGTGATATGGAAAATTTTCCAAGACAAATTAATTGAGTTTGAAGGAATACTTAGGTTAGATGCTATAAACTCCCACTTAGATTTACATGAAATTTTCAATTGAAAGTTTATTTCTGCGGAAAAAAAAGAGAATTTTCGAATTAGATTTCCAAAATTTAATATCCTTAAAAGGCTTTACTAGGTATATTTAATTGACTTGCAAGTCGTTCATTACTCTTTATTAATTTTGAACAACAAATTTTGAAGAAATTATTTATTTAGATATTGTTAAATTAGACCGTTTCTTTATAAGAAAAATAAATAGAATAATTGTATAGCCGATTTAAAAGAGAAGTTAAGCACTTAGTCCATTCGGGTCTTTAGTTCTCTCACAGTTACTTTATCTTTTTCACTAAAATTTTAAAATTAAAGAATTGTTTGATTTAATTTTTTTCAAAATTACATGATGTAAACAACAGCACCCCAGCCTGAATAGGAATCTCTGTCAAATGCATTCATCAAGGCTTGTGAAATTGTTTCGAACAAATCACTAGGTTCCTAGAGTAAATTAGTTGAGGAAAAAATTTAAGTTAATTTTGTTACCATGTCCGGTTGCCATAAAGTTTCGCACATTCCATACAACTGCTCATTAGCTGTACCGATCACAGCAAAGTCCTTGGAGATACAAGGCTGGCCGATCAGGTCCATAACACTGATAAATGGTTCGCTGGTCTTGGGGTCTAGACCGGCGATTATAGGCTCAATGAAGTAAGGGCCGAATCTTTTTTCGTAAAGCAGATTTGATACCATACTAGAAAATGTCTTTGGTTTTATGTGCCTATTTTCTTGAAGTTCGTACAGGTTTAGTCTAAATCTTAGCCTTTGGCTCCTACGCATAAAAACTTTAACCAGGAAGTGCACTTTTTTATTTAATTTCTTACACTGTTTGGACATCTGTGGCTAGACCAGCAAGACCCAGGTACAATTGAGGTCCCATTTCGAATATTTTTGGAAATTCCATTGAAACTGTGGAGTATTGGATGCCAAATCGTTTGTCGGACGCAATGCCTACACAATTTTTTCCTGCCATAGCGACAACAGAACCACCATTATAGCTCATAATACTCTTAAAAATTTATTTGAGTCCAAGTTTTTGCTTAGATTTAAATTTACCATTTTGTCAACTTTTTTGTTAAATTTTGATCAAATATCTGAAAAGAAAAATTTAAATTTTAAAATTTATTTAGTCATTTGAATTAAGGGTTTTTGCACGAACACTTAAAATTAAAATTTTGAAATGCATGTTTAAGTGAAAAAGCATTACATAAAAAAGTTCTAATGGAAAATTTTAAAATTACGATGCAAATTTCAAATATTTAAGTGAACAAAATTTTTTGTCTCAGTTTATTTTTTCTTCAAATTTAAACTACGTCAATTTGTATTATTAATTAATGAAGAATCAAGTCTAAAAAAATTTCAGTGTTTTTAAATTAAAAAAATAAATAAAAATTATTTTTTTATTAATTTCGATTTATTGGAAATTGACTAACTTGCGTAAATTTTTATTATTAATATTCAGATTTTTTACAAGTTATTTTTAAAATTTTGCCAAAAAAGCTTTTTTTTCGATTTAGATTCTTTTTACTGAGCAAAAAACGGTCTAAAAATTATTTTACATTTTGGTAAGCTTATCAAAAAACTAGAATCAGTAAAAAAATTTAAAATTGAAATAAAATTTTTCATGTTCAGATTAGTGATCAAATTTTCACATCAAGTCAGACGGATCGGTAAACAACCAAAAAGAGAATTTTTCTTATTCAATAATTTTGTAATTAAAAAAAGATAAAAAAAATAATATCAAATATTATATTTTGTCATTAATTTCTTTTAAATTTTTTGTGTGTGCACAAACTGATTAAAAGATGGTAGAAAAAAAATGTTCTCATTAATTGGACACGATACCAAAAAGTTTGGCACGTAAATTAGATATGTCTTTTTTGAGTATTAATTAACGGTGATACATGGAACAAGTATCTGGTAAAAAGAGCGTATTTTAAATAATCAATAAAGAAGCTTAATTATTCCATTGTTAAGCTATCAAATTAAAAATTAATGAATTAATAATTTTATCTAAACTACTTTAAAAATAATGGGTCAATTAATTTAACTGAGTTTAACCGAGGTTTCTGAATCAAGTACTCGAAGGACTTGATAGATAATTAAGTCACTTATTGGACAATCAACTAAATTTGATTTTTGTGACCAAAATTACAAAAAAATAAAATAAAATTACTTTAGCTCCATATTCAAATTAAAACTATATCAAGATTAAGATAAAATTTAGGAAATTGATTTTTGAAGATAAAAAAATTATTCAGTTAAAAGAGAATTATATTTATTTTTTTTAGGTGAATTTTTTTTAATATTTTTATTTTTTTATTTTTTTTATCTTATTTAACTTTATTTTAATTTATTTTTTTTTATATATTTTTATTCTGAAGGAGCATTAGCTCGGTACAGATAAACAAATAAATAAAATTAAATAAAAAAAATTTACAAAGGTAGTGATGAAAAAAAAAATTAAGGAAATCAAGGGTAAGAAGATAATGAAGATGACTGGAAAAATTTAGCCAAGAAAAAAATTTTTTCATACTTGAAGACATTATTAGGAGCAATTTTAGAGTAGGCGAATTTTAAAATCCGGTTTAAATCTATTCCCTATTGCTTTTTTAAATAATAAATTAAAATATCTTTTATTGGAGCTAATAAAAACTATGGCCGTTATTTTAAAATTCGGTTGGCACAAATTGCAGCCATTT
This sequence comes from Brachionus paranguensis, assembly GCA_016802215.1. Lineage (NCBI taxonomy): Eukaryota > Metazoa > Rotifera > Eurotatoria > Ploima > Brachionidae > Brachionus > Brachionus paranguensis. The sequence goes on along the minus strand of JAESIX010000009.1, from coordinate 2,416,488 downwards.
AATTTATCTTAAAATCAAACTTGAGCTATTTCCTCTGCCGTGTGGTTTGTAATGCCTTTACTTCAAAAAGCTATTTATTGAACATGTTCGACAATTTTAATTATTTGCTTTCATTTTAAAGTAAATATTTTGGAAAAGCTACACTTTATTTTGGCTGTTGAATTCTATTTGTCTTGGTACTAAAGATTTATTTGCCAAGCAATCTTGCAAATTGCGTATTTTCAATTCTTTTTCCTTTTTGAAAAATAAAAAATAGTCATTTTTTTTAAGATAATTTAACCAAAAATAAAGATCAACATGAATATGAACATGAATTTTTACGCACTGATAGCTTTACTAATTTCTAGCCAAATTCAAGCTATTTTGAGTTCGGACCCGCAAAATGATCTCGAGTCCAAAAAGGGTAATCAAAAAAATAAAAAAAGAATGTGAGATTTAAAATTAAATTTTTTTAGAATTGGAATATATGGACAAGCTGAGACAATTGATAAACATTGAAAAAATACTTAACAAATTGAAAAAACCAGAGCTGGATGAGAATCATCTTGAGACTGATTCATATGATGAATTGGAGCCGAACTCGGACGAATACGATTTTGGAAATGACGAAGCAAAGCGTTCAGCCTATCTGCGATTCGGCAGAAGCCCGGCATTTTTGAGATTTGGCCGAAACCAAGCTTACCTAAGATTTGGCAAGAGTTATGGAAATTTTGGCGCCAAGAGAAATCCAACTTACTTAAGATTTGGACGAAGTGTCTAGAAATAAAAAAATTTTTTTGCTTTTTTTTTAAAGTATTTTAATTAATTTATATTCACAAAACTTTAATTCAAAGCTGTATTGTTAATGGTCATTTTTAAGAGATCAATAAATTTTATTGTGATATGAATTGATGTTATTAATTCTAAAACAAATATGTGTCCAATTGACCCCTTTTTAGATTTTTTTTTCTTCAAAATTTACAATTTTAGGTTTATTTCGATTAAAAAAAGATAAATAGAAATTTTGAAGTTGATTTTTTTTCGATTTTACCAAATCAATAAAATCATTATAAAAAGCTAAATATCTATATGATAATTTATATAATTACAAATATTTTTCCCGCTATTTTATTTAAGAATTTTTTAATAACTGAATATTAATTTATTTAAAAATTAAAAAAAATTTTCTTTTACAACATTTACAATTAAAAGTTTATTTTGATTAAAAAAAGATAAATAGAATTTTTAAAATTGATTTTTTAAATTATTTATCTTTAGTAATGATTTAAGCGCTAAATTTTTGCAGCTTATTTTATAAATCAGGGCTCTAAAATCATTTTTCAACTACAATTTTTTTACAATCCTTAAATATATTTTACTAAAATAATATTTTAATTATCATAAACGATAATTAAAGGCTTTTGGTATTAAAAAATGTCGTATTTTTTAAATTTTTTTTAAAAATCAGTAAATATCTTTTATACAAAATAAAGGAAAAATTTTAAAATTCATTATTTAAGAGAATAATGAATTCTATATTTGCAAAAAGGAAAGGTAATTTAAAAAAAAATCATTTTTTTTTAAATCTAATGAAAAATGCATCCGTATGAATTTGATGATTCTCCACACTCTTGTTACCTTGGTTATCAAAATTTTATAAAATACTAGTAATTTAATATTTTATATATTTTTAGATAGAAATTATGATGAAGATTACAAAAGATCCTAAGTTTTGGATGCTGCAAATTTACGGTAGTCAGACTTTTCTGACAAAGTCACTTCCGACAACTCATATCAGACAATTTTAACTAAATAAAATAATATATGTATTTTTTTAATTTAAATTAATAAAAGGTTAGTACTAGATTAGAGAACTTTTAGTAAAATACTTAATTGAACAGAAGTTGCCTAGATTTTCGGATTGTCAGATATGACTTTGTCGTAAAGGCCTGCCAGCCAAATATACCAATATGTTTTGTGAATTATCAGAATATTAGCAACAATTTTTGACAAACAATAAATATCCTATTCAAATAATAGAAATTAAAGTTTCCATCGAATGGAATATGGATAATTGAATTTTGAAATTTTTAGCTCATAAAATTTTTTAGTTTAAAAAAGATAATAATTCATTGTGTCTTTAAAATATTTTCTAATAGATAGTATAATATTTTTAAAAGCTCGTTTTTATAGTAAAAAGCATTTCTTGATTTAATAGAAATTTTTAAACTATTGCAAAGTATTTTTACAGAAATTCTTTCATTCAAGTTTTTGATCAGATAAAAAAGTTTAATGAATACCTTACAATAAAAATAAAATTAATTTTTTTAGATTTTTTTTTTAATTTTTCATCTTTAGTTATGAAAAAAATAAACATTGATAAAAAAAAAACAATTTCTGAAGTTTTGCAACTTATTTATTATAAACTAAGCATCAAAAAAAGTTGAATTCATAATTCATTTTTATATTATCTTAATTTTTAAAAGATTATCTAATCCTAGAACTATTTCGAAATTGAAATTTTTTATTTAAGATTTGATTCAATAGGATTAAAAAAATTAATAATCTTGTCAGATTTTTGGAAATAGATTTATTTTTTTTGTAAGGGTTAAAAATTATGAAAAGGAATTTAAATATATTTTTCAAATTCTTTAGACTGGAAACATAAAATTGCTTGATTTGAGGAAGATTAATTTCAAATGATATCTTTAGATAAATCATAATCGATTCACTGGTTATCGATTAAGTTTTCAATTCATTTGAAGGTAATAAAATGAAAATGAATCAATTTCAATTTGTACAATAATGATTATCAGATAATTTAAAATTTTTTAAATATAAACGCTTAAAAATTTATTTACTTAATTTAAAAAAAACATATTAATTCTATGATTTATTCTGACTATGAAGATTGACTTGGGATTTTAGATCCAACCAATCTAACCAAAAGGTTTAAGGTAGAAAAAAATCATGTTTGGTCTCAAAGCCTATAAACGTCACCAAACGGGGATGTTCAAGAGGTTCAATCTATTAAAGAACTCAAATTTTTGAGTAAAATAAACAAAAAAATTTTTAATTACTCAAAAAAATTAAAAAATACATTTTTATTTTATGATATGAGTATATGTTTATGTCACCCAATTCTACTGGACAAGCTTTGGTTGAGTATTTTTGATTTTATAAATTTTATAGCCTCTGCTGAACAATTCAAAGATTGGCTAGTTTTAGAATTTGTAGATATTATAGGTACGAGAAAATTATTAAAATTAAGACAAAAACGAAACAAATCTAAAATTTTTATTGAAATTTTTTGATATTTAAACTTGATGATACAAAGGATTTATCTCTTGATTCAGTTCAGACAAACTTTATTTAAGCTTTATTTAAAAAAAATTTTGTCAATGTTAAAAAATTTTTCTTGAAATTTCAATGTTCATTATACAGGTAATTGCACAAGCTTTATTTTGGTTGAACATTTTAAAACTCAAACATCGGAATTTTTTTTCTACATTAATTAATAAAGGGGCCTAAAAAATCCATTTATTAAAATATGCTTTTTAGGTAACATAAACTATCATATTTATTTTAAATATTTTGTAAAAAGTTACTGAATGTAAAAACAGATGTCTTTTATCAATTTTGTTTTAATTTTAAAAAAAAATTATGTCTTTTTTAGAAAAAATCTGAAATATTTGATAAAAAAAATTTGATTAATAATTATTAATTTGAATACATCTTTTAAAATAAACAGCAGACAAAGATGACTCAGCTTAATTTATGGATAAGAGAATTATTTGGTACAAGATATTTAAAAAGTCTGAACTTGCAAACTAAATTTCAAATGAAGAATCATCTTCTAAAACCGGAATTCAAAATTTTGTATTAAAGATTAATAATTAGCTGTATTTTTATTTTATTTTTTAATAAAATTTCATTTAGTAAAATACTTGCGAACATTTTTATACTTTAACTTCAACAGTAATTCCTTCATATTTTAAATTTTAAAAATTCTATAACTCTTTCTTTTAATAAGTATCATTTTAAAAATTATATAGAATTTTTTCAGATTAAAGAAAATAATGTTCCATATATCTTCTTTAAAAAATAAAAAATATAGATTTACTAGACTTTGACATGATTTGTGACTTTTAAACAAGACTGGAAAATACCAAAAAAAACTCAAAACCAAGGTGCAAAATCATGTTGTCTAAATTGTTGTACAATGCACAAATATATCTTTGAAATTATGATGGACTTTGGCAACATCTCATGGCATTCGAAAAATTACAATTTTCAAAATCTCAAAACAAGCCAATTGATTTTATTTTAAATCCTCATATCTTTTTAACACATTTTTAAAATAAATAAATCTTTTTTTAAATTATGAAAATGGATTAAAAAAAAGAAGAAATGTGGCATCTTGAAGTAGATGATAAATTCAAAATATCATTTCCATTCAAAAGAGTTTATCAATAGATATTAAAATTAATCTTGGAATTAATTTAAATAATTTTAATGTAACAGACTTTACATGTGAAGATTTAAGAATAAAGTAAATTTTTTATTTCAAAAATATGTGTAGGAAATATCGGTCTTTTCACTTAATTGAATATTTGAAATTCATTTTTAAATTTAATTTCTAATTTTGAATTCCAGTTACAAATACATTTGATATAAAAAATTTCAAAATAAACTCTACAAAAAATCAGTCTATTATTAAAAATTGATTTTATCAATGGGTTGAGAAAAAATTTTTTTAATTATTTTATTTTTTTAATTTACATAACATGTAAAGCATGTTACATTAAAATTATTTAAATAAATTTAAGGATTTATTTTAATATCTAAAGATAAACTCGTTGAATTGAAATCATATTTTGAATAGATCATCAACTTCAGCATGCCAGAAATGCTTGGTGATTAGTTTATTTAAAAGTTTGAAAAAATTGAAAAATATATTAAAAATATGAATAGATAAAATAAGAGAATTGGAAATAAAATAAATTAGGTTCTATTGGAATTATCAAAAAATTGGGTGAAGCTAATAAATAATTTAATGAAGTATTTTTCATTAATATGAGATAAAAATTATATTCATGATAATTTTAAGTTTAAATATTGTTCTAAATAACAAATAAGCATTAAAATTTGTGATTCATACTGTAATTCCTTATGAATAGGAATTTAGTTCTGAAGAATACTTAAGAAACTTGAGAGAAGATATCCTTCTCCAGTTCAATTATTCGGCTTGATGTCAAGTTTTAGATTTCATTGTTTTCTAAAGTTTTAAAAGATGCTTAATCTCCGAGTTTCCGAACTAGTATCAGTGTTTAAATTAATATTTGATAAATATATAATCTTTCAAACACCTCTTAAATCATAAGCTCTTATTTTTCAGTCGAATTTGATTGATTTTAATGGCTCAATAGTTATTGAACTAAATTTTAAAAAAGAATTTAATTAAAAATTTAATTTGAATTAATAATTTTAAGCAAATAAAAATTATGTTTTTTACTTGAAGCAGATGATCAGATTATTGATACTTATTGCTCACCATTTGAAAAGCAAAAATTTTTTTACAAACTTTGCCTTGAAAAAAAATATGCTCCTATTTGATAATATAACAATAATTTAAAAAAAAATAATAATGATTTTTTAGAACAAAAATGTTTGTGTTAAAAATATTTTGTTAATTAATTACAGAAAAAATTAATAATAGTAAATTTTTAAGTTTATTTAAATAGGTAACAGTAGTGAGCTAAATTTGGAGGGTAACTAGTGAAAATCAAAAAAATCAAAAAGGACAACTGATATTAAATGAAACAACAGATGAAGAAGATGGCTCAAATGAAATTGAAATAGTTGATTCTCAATTGCAAAAAAAAGTCAACAAGGGTCGTCCGAGCAAAAAACAAAGAGTTGAAACGATTGAAAAGGATACTATTAATGAAGTTGAAAAGGTACCTGAAGTCACTAAAAGAAGAAGAGGTCGCCCCAAAAAAAATTAATAAAATTTTCTTACTTTCATATTTTTATTTGAAATTTTCTATTTTTCTTACTTACTTTTATTTTTTTATCTATTTTCTAAATTTTTGGAGATTATTTAAGTAATTATAGAGATCGTTTAAATATATCCCAAAATTAAATAACAAAAAGAATGAGTGACTATTTTTTTAAAAACGTTTTTTTCTACGTTAAAATAAATTAAAAAATTATTTGTCCATCATGTAAATGTTCCAGATTTTAGAAGGAATTTTTTTAAAAAAATTAAGTATTTTCGGGTCTTGTTCCATTTGGGTTCTGCCGTTCCGTGATTGAATTAACTGTTTAAGATTTCGTCTATAAATATGAAAAACAAAATTTGTGCTTCTAATTAAATAAAATTTCATCCAAAAAATGTGTACTTTTTAATTTTATAATTTCAATTCTATCATTTTAGATATCATAATTTTAAAACAGAGTAGCCACAATTTATTTCTTATAAAAATATAGGTATATCCCTACGTTTGATAAGAAAAATTGATGGTGAAAAGATAATAACTAAATTACAAGCATATCGTTGGGGATAAAAAAATGCTTCATAGCATTTTGCAATTTTTTAAGGATTTTATATTCTTTAATTTTTATTTAAAATCAAAAAATTAATTTTTTTGTTCAAATGGTTCAAATTATATTTTTTCACAACTTTCAATTTTGAATTTAACAGTCTGGAATACCTTAGTTCAATCTCTTTTTAATGCCATAGTTGCTATGACCAAAAAAGGATCTTATCATTTATTACTAATTAACATTAAGCTTCAATTTTCTTAATAAAAAATAATTCAAAGAGTTTTTATATAATTTTTTTTCAATTTTAATTAATTTGTTATTAATTTTTAAAAAATTAAAAGTGACACTCTAAAATTTACTTCCTTTCAATGAATAAATCGACCTAATAGCTTAAAAAATGATTAGTAAAAAAATGACTGGAAAAATTTATTTCAGATAAACAAACACTTTTTTCCATTTGATTATTTTTCTCTCATTTAAACTCAACTTTTGATTTTTTTCTTAATTATTTTTAGTATTAAGAAGCTCTATCAAGATAAACATAAATATAAATAAATAAAACATTCAAAATGCAACGATTTTCAATATTAGGCTAAGTGCTAAACTATGGTGGTATGGACAGCAGTGTTTATCAAGATTTACTATCCAAATTTCAGAAATTTTACTTATTGTAAGTTGATTTTTGCTATATGATGAAATAGTCTAAATATTTAACAAAAAGATAATATATACTTTTATCAAGGAGTTGAAAGTTTGTCTTGATATATAAATAACTCAACTGAATTATTTATTTAGATGATAGATAAAAGCATTTGAAATTAATTTATACTTAAAGATGTTAATTTTAAGATAAATAATTTAATTTAAAAATTTTTTTCAATAATTTATTATCATAAGAGTTTTTATTGCATAAAGTAAAATTTAGATTTATTTATTTATTCAAAAGTTTAATCAAATTATATTTCAACTAAGGCAAATTTCAAGATCAAAACGATCATTTAAAATTTCAAAACTTAATCAATCTAATGATTTTTATAATGTAAAAAAATAAATACTTAACATTTCTCTACATGTTATGTCTAATAATGGTTTATTATCAAATTAACATCAAAATGATTGATCTCTAATTTATTTTAAAAAAACAATCAATAATTTAAATAATTCAGGTAAAGTTAACTCAGAAATTCAAACTCATAACTTTTCAAACTAAATATTCATTCATTCAAATTAAAAATTATTTTATTTTTCGTCTTAAACAAATTTTAAATTTTAAAAAATTAAATATTTGTCTTAAAAGTTATTTAATTAAAATCAATTGAAAAGTTTAAACCGTTTAGAGTTCAATAAAAAGGTATATTTTATTTAGAAAAAAATAAATTTTTCTCTTTTAATAAAAAAAATATTTCATTTTATACTTTGATCTGTTAATCTTGATCTCGAACTTCAACTTTGGTCAACTTAAATTTTCAGTAATTTATTCATAGTACTTGTTTTTAAATTAAATCACATAGACAAAATATAATCTAATAGTTTGATTAAACAAAATAGGATCTCGTGTCAACTTTTTTTATTTGATAGTATTAAATTAGTTCGGAAAAGTTTACTCAGATTGTTTTTTCTGCAATAAATTTATAGAATTTTTTCAAAATTTAATATCCCTTACTTCATATTTGAATTAGGAAATCAAATTAAAATTAAAATTTTTATTAAAAAATCAATTTATTTCATTCTTTAATCATTTTTTTTTGGTGCTGACTGTTTGACTACTAAAAATCCGTCCATCAAATCACCCAATTTATAAAAAAGCGCAAGAACGATTAAAAGTCCACCAAAAAATAAACCTCTTTGGAATTGTGTCAAAACTGCCATTACTGGATACACCCAAAATCCACCATATTTAGCCACTATCAAAACCCTTTACCAAAAAAAAAAATTATTCTTATTCTAGAATTTGAAAAATTACCATATTAAATAACCTAGTCCAGCTAAAATAGTAGGAATTACACCGGTAATGAATGATTTTGGAAATTTATGTTCACTCCAAGAGCTTTCAATTAAAACAGCAATTAAAGGTAGAGTGTGCATGATATGATTATGCCATCCAGGTATAATGGCATCGAATTCTTTGGGAAATATTAGCTCTCTATCTATCGAATAAATACCCCAAAATGAAAAAGCAACAAACTTCAAATTAAATATTGAATTAAATTTTTTTGACAAAATTTATTTAATTTACTGATCCGATTGGGAATGCCAATGATCTAAAAGCAAAGTTCAGCGTTGATTTTAATGGAGTTTCAAAGTCTAGCAATTCCAAAAGTCCATCTATTGTACACAAACCAAAAAATACCAATTGAAGCACCTTTAAAGAAAAAAATAAAATACTAAACAAAAATCAGATATTTTTAGTTTTTAATTTATTTGGTACTTTGAGATCCAAAAGAATTTTTTCATCTTAAATTTTTACATTCCTATCTCATAAATTCAAAAAAAAACTCAATTAAAAAAGCTTTTGTAAAAAATCGAAGATCGATAAATGAAAAAAAAGATAAATAAGCAAAAATTACCATATCTAAAGAAGTTAAATATTTATATCGACCACCAAAGCTTTGATCGTGAACAAACTGTGAGTCAGAATTTTCGGAAACATCTTCTATTTTTCGGCCGAGTCCGATTGCAAATAGTACAAAAAATATCAAGTAAAGAGAAAATTTTAAAAATTTATTCATTTTAGTTTTGAATTATTACCAAGGTAAAATCTAGAAAATTTAAATAGACATTGATAAAAAAAGCTTTGTCACTTGAGTTAGAGTAAAGTCTACAGCATTAGATAAGTCTTAAAATTATCTAATTGTTAATTGTTTTTAAAAGGAGCTTTATAAAACTTAAGAGAAACTTAAGTTATTTTGGTAAATACTTGAATTTTGTAAATATTTAAATAAAATTTTAAGTATTTCAAACATAATTGGAAATTAACATTTGTTTTAAAGATAATGATTTTTTTTTATTTTGGGTCTAGATATCTAAAATATTAACACATATTCTAATCAAATAATTAATTTATTTTCAAAAAATTTTATGTTCTCGTAGAAATTTTTTTAGTTTTAATTAAACATGATCATAATTAAATTGATATAAAACAATTTAATAGTCTATAATTTTTTAATTAAATATAAATTAATTTAATTATTTTTGATTTTAAATCTTGTATTACTCATAAAATTATTGATTTTTGATTAAAAATTTTGAATACAATAAAAATTTGCTTACTGCAATTTTTCATTTATTTATTTAAATTAAAGTCAATAATTTAAGCCTTTTTTAAATACTAAAATGAAGGATAAAATCTAATAAATTTTAAATGATTTTTATTAATAAAAAAGCCTTTAAAATTTAGACAACTCGCTACAGTATTATCAAAATAAATTTTTTATTCCTCGATCTGTCTATATTCTTTGGTTGGCCAGCATTTAATATTGTTAAGTATTGAAATTTTATTAAAAAATAGAAAAATTTAAAATAAATGTTAATTTTTTTATGCATCAAATAAAAGTATTTAAAAAATAATTATTCCTAATTTTTTTATATGAAATTTTTCTAACCTCAACTGATTGAATATGCCACTGGCCATAATAATTGACAATTCTTTGTCTATGTATAAAGAAATAAATGAGAATGGAATAAAAACATCAAAAAGAGAAATAGCCAGCTTGCTTTGCGAAAAATTGATAGATCTCGTATCATCTCGTGATAAATACGAATTTATATCTTTGGTAAATTAATCATTGAAAAAATATTTATTTGTCAGTTAATCCAAGTATAAAGGTATCTGTTTCGTCGAATGCTCAACTTCTTACAGAATTTACTCGAGATTTTACCAAAGCTAAACAATCTCTAAAAATTACCAAACCAGGTGACTGCTTCAATCTTGAATCCGGTTTGAGTAAAATTAGCGAAATGGTCATTGATACCTTTGGTTGCTTTACCAATGTTCAAATTTTAATATTGACTAATGAAGTTGATAATTCAACTCAAGAATACTCTATTAAAAATTTTTATTCAAAATTAAAAGAAAACAAAGAAATTGTAAAAAACTTTTTAGAATCAATCGGATTTGATTATGATGAGAATAAGTACTTTCAAAATTCAATTCTAAATAATGACATTTTAAATTCAAATTATAACTTTGAATTTAACAAAAAATTGTCTGGTACAATTTTACCATTTTCATTTCCAAATCGGCTAGATGTTATTTGTTTACAGGACAAAGCTATTCACGCCGAATCCGGATGCTTTGAATTCGACGATGATAATTTTGGTTTTCGTTTTGTAAAATCAAGCAATCAAGATTCAAAAATAAATTATTTAAATGAGATTGTTGGCTTAAATGGCTCAGACGGAAAAGTCTTTTGTGTTGACAATTTAAATAAAAAATTTATTTGTGAAAATTTTTTACCAGAATTTTTCGATTCTTTATTTGATCCCTTTGATTTTGAACTAAAATGCGGAAACTTAAATTCAATGATTAATCTTGTTCCTTCGCCAATAAATAAAAAGTAATTTCTTATTAATATAATTTTAATTATTAATTATATTAAAACAAATTTTAAGGTCTCGATTTTATGGATATCTAGGCAAGGAGCTTAGTTCTTCAATTGAAATAGTAGGGTTCATAAACATCCCCGATTTTGTGACACCACAAACTATTTCCAGGCATGCTATTGTTCCAAGTTGTATTAATACAATTTTTTTTATTTTTTTTTATTTTTATTTATTAATAGGCGATATTTTTCAAGCAGAAGAAAAAAATTCATTTTTTATGTTGCTTTATACAAGTCTGAAGTCAGAGAATATGGCTGCCATAATTAAAATTTCGGCTGATTCCTACGGAGCCATTAACTGTGGAACCGATGGCAAAACGGATCCAAAAAAAAAGTCGCATCTTACTCTGGCAATTTTTAGACCAGGTATTTTGAAAATTTTAATTAAAATACCTTTGATTCATTTAATAAGGCCGAGCGGCAATTAACTAATAAAAGAATATTATTTTATGAAAGATAACTATCTTTTGTTTAATTAAATTAATTAGGAATTGTTTCAATCAATAATTAATATCAAAATACCTCTGAATTTGTAAAATAAATTATTCAGTATATTTAGGCTTTTAATTTTTTTAGGCTATCTGATTATCAGACGGTTCCTGGCTTATTGAATTTTTTGAATAGTTTTGAATTACCAAAGGGTTTTTTATTTTTTTTAGATTTCGAGCTTTTAATGCAAAACGTCCGCTGAGTTTTTGAATTCTATTAACAAAATTTTAAAAAGCAAATAATAAAGAAAATATAAAAATTTGAAAAATTGAATTCTTCATATAAAAAGCCTCGGGGAAATCTTTAAAAATTTTTAAAAGACCATTTTTCAATAGATTACAAATAGAATTATTCATTGAGACAAATGATTTTTTTTAAAATAGTATCTTTAAAAAATCTTATCTTTTAGACATTTAAATTTTTAATTTGTCAACCATGACTTGCAAAAATTCAAAAACAAACTAAGATATAATGGCAAAAATTGCTCTAAATAGAATTAGTCTGATCGATAATGACAAAGTTAAATTCTTTAAAATATTCCGAAATTAATTAATTAAAAATAATTTTCAACTTTTATCTTGAATCGGCTCTGAGAATCATTTGGGAGCTGATAAAAAATATTGACGGATTTAACAATTAATTGCTTTTGATTATTGTTTAATTAAATTTAAGTTTAATCAAAAATATTATTTATTAATAATTTTGTATTAAAAATAAGGGCCTAAAATTTTTTATTTATTTTAGAGACTTTTTTAAATTTAGAAAAAAGGCTATTCTTGAACTGTTGATTAGAAAAAATAAAAAATGAATCATAGAATAAAATTTAAATGAAAAAATTCGAAACGTAAAAAGTGAAGGAACAAATTATTTTAAATTAAAAAAGAGAAGATTTTTTTTAATTTTCTAAATTACTCAAATAGCAAAATTTCTTCATTTGAATGCCGATCATTTTTAGAAATAAAAATATTTTTTCATCACCTCTCTATGGACAAACTTGTACCATGCAAAATGACAATTTCGTTTTTGATAAAAATCAAACTTCCGACATTTTTAAAATCTATTTCATAATTAAAAAAAAATATTATTGTTGAATTTTATTAAATTTGAAACATGCCTAATTCCTAATTTTGAACAGATTTAAAAAATTTAAATTCAAATTGAGATCTAAATCAAATTTAAAAAAACTTTAGATTTTAGTTATGTAGAGGCTATGATCTCGAAAATCAATGCTCCTGAAACAAAAATTACTGCTTCACCAGCAAAGGCACAAGTTCAACGACCCGAATATACAAAAAGTTATGCCAAAGGCTGCATAGTCTGGTACAGAGCGGTCAATCTTCAGTCCGATGTTCAAAAAATATTCCGGAATGCTAAAAAAATGAACGAAAAGATGCCAATATTTTATAAAGTAAGAACCACATTCTTTTTTAAAGATGTTTTTTCTTATTTCTAAGGAGTTGAACCGAGTCCGAAAAGCTGCCATCACATTTGGGATCTACGAACTCTTTCAAGGTTTAAGCAAAATGTTCGAAAGGGAACTGGTAAACTCGGCAAACAGCTACAATGCTGAAGCGAGTGCTCAACTAGGACATGTAATTAGATGCCTTAATTTGCCAGAACACAAAGACTATAGAAGAGACATTCAACCCTGGACTGGTGCACAGTCACATTCAAAACAGGGCCGCAAATAAAACAAATTTATTGATTTAACAATTTATTTTTGAATTAATGTAAATAAAAAAATAATTTACTCAAACTTTGTAAAGTTAAAAATGAGAAAAAACGAGTTACATAAATCGTTAGCATTAAGAGTTTTTTTTTAATTTAAATTAAAATTTACCTGAAATATTGCACTAAAATTTAAATTTTTGCATTGAGACCAAAGCGCATAAATTGTTTGCTAAATTTTGCTCATATTTTTTTGCTGGCTGCATTTTTAATGCACCCTCAATATAATTATTATATTCGATAGCGTTGTATAAATATATATATATTAAACTATTTAGTTTTTTATACTGCTGTAAATATATTAAATAACAACCTAAAATTTATATTCACGCTATTAAATAATCAAATAATGGTGGACATGGATCAATTTTAATCAACCTAAATTTTTTGTTTAGATCATACCATTTAGGTCCCTTATTTCAAATGTTCAAATTGTTTAAATCAAAAAAAGTGGCCAAAAATTTGGTAAGTTATTTAGTCAGCAAAAATTAAATAATTAGTTAATATTTGACAATTTAAACCAAGGCTATTGGATTGGCAAGTGCCACCACCGCTTCAGGATTGGGTCTAGCTTTGGCGTTGAACGTTGATTTATTTGCTTCGGACCACGGCTGTTATCCGGCCAAATACCCATGGTTTCATGAGGGACTCTTCAACACTTATGACCACGCCAGGTATTCCATTCAACCAAATTTAAGTTCAAAATTTAAATCAAAATTGCTTAAGTATTCGCCGTGGCTACGAAGTGTACAAACAAGTATGCTCTGCTTGCCACAGTATGCGGTACACATACTTCCGTCATCTGGTCGGTGTGTCGCATACTGAGGACGAAGCCAAGGCCGAAGCGGCCGAGTCAATGGTAACTGATGGACCTAACGAAGAGGGAAACATGTACCAAAGGCCGGGCAAGTTGTCAGACCCTCTGCCGAGTCCGTATCCAAATGACGAAGCGGCCAAGGCTGCCAATGGAGGAGCTCTGCCACCTGATCTATCACTGATTGCTTTCGCCAGAAACAACGGCACCAACTACATATTTTCATTATTGACTGGTTATCATGATCCTCCAGCGGGTGTTGAAGTTAAAGAGGGTCTTCACTACAATCCGTACTTTAACGGAGGATGGATTGCCATGGCCAAGGCTTTGTATGATGAAGTAATCGAATATTCAGATGGAACACCAGCTACGGAGAGCCAATTGGCCAAGGATGTGACCGAATATTTAAGATGGTCTTCGGAGAAGTCACATGACGAAAAGAAAAAACTTTTACTCAAGGTAAATTAAAGAAAAAATGAACAAAACAAAATTTTTTTATTAATTTTATTTTTAAAAAAAGACATTTTTGATTTTCCCGCCAATATTGGCTTTGTTTTATGTCTACAAGAGAAGAGTGTTTACGGTAATGAAATCGCGTAAGATAATGTTTAACCCGACAAAAAGCTCCGGTTCTGGAAAACATTAGAATTAAAGGAAAAAAATTTAAATAAACAAAACTTAACAAAAAATTTCTAGTTATTTATTTTTTCTAAATTAAAAAAAAAAAACAAAAATTGCCTAATATGTGTTCAACTTTTTTTGTGGCCATCAACAAAAAAGACGAGGCAAAATGTTAGATTGACTTGATGAAAAAAAAATAAAAAATAATAAATTTAATAAAAATTTCCATTAAAATTTTTGTTGTTTATTTTTCTTCTTCAAATAGAACAATTCCAGCAAAATTATACCGGAAAACTTTTTCTCTTGACAATAAACCAGTTGTCAAGCGAAAAATTTCATTCACTCTAATCAAAACATAATAATTGCAAGATAAGTTTTTTTTATAGAAAAAAAAAAGTTTTATTTTTGTTTCGACCATGTGGAAAATTTAGGACAGCTTTGTAAGGCTAACAGCTAAGAAGCTCTGGGAATGAGTATCAATAAATTTTGTTCATTTAAAAAAAAAAAAAAACAATAGAAAAAAGTGACATACTGATTTACTAAAAGCATTAACAGCAAGACGGATTAGTTGAGTAAACCAAAAAAACAGTCGGTCTACTCATTTTAGAGGGATTCAATTTATCTCGACAAGGTTTTCGATTAAGATTTAATCTTAAATAAATAAATTTCAATTAAACTAAAAAAAAAAAAAGTTATATCCTAGCAACCATGATGGGCTAGATAATCAATAGAGATAAAATGTTTTTTGTTTTTGGCCAACAAAAAATAAAATCTTTCTCTGATCAAAACATTTCACCAAGATCAAAAAGCAAATGAGTTATTTATTTTCTAGTCGAAATCAATTTCTCATTTTATTAATTAAGCGATTTGATTTTTTTTTGTTAAATTTTCAAATTGAATAAATATTGGGTTTAATTTTGTGTATTTTGATTAATCTTAATGATACTGCTAATTATTTACAAGAGTATTCACAGTTTGTTTATTCATTAATCTATTCATTAAATACACACACAAACACCACTCGTGCAATCGTTGTGGCCAAGCTTCCTGTTTAATCTGAAAGAGAAAGAGTAATTTTTGTTGCTGGCCAAGGCTGAGTGTGCATTGTGTGCCCGGGGCGCTCAATTTGAGGAGTTTATGTTTAGGTGAATCGGTTGAGCTTTTCCATAAACATCAATCAATCAATCACTTCAAGTATTTGGGTACTTTTAAACTATTAGCTTGGAGCTAGGCAAAAAAAATGGTTAAAAAGAACCGTGGCTGGTTGTGTAAGCCGATGAATGCACGACTACTAGTGGGAGTCGAGCAAAAATGGGCTTACACTGTTAAAACATGATAATAATTTTAATTATTTTATTGAAATGATTAGATAAATGATTAATTCAACAGGAATTTAAAAATTTAAGAAAATACTGGAATAAATTAAAATCTATTAAGTAGTTTAAATAAGTGTAAAAAATAGATTACAAATTTATTGATTATGTCCAATTTTTTCTAATATCTAATTTTAAAATTTTTAAATAGTTCTGTTCAAATAAATTAATTTGTTAGAATTTTAGTAAATTTTTTTTAAATTAATTAAAAATTGAACAATTTTTAAAGATAAAATATTTTTAGACAAAAATATTTTTTTTTCGAGTTTAAAAACAAAATTTTAAAGAAATTTAAAAAAAAAGGATTTGAATTTTTAAATTTTGACATTTTCTTAATAAACATCTAATTTTTTAATTTGATTTAATTAGAGTCTTTATATAAGTTTTTTTTTTGTTATAAAAAAATTTTATAATTTTTAAGGAAAAAATAATATTTTATTTTATAAGTTAAAGTACAAAATTAAAAAAAAAAAAATTAAAATTAAAATAAATTAAAAAAATAGATTAAAATGAATTGAATGTCCACTTTTTCAAATATCTAATTTTTAAATTTTAAATAGCTCTGAGTAAAAGACTTCTTCTATCATTAGAATTTTAAATAGATCAATTTGGAAAAAAATTAAATCAGAGTTTTTTGAAGATGTCTTGTTTGTAACAAATTACAAAATTTTTTTCTTGGAAAACAATTTCGGCCCAGGCCAGGCTTCTATTGCTTGAACAGTATATTATGAAATGTTAAAAAGTACATTTTTATAGAATTAAAAAATATTTAAATTTGACATTAAATAATTTTTTTCTGAAATTTTTTCTTTTTTTTAACAGAAAATTAGGCAAAAAATTGGAGAATTTTAATTGATTGTATCCAAATGAAGATAATGTTGTCCTTTTTAGTTAAATTAGAGTAATTATGGTTGTGTAGGCCGTCGTAAGCTTGACTACTAGTGGGAGTCGAGCAAACATGGTTAAAACGTGATAAAACTTGTAAATTTTTTTTATTTTATTGAAATGATTAGAAGTATGATTAATTCAACAGGAATCTAAAAAATCAAAGAGAATATCAACTGGAATAAATTAAAATTTATCAAGTAGTTTAAATAAGTGTGAGCAAAAAAATAAAAAAAAAGCTTTTAGTTGAGTAAATAAAATGGCACAGGGAGCTAGTTGGTGAGCAAGCAAGAGAGTGGATCACGTTCGAAGCGAAATGCGTGCTTTTTTTTAAAGGTGACAAAAAACCGAATTACTTCCAGTCGAATAAAGCTTAGATTACTTAGAGCAAGTGGCATCGGCACAATGACATTTACCGATCGAGTTAATCTCGGTCCATTATGGAACGCTTTGATTCAACACTGAACGCATCAGCGATTAAACATCATTAAAGTCTTAACATTCGGCACTTTTTTAATCCATAGGCAAAATATTCCACCACCATAAGGTTGTCTTAATGATTTCCAATCTCTAGTAAAAACAAACGAAAGATCACTTTCGTTTGAAGAAGACTCTTATGCAATTTAACTTGTTAGATAAGTCGATTTCCTTTTTGTTTGGTTGTGTGTTCTGCTATCGATTTGTTTACATATCCTCAGGCTGAGCCAGAGAAAAATCCATTAAGCTTTTATTTATTTAAAAACCATAAAATGTTTAAACTAAATGAAACATAGCAAAAATAAAGAGAGAGAGAGAGAGAAAAGAATCAAAATTTTCCTCTTCTTCTTCTTCTTAGTGCTTGTTCTAATTGAAAGTCTTTTGTCCACTGGGTCAATAGTCGCTCGATTTGCGATCAGCAGCTATTACCTTAATGAAGACCTAGTTTGACGAGCCTGGTGGCGTTTAGAAATATTTAAAAGCGTGCTGCAAATTAGATTTAGTTACTCAAAAACTTCTCTTGGGTTATAATTTTCCAAACAGGAAAAAAATAAATTTAAAAGATGAATCGGAAGAAATTTCCTTACACACACACAAATAGGTGAATTTTGTTGACTGCAATTCCATTAGGGGATTTGTTTTTGTTTTTTCTTCTTATTGAACAAAATAAAAATATTTTTTTTTTAAAGTTTTTTATTCTCAAAAAATAGCGTTAAGAAAGAAATAAAAAGAAAATGGAAAATAAAACAATAGAAAATGCTTTTAAGCAAATTGAATTTAGATAGATGTCAAAGGGGTCCAGATTTAATCGACACACGCCAACTCCAAGCATTCAAGTGAATGTTTTATTTCAAATTGTTTGCAGTTTGCATTGTGGTCAATGAATCCATTGAACATCAGTCTTAATCTCGATAATTAAAGTATCGATTTGGGAGTTGGAATAAATATCGATTAAGGAATTAATATTTTAATAGCTTTTAACTTTTGTGTGTGTATGTGTTCTATAGCATAATTCAATATGACAAGTTTCAATGTATTTCCTTATGAGGAATATTCATAATTTGCACTCGGGGATTCTTAATCTTTCCACAAATCTTGTTGAAATCTTTTGTTTAAACAAATTCAAATATTTATTTACATCAACAACAAAAATAAAAAAAATAAAAAAATAAAGTTTTAAATAATTCGAATAGGTTCGTGATGAACAAAGCAGTATTTACAACAAACTGGATGTTTACTTAATCGGGTTGTTTACTTTCATTTGGCTACACTGCCACAAATAGACTGAGAGAGAGAGAGAAAGAGATAGAGTGAGTGAGAGTGAGCACACTAAAAAAGCTGCTAATTTGCATTCTTTTATCTTATCTTATTTCAAATTCAAATTATCAGAAATATGAGACCGACCGAATTGATTCAATATTCATTTCTGGATTATATCTAAATTTTCCTTTTTTTTTTTAAATAGTTTATTTTTTAATTTTAAATAGTTCTGAGTAACAACACTCATTCCACCATTGGAATTATGCATCAACAAATTTAATTAGAGTTTACATAAATTTTTTTTTTTTTTAAATAAAAATAGATGCATGTTTGAAGGTAAAAAACCACAAAAAAATAATTTTTTTACAATGTTAAATACAAAATTATGAAAAAATTTAACAAAAAATAAAAGATTGAATTCTTTGGATTGTATCCATTTTTGTCAAATGTCTAATTTTTTAATATTTTTTAAAAAGCTTTTTGTGTCAGTGGAAATTTTAATTAATGAATTTTTGAAGGAATTTAATTAGAAGTTTTGTATTTTTTTTTTCAAATCAAAATAGATGTAGAAGTTTTAAGATGAGATAAAAGGTTACTTGTTTTCAAGATTGAATGCATACAGAAATTTATATTTCATTCATATATCTAATTTTTAATTTTAAATGGCGTAGAGTAATAAAACTCCTTCCACAATTGAATGTTTACATTATAAAAATCCCAAATCGTTACATTAACATAACAGCATTAATAAATTTTCAAAAGAATTTAATTAGAATTTTTTAAAAAAATTTTTGTTTAAATAAAAAAAGATTTATAGAAAATGATTTTTTTAATCAGCTTTAAGATTTTAAAGAAATTGAAAAATAAAAAAAAAATTAGATTGTGACTATTTTTACTTAGAAATTTTCTTAGAACTTCTCATTCCATTGGAGTTTTAAATTGATGAATTAGAAAAAAAATTTAATTTGTTTTTTTATAATTTTTTTCTAATAAAAAAAAGATTTAAAGTAATAAAATTTTCATAGAAAATGATTTTTCTTTTATCAACTTTAAATTAAAGATTTTAAAGAAATTGAAAAAAAAGAACTAAAATTTTTAGATTGTGACTATTTTTTCTTAGAACTTCTCATTCCATTGGAGTTTTAAATTGAAAAATAATTTAATTTGATTATTTATATTTTTTTCTAATAAAAAGAGATGTTAAAAAAAATATTTTTTTTCAATTTTAAATGGAAGATTTTAAATAAATTAAAAATTGAAATATTAAAAGACAATTTTTCATAGAATTAAATAAGATTTAAAATTGGCAGTGGCAAAAAAAATTAAATTTTTAGAAAACAATTTGGTCTCGGGTCAGGCTTCTCTCGCCTGGACACTATTTTTTTTTATTTTTACGATTTTATGAAGTAGTAAAAAGAAAATTTTTATGGAATTAAACAAAATTTAAAATTGACATAAAATAAAAAAAATTTTGAATTTTTTCAAAGGTCCAGGTAAAAATTAGAAGAGTAGATTTGTGAATTGAATGCATGCGATTGCTATGGATTGTATCCAAATGAAAAAAATGAAGTTGTCCTTTTTAGTTAAATTAGTGTAATTGCTGCAGGCGCATTTTGCTAAAACACTTAGCATTTAAGAGCGGTTTGAGTTAGAAAATTGCAAATGTCGAGATCCGTACTATCTATTTGGAAGCATTTGG
Source organism: Brachionus paranguensis (assembly GCA_016802215.1). Lineage (NCBI taxonomy): Eukaryota > Metazoa > Rotifera > Eurotatoria > Ploima > Brachionidae > Brachionus > Brachionus paranguensis. Next base: position 2,396,013 of record JAESIX010000009.1, on the reverse strand, counting down.
GATTCGGCATCCATAAATTAATTAATTAGAGCTTTGAACAAAATAGATAAAAACCAAATGTGTATCAATGCACGTATGTGTGTGTGTGTGAGTGTGTGTGACGTCCTGTAGGTCACGGACTAATAGACTGGATCTTGACAATGTTCGAATGGTTTTGCCAACATGTGGACAATTTGTTTTTTTTTTTTTCTCTCTCTCTAATTTGATTAAAAACATCCAAACTATTTTTATCTATTCACTTTTCATTTTGTTTTGTTTCTTGATTTTATTCTAACTTTGGTATATATTTGCTATGCTCGTTCAGGTAGAAAGAACTTTAAACAAATTTAATTGCACGAGATCTAAAAAAGACTGGAGAAAATAGTTTGGAGATTTTGAATTAATTTTCTAGTTTGACTTGGAGAATGAGTGGTTCTAATTGACAAAGTGGAGAATTTGCTCTAATCGATTTTAGTCGAGTGGAATAATCTTATCTATTTTGGAAAAATATTTGCCTTTCCTAGCTAGATAAAAACAACAACATTGAGTTTGCCAAAGTAATTTAGACGATAAGTAAATTGTCAAAGGTCCTTGACGAACGCGATTGGAGTGGTCGGCCGAGCGCCTTCCGACTAAATCGCGATCGACTCCGCCCCACTCTTCCAGCCATCCACTCACAAGCCAATTCATTCAACATAAAATATGATTATTTCAAATGAAATTTGAAATCTAAGCTCGACTTGCAGCTAGATTGGTTGCAAGTCGAACAACCAATCGAACACTTGAAATTCGTTTGCTTTCTCTCTTTTCTCTCTCTCTCTCTCTCTCTTTCTTTTCTTTCTTTTTTTGTTGTTGGAATGATAAAAAAACGAAGAATTTCGCTGTTCAGAACAAAAAATAAAAAATGAAAAAATTATTTTTTTTTTATTATTTTTTTTTTGTTGGAAAAAATAGATCTCTTTTCATAATTATTAATTTAATTAAAATTATAAATTATTTTTTTTGTTTCAGAACGTAATGTTTTTACTTTTGCTCTAAATCGAACAGCAACAACAACAACAACAACAAAAAAGAATAATTAATTAATTAATTGACTAATCAAATAAATGTATATTACGAATTCAATTGACATGAACGAAGACTTCAACCAGGCTGAATGCAAAGCGTACTCAAGTAAGCAGCATCAACAAAACTAGCAGACCTTGTGGAAATGATGTTAGAAATTACAAAAATTCCATTCTTTTCTTTTTTTTTTGATCTTAATTAGAAAAGAAAAAAATTCAAGACAAATTAGTTTATTGAGGAATTTAATAAAAGTAGTGTGAAGGCAAACGGCTTGTTGAGTCCGAGTGGAGCAGTGAGGCCGCCGAAAGCCTACAAATCAAAGTTTAGAGTCTTGAGTGACAAGCGCAAATAATTGCTGTACTTTTGTGTTTGCTTTAGTCGCTTTCAAATAGGCCGCCTAAGTCACTACTTCAACTACATTAAGAGACTACTTATGCAGGAACCGGGATTTACTTATTTTCAGTTGCAAATTAGCAACTTCCCTTTTTGCTATTTAATCAATGAGGAAATGGCTCGATTTAGCTCTTAAAATTGATCCTCCGATCTCTGCATGACTCCCTAAATTATCACCTTTACATCAATCTAAGCCCACTAATCGATTAATAATAGACTCTCTCTCTTTTCTCTTCTTTTCTTTTCGTCCACAACTGTTCTACTCTAACACACACAAAGAATAGAAAAAAAATTTTTTTTTTCTTTTAAGAAAAATCAATATGTTTCGGCTGTGGCAATTTGATTCATGATCAGTACATTTTGCGTGTGGCGCCCGACCTCGAATGGCACGCCAAGTGTCTCAAATGCTACGAGTGCGGCCACTACCTGGACGAAAGCTGCACTTGCTTTGTGCGCAACGGCAAGACCTACTGCAAAATGGACTATGTCAGGTAATCAATCATCACCAACACACTCACACACACACTGTTGGGTCTCTTAATTTGTGCAAATCTAAGTGAAGAAAGAAGTGACTGCTTGGAAGCTAGCTGCTTCCTTTCAGCCTCCGTTTAAGCTTGGTACTTTATTGTGAACAAAAAATTTTTCCAAAAATGATAGTAACAAGAAAATTTTGATAGTTTATGCTAAGTTTCATCTAAAAAAAATTACAGGTGTAACGAGAGTGGCTTTTATGCTTAAAAAAAAAGATTATAAAATAATATTAATTTTAAATTATGAATTTTTTTGGTTTTTTGTGGTTATTTTCAGCTGTTTCGCGAAATAATGAAGCGGTCAAGAATGGAAAGTGATGTGAAGTGTTTCGTATTGCTTTATGAGTATCCACATATTAATTCTTTGGTTGTGGGATATTTTTGTTATATAGTTTTTCAGTGACAAGTCTAACCCTTTGTAGAATAACAAAAGTTATATTTGGTTAGCTTGCAGAATGATTGCTTTTAGCAGAGTTTTTTTATACTCACTGTTATGTTGCTGAATAAAAGCTTTAGTTTTATTAGGTTCAGTATTTTGTTATAACAAATATCTAAATAGAAACGGCCGTCTAACCGATTGTAAAGGATACAAGTTAGATCGTGTCAAAATGTATAAAAGTAAATAGTGTATAAAAAATACTTTATGGTTATATATTGTTTGTGCCATAAATATATATATATGTTGTAACAACTTATACATATGTATGCAACATATATATAAATATACGATCATATATATAACCGGTGGCGACGGTGATGATGTAGATGATGCGTCGCACACTCAACTGCAAATATGTTGCGACATCACACTCAATATGTATTTCATTATTTAGAGTGTCCTTGACTCGCGAGTCCTTACACATTCCCATAGGAAGATGATCGCTGTTCTAATGCAAGGTTCCATTTTTTAGATGACCATTCAGAGTAATGATTCGGCCTTGAACTCAAATCAGGTGGCAAATAGAAGCATAAATATAAATAGAACTAAATTATTCAAAAAAGTTAATTTAAAACATTTAAAAAATAATATTAAATTTAGTAAAAAAAAAAACAGTTTATTAAAGAAATTTAAAACATGACAGAAAGTTCTGTTGCATTCCACAAAGATTTAAAATTAAATAGATTTTGTAAATAAAATACAAAGTTGAAATGCTCACTTTAAAGTGACATTTGACTGTAAGACTATGCGAATAATTATAATAATGAAAATAATAGAATCGAAGCCTCTAAGGCTTCAGTGGCTTGTCTTGTCCTCTTCTGTTCTCGCTCCATTTGCTTCTATCCATCGCTAGGGCCCTTAACTCCTCATCTGTGAGTTTTTCTGAACTGCCAATAAGCATCTTAGCCATTTGACATTTGTATGAGAGCTTCTTGGCACCTCTCCTTGCCTGACCATGTCGTGTTTGTGGCTCGTAAAGTGCAAATATTCTAGCTGGTTCTTCTTTGCTTTCCATGCGTATTGCGTGACCAAGCCACTCCAGCTGCCTTGAACGAATGGTTTCCATAAGCGGTAGTCTATTTACTTGTTTGTATATGCTCTCTAGCGGGATGTGCTCTAGTCGCTTGATGTTGAGCATTTAATCATGCATAACAATTGCACTATCCTTCACCCAGATAAGATAAACTTGTTTTTTTGCTATTACGTGTGTGTGTGAGAGCTCCAAGTGCTCAACTCAATTTTGTTCCTTTGTTGATTTAGCAATTAATAAATGAGACAAAAAAAATTAATTTTGTTTTTTTTTTACTTAATGATAGATTATTCAGCAAAAAATGTTTCAAATGCAAGGAGTGTTTTAGCAAAAACGATTTTGTTATGAGAGCCAACAGTCGAATCTACCACACAGATTGTTTTCGTTGTTTGGTGTGTAGCAAGCAGTTGGCGCCAGGCGACGAGTTCGCGCTCAAAGAAGAGGGTCTTGTGTGCAAGTACGACATAGACATGTACGAGAAGAACGGTCTGACGGCGGCAAACAACTCGTGCCAGAACATAACCAACCTGCCGCCGCCACACAGCCAAGTGAACACCAAGTCGTCGAAGTGCGAGGAGCTGGCGGCCAACGACTACGAAAACAGCCATCACCAGGAGTGTGTGTCGCCAGGCGGATTGCAGCAGTCGCAGCAGCAGGCGCCAATGGGCCTAATGAGCTGTGGGCCGCACATGTCGATGGCACCGATGCATCAGAGCGCGCGGCACATGAACAACTCGGCCGCGGCCGGCAACAACAGCTCGAGCGGCGGCGCTCACCGCAAGGACAAGACGACTCGGGTGCGCACCGTCCTCAACGAGAAACAACTGCACACGCTCAGAACCTGCTACGGCGCGAATCCGCGTCCTGACGCCCTCATGAAAGAACAACTCGTCGAAATGACCGGCCTTAGTCCGCGCGTCATCCGCGTCTGGTTCCAGAACAAGCGATGCAAGGACAAAAAAAAAACCATTCTCATAAAACAAATGCAAGAGCAGCAAAAAGTAAATTGAAATTTTTTATTGTCTTTTTAAAGTTGGCTTTATGCCTTCTTTTTACTTCCCATTTGTTACAAAAATAGAAGTTTATAAAAAAAAAAATTTTAATTAATTTTCACTCTCGTCAAATGAAATTTTGATTAAAAAAAATTTTTTTTTTTCTAAATGAAATTTTTTTTTAGAATCGTCAGACAATCGGACACGGTATTCAGATGGTGGCCACGAGTCCGATGCGCAACGACATCAATAGTCTGGGACCTGGCTCGCAGATCGAAATTCAGCAGAGCGCCACCGCGTATCAGAACTCAATGAGCTGGAATTTGCCGATGAGTGGCATGGCTCAAATGGGCCAGCATCACTCGGCTGGCTACGAGCAAATGATGGGCTTTGGCTCTGACGAAGAGGAGTGCTATGATCAAATGTCCGATCAAAATGGTGACGATAGTGTGAGCAGTGTGGGCGCTTTGGACGACACGCGTATTCAACAGCTCTAGAGGAAGAGCAAGTTTAAACATGACCGCGGGAATAGAAGGCGTTTGTTCACCGGGTCGCTTTTAAATACGATTGTTAATAAATGTCTTACTTTAAAATTATATAATTTTTTTTCACAAATTGTACAATTTGTCAACAGTAACCAAATTAAAAAGACAACCAGCTTATTTATTTATTTATTAATTGACACACATTTTATCAAAATTGATGATCATTAATTTTATATACAAACTATTAAAGTATTTGTTCCTTTTTTTTTTTTCTATTTTTAATTTTTTTTTTCATTTCCACTTTAGTCATTTTTTGTGTTTTGTTATACGTACTTATTTTATTTTTTTTGGCAATTTATTTTTTTTTCTTTTTTTCAATAATAATGATAATAATTTATAAATAAATAATGCAAAATTTAATTCAAGTGGTTTGTTTTGTTTAGACTTAATTTTAAGAGTAAACATTAGCCAAAGCTCGTCTAGAGCAAAAATGAGAAACTTCAATTTTAACTTGAAGTGAGTGCGAGTGTGTTTTAGTGGATATTTTTCTTTATTTAAAAAAGTGCGTTTAGAGAAAGGAAAAAACGGTCTCAATTCAATTAGTGCATAGGTATTCAGTTACAGTCATAGATAAGACACTTGCCATGACCGATAGCATCAAGCTGAGAGTGAATTCGAGTTGGAAAGAATTTGAAAAAAATTGAGAAAGAGAGAAAGTATTATTTTTTTGCTAAATAGACTCGAGTGAATTAAATAATTAAATTTTATCTAACTGTGCTGACCAATAGAAGTCCATTCAAATGTTTATTTATTTAATTTAAGTCTGAGACTCAATTAGCACAATTGGAATATTTTTTTAAATACTCAATTAAGTCTCCAAGACTCGTGAAATCAGAGGACATTTATTTGTTCTTATTTGAAATGAGGAGTCAACTGAAAATGCAAAATTTAGCTTTTGTTCATTTGAATTCAGCACAATTTTAGGAAGTCAATTCCACGAGCTTTTTTTTTATTTATTTAGAAAAAATATCTCCCAGGCTGTTTTGAATGACCTTAAGTCATTGGTAGTGGGTTCATTAAAAAGAAAAAAATTGATGAGACACAAAAAAATCAAGGGATTTGAAATAAATAATTTTTTATAAATTAAATTATGAATTATAAAAAGAGGAAGAAAAAAATTAAAAAAAAAACGAATGAATTTTAGCCGTGTTTCTATCTCTCTTTTAAACTTGCGATTATGTTCTCTTAAATTATGATCTTATCTTGTTTTTAAAACTTTGACTGATTTTGTAACACGTTTTCAGATCTCTTAGTCTTCTTGCTTGCAAATGTGCTAATCCTAGTCTCTTCACTTTTACAGTAGTATAAAATTTTAAAGCCATAAAAAAGACTTTGCTAATCTGTGCTGCATTTTCTAGATTTGATTAATCCATCTTTTTAGCTTTTGACTCCAAATTGACACTGCAAACTCCAGATGAAGATAATTGTATAAATTTTTAGAAAATTTGAGAAATACCCATTGTGATATTTAAGCACATTTAAATTAATATTTTAATTTAATAATCTAAGTTACCAATTGATATTTAGTTCATCTTATTTTTATATATTCTTTTGAGTTTTGTTAATTAAATAAAAACTAGAATCAAGTTCTTTTAATCATACTAGTAACCGAGTATAAATCACCCATTCATGTTGGAATGGTACTTAGTACTTCCTTACAGACAAATCTTTACAAGTCTGTAATATAAAAAAATTATGCTTTTTAAATAAATAATAGGCTGAAAAATTCTAAAAAAAGGTTCTAAGAAAATAATTATAAAATTTTTATTTTATTTAATAAATAATTGTGGGGAATGCCCCTGGGTTTGTCCGAATAGCCTTCGCTTTCGTTTAAACCCTCAAATTTGAAATTTTGAATTTTTACAAAACGAAAAAAAGGAGTTAAAAAGAGTAATAGATACAATTTACCTATATGTATTAAAAGAATACTGAAAAATTTAGAGCTTATTACAATATAAAGTTATAAATTATAAAAAGATTATACAAGTATTTTTTTAAATTAGGTTAATAAAAAAAAAAGAATTGAATATTTTCTATTGTTTAATTTCTTGAAAAATAAAATTATAAAATTTTAATTTACCTGTTTTGAAAACGTAACAGCTATTTTAAGTTGCACAAAATATATCAACTTAAATGCTCGTTACTTCAATCTAAATCAATCAACTAAAAATATCTGATTACATTTGAAAATTTTTCAAATTCCTCAAAAATAAAAAATACTTTTACACAACTATACTTTGGATGAATAATCTTGGTTATTTATTCAGCAACTAGAGTGGATGTATTCAGAAACGGACCCAATGTTTAATTTGCCTTAACAGCTGATACACTCATATCAACAATTTGAGTAAATTCGAGTTGGAAAGAAGAATAAAAGAGAGAGTAAAATGTAAAATTCAGAACAAATGTTACAAATATATTTTTTTGAAAAATTAAGATTAAAGATAAAAAAGTTATAAATATCATTAATAGCCAATTCCGATCTTAATAACATTCAGCGGTCGACCATTAGCAGTAGTAAACGAGTCTCTTCTTTTCTGTAATTATATACCTCCTAATCTAATCCAGATATTACTTATAATACTTATAATGTATTTTTTTTTTATTTATATGAAATTTTTATTTTTAAATTACGCTAAAATTAGAACAATTTTTCTTCTGTATTTTTTAACAAAAACTTTTATAGCAATTTTTTTTGGAATGAGGACTGGAAAGAAGGCAAAAAGCCGTTCGGGATAGTCCTAGAGGTAAATCCCTCAAATTTATTTTATTAAATAAAAAAAAAATTCTCCAGATATTTTGATTAATCTTCTCCAGTGTCTTCACACCGTCTTCACATTCTATCTTATCTCCGTTCAAGTATCCATAGTCATACTTTCTGATTCTTCATTCATGTTATTTGTATTTGCGGAAAATTGGTTTCTTTGGTCATTCCTGGTCGTTTTTTCTCTCTCTGTTTCATCCTCTCTTTAGTATTGGTAACAAGTTATATTCATGGTCTAATCATGCCACTAGACTACAATGTTTTATTTTGTGTCGTTTTGGAACATTAAGAATAGAGTTGTAAGTTTTTTAATTTTTCAAAATGAAAATATATTTGTTCAATTTGTGCTGAATTTGGCAACACCAAGAGAGAGAGGGGGATGGAGAAAATGTTATTTATTATTTTTTGTTAAATAGACTCGAGTGAATTAAATAATTAAATTTTATCTAACTGTGCTGACCAATAGAAGTCCATTCAAATGTTTATTTATTTAATTTAGTCCGAGACTCAATTAGCACACTCAATGAAATATTTTCATAAATATTTAATAAAGTCTCCTAGACTTATGCAATCAGAGGACACTTATTTGTTTACATTTGAAATTGTTGTTTTTTTTGCTCAAGCAGTTTTAATCAAATATTTGAGTGTTTTTGGCTTAAGTAGATTACCTTCAGCCAAGCGTTTTGTAAAGCTAGCTTTCAATGCATCTTGATAATCATCTGCTTACGATAAATCGATTCCACACTCACTCACACACACACACACATACAGACATGCTTTATTTTCGAGTTAAATGAGAAAATATAATAGGTGAGTAAGAGAGAAAAGCGAGATGAAATGAGTTAATTAATTGATGTTATTGATGCTTAAGGATTTTTCGAGTGACGCACATTTATCTTCTATTTCAGCAATCTTTAGTTGTCCAACTGCTCAAGATTCAAAATTCAACATTTGAAATGAGGCTCGCGGGCACAGTTTAATATCAATTAGCGTTTCTCATTTCAATTAATATTATTTCTACTAGAAGGATTTAATTGCTCGAAATTTTCAAGTTTAATCAAGCAGTTTAAATGCAAATGATTAATGCATTTTGCCAAGCTCAAAAACCAAGACAGCCGAATATTTCGAACTTAATTAAAACTCATTTAGCGCGGTGCGCCTATTCAAACTAGATAAGCAAAAGAGAAAGAAACAAAGAAAGAAAGAAAAAAAAACATTATCGATAAAAATTAGCAAGACCTTATCTCTCTTTCTCTGTTCTATTCTCCAATCTTTTCAATTGAATAATTAAGATTTCAATTTGAGATTGTAAATCTTTGATCATCGCTCTTGTATATCCTAGAGCTCAAATGCATTAACCACTAAATCTCATGCCAAGCTCTCTTTTGTTCTTGTGTGTTCTTAGTTTGCCAACTAAATACATATTTTTCTAATCGATCAACCTTTAATCTTGGTGCCGCCGTGATTTATTCTGTTGTTGTTTTGGATTTACTAGAAAGAATTGTACAACTGATAAACATCAGTAAGACCAGCTTTTCTCATCCATTGCCCAAATTATTTAAGAAAATAATCTATTTTTTTTTAAAAAAATATTTTTTTTCTTTTTACTTCAAGCTAATTTAAACTAAAATAAATAAATAAATAAATAAATTGAAAATTAAAAAAAAAATCTTTATTCAAATGTAAAATAAAGCAGATCAAGTAGAGTCAAGTCTGACATAAAACATTATTCAACATCAGCAGGACCAGTTTTTCTCATCCATTGCCCAAATTATTTAAGAAAATAAAACTCTTTTTAAAATAAAATATTTTTTTTCTTTTTACTTCAAGCTAATTTAAACTAAAATAAATAAATAAATAAATAAATTGAAAATTAAAAAAAAAATCTTTATTCAAATGTAAAATAAAGCAGATCACGTAGAGTCAAGTCTGACATAAAACATTATTCAACATCACCAGGACCAGCTTTTCTCATCCAATGCCCAAATTATTTAAGAAAATAAAACTCTTTTTAAAAAAAATATTTTTTTTCTTTTTACTTCAAACTAATTTAAACTAAAATAAATAAATTGAAAATTAAAAAAAAAATCTTTATTCAAATGTTAAATAAAGCAGATCAAGTAGAGTCAATTCTGACATAAAACATTATTCAACATCAGCAGTACCAGCTTTTCTCATCCATTGCCCAAATTATTTAAGAAAATAATCTATTTTTTTTAAAAAAAATATTTTTTTTCTTTTTACTTCAAACTAATTTAAACTAAAATAAATAAATAAATTGAAAATTAAAAAAAAAATCTTTATTCAAATGTTAAATAAAGCAGATCAAGTGGGGTCAATTCTGACATAAAACATTATTCAACATCACTAGGACCAGCTTTTCTCATCCATTGCCCAAATTATTTAAGAAAATAATCTATTTTTTTAAAAAAAAATATTTTTTTTCTTTTTACTTCAAACTAATTTAAACTAAAATAAATAAATAAATTGAAAATTAAAAAAAAATTTTTATTCAAATGTAAAATAAAGCAGATCAAGTGGGGTCAATTCTGACATAAAACATTATTCAACATCAGTAGTGCTAAAGCTCCCACCACGGACACTCGCCAAACACAAAGCAGACATGTCGGACTTTCCGGCTACGTGCCTCCACTCAACATTGCACTAACCACATTTCAAATATTTGCTGAAAATTATCAAATTACAGTGTAATATGATTCATGTTGTATAATCGTAATCTATTGCATAATTGTTCACATTAGCACTCGTGGTTGTAAATGGACCTAACAAAATTGCTAGTGTCAAAAGCTTGTTATTACACAGAATATCTATCTAACAATATCAGCGAAAAATTTAGACTATTTTTTATTTTTTTTTCTATCCAAACAATAACACAGAAAAACACAAATGCTTATTTATTCTAGCAAATTTTTCAAATCGCTTTAGCACTCTCTCTGGCAACAAGAATAATATCATTATTTTTTTAATTCAAATTAAATGGAGCTCAGTTGCTTGGTATTACTTTAATTCCATGTGAAAACAGGGCCGATTTTTGTGTTCTAAGGTATTTTAAAAATAAACAAAGCCTTAGCAATACATTTTCAAAATAGTACTTGATTGTCAAGAGGGACTCGCAAATTTTTTTTCTAAAATTTCCACAATAATTTTACCACAACAAAAAGCTCAGAAAAGAAGTTGGTTTTTTTTATTCTGAGAGAGAGCGTATCATCACGACTCTCGAGCTTGATCTTCACACAAGTCCCGTTGATTGTCACTTGTTCAACTTTAATTACAGGTTAAGGCTCCAATTATTGATTTGTCACTCAAACTTTGTCTCAGACTGCTATTTAGGATAGCTTCACGCGATCACTGTGTCAACATCAAGTTGATCTTTTGTTCAAATTTCGAATTGTAGCAAACTGCTTATTTGCTATCAAAAATCATGTTTAATTATACTCATACAGAGCTGGTTCCAGTCGCTCTTTTGCCTGCTAATTTCAATAAAACTTGACAACTAGCTAAAATTGAAACAACTACTACTTGAAAATTATTGTTGTTGAAAACAATAGTAATCTTGGTCAATGGAATTCGACTCTCAGATAGATTTTACTAAATACACCCTCAGGACGCTTTTAATATTTGCTTTCAAATGATCTTTTTGCTAAATGAGGCCAATTTAGGTCAATGATCAAATCGGCTTCTATTAAATAATTAATAATTGAATTTTTGTTTAACAAAAAAAAAAGACTAACTTAAACAAACATCCACAGATAAAACACCTAAATGCTAATCTACCTGAACCAATGCGATCAGTGCCACAGCCTATTTAATAAAAACTTTTTCTCCCTTTTTTATTTATTTATTTGTTTGTCCGTATCGAGCTAGATAAAAAAATTAAATTAAAAAAAAAATAAAGTCAAATTTATTAAATATTAAAAAAGAAAAAAATGATTAAAATTGGCAAATTGAAATAAAAGAGTATCATCATACATATGTTTAATAATTTGACATTTTTTTAAATCCAATTTAAATTAATTGTGCCAATGTTAAAAGAATGGAGAGAGAAAAGAAAACAATAATTAAATTTGTTTAACCAAAAAAAAAGCTTTTTTTTTAATTTGTCCTTTTTTGGTACCTATTTTGAGCTGATCTTCTACACTGCAATTGTTTCCCTTTTTATGAAAAGAAAAGGGTTTTAAACAACATGCGTCCCCAACTGCAGGACCATTTGAAAGATACTCTGCTGTATCACTATGACACTAACCGTTCGGCTTTAAAGCTTTATTTACAGCCCTTAAATTCTAGATCTTGCGAAATCAACCTAATAGCAGAAAAAGAGATAATTTTTCAAAATCAGCATGGACATTTAATTTTATGAATTTCATGAGTTACTCTAGGCTTATGAAAAATAATCTAAATTAAATAAAAATAAAATTTGATTGTCATTTATAAAAAAATTAATTTTTTCCAAAGGCGGTTTTTGACACTCAATCAAAAGTCAACTAAAATTGAAAATTAATTTTTGTTTAAATTTTTTTTATTTTTTTATAACTAAATAAAATTGAGAAATAAAAAGCTAAAATAACAAAAAACGAAAATAAAAAAAAAAAAAGCAAATTTAAAATTTCAATTTGTACATTCCTACACATGAAAATTTTCATCCGGTTGATTTACACGAGCGCATCCATTTCCCTAGGAGAATGGAATCACTGAACAAAAAAAAAATCAGGAAAAGGCGACAGAAATAACAACATCATGATCAAAATGATAAAATTTCCCTTTCCGAGCTAATGACAAAAAAAATTAAATTAAATTAAGACACTAAATGACAATTGAAAAATAAAAAGAGAAACACACAAAAAAAAACTAGTAACAATTATCATAGATTAGATTATGATGGGCCTGTGGAATATGCTGAGTGGCAAAGGACGCATGCATCGCCATTTGCATGTGCTGGCCCTGCTGTTGACTTGGCTCTGGTCGAACAAGCATATTTTTCTTTTTGTCCTTGCATCGTTTGTTCTGGAACCAGACGCGGATCACGCGCGGATTCAGCCCAGTCAGCTCGACCAGTTGTTCCTTCATGAGAGCGTCGGGCCGCGGGTTAGCGCCGTAGCAGGCGCGCAGCGTGTGCAGCTGCTTCTCGTTGAGCACGGTCCTGATCCGCGCCGGCTTGTGACTGCCCTGCTGGTTGACTTTGAGCAGCGAACTGCTCGAGTAATTGCTCTGGAATGACGGCTTGCTCAGCTTGTTCGCTCCGGCCTTTTTTTTGCTCCTATTCACTCCACTCTCACCAACCGAATTCTCCTCGCACACCGATGTGTCATTGTCCTCGTCGTCCTGGTCCACTTCGTCATCACTTACACTTCTGTCGTCTGAGACAAAAAATTATTTTATTTTAAAATTTTATTAAGTTTATTTTTATTTAAAAAATAAAGTTTGGGTTTAAATCCCGGCAGTTTGGAATGGATCTTAGTCCTTCCTTTCAATACGCTAAATAATAAGTAGAGACTTGTCAAGACTTGGGTCCTAGAATTATTGTTGTCTTAAAGGCGATGCTTAAAGTAAAAATAAGACAAAATGTGTGTCCTATCCAATTTGAAATGTTGACTTGGGTGCTGAAAGAAAATGAAAAAGTTTTTGTGCTCTTTTGGGCTGCAATGTGTGTTTATTAACACTCGATTTAACGCGACCATATGCTCTATTATCTAACACTCAAGTGGTCGAGGAAAAAAAGTCAAGTCAAGCAGAAAATTGATAAGTGTGTATAGACATTTTTTGCTATATGGCCAAATGTCCTTGTTTGTTTTGTGATAACAAAAATATTTACAAATTAGATTAAATGGGTTTGTTGTCACAAAGTGGTCCAATAGAAAATAAAATAAACACTACGAGCATAGCCTGTGAAATAGTTTCCAAAGTAACAATGCATCTTTTTCGACTTATCATTGCGTCACATTCAAAAGCTTATCTTAGCTGTGAATATCAGCTTTTTTTTGCGAATAAAATTTTTGTTCAAATAAATTTTTTTTGTCCAAGTTATTTTAATTAGCTTTGAACAGAACAACAAAAAGAAATAAAGAGCAAAAAAAAATAAAACTGCTAATACCTTCTTTTTCTTGATATTCCGAGTTGTTGTGGTCGGAGTAGGAGAAGCCGTGGACAAAGCCGGGGTAAGTGTAGCTGGAAAAGCTGGTCGAGTTGTTGGGCGAGTCGACGACCGACGAGCTGGACGAATTTTGGCTGGGGCTGTACGAGGACGAGACCGAGTTGTCGGGCGTGATCGCCACTGTGTTGTAGATGCCGGCCAAGTACAGCTGAGAGCTGGCGTGGGCCGTGGTGAGCGCGTCCTCTTTGCAGTAGATTTGCTCGTCTCTTAGTTGGTATTCGTCGCCGGGCTGCAGCTTTTTGGCGCACACCGAGCACGAAAAACAGTTGTAGTGGTACACGCTCGACTTTGACCTCATGACCAAATCGTTCTTGCGCACTATTTCGCCGCACCGAACGCACTTGACCATGAACAAGCGCACATAGTCGCTCTTGCAGTACGCCTTGCCGTTCTTGACAAAGCAGGTCGCGTTCTCGCCCAGCTTGCATGTGCACTCGCAACATTTGAGACAATTTTCGTGCCACTGCAGGTCCGGCGAGCACTTGAGCACAAACTGGTCCTGGATAGACAGGCCGCATCCCGTGCACACCGCATTCTTGTTGGCAGTACCTTCTGGCATTTTTCTTTTTTTTTCACTCAATAAATAGGTAAAATCACAATTGTTGATTTTTTTTTTTTTTTCTAAACAAAAATAAAATAGAGAAAAAAAAAAAGAGAAAAAAAGTTTATATATATTTTATTAAAATAAAATGCAGCCAATTGTAGTTTGGTGGAAAAAAAGCTCAATTGGTTGATTTAAATTGGGCCAATTGAGAGAAAAATAAAAAATTAATTTTTGGCCGATTTTGATTCGGAGGGGGGAGGCGAAGGAGGAGCAAGCTATGTATTTGTTTCTCAGCAGAATTAAACAGTCGAAATCTGGTTAAATCGACACTTTTAATTCAGCCTCAGTCGAATGCAACTCTCAAATAGAAAAAAAAGGAGAACACAAAAAAATTTTTTTTGCTTTCAATTGATAAATCTCTGGACAATTAATTTGATAAATAGAGATACTGGCGACAAAAATTTGACAATTTCAGGTGAGAAATATTCGGCTGGAATTTTAAGCCGACCCGTTCAAACGCCTAACTAGAATGAAAGAGAGAGAGAGAGAGGGGGAAAAGAAAAGGGGCGTTTGTTTGGCTATCAGCTACGTGACTTGATTAGAAAAAAAAGTGATATGTGATATGTGCTGCGAATGAATCATTAGATAACCATTGGTAACCAGGAGGATTGGAGCTAATGCGAAAAATATGCGAGCACTTGTTTTTTTTATACAGATTCAGAAGCCTCGCGAGACTCTCAAGCCTTCGAGAGCAAATATTTTAATAGATAATACAACTTAAAGGAACACGGTGTCATAATTAATGTTTATTGAGTCTAATATAAATTCGCTTGTGTCCACAGAGCATATTTGTCAAGCAAATAGAAAAACACTCAATTATTGCAATCCTTGCAAACGAGAGCTCAACGTGTCATAATGATAGGTATACAATACGTGCTATTTGAGCATTCAATTTGACTCTGACGCCACTTCTGCTTTGTGTGCGTGTGTGTTTGTGTATATAAATACATATGTGCACAGAGAAATAGACTGGTGGTGGCAACGTTATCTTCAGTTGGATCGTTGCTTTAAAGTCTATCATTTTGAATTTTCAAAGAGCTCGATCTGCTGATTCCAACACCTAATTACACGTGTTTTAATTTAGGCCTATGGACTGGTAATGCTTTTTTTTTTTTTTTCGATTTTTTTTGCAGCTAGGAGTGTGCAGTGTACATTAGCATTGTAGATGTGGTCTCGAGATAAGTTCTCGATTAGACGTGTTAACGTGTTCGACGAATAGTGTACCAAACAACAAAATAGAGTTTTACTTTGGTCCATGACAATTTGATTGATTGCGAGATAGTGGCTTCGGGCGAAAATCTTGTCGAATTTGATTGAATTACTGTTTTTTAGTAGATTACCGATTTGATTTTTGGACCAGGGCCTAAAAATATGGCCTATATGCATTCCAGCATAGAATACTAGACAGAATGTTATCATTTTCTTTTAAGACACTTTACTATCATAACTCGCCAGAACATTTAAAAAGCAAATTATCCAAAAATGACTCAAGAAATTTAAAATATAATTTAAGGAATAGCGAAAATTTAATGGAACCAATGGCAAAATCTAATAATGGAGAAAAAACTTTTGGATTTTTTTACTCAAAATTGATAAATAGCTTTGTAATCAAGAGATCAATGCTGAAATTCACTACATTCAAGCTTTCTATTTACAATAATATAAATTTAATTTTAGTAGTTTTTTTTTTAATTTAAAAGAATTGATTTAAATTTTTCAATGTTTAATTTTTCTAATTAGTCAAAACTGCCATTTTATTTTTTTTTAAAGAAATCAACTTTTTATAAAATTTAAATAAATGAAGTGTTAATCAGTCTTTATGACAAGGGCACTAGCCTGTTGATTAGCCTTGAAATTGAAATTTGAGTAATGTTTCTAATAATTAATAATAAAATCTGAAATTCAAAAATTGCAAAATCCGATCTTAAGAATAATCAAATATTTCCCATTAAAAACAAGTATCAAAACAATTCACAAAGAGCTAAGAATTGAAATGATTGATGACAGAGGTGCTAGTCTTTTTTCAAAATTTATCACCACCAAAAAAACCATGAACTAATAGTCAGAGAGATCGAGAATTTTATTCTTCAAAATCCCATTTTCCTTAAAATAGCATCAATTTCATAAATTCATTCTTATTCTACATTATTGAATTTTAATTCAATTTTTTTTTAAAGTTTACACAATGAGTTTTCAATTTTTTTAGGTAAATTAATATAAATTGTAAATTTCTTTTCTAACATTTAAAAATTTAAACTTGTGCGACTTCAAAAATCAATCATGTGGCTGAAAGGAAGAACTAAGTCTCCATTCAAACCGGCCAAGTCTTCGCCTAAATTATTTTTTAAATAAATAAAATCCTAATAGAAACAACATGAAATACAAAGCCCCCTTGGACTCAATCCTAGCCACATCAAACGATTAAAAAATTTAATTTTGTAATTTTAATCCAATATTATTATCTATTTCCTTCTCTAATTGTACATAAATAAAAATATATTTTTATTTTTTTTCTAATAAGATTCGAATATGTGAATGAGGGCTGAAAAAAAGGCGCTGCCATTCGGAACTGCCCTGGAAAAAAAATTTTCCTAAATTATTTTTAAATAAATGAATAAAAAAATAATAACCTCTTTTTTTTTGTATACTTATAATGTTTTTTTTAGTAATATAAAATTTTTATTTTAAAATTACGCTAAACTTAGAACATTTTTTTTTCTGTATTTTTAACAAAAACTTTTATAGCCATTTTTTTGTAATGGGGACTGAAAAGAAGGCGCAAAGCCGTTCCGGATAATCCCAGGGGTAAATCCCTCAAATTTATTTTATTAAAAAAAATAAAAAATTAAAAAATAAGTAGACTTTAAATATCCAAGCTTTCAGCAATCTCACAAACTGTACATAAGACTGTCAATATTTATTTTAAAATTTCACTTCATTTTTATAAATCCTCTACACTTTTAAATAATTCTACAATTTAACTTTTTTGCTCATTTATTTTTTTTATTAGATTAATCTTGTACAAAAATTCGGTGCTTGCCTAAAACATATTTTTAATAAATAAATATCCAAGTTGTATTTTAATTTACAAATTATTCATTTTTAAATTTTTTCATTTTTTAAGTGTTTTTTTTTATCACACGAGAGGCTTTTTTTAAAATAAAAAATCAACTCTAAATTTAATAAACTAAACGGAACCAAGCTTGTTCTTAAACTCATTTACATTTTTAACCTATTCCATAAGTTTATCGCACTAAGGATAATTTCCAAAGTACACAGAGCAACATCTCAAAAAATTGTTAACTGTATGTCAAACATGGTTCCACTAGGAAGTAGAATCAAAAACTTACAACTTAATTTCAAGAAAAAGCTAGAGAAAGCATGGAAATGGAAATCCAAACAAATTCAAAGGTACAATTTATAATAAAAGATAAACGATCAATCCTTTCCCAGTCATACTAAACTAAATAAAATAGAAAATTTTTAAAATTATGCATAAAATTATTTTAGTGTATTATATAATTTTTAAAATATTTATTATCTTTTTTTTCTTTTATTCAAATTTAAGGACAAAATGACAACAAAATTTGGATACTGAAAGAAGGACGTTAAACCGTCAAGCAGCTCACATAACTATTCATTTTTAAATTGATATTAATAAATAATAATAATCACACTGTTGGTAAAAAGTTAAATCTCTGTTTGAAATTTCTTAATACTTGAGTCTGAAATGTGAATTCGTGTCTACGAGCACTTTGCCTTTACTGTTTTGGGGCATTGAATCAATTTACAGGTAGCATCTTATTTATCAATCTGTACTGCAAAATAGCTCACTTCTCACAATTATTTCTTCCACTGATGTCCAATTGAACCTTGCTTAGTGTTCCTCACAATTTGATTGATTGCGATACGACAAGTTTTTTTAATAGATTTATTTTTTGAAAAATTGCATAGTTAATTTAAAAATTTTCAAATAAAAACGCATGAAAAATGTTGAATAAAAAAAAATTACCATATAGTGGCTACAGACGAAAATCTTAATCGTTTGATTGAATTACAACTTTTTAGTAGAATACTAGTTTGATTTTTGGACCAAGATCTTAATATTTTTAAAACATTTTTTTTTTAATTTTTTTTTTATTAAAAAATAATTTAATCATAAAATTTTAGAATTTATTTTAAAAAAATCAGAAAAAAATAATTTTATAATGTGACAGTCTAAGTCCACAGCAAATTTTTTACTAATCGAGTTCCAACGGGGTGGAATCGTTTATCATAAGAAGTGATAGATTCAATTCCTTTTAACCAATTTTAAAAAAAAGACTAGATAAAGTAAATTTTTCAAGCTATTATGGCAGCTCTTAAAAGCAAGATTTTTTTCTAAAATATATTTATTTAAAAATTGTTGTAGCATCTTTTGAATGATAATATGATGAATTTTGATTTTTTTTTAAAATTATTTTAAAAAAGATTTAACAAAAAATTAAGTTTATATTTAGAAATTAATTTTTTTCTTTTGGCCTGATTAAAGTCGAATATTGGACATTATTAATAGAAAATAATCTAAATTAAATTTTTTTTTTTTCTAGAATTAAATTCAAAAATTGATATAATTTGGTTCGGATGAGAAAAAATCTAGAAAAATGAATTTGAAGTTCGCCTTATTTCTTAGAGAAGAAGGCAAAATTTTAAGTTAAGTAAAATAATGAAAAAAAAATTTCAATTTCAATTTTCTTCTATTTGGAACAAGAAACAATCAAAATTAATTATATTTGATTTTTTTTAAATTGGACTCAGTATTTAAATTCTTTTTTTAGAAAGACATTTAAAATTTTGAATTTAGTGGCATTTGAATGTTAAATTATTGAATAACAAAATAGTTTGTTTTTTTAAGACCTTAATTTCTCTTGCCCAAATTTTGTCCTAGAGGTAGGAGACAAATGTACGCTCATTTCGAAGTTTTTGAGACAAGAATTAAAAATATGTGTAGTTCTTTCTATTTGGAAATTCAAAAGATGGTTTTTGACAACCTCTGGTACATCTTTAATCTTTAACTCAATAGCCTTTAAATGACTTTTAATTTGTCTTTTAACTTAAGCATAAAATTTGGAGAATTGAAAAAAATGGGGTCTAATAAGACATACTCCTTCTAATCGAGTTGACTTTACCATGGAATATATTATTAAATAACTAAACGTTAATCAATTGCATCCATTAAGATTCATTTTCTACTGTAACATGGGAGCAATTTCATTCCTTTTTTGTATAAAAAAACAAAGATATATACATAAAGATAAATATGTATTTATTAATATTATTTTATGATTTTTTCTAAAACTAGCAATTTTATAAACATTCAAAATATAAATTTTCTTAACTTTACCTTGCAAAGAACACAACGTGTCAAAGTTTTTCTAGTAAAAAAGACCTTAACTAGAACCTAATATTGGTCTGAATCTCGAAAGTTTATTGATACCAAGTTCTCTTTTTTTGACAAGAAATGAACTCTAATTTTAACTTTAAAAAAAAAGATTGTTAATTTTTACTCAGAGCAAATTTTAATTTTAAAAGCATCTGCAATTAGTATTTCCGGTAAATCCGCGCAAATAATTTACTTATTAATTTTCGAAAAAATTGCTTGATGAAATTCGGAAAAAGAGCCATTTCCGTGTAAATATTTTTAGAACCTGGATTTTTAAAGCCAATGTTCTAAAGCAATTCGCCTATAGACAAAATTGTATAATTTTTATTTTAAAGCCTTTTGTTAAATTTTTGGTCTGAATTAAAACGCCATTCATTTTAATGAATTGAATTATTTAGCTTGCAGAATAGGTTTACTTTAGATATTAGAAAAATTAAATAAATTTTTTTTTTATATTGACTTAATCTAAATATTCCATTACGCACCAAAACTAGTAGCGTTCAGCTATATCAAGTATAAAAACTGAATCGAATTTTTTTATTTCAAGTTTTGAATAAAAAATAATCAAAATTAAATTAAATTTTATTATAAGATATCAAATTTAAAAAAAAAATTCAAAATAAAAGCTGGTTTCTGAGTAAATTCTATACTTTATTTAGTATTTTGTAATTTGCTTTTGACAAATTTTTATTTTTTTTAAATTTAATCTAATATTTTTGTTTTTAAATTAAATTTAGAATAAATCAAAAGCTTTTTTTAATTAAATTTACACCTAAAAATAATTTTATTCATCTTTCTTCAAGCAAATAAAAATTAATGTATTAATTGACAATCAAAAATTAAATTGAATTTCGTTTTATGAAAAATTTGATTCCCAGTTTCGGACGTATATCCTTTTCCAGTATATTCTTTAATTTTATTAGAATTTTTCTAATTTTTATTGTCATCAAATTTCATGACAAAAATTAAAATAGAAACTGAAATTTTTGCTTCTATATTTTAGCATATTGATGTTAAATTATCAAATATAGATCTAAAACAAATTGGTTCGGGAAAAATTAAATTTTGAAATAATAAATCTGATCTACCTAAGTAATTTCAAAATTTGAAAAAAAATTAAAGAGATTTGCATTGTGTTTTTCGAGTGCTTAAAAATGTTTCAAAAATTAAAAATTTAAAAATAACCATAGAGATAAGTTGTTGTAATGAACTCAATTATTTTTTTTTTATAACTAACTTTGAAAACAAGCTGTTTAAAAAATTTTATACATTACGTAAATAAAAAACCAAATAAATTAATTAACAAAAAAATTTTTTTTAAGTATCTTTCTATTTTCTAAAAATAAAACACCTGCATGAAAATTTAATTAAATACTTAAACATTAAAAAATTAGTATAGCTTTATTTTTAATAATTACTAAAAATTTTTAAAATCTCAAAAATTAAAGTACAAAGCAATCGGTTTTAAGATCTGATGATAAACTATACATACTCCTCCAGATTTACTTGGAAACAGGAGCCAAAGAATTAACACAATCTTAAAAGTAATATTTAAAAAAAAATTTAAATCAACTTTAATATTGTACTTTTATCCATGAGTAATAAGGTATCCAGTAGAGATATGAATCTGCAAAATAGAAAAAAACTTTGTAAGCAGTATAAACTGTGCAGCACATGGACCAAAGTGAGTCATTTTGGGCAACTTTGTTCATCAAATTTACAATTGTCATCACCCTTTTAAAATTTATTATTAAAAAAATAAAAAATGATCTAATTCAATGCCTACGATACGTATGTTGTGTAAATAAAAAATAGAATATCCCATACATAATTTTCTGTCCAAGAAATGTACCAGTAGAACAAAATAAATCCGATTGCACCTTTATTCAATTCAAAGTTAAGAGAAGTCAATTATTTAAATGGAACTTATTTACTTTTGAAAAAGCCTAGATCACCAAAAAATGTTCGAAAAACTTTAAATTTGGAAAAAAAATCCATAATCATGAAATTAAATAAAGTTTCATGTACAAGTACTTATTTTATGGAAACATAATTTTAAACCAAAATGTAAAATTTTATTTTGTATTCATTTGTTAATGCTGAATTTTTGCAATTAATTTTGAGAATGATGATATTCAGAAATAATTAGTTAACAAATTTTTGTATTAGTTCTTTTGAAGAAATAAAATCAATTTTAAATATTTTTCAAATTACGAACAAAATTAGTATTCATTGGTTAAAAATACCAATTTTAAAGAATTTTTTTAAAACTATCTAATTAAAGTATGATGTCAATTTTTTCCGTAAATTCTTATGGAAAAAACTTTGCCGAAACTAAATTAACTCGACCATTTACAATTATTACAATAGTAGTTAATTTTTATTATAAAATAATAATTCGATTGAAAAATTAAAAAAAAATCTAAATTTTGAACTAAATTTAATATTTTTCTTTCAAATTTTTCATTTAAAGCTATATGAAATTAGAAGAAAATTACTTCAACTTATTCTTAAAAATATTTTGATAAAAACATTTAATTACTAAAAATTTCGATTGATCCACATTTTGACAATAATTGAAAATTTAAAAAAGAGTATTGGTTAAAAATATTTCCCAATCTTAATAATTAAACCAAATTTTAATATTTTAAAAATAACTTAGTCAAATATTAAGACTACAAAACTGATTAGCTTCAAAAACAACTAAATTTCATTCAAAATTAATAGAGGCTTTTTAAAATTTTTCCAATTTTTAATTTCATTATCTTATTTACTTTACATTTAATTATAACTATAAATTAATTAAAAGCTTAAATATTAAAATAATTTAAAAAAAATTATTGATAAAATGAGCTATGTTAAAAAAGATTCATTATAATGCGGTTTAAACTTAACGCCTTCTTGGAAAACAAAATTTATTTCTCTTTATTCAAGGTTTTTTGAATGAAAATTTTTAAAGTTATTAAAATTATCGGTATTGTGAATTTCAAATACAAATTGAACAAAAATTCTTCATTTTTTGATAACTTAAAATTAAAGTTAAAAAAAAAATATTAGAAAAAATACTGCAACATACTTTGTTGCATTTTTTTTACTTAATATAATTTTTTTCATGTAAAAAAGACAAAAAATAAAGAATAAATAATATTTACATAGATTATTGATTTACTTTAATAAAAAAAAAATAAAAAAAATTTTATTAACTTTAATTTTAAGTTAGAATAAAGAGAAAAAACCTTGAATAAAGAGAAATAAATTTTGTCTTCCAAGTAGGCGTTAAGTTTAAACCGCATTATAATGAAACTTTTTTAACATAGCTCATTTTATCAATAATTGTTTTTAAATTATTTTAATATTTAAGCTTTTAATTAATTTATAGTTATAATTAAATGTAAAGAAAATAAGATAATGAAATTAAAAATAGGAAAATTAATTAATTTATCGGAATTGAGAAATTTAATTTATCTCGATTAATTTTTATCCATAAAAAGATTCATGAATCAAAAAAATTTAAAATAAATAAATAAATTGATAATTTTTAATGATTCTATTGTAAAAATCATTTCTAAATAAAAATTTAAACTTTGATGCAATAAATTTAAACGAATTTTCTGGATTAGTAATTTTCTTTAGCAAATATATATATATTGTGATCATTGATTGATTTTATTTATTTTTTTTATAGCTTGTAGATTAATAATTTAATATTAAATATTTTTTTGATAAATTAAAAATATTTTAAAAATTTAAAAAATGTTTGTCAATTTTATTCTAAAATAATTGGTATCTTTCGAAATAAATAAGATTTTAGAAAAAAAGAAAAAATATTCGTCTATTGCTGCTTTTCAGATAGTAAATCCTTGCTAATTTTGTCAAATTTATCCTTAAATTGATCAGTTGTTGAATCGATTCTGTCTTGATGTTTCAATACAAATGGTCTTATTATTTTGAAATAGATTATGTGAGTGCCACCGTTTTTGCCTGGTACCATCAACCACATTAAAAATAAACACTAAAAAAAATTAATTAAATGTTATATTTATTTGTTTAATATTAAATTAAATTACTTTGGACAAAGTGTACAATGGTATCCAGAAAAGTAACTGATCGCTAAAAAACTCAAGAATTCCAAAGAAAGCGTAAACACACCAATACATCAACCATTTTGTGTCATCTTTAGGACAATTTGATTCAATAGCTTTTACTCTTATTTCAAAAATTAAATAAAATTCATTTTTATTTTCAAAAATTAGCTAATTAATTTGGCTTACGAAGCATAGGCTGGATACAAAAATCCGATCAAGTTACAGAGAAAATCGTTGCCCCATCCAACAACCAAATACAGAGCGATAAATCCAATAATACCTTTTTTAAAAAAATAAAATAAAAATTTAAAAGTCAATTTCTTATTTTAATAAACTACAGCTTGCTTTTGGGTGCTTAAAAGCTTCCCCTTTAATAGTATTAAAGTTCAACTTGGTCAAATCAATATTAGAGAAATCGAAACTAACAAAACTCATTTTAAATTTTTGTGAGCGAAATCCAAAGTTTAAATTTTAATTTCAATTACATTATCTTGAGCAAATATGAGAACCTAACATATTATTTTTAAACTAGCTGCAGCATAATCAAATAATTATCTAGCGTAGCAAATTATCAACTCACCTAAAGCAATATATTCTTTATCAACTTTGGTTTTGGCTTCAATTTTAGTCAACAATCTAGTTACAGAATTGTCTTCACTGAGTTTTTTTTTTAACTGTTCGCGGATTCCAGCTAAAGTAACAGAGGACTGATTGGACATGATTTCAATTCACTTATCTAAAAAAAAACGAAATTTAATGAACAAGATTCGAGATGATGACTAAATGTAATTATAAAAAGTGATTATTTTTCTTTGCTAAAAACATTATTTTGCTGAGCAAAAGTTTTGACGTTTTTTCAAGCATCCAGAAATTGGTCTAGAAATAAAAAGAATTTTTAAGTTTGAAAAAAGCACACTTTCCTTGTAAAAATTGCATTCAAATTTCAAAAGCATTCATTCATTGCCAAACCTGCACTTATTCATATAACCATGTTTCTTTGTCTTTAAAATAATTATCAAAAATTATTTTTCAAGAATTTCGTAAACATTCATAATGGAAACAAAATTTGTTCTATTAATAAACTAATGAAACAAGTCTCTGTTTAACATAAAGAAAAATAAATTTATTAAAATAAATTTTCTGCTGACAAAAAATTTCTGTTTTTTAGCATCTAAATTATTATTTTTCAAAATTAAAAGCTAACAAAATCAAGTTCACCCTGCTAATTAATTTATAAAATTAAATTTATTTTGTTGCTAAAAAAATTAAATTAAATTTTTTAAAATAGATGTGTCTTTATAAACAAAAATCTTAAATTCATCAAAAGTATTTACTCTAGATACATAACTTATCTTTTTATTATTTACAAGCCAAATATGCTATCTACAACTTATCCTTGATTTAGTTGAGTCATAAAATAAGTTTTAAAGCTTTCAAGATAAACTCACGGAAACTAAAAGTCTTTGAATAAATATGCTTTAATTTTAGTATAATCAAGAATTGATTATTTAGAATAGATACAAAAATATCAAGATTATGTTTCTTAGAGAATTGGAAGGAATTCCTTATTTAGGTAACAAGTTTAGAAAAAATGAAGTCTTTGAATGGCTTGAAGATAAATTTCAGATAAACATTCCTGATTGAATAAGTTTGCTGAATTAATCATTCCGTAGGCCTTAAATCCCCTTCCTAAATTAATCAGGTTTTAAATATTCTAAAACAATTTAGTAATTAGAATACCTTTTTAAATATAAAATTATTAGAATAGCACGATCTATTAAGAAAACTTTTGAAAACATATCGCAAAAAAATCATTAGGAAGCATTTCGTACTAAAAACAGATTTTGTTTTTTTTTAATTTAAAACTCATTAACAAGGCTTACTATGTTTTTTGTTAAAATGGATTTTTTTACATTAAAAATAAAAATTTAATTATAAAGGCGTATTCCAATTCATTTATTAAATAAATAAATAATTAAATAAAATTGCTTAATTTATAAAAAAATTTAAATTTTTATAAAAATCAACTTAAACGTCTATCAGCTGATTTTTAGGAATTAATAAGAATAACATTAGTTATTCAAAATTACCAAAATATTTTTTTTTATTAATTTTAGTTAAAAAATAAAAAAACGCCTTAGAATAACTAATGTTGTTAGCTAAAATTTAAAATGAATTTTTAACTTTTTAATAAGATTTCAAAAATTAAAAAAGATATTAGCAATCATAGAAAATCACATTTAAATCTATTAAATTAATAATAGTTATTTTAAATATTAAATAAAAATAAAAGACTAAAATGAAATTTCTAATGCATTTGTATCTGTTAACAAGATTTTGTATAGAAAAAGCTGTTAAGCAAATATTTCTTACGCATCTTTCTATGATTTTATTCTACGAGATAAAAAGAAATTTTATAAATTATAGATTTAATAATTGTTAAAATTACAAAATTTAAATCTCTTTAATAAAAGTAAATCAATGAAATTCAAATTTAAAAGATATTAAAAATAAAAGCGATCTTCCGAAAAATATCTGGATTTATTCAATTCGAAAAAACCTGATTTTTTTCTTAAAAAAATTGATTGAACTTCAATTCTTTGTACTTTACAACTGAAAAATATTTGCTTGCAAAAATAGTGTAAATATACTTAAAAAATTAAATTTAGCATGAAATTTTTCAAGGAAATAAATTTGCAGAAAAGATTTTAATTTTGTAAACAATTATAACACAATGGAACAAAATTATTTACAGAATTCATTTATCGATTTGTATTTAAAAATTATTCAAGTTTTATTCACTTTGAACGAACTTAATATAGTCTCTCAAAAGAATTTAAAAAAATTTTGAAAACACTGCCGCCAATCTAAAAACCCAATTAGTAGAAAAAAATTAAACTCCAATTAGGAATCGTAAATAAGGTCAGTTAAATTAGTTTATTAAAAATTAGACCAAAAAAACACATCAATTAGTATCGAAAATAAATTTGAAGATTTTATAAGTTGGATTACCTCTGAAGTTTTTGTTTGTAGGTATAATGATTCTTTAGAATTTAAATTGATAAGAGCCTAGTCAAATTTAGTTGAGAACTTTTTAAAATTCGTAAGTGAATTTCAATTATTAGTAAAAAAAAAAGTAAAAGACGAAAGCTTCGATTATTATCTGATTCATTTATTAATTCCTAAATTTTTATTCTAAAATAAATTATATTTTTTTAATTTTTATCATCGCCAGAATTGCCATAAATTGAAGATAAAAGTAAAAATAAAAGACATCTATAATGAATTAAATAAAAATAGATCAGCAAACTTTTAATACAGGTTGTTTTTTTAATACAAACGAATTTCATTTTCTAAAATTTAGATACAAAAATGTGAAAATTCATAAGAGTTAATAAAATAAATACACAAAACGTTTCTCTGGAACCTTAGGGTTTCAATCATAATCTTTAAAAAATTTTCTACAATTTTCAACTGCTCGAACATACTTGACAACTAAATAAAATTTTGTTTTCAAAGATAGTCTATAAATCCTTAACAATTTAATTATTTACAGTTGGTGTAGACCTAAAATCAATTGATTATTTAAAGAAATGTTTATATGATTAATATGCCTTTAAAAAATTTTAAATAAAAAAAGGTTTTTAAAATTTTCGAAACATTGCGATGATATGACTAGGTGATTTAACATCAGATCGTACTCGAACAAAAAAGAATACATAAAAGTATACACGAAAAGACAAAATGTTAATTTCTTTTAATATAATTTTTACTCATTACAAATAATAATTTGATGAATATAAAATCTTAAAATCAATTGGTAGGAATAACGCCAGATCTAAAAAATTAATTGTAATTTATAAAAAAAAAGTTCTATAAATTTTAAAATAGTCATGCAAAACTTGCACGCTTTCTGAATTCGCTAATCTTATCTAATTACCCTGTTTTCTTGAATGAAAATTTTGTGACCAAATGAGTTCCAACCTTTTTGGTTTTTTTGGGAGTTTATCTGGAATTTTTGCTTGATTCTATACCAAATAACTTCATATATATATTATTTTTGTTAGAAATTTTTCAAGAGAATTAAATTTTACTCACGCTAATGAATTAAAAAAATCTATGTCAATTAAGCTCAACCAAAAATAAAAAAAGAAGAATTTTTTTTGATTTTTAAACATCTCCCGCCAGAATTACTTTTAAAAATAAACTTTATTTTAAGCCTGTAGAGCAAAAAACTCCAAAAAATTTAGGTTACAGATTTATTATTTTTTGATATATAGAAAATTAATGATTTGAAAAATAAACAAAAATTTTAATAAATTTAATCAATTGACATTTTTTGTTGTTTTTAAATTTTACTTCAAAAATCCAAAAAGTTGGGATCACTCTATTCAAAAGATTTATTTTGAAAATTTATAAATAATGGGTAAATTGTTTAAAATAAAAATTTGCAAAATTAAAACGATCAAAATTTTTTTAGAAATTATCTTTCTTTAGCTTCATAATAATTAATCAATTGAAAATCGAAAATATTAATTCTAAAAATTGAATATCTAATTTCTGTAAAATATTTGAATAAATTTTTTGAATTCTTTATTTAAAATAAACGCAAAAATAAGACAAAATTTTGGCTTTAAAACTTAAAATATGTTTGCACGAAATCCTTTATTCTTATGAGCTGCTGATTATTTTAAACTCGTGCAAATTATTAATAAATAATTTCTTTAATTTATTTCAAACGCAAAAATTCACTAAAATAAAAGAAAAATTTAGCTCTCTAAATTTATTTTTAATGCCAATTAATTCTAACATAGGTGTACAACAAACGTCCCACCGTTTACTCAGATATTCTTCTGCCATAGCCCAGTGCTCTGTTCAGGTAGCATTAATCAATTTTTCATCATTAAACTTGGTGATTCTAATTTTAATTTTAAGTCTGTTGCCTACGGTAAGTGCGTTGCCAAATTCAGTGAAAACATACAAAAAGACGCCTGTCAAAAAGAATTTAACGAATTCAAAAATTGTGTAAAAAATGTACTTTTAATTAAAAATAAATTAAATTAAATTTTAAAAAAATTTCTTGTTAGGTTTTGTCAAAAAAATAAAATTTTTTTCTTTTCGATACTTTTGTCAATTATTGTTAATACAAAATGTCAAGATTCGATGGGCATAGAAACTACAGCTGTCATGTCAGAAAGTGAACTGTTCACAATACGTGGCAAAGTCAATCTTCGCTCCGACAAGCTAGATTTGGATAATACTCGAATTTTGATAGATGACGGACAACACGTTGGATTCTTGCATTCAGACGGCACATTTACCATACCAGGACTAACAAGTGGTTCTTATGTCATCGAGGTTTCAGCGCCTCGTAACGTCTACGAACCAATTCGAGTGGATATAAACTCAAAAGGAAAAATTCGTGCCAGAAGACTCAATTTAATCCAACCATCGGACATCACAATATTACGCTATCCCCTTCATTTTGAATCCAAAGGCTATCCAAACTACTTTTTCAAAAGAGAACAATTTAGAATAATGGACATTTTGCTAAGTCCAATGGTTCTAATGATGGTTTTGCCTTTGGTTTTGATGTTCATTTTACCGAAATTAATCAACCAAGACCCAGAGTTGCAACGAGAACTTCAGCAAACCACCAATTTATTTCCGCAAAATCAAAATATGCCAAGTTTGAGCGAAATGGCTTACAATTTGCTTGATGGAGGCAAGAAAAAACCTGCCAAGAAACAAGATGCACAAGGATCGAGAAGAAAATAAAAAACTTGTTGATTTTTAAGTTTATTAGATGTTTTATTTAAAATTAATTAAATTAAAATTTTAAAAATATATTTGAATTTTTATCAACACTTATTGATCGCAAATGATGAATCCCATGTATTTGTCTGCGTCAATTGATCAAAGAAATATTTTCAGATTTAAATAAATGTAACCCTAAAGATTTTTGTTCTGATAATTCAATAAAGAAAATAAAACAAAAAATTATAATAAGATCCAATAGATTATTGTTCAGGTAGATTAAAATTATTTTGAAGCTTCGCATATTTTATAAAACAATAACTAAATGATGAAAAAACAGAGAAAATTGTTATTATTATTTATTCAATAAATTAATTTAAGGCGATGTAAAAAAGTAAAATTTACAATACTGTTATGATTTGTTGTTTTTACAAAATTTTTGGAAAATTTACCAGATTTTAGAGAAATTTATAGAGTTTATAAATTATAAATTTATAGTTTAGACTGTAGCTGGCTAGCCAGCTACAGTCTAAACTACTACTACTACTAAAACATTTTCTAGAGAATACAAGTAAATTCAACCATAATCAATCTTATCTTAAAACATTTTGTAATTTTTTGATTTCTTTAATTTGAGAACACTTTTTTTATAGCAATCCATTGAATTATTTAAATGTAGTATCAGTGGTGTCGATGGAAGTTTAAGGATGGCTTGGAGAAACAAAGAAGTTTTTTGGACTGTGATGGGAGTATTTTATTAAAATTAGTTCAAATTTTGAAAAAAATTATTTACTTAATTTTGGGCTTTTTTAAAATAACCGAAAAAAAAAAAGAAAATTTTTTAATTTTTTTAATTCAAAAAGCCACAAAAATGACAAAATTTATTGTTAAATGGGTCAAAAATGATCTAATAATTTTAATAATTAAGGGTTTCTGAAAAATTACTGATTAAAATTGAATCTTAAATTAAAAAAATTATGCGCTTTTTATCTCTAAATTTAAAACAATATAATCGAGAAAAAAAGTTAAAAAAAAATGCCCTAAGTCAAATGAATTGACAATCGAAAAGTACAGATTGTCTTTTTCTTAAAATCTTTTTTACAGTATTTCTTGTTGAGATCGTCCTTGAAGTAATCAGAGAAGAATAGTAAAAATGATTAGAAGATAAAACAACTTTATATATAAGTAAATCTAAACTCTGTTTAAAAACTTCAGAGACAAATTATATAATTTTTTTAGTTTTTGACTTATCTTTTTATCTAACTTGGTTTAATTTTACCTTTTCTAAAGGAAGTTATGTTCATCATAAAATAAATTAATAAAAAAATTATTTTGATGCTCAATTAAAAAATTCAATAAGCTTTTAATGATGCTTTGAAAGTTGGGATGTTTTGTGCAGTTTATTCTCTATATAGTCTAAATAATTTTTTTTTTATTCAAGATCAAAATTTAACTATCTAGGAATTAATTTATC
Organism: Brachionus paranguensis; assembly: GCA_016802215.1. Classification (NCBI taxonomy): domain Eukaryota; kingdom Metazoa; phylum Rotifera; class Eurotatoria; order Ploima; family Brachionidae; genus Brachionus; species Brachionus paranguensis. The sequence goes on along the minus strand of JAESIX010000009.1, from coordinate 2,364,765 downwards.
AACAAAAATAATTATATTCATTATTTAATGGCGTGTGCTAATTCTTAATCTAAAAGGGTATTGGCGTTTATCTTAGGACTTTTAGCTCCTGGAGTTAATCTTTTTGACGGAAGACATTCTATACCATTTGAGAAAGCTAAGAGCGTCTTCTATACGAAAAAGCAAAAAAGTCTTTCCGTCTTAAAGACACAGGTAAATCCTCTTCCAAACAAACTCTCTATTAAAAAATTTTCCTTTATGTTATGTGAGCTATTTCTCATTTTGTTCAAGTTAAAAAAATTTAAATTACAATTTAATTTATATTTATTTATAAAAAAAACTTCTATTCAATTAAAGACTCAAAATTTTTGAGATAATTTAAACAAGAACTAAAATTGGAGCCTAAATTACAATGTTAAGGGCCGGTATCCTTACTGATTTTCCACAAAGGACATTTTGGACCTGAAAATCTAACTCTAAAATTTATAATTTTTTTAAAAACTAATATAGTATTTAAATTCTATAGCCAAGAATGCATTTGAATACCTATAATTTAAAATTCTAGCTTCCATCATCCCTTGGCTCATGTTTTATTTCGAGCCAACTCCTTAAATTCAGATTTTGGCTCGATAAAGAGATTGAAAAACATGAGCCAAGGTCATTGAATGAGCTAAAAGAAATTGTCCCAATTATTCTAAATAATTTACCAGAATCCATTTTTGAGAACTTAGTAGACTCAATGCCAAAAAGTAACGGGTTTAGAATAAAAATGGCACAAAATTAATTTTATCATAAAAATTTTTTTATTTAACTAAGGCTTTAAATTTTTTTTTTAAATTATAACTGAACCCTCCTATTTTTAAAAAATAATATCACTTAAGGTATTGAAGTCCATGACGACGTATGATATCGAGCCTAGAGCGAACACTCTTGGCATGGTCTTGTACAACCTTTGGGTCGATATTGCTCAGGCAAGTGCGAATTTTGTTTTCGAGTTGCCTAAGATTTTTTGCCTTCCAATCAACCTCATAAACTTTAGCTTTCAAATTTCCCCAAAAATCTTCAATTGGTCGTGTTTTTGGTACGTTTGCTGGATTTACTTCTTTAGCAACGTACCTTATATTTTTATCTAGCATATAATTCTGTACCATATTGGCATCTTCCATCATCCCTTGGCTCATGTTTTATTTCGAGCCAACTCCTTAAATTCAGATTTTGGCTCGATAAAGAGATTGAAAAACATGATTTTCAATAAGGCGATAGAAATCCATTAGTAATCCATTTCAGCTGCATGAAAAAAAGATTCAATTTTAGAAAATATATGATGGAAAGTTAAAAAAATTCTGAGTCGACAAAAAATAAAATTGTAAAAAAAAAATCATGCTGGTTAAATGTGTAACCGGTTTATAATAAATACAATGTATATTCTTTTAAAAGTTTTATTTAAGTTATGGAACGTTCTGAAGTTCTAAGAATGGAATTCTAATTTATACCTATATCTGCTCATGCCAAGAACACGAGCTTATAATTAAGATGTGAGCTTAGTGTTAAATGTATTTGTCAGCATTTCGAAGCGTCTAACTTCTGAAATACGTGACAAGTGTTATTCTTACTTATCTTTGTGCGTCAGTTGACAAACTGATAAATAAATATAATAAATAAATATATATATATTATATAAATAAATATATTAATTTCTCCAGGTTTTTTTTTTACAATGTTTTGACTTCTACACAAAAGACATCTTTAAATTTAAATTTAATTTATTTAAAAAAGAACAAAGCTTGGGTGAAAAAAAATCAAATAAATGAACTTTGAATTTCACAAAATAGCATTAAGAAAATTATTAACTAATTCATTATTATTTTTAAATTTTGTAGCAAAAAAAAATAATTAAACAACTTAAAAAAATTTTCTTAATCAAATTTCGAAGATCTTTCACTCTAAAAACAATCAAATACGGCAATTTAATGCATATCAACAAAATCCACTAAAACTTTGGGCAAATCTTTTTTATAACTGAGACCATTTCTTTTTAAAACAACCGCACACAAACATTTTAAAGATAAATAATTAAATTTATCTTTAAAAACCACCAAATACTTTTCTTCATACTTTTGAATAAATGTTTTAAAATGGTCGTTTCTGTAGTCCAAATGAGCTCCATGCTTGAGAAACAAATCAATTGTGGAGTCAACTAGAGCCTTATTTCTGTACAGCTCTTTGGTCATGATGCACGCATTGACACAATTGTTTTTGCTTGATCGGCTCCAATGTTGCTTTGAGTCCGGATCAGCGCCACACCTGAGAAACAACTCAATACATCTTACACTAACAGGGTCGTACAACTTAAACTGATTCTGGTATTCATAATCTTTCAACAAATTTGACTTTAAGCTCATGGCTAGAATACTCATTTCTCCAATAAAATTTCTATCAAAAACCACCAAATTTCTAGCTAGTTTTACCAAGTCATCACTAAATTGGCCCGATTTATCAATCAACAAGCGAATCAATGAAACTGATATTTTTTTTAGAGTCTCTAAATTGTGGACTATGTAAAAGTGGTCTTTGGACGCACAGCAGTCTACTTTTACCATCTGTTTCACCAAAGATTCGTCATTGAACTCAAATATTTCATCAGAATTGTATTCAGCTAAACAAAAATTGGTACGGAACAATGATTTAGGACCAGTTTGATGCACCCTATTCATTTCATGGAGACAAATTTTGAGAGTTTTGACCAAAAATTCGTCAAAAAGAACCATGTTATATTTGGCCAGACGACGATTTGTGTGCAAATAATTAAGAAGAGCAGCCAAGTTCAATAAATTGAGCATTATCGAGTCGTCCAAAGGTCTCAGATATTTAATTTGAAGACCCAGAGTGACTGTCCATAAATACTGAATTCTGTCGCAATTTTTGGCAAAAAAATTTTCTTGATTGAATTTTTTTAATTGAAAAAAAAGCATGTTGTAAAGGTCTAATTTGGCAAAGTTGTTCAACCGGTTGGATTTGATCAACACTCGTTCTCTAATGAGCAAATTTTGCATTATCATTTCAATTGAACATTGGCAAATTTTGCTCAAATCAGCGACAGAGTTGAACTCGGGCAAAAAATTGTGAATATAAATTGGATCTTTGGAAATCCGGCTTTTTTTTCCTTCTATCAAAGACATCTCCCAATAATCCAGTGCTTTTTGGGTACTTTTCTCGCACATTTTGCTGCCAATTATTTCCAAAGCAAAAATTTTTACCTCAGAATCAAAGCGAAATTTTCTAATTAAAATATCAAATTTTTCACAATCGCCTTTGAGCAAAAATCAAATTAAAATTTGTTTTATTTAAAAGATCAACTTACCATTTAACGCTGCTAGCACCAGCGGAGATTCGAATGTTAAATTTTTTGATACACCAGGATTCTGACTGATTAGATAATTGAATTTCTCATTTTTTTTTAAATCAATACTATAAATAAAAACATCTCTTCCCAAAGTATTTTTATGCTGTACATCAGCACCATGGCTAATTAAATATTTAATCATTTCTAAATTATCCTCAATATTACGCACTAATGAATAAATAATTTAAAAAAATTTTTTTTATTAATTTATTTAAACTATTACCAGCATAAAAAAGACAATTTTCTCCTTTTGAATCCAAAATGTTCACATCAACTTTTACTTCCTCGATGAGATAGCGAACCAGAGTTAAATTGTTTGCAAGACAAGCAGCCCTTGACCAAAATTAGCACTTGATTTAACACAAAAAATACTAAAATTACATTAAAGGAGTTGAACCAAAGTAGGATTCAGCATTTGAGTTGGCATTTGCACCCATTGAGACAAAAAATTTTACCATGTCTATATTTTTCATTGAATTTATGCGACAAAGGTGCCACAAAATTGGTGCCGTAAAATTGAACAGAGCCTTGTATCCATAATTGGTCTCATAACTAAAAAATGTAAAGTTGTCCCAAAATTCTGAGTTTTTCAGTGAAATGTTCATTTCAAGATTGGCATCGCATTCATTGATTAAAAATTTAGCTATTTTATAGTTATTTCTCAAAGCTGCCATCAAGAGATGGTTTGATCCGCAGTTTAAATTTGTGTTGTTGGTGTAAATCGAGTTTACCAGCATGGAACGGTCGGTTCTAGTCAATGATAACAAATTTCTTTTTAAAGATTCCAAGTCATCGTTTTCAATATATTCAATAATTTTGTTGTTCATTTCAATAAATATCTTTTTCATAAATTATTTTAGATTATATATCAAAATTCATAGACTTGAGAAAAGGAAAAAAAAATTTTATTAAAAATTTTTTAAATGAATAAAGAATTTATTTTCTGGTCAAAAAACAACTTATCGACAAGGCTTGGTGCTTAGGGTTGGCTTTTTTAGGAGAAACAACGCAAAATAAAATCTTATTTAGTTTATTACAAAATTTATAATTAAAAAAAGTTTAGCATACGAAAAACATAATAAAAATTTCGTCTATACAATCTAAAAAGAGAATCTATAACCTAAAGTGGAATAAGGAATATTAAAATGAAATTGATTTAAAATGATGGATTTTACCAGCATAAATTATAATAAAATGAAATACAGTGGTTCTAATAGAATCGTAACGCGAACAGCTCGGCCTACCCGTCCGTCCGTTCCGTCCTGTAGGCTATGCTGGTCATGCAGTTATTTTATTTATAGCTAAAAAATTTTAGTTTTACTTTCTTTTTTGCTCAGAAAAAAGAAAGCTTTAATCGTCGGGTGGCCGACATTTCAGAAAATCTAACAAAAGTACTGTTAAAAAAAATAATGATTTTTAAGCATAATTTTAATCAAAAAAAATTTATTTTATTTTTTATTAGAGTCAAGTGCATTTTTAAAATATGTAATTTTATTTGAATAGTTAATGAAGAAAGCGATAATGGATATAAAATCAAAGCAATATATTACGGAAACAAATGACTTTTTTTGTATATTGAATTAAATAAAATATTATTAAATAAAAAAATTATAAGCTAATATACTGAAAAAAATTTCGAACTAAAAAAAACTATCATTTTTCAGAAATTTTTTTATTAAAAATTTGATCAATTTAATAAAGTGAACACGTAAATAGATTTATTTTTCTAAATGCATTACCATTAAGTTTAGTATAATAATTCAAATTACGCACTATAAACAGCACTTCATCACAATATACTGACTATCTACCTTTGTTTATTTATAAACTATTTATAATACAAATTTAAATAAAAAAAATTTAGATAAATAGTCTAATTAAATTATTTTTCATTTTGATTATTGATTAATAAAAATTTTTATTTTTCTAAGCAGGCCACGAATCAAAAAAAGGTAATGATTGACCCAAGATACACTTATTTTGATATCTTAAATTTAAAAATTTGATTTTTAAAACACCTATGGATCATGTAGAGAATAAGAAAATTAAAAAGAAATAAAGGAAAAAAAAAGAGTAGTAAAGGACAAATTTAATATAATTTTTTATAGTTTCTGTTTTGAATTTCAAAAATTTCTAATAAAAATTTGAACAAAATTTTATATTTTTTTTTCTCTTTAAGGTAGAAAATAAATTTTTTTTGCAAGAGTCTAAAATCAAAATAAATGAAGCTGATGGATCTTTTTTTTTGATACATTAAAACCACATTTTTTTGTTATCATAATTTAGAAAATTATCAACATTTTTAAAATTATATTTTTTCTTCCGTTTTCTTTTTCAATAAAAGACCGTGAAATCCAATTTAACAAAGAAACAGATTAAGGTCTTTATTTCACATAAGGAAAAATGATATCTGATAAAACCAAAAATTCCTCAATCTTAAATTCACCGCAAGAAATTATACTTATCAAAATAAAATATTTTTTTTTAATTTTTCAAAAGTCCAAGACTACAGACAAATTACAGAAAAAAAAAAAAATTTAAGTCTTGGACTTGGCTTGAGACTTGTGACTTTTAAAAAACTCTGAAAATTTACAACAAAAGCAAGTCTGATCAGTAAAATTTGAATTGAAGAAAATAAATGAAAGGACTTGGGATTTTTGGCGATGTATTCGAGTAAAACAACCCATTAATAATTTTGTTTTTTAATTTATATTTTTAATTAAATTTCTAATAAATTTTATTTTTTGAAAAAAATTTTATGTGTTTATTTTTATTGTGTGATAAAAAAACAAAAGGGACAATTTTCTCAAATTATTTTTAGGGTGAAAAAAACGAGATAATTTTACTATAAAGTATTTTTACAATCAATTGAATTCAAATTACAGGAAAAATTTATTTAAAAATTTGAATAAAATCTAATTAATTGCATTCTTTGATAACTTTGTAGCTAATATTTATTTTGTTTCGGTTGCGAATAGTTCGCCAGATGCTCAAAGTTTCAGCTTTGTAAAAATTTTAAAATTTAGAAAAAAATCAAATTTTAATTGTTACTTTTGAATTCTTTATAAACATTTACAATTTCGTGCACCGCCTCTTGTCTTTTTGTATTAAGTGCCCCGAAAGAAATTGCTGGTTTGCTTTTACAATTCATTTTTTATCAAAATTTAAAATTTAAAGAAATAATAAAATTCAATCAAACAAATTTATTGATTCAAAAAATTGTAGTAGTCATAGCAATGCTCGATAAAGTCTAGTCGATTAACTTACTTTTTGTTTTTTGTAGCTAAGATGTTTGATATTTAATTAAACAAACAGGTCTTCTAAATGAGGTTTAGTTACAATTTAAAAAAATGGTTCAATTTGATTTTAAGTTAAACAATGAATAACCAAGTGAATAAAAGAGATAATGAATTATGTTTTTTGCATCATGTAGACAATTAATTTTTTTAAAAAAGTAAATCTTTTTTGGAATAGAATAAAAAGCATTAATCTAATTTTTCTGAGCTTGGACTTGGCCCCATTTATATGTAAGAACTCGGCAGCTGCTAGGTTTGGCAGTCTTCCTCGTAAACTTTCTGAGAAAAACAGTCCCAGAATTTTTCGATTGAACGAGCTTGGGAGACATTATATGGGTTGATATCCTTGACCACAAAATGCACACTTTTGAAGTCTCTTTCGAAAAGCGCCTCTCTCATACAGTAGTGCTATTAGACATGGTTTTTTGAAATTTTCATTCAATTTAATTGCAGAAGAATATTTTCGAAGAAGACGTTCAATGTCAAATACCCATAAATTACCGTCGGTGTCGTTTTGGAAGCCATTTTTAATTGTTGAAATTAAAGAAGCAAAAACTTTAAAAATAATAATTTTTTCGATAAATTTTTAAGAAAATTTAATTTTTAATTTAAATTTTTGGGATGAATAAGTTCAAACAAATCTTTATAAAAACCAGTAAAAATATCCCCACTTGATTTTTGTACGCATTGTTTTTATCTATTCTGTTAAGATTATTGAAGAAGAATGCAACTGCAATCGCTTTGATTTTGTTGAGCTTGAATTATTTTTTCTTGATTTTTTATTTTTTTTTATCTGAAGGAGCTTAAGCTCGGCACTGATAAAACAAATAAATAAATAATAATAATAATTCAAGCTCACCAAAATCAAAGCGATTGCAGTTGCATTTTTCTTCAATAATCTTAACAGAATAGATAGTTTGGTCCTATATAAAAAATGTGGACAAAAATCAAGTGGGGATATTTTTACTGGTTTTTATAAAGATTTGTTTGAACTTATTCATCCCAAAAATTTAAATAAAAAATTAAATTTTCTTAACAATTTATCGAAAAAATTATTATTTTTAAAGTTTTTGCTTCTTTAATTTCAACAATTAAAAATGGCTTCCAAAACGTGTTAAGGGTAAAATAAGTTGAAATATAATATAAAGAAAATTAAAATAGACAAATTGTAAGTAATGACAGGTGCAAAATTTTTAAGTATTGAACAGTTCAGGAAAGAAAGAAGAAATAGTAAGATAGCAATTACACAATCGAGTCGGGTATTCGACATATCCTGATTAGGGTAAAGTTTAATTTTGAATCAAATTTTATACCTAAGAACTTGATTTTATTTTTACTCTCAATTTTATTTTCATGTATCTTTAAGTTTAAGTCAATATTTTCCTAATTATATTTAGTGAAGACAATGAAGCAAGACATTTTAACAGATATTTTAATCTTCCACTTGAAGAGTCATTTTTCTAATTCGTATAGGAGTATGTTAATCTTATTTTCTCGATTTTCTTTTTTCTTAAAAATGTAGAATGTGACCAAATCGTCAGCAAAAAGAAGAGAGTATTCACTATCTGTTTTATTTCTTTTAGGTATATGATTGATAAAAAGACTAATTATTTAGCCTTGAGGAACACCACTTATAAGACCATTTACATTTACTTTAAATGATCTTGAGTCTAAGAATGAATAATAATCAAATGTATTAGGTAAGGGGAAGGTTCATTTATATTAGTTTATAAATAAGACCATCATGCCAAACCTTATCAAACGCTTTGGAGATACCAAAAAATAGAGAACAAATTTTTTTCTTTCTATTAAATAATAATAAAATTTTTTGAATAAGGAAGAAAAGATTTTCAGCGGTTCTCTTAGACTTAAGCTAAAAAGATAAATAATGTCTTAAAGAATATTTTGAGGTAAATTTTTTAACATAAGATTATGAATTTGGTCAGGTCCCGAAGCTGCCTAATCTATTAATCTTTTAAGCGCTGAGGTAGTCTCATTTTGCATTGATTTTTATTATTTATAACAGTTTATAGTATTTTTAACAGGAATTTATAATTCTTGATCTCTTTTTTAGTTTCTTCTTCATTAATAGACAAGGTGACTGATATTAGTGTTCTCAATAACCATGATGTGACTAGTGAAAATTTCTCAATTGAAGCATCTATTTCCATCGAATACTCAATAAAAAGCAAATATACAATTAGAAGGTTTAATTATAAGAAAGCAAACTGGCAAATTTTTAGAAATGAAGAAAGAGATTACTCCACTGAAAAAACATTTTCAATAGATGAGCTTAATGACAAAACTACAAAAAAAATCATTTGTGCTTCACAAAAAAGCATTCCTTATTAATCAGACAAAATTTACAAAACCAGACTACCACCGCACATAGCTAAGCTAATCAAAGAACGTAGAAAAAATAGAAGAAACTGTCAAAGTACTCGCTGTCAAAATTTAAAAAAAGATTTAATCACTTAACTTCTGAGTTAAAAATCTCTCTAAAAAATTTTTGGCACCAAAATAGGTTCGATTTCATTCATACGATGATGATGGGGGAAAATCCACGCTCAAGCAGGCCTTTTTGGAAAAAAAAAATAAATTTAGGTCACAGAAAGGATCAAAATTTATTACATCTTTGATCGTCATTAATAAGGAATTAAAAACTGATAAAGAAAAAGGAAAATAATTTGGAGAAATACTATCTTTAACGTTTAGCCCAAATTACTGAAGGTGTTCCTCAAGGCTCAGTTATTAGTCCTCTTTTATTTAGTATATTTATTAATGACATACCTAAATGAAACAAAACAAATAATGAATACTCTCTACTTTTTGCAGATGAGTCATCTGCAAAAAGTTAGTTAAAATTAGTTTCTTTTCTTATTTATAATAAAAAGAGGAATCTTTAAATAAGATAAATATATACACCAAAGAACTAGAACAATGGCTAATTAAGTGGAAAATGAAGATATCAGTTGAAAAGTCGTGTTAAGTTGTCTTCTCTAATTACAAGAAAGAAAGTGATAATCTTAACCTTAAAATTTATGGAAATAGAATAGAAAGCCAAAAAGAAATTAAATTTCTAGGGATCAAATTTGATTCTAAATTAAATTTTAATATGGAGTTGTATGAATTCGAAATGCCAAAAATACCAAAGCCTTTTTAAAAACTCTTTTTTTCCTTGTTTAAAACTTCACTTTTAACAATTTTAAAAATTATTAAAGATTTATCAAAAATTAATATAAAAACTGGTGGCAAAGTGAAATATTTATACTCTTATAATTTGTGAACTGAATTAAACAGCTCACCAATTTTTATCATGTAAAAAAAGGTTAAAAAAGTGATCTTTTTTTTAAATCCAAATTTGAGTCAAAAATGACTCAATATTCGCTTGTCAGCCAAAATGGGTCAAATTTAACTCAAACCAAAAAATAGCAATTTTTTACTTCGTTAAATGCCTATTTATCATTGTATTCCATTGATTGTCAGACTGGTGGAGGAATACAAAGCGGGTTTCAAATCAAGATACATCGAATACCCGAATCCATTGTGTAATTACTACCTTACTATTTCTTCTTTTTTTCCTGAGCCATCAAATATTTAAAAATATTTACTTTTTTTTATTTTATCTTATTTAAATTTATTTTTATCATTTTTATTATTTTTTATTTTTTAATCTGAGAGAGCATTTGCTCGGTAAAGAAAAATAAATAATAAACGATTTTAACCAAGATCATTAATTATTTAAGTTCGCAAAACGTAGAAGCCCCCAACTTTGGTTTTGTTATAAGTTTCAACAGACTTGTTTAAAAGTCACAAGTCTCAAGCCAAGTCAAAGTCTGGACTTTAAATTATTTTTTTTTCAAAATAAACTTAGCATTAGTTTTCATTAAAAATACATGAAAACTATTAACTTTTAAAATTTTTTGCTTATTTAAGAATAAAAAACCTAAAAAAAAACAAAAATCATCAAAAATTTCGGAATAAATTATTTTGATTTTGATATACTATTTGCAATTTTTAAAATTGGCAAAAGTAGCATGATGCTGGCTGGAAAATTTTTCTGATCAAAAAGGCTCACATAGCAATGGGGCCGCCAAATTAACTCGAAAGAACGGCAGATTTTTAATGGTAACGGCAAAAGTAGCACGGCGACCCCAAATTTGTCCGATTGGAACGGCACACTTAGCATTGGGCCGCCCAATTACAAAAACGGAAAGTCCGGACTTGGACTTTTAAACAACTCTGAGTTTCAATCTAATTTGGCAAATATGGTAGTTCTTATTCATTCGAAAATTTTTCGTGAAATGAACTAAGTAAAACCACATTTTTTCTTTTCGCCTTTGTTACAGCCATTCTCTTCTTCAGAAAAAAATGGATATATTCAATTTGACTTTTGAGTTTACCATAGACTCATGTCTTTATTTTTTATTTCAATTTTTCTTTTCATGAGGGTTCAAACGAGGTCTTGAACCACTCGGATGTGCCCTGGGGTCTTACCCTATATTATATTTTTAATAATAAACAATAATGAAAAATATTATCGCTAAACGCTAGAAGAAACAGATGTTGGCATAATTATTTCCAATGACCTTAATTGGAGAAACAGTGCATGTTCGCAGTATCTAAAGTCAATAAAGAAAAATCATTTACTTACCTCGATAAGGAGATATCAATATAATTTGCTTGCAAGACCTCATTTTAGAATACGAAAATTGTAATTTTTCACTTTCATTAAAATCAGACATCAGACTAATCGAAAATGTACAATGTAGAGTAACCAGGATAAAACAAAATGTACGCGATAAGACGCATGAAATAGAGAGAAAATTTAATACAGATGTTTATAATAATAAATAGATTTGGGATGATAAATTTAATAAATTATGCAAATAGGTCAGCAGTGTATCCAGAGAAGGACTGAAAGGGTGCTCAAGCCCACCTATTCATAAACAAAAGGGGACTGAGCTCTCTTTTAAAAATTCTATTAATCAAAAAAAGTCATGATTTTAAAAATTTATAAAAATAGAAAATTAAATTTTTTTAGTGTATTTGTTTATATTTTTTAAAAATTCAAAAATTAAATTTTTTTCTGTAAATTCCAATTAAATTTAATACTCTTTAAAAAAAAATTCCGCTTTGAGCTCCTCATTCAAAAATGTCTTGCTAGGCCCCGGAAATAGGTTATGTCTAAATCTAAGAAGAATAAATGTTCGTAAAATTGTAAGTGAGACCAACAAAAATGGTCAATACCGTTATCAATTTTTAACAAACTGAATTATTGAATCATAAAAATGCTTCAAAATCTTTTTTAGTATAATTTTTGATCTTGATCATAAAAATTTGATCATAAACTTCAATCAATCATAATTTTTATTTTAATATGAATTTACATTAATAAACTCTGCAAGTCTGCACTAAATGTATTAGAAAATCATTAAAATTAAATTGCAGTGTTATTGCAGAGACTTTAAGTAAAAAAGTTATTTCATTGGTGTTCTTTGTTCCAAAATTCACAATGCCATAAAAATAACAATTTAAAAATTATTATAAGCTTAAACTATAAATTCTCTTTTAAAGCTAAAACAGAGTTGATTTTTATTTTTTCTTAGATTTTTTTGTTATATTTTAAAAAGCTTCACCCAGAGTTGTTTAAAAGTTACCTTTGACTTTGAACTTGGGACTTTTAAACAATTCTTGATGAAACTTTTTAAAATATAACAAAAAAATCTAAGAAAAAATAAAAATCAATTATCCATTTAAATGAAAATATTTAATTAGCCATTTATTGAAGCTAATTACTTATAAACTTAAATAAAAAGTTTCCATATTTTTGAATATAGACGATAAAATTTAAATAGAAATTGATGGTGATTGATTAAGAATACTCAATTTTGTTTTTGTATAATTTTGTAAGATTAATTAAAATATTTTCTTATATATTTTATTACCTGTTTCTGCCATTTAAAATTTGAAATATTAACAAAAGCTAATTAATAATAATAATAATAATAGTTATAGGTTGTAACAGGAAGGTGAGTTCCTGCAAGTGAGGGTGTGCCTCACTATGATAACCGATTTTGAGTGCTCGATTTGTGTTTTTCGGAGTTAGCTTTGTAACCATTCTTCGTTTTTGATTGAATTACTGAGGCAGGTAGATGATTCCAAAGTGGGACTATTCGATTCGTTTTGAAATACTCTCTTTGACTACAGTTTGGTGTATGTTGTCTCGATTTTCTATGTTTATTACCTCGTATAGCACTTGCAGGGCCTACAGCAGAGATCGATTTAGCAAATGTATTAGGGTTAAACCAGTTTACAGTGTTATTAGAAAAATTAGAAAAAACTAATTTTATTTTTCATTCAAATTTGACCAATATTAAATATCAAAAATTTCGAAAAAATAGAAATGTCATTTAGTTTCTAGCTCTTTCTAGTTTCACGTAAATTCTAGTAATTTTTCTTTAAAAACTTTAATTTGAATCATCTATTAAAGCACTTCTATAAATATTATGAATTGAATTCAAATGAATAAAAACTTAATTGAAAATTATAATATCGTTTATAATAATTGATTTATTTTAATATGCGAATTGAGTTTTTGGATTTATTTTATTTATTTATTTCAAAAATAATTTAGGAGTTGGACTCCAAGGCAGCTTCTAGCGGCCATGTCCCTCTTTTTAGCCTTCTTGATAGTAAATTTTTGATCACAAAAAATGATTATTGTTAAAGAAAAAAAAACTTGATTAAAAAAACACTTCCCAATGGCGTTTGGAACCTGGCTATTGAGTTTTTGAAAATAATAACTAATTGAATAATAAAATTAAGTCAAAATAAATAAAACATGTAAATGTTTAAATTCAATTTAAACGTTTATCAGTATTAATTTAAAATATTATAAAATAGATAAATTTTAGATGTTTACCGAATTCTCATTTATTTTAGTAATTTCCTAAAATAGAACTACAATTTTCAAAATTAAATTTTTTTAATTTTTAGTTATCTACAGGAATCATTTTAGTTAACTACTTAAACAAAGAAATAACACAAAGTTTTTTTATTTTCTTGACTTACATTTCACCATGCCTTGACCACTATCAATCGATAGTCCTCACATTTTCAAGACTTTTTTTAGATTTTAATTATTCTCAATTGAACAATTTTTTACCAAATCAAAGCTGTTTCTAGCAAACGTAGTTTCTAGTTTCATTCTAAAATTTTTTAAATTGTTACTCATTAAAAAGTAATTTAACAAATTTACTGGTAAAAAAAGTAAAATTTTCTAAATACGAATATTTTTCTTACTTGACTTTAATAAAATATCTAAAAATTAGCTAATCGACTTAATTCTGGTTCTTCTATTTTTGGGTTTACCTGACTAAGCTGATTATCTCCCCTTAATCTCTATTAAATAATGTTGGTCAACTAAAGTCGGATCTTAAAAGTCACTTATATATCACTGTCACATTTTTTGTTTTTTAACATGACATAAAAATTTTTTTTGCTGAAGGAATTTAATTTAAATTAGATAATAGGATAATAAAAACTTTGTATAACGTAAAATGGGGTAATTATAAATGTGTATAATTTGGTTACGAAATTTTTTTTTTCAATTTTTGATCGTTCCAAGAATAATAGAAGAAAGCAAAAGTCTGATCCAAGGAGAAAAGAGGTCGTAGAATAAGAATTTATTGGTTTGGAAGGTCTAACTTTTTTCGCGATTGAGAAAAACGCCTCCTACTGGTAAATTGGTGAAAAATGACCAAATTTATAATTTGATGCTGATTTTTCAAATCAAGATAGGGAATGATCGGAAGCCTATTTCATAAACCTTTTTAGCCTATACATAGATAGACCTAAAATATATAAAAATCAAAAAAAGTTTGCTCAATTTTTTTTTTCTTGGCGATAAAATCTAAATAGGTTATTTTTCGGGGTAAATCGGTTAAATGTGTTAAAAAAATTACCCCTAAAATTCTAACATTTACCTCTAAATTTAAGCGGTTTAACCCTTTTGCCCCAAAAATACAATTTCAGTCCAATTTAGCTACTTAAAAAAATAAAAAAGCTTTTATTTAAGAAATTTTATTCTTTAATATCAAAAATAAATAAACAAAAATTAGTGAATGTTAGAATTATTTTATTTTTAATATTTACTGTGTCTATTTGAAATTAGCTAATTGACCATAACAAAAAAGTAAAGTGTTCAAAAAAGACTAAAAAAGCTTCAAAAAATTTAAAAGAAGATAAAAATCCGTATCGGAAAAAAACAAAGAAAATTTATTCTGCTACAAATTCTCTTCTAACTTCGAATTTTCAAAAGATAATTCAAATAAATGGCTAGATTGTGAGGAATGCACAAATTTGCTGTTTTGCTTGTTTGCCATTTAAATTAAAAAAAAACCCAAGACTAGAATTTATATGTCTTGAATGTTGAACATAAGGACTTAAGTTAATTATGTTTTAGTTTTGTTTTTTTTTCGTATTTGTTTAATTTAATTGAAAAAAATTGTTTTTTTTTGTTGCTTTTATCAAAATTGTTCCGTTTTATTAAAATTTTCGTTTTAATTATTTTCTTAATGTAATTCTAATTAATAATAAAAAATAATTTATATTTTTGCCAAAATTTGTTGATTTTTCTTAATAAAAGCCTAATTAGGTTAGAAACCGGGGTAAAAAAAGTGTGATTTCGGGTAAATTGTCTGCATTTTCGGGCTTATTTGGATCATTTTAGGGGATATTTGGTTAATCAGTTTAACCAGATTACCCATCACCAAATTGACCACTCGGGGTAAAATGACTTATAAAAAATTTGGGGTAATTTCGGTGATTAGATCGAGAATTCTCATATATTTTTCTATCCAAAAATGAAATAAAAAAAAATAGGCCACCATATTAGGCTATCTTACGTTATATTAATGATGGATTTACACTAAACTCTTTCACTAATTCGAATGCAGTATTTTTTTAAATTTCCTTTTTAAAATAAATCCACTTTTCCTATCTGTTTTCATTTTGGAGAAGATTAGAGAAAAAAATTTTTTTTTTCTTTTCATGTATTGTGAATTTCAAATACAAATTGAAAAAAAATTCTTCATTTTTTGATATATTAAAATTAAAGTTAATAAAAAAATTAGAAAAAATACTGTATGCAACAAAGTATGTTGCACCTTTTCAACCTAAAATAAAATTTTTATTTTCCTTTTTTTAGTAAATCAATCAATAATCTATTTAAATCTTATTGATGCTATTTTTTTTCTATTTTCACATGAGAAAAACAATTTAAGGTAAAAAAAGTATGCTGCACTATGTTGCAGTATTTTTTCTAATATTTTTTATTAACTTTAATTTTAATTTATCAGAAAATTAAGAATTTTTGTTCAATTTGTATTTGAAATTCACAATACCTCTTTTCACCCATACAAAAATTTTTTCATTGAATCTTGTTTTGTTTGGCATAGTATAATGTCCTGACTTCACTAAGTCAATGGAACTGGCTCGCAGAGATAAAAGAAGAAAAAGCTGTAAAGAATCTTTCTATTATTTTTTAATTTAGAATTTTTTTCTAAAGTAATTTTGGCATATTAATCAGTAAATAATTTGGCATTTAAATTTTGGTTTATCATTTGTTATGTATCTCTTAATTTCATATGAGTTTGCATTTTTTAGCGTCAGTTTATTAAAAATATAAAAATAAGTACGAATGATTTTATTTGGGTATTTTTTAAATTTTTTTCAAATAGTTTAAAAGAATTCACGTTGCGGAATCATTTTTTCATAAAATAGTGATAATAATAGCAAAAATAGTCGTATGGTTCACAATGACTGTAACTAGAACGTAATGGTCGAAATCTTAAACTTGAGATTCTTTGGTAAGCACCATTCTTTAGATTAGCGTTCGCTTTCTTGGATGATTCTTTCAAAAAAATTGGTCTGAATATTGATATTTCGTCCTCAAAAGATTCACTTTCTGATGTAAACTCTTCCGAAATTGATTCAAAACTTTCAAAAGATTCGACCGATACTGAATTTTCATACGAACTAAAAATATTTTGATAATCATCAGGATAAAAGGCATAGTCAAACAAGTCGTGGCTTTTTAAATTCCCCAATTCTGTGGGTAACAGGCCTTGGCTTCTAGCAGACACAATAAATAAAATTATTAATACGCATTTCATTCTAGTCTTTGATTTTTAGTTTCTAGTCTAGATCAAATAATTTTTGGCTAATTATTTTATAATCATTTAATTGCTAATTTTAACCATGTCCATAAATATTTCGATTGGCATCATTTTAAAGTTCTAAATTAAGAATTGTTTTAAAATTTTACTCTTTTTTTATATTTTCTACCTTGAACTGATCTTTCATCAATTTTGGAAAAATGATTTCTCAGAATTTTTTTTTTTAGACGAGTTTATCATTTAGAAATTTAAAAAAAATGATATTATCATTAACATTTTAATTAATTAATGAATGGTGAGCCAAATACTAAGGTCTGCTAAAAAGACTCAATAAACTTTATTTAATTTAATTTTTGCCAGCATCAGCTTTTATTGTCAGCATTTTTTTGCTTATCTTTCTTTGAATTTAAATAACGAACGATATTAAATTATTCTTTTGACACTTCCTTCTTAAAAATTAAATTAAATCTAAAAGAGAACTTGAAGTATTAATTTTTAAAACTAAATAGATAACTTAATAGAAATATTCGATTCAACTTAAATTTTTAATTCAAGTTGCAAAATATAGTTTAATTTAAGAAAAATATATTTTTAATTTAACTTAATATATATTCTGCTATTTTTCTTAGTTTAAAATTAAATTCGATATTATTGAAAATTTTATTTAATGAATTTTAAAAATTCTAGTTTTAAACAAAATATTCTGTCAAGTATTCTTTAATTTTTTTTAAATTTGCCTTTTTACACTTCTAAATTATATTAATGTTTGTTTCTTTTTTAATTTTTTTAGGAAAAACAAGTACAATATTTGATTTTATAAGTTTTAAATTTTAGGTAAATTAATGTAAGAAATCAGTGAGTGATCAGCTTTTTAAAATGATTTATTTAAAATTTGGTCTCAAATCAAAGACTTAAATACATTTTCGGTCATTTAAAAAAATTTTAAAAGGTTTTTTTTGGTTCCCATTTTGATGAGGTAAATTTTTTGCATTTAAATCTTTATTTAATTATCTAAAAGACATTTTTAATATAAAAAAATTCATATCGTAAAAGTAAAAAATTCAATCTTTTAATTAAATATTTTTATTAGTAAGGTGCACTCAGTTTAGACTCCCTTTGGAAATTTTTTTTCCACTCTCTTTGATCGATAACATAGTCTTGAAAGTTTTCTAGCTCACCTTGATAAAACGTAAATTCACAGTTGTCAAGCGAAGCAACTAGTAGTATAAGAAGTAGTTAATACTGAGACCCAAAAAGGGTTAAACAATGTAAAAGTAATAGCGGTATCCTTCTTTATTTCTGATTGCCTTTTAAAAGATTGTAAAAGCCTTCAAATTTTATAATTTTAAAATAATCATTATTTTTTATTAAGATTAGCAAAATTTTCATTAGGATTAGTCAAGTATGGAACTTTTAGAATTTGTTTCAAAGATGATCAGATAAAAATCGTAGACCGAATAGACATATCTGGTTTCAAAATATATATTGCATGGGTTTGGCAAAAACAAAAAAATATTTTCACCTCAAGTACAAACATTACCTTAATTACATTAAAAAAATTGATTCAAATTTGTCTTTTTTCTTTTTTAAATTAATATTTTAAAAGCATCATTTATGAAAAATTAAAAAAAAATTGTGTAAACAAAATTTGCCTAAAGGTTCAGTTATTGATCCAAAACTATTTTTGATTTACACAAACGATCTGCCTGGTAATGAGTGAAGCAACATTTTTCATATTAGCAGAAAAACAGAAAATTTAAACATTTTCTACACTTTTTAGCAAGTATATTTTCTTTTTTTGTTTTGGCATTAAATTAGTGCTTATCTTATTAATCTAATACATCGAAAAGCACCAAGAACACTTTAGGATCAAGGAATTATGCTCATGAAATGTTCAGTTCATCATTTTTTTAATTTTTTTACAGTCAACTAGCTTTGGATTTGAGTTTGGATTTAAGTGACTTAAGTCTTAAATAAAAAAAAATTTATTTAAATTTTGTAAGTTTAAATGCTTAAATTTTTTTTTCGTCATTTAAAGAACTGCAACATTCATAATAAATTTACTTAATTAAAATTACAATTTTTTTTCATTCAAGAAAAATGATTAAATAAAATTTTCATTTTCGTGATTATCAATAATTTTCTAGTATTGAGAAGAAAAATAAGAACTCTTCAGAACAAAAAAATTGATTTGGTTGATCTTCATAAATAAATTAACATGGCATTTTTATTTAAAACAAAGATAAAATGAGTTTTTATTTAAATGAAATTTTTAATTAAATTAAATTGTTTAATAAACCAATTTTAATTATAAATCCTTTTTATCTTAGCAGTGGTATAATTTATAAAATGAGTGAACTTTTGTAAATTCATATTTCCTATGAATTAATTTAAAGCAAATAAATTAATAAATAAATATTTAAAGATTTTTTATCTTGGCATCATTTGAGCACTTCTCATTATTTGAAATTCGCACATATAAAACAAAATTTCTGAAAGAATAATCAGCTATTTTCGATTAAAGTTGATTTAATTATTTCTCATTTAAAAAAAGCCACTCTAGTGAGATACTAATTAGCCTACGATTGTCTGAACAAATAGTCTTGACCGCTTCATAGACAACTAATTTAATTTATTTTAATAAATCGAAATTTTATTAAAATTTTGCAAGACTTATTTAAAAATCAATAATTTCAAGTATATCAACTTGATTTATACAGTTTATCTTGCTATTTGATAAATTAAGAAAGAAAATTTTGCAAAATCCAGCATTCTCGAAAATTCATTAATTATCAAAAAAAGTTTAAATAAATTTCCACTAGAAATAAATGATAGATAGAAAATTAATGTCACATATGAGATAACGTATGTTAAGAAATAAGCTTATCAAATAATTTGTTGATCTAGCGGTCTGAAGATAGCGGACCATCACAATGAGTTGACTAATTTTTTTTTTATTTTTTTTAATTTAGAAAAATGAAAATTTTTAATTTAATAATTCTTATTATTGGAATTAATTGTCAATATTCGAACTATTGCTCTGACGATCCTCGGTGCAGATGTCACTCAATAGTCAGTAGTTGTACCAGAGCTGGTCTAAACCGGGTCCCAAAAATTCAGCAAAATTCAATAATATTGTAAATTTTTTGCTTTTTAGAAAATATAAATAATAATTTTTATTTTTCTAGCGATTTACGCGAGAATTTTATCACCAAAATAGATTATGGAATTTTCTTTAGCCTAAGAAAATTAAGATCTCTGTAAATAAAATTTTTCAATTTCTTTTTATTAAAATTAAAAAATAATTATTTTTTGTTAAGATTTTTGAGCAACAATCGAATTAGTGAGCTTGAAGCGTACGCCTTTGTTGGGCTTGATGAACTAAAAGATCTGTAAGAAATGTCTCTTTGAAAAACTTGGTTAATAATTAAATATTTTTTTTCAATAGCCATCTTTATGAAAATTCGATAGAAAAAATTCACCCCTATGCTTTTTACAATCTCAAAAATTTAGAAACTCTGTAAATTTTATTAAGACTTTTGTTGGAATTTTTTTTGTCAATTAATTAATAAATCTAAGGTATCTGCAACAGAACAAAATAAAAAAACTAGAAGCTAGTACATTTGATAATTTGTTTAAACTCGAGCGCTTATTATTAACTTCAAATTTGATCTCAGCATTTCAAGAAAACTTAATAAAACCATTAATTAACTTAAAATCACTGTATGTATTTTTTATTTTTAAAATTAAAAAAAAATTTTAAATAATTTATTTAAGCCGCTTGGATGATAACCGATTGAACTGTGATTGTGATATGTATTGGCTTTGGAAAGCAATTCAGCCTGTTTCCTATCAATATCGAGTATATAATTTTAGCATTAGCGCCTCGTGCTATACTCCAAATGAATTGAGAAATAAAAAAATATCAAGCTTGAACAAGCTGGATTTTAAGTGTATCGAACCTTTGATTGTAGAGGCACCAAATGATGTAGAGATCAGCATGAACAGTCTAAACAGTCTAAACAGTCAGGTGCAGTTTGAGTGCAAAGCAATTGGATATCCAGTACCAACAATTCAGTGGTTTAAAGATGGGTAAGTTGATCCAGAGCAATTAATGGGAATACATTTTTCTTTAGACGTAGACTTTTTTCTGACAAATATTCGATTTCTGATGAAGGTAATTTGATATCAATTCGAGAGGTGAATGAAAATGATGCTGGAAGATATGAATGTCATGCATCAAGTGATTTTGGCCAAGCTAGAGCTTCGGCCAATTTTAAAATAATTCAGGAATCATGTAATTTAAAAATGAAGTTTAAAATTTTTGATTTAAATTGAAACTTTTAGTTGATGAATTGGAATTTAAGAATCAACATCAAGGAAATAAATTAAACAATTTTATAGTGGAAAATGATATCATAATTCTTGATTCGAATGAAATACAGCATCAAACTCCATTAAAGCACTATTGTAAGAACTTTTTAAACTCTTTTGTTTAAAGTTACAATTGTGATCAATTAAACACAAAGAAAATTTATTTTTTCTTAAAAAATACTCAAATAGTGGCATTAATTTAAGAGTAAATTAAAAATAATAGTGAAATTTTTTATTTTCTAAAATTGAATTTGAAAAAAAAAAAATTCCTAAAATTCCTAAAATTGAAAAAAAAATTCCTTTTCGAGTTGACAGGAATTTTAGAACAAGTTACTGCTTCTAGAAAACCACAATGCTTAAGCAATGCAGTGTGGTAATGTAGCAGCCATTCCCGTTGAACTTATCTAAAGCCACCTCGATCTCAAATTTTTGATTAATTTAAATTTAATTAGAGGAAATACGAAATTTCGATCTATTAGAAATTATTTTTAGTTTCGATGGGATTAGAACCATATAGAGTAATTTAGAGCTAGCCATTAAAGTCCTGGTAAAGAGTGTACATCATATGAAAGCATATGAAAAATTTTGAATTTAAAATTTACAGTGATGCTACGATAAAAGGATTTAAACATAATTTACGTAATTTTCGTAAAATACCAAAAGAAAAAATTAACAAATGTACGGCATTGTGAAATTTATTACAAAACTTCCAATACAGAAATAAAAAATTCTCTAACTTTTGTTCTAAGTGTCAAAAACTTGTCCTGTAAATGAAACAAAGTGAAACAACTGTTGTTCCACCTTCCGCGGAAGTCTGCAATATCTGTGCAAATTCTGCAAAATTACAGCCTATTTAAAAGTATTATAAATAAAATGCAATTAATTTGCACAGATTTCGCAGACTTCCGCGGAAGGTGAAACAACAGTTGTTTCACTTTGTTTCATTTACAGGACAAGTTTTTGACACTTAGAACAAAAGTTAGAGAATTTTTTATTTCTGTATTGGAAGTTTTGTAAGAAATTTCACAATGCCCAAATGTACAGTAATTTACGTTAATTATCGTAAATTTTTGTCAAATTACGGAAATTTACGCAAAAAAAGCCAAATTTTCTTAATCCTTTTTCATGAAAAATTTAAACTTTACAAATATTTTTTTTAGTTAATTATATGAAATATTGGATTTTTTTTATTTGAATTTAAAAAGTAAGTAAAAGTTTCTGATCTATGTTTAGTGTCATTATCTTAAAGTTTAGATCATACTCTCGTGCCTCAAAAGGAATAAAATAATCACCAAAATAAATAACACATTAAGTTCAGTAAATTAAATATAAAGACCCAAATAAAACACTCGGTCACTACGTCAAAAAAAATCCTTGTCAGATGCTTAAAATTAGAAGTAGGAACAAAATTAAATGCATATTAAAAAAATTATTTAAAAAAAATTTTTATATATGTGGATGACTTAATAAAATTTTTTTCTAATGATTTAAAATTAATATGAATTTTTTTTCAAATAGTTAAAAATTCTTTGAAAAGGGAAAATATTAAACCAAACAAAAAATAAAAATTATGGATTTTTTAAAAAAATTAATTTTTTCATAAAAATTAAATAAAAATTTCAATAAAAATTTAGAATTTTTTTTTTCAAAAATGGAAAATTACCTAAATATTTAAAAAAAATTAAATTAACCAGTTATAAATTAACAGCCTAAATGAATGCGATATGTTTTGATTCTTTTTCGAAATAATAAATAAAATTGGTTAACAAAATATTTGTCTTTATTATACCAAAAAATATAATTAATTTTTTTTAAATTTTAAAGCAAACGATGTGTCCTTTTTAACAATTCCCAATGACCAAACAGTCACAGAAGGCAGTACAGTCAAATTTTCTTGTCAATCTAGTCAATATACTGACAGAGTTACTTGGCTTAAAGTAATTTAAATAATAAAAACCATATTCATCAATTATAAATATCGCAAAGGATGGAGTACTTGTTGAAAACAATTATCATTTTAGAGTAAAATACAATGGAGATCTAGAAATTCAAAGAGTACTTGCTGAAGACGAAGGCTTTTATGTTTGCTCAATTGGAAATTACGATAATATCAAATATGCTCAAGCAAAACTTACAGTAAATAGTAAGATTAAATAAGAATTAAATTTAAAAGCAGAAATAATCACAATTAAATTTTAAGTCGCTGCTTCATTTATAAAAAGGCCAGTAGATGTCAATGCAATTGAAGGAAACTATGCTGAATTCTATTGCAAAGTCTCAGGAAAGCCTGAACCTAAAGTTATGTGGAAAAAAGATGGTAGAAACGAAAAATTTTATTTTTTATTTTATTATTATGAAGATTTTTTTTTATTTAAGGGGCAATAATTGAAAAAAAAAATAATCAAAATTCAATTATATCCGATTTTGAATTTTACCAAAATAATGAATTATTACGCATCAATAATTTAAATCGAAAAACTCATTCTGGATTGTACACTTGTGTTGCAGTTAACGCAGTTAATACAATCTCTTCAGATGCTTTGCTTCAGATAACTCAAGCAGGTAATTCAGAAAAAATTTTTAAGAAAATTTTATATTTTCGCGATAAATTTTGAATGATAAAAATTACAAGACAAAATTAAATGAGAATTGGTATAAAATTGAAGTCGAAATTAGCTGTTGTTAAATTTAATAAAATAAATGATAAATTTTCATTCGCTTTTTTAATCTAATAGATTAATTTTCAGCTTAATTAGATCATTCAGATAATAAAAGAATACAAGCACTTTTAGAAAAAAATTTATAAAAAAGAAAATAGAATTAAAATCACTCCAAAATCAAAAAAAAATTTTGTCAAGTTTATTTGATTAATTAAGTTTTATTAAAGAAAAAATTTAAAATTTCGCTTTCAAAAAATTCTTAAAATGTTAAATCAATACTGAATATAATATATTTTATATTAATTGAACCGTCTAATTATGAGGCAGGGTGAATATGGACTTAAGTTAAGTTCATTATTTTTTGTATAAAACAACAGCGTCAGATCTAGGTAAAAATTTAAACAAAAATTTAAAAGAAGAACTTACAAAATTTTGAATAAGTTAAGGCTTTTTAAGTTTGTGAAGCATTTTTTTTTAATTTTACGATTTTTTAAAAATTTATTAGAATAAATAAAAAATTAGTTAGCAACCTAAAAGCACTAAATAATATAATAAAATGTGAGTAAATTTAAAAATTTAAAAATTTTATTGAAATTAAATGAATGTTCAATTTTTTTTTAGGAATAAAAACCAAAGCTTCTCGAGAAAAAAATTTTAAACTTTGAAAAATGATAATTGTATTTAAATAATAATCGTCTAGAAAATTATCTTTTCTCTTGTTGTAAATTGTAACTATTTTTTTATTAAGAAAACTTATTTAATTATTTGTTAAATTTTACTGAGTAATGCCTCTTCACAGAATATATATTGAAAAAGTTTTATTAAAAAGTAAAATATTTAATTTAATTTCTTTTAAAATTTTTAAAAACTTCAAATAGGCGTGAGTTTTATTCTCTTTAGGAGAAATGCTCATTTTTGCACAAATCGAATCGGAGATCACTTTTAAAACCTCATTAATTTAAAAACAGGATAAAAGATAAAAAATTTGAACCTTTAAAAATTCATAATTTTGTAAAAAATAAAATCTATTTGAACGAACAAAATATTATTTTAATTTTAAAAGCTGTCGAAAATATACAGCTTCCAAAATTGCCTAATCTTTTTCCTCAATTAGCTCCGTATCAATTCTCATAGCATAAAGTACTGATACCAATTATTTTGAATATTTACGCACAATCATTTACTGCTGGTAATTCTCATGCACTAGTGTATTATATTTAAAATAAAATACAGTGGTTCTACAAAAAGCCCAGAATTAGTAAAATTACGTTATTTTACGTAAGTTTCAGTTAGCTTGGGTAATTTTTAGTCAATTTGTCCCAAAATGGTTACGGTCAAAAAAAAGAGAAATAAACCGTTTGTAGAAAATTTTGAACTAATTTTTTTTAGAGAAAAAAAATTGCTTTTAAATTTTTAGCCTTTCTTACGTAATTTTACGTAAAATTTTGTAATTAAATATAACTAATTAGAAGTTTTGAAAAAAAATGAAAAATTAACAAATAAACCTAAAAAATTAATTTTAATTTACGTAAAATTACGTAAAATAACGTAATTTTACTAATTGTAGAACCACTGTAAAAAAATAATTGAAAAATTTTTTTTTCTCACTAAAATTTTATTTTAAGTAAAACCATATTTTAAAATAAGTCAACAAAATGTGAGTGTATTCGAAAACCAATTGACTACATTCGAGTGCTTTGCCGAAGGTAAGCCCAGACCCCAAGTTTTGTGGTACAAAAATGGCCAGCGTATAAAAACTGACTCTCGGGTTTACTTTGACTCGTTCGGATATTTGACATTAACCCAAGTCCAAGTAAACGATGCCGGTGATTACATTTGCCGTGCGGAAAACATCGCTGGTTCTGAAGTTCACAAATTTACCCTGAGTGTTAAGGACATATACGGAACAGTGATCTCGGACACTTTCATAACAGAAGCAGTGGAAACTGCACGCAAACAAGTCAACAAACAATTTCAAAATTCCTTGAATAGACTACTAAAAAGTCGCAAGCCAAAGACCCACTCTGAATTGATGGCTTTGGTCCGCTTTCCCAAAGACAGCACCCTTCATCTGGCATCCAGTGAAGAAATATACGAACGTGCCTTGGATATCGTGTTCCGGCATGCAGACAACATCACTTTTAACCTAACACAAAGGAACTTTAAAACCCAGGACTTGCTGACACATCGCCAATTGCAGCAAATATCCGATCTGTCCGGATGTTCTCGCTACAAACGCAAGGTGAACTGTTCACAAAGATGTCTGAACTATCGCAGTTTTGACGGCACATGCAACAATCTGAAAAATCCAAGATGGGGCGCAGCAAACACTGCTTTGAGGCGTTTGGCGCCTGCTGAATACGAAAATGGCTTTTCTACGCCTAAAGGCTGGAACAGGTCAATGCTTTACAATGGTTACATGCTGCCAAACGTGAGAGATGTGACCACACGGCTAATAACTACAGATAAAATAACCACTGATGAAAAGTTTAGTCTTTTATTGATGCAATGGGGACAGTTTTTAGACCACGATTTGGGTCACACTGTGATGGCCATTAGTTTGAATAGATTCAGCAATGGAATAGCTTGTAGAGATTCGTGCACAAATGAGCCACCGTGCTTTCCCATTGAAGTGCTTGCGAATGATACACGCCGGGACCATTTGCCTGGCTTATGCATGGAGTTTATAAGAAGCTCGGCAATTTGTGGTTCTGGTGAGACCAGTTTGCTCAGTGGTAATGTTCATCAGCGTGAACAGATAAATCAGCTGACTGCGTTCATTGATGCTTCGAATGTGTACGGAAGTAGTGATCAAGATGGCTTTGATGTTAGAGAGAGAACAATTAACAATGGCAAACTGAAGGTTCATACGACGCCCAGATATCCTAAAGGATTTCTGCCGTTCAACCTGGATACACCGATGGATTGTCACAAAGATAATAAATCCACAGTCGGATGTTTTATGGCTGGGGATTATAGGGCTAATGAACAATTGGGTCTTTTGGCAATGCATAACCTTTTTGTAAGACACCACAATTACATGGTAGACAGACTTAAATTGGTCAACCCACATTGGCTTCCCGAACAACTGTACCAAGTAAAAATTTTCTAATAAAAAAATATATCGACTTAAAGAGATTAAAAATAATTAAAGATAATTTTTTTGTCATTTTCAGCCTTTTTTTTTTTAGAATCTTGTGGAATATATGATCATGACCAGGGACGACCAAAATTTGCATTTTTTTTGCAAATTTTTCTCTAAAACTATTGATAAAAATTGTAAAATTAGATGAAATTTTTTATTTAACTTCAACTTTACTGTATTTGTATTGATCACAAAATTTTCTTATTTTTTGGCTGGTTATGATTTTGATCACATTCTGTGTGATCATAGAAAATGAAACCAGTCATGATCATATATTCCGTAAGACCTTTTTTTTAAAAAGAACTTTTTTTCATAAAAAAATGCTTCCTACTTCACTATCTCAAATTAAAATCACTCAAATAATGGTTTTGTGAAATTCAGTACAAAATGAAAGGACAGAACAAAATGATAAAAAATTGAAAAGCTTTTTTTTTATAAGTTTTAAATTAGTTCCATTATAGTGACATGGTGCAATATTCAAAGTTGAATCAACTTTCAAAGTCTGCTAATGATGTGCATAATCTCTGCATCATGCAGTGCACTCGAATATATTGAAACCTAATCTCTGCTAAATATGCAGAGTTTAGCAGACTTTGAAAGTTGATTCAACTTTGAATATTGAACCATGTCACTATCATGGAACTATTTTAAAACTTATAAAAAAAAGTTTTTCAATTTTTTATCATTTTGTTCTGTCCTTTCATTCTGTACTGAATTTCACAAAACCAAAATAATTTTATTTTACAATCCAGGATATTTTTGCTAATTTGATATATTTTTCTAATGTTCGCTTTCGATCAAATTTTCTTATTATTTTTTATAATAACATTAAGGCAACAAAAAAACAAATCAGATAAACTTATTCACCATATTAATCTTGAAATTAAATTTTAATTAAAAAAATTAGTTTAAGCTTTAAAAAAAATCTAAAATAATTTAACCAAGGAAACAAGAAAAATAGTTGGAGCTCAAATGCAGTACATTACCTATGAGCTATGGCTTCCTTATGTTTTGGGTCAAATTGGTATGAGACAACTTGGCACTTACAAAGGATATGATCAAAACATCGATCCCACAGTGACTAATGAATTTGCCACTGCTGCTTTTCGGTAAATTTAACTCGATATTCTAAAAAAAATTATTACAATTCATAAATTCAAGATTTGGTCATGCTTTAATCCAGCCTTTTACATTCAGATTAAATGGAAGCTTTCAGCCAATACCGGAGGGAAATTTGCTGCTAAGAGACTCTTTTTTTGCACCTGAGCGATACTATCACGAGGGCGGAATAGATCCCATACTCCGAGGTCTTTTCGGAGTAGCAGCTAAAATAAAACTTCCGCGTGAAATAATGAATAGTGAATTGACCGAAAAGCTGTTTCATGTATCTAGAAAAATTGCATTGGATTTAGCTGCTTTAAATATTCAGGTAAGCTTAAAAAAATACAGAAAAGGAAATGTTAAATTAAATGCTTACATTTCATTAATATTTTTAAAAAAATTTATAAATTTTGAAATTTTATTTGAAGTCTGAAAAACAAAAATTATTTGATTAGGATTTTTCAAAATTAAATCAAAGTCAATGTCAAAATTAAATTTTAAAATTAAAAGGGTCATAAAAAAATTGAAAAATAATTAAGCCTAAAAGTTTTAGACCGACATAAATTCTAAATAAAATTAAAAAAAGCAAAGGTAAATTTATTCTTAACTTCAAATATATAAAAACTTAAGGCTAAGTCTAATGACTGGACTCAAGTACATCCAAAACTGCGTTTGCTGCAATTGGCGATGTGTGAGCAGTTTTAGGAACAGAATCATTAAAAGGTAAAGTTATTTGAAGCATTGCGCCTTTGTTGAAAACTTAACTCAAATTTTCATCATCAGTAAAGGAAAATTCTTCTGGGACTCTTCTCAGGGAATAGCATTAAGTATAGCTGTAATTAAAGATAAATAAAGCTAATAAAATGATGGATGGAGTAGAAAAACACATATAAAAAGAGACAAACATCAATACTATATTTTTTTATTAAAATTTGAATCAACGCATAAATTTTTTTTTTCAAACTGAGAATAAAATATAAAACTTTTTATCAAAAATTTTTTATTCAATTATAAAAAGAGAAAAACACATAAAAGTATTCTAGTTCGACTCGTGAGTGC
Organism: Brachionus paranguensis; assembly: GCA_016802215.1. Lineage (NCBI taxonomy): Eukaryota > Metazoa > Rotifera > Eurotatoria > Ploima > Brachionidae > Brachionus > Brachionus paranguensis. The sequence goes on along the minus strand of JAESIX010000009.1, from coordinate 2,335,567 downwards.
ACTTTAGTAAGAAAAGTCCACTCGATTTTACGTCGTATTTTATGTTTTTTTATCTTTTTAATTTATCTTAAAAAATATTTTATGTTTATTCTCTTTTTTGCAATGAAAAAAATTATATGTTTTTTTCTCTGAAAATGAAACGAAAGTTATAGTTTTATGTTTTTTTCTACCTTTTGAAATTTAGATGCAAAACTTTATGTTTTTTTCCTCTTTTTAGAAAATAATTTTTGAAAAAAAAAGTGTTTCTCTTTTTTTATGTTTTTTTCTACTCCTAAAATGATGGACAAGATTTTAAATTGATCATCTAAAAAAATTCAAAATTTACTTTAAAATCCTCGTTTTAAAATATTAGGTTAAAAATAAAAATTTAATAATTAATCCGGGTATTAATTAAATGATCAGTAATTGGGGCATTTTTTGAATTATGGAACAAAGAAAAAAAAATAGAATTAAAAATTTATTATTTCGTTTAGGTATAAAACTCATTCTACAAAATGGATCATCTGATACAAACTTTGTGTCCCAAAATTAAGTCTTTGCAAAAAAAAACAAAAACCAAACATGAAAAAAAATATTTCAGCTTTTAATTTTTTTTCTTTTTTCCAAAATTCGCAATGCTCAAATTCTTGAATTTAAATTTTATTATGAAATTGTACTACAAGATTTATATTTTGAAAAATCTAAAAATTTTAAAAACTCAAAATGAAAAATTATTTTTTTTTCAGAGAGGTAGAGATCACGGAATTCCGAGTTATGTAAAATACCGCCAAATATGTAATTTAAGAGAGGCTAGAGATTTTGAAGATCTACAAAACGAAATATCTAGCAAAGAGGTCAGAGATACACTAAATAAATTATATAAAGATGTGCGCAATGTTGACTTATGGGTAGCTGGTATTCTAGAAGATGTAGTTGATGGTGCAAAAATGGGTCCTACATTTCTGTGCATCATAACACAACAAATGAAAGCATTGAGAGATGGAGATCGATTTTGGTATGAAAATCCGTCTCAATTTACACCAGAACAGTTAGCTGAAATAAAAAGGACAAGTTTGGCAAAAATAATCTGCGAAAATGGTGACAATATTGATCATATTCAAAATGACCCGTTTTTGAACGCCAAATTTCCGAATGATATGTTTAAATGCTCCGAAATTAGGGACATTTCTTTAGAACCTTGGAGAAACTGCTGTCAAAGAAATCCAGTTGGATTGTGTGGTGAACCAGCTTATTTCTATGTATCAACCGAATATTCAAATGAAAAAAATTAACTATTATTGATGGTTGTGAGTTTTTTAAATTAAGCGACATTAGATTTTTAAAATTCACATAATAGGTGTGATATTTTTTAGATTTAATGAAAAATAAATAATATTTCATTTTTAAAATTCAAATAATTCAAGACTAAACCCTCAAATTTTTCAAAAAAAGTTGTAAATATTTTAAATTTTTCCAATCGAAGTATTCAACTAAATAAAGATTATCTTAAAAACAATTCGTGTTTTTTTTTTTTATTTAACTCAGATTCAAACCGAAATATAATATTCACTGAAAAAATACTCTGTATCAATTTTTAAAAAAATTAACATGTAGAAATAGAAATCTTAATTCTAAGTTTCTTTTAAACTTTCCTATTAATATAAGCTCTCTTAGTTTAGGCTATTTTTTTTTCTCATACAAAAAATACTATCTACTAAAAGTTATAATGAATACTGAAATTTTTTTTCTAAATATTCATAACAAAATTTATTAAAATATAAAAAATTATTTGAAATAAAAAAAAAATTATTTATTTTCAATAAAATGAAATTCTTTTGGATCTTTATTAACCATTTTTAGCAAGTAATTTTCCATATTTCCGAGTTCACTATACATTTTGCTAATAACAGATCCGACTTGGTTCTCTCTATTCTTAGTGGTATCCAAAAGAGTCGCAAGTCGATGGACCAGATCATTATCGTGCTCTTTGAAAAAATCCTTCAATTCTTCATCGGACTTCCAGCCGTTTAGCAATTGTTGGTGCAATTTTTGATACTCGATTTCTAATTCATCCTGGGTCGTCAAATGATCAACTACAAATTTATCCATGTACTTAAACTCGGGCTCAAAAGCTTTTATCGCCTCGGTAAATTTATTGTTTTGATCTTTGATTGTTTGCATTTTTAATCCAGTCTTGAGAATTTTATCTTCCAATTCCACGGATTCTACTTTTTGATTTTTCATTTTTTCCAAAGATTCTGCTCTTTTAACCTCAAGAATAACTTTTAACTCATCCTTGAATCGAAATTAAATTAAAAAAACAAAATCATTTATTTTGCTAGTAAAAGTACCCTTGAATCATCATGTTCCTTTATTTGTTGTTTGACTTCGATAATTTTGTTTTCAAAATTATTTTTTCGTGTTTTGGCATCTTTAGATAAATAAAAATTAATTTTGGTATTTTAGGTGTGTCAAAAAATTTCACGTTTTATCATTTTTAAAAAAAAAAATTTTACAAGTATTGTGAAGATTTTAGAATTATTAAGGTTTTTGATGCAATATTTTTAAATTTGAAAAAAGTGTCTTTCTGAGTATAAGAAAATTTCAAATTTGCTCAATTTAAAGATCTGAAAATTCAAGAAGAACTTGAATTTAAAAACCTAGTTACAAATTTTATTTCTTTACGCGGTAAACCATTAACACGGTAAAACAACCAAACCTTAAAAGCACCAAAAAGAAGGCGTTGTGAAATTCAAATACAAATTGAACAAAAATTCTTCCTTTTTTGGTGAATTAAATTGAAGTTAATAAAAAATACTAAAAAAAATACTGCAACATAGTGCAACATACTTTTTTGCATCTTTTTTACCTAATAATTTTTAATAAAGAATCAATAAGATTCAAATAGATTATTGATTTGATTTACAAAAAAAAAAGGAAAATTAAGATTTTATTTTGGGTAATATGTTGCACTATTAATTAAATTATTAATTAAGTGTTTTGTTTAATTGTTGTAAAATTTAAATTTAAAAATTTTTTTTTATATATGAAAATAAATTTTTGCGTGGAAAAAATTAAAATTTTGCAAAAAATTCAATCTAATCATTGAAGGTCAATATTGATTGCTTACTATTTTTTTGCCAATTTTTATATTATTTAATCTTTCTAGGATTTTATTTAACGTCACAATGATCAGTTTATTTTTATCCAGACTTGTTTTAAAGTCACAGTTTTAAGTCAAAGTCATGACTTGACTTTTATTTTTTTTTTAAAGTCTAAGAATAAAAGCCAATTTTTCAGCAAAAAAAAAGTAAATTTAATTAAATAATTAAAATTTTGAGGCAAGTTTCGAACTTAGCAATACTACTGAACTTTTTGACGAGAGCCCACAAAGCCCAAATATCTCTTGTTCAAATCAGACTTGTCTATAAGTCACAAAAATATAAGTCAAAGTTATGACTCTAAAAAAAAAAAAATTAAGTCATTGACTTGACTTGACTTAAGACTTGTGACTTAAAAACAACACTGTTTTTATCAGACGTTTAGACTCAACCTTATCTTTAATTTTATTTTGTTTTTTTTTGTTTTTATTCGTAAAAAAAACTACATACTATGTTTAATTGAAAAAAATTGCTAATAAAATGATTTTATTAGCAATTAAAATAATATCCTCTATAATTTTTTTTAAATTAAGGCAGGTGAATTTCTCTATAATTTCTGTTACTAAATTTTTTTTAATCTGAGTTTAAATGTCGAAAATATTAAATAGTTTTATGCCCAACACTACGGTTTATTATAACATGCATTTTAACTATTCGAGAATTCATCTGATTTAATATTTTTATGATAAAATTAAAAAAACTTTCTTGATTTTTATTTAATATTTAAATTCAAAATGTATATTTTTTAATTTGATCTGTACTTTTCACAATTGATAAAGATAAAAATCCAAATCTTAAAGACTAAAGTTCTGTACATTATTATTAAATATTCAACGGAGTATAATCAGCCTGAAGAAAAAATTATTTAAGACAGAGAAAATTTTTCTACTCTTAACTTGATTTTTTTATTTATAAAGGATATTTAATAAAAAATGGCACCAAATTTATTTTATCATATAAAATTATTTTTCAAAACCTATGATTTTTTTTAAATTTTTATTATAAATCTTCAATTTAAAGAAAAGTGTCAATTAAATTAAATATCGACCTATGGTATCGAGCTTGGCACTGGCAATCATGGCAATATCTTGTACAACCTTACAACAGTTTTTTAATTTATCACTGGATCGATTCACTTGTTTGGGAAAAAAATTTTACCAAAAATAATTCTGTACTATTTTTTACATCATGATATTCTGCTCATTTTGAACAAAATACGTCAACAATTAGAAAATCATATTTTTTTATCCTAAAAAATTCGACATAACTATGGTCCAGCTGTTTTTTTCTGGCTACCATTTAAGTGAGTTATGGTGACTTTTAAACCTTCTTGCTATATTTAAGCTCTTATTTTTGAGATACAGATTTGTAGATATTCTATGATAATGTTAAATCTGAAATTAATAAAATTTCGATTTTTTATTTAAAAAAAAAATTCCTAATGCCTTGTCTAGTCAACACAGAAAAGAGCTCAACTTTTGTGCAATTTTTTTCTGAACGTGCTATTATTTTCTTCACTTTTTATAAAAAGAGTTTAATTTAATTAAATAAAATGTTTAAAAAATAATGTCTGATAGATTTGCTTAACATTTGAATCAAATTAAGAAACTTTCTAAAAAAACGCAAATTTTTTGTCACCCTCACAAAAAAAAGTGTCTTACTTATCACGGATTTTCGTGTCTCTTCATAATCCTTGCATTTTTCTCTATAAAGTTTGCACAAGTCCTTATACTTGGGCTCCGACTCATTTATTTCAATGATATTTTTGCCATTTTCTGTGGTGTAAAAGCTATATTCTTTTTCCAAATTGCTCAAATTAGCTTCCAAATCTGATTTCATTCGATCATAGTTTGTAATAGCCTCGTCCAGATCAGTTGTCAACCTATTTTTTTCTTTATCATTGTGATTAATAATTTCATTTAATGATTTTTCCTAAAATAATTTTAATTTATTTATTCAAATTTTTGTTTATTTCAAATTACTTTTTGTTGTAGTTCGGTCGTTCTGCTTTTGTTTGAGTTCATAAAAGTATCAACAGAAGATTGAAAAATAATCAAATTGGCATTAAAAGCTTCAATTTCACCCAATTTAGCTTCACGCTCAGCCTGTTTAATCAATCGTGTCTCTCTTTCATGTTTTAGCTGATCTTTACACTGCTCAGCTTCTCGCTGCAGCGAATCCATTACTTGACTTAGAAAAAATAAACCATTTTATTTAAAGATTTTTTTTAAAATTATCTTTATTCTTTAGTTTGAAATTTTTTAAAAAACTAGCAATCTTTTCGCGTGAAAACGACAAACATAAGTGTGTCATTATTAAGAGATAATTTTGATCATCATAACCTATTAAATGGTGAAGAAAAAATTAAAAGAATAAAAAACTAACTTTATGGACTTGGGATAAAAATTCCAAAATAGATCAATTTAAGAATTAAAAACATTATCGAAACTTAAAATCGAAATTAAGCCAAAAAATTAAAATTTAGCTTTGCATATTTTAGTGGGTGGATTGGTAGACCATCTAAAGTTATAAAAGCTCTAATGAAACATTTATTTTGTTTTCTTTGAAAATTTAGATTTTAAAAAATATTTAAAAATTATTTCTATAAAAAGTTCAGAATCAATAAAATGATTTTTTTGTTTATGTTTGGAAGTTTTCAATTTATTACTATAAAAAAAATGATCCGAAATATCAATTTTAAATTTATTTAATAAAAAAAATTATGAAAATTTATCTTTTTATAAAAAATTTTGTCTAGTTTTTGAGAATAATAACTTTTTTTTAATTCTTTTTTATCGCTATGTAGAAAAATTTTTGGATTAAAGATTCCAATGAATATAAAATCTTATTTTCTATTTATATTTATTTTTTTTTTCATATTTTAATTAAAATCTAGCATGCTGTTTTATCAGTGAGTAAATTTTGTTATTATTTTCGAAAACTAGAAAAATATTCTTTTTAACAATATTTTTAAATATTAATTCAGTAACTTTACTTCAAAAAAATTGAATTTCAAGTATTATGACATGACTTTAAAAATTTTTGATATTTTTTTAATTTATGAATTTCTCGGCTTCATTTTTTCATTTTTTTAAAGTCTTTTGATTTCAAGTTATTAATTCAAGTTAAGTAATGTGACTTAATAATTTAATGGAAATTTTTATACTCTTTTCTAAATTCCATAAGCTTTTGGTTTAATCTAGCAAAATATGGTAATCATTGTTGGATCATATTTGAATTCTCACAATTTGACTTTAAACTTTGATTTATGACCAATTCTGAGTCCGAAATTTTTTAGATAATGAAATAGGATGTGCAGTCATGATAGTAAAATTATTATCAATTTAAGCGCTAAAATGTACAGGAAAATAATTTGGTGATAATTAAATATTTTCGGGGACCCTTTAGATACTAGAATTCTTTAAGCTTTTTTTAAACAAACCTATGAGCTTGTTGGTTTTCTCCAAGCTGAACATAAAGAGCTTGATTTTTTTCTTCCAATTCAGCAATTTCTTTATACTTTTCACCAATTTCAGCTTTGATGCCATCAATAGATTTTTTGATGGCATCATTGATTTTTTGTAATTCCTTAAATCTGTCATAAATCTGCTTCAATTCAACTTTTTTATTCTCCTGTTCCTCTTTAAGATTTTTAACATTCTCAATCTCTTCGGTAGTTCGTTCAGCCGTTTCTTTAGTTCTTCTAATGGTGTCTGTTTTATTTTGGTTGTAATCTTGCTGAGTTTTGGCCTCTAAAGCTGTAAGTCGCAAGCTTTCGGTCACCGATTCTTCATGTTCCCTTTGATTTCGCTCAACCTGTTTAGTTCCATTTGTAATTTCAGACTTTAATTCGTTGTTTAGCTGCCCATATCTCTCATTTTCTCTAAACAGTATTCGAACAGACTTGTTGCTTTCCTGTACGGCTTTTTTGGCTGCTTGAACTTCTCTGAGCAAAGCGTTTAATTAAAAAATTTACCTTTATCTTAATTACCTCAGTTTAGTTTGATTAAATTCTTCTTGTTCCATTGCTTTTGCATTAGTGTTCCTCTAATTTATTAATTTAAAATTCAAAATCCCTTTTTTTAAGATCTTACTTTTTCATCATCTAGCCCAATTTTGATATCGCGAGCCTCAGCCCTCTCTTTAATCAATTTTTCATTTAAACGCAACATGTCTTCTTCTAAATCAAAAATCTAAAAGCAAAGATTGATAAAAAAATAAAAGATTTTTCTTTTTTACAGTCTGATTAAGTTCTCTTAATAGATCTCTAGTTTCATTTAATTTTATTTGAGACGAAGCTTTAAGGGCCATTTGGTCATTTAACAATGTTATGATATTTTCATGTTTGGTCTCCAACGAGCGTTTTTCTGGTCTTTTGAATTCAAAAAGTAAATTTTAACCACTACATAAAAATATTACTCCATTTGAGCGATTTCTTCGGACAACTGCTTGTCCTTTTTATGCAATACTTCTATTTTTTTTGTCAATTCTTCTAGTTTGTTCTTAAGGTCTAAAATTGCTTCCATGTTTGAATCTCTCGCTGCCTTTACATTTTCTAAAATAATTTTTCTCAAATTTAATTTAATTATTTAAGGACCACAAGCTTTTTTATTTACCATCAATCTCTCGCTGTAAATCGGAGTCAAAGAAGGTCATTTTATGCCTAAAAACACTTGCTTTAATTGTCTCAGTTTCTAATTCTTCATGCATTTTTTTTATACTGAATTCCTTTAAAAAATTTATAAACTTTAAAAAAGAAATGAATGCAATGAATTACTAAATCTTGTAATATTTGAGCCAGATTGTCGCAATGTTGGATGTCTCTTGGATCAAATCCATCATTTTCAGCTTTCATAGCCTCCTCTTTTAAAAGTCAAATAAAGGAATTAATATTCAGATTTTTTTGCTATTTAAAAACTAAAATTTATTATTTGGCTTTCTAATGAATGTGCAAAAATTCGACTAGCAATTTAGAAAATTCCTTATAGACCGAATTTTTTATTTATTTATTTGTTTATCTGTACCGAGCTAATGCTCCTTCAGAATAAAAATATATATTAAAAAAATTAAAATTAAGTTAAATAAGATAAAAAATAAATAAAAATATTAAAAAAGGATAAATAAGTCTAAGTAATAAAAAAAAAATTAAAAACTATATGTTGAAATAGCTAGATGTTAGACATGTTTAAATATTTGATAGTTCAGGAAAAAAAGAAGAAATTGTTAGGGAGAAATTACACAATGGAGTTGGATATTCAATATATCTTGATTCGAAACTTTCTCTATATTCTTCCACTAGTCTGTCGACCAGTGGAACAGAATGACTCAGTCCTGTCCTGATATATCTCTCACTCAACTTAAAGAGTCGATTTGAAACTGTTAGTAGTTTGAGTTTATTGAATGCCTCTTGGTGCATAATATTGGAGGTGGTATCATATTTCAGCTTCAAAATATATCGAACTGCTGAATTTTGAATAACTTGTATTTTTTTGATGTTGGTTTCTGAGAATGAATTTAAACAAGGAAAAGAATAATCCAAGATTGATCCTATCGAAGATTTGTATAGATTGCCTAATGTTTTTGGTTTTAGGCCCCATTTCCTATTTGAGAGATATTTTATTATATTAAGCCTTGAATTACAGCGTTCTTTTAATTCATCCACCATTGGACTAAAAGTAAGTTTTGAGTCTAGTGTGATGCCTAAGAATTTGACTTTTTCCTCATTATTTAAATTGTTACCATTAATTTAAAGGACAAGATTGATTTTTCTCAAAGATCATGTACATGACTTTTCAAGAGAAATTTTCATTTTCCATTTTAAAAGCCATTTTCAACTTCTTTAAGGTACTTATTGATCATGTTTTCAAGATTTCCTATATTTTTGAAAATAAAAAAAGTAGCCAAATCATCTGCAAAAAGAAGAGATTGTTGACAGTTTGTTTTGTTTCTTTTTGGAATATCATTTATAAAAATGCTGAAAAGAAGTGGACTAATTACTGACCCTTGTGGAAATCCTGCTTTTATTGAATATTGATCACCTACATGACCATTTACATTTACTCTAAAAGATCTTAAATTTAGAAACGATCTTATCCAATAAATAAGATAAGAGGGTAGATTAGTTCTAATTAGCTTGTAAATTAGTCAATCGTGCCAAACTTTATCAAAAGCTTTAGAAATGTCAAAATATAGACAACAGAATTTTTTCTTTCTATTAAAAGACTCTACTACTTTTTGATTAAGAAAATAAAGATTATCTGCAGTGCGCCTAAATTTTCTAAATCCTGATTGCTCATGTATAAGTAATTTATTGTTCTCAAGAAAATTATATATTCTAGTATAAAAAATTCGTTCAACTAACTTTACAAGACAACTTGTCATACTAATAGGACGATAGTTATAAGGGTCTTCACTATGAGAAGACTTCTTAGGGATGATGGTTATACTTTCTATTTTCCAGGATTTTGGGAATTGGCCTAGTTCCAAACTCATGTTAAATAGTTGACTTTTTTCAAATAAAGTCTCAATAGATAAATTTTTTAGTTTTAGGTTGTGAATCCGATCTAGACCAGACCCAACTAGTTCTTTCAGTTTTTTTAAGGCATTTGTAATTTCTAAGAGAGTAATAGGCTCGTTAAAATTATTTTGTACCTTATTAAAGAAATCTTTTATTTCTTGTGATACTTCACACTTATCCTCCGATTCTACAAAATCGATGTGAGGACTAAAAGTAAAGGCTTACAGATCGCCAAAGTTTTTTCCTTTATCTATATCCGTATTAAATTCTTTACCATCTTTAAAAAGTGATGGAGTTTGTCTTGAAGATTTCTTTGATCTGAACTTATTTATTTTCCTCAAAAAAGGCCATTTTGTCTCCAGAAAGGAATTGGACCTAATTGTGTACATATATTTAATAGACTGAAATAATTAATAAAATTAATCTAATTGTTTAATTTCAATTCCAAGGTTAATAAGTGCTCATGCTTCAAGAGACTGATTAACACTTCATTTATTTAAATTCATTAAAAATGATTATATTAAAAAAAAATAAGAATCTTTATGAAAAATATTCAATTTAAAAAAAAAATAAAATAAAAAAAGTTATTGATTACATTGTTATTTGAAAAAATGTAACAACAAGGTATTTAAGTTAAAAAATTCAAATTTTGCAAATAAATCTATATAAATCAGGTTAAAGTTATTGAAAATTGAAAGCTTGAATGTTTAAAACTTCAACATTTATCTCTTCATCACAAAGTAATTTATCAATCTTGAATTAAAATACTCAAGGGTTTTTCCTCCACATTTCGATTTGGCCATCGGTTCTATTAGATTATTGCTGTTTCTCAAATTATGATTCAAATTTCTTGAGTCATTTTTCTTTAGACTCTCTTTTAAATTTAAATCTTTTTTATTTAAACTATTCACTTCAAGCTTTAAGCTAATTTATAGATAGCTACTTTCAAAAAAAGCGGTCTTTATCAGAGATACTAATTGTTGTATCATCTGCAAACATTTTGAAATTTAAATTTTTAAATAAAAATGACCAGTCATTTACAAAAATAAGAAAAAGGAGCGGACCAAAAACTGATCTCTGCCGTAGACCTAATTTTAATTTAAGGGGTTTAGATATTTCCAGCAGATTCTACATTCTAATTTTAAGTGTCTTTGTAAGGTGTAGGTGTACTGTATGCCTACATCCTACACCTACACATTTGTCTTTATTTTTTGATTTATCTTATCATTCTTATTAATTTCTTAAAAAAATCAATAACATACAGTACACCTACACTTTACAAATGCACTTAAAATTAAAATGTAGAATCTGCTGGATATTTCACCGCCAATTCTAACTATCTGAAATGTATTTTGAAAGTAGTTTGAAAGAAGGCCTAAAGAACAATTGTCAAAACCATAATGAAAAAGTTTCAAAAGTAATAAATTTGAATCTATATTATCAAAGGCTTTTCTTAAGTCAATAAAAAAGGTTAATCAACGCAAAAAATCATCTGGAGCTCCTGTTATCTAGTTTTTAAATTGGTATTATTCATTAAAAAAATTTTTTAGAAATCAGTTTATTTTGATACAATCAAATTTTAGTTTAAAATTTCTAGTTAAAAAATAATATTCTATTCTATTATTGCAAATTTTTTTTCGGAATTTTTCCGAATATTTAAAAAAAAATAAATTATTTTTAAAATTTAAATTAGGGTTATTAAGCGCTGTAATCGAACGTATGAATTTTTTGTTAAATATTTTAAACTTAATTTATGAATTTTTAAAGAAAATTCATATTATTAAAAAGTTTTTTTTGCAAAGCAAAGCCAAAAAATTCTGAATTAAAACATTAAGTTCCTAAAATAAATTTCGAAATTAAAAACACATTCGACAGCTCTAATTCAAAACTTATAAAATCAAACTACTAACTTAACTGAAATTTTTTTTAGTATCTTTCTTAGTAGTACTAGTAATAGTTTTTTAAATTTTAATTTAGCTTTTGAGAAAATACCGGAAAAGATGATTTTATTTGAATACTACAGCATTACATTTCCACGTTGATTTTACTAAATTTTTGTTTATTTATTAATTATTATTTATTGTTTGAAAAAAAATATTAATTTGATTCAAAAATTGTCATTCTAATTTTTTAGCTAGATATTACCAAATTTGTATAATTAAAAATTAAATAAAAACAAAAAATTTAAAATTTATAAACTTAAATAATTTTTACTTAATTTGTAGGGATTTCTAAAAAAAATTTCATGCAATTTAAAGAAAGCTTAGTAAATTAAAGTATTTTAAAGATGGTTCTTATGCTTTTTCTTATTCAAGTATATTTGTAGCTCTGTTCCACGGCCATTAACTTTTTTTATATATTTTAGATTATTTTTTAATTTGAATGAAGCATTAAATCTCTTCTTTTCCGATTAAATAAAAAATTTACCTAATTGTCTGAGGTAGCTAAGGGCATTGTTGACAATCAAAGACATTCTAATTTAATAAAAAAATATATTTAAAAAAATTAGAAATTTTGCTTTAAAACCGAAGAGATAATCAAACCCTTGTGTTTTTTCAGTAAGACATTAAAAAAAATTTAACAAATTTTTATTCAAATTAGATTAAAATTTAAATAAACCATCATTAAACATAACAAGTCCAAAATTAACTTAAATAAAAAAACTAAAGCTCAAAAATTTATTTTTTCTTGGTGTTCTTTTTCGGTGTTTCGGACACAGATTTATTTGATGAAATTCGGCGTTCATTTTTAGAGCATCCATTTGGACTCATCAAATGCTCTTTCCAATTTTCTTCTCCCATACCAATATTTAAATGACACAATGGACACTTATTGGTATTTTTTTCGAATGGAATACATTTTTTAAGTTTGAAATGATAATCATTCTCTTGTGCTATGTTAGTGTTAACCGCTTCGCTGCACCGTGGACACTCTTTATAATTATTTTTGAATTGACATTCTGTTAATAAGTGTTCATTTTGAGTTGCCACTTCTATCACTTGTTTGCAATTACTACATTGCTTTAGCATTGGACACGATTTCCAAAAATGCATTTCAAAGCCTTTTTTGGCAAATTTTTCATTTACATCCCCGCAAAACATGCAAGTATTGTCTTGACCATATTCGGACTCATCGATCATGCTAGTTGGGGTTTTACGGTCCAGGCTAGCATTTTGATTCGGAGTCTTTGAGCGGTTTTTTGTTGGAGTTCTGCGACCAGGCCGTGGTGTATGCGAACCCATATATTCACTCTGAAAAATAAAGAATTCAAAATTTATCACTTCAAAAAAGTTAATTTTATTTATTTTTAGCAAAGCTTAAAAAAGATTTTGTTTAAAATAATTTGATAGTAGCAGACAGCCGATTAAAAATTCGGAATGAACCATAATAACAAAAAAAAGATAATAAACTTCGAAATAAATTTTCATGAAATAACTAAAAAATCAAAGTTCATGCCAAATTGTAAAAATAATAATAATAATAATTTTTGTATTTTTAGTTGTCGGTTTTGCAATAATTTAAATCAAATTCATTTTTTTGAAAATTAAAATTTTTAAGTTGTTAATAGCTGATTCAAAGATTTGTTAGTTAAAGATAGTTTATTTTTTTTTATAAAAAAATTGGTTCGAATTTTTATGATTATTAATTATTTTTTATTTTTTTAATTTACAAAATTTTTTATTTTATTTAAGTATTGTAATTAATTTTTAACGTAAATTATGACAGCTTGAGGAACAAAAAGATCACTTTGAATTGTTGACTTTTCTACACTAACAATATCACTTATTCAATTATCCATTATTCTTAATCAATTTTTTAATAAATTATTTAATTCAAATTTCTTAAGTGCTTCCAAAAGTTAATTTTTAATACGAGTTCTACTTAGCCAAATAAAAAAATAAATTCTTCAGGATAAATTTTCTTTCTTGATTCGACAAATTTAATTTTTGATTAAAAGTATTTTGAGAATAAAAAAGAAAAGTCTAAATAATTTAAATAGAAAAAGTTCTAATAAATTAAGAAAATACATCAATTATTATGTTTATATGATTTACCAAGCTTTTCTTTTGCCTATAAAAATTCATTAAGCGTTTAATCCATAATGAAAAAAATTATATGAAGATTAACTTATCAAGCAAAACATCTAAAATAAATTTCTTAATTAAAAATTTATTAATATTTAGACTCAAAATAAATCAAGTTTTTCAGATAGTTAAAAAAAATTCAACCAATGATAAGGATTATCTTTTAGACTGATGAATAGTAAATTTTGGAAGCACCTTTATTTTTGCTTTTTTTGTATTGATTATACAATGTTTTGTTCTTTAATCGGATGCAATTTAAGCTTTATAATAATTCCGAAAGACTAATGAGTTTAAAACATTGTATTTTTCACTGCATTGCCATTTTTCAATACAAAAATTACAATTTAAAAATCAAATTCGATTTTTATATTTTGTCCGACAAAAAAATTGGTGATAAAAAAGATCAAATTCAGAACATGACGCAATTAAATTCTTTCTTTTTTAAACTATAAAAATTAATCATTTTTTTTAACTAAAAATCTTTTTTTTGAATGAACTAATGAATTACAAATCTTGTTCCTACTTTAGAAGAAATACTCCCCTTTAATAAAGTAGGTATAAACTTAAATTTTATGACAAAGTTTGAATTTTGAGTGGTATTTCCATTAAATCAGGAACAGAATTCGTAGTCAATTAGCTCATTCAGAAATTAATAATTTTTTTAAAGCTCTTTGGAAAAATCTTCAATGCCATTTGTTTTAAAATTTAGCTCTTATTTAAAATGAAGATAAATTTTAATTCTTTATAAAAAAGAATTCTAAAATTGAAGGCTCTTTTTGAGAGAATATCAAAAGGTACATGGATCAACTATTTAGAATTATGATAAAACAGAAAATCTTTAGCAAGTGAATTAGCTAATAGTTTTAAAGTAGGTATCGACTGCTTTAAATTTTTTAAATATTTAAAAAAAAATTTTTAATTAGAAAAAAATATTCAAACGATTAATCTTGGCTTTTGTAATTTTTGTATTAAAAAAATTTCAACACTTTTTTCACCTTTCATTCAACTAAAATCTGCTTTACCTTGTCATAGTTTTGCAAAGGTTTTCCATCTATTGAATCAAATGCGTCATATAAACTGCGATATTTTTTGTTCCGTCTATTCATGTCATTATCTGGAGGCAAATGCTTTCTTACAGCATTTCCATATTCCTTTTTGAATAAATATTTTAATCTTTTTTTTTAGAGAAAAAAATAAATTTTTTGTTTTTACTCGATACATCTGCACTAGAATTTTGGCGGCCAATTCTCTGCACTCACCACAATTGTGGTCAAGAGCTTGCGCACAAAATTTTGATATATTATCAACATTAAGTCCATTTTCTTTGGTTCCCAGTCGTCGGACAAGTTCATCAATTATTTCAACTCGACTGAGAGCCAACCTGGGCGCTATCTGCAGCCGTATTGGCACTGTACAATAATTAGGCACGGTGTGTAGCGGCTTTATCTCGGTAAAAGTGGCCATTTCGACCAAATACTCTTGGGCACGCTGTCTTAGACGAGCATTGGTGTCACCAGTCCTATGTATGAGCACCGGCAATGCTTTTTCCAGAACATAGTTTATATCACTTTTTCCAATTGAATGGTTGCTGGCAAATTCGGTGACTAAAAACTGGAACAAAGTAACTGTTTTATTGAATACACTAAACACATGGTCTTTGCACATTTTGGCCACTAAGATGCCGGATGCGCGCATCAGGAGCTTAGCCTCCTCTCTTTCGCCCTTGTAATTAGTCAAATTATTGAACACTTCCTGGATGGCGTCTTCTCTGTTTTGGAAATTTTTACTGTATAATTTGGTGACTATTTGCTTGCCTAAATAATCATTCATCAAGGCTGCTTCTCTGACTTCTCGTTCGGTCATTTCCTCTGTGCCGTCCATAGGGTCGTAGGATTCTGGCTCGAAGTTATCTTGTTCTGTAACCAGCGCGTCATTGGACTGGGTTATTGGTCCGTCGTCATTTTCATTTGAAGGATAATCATTTTTGTCTATCCGACTTTTGTTTGTGTTTCGAAGAGTGGGTATAACTCGGTCTTCATACGGAGTTGGTGGTTTCTCTGGACGTTCGCTGATGCTCGCTCGGTTAGAACGAGGCGAGGTCTGAGAATTTCGTTGACGATTTGACAGTAAAGGTTTTGGTGAATGTAAAACAGGTGACTTGCTTCCATTTGCTGAATCATAGTCCAAATCGCCGGATAACTAAATTAAGGTAAGGTTAATTTTAAAAAAGGTTTTATTCGGAAAGTAAAAGATTAGTCAGATTAGGGTTAAAATTTGTTAGTTTAATACCTCGATTGATTTTCGGTGAGATGTTCTTAAGTCAATTCTGGACTCAGCGTCGTTATTAAAATTAGCTCTTTTTTGAAGTAATTCTTTTGATTCAGGCTATAGAATTTAAGCAAATTTAAAAATAAAAAAAAAAACAAAGCTCAAAAATCGCTTGGAAATTTTGGCTCAATTGATTTTTGGAAGATTTTAGGATTCAAGCAAGACTTTGAAGCGGCTTACATGGAACCTGAATACTTGTTGAAGATTTTAGACAAAAAAATTTTTTAATTTAATTTTTAAATTAATATAAAAAATTTAAACGTTATCAAATTTTTGATAAAATTTAAATAAATTTGAAATTTAAATTTTTTTGGACAAAAATAAAATAAAATTTAAAAAAAATTGAAATTGGAATTTTTTGCTCGACAAAATCAATGTCAAATTAATAGTTTAAAGAATCAATTTTTCATGTTCTAAAATCAAAGTTTTTTAAATTGGGCAATGTGAATTTTTTGTACAAAAAGTACAAACGATAAAATTTTTTTTCTATTTGTACAAAAATGGTTATGTAAAGAGGACAGTATTGTAAAAATTTGTACAAACGAATTCTTAGCTCTGCAAAAACTCTGCAATTTATTGCATAGTTTAATCAAATATTGTTTGATGGTGTGAACTTTACACAAAATTGCAGAGTTTTTGCAGAGCTAAGAATTCGTTTGTACAAATTTGTACAATATTGTACTCTTTACAGAACCATTTTTGCACAAATAAAAAAAAAATTTTAACGTTTGTACTTTTTGTACTAAAATTTCATTGCCTAATTTAAAAAACTTTGATTTTAGAACATGAAAAATTGATTCTTTTAACTATTAATTTGAACATTAGAGATAATCATAAAAAGAAGCATATTTTAAATATACATCAAACAAAATTTGTCAGATAAAAAAGGAAGATAAACAGGGAAAATAGAAAACATGTTTTAAAGATTTTATTTAATGTATTTAAATTTTGTTTGTTGGAATTCTGTTTTATTTTCATTTATCTAATTTTTAATTATAAAAAAAGCGCCAATGCGAAGTTTTAAAGAAAAATTCTGAGAAGTTTAAATATTTTGAAATATTTATTAAAACTATTAAGGTTTATTTAAGGGATATGTTAGCAAAATGAGTAGGGCAACCAAATGTTCCCAAAACGCTACCAATCGAAGATTTTGATGAAATTTAAAAGCTAAAGTTAAAAAAGACTAACCTTACCCAACTTGAATACAAAATTTGCAAATGCCGGTGCTTTATGGTTATAAAAGGAAAACAAAAACATGTTTTAAATTTAGATAGGAATTTATAATTTCAATCAAAAAAGCATTTTTGATTAATGCAAATATTCAGATATGGTTTGACAACCAAGAAAAAAATAATGTGTATCTCACTTACATATCTAAAATGGGTTAAAAATTAAAAATAAAATTGAAAAACCAATGTATGAATTTAATGTGTCATGAATTAAAATTGAATATTAATTTTAAAAAGTTCATTATCTAATTTTAAATAATTAAAATAGAAAAGAAGATGTGAACCAATTTATATAAAATTTATAATTTGTAAAAAATTTGGTATAAATAACCAAAATATTCTATCAAGATAATCATTCAAATAAAAATAATTCAATTAACGAACAAAATAAATAAATTTCCCATTCTGGTTCAAAATGACTTCCAAATTAACATTGGCCTTTTTGGTTGTTTTGATATCGAGCACAACTGTGCTGAGTTCTTCTCTCGGTGAAAAACTTCAATCAACTGGTCTCAAATCAGAATCAAACAATTTACAGTCTTCATCAGGAAATCTTCAAGGAGCATTCGGACACGGTGCTGGTTATGGAGTGTATGATTATGGTTATGGATATCCAAGCTACGGATATGGTTTGTATGACTATGGAATAGGTTACGGTTCTTATGGATATGGTACTGGATATGGATACGGTTATCCATATTATTACAAGAGAAGATGAATATTTTAAAAATCATACAGATTAGATTAGTTTTAACATTACTTTCCGTTTATTTATTTGATATAATAAAATTTAAGAATTAGCTTTTTAATTAAATTTTTCTTAAAAAAATAAGTTTTCAAAATGTTTATTTTCAGGAAATCAAGAAAAGTTCTTTTTGGTTAGGTTTTGAATTTATTTAACAATTTTTGCATCTTTACCTTTCACAATAATAAAGGAGAAAGCTTTTTCTAATAAAGCATCACAACTGTTTTGAAGTAAATTAAACAAAATTTTAAGAGCTTCTTATTCTTATTCAAATAATACTTAGCAATAATACCTTTAAACCTTTAATTTGAAAAATAACAAAAATCTTTTAAAATTTTTCACAAAACATTAAAAAAAATAAATAAAAATTTCAAATATGTTAACGAATTAATTCATGAATTTTGAATTTTAATCACATTTTTAAATATTCGAGGCCTTATTCAAAATATGTTTGATTGTGTCATTTTCATTTGAAAATTTCAAAATTTCAAATTATCAAGAAAACTAACTATTTAATCCCAAGTAAAAAAATGATAAATTTTCAAATATTTTTGACAAATAAAGGTTCCATGTAAAAGCTTTTAATAAGTAAAAAAACAAAAATCTTACATCAATGAACTCGAGCAGATTATTCGCTTGCAACTGTCGATAAGTTTCTTTTCGGTATTCTTGAATTTGTTGCTTTTTTATTTTCGCTTTTTCGTAATCTTCTTCTTCAATAGCTTGACGTTTTTCGATATCGTAACGAGCTAAACGCTCGCCGATCTTTTTTAGTTCTAAAATAGCCAGTTTAAGCCGCTTGGCTTCGTCATATCGTTCGGCTAGGTTACAAAAAAATTATTTAAAAAGAGAAAATTCAAAATTAAACCCTACTTAAAACACAATCTGTTTTTTTTTTATCCAATTTTCGAATAATTTGGCTTATTTCTGCATCTTGGTACATTGCAAATGCCAAATCATCCAGCGGTGAAATATAGTCAGCTCGCTTGATAGCAGCCAGAACAGTAGGATCTGCGTCATTGTTCTTTAGCATTTCTTGATTAATTTCGTCATCTAAATCGATTCCGATCACGTTAATAGCAATAATGCCAACCTTGGGAAATCAGATTAATTTTTTTTTTTTTTTTTTTTTACCAAAAGATACCTGGTTGTAGACATTGAGCCGGTTTAGGAAATTTTTATGAAGAACAAGCTTTAGGAATAGGCCCTCGGCATCCACATGAACAGATTTAAGTTCACGTGCTTTGAGATCTGTTTTTTCGTTAGATGATAATTCAACATACCTAAGGAGAAGAGTAGGTATTTATTATGAAGTAAACAGCAACTAGAGCTTTACCCGAGCCGAGTGTATTTTGCAGATTCAAAAGAACTCTCGTGGTCACTAGTCTCAGGACTGTCGCCAATGTAAAACTCAATTTTAGATGCAATCAAATATTGATGAGATAATATTTGCACTTTTTTAAGAACAATTTTTTTATTAAATTGTATTATTAAGTCTATAGGGTATAGACAATATCTTTGATTAAAGTGTAAAAATTATTGACACATTTATCTTTTAGAAAGAAAATACCTTTGTGAAGCCCATCCGTGCACCAAAGGTCCATGCTTGTCAGAGTCTAAGTCGCTGGCGGGAAATTTTTCATCTTCACTAGTTACATGCACAACTTTAAATTCGATCTTTTTAGGCGGCATGTATTCTTTTTTAAACTTCATTAGAAAATATTATTAATCAAAGAAATATTTTTAAATAAAAGTTTAGGTTATTTTTGGTTTTTGTAATGATATTGGTCTATGTACCAGTATGTGTACCAGTGGCTATAGAAACTCTTGAAAAACACAAGAAAATATTTTGTTGTTTAAAGTTAATTATATAAGAAGTTTTGGCTAATTTATGGGGTCTAGATGAGTTCTGCTTGTATACTGCGAATTAAAAAAATTGAAAAAGTTAATGCTGAAATAAAATTAAAAAAAAAAATAAAATTGCTGGTTGCTATAGTGATTATTCTATTTAGAATTATTTTTCTATTAGATGATTGCTAGGAACTGAATTTGTGTGCAAATGTGTTAAGACTTTTATTTTATTTGGAAAAAGAATTTTCTATTTATTTTCAATTTACTTAAATAAAATTAATTTTTTTGCTTGTTTTGTTTATTATAGATTTTTAAATTGCAAAAAATGTTTAAACTGTAAAACATAGAGGCTTTGTTTGCTTTTTATTAACTGCTTGAATTAATTATTAAAATATTAACAGTCTAATAATTGCATTTAGGAGGATTTTAAATAGCTTCCTTACTTGAATTTTTTAATAAAAGAAAGATGAATAGGGAAAAAAATTATTCATATTTAGGTTCAAGAAAAATAAAAAATAAAAATTCGCAAGTTTATTCATGCCAACTTGACAAATTACAGCACACGGATATGAAGTCTAAAATTTGGTTTTTTTTTCATGTGACATACAGAATAAATTTACTGATTTTTAAATTAAAACAAAACATACAAAAAAATTATTTTAAATGAAAAGTCTACATTTTTAAAATTTCGTAAAAACAAAAAGGGCAAAAAAATCCAAATATCTTGGCAATATTCCTGTCACTTTTTTAAATAATAAACCTTTTGAATAACTATTTTTAATATTTTTTTTATAGATTTTGGCGATATATCAAAAAGATTTAATATAGGTTTTTCGAAGATTTGTTTAGAAGATTAATGATTTGTTTTAATTTGTAAATAATTTTGAATCCTTTGAAAACATAATATTATCTTTTAAATAAAAGAAAAAATAAAATTTTAGCATTTTAAAATGAAACAAGA
The DNA here is from genome assembly GCA_016802215.1 of Brachionus paranguensis. Classification (NCBI taxonomy): domain Eukaryota; kingdom Metazoa; phylum Rotifera; class Eurotatoria; order Ploima; family Brachionidae; genus Brachionus; species Brachionus paranguensis. Next base: position 2,314,711 of record JAESIX010000009.1, on the reverse strand, counting down.
AACATAAAAAAACAAAGAAAGTTACTGAAAATTTAATTTAAATTAATTTTATTACAAAAAATTTTCTTTTTTACAGTTTATAACATTATTTTGTGTAAAATTATGTAATAAAATGTAAAAAAAATGTAGAAGTTCAAGTTAAAAATGTTAAAAAAACAAGAAAATTAAATAAAAATCAAATTTTAAAATTATTTCCATAAAAAGATTGAAATTTAAGACACAGTCTTTGACTATTTAAAATTCTAAACTTCGATAAGGGTAATTGAAATTTTAATTGAATCCCGAAAATTTTTGTAAAACCACTCGTACAAATAAGCACTGTAAATGATAATTTCTTTGTACGCTAACTTACTTACAAATACAACTTCTAATAATAAAATTGCAAATATAAAAAATTGGACATCCTTAAAATATTTAAATTGAAAATGGAACATATATATATAGATTGTTTTTAGAAAAGAAAATGTGAACTAAAAAAAATTGGTATAAATAACCAAAATATTCTATCAAGATAATCATTCAAATTAAAATAATTCAATTAAAGAACAAAATAAATAAATTTCCCATTCTGGTTCAAAATGGCTTCAAAATTAACATTGGGATTTTTAGTTGTTCTGCTATCAAGCACAACTGTGCTGAGTTCTTCCCTCGGTGAAAAACTTCAATCAACTGGTCTCAAATCAGAATCAAACAATTTACAGTCTTCATCAGGAAATCTTCAAGGAGCATTCGGACACGGTGCTGGTTATGGAGTGTATGATTATGGTTATGGATATCCAAGCTACGGATATGGTTTGTATGACTATGGAATAGGTTACGGTTCTTATGGATATGGTACTGGATATGGTTACACATATCCAAGCTATGGGTATGGATACGGTTATCCATCTTATTACAAGAGAAGATGAACATTTTAAATATCACACAAATTAGATTAGTTTTAACATTAGTTTCCATTTTTTTATTTGATAAAATAAATTTTTTTTATAAGTTTTTTAGTTTTAAATCTCTAATTGTAATTAAAATCCTAATTATTTAATATTTCAGTTTAAATATATAATATAAATATAAATTAGATTTGTGTTTAAATAGCTTAACTTCTTATTTTACACATTAAATACTTGCCATAAATATTGCAATCTAAACATTTTACTGTGTCCAACTAGAATGAACCTATTAATGAACCTATTTAATATCAAACCGAATTAATTATTATCTAAATCAATTCATAAAGAGCCATAATTTTTGTTAATAAAATTCTAAAAAATAATTTAAAATTAACAATAATGTTGAATTCCCTTTCGAAGCATATTTTCTAAAATGATTCAGATATTTTTTGGACAATTTTAAAAATTTATTATTATATTAAATAACTTTTTATTGGTTTCTAATTAATTTATTGATTTACCAAAATTGATTTACCTAAAAACATATAAATAAAATTTGAAATAGAAAAAAATATGTATTTCCGCTTTAAAAAAATGGATTTGACTGAATCTTCTACTTCAGTGCTTAATGTACAAAACCCTTTGAATAATCTTGCCGATGAAATAGACAATGATGCTGAGTTACTTGAAGAATACAAACAATGAAACTCAAAAAAGAAAAAATAATGAAGAAGGTGCGAAATCATCAAAAAAAAGTCGTGATTGATTTTTATTTTTTCAATATTAATTATCTTTTCAAAAATTATCTTTTCTATCTTTTCTTGCTACAAATGATTATATTTTCAAAAAAAATTTTATCTATTTTTATTCAAATAAAATATCTACTAAAAAAGAAAATTATCTACAACTAGAAAATATACCCTTTATTATATTAATATTATTAAAAATTGATAATTTAAAGTGGTTTATATTTAAGTATTTTTTAATAATTACAAACTTGTTTATAAGTCTTGAATAAAGGTATTCAAATGTTTTTGCACCATACTTTGATTTTAAACCTGGTTCAAACAATAACTCTTTGTTTCTCAGTTCATAACTTAGACTTCTTGCTTCATTTGGAATCAGTTTGTTTTTGAGATCAATTCTCTAGCAAAATTTTGAATGCGAAATTTAGCATTCTAGATAAGAATCTGTGTTGAAATGAAATTAACCCATATTATTCTAAGAAATTATTTACAAAATTGAAATCATTTGAATTAAAATTTAAATTGTAAAAGTTTATATAAACAAAAATAATAATAGTCAGACCACTTTTGAAAAGTAACCAATTAAAGAGCAAAAATAATCGAAGTGAGGTAAAGTAAAAGTTTTAAATAATTGAATTTTTACAGTTTTACACAAATAGAAAAGATTAGAAATAGAAAAAAAGTCTTTTATTCACAGTAAAACACAAATTTGAAGCATATTTTTTAATATTTAACTTATCATCAATAACTACCACTAACAATTTGAATTCACAAACAACTTTTATTTGATGACCATTTAATGTGACAAACTCTGGAATTTTAACTCGTCTATTATGAACAAACATAACAAATGTTTTTGACCAATTATTTTCCAAACGATTGAACTTACACCAAGTGAAAAGTGGAGACAAATTTTTATTGAAATATATTTATTAGTGATCTTCAAGGCAATTTTATTTATTTGTTTATCTGTACCGAGCTAATGCTCCTTGAGAATTAAAATATATATTAAAAAAATTAAAATAAGGTTAAATAAGATAAAAAAATAAAAATTAAATATAAATATAAAAAAAAAGATAATTGAGTCTAAGTAAATAACAGAAAATTGAAAACGATATGTTGAAATAGCTAGAAATTAGACATGTTTAAATATAAGTTAGTTCAGAAAAAAAAGAAGAAATTAGTAAGAGATTTGTAAAGATTACCTAATGTTTTTGGTTTTAGACCCCATATCCTATTTGAGAGATATTTTATTATATTAAGCCTTGAATTACAGCGTTCTTTTAATTCATCCACCAGTGGACTAAATGTAAGTTTTGAGTCTAGTGTGATGCCTAATTTGACTTTTTCCTCATTATTTAAATTGTTACCATTAATTTTAAGGTCAAGATTGATTTTAACTTATGTTTTTTTCTCAAAGATCATGTAACATGACTTTTCAACAGAAATTTTCATTTTCCATTTGAAAAGCCATTTTTCAACTTCGTTTAAGTACTTATTGATCATGTTTTCAAGATTTCCTATATTTTTGAAAATAAAAAAAGTAGCCAAATCATCTGCAAAAAAAAGAGAGTATTGACAGTTTGATTAGTTTCTTTTTTGAATGTCATTTATAAAAATGCTGAAAAAAAGTAGACTAATTACTGACCCTTGTGGAACTCTTGCTTTTATTGAATATTGATCACTTAAATGACCATTTACATTTTCTCTAAAAGATCTTAAATGTAGAAACGATCTTATCCAATAAATAAGATAATGAGGTAGATTAGTTCTAATTAGCTTGTAAATTAGTCAATCGTGCCAAACATTATCAAAAGCTTTAGAAATGTCAAAATAAAGACAACATACTTTTTTCTTTCTATTAGAAGATTCTACTACTTTTTGAATAAGAAAATAAAGATTATCTGCAGTTCGTCGGTCCTAGAACAGAATCTTGTGGCACGCCTAAAAGTATATCACAAAGACTTGAGAAAATATTATTCATATTCAATATATCTTGATTCGAAGCCTTGTTTGTATTCATCAACTAGTCTGACGACTAATGGAATAGAAGGACTCAGTCCTGTCCCAACATATCTCTCACTCAACTCAAAAAGCCGATTCGAGACTGTTAGTAATTTAAGTTTATTAAAAGCCTCATGATGCAACATGTTCGAGGGAGTATCATATTTTAACTTAAGGATAGATCTGACTGCTGTATTCTGAATTGTTTGTAGTTTTTTTGATATTATTTTCTTAAAATGAATTCAAGCAAGGAAAAGAATAGTCTAAAATTGATCCGACTAAAGTTCGTTTTATCGAAACTTTTTTTATTGAAGCGCTTGTTAGAGTTCACGGGAGAAAATCTTGAATCACTATTAAATAATATTGGTAAGCTTAAATTGGATCTTAAGCGTCACTTTTACATTCGTGACGGTATCTTGGACTCTATTGAGCTTTGTTTGGGTAACTTAAGATTCAAAAAATTCAAAATCCTTCTTAATGAATTAATTAAACCAAATTAAATCAATTCACTTTTTCTGTTCCATAGGAATTTACTTTCAATATATGTAACTATTTTTCTACTTTTTATTTTTATTAACAAAATTTTTATACTTTTAATTTTACTTCTCCTAATGGAGGTTAATTTGAATTAAATAAATAAATAAATAAATATAGAAAAAGTGTTACATAGAAAAAGAAATTCAATCAATTAGTCAATCATACAATTATACAAAATATTTTTTAATAAATTATCAAGTACATAAACAATCCTATCAAAAAATTCTTGAAGATTTTCATTTGAATAAATATTAATAAGCGACAAAAATTACTATTATTTTATATATTTTTATTCTGAAGGTGCATTAGCTCGGTACAGATAAACAAATAAATAAATAAATTGACTCGTCTTTTTTGAATTCACGTTTATCTTTTGGAAAAATAAAACCAGATTTAATTTGTTCATAATTAAAATCTTTTAAATGTTGCTCTTTTAATAAATGGAGAGGGTTCTGGATTAATATTGTGCATTTCATAATACAAGTTATAAAATAAAGCAATTTTATTTATATAGTTTAGACTTAATGTATACTTTTTCAATATAGATTTTTATAAAAAAATTCTATGATAATTTTCTATGTACGTTTTGGATAAAATAATTTTCAATGAAAAGTTTCAACGAAAAAATTGTCTTATTCTATGAAAAAAATTTTGATAAAACGATATAATGCCTATTTTACTGTTACCCCATGTTTAAAGGGAATTAAAGCGCTAAAAAATCTCATCGTTAACATATTTCTGCATTCAAGACAATTTACATGTCGCCATCACAATTAAAAAAAAATCGATTGCATTTGTGTAACCAATTTCAAGCATACACTCGTCATGACAATTTAGCATACTCTGCACTCAATTTTCTAGAAACGTATTATTCGTGCAAAGTTTTTCAATTAAAATGAAATTTTATGACTATAATGTCTCACTGAAACTCAATTCCAAACAAAAAAAAAAAATCTTCACCTCATTCTTAACGCCATCTAACCTCTCTTTATTCATTTAAGACCTCAATTGACTGATTAAATCCTCTAGATCAGCCAAACAAATCACCACAACAAAATGAGCTTTTACGGCTACCCGAACACAGGCGCATTCAAGTAAACTAGACTAGCAGCCGCGCGCGGCCATCATTTATCTCTAACCTTAATTTTAAGTGCCAATTACCAGCAAGCCTACGCTGCGGCCTACAACCAGTACCAAGCGGCCTACAACGCTGCCACATTTAACCCGCTGAACCAAGCTCAGACAGCACAGGCAAGCACTCAAAGCCAAGCAGGGCCGGCCCCGGGCGGAGTGTCCATATCGCAGCCAGCGCAGAAATACGACTACCAGCAGCAGGCGGCCGCGGCGGCCAACAAAGCGGCAATGAACGCAACTGCCGCGTTCTACGCCCAAGCCTACAACTACAACAAGGGCCAGACAGGCGCCAAATGGAACCAGACAATGCTGGGCGCCGTGCCGCCTCTCACAACCACCCCCGGGCAGCTCACTCCTCCGGGACAAAAAAAAAACAAATTCAAGCCGAGACCTGGCGCTCAAGTTCAAATGTTCTACTGTGAAACGTGTAAGATAAGCTGTGCCGGTCCTCAGACATACAAAGAGCATCTGGAGGGACAGAAGCACAAGAAAAAAGAGGCCCTGCTCAAGGCAAACGAGAAAAAGGTGGAGGCGAGCGCTGCGCCGGGAGCTGAAAGTCACAAGGTGTTCAATCGCTTCAAAAATCAGAACATAATCCAGTGTCCGTTGTGTGAGGTGGCGTGCACTGGCCGGGACGCGTATGCTGCCCACATCCGCGGCTCCAAGCATCAAAAGACGCTCAAACTGCACCAAAAGCTGGGCAAGCCGATCCCGGCCGACTTGGTTGTTGCGCAGGGCAGCGTTCATGCGAAGAGTGTGGCTGCGGTGCCCCCGCCTAGCAAGCCCGGCACTGTGGTGATCACGGCGCCGCCCAAGGTCAGCGTGCCGCCGGTCGAGACCGGTCCCAATTTGGCCCAGTTGAACACCACTTTGGACGCGGCGCCCGCCAATCCGTTCGCCGACCAGGCCGAAGAAGAACATGACACTTCTAACCATGAGCCGATCGGACGAGAATACATCGAAACGCGCATGGAAGGAAAAATATTGACGTTCTATTGTAAGCTGTGTGATTGTAAATTTAATGACCCCAATGCCAAGGACATGCACACCAAGGGCAGGAGACACAGACTGGCCTACAAGAAAAAAGTTGATCCTAGTTTGGTTGTTGATTTGAAGGGTCCCATGGCTAAGATGGTCAAGAATGGTCGTTTGCCTAAAAGCAAGCCGCATGAGTTGAGCGCCACAAACGAGCTCAAGCCGCCCTTGCTTAGTGAACCAAGTGCACAAGGCCAAAATATTCAATCGCTTATGTCACAAAATATAAAGTAATTTTTTCTCTTATTTTTTTCTTTTTAATTTTTTTTTCTTATTTTTTTTCTCTTATTTTTTTTCTCTTATTTTTTTCTTTCTAATTTTTTTTCTATTTTTTTTTCGGATAATAATTATTGTAGTAAGGATTATATTAAGTAGCAAATTTATTTTATATTAGTAGCAAAAAAATGCAGCAAATATTGTATCAAATAGTAGAAGAAATATTTTCTATAGTAGAATAAGAAAATGAAAAGAAACGTGTGAAAAAGATTGAAAAAAGAAAATTCAATGCATTGATCAATTAAATTAATTGTTTTTTTATTCTTTGAATAAGCTTAACGCGGACGTCTTGTGCCTATTTTTTAACTAATTGAGTTACTTAATGTAGAACTAACAATTTATTCATTTTTGACTGAATTACTTGTAACATTCCATTTTAAATACTCATCAAACATATTCGATATGCCAATTGATTATGTTGTTTCGAAACCATGTCCCAGTATCTTTTTGAATTTAAAGAATAGCGTTGAGATTTGTACAATGTATTAAAATCTAGGCCCTTTTCAGTGAAGTGCATCCAGTTGAAATAGCGTTTCCGATCCATTTCATTTTCTATACCTCTTTTGCACGCAATGTTACATTCTCAATTAAACCTGAATTAAGTTCCCCAAGACAATCTTCTAATACCTCATAAGTTTAGAACATTTCATACGTGATATTCTCTTCTATTCGCTTTTTCGCAATCGGTTTTTCTATTTAGTCTTGAGTATCGTCTACCGTCATTAACAACTGGAGCGATAATCTATTTTGATTCGGATTGAGATTCTAAGTTTTGAGTCATTTTCAAATTTTGTTTAATTTTAAGATCTGATTTTAATAAAATTTTCCAAAATAGAACTGATGTAAATTATGTGTTAAATAGTCATTAATTAAATATTTAATTAGTTAAAATGTCTCAACTTATTACTACTAATAAAATTAAATTAACAAATTTTGATAAAAATATGATCTGCAATTTAAAAAAATTATATCTGCTACTTGAAAAAATAAATTTGCTAATAGCGAAATTATAAGCCTTATTTTTGAACATTACACAAAAAAAAATCGATGATGTATCAATTCATAGAAAATTAATAAAATAAAAAAAAATTTTGGTAGAACAATATTTCATAGAAGTATACTCATAGAATTTTTTGTTGCTAAATTTATGCTATAAACTTAAATAGAAAATTTTAATTAATTTAAAATTGTTTTGAAGAACAAACTTAAAATGAATTTGCGTTTTGTTAATTCTTTTCGAATTTTTTTCAATTAAAATTTTCGGTTTTTGTACATTAAATGTTTTTTTAATTTATTGTAATGAAAAATTACGAGAGACTATTATTCTGAAAAAAATTGATAATTCTGCTTTTTAAAATTATTTTTCTGTATTTTATCTCTTCATAAAAATTTTATGAAATAATTATTCTACGAAAAGGTAAATCTATGAATTGATCGCATCACTATGAGTGCTGAAATTTTTTCCATTAAAAAGTTAGCTAAATATTTTAGGCTTTTGTTACCATGCGATCTCATGTAGAATTAAATGAAAAGCATTTTTTTGGTCAAAAAATTTTATAAATACAATTTGAACAAAAATTCTTCATTTTTGATAAATTAAAGTTAATAAAAAATTTTAGAAAAATACTACAACATAGTGCAGCATTCTTTGTTGCACCTTTTTTACTCAAAATAAAATTTTCATTTTCTTTTTTTTAGTAAATCAACTGAAAAATCTATTTAAATCTAATTGATTCTTTATTTTTTGTCTTTTTTTTCATGAGAAAAAATATTTTAGGTAAAAAAGGTGCAACAAAGTATTTTGCACTATGTTGCAATATTTTTTCTAAAATTTTTTATTAACTTTAATTTTAATTTATCAAAAAATTCTTCATTTTTTGTTCAATTTGTATTTGAAATTCACAAAACCAATTTTTTTTTAAAAACTCCGACTCTGAAAAAAAATATCTTCTTTTAGCCATTGGCATGTTACAAGTTATTTACTTATTTTAAGTTTTTAATTATTTATAATTTATATAATTTCAAGGCTAATCAACAGGCTAGTGCCCTTGTCATATAGACTGATTAACACTTCATTTATTTTAATTTTATGAAAAGTTAATTTCTTTAAAAAATAAAATAGCAGTTTTAACTAATTAGAAAAATTAAACATCGAAAAATTTAATTCAAATCTTTTAAATTTTTTAAACAAAATCTATAAAAATTAAATTAAATTATTGTAAATAGAAAGCTTGAATGTAATGAAGTAGATTTTTAGATTTTTTTGTTAAATTAAAAAAATTAAAAAATTCTTCTAAAAAACTTTGTAAAGCTTTTTTTATTGAACATCTTTAAAAAAAAGAGATTAAAATAAATTTTTATACATATTAAAAAAATATTTTATACATATTAAAAAAATATTTATTTAAATTTAAATTTTAACCAGACCTGTTTCGCATATGGGCATGAACAGATACAGCTACAATCCAATGCAGCAGCAGTATCAGCAAGCCAAAGGCGAATCGTTTGACGACAGACACGTCATTTTCAAACACAATTTGATCTATCCAAGTCAAGACGAGGTAAATATTATTATTATTATTTAGTTAATCTGCAACGGGTTAACCCGCGGAGCTAAGTACTAACGTTCTTTGCTATAGCAGATGTATTTTCTCTAGTGACTTTGACCATTTGTCGAGTCTGTTCTTGAAAGAGTTGACTGATTCAGCATTTTTTATATCGTCCGGCAGCTCGTTCCAGTGAGGAATAACCCTGTTTGTAAATAAATTTTGTCTTGACGCACAAGAATTCACCAACTGTCTGTACAATTTTTCATGTCTTCTTGTTGAACCTGCAGGGCCTAGAGAGGAAAAATTTGGGCTTTGGGCGATTGGGCGGAACCAATCTAATTTATTGAATTTTTTGTCAATTTTGTAGAACTGAATTAAATCACCTCTTTTTCTACGATCTTCCAAAGTTGTCAAACCCAGTATTTTTAGACACTCCGTGTAATTTTTATTATGAAGAAATGGAACTAACTTCGTTGTTCTACGTTGTACTTGTTCTATTCGTTTAATATCGTGTTTGCGGTGGGGGCACCAAGCTACTGAACCATATTCGATTACAGGTCTTACGTACGAGGTTAAAAGGATTTTAACCGTTCTCATATCCCAATTTGCAAAAGAATTCCTTAATTTACCAAGTACGAAGTTCTGAATTGAAAAGATCGAATTGAAACGACATTCACAAGCCCTCTGAAGAAGCATTAGCTCGATACAGATTAAACAAATAAATAAATAAATAAAAATATTAAACTAAAAAAATGTTAGAAAAAACACAACCAACTAAACGTAAGGTTTTTACGTTGCAGGAAAAAGTTAATTACATAAAGCTTATAGATAGCAAAAATAAACTCAGACCGAAGTCTGCGAGGAATTTTGTTAGCTGCGAGCAAATGCGATGCTTTGCTGCCCTTACTCCTCCACTTGTTCCTTCATTATTCACTGAACTCATAAGTTCCGCATCATAATACCAATTGACATGATTATATTTGTTGTGAATTTTATAAAATTGAGTCAGATCTCCACGCTCTCGCCTTTCTTTTAGAGTTTCTAATCCCAAATTAGCAAGTCTTGACTCCTAATTTAAACTTTTTATTTGTGGAACAAGCTTCGTTGCTCGTCTTTGTACTTGTTCAAGTCTAAATATATCCTTCTTTAAATAAGAATTCCAGACAGGTGCACAGTATTCTAGATGAGGTCTAACATATGTTTTGTAAAGCTGCAAAAACGATTGAGCATCCCAATACACAAATGTTTTCTTGAGCATACCAAGCATGTTGTTAGCTTTTTTAACGCAGCTGTCAATTTGATCATTCCATATGAGTCTGTTGTTCACCATTACACCAAGATCACGCTCAGTAGTAGTCTCCGCTAATTCAACTCTGATATCTTTCGCATTTAACATTGAGATTTCCTGCCTAGCAATCTTTGAGTTGCCAAAATACATTACTTTACACTTAGATTCATTAAATTCCACACTCCATCGTTTCGACCACTCAATCATCTTGCCAATGTCATTTTGAATTAGCATTTGATCACTTGAATTTCTAATGACACTAAAGAAAAAAAGAAAAAAAAATCCAAAATAGAAAAAAAAATTTTTTTTTCATTTTCATTGTTAACTCTTTATTAATAAATTTAGATAAATGCAATACAAGAAATAGTAACTAGTACCGAAAAAGCTTTGAAACTAGTTTCGGACCAGATATCTCAAGAGTGTGTATTTGGAAAATTTTAACTTTAAAATTTAGAAAAAAATTATATTTTAGAGACGCGTCATTAAAAACTGAGCCGAGTGATAAAACAAATCCAGAGCAGAATCAGCCATCGAACACTGAACAGAGTCCAGAGACTGCCAAGGCCACTGAAGAGACCCGGTCCCTCAAAGGGGTCATGAGAGTTGGTCTGTTGGCCAAAGGACTGCTTTTAAAAAGTGACACTGATGTAAAATTAATTGTCATATGCGCCAATAAGCCAACCAAGGCTCTGCTAGAAAGGGTGCACAAAATACTCTTGCTAAAAATTGAGATAGTCTCGCCAGAGATTAAATATTCTGTCATACTTGACAAAGAAGCTGAGACCATTCTAATAGTTCGTTTAACATTTAACGATGTCCAGCCACTGATCACTTGCAGAGTTCTTCTCACATCGCCTCAAGTAAGAGGTAAGTTGAAATTTTTTCGCTTTGAGCTATTTTTTGGTCATTTTTTTAACAATATGAATTTTGTAAAGAGCAATTAAGTCTAAATGAGCCAGAAAACAATGATTTATTGGAAAAACAAAAGTGTTTGGATTCATTGGCTGATTTACGCCATGCTAAATGGTTCCAGGTTCGACTTTACTCTTTAATTCGCGTTTTAGATCGATTGGCATTTATCAGTGATTTTTGACTTCAAAAAAAAAAAAAAAAAAGTTGAACTTAGAACAAAATAAAAACATAAAGGAACAAAAAATTCATATTTTTAAAATTTTACAAAATCTTATGAAAACGTGGCGCGTTTTCACGAGATTAAAGATTAGAAATAGCCTAGTTTCTAATTTTGCATCGGGATCTTTGGTCCAAAAAGACTACAGGTCGTGACACGCTTTTGTCTTGATGAACCGAATCAGTGGTTTAGTCCAAGCTTTATTTTGATGCCATTAAATCACTGATAATTGGACAATCGTTCCAAACGAGCATCCTAATTAATTTAAACTTGATTAAAATTTAGGCCAGAGCTGGACAAGTGCCCAGTTGCGTGGTCACTATTCGTATAATGCGAGATTTTTGCCGCCGTAATCCCACATGGTCTTGCCTAAGTCAATGGGTGAGAAAATTAAAAAGTTAAATAAAAATTTAAAAATAAATTTTTTTTCTCATTAAAATTCAAAGGCTCTTGAGCTTCTGGTTGAAAGAAGTCTGAGCAGTGCCAATCAAAACATGTCACCTGGCGAAGCTTTTAGACGCGTGCTTGAGTGCGTCTCCGCTGGCATCCTTATGCCAAGTAATTATCCTCGGAGCAAAAAGAGAAAGAATATTTTTTTTATTTTAAAAAATTAAAAATTTCAGATGAGACTGGAATTGTAGATCCATGTGAAAAAGAAACTGTGGATGTGACAGAAAATTTGACAGACCAACAAAGGGAAGAATTGACTGCTAGCGCTCATGTAAATTCTCTAGTGTTTTTGGTGGCAAAAATATTTTTTTTTCTGTTGTAAAGATGGCATTAAGATTGATGGCTTTTAAGCAGATTTACAAAGTGCTGGGAATAGAGCTGATCAGTCAGCCTTTGCACAGAAGAGTGCCTATGAAGAGACAGCATGATAACGAGGCCGGGGAAGCAAGTAAGCTAGATTAAACTTCAAATTTAAAGCGCTAATACTTTGTTTAGCTGAGGAAAAAAAGGAAAAAAAAGATGACGAAAAGGAAAATGTTGAAAATTCCACAGAGACTAATACCAAATATGTTCAAAATAGTCAAAAAGCTTAAAATCATCTTTGTATTAATATTGATTGTTGTTTTTTCGTTCATTTAATCTTTTTTTAAATTAATAAAAAATTAAATTTTATGTCTTAATTATTTAGGATCATTTATAGAGCTTTATTTGATCGATTCCTAATCATTTGGTTATAGTTGATCGCACACGAAATGGTTCCGAGAATGAGCTCTTTCTTTTACTTTAAAATAAATTTGTAAATTAGTTACGAAGTAATTTTTTTTTCAATAAATAAATAATTTCAAAAATTTAATTTAAATTTTATTCTAATTGTATCATTGAAAAATTTATTTGTTAAGTTAATTAAAAAAATTGAACAATATTTAAATTTTTTTTTATTTAAGTATTTAACTTTTTCATACAACGTTAAAACCTTACGTTTAGTTGGTTGTTTTCTTTCTAACATTTTTTAAATATATCATTTTTATTTATTTATTTTTTTAATCTGTATCGAGCTAATGCTCTTTCAGAATAAAAATATAGAAAAAAATTTAATCTAAAAGTTAGATAAAATAAAATAAAAAGAAAGTTAAATACGGTATGTTGAAAAAGAAAGACAAAATCTTATTATAAATACTTTTCTTTTTTTTCTTTTAATTGCGATAATAATTATTCATTTTTCTTTACCTTTAATTTTAATATATTTTTTTTTATATAATATCTTTTCTGTTTTTTTTTATTTTTAGGTAAATGAGTGATTTTTTAAAATATTAATTGATCATTAAGTATGGATTAATTTTAAGATTTCGGTATGCAAGAAAATTCATACTTATTTGCTGATTTCTCAAAATTTTCATAACCTTACCGGGTCTACATTATTATATCGACTGAAATGTGTAATATAAATTATTGGACAAAAACAAAAATGCTTTTTCTGCAACGACGAAGGTCTCAACATTGCAAAGTGTCCCATTAAGAATCAAGCATGCAGAAGCTGCAATCAAAAAGGATGCTTAACTGAAAAATGTTCATTAGCTGAGAGACCTAAGGCTATTGAACGAGCAAAAATTGACTACAGTGATCTGGCAATCCCAGAAGGTGAAGTTGAAACTTGCCAAATTGAATCAAATATTTTGATACCAATTCCCAAAACCCCAACTTTTCAGGAAAATGAGTCAATGAATAGTCAATCTGTCCTGTCTGTTCTGTCCTAGTCTTCAGAATCCAGTCCAAAAAGTATGCTGTTTGTTTTTAGTATTTACAACCCACCTAATATTGTACTTCCTTTTGAACTTTTCTTAGATATCTAAAATAAATGTGAAAGATTTATCCTAGCCGGCGATCTAAACGCGAAGGCCAAAAGCTTAGGCTGTTTTGGAGAAAATGGTCTCATACTAGGGAAAATTTTTAGCTCACTTTACCTCTCTATTATTAATGATAGGACGCTTACATTTAAAAAATTTAAATCCGAGCACTATGAAATCCTTGGTCTTTTTGTGATTCCTTCTTCACTTTAAGACAAAATATTGGACTTCAAAGTCTTGTAAGAATATGATATGATGAGTGATCATTTCCCAATCCAAGCATGTTTATCAGCCGAGCATTATATAACAGTAGAGTCGCATAGAATAAATTTTGATTTTAAAAAAGCCAATTGGGGATATTACCAAGAATTACTAAGAACCTCTCACCAAAGCACAAATTCTCTCACAAATGTTGATGATCTAAATGAATGTATTTTTCTAAAATTATTAATGCTGCCCAAAAAAATATCCCTCTCCGTTCTCAGAAATTTTTAAATAAAGTTTATCGAAGGAAATTATATCACTTTTAAAAGAACGTAGGAGAGCTAGTAGGCTGTTCCAAAAAACAAAATGCCCTTCTTTAAAAAAAGCCTTTAATAAGCTAACATCTGATTTGCGTTTAAGTTTAAAGGAGTTTTGGAACCAAAACTGGCTTGAATTTATAAATAAAATAGGAAAAAACCCACTCTCTAGATAATATATTTAGATAAATAAATTTAGATCAATAAAATGTTCTAGGCAAATTCACATGCCAATTAAAATGGCAAATAATTCACAACAGATAAAGAAAAAGGACAATGCTTTAGAAATTTCTTAGCAAAAACTTTTAATCCACATCAAGATTATGTTACATTTGAAAATGATTTTGAAATAGCAGATATAATCTCAAATTTTTTAAAAAATAAGGCAAGTTTTAATCTAAAAGATCCAATATTTCCTTTAGAAATTATTTGTTCTTTAAAACAGCTAAAAGAGGTGACATGGCCTGGTCTTGATCGTATTCACAACCTTATGTTAAAAAATCTCCCATATGAGGTTTTAGTTGAAATAAGTGAGCTTTTTAGCATGAATTTGGAACAAGGTCAAGTTCCAAAATCTTGGAAAATAGAAAGTATAACTATGATACCGAAAAAATTTTCTCCAACACAGGACCCTTCTAACTATCGTCCTTTTAGTATGACAAGTTGTCTCGGCAAACTACTTGAACGTATTGTTAAATCAAGAATCTATAATTTTCTTGAGGAAAATAACTTACTAATTAATGAACAGTCAGGATTTAGAAAACATATGCGAACAGCAGACAATCTATACTTTCTTATTCAAAAGGTAGTAGAATCCTTTAATAGAAAGAAAAAGGTATGTTGTCTTTATTTTGACATTTTTAAAGCTTTTGACAGAGTTTGGCATGAGGGACTCATTTGTAAATTAATTAAGATAAAACTTCCTCCTTATCTTATTTTCTGGATAAAATCATTTCTTCATTCCAGATATTTAGTTGTAAATGTAAATGGCCATCTAAGTGATCGATACTCATTAAAAGCAGGGGTCCCACAAGGATCAGTAATTAGCCCACTTCTGTTTAGCATTTTCATAAATGACGTACCAAAAAGAGATAAAACAAATTGCCAATACTCTCTTCTTTTTGCAGATGATTTGGCTAATTTTTTATTTTTAAGAAGGAAGGAAATCTTGAAAATATGATTAATAAGTACCTTAAAGAAGTTGAGAAATGGCTTTTTAAATGAAAAATGAAAGTTTCTGTTTAAAAGTCATGTTACATGATCTTTAAAAAAAGAACTAAATCCAAAATAAATTTAGACCTTAAAACCAACGGTGATAATTAAATCGTAATGAAAAAGTAGAGTTCCTAGGAATTACGCTGGAATCAAAACTTACATTTAGCCCTATGGTAGATGACTTAAAAAACGCTGTAATTCAAGACTTAACATAATAAAATATCTATCAAATAAAAAATGGGGTCTGCATCTCAAAACATTAGGAAACCTATACAAATCCTTGATAGGGTCAACATTAGATTATTCTTTTTCTTGTTTAAACTCATTTTCAGAAACCAACATTAATAAAATACAAGTAATCCAAAATTTTGCAGTACGATCAATCTTGAATCTAAAATATGATACCCCTCCAACATAATGAATCACGAGGCCATTAACAAGCTTAAACTATTAACAGTGTCAAATCGACTTTTTGAGTTGAGTGAGAGATATGTCAGGGCAGGATTGAGTCATTCTGTTTCATTGGTCGTCAGACTGGTGGAAGAATAAAGAGAAGGTTTCGAATCAAGATATATCGAATATCCAACTCCATTGTGTAATTACTGCCTAACAATTTCTTCTTTTTTTCCTTAACTATCAAATATTTAAGCATGTCTAACCTCTAGCTATTTTAACATATCGTTTTTAATTTCTTTTCCTTTTTTTTATTTTTTTTTAACTTTATTTTAAATTTTTTTTGTATATATATTTTTATTTAAATTGTCGAATCAATGAGACGCCGATTAGAAGGCCTAAAAACTTAAGAAAAAAAATTCGAACATGCCTGAGCAATCAGGATATAAAGGTTGTATAAAATCATGAATCGATTGTCTGCACTATGCTCAATATTAAAGAAAATTAGTGGGAAAAAGATGCAATAAAGAATACTAAAAGGCAATAATATTGCCAATATTAAGAAATATATCTCACTTACAAATTTAATATGGTTGGAAGATTAAAAATAAAATTTAAAACCAATGCACATTCAATGTGTCATAAATTTAAATTATATATTAATTTTAAAGAGTTCAAAATCTAATTATAAATAATTTTAAATAGAAAATAAAATGTGAACCAAAAAAATTAGTATAAATAACCAAAAAATCTATCAAGATAAATATTCAAATTAAATTAATTCAATTAAAGAACAAAATAAATAAATTTCCCATTATGTACAAAATGGCTTCAAAATTAACATTGGCATTTTTAGTTGTTTTGCTATCAAGCACAACTGTGCTGAGTTCTTCCCTCGGTGAAAAACTTCAATCAACTGGTCTTAAATCCGAATCAAACAATTTACAGTCTTCTTCAGGAAATCTTCAAGGAGCATTCGGACACGGTGCTGGTTTTGGAGTGTATGATTATGGTTATGGATATCCAAGCTACGGTTATGGTTTGTATGACTATGGAATAGGTTACGGTTCTTATGGATATGGTAGTGGATATGGTTACACATATCCAAGCTATGGATATGGATACGGATATCCATATTATTACAAGAGAAGATGAACATTTTAAATATCACACAAATTAGATTAGTTTTAACTTTAGTATTCATTTTTTATTTTATTTAATAAATTATTTTCGTAAATTTTTATAATATTAAATCTCTAATTTTATTTAAATTTTCTAAAGGGAAATATTTAAATTCAAAAATTTAATTTTAATGTTTGTTATAAAAGCCAATTTTTTACGAAAGTAGAATAATATAAAAGTCTAATTTTATACCGATTTAAACAAGCACAAAGTTCTTATAAAGTCTTCAATTAAATCAATTAATTTCAAAAAATTAATTTTTTTTTAATTAATAAATTTCTTGTATAATTTATTTAACTTAGATCAGTCAGCAGTTTTAAATGAAACTTAATTAATCCAGTTCACTTTATATGAGTGGTCAAGAAATTTATAAAACTTTTCAAAAATTTAAAATCATACTAATTATAACTTTACAAAAAAATATTTCATAAATTTGAATTATCGCTAATTTTTTTTCAAAAAAATTATAACATCATTAAAAAAAACTGTACATCTTTATGAAAAATTTATTAAACTTAGCCAAAATCTGAAGTACCAAGAAAATTCAAGGTCAGTTGGTACAGAAAACGATCTATTAACTATTATAATAAATAAGAATTGATGTTTAGAAAAATTGTTAGTGGCGTGCAAAATACAAAAAAATTACCGAGTTTCTGCAGGTTTCGTTTCTTGAACGAAGCCAAATATTATATTTGCAGAACTAGATTATTTTGTCTTTTAATAAAGTAAATAAGTTTATCTAGACTGAACCCGTCAAGTTGAGAGAAATATCACTTCCCGGTGAGAAAATGCGTTCAATCAATTAAAAATTTTGTATTATAGTTCATAATTTAACAATTAAAAATATTATTTATCAATGTTTTTTTAAATAATTTTAAATAAAAAGTTAAAATATACTTTCAACAAGCAATTGAATTCTTGAAAACAATTGCATGCAAGTGATTACCTTATCAAGAAGATTACTTACAATTTTAAAAATTATTTTGTTAAAGATGCAATAAGGAATATAAGATGAGAATATTCTAACTTTGCGAATATTAAGATAACTTGTAAGGGTTCAGAACCAAGATAAAAAATTATGTGTATCTCATTTTATTTTTTGCAGCTAATTTTTAAATTTTTTATTTTTTCTACAGAACAATTATTATAAAAAAACTAAAAAAAAAAACAAAAATGTAAAGCATAAAATGACAAAAAAATTAATTCTTTTTGTTCTTCCTCTTTTTTGTTTTGCTGGTTGACAATTTATTTTCATTAACGATTACTGGAATTGTTTGAAACGCTTGGTTAGGTTGAATTGTGTTTATTGCATTTTCATTCCGAGAAAAAGGTTTAAGAGTTGCTGGTTTTGGATTTGGTATAATTGCATCTTGAATCACTATTTTCACTTGGCTGACGTTGTAATGCAGGCCTAAGTTTTGATGGCTGACCTCTTTTACGTTTTTGACCTATTGGTAAACATTTTGTTTGTAGAGGTACTTGGCAGATATTTAGCCTACTGGACACTGCTATGATATGTTTACAAAAGAAGTTTTTAAACCATAATTTACAAGCAAAACTAGTTTTAAGCCACTCATTTTTATCGATATGAATTCACCAAACTGCTTTTATCTCTTTTAAATAAATCAAATTTTTTTAGGTGATAATTAAATGATTTTGATGTGGAAAAAAAATAAATTAAGAAAAAATAATTAAATCTAATTGAAAAAATTTTCTTGTAAAAAAAATTTTTTGCTGGAAAGAAAGAAGTAAAAGCCGTATCTGACTTACAAATATAATATGTATGGAAAATTAGATATAAATTTAAAACCAATGTACATTCAATGTGTCATAAAATTAAATTGAATATTAAAATAAAAAAAGTTCAAAACCTATTTTTAATTGAAAAAATAGAAAGTAAAATGTGAACCAAAAAAAATAGTATAAATAACCAAAAATTTTACCAAGATAATTATTTAAATAATAATAATTCATTTAAAGTACTAAAATAATTTTCCTCTTCAAATAAAAAATGACAACAAAATTAACATTGGTATTTTTGGTTGTTCTGATATCAATCACAACTGTGCTGAGTTCTTCCCTCGGTGATAAACTTCAATCAACTGGTCTTAAATCCGAATCAAACAATTTACAGTCTTCATCAGGAAATCTTCAAGGAGCATTCGGACACGGTGCTGGTTATGGAGTGTATGATTATGGTTATGGATATCCAAGCTACGGTTATGGTTTGTATGATTATGGAATAGGTTACGGTTCTTATGGATATGGTACTGGATATGGTTACACATTTCCAAGCTATGGGTATGGATACGGTTATCCATCTTATTACAAGAGAAGATATGGATACGGTTATCCATCTTATTACAAGAGAAGATGAATATTTTAAATATCACACAAATTAGATTAGTTTTTATATTATTTTCAATTTTTATTTGATATAATAAATTATTTTTATAAATATTTAATGTTTTAATTTTTTAGTAATAGTTCTGAAGCTTAACTTAAACGTGAATTATTTTATAGTCTTTCCTTGATATTAGAACAAAATAAGCCATCCTTAATAATATTTCTGGTTTATTTATTTACTTAATCGAATTAAGCGATTATTTTATAATTGTTTATTTATTTAAACCCTTGCTGTTTAGATATTAAAGTTTTGTTTAAATTTAAAATTTTATTTTTAACAAAATAATTGGAAAAAATATCAACAGATAAATGAGAGAATTCATTTGTAAATAAGCCAAATTAATTTTAAATTCTGTACAGTAAAATAGGGAAAAGTCTCCTATTTAATTTTATAATTTTTTATCTACATCTGAATTATGATTATATAAGACAGAAAATAACGGTGATAATTAAATCGTAATGAAAAAGTAGAGTTCCAAGGAATTACCTTGTATAATATTCCAATCTTATTCAATTATCATTTTTATTTTATTTTTTTTTTATTTTTACTTTATTTTATTTTATTTTTTATTTTTCTTACTTTAATTTCATCGCCAATATTGGCGTTTATTTTTGAAATAAATGATAAAAATAATAATACGACAGAAAATAGCTATAATATGAATAATTTCCAAAAAAAAGATCATCCCAAGGCCTAATATAATAGATTTTCCTTTTAGTGATTTAAGATTCTTCTTTTACATTTTTTTGAACTGGAAAGTGAATTTTTTTATTTATTATTGGTCTGTTCAAGCGTTTACAAAAATTTATTTATTTTTTTTAACTTTTTATAGCAAATCCGTGTGTTAGATTTTTTAATTTTTTTTTTTTTTTATTTTTTTTTATTTAATTTAAACGTTTGGATTTTTTTACTCAAAATTGATAAATAGCTTTGTGATCAAGAGATCAATGTTGAAATTCACTACATTCAAGCTTTCTATTTACAATAATATAAATTTAATTTTTTATAGATTTTGTTAAAAAATTTAAAAGATTTGATTTAAATTTTTCAATGTTTAATTTTTCTAATTAGTCATAACTGCTATTTTATTTTTTAAAGAAATTAACTTTTTATAAAATTTAAATAAATGAAGTGTTAATCAGTCTATTAGATTAGGGCATTAGCCGGTTGATTAGCCTTGAAAATGAATTGAGCATTAGAATTTATATAAAACTAGCTAATTTTTTGGTTTTTTTACATAATGCGTTTTCGATCCCTAAGCTTTTAAAGACAAAATAAAAAGTTCAAATTCCTCATTTAATTTTGAATATTTTGGAAAAATGTAAAGCTTGAAAAATGACCAAGAAATGCCATTTCAAAAAACTTGAATCTTCGAAACTTTAAGACGCCTGAACTAGCAGTCTTATGAATTAATTCTGTAATCCAAATTAGCTAATTGGGATCTACAACTTGATTGTAAAAAATAATTAGTGTCAAAAAATCGGCAACATGAAGTTTAGTACGATTGTACTATTGTACTATTGTACTATTGGGTTAAAAATTAATTTCCAGGCTGAGTTTTTTACAGCGGATGTACAAATTTATGTACAGAGTGTACATGAAGTTTTTTTTTTGGTAGAATGAAATATTTTTTATTCTGATGGACCCTCATGTTTCAAATAAAGAGGCTAAAAGTTTTTTTCTTTTTTTTAATAAACTACTAGTACGATTGGTTATTTTGCTAAAATAGAAGTTTGTACACAATGTACAATATTTTTTGTACCAAATTTTTGATAACCCTTGAATCGTACAAATTTTTACTATTCAAAGTAATTATAATAAAAAAATAAAAAATTTTTTTTTTCTCAGAATTAATTATTTTATTCAAAAACATATTCGTACTGAAGGAAAAAAAAATTTAACTTGAATATGCAATTTTGTGTTGAATCGTTAGCTTTTTTCATCATGAATAGTACTGGAATCGTACAGTACAATCGTACTATACTTCATGTTGCCCAAAAAATCATGTATATTATAATTACTTTACTGTAAAAAAAATCATTTTATTGAAAAATATATTTCCTTTATTGTAAAAAAGTAATTAAAAAAAAAAATACAAAAATTAAATTTATAATATTTTTGTCTTTTTAAGACTTTTGTAGCCTTTGCTTTACGACCACGTTTAGTTTTTGGTTCAATATTAGTACGTTTAAACTTATTAGGCACCTCTATCAATTTTTCAATAACACCTAAAACAAGTAAATGATAGCAGAAATAATTTTTTAAGTAATAACTGCATGTACAAGATGATGCCGTCTGATCATCTGACAATTCATCAAATTCAAAATTTAATTTATTTTAAAATCCCTTAGCATAATCCATATTAAGCTTATACTTTAATTCACATTTAGCTAAAAGATAAATGTTGGTATTTGAGATTTTTTTTATTATTCTCTCTTTTTTTGTTAAAAAAGGCCATGCAAATGACCAATTTTTTAAACTAATTTATTATTTTTTACATCCAACTTATTATTTTTTAGTAATAATAGTAATAATAAATAAAAAAAAGACATAATTTATCATGCTCATTTTTTTAACAATAAACTTATTAAAATTAACATGTGAGTTATTATTTTTAGATAGAGGTATTTATCGTCTACAAGAAAATACCCAAAAAGATCATTTTTGTGATTTTTATCCAACTCGGCCAACATCCTTTATGAGCAAATAATTAATTTAGTCTAAATTTTTGTTTGTTCACTTGATTTTACTAGGCTAAAAAATATGAACAAATGGTCTAAAAATTTACCAGACCCACTTAACTTATCATCACAAAATTTTAAATTTTAATATTGCTAATTAGTCATCAAAAAATTTAATTTAATAATTTAAAAAAATTACAAAAAATCTTGGTTAAAAATATAAAAATTGGGTTTTGTTTTAATCTAAAAGATTAAGCTCAAGAATTTATTTTTAATGTTAGAAAACAAACATTAAATATTTTTGTAATGTATTTACAAAAAATTTGAAAAAATATGTTTTAATCGCGGCTACGGCTTCTGGACCGGCTTCTATCACGTCTATCTCTGCTGCCACCATTGAAGCGCTCTCCTCGAAAGTTATTTCGACCCATGTCTCTTTCCTCTCTGCGGCCGAATTCCCGTCTGCCTCCGCCTCCGCCACTGCCACCTCGCCTATTTCGGCAATCTCTGGCGAAATGACCTCTCTCTCCACACTCGAAGCATTCGGACGGTCGGCCTCCATCTCTGCCGCCTCCCCGACCTCCTCTTCCACCGCCGCGTCCACCAAATCTGTCTCTGTCTCCCCCTCGGTCTCCGCCTCTTCTTTCTCTTTTCTCATCTTTTCCTTTGGCAAATTGGACCACCATTGAAGCTCCGCACATGTCTCTTCCATTTTCAGAATTTAGCGCGTCCTTTAATTTAAGTATTCTAACTTTTCTTTCTTTTTTCTCAGAATAATTTAATTAGAAAATTTAACAACTTCTGCGTCTCTTTCGTCCTCGAACTCAATGAAGGCAAACACCGGACCAAAGCCTTTGTTTTTTAGCTGACATTGTTTTATGGCTCCGTAGCGCTTGAATACGTCCTCTATCTCTTCTTGTCTTGCATCTTTGTTCAAATTGCCAATGTAAAGTTCTGTCTTGGGCATTCTGTATACCTATTCTGAATTTTTTATTAATTTAAAATAATTCTTTTTATTTAAGTGTCTGATTTTATACAGTAAACGAGAGAAAAATCAAAATGGAGCACGCTCTTTATATACTTAATTTTTTGTAGATGTATTAAAAAATTTTTTTTCTTTTTATTTAGCATTTTCTGGGGGATTTTTGAAATTATATTCAAATCGGACTAATAAAATGCTTCGTGAAAGTTTCATTTTTATTTGGCTTTTTTTGCAAAAATTACTTTAATTCAAAATTTTTTTTTTAAATGAATAAACATATGGTTTTAATTTTTAATTTTTTTGTTATTTTAAAATTTGTATATATTTTTTCCATTTTTAAGCCAAAAAAGATTTTACAATAATTATTTTTAAAGTTTAATTGTTTATGTAAAAATATTATCATTAGAGCTTTTCTTGATTGATGAAAAGTTAACAGTTGAACAAGTTAATTTTTTAAAATTGGAATTAAAAAAAAGGTAATTTTAAAATTTTATTGTATAAATCTAAAAGCTGAATACTTGCTTTTTTAAATATTTTTTTTGGAAAAATTAAAATTAAATTTTTTCTTAAAAATTTATTAAATAAAAATTGATTTTTTACAAAATTAACTCTCTCCTTCAAATTGATACTAAAAAACTTGATAATTACATTTTACACTCAGCTGAAAAATTGAAGGAATATATCATATCTTATTTAAAAATAAATACCATGCAATAATAAATAAATAAAGAAATTTTAAAATTTTATCATATCAAATAAAAATGAAAATATTAAAACTAATCTAATCTTTGCGAGATTTAAAATGCTCATCTTCTCTTGTTATAAGATGGATATCCGTATACAATATCAAGAAAACACTATAAAATAATTCACGATTAAGTTAAGCTTCAGAACTATTACTAAAAAATTAAAACATTAAATATTTATAAAAATAATTTATTATATCAAATAAAAAACTAAAAACTAAAGTTAAAACTAATCTAATTTGTTTGATATTTAAAATGTTCATCTTCTCTTGTAATAATATGGATAACCGTATCCATATCCATAGCTTGGATATGTGTAACCATATCCAGTACCATATCCATAAGAACCGTAACCTATTCCATAGTCATACAAACCATAACCGTAGCTTGGATATCCATAACCATAATCATACACTCCATAACCAGCACCGTGTCCGAATGCTCCTTGAAGATTTCCTGATGAAGACTGTAAATTGTTTGACTCTGATTTAAGACCAGTTGATTGAAGTTTATCACCGAGGGAAGAACTCAGCACAGTTGTGATTGATATGAGAGCAACCAAAAATGGCAATGTTAATTTGGAAGTCATTTTTTATTTGAAGAGGAAAATTATTTTAGTTCTTTAGTTCTTTAAATGAATTATTATTATCTTGGTAAAATTTTTGGTTATTTATACTAATTTTTTGGTTCAAATTTTATTATATATTTTTTAAAAATTAAAAATAGGTTTTGAACTTGAATGATCACATTTGAATATTTAAAATAATGATCTATTCATTTTCATTTTCATTCTAAAATATTTTAGATAATTTAATTATGAATCTCTTCGAACTAATTTTGACTAAAAAAAAAGAATTATATATCAAACAAGTTTTTTTGATTAAAAAACATTTAGTTTGGCGAATTTTTAACTTCTTATAAAGTTCATCAAAATTTTTTCTAATAAAAAAAAGTACTAAATGAACTTTATTTGGGACTTAATTTAGAATATTGAATAAAATTTGTAATATACCATAAAAAATATCTTTTTTCTTAATCTATTATAAAAAAATTAATGGCTATCATTTAATCGACTGACAAAAAAACTACATTAGGTGACAAATAAATTAATCAGTTGACTACTTAACTAATTGACTGACAAATAAACTCTTATTTATTTTATTTTTTTGTTAACTGTACCGAACTTAAGCTCCTTCAGAATAAAATAAAATAAAAATAAAGTTAAATAAAACTAGTTTACTAACAGATTAAATATTTTCGTGATGATAAATTAAACTAAAAAAATGTTGAAAAATTTATTTAATGTAGATGAAAAAATCTAAAACTGACAAATATTTTAATTAATAAGTTATATTTGAATTTGAAATCTGAATATGATTTTAATTCCCAATTTTTTTTGATATTATATATGTTCTTATTATTGTGATATTTTAATATTTCTTTAAGTCTTTCCGACACATGAAAATATATATTTCTTATTTTTATAATTACACCAAAATTTTATTTTTTAATACTCACATTTGAGTTTTTTTTTTTAATTTTTTATACCTTATTTTAATTTTATTTATTTAAAATTTTTCTTATTTTAATATATTTTATTGTAATATTTTTTTTATCTGAAGAAGCATTAGCTCGTCACATATAAACAAATAAATTAAGTAATTTTTTACTTGTTGAAAATTAATATATAACACATTAGTAATAATTAAAGTATTACTTAAAAAAGAGAAATCAACAATGCATTTTGTAAGTGACTAAAAAATATACCGCTAAATGGTAGTTGTATTAAATATAGCTGTGACACATAGGTACCTGTGTGTATGTAGATTTTAAGGCTGCATCATCTCAGCTATTATCTGATCTGCCAATGATTACACCCAATATATCGATCTCCTCAAATCACCCAAAGGCATGTGAGCATCCAGTCTAGCCTAAAAGCTGTTCACATTACTCGCATTAACTATACTGGGAGGTAGTTAGTAAATTCCAAGTAGTTCCAGTTCGATTAGGAAGGAATTTTCCTCTCATGTTGCACCCCTTACAGTCATCTCCAACGATCTGATATGTGGATGACCTGTCTTTATTTTCTCTTTCAATTTTTATTCCCAGATCCACCTCTTCTAACCTATGTGTTATTTTATATAGCTTTATAAGGTCACTCCTCTTTCTCCTTATATTTTAGTGAGTATATCCTAACTTCTTCAGTTTATCTTCATATTCCATGCGCCTTAATTCCAAAACCATCACTTTTGCTCTCCCCTGAACCCCTTCTATTTTTTTAATTTCCTTTTTTGATAGAGCATTCCATACTGATGACGCCAACGCTAAGTGAGTTCTTACAAAGGCAGGACACAATTTTCTGCACAAATTTATAGCGAAATATCTAAAAGTCTTCCTCAATCTTCCCAACATCCAAATCGCTCTATTCACTCCAGCATCCAATTACGCTGAAATTTACCATCCTTTGTTATGATTACTCTTAGGTCCTTCTTTCTCAGTTTCATTCAGTACCATTTCACTTCCATTTTCCTCAGTTAAGTACTCCTTTTGTTGGATTTTCCTTGCTAAAACACAATGTTGTTTTAAGTTGTCATTCAACTTGATATATTTTTCACATCACGTAAAAATAAACATAATAGATTCGCTATAATCTAAAATATCATTATTAATAATTAAGCATCAAAAATAATGACTAGCCCAGAATCAGATATAAGTCATTTTTAAATCTATACTTTATAAGAACTTTGTGCTTGTTTAAATCGGTATAAAATTAGACTTTTATATTATTCTACTTTCGTAAAAAATTGGCTTTTATAACAAAGTTTAAAATTAAATTTTTGAATTTAAATATTTCCCTTTAGAAACTTTAAATAAAATTAGAGACTTAATAGTATAAAAATTTATAAAAACAATTTATTAAATGAAATAAAAAATGGAAACTAAAGTTAAAACTAATCTAATTTGTGTGATATTTAAAATGTTCATCTTCTCTTGTAATAATATGGATAACCGTATCCATATCCATAGCTTGGATATGTGTAACCATATCCACTTCCATATCCATAAGAACCGTAACCTATTCCATAGTCATACAAACCATATCCGTAGCTTGGATATCCATAACCATAATCATACACTCCAAAACCAGCACCGTGTCCGAATGCTCCTTGAAGATTTCCTGATGAAGACTGTAAATTGTTTGATTCGGATTTAAGACCAGTTGATTGAAGTTTTTCACCGAGGGAAGAACTCAGCACAGTTGTGCTTGATAGCAAAACAACTAAAAATGCCAATGTTAATTTTGTAGTCATTTTTTATTTGAATAGAAAATTATTTTAGTTCTTTAAATGAATAATTATAATTTGAATGATTATCTTGGTAAAATTTTTGGTTATTTATACCAATTTTTTTGGTTCACATTTTATTTCATATTTTTTTCAATTAAAAATAGGTTTTGAACTTTTTTTATTTTAATATTCAATTTAAATTTATGACACATTGAATCATCACTTTTTATTCACATTTCCTTTTTATTTGGATTTTTTATTTTTTTCGATTACATAAAAGTTACAAAATTTTTATTATAAAGAATCTAAAGTAAAAAAAATCTATCTCTCGAATCTAAAGAAAATATAATACTTCCTTAATTTTTGAAACAAAAAATTGTCCTTAAATTTTCTCATTTTTTATAAAATACAAAAAATCATTTTTTTTTAAATAGAGCTTGTTTTGTTTAATTAATTACTAATTATTAATTATAAGTAAATTTTTTTTATTTTTTTCATCAACACTTAAACGCTCGGAGTTTTTTTAAACCCCTTTTTGATTTTTAAAAGTAACTTTAGAAAAAAATATTTTTCAAAATATCGAAATTTTTTTTATTTTAAAATTATAAATTTTAAATAATCCATATAACAAATGATGATTCCGATGATGAAAGAGCGGCAGAAGCCTCTTCTGATTGTTCAAATGGTAAGCCACAATCATCTCGACAATTTTAGATGATGATAATACATCAAAGTCAGGTGGAAAATTTGGAAAAAACTAAATGACGGTGATGGGACAAGAATAAGTAAAAGGATTTATTTCAATGAAAAAGCTGGCCCAACAAGTTATGCTACTGCACGGTTTGATAAGAGTGCTTTGTCATTTATTTTCCTTATTTTTGATTTTTCAATGCTGAAAATGGTACTAGAATGCACTAATGCATTTGCGCAAACCATTGACAGTAGTCCTTCCTTTTCAAAAGAGCATATTCTTTGTTTTTGGAGATTTACTCTGAAGAGGTGTTTTTTGTCCAGGGATTCTTGTAAGAGAAATGTTGATTGTGTTGACAGCATGACAAGATTGTATTCCCCAAAAGCTCAAACTCGAAGATGGCCGGTTCATGTGTCAAAAAAATTGTGTTATAATGATGATAAAAAAATGTCAGCTTAGATTATGTAATCAAAATAAATCTAATATTACCTGAATTACCTATAAAAAATATTTCTAGAATTGTTTATAAGTCACAAGTCTTAAGTCAAGTCAATGACTTAATTTTTTTTTTTTTTTTTTTTAAGTCAAAGTTATGACTTGACTTAAATTTTTTTTTTTTAGTCATAACTTAGACTTATATTTTTAAAAAATTAGCCTTGAAATTGAATTGTATTTTTGAAAAGTTACGACTATGCTCTTTCAAATAAACAAGTGACATTTTAATTTTATGTGATTTTTGTAAAAATTAAATCAATTCTTTATTTCAAAACGTTTATTAGAAAATTTTTTTTTAAATAAATTTCAAAAAATTTCAAAAAAACATGTTTTTAAGTAAATTTCTTTGACATTATGAGGTGGACAATAAAAACAAATACGAAAAACTACTATTCTCGGAAAAACTCCAAAAAAAAAGCTCCAAAATGAGCACCAAATTGTGTCTTTTTAAAATAATTTTCACATTTTGATTTGTAGGCCGAGTTTCAATGGAGATCCGGCGCCGTCCTTTTAATAAAATCAAAAAGAAAAACTAAAAAATAGCGATTTTTTAGAATTTTGCTCTTTTTTTTTATAAAATTCAAAACAAAATTAAGAAAAAAATTAGAAATTAAGGTCAATTGTTATTTGAAAATACGGTAAAAAAAAAGTCTAAGAAGAAAAGCGTTCATCTACGTAAATTCCTTAAACTTTAAACGGCTTATCATAGCATAGTAGCGTAGATTTGATTTTTATAAAAACCAATAATTCAATATTTTATTCTATTTTAAACAAATACTGCTAAAAATAATGAACCAATATTTAATCAATAAGCTTTATTGACTGATGACTAAAAAATAATAACTGCTTCAATTAGTTTCTAAACAAATCAATTAAACAAACAAAAATTTTAACTTAAAAAAAAACACGTTTATTGACATACAAACTAAGATTTATTTCAAAAAAAAATCAAGATCTAGACCTTCTAGAGTAGCTTCGG
Source organism: Brachionus paranguensis (assembly GCA_016802215.1). Classification (NCBI taxonomy): domain Eukaryota; kingdom Metazoa; phylum Rotifera; class Eurotatoria; order Ploima; family Brachionidae; genus Brachionus; species Brachionus paranguensis. The sequence goes on along the minus strand of JAESIX010000009.1, from coordinate 2,285,253 downwards.
GATCTCGACCTTCGTCTCGAGTCACTTCTTGATCTCGATCGCCTTTTGGTCACACTTGGCGATCGAGATCGTCGTCTTGATCTGCTTCTGGAGCGCGATCTTCGTCTAAAAAAAAAATTTTAAAATTTTCTCAAAAATAAAAAAATTTCTCAAAAATAAAAAAATTTCTCAAAAATTAAAAATTTTCTCAAAAATAAAAAATTCCCTAAAAATTAAAGATTTTCTTGAAATCAAAAATTTTCCTTAAAATAAAAATTTTTCAAAAAAAAACCTCTACCTATCGCGTCTATCATCTCTGTCGCGGTCCGAGCGTCTCCGGTCGGGACAATCCTTGGCAAAATGGCCCCTTCGCCCACACTCATAACAATCCAAAGAGCGAGGAGCGCGGCCTCCTCTGGAAAAGCCATTTCTTCCATACTTACTCTCGCGACTTATTTTTTCCTCCTTTGACTTGGCCCACTCGATCACCATGGATCGACCGCGCATCTCTTTGCCATTCTCACTTCTCAACGCATCCTAAGAAAAATCAAACAATCACTATTGCGTCACTCAAATATCTGCACTGTTTCACTAATGACTGACTCGTGAGTACTGGGGAGATCTGAATCAAGTGTTACTAGAGGATTTATGAGCCTGAATGCCTTATCACTGTATGGAATTAAGGTGAGGTGACTATCATTGATGAATGACTAGATGCATGACTTGACGTTTTAGTGATTTAGTTATCATGTTTATTGAACTAATTTAGTCTAAGCAGCCAAGTGTGTGTGTTTGACTGGGCTCTTTAATAAAAAACTGGATATTATCACATAAAAAGTGGCAGTCTGATTTTTATTGCAGTTATTGTAGTATAATTAGCAAATGTTTGGGTGAGCTTACCTCTGCGTCTCTTTCGTCATCAAAATCCAGGAATGCGTAGCTGGGCGCATTGCCTTTGCTCTTAATGTCGCAGGCGAGTATTTTTCCATACTTGTCAAAAGTATCCTCAATGTCGCGACGCGTTATGTCGCGATCTAAATTTCCCACATACAATTGAGTCTTGGGCATCCTAAATTTCGTACTTAATATTTTTTTTTTTAGATCAAATATGAAGGATAAAATATACAGAATTTTTGCTATTTATGCTCTACAGAATTACTGAAACCATGTAACCAAGCACATGTAGCGCTCAATTTTCATATTTAACATAACATTAATGCAGTGTTTTAACAAAAAAAAGTCAAATCTGCTATAACCATGAATGGAATTTGTTTCAGTCAACACTTTTTTTTTATTTTCATTATTCGAATAATGCATTAGAATTAGTAAAAATTAATATTTTCTTATTAAAAAAGCGCTTAATGCCAAAGTTAGTTTAAAATTAATTTTTTTTTTAATTTGTCATTTAAATTTCAGAATCTGCAAAAAAAAGGGAAAAAGCTTTTTTTATTTAGAATTTAGAATTTTTTTATTTATTTTTTTGCAGAAAATTTTCATTTTTCTTCATTCGAATATAGTCAACTGCTGAAGGATCTTCATCTTCTAAAATATCTTTGTCACAATCCATGACGAACTCAAAAAAAACCTACTTTTTCTTTTTTCAAGTTGTCCAGGGTTATTTTTTGCAATTCCTAGAAACCAAAGAATGCTTGCCACATGTGAACATGCTCCAAATACTCTTGAGCCGATTTTACAATTACAGTACCAACCAATTATCGGGTCCCTATCAGTATCATTTGTAAACTTGATCCATTTGTTATGAACTTGTCTTGAAATAAATCTTGACTGAATTTTAACACGAATTAAATTCAAATTTTCTTCAAAAAATTCAAATTTATAATTTCCATTCCCATCAATCTCCTCAAGTGAATATGATATGCTCTGCTTGAGTTGATATACGCCATAAGTTAGAGATTTGATATATTCTTCGTTTAACTTTGGAAAAACAAATTCACTCAAATCAACAATTCATTTATTCGAAAATCTTTTTGGATATTTTTCGATGTCTTTAACCAGCGGATTTTCTTGGTTTGACTTTTTTAGCATTTCGCAATACAATTCAAATTTGTCATTATCATTTGTAGAGGCAAGCTGGGGACGATACTTGTTAATCAGAGCACAAATAAATCTAAAATCTTGTTCTAAATACTTGATGTTTGTATTTGACATAACGTTGCTGAAGAATTTCCATCGTTTTATTCTCCCATTTGCACTTTCAATCACCCAGCGAATTTTGGTAATTACTCGCGAATAATTGGCATCGATTGTTGAATGTTGTTTTTCTCCTTGTAAATAACTAAGCATTTTTGGCAAAAAGTTCTTATTTTTCAAAAATGCTATTGTATCTCTAAATCCTCGATCAACTACGAAAATATCAAATTCGTAGAACCAGCTGTCTGCTTCCTCTATTTTGACCATAATATTTTGCAAAATTTTGGCATCATTGTTTTTCCCGTTCGAAAAAAATGGGCCAATGGCATCAATAATCGTTCCATCCGATGAAACAATAAGCAAAAAAATAAATTAAAAAAATTCAATAATAATTTTTTAATTTTTTCTTCATTATTCTTTTTTTGAACCTATAAGTAAATGATACCATCTTGTAGCAAATTTATTTATCTATCAGAAAATATATGATAATATTATCTTTTGAAAATCATAAAAATTTGATTTAAAAGGAAGCATTTATAAATTTGGATTTCATGTAATAACTAACCCTGAAGCCGAATTTTTTCTATAAACTCTAAATAAAAATTGCTATAATAGAGTTTTCAAATTACCAGATTTATATTTTAAGGTCAAAAGTTATGTTATTTATTTATTTTAAGTGTTTCAACGCAATGTATGGAATGTCATTATTTACAAGATTTTTGTTAAAAGCAAAAGTGAGGAAAGCGAGCTGAGCAGTCTTAGCTTTTTTAATATGTTATTCAGCATAAAAAAATTGACAAAATGAGATATTTTTGGAAAATTTGGTCTTAGGGCGGTTATCGACCCCAGGGTCTGAAAGACAGAATCTGAGTTTTATAGAGTTTTTCGTTTTTTTTCGCTCTAATGATAATCAAATTAAAAAACTAATAGCATTTTCGAATGCCTCGTCAAATTTTAACTTAGAATGTTCTTTATTTAAAAAAATATATATTATGATACTGATTTTGCAATTAAAATAGGCAAATGATTGGTAAAAATTGGTTTAAACTTTGACAGCTTATAAAATAAAGAAGAATCATGATATTATCATAACAAAATATATTTTCTAAATCAGCACATTGAGTTCTATAATAAAATGAAATAAAATAATTAGACTTTCTCTAAATCCTTTTTAAAATATTTAAAATATTAAAATAAAATATTTTCTTAATATCATTAATAGATTAAAGACTTAAAGTCTTGGACTTAAAGTTTTCAGAAAAAAAAGATTTGTAAATTTTTGTTTTCTTTTCCTTCCTTATTCGTTTCTTGTGGAGCATATAGTTATTAGTTGCGATTTCCACTCAAGTCGACCATTTGCCTTTACCCTAGCTTCTATCCATATCATGTCCATTTCGGTGGACTCTGACTTCCATCTTGGTCGAAGTCAAGCAAAGGCACCTTTTGAATCAATCAATCAATTAATAAAGTTTACAATTGGCATAAAAAAATTAAAAACAATATTAAACATTATTATTTGTTAATATGAAACTTATAAAGACCACAAAAGAGGAAATGGTAGCTAATACAAAACAAACATACAAGAAAGCGTAGTAAATAAAGTGTGGATTAAACCAGACTTGCGCAAAAGTCAGTCAAAAAAAAGCCTTTTGCCCTTTCATCTAGTTATTAAGGCGGACATTTTTATTTAAGTCTTTGAAATGACTTTTTTGTGAAAAAAAAAATTTCAAGTCAAGTAAAAAGACTTTTTTCTAGTAATAAAATCGAATTTCCATATTCGAAACGATTTTTGAAAAAGTGCCATTTCAAATGAAAACTAGGTTTGAATTTAATTTTTGAATAAAAACATTTTTGAAAAATATACTTGAAAATTAATTTATTTAAGTTTAAAATTGAAATCTCTAAAATATTCGAATCAAAATTTAAAAAAGAAATTTTTTGAATCATAAACAGAATATAGTAAATGTTCGATTTAATAATTGAAAATAAAAATTAGTCAAAAAAATAATTAAAAAACCTAATTTTTCAAATATTTTATTCAAATTTTAATATTTTAAAATATTAGTTGCATTTATCCAAAATTTAAGTTGTTTTTTAAAATTAAGTTAAGTTCGATTTGGTTTTGTGAAATTTGGTACAAAATATGAAGGCAGATTTGGGGAAGTGACTTTGCTCCAACCATAGTGTTACCATGGATGGTATCCTACTGTTTCCTATCTTCGCAAGTCTGGCTTCCTAGCTTATTGTAACTTATATATTATTATTATTATTATTTTTATAAATAAAAAAATAGAACAAAAATTATTGCTAATAAAGCTTATAACTTTTTTTCTGAAGGCTTTTAATTAGTTCTGTAAGCGCATCAAAGTGTAACATACTTAGTTGCACCAAAACTCAAAGTCTGCTAATGATGTGAAAAGTCTCGGCAAAATGCACTATAGCCAAATTTGTCCAAATTTAAAATATGCTAAATTTGCAGAGTTTTACCATATTGTTGTTTTACCATATTGTTGTACATAGTGCAACATTCAAAGTTGCACTATGTTGCATTTACAGAGCTTGCTTTTGACTTTTAAAAGAATAGTTATAATAACTTTTAACTTTTGGTTCTGTTCTATTGTACTAAATTTCACAAAACCAAAATTTTGATTTAAAAATAGGGAGTTTTCGAATTCAATTTCAAAAATAAAGATAAATCAAATATAAATTTTAACTTATCAAAATTTCAAGATTTTATTCGAATATACTAGTTTTTCAATAAATTTTTCAAATTTTGTTATTTATTCAAGTTTCAATTTGTGTTCAAAAAACTAATTCGATTTCATCATTACTGTTTTCATAGGAATCGACTTCTGACGTGTTACACTATTACTGTATCTTGATTAGCCCCAATAATGTCATCTCTGCTTTTTCGATTGAAATTAATTTTTAAATTTTCTGTCATTTGTTTCTTTTATCAACTACATTAATTAAATTTGTCATCATTTTTGGCTAAATTTTAATTTAAAATTTAAATATATTTTGACAGTTTTTAAATAAATAATGTGATCCTGATTGAAATTTTAATAAAATATAAAAATAAATTATTTTGTATTTTAAATTTGAAAAAAAAAAATTCTCCACTTATGGGAATCGATATAGTACTATTTTATTTATCTTTATTTAAACCACTGAGCTAATAGGTCTTGAAAATTTAGAATAAAAAAATTCTTTTTGCTTCTTCGTTTTTTTAATAATCTTAATCTTTCGAAGCACGTTTTTTTAAATTTCTATTGAGAATAAAATAAAATTTATCCATTAAATTGTTAAATTCTGAAAATTAATTTTTTGTCTTTCAAAACCCGCTAAGAAAGATAGCTAATTCACACTGTGATTTTTTTATATATAAATAGACTGACATCTTTTGATTAATTTCGATTTTTTTTCAAAAATAAAATGTAAAAAAATTTAAAAATTACGCGTAAAAACGCGTAAATATTTTGTGTTTGATTTTTTTTTTAGATTTAATTTTTTAATTTTAATTACCTGTCGATTCGGACTATGGCATGTAAATTTTTAGTAAAATATAGACTATATTTTACTAAAAATAATTATAATATAGTATATTATAATATATATATTATATTATAATAACTATATTATAATACAGTCGAAAATAGATTACCAAAAGATTATCAAAATGTAGATCTTTTATAGAACATTTAAAAAATATTTTATAAAATTTTTTTTAATTTCAAAAATTTTAATTTATAAAAAAGATTTAGTACATTCCCAAAATAAGTAACAGTTTTTAGAGCATCGCCAAAGCATCTCTAGCGCATATCTGGAATATTTCTAATGGTTTGTCTAGCAGCTCTTGTGCATGCTCATGAACGTTCTTGATCATGTGCTTCAACCTGTTCTGAAAAAAATAGAAAAAAACATAATTGATTTAAATTTAATAATTCTTTTACGCATGAGAATTTCTAAAACATGTTCTAGTTCATTTTGTTTGCTGTAGAGTAGTTAAAGATACCAAGCGCAGCTTTAGAGCATGTGCTAAAGCAAGCTCTATACTTATATTTGATTGATTTCGCATAAAGCGCACAACTAGTCAATCATCTAGTCAATTTTATATTGAATTTGTTTGCCTAAAGCGTTTTTTTTCTAAGAAAACTCTTCACAATACTCTTTACTCCTTTAAACCACAGTTGTTCAAAAGTCGTAAAGTCAAAGTCAAGTCTTTTGACTTGACTTGAATATTTTTTTAACAAAAAAAAGTAGTGATGAAATCGAATTTATTTTTTAAACACAAATTGAACCTTGAATAAATAACAAAATTTGAAAAGACTATTGAAAAACTAGTATATTCGAATAAAATCTTGCAATTTTGATAAATTTGAATTTATATTTTATTTATTTTTATATTTGAAATTGAATTCGAAAACTACCTAGTTTTAAATCGAAATTCGAACTTAACTTAATTTTAAAAAACAACATAAATTTTAGATAAATCCAACTAATAATTTTAAAAATATTAAAATTTGAATAAAATATTTGAAAAATTAGGTTATATAAATTATTTAAAATTTTTTGATTTATTTTTATTTTCAAATATTAAATCGAACATTTACCAATTTCTGGTTTTAATTCAAAAAATCTCTATTTTTAAATTTTGATTCGAATATTTTAGAGATTTCAATTTTAAACTTAAATAAATTAATTTTCAAGTATATTTTTCAAAATTATTAATAATCAAAAATTAAATTCAAAGCTAGTTTTCATTTGAAATGGCACTTTTTCAAAAATTGGTTCGTATATGGAAATTCGATTTCATCACTAGAAAACAGCGAATTTGATGAAGGCTTGATTTTTGATTTTACGACAGTGAATTATAAAATTCGAGTGACGATGAAAAGTCGAGCTGTATAACGCTTGTATTTTAACTTTATTCTGGGAAAATGGCAATCAGCTCATTGCGCTTAGTCATTCGCTTAAAAATTAATTTGAATACTAAAATACCTGAAGAGTTTGATCAAATGAACAAAAAAAATTGTTGCAATTACTCAAGAAAAAATAGTGTTTGATCAAAAATGATTTTGTTCAGACTGCAAGCAGTATTGAAATTTAGAGCACTCAAAACAAAGATCATGTCATGACTGTAACTCCAGTTTAAATATGAATTTTGGAATTTAATTTTCTAAAAGTCTAAACCTAACAAAACTAGAAACTCACAAAAAATGCCTCAATTCTTATTTTATTATTATTTTAATAGGTGCAGGTTAATGTAAAGATTGACAACTCAGAAAATAATTATATGTATCTAACTTCCATATTTAAAATGGATAAAAATAAAATTGAAAACCAATGCCCATTGAATTTTATTAATCATAATTTGAAACAATATTAAAATAAAATAAGTTCAAAACCTATTTTTAAATTAGAAAAGAAAAAAGAAAAGATAATGTGAACCAAAAAAAAATGGTATAAATTACCAAAGAATTTTACCAAGATAATCATTCAAATTAAAATAATTCATTTAAAGAATTAAATAATTTTCCTCTTCAAATAAAAAATGACTACAAAATTAACATTGGCCTTTTTGGTTGTTCTGATATCAATCACAACTGTGCTGAGTTCTTCCCTCGGTGAAAAACTTCAATCTTCTGGTCTAAAATCAGAATCAAACAATTTACAGTCTTCATCAGGAAATCTTCAAGGAGCATTCGGACACGGTGCTGGTTATGGAGTGTATGATTATGGTTATGGATATCCAAGCTACGGATATGGTTTGTATGACTATGGAATAGGTTACGGTTCTTATGGATATGGTACTGGATATGGTTACACATATCCAAGCTATGGATATGGATACGGTTATCCATATTATTACAAGAGAAGATGAACATTTTAAATATCACACAAATTAGATTAGTTTTAACTTTAGTTTTCAGTTTTTTATTTGATATAATAAATTATTTTTATAAATATTTAATGTTTTAATTTTTTTAGTAATAGTTCTGAAGCTTAACTTAATCGTGAATTATTTTATAGTCTTTTCTTGATATTAGAACAAAATAAGCCATCCTTAAAAAAGTTTCTGATTTATTTATTTAATCAATCGAATTAAGCAATTTTATATAATTATTTATTTATTTAACCCCTTGCTGTTTAGATATTTTAGTTTTGTTCAATTTTAAAATTTTATTATTAACAGAATAATTGAAAAAAATCTAAACAGAAAAATGAGAAAATTCATTTGTAAATAGGCCAAATTAATTTTAAATTCTGTACAGTAAAATGAGGAACAATCACCTATGTAATTTTTATAACTTTTAATCTACATCTGAATTATTATTAAATAAGTCAGAAAATAGCTATAATATGAATAATTTCCAAAAAAAGATCATCCCAAGGCCTAATTTAAAAAATTTTCCTTTTAGTGATTTAAAATTCTTCTTTTACATTTTTTTGAACTGGAAAGTGAATTTTTTTATTTATTATTGGTCTGTTCAAGCATTTTCAAAAATTAAATTTTAACCTATGATATGGTAACACATATCCAAGCTATGGATACGGATACAGGTATCCTTCTTATTACAAGAGAAGATGAACATTTTAAATATCACACAAATTAGATTAGTTTTAACTTTAGTTTTCATTTTTTATTTTATTTAATAAATTATTTTTATAAATTTTTTTTATTATTTAATCTGTAATTTTAATTAAAGATTCTAAAGAGAAATTGCTTAATATTTGAGTTTAAATATTAATTTAAATTTGTGTTTACAAGCTTATATTTTACGAAATTAGAATAAAATAGTTTGGTTTTAATCTTACACTGATTTTAATCAATCCCAAATATATGCCATAAATATAAGTATTTAGACATTTTGGTGTTTCTAACTTAAATGAACCGTGACAGGCTTGTTAATTAGTGATACATTTTAATTTTTATCTAAATAAATTAATTATTCTTACAAAGACTGGTTAAAACTTTTAAATAATATAAAATAATTAACTATTTCAAAAACTTTTTATTAATTAAATAAAAAAGCTTAAAATTATCATTTTGTTTCTTTTTTATAAATGAATCTCATAAAACATTTTACTCCAAAATAAAAGAATCTTTTTATTTCTAATTACTTCAAAGTAAAAAGTTACAATAAAAAATTTCTGTTTAATTTTTAGTGATGTTGGTTAAGCTTGGTTAGCTGGTTAGCCGAAAATTGGTTAACCCAAATTGGCTAAACAGTTTTATTATTATTCATTATTTTATTTATTTGTTTATATGTACCGAGCTAGTGCTCCTTCAGAATAAAAAATCTGTATAAAATAAAAAAAAAAAAAAAGAGAAAAAATAAATAAAAAATGAATAAAAATTTTAAAAAAGGATAAATAAGTCTAAGTAATAAAAAAAAAAAAAAAAAAAAAAATTAAAAACGATATGTTGAAATATTTAGAGGTTAGACATGTTTAAATATTTGGAAGTTCAGGAAAAAAAGAAGAAATTATTAGGTAGCAATTACACAATGGAGTAGGATATTCGAGGAATCTTGATTCGAAACCTTCTCTATATTCTTCCAGTCTGACGACCAGTGGAACAGAATGACAGGGTTTTGGTTAACCAATTTATGGCTAAACAGTTTTTGGATAACCAATTTATGGCTAAACAGTTTTTGGATAACCAATTTATGGCTAAACAGTTTTTGGTTAACCAATTTATGGCTAAACAGTTTTTGGTTAACCAAAGTCGACTATTTTGGTCGACCAAATTTTGACCTAAATTCAATTATCTAAACAAATTTTGAATTGTCTAAAAAAATTAAATTTTAAGATCAAAATTTAAAATAGAATTTTAAGACTTTAATTTTTGAACAAAATAAAATTAATTTTTTCATTAATCTTTAATAAAGATTATAATTGATTTTGATCCTAAACCATATATCATAGATCCTATTTTTTTTTCAAAAATTGGAATGTTTAAATTTTAGAATAATACACAACCACTTATAATTTTTTTGTCATAAATTGGCTAACCAAAATTTGGTCGGCCAAAAATTGCTTAACCTGATTTGGGTTAACCAAAGTTGGCAAATTTGGTCGACCAAGCGTTGGTTAACCAACATAACTATTAATTTTTTGGGCATATTTTTTTTCATTATAAAATTAAAAAAAATACTGATTTTTTTTGCTATTTATTAATTGTTGAAAAATTTTAATTTGCTATAATTTTCTTCAAATTTTTGAATTAGAAGTTCTACTTTATGATATAGTTCTAAATTTGTGATACTTTCCATCAAATTAGCTAAATCAAGTAATTCATTATACAAGGAAAATATTAGCTGCTTTTTTGTTTCCAATTCATTTTTTGCTAATGTCGCCTTCGAAAAAAAGTTAATAAAAAATAAATTTTAAACATTGAAATCTACATGTAAATCAACTTTAAAAAAATTCAGTAAATTACGACTATCCTGAACAATGGAGTTCGGCAAAGCTGATTGCTCCAATAATTTTTGGCCATAATTTTTAACTTGACAAAAACCTTTTTCCAGCTCAAAGCTATGAACCAATCTTTCATTTTGGTCAAAACTAGACCTGAAACGATAACAATTCACCAAGGAATAGCATGATTCCAAATAACTTAACTCTGTATAGTGAGTAGAAAAGATGATGTAAACATTTTTTTTTTCTTCTTCAATCAAATAGTCAATAATGTTTTTGCATACAGCAAAAGAAATGGCTAGACCCTCATAGTAGTTGGTATGCTTGCAAAATTCATCAATTAAAATGAGAGAATTATCGGTCATATTTTCCAATATTTTTTTCATCTCATTTATTTGGCACTCGAAAGAAGAATTCAAAGAACCACCCAAATCATCAAAATCACCGGATAATGACAATATTGTATTTTTTAATGAAAAAACTGCTTTTTTCGCTGGGACAAAAGATCCACATTGAGCCATTATTTGTAAATCACCCAGTTGTCTCAGCAGTGTCGACTTACCACTCATGTTAGAGCCAGTTAAAATCAGAAATGGTACATTTTTGCTTAGCTCAATGGTGTTGGTCACAATTTTCTCATCAGAGACCATGTGTTGTTCATTTTTGCTTAAACTATTAGAAATTTTATCTTTTATTTTATGCAAAATTGGATGACAAGCATTTTCTAAGAATAAATGATCACTAAATTGTGGTATTGTAAGACTGGTTGATGAAATTGAATATTGAGTTAATGACAAAATAAGGTCCAAAAATGTTATAAATTCTCTTAATTTATAAAATGCAGTCAATTCGTCTTGAACTTTTGAAATTAAATCATCAATAATTCTTAAAGAAAAATTTTAGTCTGGAAAAAATTTTTAAATATTTTTACTTGTTTGATATGAAGTATATGTCAGACATGGAAGCTTCCAGTCGACTGTTTATTTTAAGTAATTTCTCTGTGGTAAATTGAATTGCATTTTTTGTTTTTGTAATTTTCAGGAATTCTTTTGGCAAATTTTCCAAGATTTTTATAGAAAATGTTGAAAAATCCGAAGACAAACTTTGATTTAGCCGCGATTCTTGATAAAATAATTTAATAATTAGAATAAAAAAATAACCCATTGACAACTTTGATCAATTTCACCCAAGTTCAATTGAAAATAAAAACCTCTAGTTGTATTAAAAGAATGCTTGATAGATAATTCTGTAGATTGACTTAGTTCGTCACAACATTCTAAAAAATAAAATTTAATAAGTTAATTTCTTAATAAAAATAAAAAAAAAACTTTGAATGTCATAAATAATTTCAGTAAAAGCCCTCCTTGATACGTCCAGCAATTCGCTTATATTTGCCTTTTATTTGGAAATAAAAAAATTAGACCAAATTTTTCTAAATTTTTGGAAATACTTTTATGGCAAAGCATTTATTTATTTTATGGCTCAAACTGCTTTTGTTCATCAATGATTGTTCTTCTATAACACAACTTATTTGATTGTATAAAGTCTCAAATTTTCTATCTTCATAATGATTCTTAATTTTGAAGAATTAAAGAAAAATCAAAAAATTTTGAAAATTAAAATACACAAAAAATGGTCTTTAGACGAATACAGTTTGATGACATTATAATTTGCTTTAGTTGGCTGGCGAGGTCGACCAAGAGCCTCATGTTAATTACACATTTTATTTTATTTTCTATTATTTTACTTGTTTTGTCTTCTTTTTGCGCAAATAGGTTTAACTGTTTGGAAAAATGGTCCAGATCAGAAAACTTTTCCACACAAGATATTAGTTGGTTCATTAATGCAGTATTTTTAGCCATTTCTTCAACTTGCCAAATTCTTTCCTGAATAGATTGCACATCTAGTTTAATTAGTCATTTAAGTTTTCAAAAAAAAACCATATTTCAATTATTTTACCAAAAGGTGGCTGAAGAATACTTGAAAGCAAAGCTTTGGCACCATATTTTGTCCTAGTGTAATTAAGTATTCCATAAAGATTGGTGGGACGTTTGCTATTTTTTGTATTATAAACCAGCTCTAGGAAGCGAGCCGTATTTATATCAACTAGAGTTAAATTTTCATTTCCTTCAATAGACAATCTGATGGAATGGGCCGTAAAGATATGGTTTTTTGAGTATTCTACATATTTAAAAAGAGCGCTACAAGCACCTAAAGCAAGAGGTCTGGAATTTTTGAAAGATAGATTCAAATTTTTTAATTTTTTTTGATTACTTTGTTTTCATTTCAGTTTGTTTTTTGAAATCAAGATCGCAGAATTTGTTAACAAACTCCAAACCTTTTTGGGAGCTGAAAAATCTTGACTTCAAATCAATAATTTTAATATTTTCATTTAAATTTCGGATCAAGTTTCGCATTTTGTTTCTAAAAAGACAACTGAAAGGCGATATTGGAAGAATTATCTTTTATAATTGTTTTAAGAGAAAGACTTAGGGTGGAAAATTGACAACTTTACTTGATGTGGCAAATGATATTGAATTTTTGCCAATAAATTTTTATAGTCTTGACAGTCATTAAACTGAGTGAGAATTAATGAGGCATTCTTAAGATCGATTAGAGCGTAGCCAATTTCGGAGTTATTTTTATCGAAAATGGCTAATTTTTAAACTTTTAGAAAAAAAAATTCTGTTGATTGATTAACTTTTACCTAATGATAATTCACATTCTTTTGAGTCATTGACACAATCGTCCATTTCTAAAATTTGAAATTCACGCTTTTTATTACTTTAAATTTAAATTTTTTATTTAAAATAAGAAAAAAAGTCTGCAGGCTTACGTTTGTAATTCTCAAGTTTCAAGGATAAAAAATCTCGAGTTTTTTGTTATATTTTGCATTGAAATATTTCAATTCAGCTAAAAAATTGATTAAATTTTAGGAAAAAAATTTAAATTTTTTTGAAAATAAATCTTTATTTAAGTAAAATTAATTTCAGAATAATTTATTAAGCTTAACATATAAAAAAATAATACAAAACAATTGATAAAGTAAAATAATTTTCTTGAAAAATTACTTTTTACCTTACCATTGATATACCAAAAACGCTGTTTTATTAATGAACAATTTCTTTCATATTATCCTGAACAATTTGCTACAACAAATCTTGTCACCGACAACGATATTTATTTCGATATGTTTTTTTGGCAACTTAACTTTAGTTTACAAAATTTGAGCTTTTTCAGATTAACCCAACTGGCAGTTATTTCATTATTTAGTCGCCAATTTATAAGTCATATTTTTAGAGTGAATCTTAGTAATACAAGCTAGAATATTCAGAAATTAGCATGGCTACGATCAATTCAACTTCCTCTTCATCATCTAACTTAACTTTTATTTTGGATACCTTCTTTTTCTATTTACAAGTTGAGCATTCAAAAAAATAAATGTCAACATTTTTTATTTTAATTGTTATTTTTTTAAATTTCTTTTATTCTATGAAAGCTTACTCTCAAATTTAAATTTAGTCTATCTTTTTATACAAAAACAACTTCAGCATTGCATCCCAATAAAATTTTAGAATGCTAAACAAATTAAATTCTATAACTATTTTTATCAAAATATTTTTTACTTGGTTACAAATAAATTTAGATTTTTTACATAAAATGATAGATTAATTCAAAAAAATTCTTATTTAAGTAAAAATCAGACAATTTTTTATGTCACAAGTCTTAAGTCAAGTCAAGTCAATGACTTAAAATTTTTTTTTTCTTTAAAGTCAAAGTTATGACTTGCACAAAAATTTTTATCAATACCTGCTTCATCATGACCAGTTGAAAGACTTTTTTCTAAATCTGGTTACATGAACAGACCACATTGGTCAAGATTAACAGCCAGGAATTTGGAAGCAACTACTTTATTGGTATCAAATATGAATTTATTAAATGAATAGAGAATAAAATACTATTTATTACATTTATTAATTACATTACTTTGTTTGTTTAATATATAATTTAATTTAATAAAAAATATGAAAAAACTATGTATAGAAATTTATTTCATTTAAAAAAAAAAGATTTTAAGTCATTGACTTGACTTAAATTTTTGTGAATTAGACTTAAAACTGTGAGTTATAAACAAGTCTGGTAAAAATGCGGCAATAATCCTTTTTCTGATATTTTTGTTTCACACAGTATTTCTCAAAAAAAAAATTTAATAGTTTAAAAAAATCTAAACACTTAAGATCATAAGAACATTTCAATTATTTGATTTTGATTTTATTTTTTTGATTTCTTTTAAAAATTAGTATTTTAATAAAATTTACTTTTTTTTTTGATGGACCAAATGGAAGGAATCTTCTTCATAAAAAAATATTCATAAAAAAAACCTTTATGAGATCTATAATCCGATTTAAATTAACTTAATTGAAGTATAGAATTTCAAAATTCATCCATTAATTTACAATAGATAAAAAGTAAATTTTGTAGTATTTATAAAATGAACTTCTTAAGTGAGTTTACTAGAGCAAAAGGTATTTTTGTATCCCGAAAATATGGTTTTTACATCTAAGTAAAAAAATATTAAATCAGATCAATTGTGGAATAACTTTTTAATAAATTTGATAATCTATAGTTAAAAAACTGTGGTTTGTAAATAAAGCAAAAAAAGATCAAATCTAACTTTTTAGAAGGCTCTATCTAAATACGAAACTACTTCTTGAATTTAAACCCTGAATTAATTGAAAATAGTCAATTATGTGGAGATGGAAAAGCAAAGCCAAAATTTGAGGTTCATATTTAGATACAAAAATAAAGAGGATTTAAATTTTCCGAAAACCCAAAGTAATCAAATAAATTAGAATTAAAATAGTTTATTATGTATAAATTTTTACATTTATAATTTAAAGTAAAAGAAAATTTATTTTTATTATTTATAAACAACCCAAAATCATCCAGTGTTCAGATACAAATAGCACTGAGCTATTAAACTAAATCACCGAAATAATTGAAATAAATTTTTTTGCTGTAATTTTGGGCCTTCTTTATGTATCTTATTCCATACTGACATCGTTGTTGCTATTGCTGTTGTTGTGTCCATTTTGGTCACGATCGTGACTCTGCGATCTAGATTTAGATCTTTTATCAACACTGATGGATCTACTCTTTCGGTCTGACCCACTTCTGGAACTTGGTGGAAATATAAAATTGGCAAATTTTTTTTTTTTAAATTACCGTTTATTTCTTCTGTCATTACTAGCATCGCGACTTCTCTCCCGCGATCTGTCCTTAGATCGATCTCTCGAACGATCTCCTGATTTTTCTCTTGATCGATCTCTTGATTTTTCTCTTGATTTATCTCTTGATTTATCTCTTGATTTATCTCTTGATTTATCTCTTGATCGATCTCTTGATTTATCTCTTGATTTATCTCTTGATCGATCTTTACTTCTATTTCGTCTTCTACTATCATCCCGGCTCCTGTCACGGCTTCTGTCCCGACTACGGTCATGGCTTCGATCGCGACTGCGATCACGGCTACGGTCATGACTGCGGTCTCTTTTTCGGTCTCTAGACCTACTTCTATCTCTACTCCTGTCTCTCCTTCGCCCATATCGCCTATTGCGACAATCTCTGGCAAAGTGGCCTCTTTCACCACATTCATAGCACTCAAGCGATCTGCCACCACGACCCCCTGATCTTGAAAATCCATTGCGACCATATCCAAATCGATCATCGCGTCTTTCCCTGCGATCTCCTTTGCCCTTCGTGTACTCCACTACCATTGACGCGCCACACATGTCCTTGCCATTTTCAGCATTCAATGCATCCTTTTTATTCAAATTAAATTTATTCATTTAAAGATTTAAAAAAAATTATTTAAAAATTAAAAAAAAAAATTATTTAAAAAATTTCTGCTACCTCAGCATCACGTTCATCATCAAATTCAATGAAGGCATAAACAGGACCATATCCTTTATTTTTGACTTCGCATTTGCGAATTTTTCCATACCGCTTAAAAGCGCTCTCAAGTTCTCGTTGAGTGGCATCCTTATTCAAATTGCCTATGTAAAGCTCGTTCTTTGGCATCATGTATCCAATCTTAAAAATGTTAAAAATCAAACAATGATAACAATTGCTTATAAACTAATATTACAGAATGAATTTTAAAATTTCACAAATTAAAATTTCGAATCAGTTTCAACAGTTTTTGTTTTAAGTTTTAAAACTAAATGCATTTTATTTTAAATTTTAAAGTGAGTGGAAATAATCAAAAAATTTGTCTGATTCACTTTAGTTTAGCTCTGCGATCATACTAGAATTGAATGAACACTAAAGCCGGACATTTTTTACTTTTCATTTTCTATTGAAATTTTCAATTTTTTTGGCTAAATAAAGTCTCATTTCAAAATTTAATTGCATTTAAATTTGTTTTCATAGAAGTGACTTTGCTTTTGACTAGTAAAATATATTTTGAGTACAAACTAAAAATTTATAAAACTATTTAATCGATTGATTGATTGATTTCTAAGGCTTTTTTATTATTTTTATTTATTTTGATGGCTTGATTAAGCATGATTAAGACATATTTAATTTGTATAAAGAAAACTCTCATTCAGACAACCTAAAATTGTTCGATTTACGATCAAAAAATAATTCTTTTGTCAAGCAATTTTTTTGTAAAAGCCTTGATCTTACCATTTTTATTGGTATAAATTGAGGCTACTTTCGATAAAGATTTTATTTTCTTTTATTTTTATATAAAAATTCTTATTATTTTCACATCAATAGATTTTGCATCAATAAAATACCCAAATTACTACTAGAGTAATTTTTATATTTATATACATTTTATATATTTAGTATTTAGTATTTAATTTATTTAAATATTTAACAAATTATTAAATAATTTATTTATTTAATTATTTATTTAATACTATTAATATTTTAATAGTTTTTGTATTGCAATTAATTAAGTGTATTTATAATGGCGATTAGAATTGAAAAAAATAATTTTCGAAAATTTAGGGAAAAATTTTTATCTTATTTTTCTACCATCATTTGGTAAGTAAAAAACTTCAAATTGTTTTTTTTTTAATTGGGTCCTACTAAAACATTGAACTCCAAATTTTGAAAATTTCCTGTGACTCCCACTTTTTTAATCAGAGCAAAAATATTTTTAAAAGTTTTAACATGTCATTTAGTTTAAAATTTTCTATACTTTTTGATAATTTAATTTTTATCTTTTTTTTTAAAATAGAATTTTTTTATTTTTTTTTAAACCGGCCCCATTTTCACGAGCTTTCCAAAAATATGTCTATTTTTTTCCCAGGATGTAAAGTTCATTTTCATAAGAACAAGTTACGCAAAAAGCAGTTAAGAGACAAGAAAATTTTTTAAAATTTTTAAAAATATAAAAAATTCTAACTAAATTAAATATTTAGGCTTTTTAAAATATTTTTGCATTACAAAGAGGTCAGTGTTTTAGAAGGCCGCAAATATAATAAGTTTAAAAAAATTTTCAATAAATAAAAAATTTATTAGAGTAATATCTTAAATGTTAACGACAGTTTTATATTGCAA
This sequence comes from Brachionus paranguensis, assembly GCA_016802215.1. Taxonomy (NCBI): domain Eukaryota; kingdom Metazoa; phylum Rotifera; class Eurotatoria; order Ploima; family Brachionidae; genus Brachionus; species Brachionus paranguensis. The sequence continues at coordinate 2,267,124 of JAESIX010000009.1, read as the reverse complement.
TTTAAGCTAATTGAATAATATGGTAGAAATATTTTAAAATAACTTGAATAACAAGACTCTAGGTGTTTAATCATAACATTTATTTGTTTGGTTTTAGGAAAATTTATATAAAAAAAACTCAACAATTTTTATTTTTCTACATTTGTTTGATTGATATAAAATCTGACCATGTTGGTAAAGTATTTATTTAGGAAGAGAGTCTTTTTTAAAAAAGCGTATTTCAAAATCAATCATTCGATGTCAGTAAAGGGTTACAATTTAATAATTTTTTAATAAACTTGATTTTCGCTGTAGGTAAAACAAATTGTATTTCACCTACAGCGAAAATCTGCAAAATCTGTGCGAATTCTGCAAAATTGCACGCTATTAAAAATAAAACGTTATATAAGATGGCACTGATTTTGCAGACTTCCGCTGTAGCTGAAACAAAATTTATTTCACTTTTTTCATCTACAGAACAAGTTTTTGAGCACTAGAACTAAAGTAATACAATTTAAAATTATTAAATTTTTTTTAAAGAATGCTTAATTTATTAAAGCCTAAATTCATTATATTGGGGCTTTTTTGCTCATTAAACTTTAAGTTACAAAACTTATAAAATTTTATTTTGTTTTTAGACTTAAATAATTTGGACGGCCTTTTATAAGCAAAGCTTTTCAGTCGACAAACAGATTGCATAATTAAATTAAATTTTATTTTATTTTGTGTACCATTTATTTAAAACAATATACTAGCCCATTATTAAAGCTGCTCTGGTATGCTTGGAAATCAACTTTGATTTAATAAAATACAATTTTATCGATTTTTTTAATTAAAAAATACTTTCTCTTTTTTATATTTACAATGCATTTTGATAAATGATAGCCATTTATCTTTCATGGTTTGTTTTTAATTAAAAATACTATCAATAATAGATGCATTGATACGTGAGCATGGATCAGAATATTATATAAAATATGCTTTTTTTTATTTAATTTTTATAAAAAAAGTTTAGATTAATTTTAAAATGCCAAAAGCAGAACTATACATTGGAAATCTTGGTCGAGATGTATCACGCCGAGACATTGAGAACATATTTGACAAGTATGGAAAAGTGCGCCGTTGTGACATTAAGAGTAAAGGCCTGGGCTCAAGTTACGCCTTTTTGGAATATGAAGACGAACGAGATGCAGAGGTAGATATTTACAGATAATTTAAGAAATGAAAAGACTTCTCTTAACCAATTCAATCCAGTCAATTTAGATACTTTGCAGTTTCTTTTAATTAAATATATCTAAATGATTTAGGACGCTTTGAAGCTGGAAAATGGTAAAGATGTTTGTGGAAGCTCTATGGTGATTGAATGGGCAAAGACAAGAGAACAGAAACTGAGGGAAAACAGGCTAAAAATGAAGAACAAACGAGCAGAGCGATCCCGCGAATGCTACGAGTGTGGTAGAAGAGGCCATTTTGTCCGCGAGTGTCCAGATAAGGATCGACCAAAGCGAAACAGCAGATCGGATCGAGAAAGAAAAGATAGGGACTATGTGCGATCGAGGTAATTAATAAATAAGAATTTAATAAATAAATTTTTTCTATAATTCTTATTAATTAAAAAAATGCTTTTATTTAGATATAGATCTAGCTCTAGATCAAGAAGCAACTCTAGACGAAGATACCGGTCAAGATCCTAGAAGCGTAAAAAAATCAAAAAATCTTTAGTTTAGATGTAAAAAAAATAGAGAAAGAGTTTTTTTAGAAACATTATTTTGGACGTTTTGTTATTCAAATTGAATTGATTTGAATCAACACTTTTTTGACTGAAATAATTTTTCTGATCTCACCGGTTTTGGATAATTTTAAATTAATTATCTCTAAAGATAGTTTCTCAATTCTTTTGTTTGGCGATATTTTATATTTTCTAATACTTTTTAATTAAGAAATAGCTCAAGTACGTTTTATTAAGATTTTTAAATTTAATGCCGATAATTTTATTTTTAACTCATTTTTTTATTTAATAAAAAATTCATTTAATTTTTTTCTAGTTTTTTATTTCAATCTCCTGTCGTAAGTTTAAGAAAACTTAATCGTCAAATAATTTACCAAAAAAACTGATATTTTATTAAATATATAATAGGTCTCTTTAACACATTCCACCCGACCTCCGATAAATGAATTTAGCAAATAATTTAACAAGTCTTTTTTCCTTTTGAGTTATTTATTTTATTTATTTATTTGTTAATCTATACCAAGCTAATGCTCTTTCAGAATAAAAATATAAAAAAAAATTAAGTTAAATACCGTAAACTCGTGTTAAGGACTCTAAGAGTAAAGCCCAAATCCAATCTTTTTTATTTTAGAGTTAATTACACAGCTTCTATGTTATAAAAATTAAAATTGAATTAGCTGTATTAATAAAGCCTAAATTTAACTTTTACTCTCATAGAAAAAATTTAAAAATAAAAAAATTGTAGAGTTAATTTCAAGATGTTTATGAGTTGCTACAATTTACAGAACATGTTGTGATACTCCAGAACTTAAGCTTGGGCACTTTTATATTTTGATTTTGTTTTTTGTACCCGAATTCAAAATTTCAAAAAGTAGTGACACAAGTCCAAAGAAAAGTAAAAGGAAAAAGCTTCCACGTGATGAAAATGGAAAAATTATCAGACGGAATAAAAATTAACATTTCTTTCTTTATTATTCAAAAATTTAAATCCAATTACCGCATCCAATTCAATTAATTTTTATATAAACTTTTTTAAATTTTACCTCAAAAAATGCCCTTAGAAGAAAAAGGATAAAAAAGTCTAAGTAATAAAGAAAATTAAAAACGATATATTGAAATGGCTAGAGGTTGCATTATGTTATTTATTTTATTTATTTTTTTATCAGTGCCGAGCTAAAGTTCCTTCAGATAAAAAAATAAAAAATCAAGAAAAAATAAAATAAGAGTAAAATAAGTTAAAATATAATATAAAGAAAATTAAAATAGACAAATTGTAAGTAATGAAAGGTGTAAAATTTTTTAATTATTGAACAGTTCAGGAAAGAAAGAAGAAATAGTAAGATAGCAATTACACAATGGAGTCAGGTAATCGATATATCTTGATTCAAAACCCGCTTTATATTCATCAACCAACTTGACAACCAATGGAACAGAATGACGCAGTTAAAGATCCGATTAAAGAGTTGTATAGGTTTCCTAGTGTGTAATAGTTAAGACAACATTTTTTTTGTTGACAATATTTTTATTAAGTTTAACCGTGAACTACAACGCTGTTTTATTTCATCAACCATTGAGGTAAAGGTTAATTTTGAATCAAATTTTATACCTAAGAACTTGATTTCCTTTTTACTCTCAATTTTATTTTATTTCCATTTATCTTTTAGTTTAAGTCAATATTTTCTTTATTATATTTAGTGAAGAAGATAAAGCAAAATTTTTCAACAGATATTTTCATCTTCCAATTGAAGAGTCATTTTTCTAATTCGTCTAAGTATTTATTTATCTTGTTTTCTAGATTTCCTTTTTTCTTTAAAAATGTAGAATGTGACCAACTCGTCAGCAAAAAGAAGAGAGTATTCACTTTTTGTTTTATCTCTTTAAGGTATCATATGTTATTTTTTATTTATTTATTTGTTTATCTGTACCAAGCTATAAAAAAAATTAAAATATTAAAAAATGGATAAATAAGTCTAAGTAATAAAAAGAAATTAAAAACAATATGTTGAAATAGCTATATGTACATTAATAATAAACTAGCAATTAAACAATTAAATTGAGATTCTTTTTGGAAACATATTTCTAAATGTATTTTGCGGCGGTCCTACGAAATTAATCATTCCAGTTAACAAGTCTGGAGTAGATACTCTACATTTGTAAAAAGCAACTAAAAAATTACTCGAAGTAATCAAATAATATATTATCAAATAAAAGTAATATTTTAGTTTCTTGATATCTTTAAGCCTCTTTAATCAGAAAAAATACAGACTTGTTTTTAAGTCACAGTTTTAAGTCTAAGTCACAAAAATATAAGTCAAAGTTATGACTTAAAAAAAAAATAAATTTTTAAGTCATTGACTTGACTTGACTTAAGACTTGTGACTTAAAAACAACTCTGAAAAAATAATTACAATTTATCAGAAATTTAGTAAATATTGAACTAAACTATTTTCTTTTTTAAAATTAAAGCTTGCTATCGCAGCAAAAACTACTAGCACTAAAATAAATTGTTGCATTTTTATAACCTAAAAAGTTTTTTCTATGAGCAAAAAAGATAGGATTTAAGATTTAATTTGAATGTTGATTTGATTGATTAGAAATAAATTAATAATTTAATTTTTGACAAAAAGGTCCACCAATGTTGTAACTATTCTTAATTTCACAAGACCGAAAAAAACCGGTAAAGTAAAATGTTTTGGTTAAATTAATTTTTCAAATCAGATCAAAACATTTTAAATGCGCAATTAAATTTGATAAAATTACATAATAATAAATAACATAATAGCTTATTAGAAAATAACATAATTTGATATTTTCATTTTTTAAAAATTATCAAAAACATTTATTCAATTTTTTAACAATTTTGAATTTTAAATAACCAGAGCAAATGTTTTAACTTCACTTAATAGTCAAAACAATTATACATTAATCGAATAAATCACAAATAAATTTTATTTTCAAAAAAAATTATTAAAGAGCCTGTTTTTGGGATTTATCACAAGATTCTTAGATTAAAGTCCATATTCTTTTTTACACACTGATCCCAGAGTTTAAAATAAATTAAAGTTATTTTTTTTTGAAAATGAGACTAAAAAATTAATTGTCTTGAAACAAGCTTTTTGAAAATTGTTAAAAAAATTTAGATTTTCCATCGCTGAATTGTAGGGATACCAAACTAAAATTTGAGAACTTACATTTTATAAATTGAAGCCGAAATAGCTCAGTTGGGAGAGCGTTAGACTGAAGATCTAAAGGTCCTTGGTTCGATCCCGAGTTTCGGCATTTTTTTTATTAATTTTTTTATTTCAAGCGCCTAAAAGTTCTATAGAAACTATTTAAGTTTAGAGAAAAATTTTTTATTTAAATAAATTAAACAAAAATGAGCTTAGAATCAAGCGACGAAACATTGTCTTTTAAAGATGAACAAGTCAGGTCGAACCTTCTAAAATTAATTGAATTAAAGTTAGAGCTAATCGATCTAGAAAACTTAAAAAGTCAAAAAAGTTTTATCAAAAACTCAAATATTCTCGAGTCGCTTAAAAAACTTGAGTCTTATCATGAAAAAAAGCTACAAACATTTAAAAATCGAATTTTGTTTTTTGAAAATTATTTAATTAACAATTTAAACAAGACCAAGACAGCGACCCGCATTGCCAACTCTAACCGCTTGCTATGCAAAGAAATGTCCCAGAGAAAAGAGCTCTTGAGAACAGAGATAGAAAGCCTAAAAGAAAGAACAAATATATTGAAGAAAAAACTAGAAAAATACCAAAAGTATTATGATTTCATACAAGAATCGTTGACACTTTTCTCTGTCCATCAATTCACTGATTTACCACAAATTATAAACCGATACAAAAGTTTAAAACTGATTCTAGATGAAAACCAGAACATTTTAGACCAAAACTCAGATAATTTGGTATCATTAAAAGCTGATCTGCACAATTCAATACGCAGCCATTCTGATTCTCTTCTTTACTTGTATGCTTCCAAATCGCGTACTGAACAGGAAATTAAAAATATTTGCCTGACCACCACTATAGAAAATGAATTCAACTCAAAAAATTTACAAACTACGATAGATAGATTAAAAGAATTTGATCTTATTATGAAATCCGTAGACACTCTCTATCAGATGAGTATAAATTTTTCAAAAATTTATAAAGATCGCGTGAAAAGTTTGAAGCCAAACTTGGATAACACTTCAGAGAAACAATTAATTTTTGATAAATTGGCTATATTAAAGGAAAATATGATTTATTTAAATGAAGTTTCGAAATAATTTTTATTTAAAGTAAAACTTTGAGTTTTGAAAAGAAAATTTCTTAATCTAATAATAAAATAATTTATAAAAAATTTTGTTTTAAATTATGCTTACTTTATGAAAATTTTTTTGATTTTGGTTAGGAAAAAATTTTTTAAATTTAAGCTTTCGGAGTATTTTTTTGCAAGTTCTTAATTATTTTTAGTTTTTATGATTGAGTTTAATATATGTCCAATTTCAAAATCAATCATGCTACAATGCTTCAAAAGCTATTGTGTCTTTTAAATGTTTTTTAAATTTAAAATTTTTATTCAAAGCAAAAATTTTAATTTAAAAATGAGACTTTAAAAAAAATAATTAAAAATTAAACTTTATTCACAGGTAAAAATTAAAATATGATTTTTTAATATTCTCAAGGTCTGATAAAATGAATCTCTATGAATTTGAAAATTTCTCCATTGGATAAATTATGCAAGAAAGATTAACCATCTAGAAGTGGAGAGAGGTTCTAGTCTCTCTTAATATAAATTTATTTTAATAATTTTTACGAATTTTAAGAAATTATTGTTTAACAAAAAAAACAATTTCAAGATTGATCAACTGGCTATTGTCCTTTTCAAAGTAAACTGATTAAAGCTTCATTTATTCACAAACATATTAATAAAATACTTTATATAGATACAATGGTTGTATTTGATAAAAAATCATCGCCATCTTTAAAAGATTGTATATTTGCCAAGTTTTTTTTAATTTTGAATGGACAAAATTAACTGTAATTTATAAAAGTTAATTAATTTAAAAAAAGTTCGAATTTAAAATGATTAATTTTTTGAAAATATTTTATTTAATAGGGTCATATAAATTAAACTGATATTATAGCAATTGAGTCAAATTAAACAAATGCTCTTAGAACAATCTCAAAATTTTCTTTTTACCTCTCAAATAGTCAATTACATTCTCACTATAGCTTAGAAACTATTCAGGAAAAATGTAAAAACTTGTCTACTCCAAATGGTACTATTCAAGGTTTTCCTTTCAAATAATTGTTCATATTTCTTATTTTTTCTTACTTTTTTATTATTGATACAAATTGAATTTTTTTCATTAGTTTAATTAGAATTAGATTACTATATCATTAGATTTTTTTGACATTAATTTCTTATTTTAAAAATTAACAATAAATTAATTTAGTATTATTTTCTTATATTCTTTTTTGACAATAAAATATTTTGGAATTATTTTCTTTGAAATTAAATTTTTGACATTAATTTACACAAGACCCTATCAACCATTAAATTAAAGCTTAATTATCTCATTCTCTCGTAACTTCGTAATTTATTTCATATTTAATTTAATTAACTTATTTTATTATTTTTAAAAGAAAGTTGAAAAAAAATAGAATTATAAAAAAAACCTGAATAAAAACAAATAAAACTAAAAATATCAAAAAAATAAAATAATTAAAGGCTTGGCTTCAGAACAACTTTGGAAGTTCTCTTAAAGAAAATCATTATTGCAGTTAACTTAATAAAAAAATGAAAGTTAAAGAAATATTGTAATATTAAAAAATATTAGCAAGCAATCAATATTAAATTCCCAAGCACTTTAAAAAGCTTAGTATTTAAACCGATGAAGAAAAAAAATTTAAGCAGTTGATATTCGATATGAAAAAATTTAAAAAAAAATTTTGAATCAAATTGGCTAAACTTTGTAAAGGAAGGTTCTTTGCAGAACACTAATTACCAACTTTTAGCCTTAATCTCGACTTAATTATTTTTTTTTCTATTCCTTAGGTATTCAGACTGGTGAACAATTAAAATGGCTAATTCCAATAAAGATATATCGAGCTTCCGGCTAATCTGTGCAATTATTTTCTAACAATTTCTTATTTTTCCTGAATCATAAGATATTTAAGCATGCTAAACCTGTTACTCAGTATTTAAATATACTTATTTTTTAATTTTCAAGAAAACTTATCTTTTATTCATTCTTTTTTTCAATATTTAATTTTTTTTTATTTGACTATGAGGCTTAAATCAATAAACAATAATAATAATATTTATTTTTAGTCATTTTAAAAAATTTTTCTTTCATATTTAAACCTTTTTTATCTATTAACTTTATTTTTATTTTAAAATCAAATTTATAATTTAAATTTTATAAATTTTGACCAAACATGAATAACAAATTGTAAACCATTCATAAAATGAGAAATTTTAAAAAAAATAAATAAAAGGTTCTAATAATTTTTGAAGAGTAGAAATTAGGCAACTTTAAAAAATCAAATATTAAATATGATTTTCTGAGAGTCTACATAAAAAGTTTTGGAGATACGATTGTTCGTAGCAATTAAAAAATAAAAATAAAATTTTCAATAATAAATGATTGTGGTGATTTGACATAAGAATCAATGGTAAATTTACGCAAATTCACGTAAAATTACGGAAATTACCGTAAAAAATGGTAATTTTACTATTTTTTGCGTAAAACAAGAATTGTAAAAAATGGTTAATTAACTAAATTTCACGTAAATTTTCGTAAACTCCAAAAATACCAAAAAAATATCAAATTTTGCTGTTTTTCATAAAATTTTGTTAAAAAATATGATTTTGTCTAGCATGAAAATTTTTTTACCAATTTTTTCGTAAAAAATGGTAAAAAAACGAAAAGAATGTAAAAACTAATAAAATATTTATTTATTTGTTTAATCTGTATCGAGCTAATGCTCCTTCAGAATACCGTAAGCGTTACCCTTCCGTAAGCAGACCGTAAGCGAAACGTAAGCAGACCGTAAGCGAAACGTAAGCGTAAGCGTTACGTTTACGCTTACGGTAGCGCTTTGAAAATTTTTTGCATATTTTAGAATAAAAAGCCTAAAAAAAAAAAATTATCAAAAATTTCAGAATTGCCGGCAAGTTTTTCTGTAATATGTCCGTAGTCTTGGACTTTTGAAAAATTAAAAAAAAATTTAAAGTCCGGACTTTTAGACAACTCTGGAAATTTCATACAAAACTTCCAATACAAAAATAAAACATTTTTATAACTTTTGTTCTAAATGTCAAAAATTTGTTTGAAAATCAAAAATATATTTCAAAAAATCATCTATATTTCTTGATACTTTTTCGATGATAAATTTTTCATTTTATACCATACCATCTCTATTGGGCATAAATCTGGTGAATTTGTAGGGGAGTTCACTTTAAAATTACTATGTTTAATAATATTGTTTGAACCAGTTAAGACATGAATTAAGAGAGAATTTCCCGGGTAATCCAAATAAGCTGATTAGATATTATGAAAATAAAGATCTCAAAAACTTACTGCAAATTAAAAGTAATTTTTTATTTAAAATTTTACATGAAAAACATATAATTTTCTTAAATTAATAGTATTAATTTAAGAAAATTTGAAAAAATCAAATTTGAAGACAGATTTTAAATCCTCAGTGTTTGTTTAGTATATATAACTAGAAATAATAATTTTATTCACTTGCTGAAACTAAAAAAATAAATCAAAGAGAGACCCTTAGAAATCGTGTGTATTTTTCCTATGAAAAAAATAGTGCATTAGGTAAAAAAAATTACTGTCGACCATTTCGTCAGTGAAGGTTCGTCTAAATCCACTATTTACGATATTTTACGTCGTTGTGAGTCTAGTGGGAGTGTTTTGGGCAGAAAAGGCCTGGTCAGTCATCCCAAATATTTATTAATAAAGCCAAGTCAACTTTGAGAAAACTTGCTTGATGATTCAATTCTTTGCAAAAATTAGTCAACAATGCGCTCAAGTCAGTGTCTATCAGTTATTGGAAAAAACAAACCATTCCATGCCGAACTGATGCTTAAATTAAAGTCGCTAGATCCAAATGCGCAGTCTTGCATAGAAAATACGGATTTAAGGATGGGATTTTGAACGACCAGAGTTATTTCACCCTATGTCACTCAACTATAAATAGAAATGACATCTATTACTCCGACAACAAACAGCAGACATCAGCTAGCATAAAATATAATAAAAAGTACAAGTTCGAGAAAAAACTTTTAGTTTGGGCTGCTGTATCTGCGAAAGGAATCTCAGAGCCATATATCGTTGAAAGTGGCAATGCAATTAATCACATCGTTTACCAAGATGAATGTCTAAGCTGGATATTGCTTCCCTTCATCAATAAGTATCATTCAGACGAAAATTTAATATTCTGGCCCTATTGAAGATTTTTGGTCAATATTGAAAGGGAAAGTCTACGAGGATGACTGGGAAGCGAAAACACTTCATCAATTGAGGCTCACGATACTAAAATGAAGAAATGATTTAATAGAAAAAAGTTCAAAAATAAATTTTGTAAAGCTTTAAATTTTCTTTCTTTATCACTTGGCCTTAGTCTTAATTTAGGCAAATTTTTAAAAATTTTTTTCCAGAGTGAATATATATTAGATTGATATAATTATACATTGAAAGCTTGAATGTTGAATATTTCAGCATTGATCTCTTCACCACATTTTTTTGAAAAAAAAATTCAAACATTTTTAAACCATTATTAGATTTTTCCATTGGTCAAATCAGATAATCGCTATTCCTTAAATTATAACTCAAATTTCTTTACTCATTTTTCGTTAATTTTTTTCCAATTCTCAGGCGAGATTTTGATAGAATAATGTATAAAATGAGAACCATAACATTTTGCCCAAGAATCTATACTGAAAAGCATTTATAACATATTTTCTAAAAATTCATAAAAATGAGTAAAGATTTCAACTTCAAACATAAACTTTGAAAATTTAAAAATAATAACTTTTAGCTAGTTCATTATTGTCTCTTTTGGAAAATAATTTTAAAGAGTTGAGGAATAATCAAAACAAGGTAGGATAAATGTTTTAGAAAACTGTACCATGGTAGAAGTTCTTAAATAGAAAAGTATTTTTATTCAAAATAATTTCTTTCAGGAATAGTAATATTTCTTTTAGTGAAGATCATACAAAAAGTTTTCGAACAATTTATATCAACTCTATTAAAAAAAAACACGAATAATTTAGAATATTTTTATTTTGTTTAATTGAATGGTGAGAAGAGCTTAAATACTCAGAGCCATATAAAAATAAATTTATAAAACATATAAATAAATGTAAAAAATAATAAAACAATCTTTTATATGACTTTTAAATAATATGTATTTTATCCAGACTTGTTTTTAAGTCACAGTTTTAAGTCTAAGTCACAAAAATTTAAGTCAAAGTTATGACTTGACTTAAATTTTTTTTTTTTTTAAGTCAAAGTCATGACTTAAAAATTTTTTTTTTTTTTTTAAGTCAGGTCAATGACTTGACTTAAATTTTTTTTTTTTTTAAGTCAAAGTCATGACTTGACTTAAATTTTTTTTTTTTTTAAGTCAAAGTCATGACTTGACTTTAATTTTTTTTTTTTTTAAGTCAAAGTCATGACTTAAAATTTTTTTTTTTTTTTTTTAAGTCAAAGTCATGACTTAAAAATTTTTTTTTTTTTTTTTAAGTCAGGTCAATGACTTGACTTAAATTTTTTATTTTTTTAAGTCAAAGTCATGACTTAAAATTTTTTTTTTTTTTTTTAAGTCAAGTCAGTGACTTAAAATTTTTTTTTTTTTTTTTAAGTCAAGTCAGTGACTTAAAATTTTTTTTTTTATTTTTTTAAGTCAAGTCAGTGAATTAAAAATTTTTTTTTTTTTTTTTAAGTCAAGTCAGTGACTTAAAATTTTTTTTTTTATTTTTTTAAGTCAAGTCAGTGAATTAAAAATTTTTTTTTTAGAAACAGGCTAAATAAATTAAGTCAAGTCAATGACTTGACTTGACTTAAGACTTGTGACTTAAAAACAACTCTGATTTTATCAATTGTATTAGCTGCATACATTAAAAAAATAACTACAGACTATTTTTTTTTTACATTCAGCTAGAACTAATAAGAAATTTATATACATATTTGATATAAGGAAAAATTATTTATTTTGAATTAAAATGGCTGAAAATTTTTTCGAAAATATAAACTATTGAACTCAGAAAATATTCAGCTTGTATATAAAAGTTTTATTTAAAAGAAATAATTAATTCACAATCATTAAAAGCTTGATTAATAATGCCAAAAAGTGAAATATATATTGGCAATTTGAACAAGGATGCCACTCAACGAGAACTCGAGAGCGTTTTTAAACGGTATGGAAAAATTCGCAAATGCGAAGTCAAAAATAAAGGATATGGTCCTGTTTATGCCTTCATTGAATTTGATGATGAACTTGATGCTGAGGTACCTAGGAAAATTTTTTTTAAATAAATTTATTTTTCAAATCTTTAAATTATTTTTTTGTAAATCTTTAAATGAATAAATTTAATTTGAATAAAAAGGATGCATTGAATGCTGAAAATGGCCAGGACATGTGTGGCGCGTCAATGGTAGTGGAGTATACGAAGGGCAAAGGAGATCGCAGGGAAAGACGCGATGATCGATTTGGATATGGTCGCAATGGATTTTCAAGATCAGGGGGTCGTGGTGGCAGATCGCTTGAGTGCTATGAATGTGGTGAAAGAGGTCACTTTGCCAGAGATTGTGGTAATAGAAGATATGGACGAAAGAGAGACAGGAGTAGAGATAGAAGTAGGTCTAGAGACCGAAAAAGAGACCGCAGTCATGACCGTAGCCGTGATCGTAGTCGGGATAGAAGCCGTGACAGGAGTCGGGATAGAAGTCGTGACAGGAGTCGGGATGACAGTACAAGACGAAATCGAAGCAAAGACCGGTCTAGAGACAGATCAAGAGAAAAGCGGTAATTAATTAAAAAAAATTATATTCAATATATTTATTTTTATATATTTTTTTTTAAATTAAGATCTCGCAGCAAGACTCACAGTGGCGCTGAATCAAGATCACCAAGTCCTGTCAAACGTTCCAGCGTTAATCGAAGTGAAAATGATTTAGCTAATGTCAATGACATTGAGGAATGATTTTAAAAAAATATTAGTTTAAAATTTTTGTAACATTCTGATTAAGTTTTTAAGTTATAATAAACTTTTTTAATTAAATATTTTTAATTTCTCTTTATTAAGTAAAACAGAATTCAAAATGGACTGAGATATTTGCGACATCTGATTTTTTTTCTATTTGTAAAATCTGACATTTTGTTCTAGGTTAAAATCAATTAACTATATACATTTTTGAAACCTGATATTTAACTATTATTTAGGTTAAATATCGTTATTAATGGTAAATTCTGGATATTAATAGATAGATCTGCTAGGAAAAAATAAAAAAAATAAAAAACTTAAACTTATTAAATTTTTGGAACAAAATGTAAAAAAATATAGTAAAAGAGCATCAATAAAAATAATTAGAAAAAAATAACTTTTTTAATTATCTAATTTATTTTTACCAATTTAGCAAATAAATATTTTTTTAATTCATTACGTTCAATGTTGTTCAAAAATTGTCAAAGCCAAAAAAATATGTCAAATTTTTGGAGTTGAGTTTGGCAAAGATTTGATCAAATTCTTTGTTTACTCATTACTTTACCATTTTGGCATCCATATATGTTCATAAATTCACAATTTTAGCCGGCACATCATTGAAAAACGTCAATGTACCATTCCTTGAACCTCACGATTACTGAGTGAGCTTTATGTGTCAATGCGCCTTCTTGTTGGAAAATCGAAGGATCATTAGGCTCTAAAAAGTAGTTAAACAGATGGTAATAGGTTGTTATCCAAGACGTTGATTAAAAAATAATGATAAATTAAATGCAGGGTCATCTTATCTCACTCAAAAATTTAATTTTAATCACAAAAAGTCAGCTTGAGAGCGGCTTCAGTCAGATAGTAGAATTATCTTATTTTCCTTTCTATCTACTCTTTTTAGCAGACCCACGATCTGTTTTATTAGGAATAGAAACGATTTTTAAGTTTTTTCAAAAGGACATGAGTAGATGGAGAGTATTTAAATTAAGAAATTTAAGAGTACAATTAATTCAAAACCAAAAGATAAGATAAAATTAATCATAAATGTGATAACAGGGGTCTATGTTAAAACAAGCAAATTTTAAAATCTTATTATTAAATTTACATCACTGAAATAGCAGACATTAATAAAAGCATAATCAAAATAACAAAATTAAAAATAAATAATTGAAAAAAAATGTTCAAAAAAAAATATTTTCAAAATAACCTATTTGAAAAAGTGTGGCTTTCTAGTTTTATCAAGTATTTTTATTAAATTAGATAATTTGAATAAATTGCTTTTTATGATTCTGCTCTATATAATCCGAGATAAGGTTCAGAATAAGAAAGCATAATTAAAACTGGTAATGTTTACCGTAGCAAACTTAATTACATCATTGAAATTTACCTATTTCAACGAACAATTTTGGGTTACGAAAAAGACAGAGATAGAAAACTTTATTATAAAAAGAGTGATTATCAATTTTTTTTAGAAGACAATTGTTGGCAAATTAAAGTAACATTAAATTTTTAAATTTTCAAATATTTTTTGTGCAATATTTCAGAAAATTTTTAAAAAACTTCCTAATGAAAATCCAAAAAAAATTTTTCTAAAATATTGCACAAAAATACTTGAAAATATAAAACTATGAAAATGTAAAAATGTAAAATAATTTACGTTTTGTACTATTTTCACACATTACTTAATTGATGATGCTATTTTGAGATTTTTTTTAGGAAGTTATCAATATACAGATATTTTAAAGTTAATTATATTTGAAACATGTGTCACCTGTAACTCTCGATTTCAACAAATCTTTTTTAATTCTCTTTCTATATTATTTTAATTTATTTAAGTTTATTTATATTTTTATGTTTTTTTCTGAAGGAACAGAAAACAAAAAAATAAAAAAATCTTCTGCTTACCATTTCTTCTTTAATTTCTGAAACGTCAACTACCTAAACAAGCAGCACCTTCGATTACTCATTTCAATTTATCATCTAATTGTTTTCTTTATTTTATTTTATTTTATTTTATTTTTAATTTCTATTCTATTTAATCTTTTTTTTTTAATCTAAAGGAGCTTTAGCTTTGCACAGATAAACAAATAAATAATATATTTTTATGCCGATTGTGATTGTGATCCAATCTAGTTGATTTCAACTTTTTATCTAATATAATTAGATATGCCTTTCAAATTTTTGTGGAAAAAAAGTCATTTTAGGAAGTGATGCTTCATTTTTTTAAAATTTGTAATCAATACTCAAGTTTAAAGATGTGTTTAATACTTGAGTCCGCATTAAAATCAAGTTTTTTAAGGTTAATGCGGCATTAAATAAATAATAATAATAATATTCTACTAATAATATTAAAGCTTGAGAATTTTGTGAAAAATAAAAATTATTATTTGAATTTTAAATTTTACATTTACATTTTATTTTTCAAAGAAAAATTGGAAAAATATTAATTTTATTTTTAATTTTTGAAAAAAATAGTTTTAATGCTGCATTAAGCTTAAAAACAAATTATTTCAAGGTATAAAAAAAATTTTGTGAACATGCGGTGTAAGTCACGAAGGTTTTAACATGGAGAGATGGTGTTTGTTGCATGCACCAAAGCTGAGTTTCTGTCTATGACACTGCAATATCGAACAAGGGAAATACGCTATATTTGTATGGTTGAAGCAGTAAAAACTAAATATTTGACTTATCTAATTTAAAAAATTACAGTTTGACTTTTTATTTAGCTTAAGTCAAGTTACTGGCTGACTTGACTTTGACATAAACTTGTACATGACTTTAACTTTTGGACGAGACTGTCTAAAGTCGAAATAAAATTTTAGACCTTTGAGCAAAGCATCAATAATCTAGTTATAAAAAGTGCTCAATTTTAAAATTTATAAAAATTAAACAGATAAAAAATTATATTTTTATTAAATTAATAGCACCTAATGGATAGATAATACATTTTTGACTCGCATTTAGGCATACACAATATTGGACGACGAACCAAAATAAAGAACAAAGATTATTTGAGAAAAAAATTAAAAAATCTACAATAAATTATCATTTATTTTCATTTTAATCTCACTTCCACTCTTCATTTGAGTAATTACACGAGCAAGATTACTTTGACTAGAATTAACTTCTTTAGATTTGGCTCTGAGATGTAGAAAATTCAGCGCATTTTTGGACTGAGACTTTGCTTTTTCGTTTGCCTGAGGTTTATGCGTCAAATTCCACACAGACCTTTTGTGCAGATCGATTAAACTCTTTTGGATAACTTTTGGAATTTTGTGAGGGTCAATCAAATGATTTTCATTGAGAGATTTGTTATTGTACATCAAACGAGAACGTTTCTCAGCCAATCTTGACTTTACATCATTTTGTTTGCTTTTGAAAACATTTTCATTACAGATGGAATTTGATTTGGCCAAATTAGCAGGCATTTTTGTTTTTTTTGTCTCAACTAAAAGCGCTTTTAGCGCTGGCTCTGAGTTCGACTTTACCATACTCAGATTTTGTTTGCACATGTCTGTTCCAGAATTATTGCTGTTGACATTCTTGGCGTTCATACTTTGGCCCATCACTGCTTTGAACTGGGCCAGGCCCAAATATGGTCGGCTCACCTGTCGCGACTGCTGACTTGAGTATATGTTAAAATTTTGATGGTACTTGCGGTATTTTTGGTACTTTTGGAAAGAAATAAGTTCAATGCGACTGGTTTTTGCATTTGTTTCGTCAATGAAGTATAAACTCGGATTGGTGGGCTCGTGGTACCTTTCCAGTATGAAGTTATTGCAAAAAATAGAATTGTTTGTGCCAAATGCGTCGCTTGGATCATTGAATGAATTATTTTCTTTTAGAGAGTTCGGGTAAGGGTTCGTGATTTGAGAGCTGTTGGCTGCGTTGTTTTTGCTCAGAGAATGGCACGATTGGGTCTCCATGCTTTGGTTGACATTTTTGATATTCATGTTGGGCATATCGGCCCGCTCTATAGTGTTTATTTTCTCGTACCGTTTGTAGCAAAAAAATATCGAGATCATCCACAAAACAAGAACAAAAAGAAGTACCAAGACCTCTGGTATGCTCATAACATAATACATTTTATGCAAGCACTAAAAGCAGCATTATAAGTGGAAATTCGTTGCTTTTTTTTTATTTTTATTAGATCTAAATAAAGGAATATGTTTTAATGTTAGCAAAAAGTTTTTTTGAAAACAAAAATACTTAGATAAAAAGTAATTACCAGGATTTTGTTTTTTTTTCAGCTTGATTTTTCGAGTATAGCTCTTAATTAAATCGAGTATTTTTTAATAATTGCCGAAATAACTATTGATCTTTAGTGATTTTCAAATATTAAAGCCATTAATAAAACACAATTTCTAATTTAGTGCAAATATTTGTTTTTTAGGTCTCTTATGAACGGCTTCATATCTAGTTTATGATATAACTTTAAAAATTTATTAATAAAATAAATTAATATCATAAATATTTCATTTAAATTGGAAATTTTGAAATGTTTTACACTTGTCTAAATTTATAAAACACGATAAAATTTTATTAAGATTTCTACTGAAATTTATCTCAATTTTTTCCTATTCAGATAAAACCCTCAATCCGGCTAGGAAAATCACCCTTGAACTTTCCATTTATTAAGTCTCCTTAAGATATCATTTTTTTAATCCTTAACTTAAGTTTTTTTTTGCCAAAAATATTTAAAAATTGCAAAAAATTAGAATTTCAAATGAAAATTTTTTTAAGCAAAAAAATCAATTTTTAAATTTAATCTTTACCCCGACAAATAAAAAGTTGTTTGCTTTAAACATAAAAATTTTTATTCAAAATTAATGGTTTTTAGTATTTACAGAAAAATTTTGACTAGCGTAAATACTGATAATGATGTCATTGTATTATTTTTATTATTCTAAATACTAGACACCAACAATTGCAAAAGTACTAAATGCATTTTAAGCCCTAAATACTTATAAAAAAGCTATTTTCTATGAAATAAATAATTATTTATTTTTAAGTCCTTAAACTAAATTGTTATTGAATTTTCATTTTTTTACTATATTAAATATTGCTAAATTGTTGCTAGAGAAATTTTATTTATTCCAAATTTAAATTTAATTTGTTATATTTCTTTACAAAATTAATTATATATCTGAATTTTTTTGTGTACTAAAATTACATTTCTATAATAAACATCGTTCAGACGTGAATGAGATTTTATCACATTTAAGCACTTGATGTGGCTAGTTTTACACAAAAATTAAACCCAAAAAACCCTTTTATTTATTTGGAGACAAATTAGAGATGTATAACAAATTGTTGTTTATGAAAATCTATTTTTGTTTCTTAAAAAGTTATTTTGCAAAATTAAAAAGATAAATTTCAGAGCCTTTTATTTATTCTTATGTAATAAAAATATTTTCTTTATTAGCTGTGTTAAATCGGCTAAGAAGCCAAAATTATAACTGCAACTTTGAAATTTTTCAAATAAAGTCTTCTTTTTTTAAATTAAGAATTTTATTTTGCTTATTATTACTTTTACACTTTTTTTTAAAACTAATAAAGATTTAGTGGTTCGAAAAAATTAAACGAATATCAATAGCAAATTAAGCTAGAAATCAAGGAAATCTCATTCCTCTGGGATATATTTACTAGTTATAATTTTGCAAGTCAAATCAAGATTTCTTGCAAAAAATCAAAATAATCATTAAAAAATTAATCGAAAAAGTATCGAGTTAATTTTTTTACATAATGCAGATAAAATTGATATTTTACAATTTTTTTTTGATTCAGTTTTTTGAAAAAGGTCCCCTCAGGCTGAGGAATTTTTATTACTAAATATAGATTCAATTTAATTTTCTCGTAACATCTTGTTAAATGTCGCAAGAGAATTAAATAAAATTTTTTAAATAATCATTATCTATTAGTCCCAAATTCTTGATGGTCTAAAATATTTATTAAAATTGTAATTCAACTAATACATTATGTTGAGACACGAGAATTTTTTACTCATAATCCGAAATAATCAGATAATCTTTAAAATATTGAATGTAGTTTTGAATTATTGATCGAGAAATATTTTCTTAAATAAGTTCCGTAAAATCTACTTTTTTAACTGACATTTTCTCTAAAAATTAATATTTTTAATATTAGCTGATCGGATTCCTCAATTTAAGTGAAAATTAAATATTTTTTACAATTTTATTTAAAAATTTAAAAATTTTAAAACCACATTGAAATTTAAATAATGTATCAAACACTAAAGCGTGATTAATTGAAATATTCATTAATTAAAAAAAAGCTGATTAAGTTTCGATTTAAATTTATCCTGTTAAATTTTATTTTATTTATTACAATTATTTTCTTTTAATCTGATCATGACAAGCTTGATTATAATTGTGAAATGAAACGAAAAGTTATATCAATTTCTTTACACTAGTTTAAAATGATATTTCATAGTCGGAGCCGATGCACTCTATTTACGCAGCATTAAAAAAAAATAAAAAAATCAATTTTTTAATTTTTTTATTAAACCCACTGTAATATAAAATCGATTTTCAAGTTTTCTAAACTTAGTATCTTAATTTAATAAATTGATTTTCTTAGTTCAAATAAGGCAAAATTGGCTCATTTTTAACTAAAATTTTAAGTAAAAAGTTTAGACCTAACTTAATTCAGAAATTCTAGAACCAAATTTTAGGAAAAAAATAACTTTTTGGGCTGAATTTTTAGATTAAAATCTCGCGTTTCAAAATTAATTAAAACAGAGCATCGATGTACAAAAAAGTTTAAATGATGAAAAAATTTGAATGTGTTTTATGATGCTACTAGTCAAACCAAATTAAGATTAGATCATTTCATTCGTAAATCATTGATGAATCGATTGTTACTTAAATATTTTCAAAAAACCAATTCAACATAAAGGTAGATCTTATTTTTTTACCAGATAAAAAAATCTGGAATATTTTTAACATATCAAAATTAGGTTTATTTTTATCTCCTTGGATTATTAGAAGTAATAGAAAAGGAGGTATTGAATTATATAGCAGCGTGCTAGGAGGCGCTTAACCGTTTATGGCTATTGCAGTCTCTATAAAAACATTTTAAATACGAGCTTTGAAACTGTTAAATTTTTTGTTGATACCATTTCCTTGGACAATTTATTCCCCTGTTAAATTTAGCATTTTAAAAAGACTAAAAAAAATGGAACAAAAACGATTTTAACTTGATAAAGTTTCAGTCAAGATTTTATGACAGAATTTTAAGCAAAATTTTTAAACCTTTCAATCAAAAAAATAACTTTTAAAGTTATTAAATGTTGACAAGTTTTGTAGAACCATGAAATAACACAATAAGCCGAAAAACTAAACTTAAACAAAATTCCTTTTGATTTAAATTTTTTTTTGGTGTGAAATTGATATTAATTAAATTGAATAAAAATTTATCTAATGAATTTTAAAAAAATTTAGCACCCAAATTTTCTGTAGATAAATTAAAAAAAACACTTTAATACAAGCACAAGTCAGATTTAATCTGTCTGTTTAAATATTGAAAAAATTTGAAATTTAAGATAAATTTATTTATTTTTCCTTGTAAAAATATTGATTTTATAAATGTAATTATTATCATAATCTGTTTCCAAATGATTTTGATTTCCAATATTGCTTTGCGTTGTCAGCAAAAAAACTTATCAATACATTGCCGAAATATCCCTTTGTTTACTCTAATGCAATTTACAACTTAAATTAAATAAATTCGGAATCTTTTCATTTAAAAACTTATAAAATCGATAAAAAAATGGTTAAAAAAATTTTTTAAATCAGAGAACTGACTAAATTAAACCCTAGAAACTGCCTTTTTTTTACATCGAAAATTATTAGCTTCTATGCAAAAATAAAATCTAAATTTAATCTTGTTAAAATAGTGTATATATCATTAATAAATTTGTCTTTTCTTTATATGGTATAAATCGATATCATATTTCATGTTAATAAAACCTCGTCTTGTTCAGATAAAAAAGTGTTGATTTTGTGAGGAGAACTATGATAAAACAACTACGTTTATAGATTTAACCAGAAAATTACTTACAGAAAATATCTTACGTTCGGAAGAAATGAGCATGTTTCAAGTCTTTCTAATTGTATGAAGCTTATTAGAGAGCTAATTGAAAAATTAAATATACGGATAGATTCTGCACTAATGTGCTTTTGGATGACAGTAATTTTGTGTAAATTTAGAAGATAATCAACAAAAAAGCTCAATAATGCAAGAATGTGTTGCTTGAAATTCTTGAACAGATGGTTTGTATTGTATTCCAAGTTCATAGAAAAAATATTAATGGAATTTTAATTTATGGAAAAGGATAATTTTTTATTTAAAAAGCTTTGTGTTTCGTAATCAAATTCCAGTTCCTTTAGAAGGAAATAAAAATTTTTAAGACTCGAAATTTGCGTGTAAAAATAATAAGTTAATATTAAATGGATTTGGAAGCACATTTAGAGAACATATGAATTTTTAAAATATTTAAATAAAAATAAACTCTAATTTAATCTATTGATTGAATTTTTATCTAATATATGTGAAAGTGATAAGTTATCAAATTTTGAATGAAAAAATTCTTTTTCCTAATCTTGACGCAACTAATGCACAACATAATCGCAATTAAATTCGAGGAATACCGAGTAAAATTTTAATTAATTTTTTTTTTTGCTTAGATCTCTTATTTAAACATAGAAAAAAAAATTTATTTTGAAAATTTTAATCGTTTTTATGATCATCTAAAAAAAAATATCGATAAAAAATGAAGAAATCATTTTTTTTAATGAAATTCTGAATCGATACTTTATTAGAAATGGTAACTTATCGTACTATACGTAATTTTTATCTATTCTTAACACTAGTTGTAATGGACTGATATATTTTTGAAAAAACTTTCGATCAGTAAAGGATAAAATCATAAAAAATTTTATCTTAGAAATTATAATTTAGAAATTATTCAATAAAAACAAAATGAAATTTTTTTAGCCATTTTTAAGTAAAAAAATATTTTAAAAATCAATTATTTAAATATATTTTTTTAAATAATAAAATAAGAAATCTGAAAAAATTACTACATCACTTTGCAGCTAAAATCATGTTTTTATTGATTACGAAACTTAACCAACCCACTAATCTAGATTAAACTATATAAAATTTTTGAATCTTTGGACATACAAATTTGACAAATAATAAAAAATATGATGTCAATTTTTTAAATAAATTGTTAATGATTTCAAAAGATTTTTCTAAATTTTTGTTCCTTAAAAAATTAAAATCTACCAAAGAGGCAAAATTATTTTATTTAAGATCTAAAAAATTGAATTAAAAATTGTTGAAGCTAAAATTATTTTGACAAAATATTCCATTTATTTTTAAATTTTTCAACCAAAATATCCAAAAATATAAGAAAAAAGACAAATTCTGTAGAAAAATTTTTGGTTGAATTTTTAAAAAGGTAAGCTTGTCTGGACTGTAAATTTTGTCGTTTAAGATAAAAACTAATTATTTTTAGACCAATTTTACCTTAAATTTAACAAAAATTATCTTTAAATGCTGATTCATTTATTTTTTGTAATGAAGAATCAAGCAAAAACTACCGAAAACATTTTGAATCCAATTAAGTAAAAAATCAAATAATTTAGAATTCGTATTATGTCTGGTCTTAAAAAATGTAAATTTCGTGTTTTTTTTTATTATGCAAAAATTGAATCCTAAAAATTCTTTTAATTTTTTGTTTAATTTTTTTCTATCAATCACAGAATTCCAATACTCTTACATGATCTTCATTAGCATCTTACTAGGTCTAACTTTTTAGTTAATTTTTTTTAATTAAAAGTTTGTAAAAATCAATCAATCCGGGTTACAAAAAAAAGCAAAAAGAAAAATTTCTAGATTTTATTTAATTTCTACATCAAAACAACAACAATAAACATGAAAAAATAATTTAATTAAGAAATGCTTCTTTGGGTATATTGTCCCTGTGTTCCATAAAAATTTTGGCTGCTTGTTCAAAATTCCATTGAGCATGTTCGAGACAACTAAAAAATTAATTTATTAAAAACATATTTTATTGAAATATTATATAATACTATTTGGACCATTCCAAGTTTAATTTTGATTCGATTGAGAATTTTTGTATCATCATTGTTTTCTCGTCGTTAAAATTGTTTAACGATGTAGATGGCTGCGGAGACTCCTGCGCAGAATTGACAGGTCTCTGATTTTGTTGGAAATATTTCTTTACAAAAATAGATAATTCGAAAAATTTTTTGTCTTATTCTAGAATTACTTTATATTGTTGTTCAGTTATATTGCTTATCACATACTGATCATTTATAATTGTCATTCTAATAATATTAATTTAAAATTTTTTTTAAAGTATTTAGATTATTTACTGAATCTCGGGGTCTGGCACACACACAAATGATCTGGAAAAGCTTCTCAATGGTCTTACTTTGTCTGTAGGCTGTCCTTCTTTGAATACACCTGTCAAGCTAAACCCAATCATATTTGACTGAAAAAATAAAATATATAAGAATTATTTTTATTATTAATGATGTTTGGTTTTCATTTAATCCCGAAATTGCTAAGATCATTGCGAATAATTGGTGATAATTTTTGTTTTTTCAATTCATATAAAATCAAGAATTAAATTTTAAATTTTGATAAACAATTTTTGACTTTTATTAATTTTTTATTGAATTAATTTAAATATCAAATTTTTTAATCTGTTATGAGGCTTTCCGTACAACTAGTACAATTAGTAATTTTCCTAAATAAATTAAAAAATTAATTTAAAGTTTGGATTTAAAAAAAAGAATTAAAAAATAAAAATAAATTATTTTTTGAAAATTATCACAAAAATTTGGAATATTTTTTTTATTTTTAATAAGAATATTTTTTTTGAAATTTCTAAATAAATTAAAAAAGTCATTTTTTCACAAATATATTATAAAAAATAAAAGTTAATTTTTTTTTGCTCAATTAAATTAGAAATAATCAAATATGCAAAAAAATGTCCGCGCCATTTTAAAATAATTGTTTAAATCAATCGGGAAAATAATCAAGCAAAGATATTTTTTACAAAAAAGACACGAAAAGAGAACTCGTTATATGAGATTACTTTTGAGTGAAGCTTCATATCCTAAAATCTCTCATTCTCAGCTTCATTTTGATAAAAGTTCTCTATTAATCTCTTACTTATTAAATAGAAAATTCGTACCATCAATGTTTGATA
This sequence comes from Brachionus paranguensis, assembly GCA_016802215.1. Classification (NCBI taxonomy): domain Eukaryota; kingdom Metazoa; phylum Rotifera; class Eurotatoria; order Ploima; family Brachionidae; genus Brachionus; species Brachionus paranguensis. Next base: position 2,242,921 of record JAESIX010000009.1, on the reverse strand, counting down.
AAATTTTTTCACTTCACTTTAACAATATATCTAACAATCGACTTTAACCTTCTTAAATTCAACATTTAGCGGTATCAACACTCAATTTTTAAGATAGAATCATGATGAAAGCGTGTTATTTTATCTACGCGATTTTTAGTACTAAAAATTAACCGTCTGAAATGATAAATGGGTTTAGAATAGGAACAGATATCTTTCAAAACGACAATCTTAGAAACATCTCCTAAAAACCACTGGTTATGGATTTTTTTCTATGATTTTAAATGAATTTATTTTCGATCACTTGAAGTTTTAGTTAAACATTCAAATCAAGGATTAAGAAACAAAGAATTACTATTCATTTTTATTCTTTTTAGGTTTTTTATTTAATGACATAAAAAATCTCATTAATTGAATGGTAATTGAATTCTAAAATATGAAGCTGTGTAAAAAGACAATTTTAAAAAATTTCATATTATTAAGCGAAATTCAAGAGCAAACATTTTTTATATTTTCAATTCGGTTTTATTTTTGTCAGAAATTCTCCACAAACGATTTTATTTAGTTTTTTTTTAAATACGTTTTTTCCTTTTATTAATTAGATTTTTTTAATTTTTTATTTAATTATAGGAAAAAAATTAAACAAATTAGATTTTTATTTTTTAAATAAAGATGAATCATTTGGTTTAAATAAAATCTTAACTTGAAAAAATTTATCAAAATCTTATTTGGACGATGGCTTTTGACGAATAAAAAAAAAACTATAGAATAGAGAAAAACTTTATAGAATAAGAAAATAAAATGTAGCATAAATTTATTTATTTTTTTTAAGTATAACATTTGCAACTATAGAATAAAAAATTTGCAGTAAATCTTTGCTATTATTTTTTCTAAAATTACTAAAAAAAAATTAAAAATGCCAAAAAAAAAGTTAGAATGGAATAAAGTTAAGGTATTTACCAATAATACTGAACTTGAAACTTGTTAAGCCTCAGGTGGATCTTGTTGAGCCTCATATTGATGTTGTGGACCCACAAGCGAGTGCTGAAAATGGGGCTAAAGGAAAAAGAGGTCGAGGACTTCCAAGAAAAAGGAAAGTTGACGATGAGGTAGCTGATTTAAATAAACAAGCAAAAAAGAAACTAGGTCGTCCACTTAAGGTAAGAACCGCTTTAGAATTTGATTGATTTTTTTTATTCTTTAATGTACGAAAATATTCTAAGAGATGTTTTATTTTATAGTTCAAATTTAATTGACTTTTTAAGGTTCGCGCGTAGAATTTGCATAAACCGACTTTAAAATATTAATCTGCATAGTTGAAAACTCAGAAAATCCAGTTTTTTAGGGGGTCAAAAAAAAATTTTTTTTGACCCCCCCTAAAAAACTGGTCCAAAGATTTGAAAAAAAATAAAAGTTGCTTGTCTTCAAGTCAAAATATCTCAGGTATTCATAGTCATAACTCATTTAATATGCACAAAATCTGAAAGCTCATAATCTCTTCTACAAAATGGTATATTTATTTTGTATTCTTTCATAACAATTTACCATTTTGACCAAAGATGGTAAAAACATAAAATTTTTCCAGTTTTTTTGGATCTTGTCCGAGGTTTACCCCCCAACCCTTACTTTTTGTACAGATTCTGAAACTAGAGGAAATTCTGAACAAAATGTTGGGACCACTTTTTTTATTTTTTTATTATTAAGCAAAATAAAATTGCTAAAAATAAGTGTAAAATCAAAAAAAAAGAATTAAATTGTTTTATTTTGAAAAAAATTCTCCAAGTGTATGAACAAATTAAAACTTAACTTTTTTTTTGAAATATGAATTTTTTTTTCTTGAATAAATTTTGAGATGTGTAAAAAACCGACCGAGTTGCGAAACTTTTATCAAATTTTGAAAATAATTCCATCCAAAATTCAATTAAATCGAATGAAAAGAATTCAAGAAAAGAAAACAATCAAAGTTTAAATAATACAACATCGAACGAAGATTGTTCCGTTGAGGATTTGAAAATGCTGAGGATATTGCCTCAGTAGATACAAAACTTATTTCAGAAATAATCCCTTCCAATACAAAAATTAAATTTTTAATAAAAAAAAATGAATTTTGTTCTACAGATTTTTCTGCTAGTTTTAAAAGGTGAAACAAAAAATGTTTTATTTGACAGTCTAGTTTAAAAAAATTTAAAGAATTATTTGGCAATAAATTGATAACTTTTGACCAAATTGTATGTTAATTTAGAATTGAAAATTAAATTTTTCGCAAAACTTAATTTTCTATTAAATTAAAAAAGAGACAAAACATGCAAGTTGTAGTTTTTTACAATTATAACCACCAAATCTAAAATTATTTAATCTAGACATAAATTATTTTTTATTTAAACTTCCAATACAAAAATAAAATAATTATATAACTTTGTTCTAAATGTCAAAAACTTGTTTTGTAAGTGAAACAACTATTATTTCACCTTCTGTGGAAATCTGCAAAATCTGTGCGAATTCTGCAAAATCTGTGCAAATTCTGCAAAATTGCACTCCATTTAAAAATATTACAAATAAAACGCAATTAATATGCACAGATTTTGCAGATTTTTAAGACTACATACAAATTACAGAAAAATTTGCCGGCAATTCTGAAATTTTTGATAATTTTTTTTTTAGGTTTTTTATTCTAAAATATGCAAAAAATTTTCAAAGTAAATAGTTTTCATGTATTTTTAATGAAAACTAATGTTAAGTTTATTTTGAAAAACAAAAATTTTAAGTCTTTGACTTGGACTTTAAAAAAAAAATCAAAAGTCCGAACTTGGACTTGAGACTTTTAAACAACTCTGGAAATTTTACAATGCCTTTAATCTTTTATCGATGACATAATTTTAACATTTAAATAAATTTACAAATTGCAAAAAAAATTCCAATTAGAATAGACCATAGAGACAAATAAAAATAAATGTCAAAATATTGATATTTTTGACCATCAATATTTCCTGTGCTAATTAAAATTAATTTTTTTCATTCAATTAAGTGAGACATTTTTCATTTCATTTTGTTTCATTATCCAAGTTTACAAAAGCCCAATTTTTTCTAGTAAAAATAATGACCAAGAATTTTATTTTTGTAATTTTTGGAAGGTTTGTATGAAAATTCACAATGGCAATTTATAATCAAAAAAAAAAAAAATTTCCAAATAAAAAAAATCGAAAACAGAAAAATTTAAAATTAAATACGAGTGGAACATGTTACCAGTTGAAGTTGCAAACGCAAAATCCAAAAATGAATTTAAAAACAAACTGGATATATATTTGAAACTAAAATAATTAATTTTTTCTATTAACATATTTTATCATTATTAAGGTTATGTTAAAACCAGACAGCTACCATAGCAAGGCACTTATCGCATTGCTCCGCAGTTAGTCTGCTGTAGCTAATTATTATTATTATTATTAAATAATTTATTATTTACTTACCGAAAAATAGCAACAATCGAGTCTAAATGAGGCCGGATCGTGTTCAGTGGGAGGTAGCTTTGTGATCAAATTGACAGTGTCTATTTTTCCGTGATGCAGCAGCCTGGACCGTTTCTCTTCATGATACCCTAAACAAAAAAAATAAATTTCCTCTATTTGTTGTCACTTAATTCAAACAGACCTTCTCGTCCCACCAATCGTCTAAGGTTACGATTGTCCCGGTAGTAGGCGTCCTCGAACCTAAACGACCGGTACGACCGCTGACTATTCATGTTCAGACACAGCGAAAAAGTGACCTTAGAGTTGTATGCAGAAAGAAGACCCTCGCGATTACAGTCATAGCAGCTAAAGTATCTTAATCAAAACAATTACCCCAAACTTAGAAAAAAATTTTTTTTTTTTTTATTGCCAAATTTTACTTTTGTACATAACCAACTATGATGTTAAAGACGTCGTCAGGCACGCCACCGAGTTTACAGTGCGGCCTGGACTCTAACAGAGCCTTTCTGATCTCCTGATCCGTGTCGCCTATGCTCAATTTTGTGTTAGCAAGACCCTTAAAGTTCAATCACTCAGCCTAAGCTCATACTAGACCTAGTTAAATTTACCATGTCCTTTAAATTTTCGAGCACCCGATTCCTATTCCTTTGAACAAATTAAATAAGTCCTAATTAGAAAAAAAGCACAAGCTATTTTGGCTTCGACAATTTTCAAACTAGACCAAGTCAAAGCAAATATTTGGATTTAGACTAGACTGTTCCAATAGTGGGCTGCCAACCCTCGCCATTATCATAAATTATTCATTGAGGTCAAAGGTCGATTGACTCCACGAAGCTGAACGCTTCTGGTGCAGCCACGTTAGATCATGAGCTAACAAGGTCCAATCCTCATGGATGACCTGGTATCTTGAATCGGAAGTCCGTTCACCGGACTAGTGTGGTTCGATTTTGTATCGAAGCTGCTCAGGCAGCGGTCAAGATACTGGCTGGGAGTCAAGACCTGGGTTTGGCCGAGCCTCATGGCAGGTCCAGTCAAAGCTAACTATTTGACTTGACTCGTCTTTTTTGAAAATTCCAAAGCTGAATAGCTTGGCTTTTGGTGCCTATTCACAACACTAACTTGCTTAAAGGAGTCTGTTCGTTTGATCGGGAGTCTCCTATAAAGTCTATTTGACTAGCTTAAATTTAATGTGTTTAGACTTGGAGTAAAAAAAAAAGAAATGTGAGTTGGGTGGATTTTTACGTTTGAGGACTATTTTTCGACTATTTTTATTTTTATTTGACCATTTATGGCTAACACCCTTGTTGTTATTTGATTGGTAGTTGTTTTCGTTTGAGTTGTTTTTGTGGAATTTTTCTGAAATAAATTGTTAGTGTTGAAGAAGTGGATGAGGTGGATTTTTGGGTTGCCTTACTGTTTCGGTTTCGTCTGGGCATTTTTGGATGATAATGCGTTCAAGTTATAGAGTGATATTTAGTATAAAAATGGGAAATATTTATACGTGTTCAATCGCGGTATTTGATAAACATAAAAATAATTTGCTTAGAATAATTATATTTGCGCATTTTTATTTTGTGATAATTGCATAATTAAATTAACAAAAGCTTGGCTTGATGAGTGTTCCAATAGTCGACTCTCTGCACTTTATCAAAATAGCTCTGTTCAAGAAAGCTTGTTTACTATTATTATTTAATTAACTGAACCTCATAATTGACTTAAATACAGAGTTTTTTAAAAGTCTAATTTACAAGCTAATTAGAACTAATCTACCTCCTTATATTATTTATTGGATAAGATCAAAAATTAAACTTTCTAGCATAGAAACTTTTTTGTCTTTTAACTTCAACAAACTGTTTTTAATTTAATTTTCTTTTTATTACTTGGACTTATTTGTCCTTTTTTAATATTTTTATTTGATTATTTTTTTTTTTTTTTTTTTTATCTTATTTAACCTTATTTTAATCTTAATTTTTTTTTTTTTTTTATATATATATTTTTATTCTGAAGGAGCATTAGCTCGGTACAGATAAACAAACAAATAAATAAGATCGTTTTTACATTTAAGATCTTTAAGATTTTATTAGCTATAATCGCTAATTATTTAATCAATATCTGTCAATATTTTTATTTTTTTTATGTATTTTATTCAAATTTGTAATTTTTTTTATTTATTTTTCCAATCGCTAGGCTGAAAAGAAGGACTTAGTTCCATTCTGTGTGGCCTGAGGTTTACCTCAAATTATCTATTAAATAAATAAATAAATCTTTAAGATTCCTCTTTTTTTCATGAAGCTTCAACTATGTGAACTTCTGTCACATGTAACAACCTATTTCAATATATGTCTTTTAAACTTTCTTTACATTTTTTTTTTAGCTGATTTACTTTATTTTTATTTTATCTTATTTACTTTATTTTTATTTTATCTTATTTCATTTACTCTATTTTTTTTATACTTTATTTTGAAGAAGCTCTAGCTCGGTACAGAAAACAAATAAATAAATAAATAATATAAATGGTCATTTAAGTGATCGATACTCAATAAAAGCAGGAGTTCCACAAGAGTCAGTAATTAGTCCACTTTTTTTCAGCATTTTGATAAATGACATTCCAAAAAGAAACAAAACAAACTGTCAACACTCTCTTCTTTTTGCAGATGATTTGGCTACTTTTTTTATTTTCAAAAAGATAGGAAATCTTGAAAACATGATCAATAAGTACCTTAAAGAAGTTGAAAATGGCTTTTCAAATGGAAAATGAAAATTTCTCTTGAAAAGTCATGTACATGATCTTTGAGAAAAATCAATCTTGTCCTTAAAATTAATGGTAACAATTTAAATAATTAGGAAAAAGTCAAATTCCTAGGCATCACACCAGACTCAAAACTTACTTTAAGTCCAATGGTGGATGAATTAAAGAACTTTAGATGCAACAAAGCTAAACTAAGAACAGAACAAAGTCCAGCCGGATTTTACTTGCTATTTAATTGTCACAATGAAGAAGCAATTCTAATTAAATGAAATAATAATTATTTTTACTGATCATCTATTTATTTTTTATTGGTGTTTTATTTGTAATTTACTTTTCATTTTTATTTTTATGTACTGATCATTTTATAAAAATACTGATCAAAAAATAAAAAAATACTGATAATTTAATGAATTCCCATTTAACTCTAAAAATTGACCTTGGAAAAATTTAATACATCATTTTCATTTTTTTATTTTGTTTTTACATTTTAGATTTTAATTTTTCAATCTGAAGGAGCATTAGTTAGAAAAAAATAATATTAGTATTCAAATCTTTAGTATCGGCCATGAATTACTTCAATTTTTCTTTTAAAATAAATTATTTTGTTTTTTTATTTTTTTAAATATAAAGATCATACTTTAAAACTATGTATTTGAGTAATATAACCAACCCTAAGTTTGAAAATTTTTTTATTTAAGTCAGTTCAATATAAAAAAAATAATTATTTTTTAAATTAAATATAAAATAAAACAATTAAAGATGAAATCTATAGAATGTTAAATTTTTCATGAGAAATAACCACATGAATAATAATCTTAAATAATCTTAAATGCATGGAGTAAGCGCTTTACTTGTTTTTTCTATTCGATTTCGATTATTATTTTGAAAAAAAAATATTAGATTTTTTTAATGTAATAAGTCTTTATTTTTGAAATCTCGAACTCTTCAACCAATTCACATATTAAATGCCTGAAGCCAAGTGAAAAGAAAAATTTTAAGTCATCATGGTCTTCTGTTATATTCAGACTTGTAAACAGATTAAAATTTTGTTTAAAAATTCATTATTATATTCTTAGTCAATTGAATTAAATTTGCTTGTTTTATAATTAATAACAAGCTTTATTAAAAAATAAAATAAAAGAAAATAATTTTATTTAATTTAATTAAGAAAATACAGCAAAAAATTGTTTTATGGATCATTTTTAGATATTCAATTATTTAAAAAATTTTATTTGAATTATTATTTATTTGATTTATTTATTTGTCTTTATGGATCATTTTTAGATATTCAATTATTTAAAAAATTTTATTTGAATTATTATTTATTTGATTTATTTATTTGTCTTTATGTGCCAAGCTTAAAATACCATTTAAAGAGTTAAAATAGCAAAAAAAATTTTTAAAAAAATTTTATTAATTTTTTTTATAAAACAAGTTAAATTTAAATTAAAAAAAAACTGATTTCAAAGTATTAAACCATTTGAGAAAGCTTTGGACACTCTGGATGATAGAAATTTCTAGGATGAACATAGCCATCCTGACGGTTCCTTTAAAAAATAATTAAAAATAATATTTTAAAACTGAAAATCTCTTACGCCCATTCGGATTTTAAATAAGCGCAAACTTCTTCAACATGCTTAGATGAAGTTGATTTTTCAACCTGAAAAGTTAAAAATGAATACAAATCACTGAAAACTTCGAATTTAATCCGGCTATTTGCGCCGGGTGGATCTGCTGTCAACACTTCACAAACTTTTGACATTGTTTCAGTCAAGTCCTTAGTTTAAAATAAAATTTATAATTTTTCTATATTTTTTTTCTTAATCATTACTTTACTGATAGTTGAACAACTGATCGCAATGAATTTGAGCCATTCAGCCTCTTGCTGAAAGTTGCCCAATTGATTTATTATTTTTAGCTTTTCAATTGGCAAATTCAGTGCTTTCCATTTTTCCTCAATTGATTTTAATGGAACCACGCTTTGTGGACCAAGCTAAAAAATGTTTAAAAATAAAAATCTTTAAAATAAACAAATCCAACCTGCTTGTGAAGAACTTTTATCAAGCCAATGGTAAGTCCCGAATCAGTCTTTTGTGTGGCTAATGGTATTTCCAGCCTTTCTTTAACAGGTGGAATTTGATTGTTGGCCAGACAACGAAAATATCTTTTAAATTTTAACTTAAAAAAAAACCTCAAAATAATTAATTATTTTACTTGGCACTCCAAGTTAACAAGTCGGACGGCTGAGTGCGAATGGCAGCTTTGGTGAAATTTTTCAATATATCAGGAAGTTCAGCTGGGATGGGTATTTGTTCCGAGCAGTAGTATGGTTCGTCTGGATGCGGCATTGTTGTAAAAAATTTTCAAATAAATTTTTAATTTCTATAAATGCACAACCATTATCAAAAACACCGATTTATGGTTTCTATGACAACATGATAATTTTTCCATAACAACGTGTTGTAAATTTTTAAGTTATTTTTTTCAAATTTTAATAATTATATTCAAATTTACAATTGATTTGTTTTGATCGGAAAATTTGGAAATAAGATTCCGTGATGCAGAAAAGTACGAATACCGTTCGATCTCAGAATGGTCTAATGACGACCAATACCAGAACCATGCGCAACCACAGAACAGCTACAAGTAACCGCACAGCCGGGTTTTCGTCCTCAGGCCAAACTTCAAGTGCTCAAAAAGCTTTGGATAGACATCGACCAAGAGTGATAAATAAATTATTTCTTGTTTGATTATTTGAAAATTTTTTTTCAGATATATGATGATGATAATGTGGACGTGACCCCTAAGCCTTTACATGAACAAGACGCTGGCTCAAAAATCAGACATGGCAGTGCTCTGTTCCACAGCATTGAGGGAACTTCAACAGTAAAAAAATGTTTTAATAAAAAAATTTTATTTTTAAAACTTATTTAATAACAAAGCCTACTGATGTTTTGTCTAATGGATCAGTTTTAAACAATACCAATGCAATTTTGACAACAGCTCAATCTTTTGGTGCTTTTCCTGAAAATTCGACCCAGGTCTCCAGTGAATCGAATCAAATTCAGGCTAATGATTCAGAGCATGATGGGTCTTCACATGAAAAGGAATTATCTGCTTTGTTTTATGTTTCAACCGAGCCAAAAAAGAAGACAGATCATCACACTGAAATAATATCACTAAGCGAGACTCAGACCTTTACTCTAATCGACGTGAAGGCAGTTTGTGTGTCAAATGAAGACCAGGAAGTTGAATTGATAAAGCAAAAAAATCAACTCTATAATGAAGCAAGTCTATTTAAATTATCAAATTTTCTTAATTTTAATGTGATTTTTTTAGATGTGCAAAAATAAAATAGGAAATGATTCTTATGCGGATAGAGGTATTAATACGTTCAATGATTTACCTAAAACAAAATGTACTCAAACTGACAAACTTGTCATCAACGTAGATTTTTAAAAAATTTATTTTCTAAAAAAAACTTTATTTATTTTTTTAATATAGGAAAAAGGAGTTTCATGCAGTACCTGGGATATGTATGATTCATTTAATCTAGAAGACAGTAAAACCAAAAATAACCAAAATGTAGCTTCAACAAGTGACACGCGTAGTGTTTCATCAGCTCAAAAAGATAATTCCAATTTCCAAAAAACTGACACTATTGCAAGTAAGTTAAACATTTATAAATAAATTTTAATTTTATGACCTAAAATTTTGATTTAAATCAAAATAAAAAGTTTTTCCTTCGATCTTTAGCTGTTGTAATATTTAATCATCAAAAAAAACAATTAATGTGATTAAGGCCTTTAAATGAAAATTGTAAATGAATTTTCTTAGTCTTTTGTAAAAATTTTTTGAAAAAAATGCATCCTTTTAACTATCAATTAACTCTTTTATTAAAGTGTCTTAAATCATTAATCATATGATTGAATATATTAATTTTCAATGTTTTTGCTATAAAAATCAGTTAGTAAATATTTATTAACCAAGTCCTATATTAAAAACTTAAAAAAATCATTACGGCTAGTAGAGTCTAATGGAGGTTATTAGATTCGAAATTACTATGTTACACTAGTGTTTATATTTTTATTTAATAATTTATTTCAAGCTATAACTTTACTATAGTTAATAATCAAGAATAATACTTTGAAAGTAGAATATTTTAGCTGATAATAGAATTTGACACCTCAAAATGAACCATAAAATAATTGAATCTTCAAATTAAAATTTTTTCGTGTAAATTTTATTGTAAGGTTAGAAAAATTAAATTTTAACTTAACTAACAATTACTTGAGTTTAGGCATTAAAAATGTATTTTATTTATGAAAAGAATTTATCCCCTTTTTTATTATTTTAAAATCTTTAAAAAATAAGTATTATTAATAATTTCTTCTATTAATTAATTTTTTTGTATCTCAAAAAATTATTTCTCGTAAACATTATAAAGTAAATTTGTTTTTACTTTTAAATCTTATTAAATAACTAATCGAATTTTTGACCATTCAAAATTGAGAATTTCAAAGTCTTTGTATGAAAAATATTCGCTTAATTTTAAATTATATATTTAAAAAAATTAATTAATCGAAAAAAAAATTTCAAAATTAAATCATCATAAATACAAAACTTTCATCTATTCTATTTAGATCCTTTTGATCCTAGATTGGCATATATTTTCTCTCATATTAACTTGAATAATCATTTTTGTTTCTATGTCTTGGACCACTTTCTCAAAACTTGCCGCTTAAAATTGAGAAAAATAGCAAGTTGATTGTTTCCAACTTGATTTTTTTATATTTGCGTACCTTTTTCAAATGATTTAGAAATCATACATGTCATATGGTATAAATTGATTTTATGTATTGATTTATCATAGGATTATTTGATTTATTGAAATTTAAAAGAAGCTGACACCTTTTTAAAAACAGTTAACAGATATTCATCATTTCATTGATAAGCTATAACTTATTAAGGCACGGCTGTATAAACTGGTTTATTATTAATTTTGGAAGATGAATTTTAGCTAATTTCCATTTAGCTGAAAGGTTGATTAAAGTTTTTTAATAAAGAATTTGTTTTAACATGTATTATTTAATTTTTAGGATTAATTTTATGGTCAAAAATAATTTGGGCGCTTTTATACTTTAAAACTAACATTTGAATTCCTTTCTGGTTAGGTTTAGTTTTGATTCTTGTCATAAATATTTAAATGATCAACTCAAGAAAAGCGTTTAAAACTTTATCTTTAAGCAAATGTATCTATTGTAAGTTCGGATACAAACGCTAGGAGCACTGCATCTATAACTGACGTTTCTCTGATAGAAAAAAAGAAATCAGAATACCAAGAAGTAATTTATTAAAAAAATAAAATTAATAATAAAAAATTAATTATTTAAAAGGACAGTGATTTCAAATACAATTTATTTTTTATGGAACGCTTGATAAATCTGAATACGTATCAGAACAAGCAAGCGCGATATAGAATGATTAAACCAGCTAAATTATCAGGTCTTCCGAGCAAAGAAGACAACAAGATTCAGTTGTATGATGGCATCGCTTTGGAAAAACTTTGGACCTATACATGTTCGTTGACAAGAGATAGAAATATAAGCTGTATGGTCTGGAATAAAAAGAATAAGGACATTTTAGCTGCAGGTTATGGAAAATTTGAGTTTAATGACGATGTCTCAGGTCTAGTTTGCTGTTGGTCTTTGAAAAATCCAGAATTTCCTGAGCGCTTCTTTAAAACTGAAGCTGGTGTTACTTCTTTGGCTTTTTCGACTAAAAATTCAAATCTTTTGGCAGCTGGTTTATTTAATGGAAATATTCTTGTCTTCGATGTGAGGAATAATAATACAATTCCTCTAATTTCAACCAAGTAAGCTTCAAAAAATAATTAATTTATTTTTCAGAAATAATTCAATTATTGTTAAGTGACAGTGAAAACAAACATTTGAGTCCAGTATGGAATTTAACATGGACTGATAAGGACCGAGGCAGTTCTAATGGAGATCCATATGAAATGGAAGTTTTGATGTCAATTTCGTCTGATGGCAGAGTAACACAATGGATGATTAGAAAAGGATTTGAATCATCGGGTATTTTAATTAAAACTAATTGATTTAAATTAAATTAAAATTAAATTTTTAATATTTTATTTTTAAGATTATTTAAAACTTAAACGAGTGCTCAATAAAGGTAATGGCTCCAAAAAAGATAAAGAAAAATCAGAGGGTCTCATTTCTCGTAATTCGGGTGGCCTTTGTTTTGATATTTGGGAAAATGACAAAGCAATGTAAATCAAAAAATTTTTTGTAAAATAAAAATTTTAAATTTTAAAAAGATATCTATGTGGAACTGAAGAAGGACATATTCACCGATGCTCTACTTCATACAACGAACAATATCTTGATACATATGTTGGCCACACGGGTCCTGTTTATAAATTAGCTTGGTCACCTTTCTCTAAATCTACTTTCTTGTCTTGTTCTGCTGACTGGACCGTTCGACTATGGAAAACTAATCGTCTTTCGCCTTGTCTAGCTTTTAATTCATCTACTGTAAGATTTTTTCATAATTTTCTATGATAAATAAAATTTTTTTTTTCAACTAAAGAAATCGGTATTTGATCTTTGTTGGTCAACAAAAAGTGCTACCTTGTTTTGTTGTGTCACTGAGAACTCAATTGAAATTTGGGATCTGAGTAAAAGCACGTAAGAAGAAAATGAAAATTTTTTTTGTTAATGCTTCAAAATTTTCCCATTTATAAATTCTATTAAATTTCATAGCAAAAAAAATATTTGTGAAATTCGTAAAAAAATTCCGGAAAAAAAATTAATTTAGTTTTATTTTAAGAAATAGGGTCTTTATGTGAAAAAAACTGGTCTATTTTTCTTGGTATATTAATATTATTTATTTTATTTATTTATTTAACTGTACAGAGAGTCATTCAGATTAAAAATATTAAAAATTCAAAAATGAAAAAAAATGAAAAAAAATTTAAAGTAAATATTCGGGTATTCGATATGCCTTGATTCGAAACCTTCTTTATATTCTTCCACCAGTTCTACAACCAATGTAACAGAATGACTCAGTACTGCCTTAACATATCTCCTATTCAACTCAAAAAGTTAATTAGAGATTGTTGGGAGTTTTTTAAAAGGTTTCGTGATGCATGATGTGAGAAGAAGAGCCATATTTTTGTTTGTAGAATCCATGTTAAAATCGGCCTCCTTTTTAAAAATAAAAATGCACTTTTTCATGTTTAGAATAAGAATTAATTTAACTTTTTCATGTTAAAATTCAAAACCTGCATTTAAAAGTGAAAATTAATTTAAATAAAATAAACTAAATTAGAGGTGAAAATTCGGGTTTTTGAATTAAAGTTTAAAAAAAATTAAGAAAAAAAAACTAAAAAATTAGATTAAATAATTACCTCAATTTTTTATTTACTATATTTTTGTGCATAAAAGATTAACTCTATAAACATTTAACCTGAAGGAAGATTGGAAAAAATCCTAAATAAAATAATAAATAATCAAATTAAATTTGATTTTTAAGTATTTTTTATCTTTAATTTTAGTTAACTTTTATGAATTTTTTTGGATCTACTTAAATTTTTTTTCATATGTCTTGACTCTTTCCTGAAACTAATATTAAAAGAATATAGTTAATTCAAAATTTTGATTCAATCAAACTATAAAAAATTAAAGACGATGAATTGGATGTTAAAAAAGAATCGGCCACAAAATAATTTAAAAAAAATACAAAATTTAGTGTATAAAGATTTAAGATTTTTAATTGAAAGTAATTTTTTTGTATTTTTTACTGCGAAAGTGTGTTCTTTTTTAATTTAATTATTTTCATCTTCATTAATTTAAATATTTTCATCTTCAGGAGGCATTGAATTTAATATTAAAAAATGAGTAAAAATGAAAAAGTTATAAAATTGGTTCTATTTATCCGATTTACAAAAGAATTTATAAAAATATTAAATTTAATTTTTTTTAATTTTGATAAAATTCATAATTATTTGAAATTATAATGATTTTTTGAATTATCTATTATTCTTTTTATGAAAAAAATGTATCTAAATGAAATTCTTAATAATTAAAATTTAATGTCCATTATATTATAAATTTAGTTCATTATTGAAATTTTTGTTAATTTTTTAGACTGGATCCGGTATTCTCGACTAATCCTGTCGGTTCTGCGAAACTTACTGCAATTAGCTATTCACCAAATTCTGATGTAAGTTTCAATTCTATTTAAATATTAAAATTATCTAATTTTTTATTTAGTGTTTGGTAATTGGCACAAGTGATGGTAGTTTATTTATTTACGCAATTAAAAATTTGCCTCAACAGACCGACGAGAAGGATTTGGATGATATAATCAAGCAGTCTTTGATAAGTCAGTTAGAAAATGTGAAAGACGATGAAGACAATTCACAAGAACTAATGGAAAAACATCAGCTGGAATTAATGGAAAAAGACAAAAAAGATAAGGACAATTTTGACGAAGATGATCAAAAATTTAAAATGGACGCTTTTGAAGCAAAATTAGACAAAATTAAGACCGACAATGAAGCTTTTCTGCGTGGAAAAAAAAACAAAACAAAAAAATCAGACAAAGATAAACAATCAGACGACTCAAGCGAGGAAGAAAAATAAATTTGTCTTTTTTATTTTAAATAAATTATTTTACTTTTTAATAAAAATTAATTTAACTCGATCAGACATTATAGAAAGCTTTTTTAAAATGGCCCTGACTAATGTAGTTGTCATGACAACAAATATTTTGCTTATATTTATTCTAGTCAAGATTTTTAAATTATTTTAAGAATGACCAAAATAGTCGATACATCTATGCCTATTGGAAACTTAATTTGCTTAAAATCAACTGATGGCGTGCCTTTGTTCACCCGGAACTTTAATAATTCCCAAGAAGTATTTTTTTACAAAATTTTAATATCTAAAAATTTAATTTATCCTTTTAAGCTACCATTTCAAATTATTGGCACTTTAAACTCCATATTTACTATTGGCGACAAATATGGCATTCGGATAGATAGTTTAGATTCTACCAAGTTTAAAATAATATGGAAAATGTATCATTCTAATTTGACCTTAATATTAATCGAACCAATTGAACCTTTCGATGAGGGGTTATATCTGAGAAAACTGGACATGCTTTTTGAAGCAATGGTTATGATGTATGGCCTAGAAGATCTTAAAAATATTGAAAACATAGAAAAATTTAAAAAAGAAATCAAAATTGTGTTCCCTGTTATTGATTTGATATTGAATAACTGTTCGAATAATGATCTTTTTGGAGGCTATTTGACCAATTCAATTGAGCTTGTTCTCGATTTTTATGAGTCCCAGGATATCACAGAATACCAAGTAATAAATTTTGATAGTAAGATGGAATAAAGCTTAAATGTGTCAGAAGAGGTGACAACTTTTGAAGATTTAGATTTTTATTGATTTTAATCATCAAGGTACAAAAGCTTTTATGATTTTTGGTAGTTTAGTACACAGTGTTTCATATCAGAAATTATTTTCAATAAAAAATTATATCTAGAGCAATAAATTCAAGTTAAAAAAATTAATTTTGGCTAAAGGGATGAAATTCGAGTAAATAATTATCTAAAATTTTTTAAAATAGACTTATCTTTTTTGTGCTTTGAATAACAGAGAATAATAAAGAATAAGCCTAAGAATAAATTTAAAAAAAAATTTCAAAATATTGTTACTTAATCTAACCATCAAAACGGGTTATTCTAAGAGATTAGTAGGATTTTAGCCTATTTTTAAAAAGACTCACCCCATTTACCCCTTAACCCCTTTGAAAAAACCCATTAGATAACTCAACAAAAAAACTTTATTATTTAAAAATATTTTAAGATAAAATTATCTAATTTGCTTTTTATTTTAAGGACAAAAACGGCTGGTTGATTGTATCAAATTTGATTCTTTTTTATTTAAATTGTCACCTCTTTAATACAATTAAGTTTTACCCAATTTAAAAAAAAAATTTTTTAAATTTTACCTGAAAAAAATTAAATCAAATTTTTAAGCACAAATTTTTAAATAACATAAAATCCAGTGTAAAGTGGCGAAAATTTGGGTAACTGGGATAATTTTTGGGACTAAGCTGATAAAAATAAGTCAATGGAGTAAAGCCTTTTAATTTCTTTAGTCTTTTTAGACTTTAGGACAAAGGAGGTGATTTACACCAAATTTAAAATATCACAAAAATAAGTCGCCTAGTTATACCATCTTCCAATAAATAAAATTTTTGTACAATTAATTAAATTTTTATAGACAACCTTGGAAAAATCTTGTGAAAAAATGGAAACAGCTTATGCCTGTGTTTTTATCAACGGTAGAATAGTTGCTGCTTCTTCTTTTTGGTGGGAGCTTACACCGGTCGAATCAACTTTAATTAGTCTTTTATGCATGACTTTTAACAATACTACTTGTTCTGATACTCCGGTCAATTTAACCTCAAAGAACCCAACTGTAAATAAAATTATTTTTTCTAAATTAATTATTTAATTTTTTTATTTTCAGGAACCTTTAAGATTGCTTAGTTTTAATTTAATTTCAAATGTTAGTTTGTGTTTTATATTTTCTGAAAAACCGCATGTTCATAAAGCAAAGGAGATTGTAAAAATTTAAAAAAAATTATAAAAATATATTCATAACTTAAATATTAGGTTGAAAGCTTATGGCATCCAATGTTTCCATCACTGGTCAATTTAAAATTATCACTTCCCAGAAATCTTGGAAAAAATACCTCAGTTGATCAAAACATGATTGCGTAAGTTTTTTACTGGATTTATTGTAATCTAATTTTAATTTTTTTTTAATAGATTTTTATTAATTAATAAAAAAACCGGTATTTGTGCCAGTTCTTTGTGTCCAAATGATAAGACAATCAGTGAGATACCTTTAGGTAAATTAATATTTTATTTCAAATTGTTGATACAACGCATTTTAGACTCAACATGTTTCTAAAAGTCTTCCTAAATTAAAAATAATTATTTATTTAAAAATGTATCTCTTTAAAAATTATTTGAAAAAATTGCCTTTTATAGAACAAAATTATTAAAGGTTCTATTTTAAAGACTTTTGTCACGACATGTAAAAGCAAGTATTATAAGTAATTATATTTTGTAGCAGAAGAAAGAATTTTTGTATCATCATAAAATGTAAGTCATAATAAATAATAGTTTTGCAAATAATTTTGCTCTCAATCTGACAAAAATTTTAATTACATTTAAGATAAAATTTTAGATAGTTTTTAGTTTAAAAAAATTGAATACAATACAAAGTTACCAGGATGAGGTTTTTTAAACAAGGATTTCAACATTTTGAATTTCCTAAAATGCTGTAATAATTATTTTGAAAAAATTTAATAAAATATCTATATAGATGATTTTTCATCAAAGTATAGAATGATCGATCAAATCAACGTTTTTTTCTTTAGCAAAAAAAATAATTGTAAAATATTTTTTGAACAAAATTGAATCATGTTTGTATCAAAAATGTTTTGCTTTTTGTTATTTTATTAAAATTAATATTAACAAAAAAAATATTAAATTTTTTCAATCTTTTATGGCCAGACTGAAGTTAAAATTAAAATAATTTTTTTATTTTTTCTAGATTTAAAACAAAATAGATACAAATTGTTGAAATGTTGCTATCTTAATTTATCAACAATGTTTTTTCGAGGTAAATTTAATTTTAACGAAAAAAAAATAATAATCTGTGTACTAAATATTTTGTTTTAGAAAAAGGTGATTCTAATTGCAAATTTTCAGAGGCTTATAGCTTAATTTTGGATCACAAATGCTATGCTTTTAATGATCTTTACTTTCAATTTTACGCATTGTATAACAAAAGCATTCCAACTTATGCTTTAAGGTAAATTTTTAAAAAAATAAGCTTACCCCGAGGTAAATTTAAAAGTTTATTTATTTTTTCGAATAGAGGAGTAACAAAAAAATGTTTTTTAATTTTGACTCAAAATATTTGATTTTTGGTTTTTTAATTTCTTTAAAATAAAATAAAATAAAATTGTCTTAATTAAAATTTATTCCAACTCCAAATTGCATGCCATTTTGTATCCTTCGAATTAGAAAAATGAAAAATAAAATAAAAATTTTTGTTAAAATGTCTTACTTATCACAGTTCAGCTTCCATATAGGCCATACATAATTTAGTTCAAGTCTAGCAATATTACCAAACCCGATTACGATACCAGTACCAACCGAGAGTCTTGTGTTGTTCAGAAGCAAACCAACATTTTGCTCATTAATCATCTGTTCTTAATAAACTAAAATAGACAAAAAAAAACGAAATTTGTTTTTATTTTCATACTTATTTGATTTTGAGATAAAATAGACCCAACATTGGCAAATGAATGAGTTTTGAGCCAATTTAACTTTTTATTATTGTGCAAAAATGGTAAAGGAGTATACAAATGAGCACCAGCTAACCAATAAACATCGTTTCCAAGTGAACAATCATCCGAATGTGGCCCAGCACCACGATTCTTAAAGCCCCGTAAACTTAGAGGTCCACCCAAAAAATACTTGTCTATAACCGATATTGTTTCGGTTTTTTTGAGCGGAAGAATTAACCCTTCGGACAAAGAAAATTGTGTTGTCTTTAGATTTAAAGAAATTAATTAAAAAATTAAAAATAAATTAAATAACTTTTACAAAATATTTAAAAAATGTTTTGGTATACTGATAATCGCTGTTGTATCGAAAAAATTTTACATCACCTCCGAGACCAGCTAGTTCAACGCTAGTTTTCAAAAAGCCTCCTGATGTTGGCAAAGCACTGTGATCACGGCGATCAATTAAATTTGTGTATCTAATAGACGATTTAAGACTATGACCACTTTGTTCTCTTATTGCAAAAGCAGAATCCATATAGCTGACCAAATGTCGCCAAATAGCCTCATAGGTTATCAAATGGGTGCCTTTTATTTGATATTTATTCTTTAGCAAAAACTCGAATGGAGTCTTAATAAAAATAAATTTTAATTTTAAAAGTTTTATTTGAAAACAATTACCAAAATGTCAAAAGTAAAGCCTGAATCAGTTTGTTTATATTTGCTCCAGGAAAAATCGTTAGATGTTCGAAAAGTGGAAACAGAAAAACTTGATAAAAGGCCTAAATTTTTATTAAGCTAATTAGATTAAAAATAAAAATTTATTTTTACTGCTTATCCGGGTCTTGGTTGATTGGACTGGAGTAGTTAAGACGATAGTCAACATGATTTCTAGTCCCGTATGTATATTCGGCAGTAAGGCGCTCGCCTTTGCCAAAAATATTTGGTAAATAAATGGAAGAACTCTTTTTTATTTGAAAATTTGAAAATTTATTGATAAAAAACTTAATTAAAAATACCAAAGAGCCTTCATTGTTGCCAATGCTGGTGTTTATGTTACCCCCGATTGGATTTTGTTCTTCTACTTCTACCATAACTTTGTAAGATTTAGAGCTTTTTTCCGACTTATCGGCGTCGATAACGATATCAACCGATTTAAAACAGCCCAATTTAATCAATCGAGATCGAATTTCTTGTGACTTTTCAAGCATTTCTTCAAAATTCTGAGAATGGAATATTTCTGAACCAATGTGTTTTTTGATGTAGTCATCATTAGATCTTTCAATTCCAGTTATATCAATACTTTTAACGTAACACTATCAACAGAGATTAAATTTGAGACTTTAAATTTTTTAAAATGTGTTTACTTTAACTTTTGAAAAATCAATGGTTGCCGTTCGATACATTTTTAAAAGAATAAATTTTTTTTTAGAGTTTAAAGAACCTTTAAATTTTCAAAAAGCTTTTTTTGTATTTTATTGTTGGTGTAATATTAAATTAATTTTTTTTAATTCATATTTAGCTTAACAATATTTTAACTACAAGCTATTTTATAATGAGTTACTTTATTTTATTTTCTAATTATTATTTCTTTTAAATTAAATTCTAACAGGTTTAAATCATATTTGATTTTTTATGTTTTTTTAATTGCTTTTTTATAATTAATTTAAATTGAGTGAAAAGTCGGTTTTTTTTCTAGTTATTTACAAGTAAATAACTTTAAAAACAAAGTAAATTTAATAATTTATATTAGTTATTAAGATGTTTTTTTTAAATAAACATATTAAATTAACAAATTTATAAAAAATCTGGATCATTAATTATTAAAATATTAAAAATAACTATTAATATTAATTATTTATTAAACATTAGTTATTTAAATCTTTAGATAAAAATCGCATGTTTTTTTTCATCCAATTTTGTATTTAAATTAGCCAATTGTTCTTCTAATTTATATCAATTAAAATAAAGTGTTATTTTTCGTTTTTTGTTAAAAATAATTTTTTTTTGGAAGAAAAAAAAGTTAAGCTAAGTTAACTGCTATTTTAAACAATGCTATTTTTTAATATTCCCTAAGAATCCGGATTCATTACATCTGAACTCAATGTGTTTAATTAAAATAACACTGTTAATAGTTATATTTATCACTGTGAGTTCCTAAAATGTGTCATTTTGTAGAATAACTTGAAAAATTTTGTAAAATGACAAAATTCCAGACAAAATAAATTCTATATTTACATAAGGCAGTCCAAATTCTTTCTTTTTAGCAAAGTTAAGGATCTCTCAAGACCCTGGAGATAAATTTGATTAAGTTCTTGAGTAAGAAACTGATAAGATCAGAGGAAAATAAAGTTTCTTATATAAGATCGTACAATTTCAGGAAAAGTAGAAATTCAAGTTCGGTATCTGATTTTATAATAATCTAATAAGATTAGGTTAGAATTATTAATCTTTTTGAAAATTTGATTTTTCTATGATTTATAAGATCTTATCAATAAATAGTTCAAAATTTTTTCATTCCCGGGTCATATGTGAAACTATCACGCCATCATCACACGAATGTAATACGAATGTATTAAAAGGTTTCGACTTTGATTTTGTTTTTTAAATTTGAAAAATATGGAATTTTAGATACTGACAAATTAAATTTTTCAATTCTATTTAGTAGGAATTTTTGAAAATGTAAAAATATTCAAAAACTGATAAATTATTTTTACTTTAAATATAAAGTCTATGATTTGCTTCATGATTTTAAATATATTTTTAAATAAACTTTCTAAAATGTTCTTAATTCTAACCTAATATTTTAAGATTATTATAATGCAAATATTATGGCAATCAAACTATATAATGGACTTTGAACATTTATTATTTTTATATAAATATTACTTTATTGTATTTAATTTTTAGTTCTAATATTCTTAAATAAACTATTAAACACGAGCCAAGTATTACTTTCACAAATATCAAGAGATTTTGTCGTTAAATCTTGACTCTTTACTTAGAAAAGTTGAATCGACTTAAATTTTTTCTGAAATTATTGAGATTATATTTTATGATTTAACACGAATATTTAAAAAATCTGCGAGAGATGCTGAAAAGCTTTTTTTTTTTTAGAAAAATCAAAAAAGGACTCAGTTCTAAAATATTTAGAAGAAAATTAATGAACTTTTAGAAGAAATCAATTAATTGTATAGAGAATTACAAAAAATTTATTAAAATCAATTTGGTTATAAGAAAAAACTCTATTTAACACGCCTACTTCCTTGTCAACGAAGTATCAAATTTTAATTTACAAAACGGTTCTAAGATTCACATTTTGAGCTTGGATGGCAGTAAAGCCTTTGCTAAACTTTAGAGAGATGTTTTCAAACTAATTGATAAAATTTCTGAACCCATTTGGAGAATTTTATTTAATTATTATAATAAATCTAAAATTAGAGTTAAATATGTTGAAAAATTAATCAAAATCTCCCAAGGGGTTAAACAAGGTAGAGTCTTATCTCCTTATCTTTTTAACTTCTTTATTAATGATATGATAGAAAATTGTTCAAAACTAAATTTAGAAGCATATGTGAATGGAGTTAATTTTTCTATTTTTGCTTAATGTGACCGCATTATTATTTTATCTCCATCCTTTAGAAAGCTTTTAGCCTAATGTAAAATGTGGAAAATCGACTTTAATCTGAACAGATTGTCATCAATCATCTTTTAGTCACTTACTTTTTTTAATAGATATTTCTTATTTAAAAAAATTAATTTAAAAAGGCTTCAAGCTAACATTTGAAATGAGCGCATTCTGTCCATTAGAAGTGAGGATCCTTCTGCCCATTAAGAATAAAAAAAAACAAACAAAAATTAAGTTACATCATAAAAAAATAAAAATGTTTTTTTTCTGTTTATCATAGCACAGATTTTTTTTTATAATATACAAAACATTTTCATATTTTTTTTTTCTTATTTCTTTTTTATTCCATTAATATGTAGTGTTATTTAAAATCTAGATTATTAGAAAATATTAAAGACACATAATAAATAATGAAACAATTTAAGGAAATTTTGTCAAAAAAAAACTTTTTATTTTTACCAACGACATGAGTCTTTAAAATCCTGTACTCAAATAAAATAAATAAAATTCAATGGGGCTATTTTCATTCTTATTTATGAGAGTTGAATTTTAAAAATTCTTTTCGAAATAATTAATGATTATATATTTTGTAATTCGATAATTAACATAAAATTAAAATTTTGTTTTTTTAATTAAATAAGTGATTACTATTGTCTAATGAAATTTTTTTATGCTAAGATTTTCATTTATTTCTTAAAATTAATATTAATGTGAATAATTCAAAGTCTTATTAATTGATCTTGAACATTTCTTAAATGAAATTTTTACCTCATTTTTTTGATTAAGATCTTACAAGAAAATATAAAACATCTTTTTATAAAACATTAAGATCTTAATCTATAATTTAAAATTAAATTTAAAACAAACTTATTATTCTTTATTCTTGGAAAATTTGCAAGATCTTAGATTTCAACTTATCATAATTTAAAAATTAAGATTTTATTTTTATAGATAAATGTAAATAAATAAATTATAAATGATTTTAATTTGAAATTATGTACTTTATTAAAATTTTATTTTTATTACTTTAATTTTTCATCGCGGAATCTGGCGTAATTTTCTGAACAAATAAATAAATAAAATATATAAATATTCAATTTTTTTTTGAAATTAACAACTGATCTTACTACTATTCTTATCTTTTAAGATTCGTCTCTTTTGCTGTCGAGTGTGCACTAATAGATCTTTTTGATAAGCTGAGTTCAATTTTAGCTTGAAATGTCATCGGAAGATTTTTTAATAAAAAATAATTTGGTAAATTACATTATAAATGAATTGGTATGTTTAATTTTTGTAAAATTTAAATTTTAAAAAATTTTATTATAAATGAAAATAAAATTTTGCGTGGAAAAAAATTGAACTTGGCTAATTAACTTTAGTTAAAAACATTGAAAATTAGTTATTTTGATTATTTTTTTTTATTTTTAAGTCAAAGAAAAAAGAATATTTTTCTTTTTGTGCCAAAACTTTTAGAAAATTACTTTAAGAAAAAAATTTTAGCTTTATTTTTGAAAAGGGACAAACTTTTAAGTTGATTGTCAACAAATCGATTAATTATTTAATCTAAAGTTATTTATGGTTTTTATTTAAATATTTTATCTCGAAAGAAATTTTAAAGGAAATTTTAATTCAAAACAGTTATATAAGATGTTTGAATTTAGCAATAGCATGTTTTTCTATTTTGGGTGATTGTGGTGCTACAAGTTCGATTGACAGCTGAAGAAGCAATGTACGAAGCTCGCGCTAAGCATGTATAAAACTGAACATCATCGAATATAAATTCTGTGCATTTCTGTTTCAAACAATTGTTATACTTGGTATCACAATCATTTTTCAGTGTTTGGCAATTGTTGGTACAACATTTTTCATTCAAACAGTAATTGTGTTGATCACAACAAGAATTGAAAACATTGACTGATGGGTCAATAAATCCTTTGCTAATGCATCCATTTGGCCGATCAAAAAAATAATCAACCAATTTATTTTGATAATTGATTCTTTGGAAGCACACTGTGTTACATGGATCACCTAGAACGGCACCATTTTCTCCAGTGGGGAAAAAAAAATCAACTGCCATATGATAAATCGAAATCGATTGATCTTTTATTTTGTCAAATGCGGTATTAACAGCATCAACTAAAGTATTAGAAAAAAAATTGTCCATTGATCCAGCGATGCCTTGAAGCTGGTTTCCAAAACTAGCCAATGGGTCCGATATGGCATTGACGACATTGTTGACACCAGATGTCACCGGGTCTATAATATTATTGTTGATCCATGATGTTACTGAACCCAAGAAACGCTTTTCTTTATGACGCTCGTGATCATGTTTGACGGTCTTAGTATCCAGTACTGAAATTAAGGTAAACCCTAATATTATTGATAGAATAAAAATTTTCATATTTGATGTTAAAAATGTTAAAGAAATTTAATTTTTTGAAATTTTATATCATTTAATCAAGAGAAAACAACATGATTTGACAAGTAAGCCATTAAAACATCGCGATAAGATGAATTTCTAAAATAATCGGTGATTTTAAAATTCAATTTTTTCTCCCAAAAATGGCGTAATTAAAAAAAAATTGAAAAATAAATATGTGATATTGCAAAATAGTGTGATAATCTATGATGTTTGTTATCAATAAAGCGTTCATTAAACCTGAACATAAAAAGAAATCTTCAAAAATACTTAAAATCTTAAATTTTTAAGTTTCTTTTTATTATTTAGACTTATTTATCCTTTTTTAATATTTTTATTTATTTTTATTTTTTTTATCTTATTTAACTTTATTTTAATTATTTTTTTTTTTATATATTATTATTCTGAAGGAGCATTAGCTCGGTACAGATAAACAAATAAATTAAATACTTGATGCTGAATCATTCTACTTTTTTTTTATAAAAAAACGGGACGTAGAGTAAAAAATGGCGCAAAAATAAAAATAAAAGTGCATAATACCATTATAATTTTTTTTTAAACTTAAAATCAGCCTGATCCTTTTTTTTTAAGCAAAAAAAATTTATTCAAAAAATTCAGTTTTCGATAAGTTATTTTTGATTAAATATTCGACATTATTCACAAACGATTTGTACAACTTTGAGAAAATGAATCAAAGATTGCTTAAGTCTGAATCTGTCAGACAATTCAATAGTAATTTATTTTTAAATGTTTAAGATGCCAATTATAGTCCCGAATATTTTACAGAATTATCAATTGGAAAAAAAAAAGTGTTACTAGAGAACCCATTTTATTGTAAATGATGTGGAAAATAATATAGGTTTTAATTTATAGTAAAGAATATTTAACATTTTTATTTAGTATCCGATGTATTTTTTTTAGATTCATTTGTAATAATCATCAAAGATAGTTATTCCAAGAGAATAGCTTACTTCTATATTTTTACATGATGTAAAAATATGGGGAATGGTATGACATATAATTAAAATAGCCTTTTAACTATTAGATGCTTGTCATACAATTTTTATGATAGTGTTTGTACAAAATTCCTAATAGTTAAAGTTTTTCTGAATTGAAACGATCGAATTGAAAAAACTTCACACTCCCGAAAAATATGGCATACTAAAGATTTGACTTATCATTTAATAAAAATATAATTAAGTTTTTTTGAATTTAACTCAGTAAGAAAAAAAAATCTTCAGCCTCAGAGTTAAAATACTCAAAGCCTTTAAAAGTGTAATCTTAATATTTAAAAAAAATAAAACATAAGATCTGAATTCTGAGCAATTCAAAAAAGAAATAAAAGTTAGCAATACTAAAATGAAATAAATTCTTGTTAATCTCAAATCGAACACAATAGTTTGCCTATATTTTAAATTATCAATTAATAGTGCCACACTATTAAACTATGATGTGATATACAATATTTTTTATTAAGTTTAACCCTAATCTTTTTAGCTATGAAAGAAGACATCTTAACAGATATTTACCATATAAAAATTTTTTATTTTATTAAAGCAATTCTCCAAATTTAAGCTCTTTATTTTTTTTCTGCGTCGAGCTAAATCTCCCTAAAAAAATTAAATTAAAAGAAAAATTAAATTAAAAAGAGATATATTGAAAAAGAAATATATAGAGGCAATTATTTTTTTATTGTTGTATCTGTGCTGAGTTAAAGCTCCTTCAGAAACTAATATAAAATAAAAAAAAATTGAATTAAAAAGATAAAATATAATAAATGATAGGATAAGTTAAAAAGTAAAAGAAAATTAAATAGACAAATTAAATGTCAAGAAAGGCGCTCATCTACTCTTAAAATAATTTAATTGAGCTTAGAAAAACCTTAAATTTATGTATAATCTTCGATTACTTTATTAATAATAAAGTAATACTTTATAACAATAAAGTAATCGAAAATTATACATAAATTTAAGGTTTTTCTAAGCTCAATTAAATTATTTTAAAATGAATATAGAAAAAAATGAGGACAGTTTAAATGTCATCTTTAATTAATAAAATGAAATGGAAAAAATCTTGTCAGATGGTTGCGTATTTTTGATTTTTAAATACTTAAAACAATTACAAAATTTGTTTTTTAATATATTTTCATGATTGATAATATTAAAAATACATTTTTAATATGATATTTTAACAAAAAAAAATATTCAAATAATTAATTGAGATTTGAATACTTTTAGATATAATTTTCTATCAATATTAAAATTAAATAAAACAAAATTTTCCGAAAAAAATGTTTCCTTTATTATTATCATAAATTTTATTAAATTTTTTAGCACGAAATTAATTGCTCTTTGTAATTTAATCCAAATTTAATTCTTATTAATGATAAGAAATAATGACATTAATTTTTGAATTTTGGACTAAATATTTAGCACTGTGTACTAATTTTAATACAGATTTTATTTAAATCTAATTTCAAAATTTATCTCTTGCATTTATTTATGGATTCATTAGAATCAGTCAACACAATTAAATTTAGTTCAATGAGACCTGATAACTCGAAAATTCCAAGTAAGAAAAAATAAAATAAAAATAATTAAATTTAAAATTGCTTCAATTAAAGAGAAAGAGGAAGAAAATGAGTTCAAAACAGAGCTAGAAAATGAAGAAACAAAATCTTTTCCATCTAGTCAAATCGCTAAGTCTTACTCGGACATTTTAGCATTGATAGGAGAAAATCCGGCAAGACAAGGTCTGGAAAAAACTCCAATACGAGCTGCAAATGCACTTCTTCATTTTACCAAAGGCTACACTCAAAACATAAACGATGTTGTCCAGGACGCTATTTTTAACGAAGACGTTGATGATATGGTCATTGTCAAAGACATCGATATGTATTCACTATGCGAACATCACATGGTCCCTTTTTTTGGAAAGGTACTAATTATTTTTTTGTTTTTATATTTTCTTAATTCTTTTAAAAAGGTTTCAATCGGCTATTTGCCAAACAAAAAGGTTATTGGACTGAGCAAATTAGCTAGGTAATATCAGAAATATTTTGTTTATCTAAAAATAATTTTTCTATTTATTTAAGAATAGTTGAAATGTTCAGCCGTAGATTACAAAGTAAAATTTTAGTTTAACATTAAATAAAGAATTATTGGTTTTAGTTCAAGAACGATTGACTGTTGAGATAGCTAATGCTATAATGGAATCATTAGAGCCCAGAGGTGTTGGCGTGGTCGTTCATGCAACTCACATGTGCATGGTGATGAGGGGCGTAGAAAAACTAAGCAGTAAAACAGTAACAAGTGCAATGCTTGGTGAATTCAGAAATGATTCAAAAACTCGTCAAGAATTTCTATCTTTGATAAAATAATTGAATGTTTGATTAATTAATTTATAAACTATTTTTTTGATCCAATTTTTATAAAAATTTAATAAAATTAAAAGAGCTGTAAAAAAAATTCAATGAACTTTATTGCTGCTAGTTTAGCAAACTGAATTAGTGGACGATCTTGGCCAAAAAGTTAAAAGACTATAATGGTCCATTCAAGTACTTGCTACTTTGGATAACAAATAAACTGCAACTTTTTTTACTAAAACCAAAATATATTAATTTTTAAAATAATTATTTGACCTTTTTCTTAGTAACATTTAATAATTGAAGCAAATGGGAAACATTAAAAAATCAAAAATTAAATAAAAAAACTTTATTATTAAATTTTAAGAAATGCGGAATTAAAAAATTAACTTAATTCGATATTGATAATCAATTTAATTGATTAGAAGTAAAAATGAAACAATTTTTTATTCTTGAAAATGTTTCTAAGATTTATTTAATCTTTTAATTTTTTCATTTTAAAATTAGTTTATTGATGCAAAGTTTAAAAATAGATTTATATTAAAACTATTATTTCATTTATATTATTTTCGATGCTTCCTTGAAGCAGGTGTTGATTTACCATTAAGTCATTTCAGAAAAAATCAGAAGCTAAACTTTCTCTACGATACAAATTACAAATCCTTTTTTGTACGGCCAATTTATAGAAGCTTTATAAATTTAATTTAAATATTTAAAATTAAAATAAAAATAAATTTTTTTAAAATTTAAAATCACTTTTAAATTTCCAAATCTAAAAAAAACAAAAAATCAAAGTTTCCTCTTTAATAATGCATAATTTTACTCCCGCTAGTCTGACTTTATTCAAAACATTTTTTACGCTCAAATTTGTTCCTGCTTAATTAAAGTAAATAGACATTGGGATAATGTGGAACTTGAGTTTTTTGCAAGTTTACAAGTTTTAGATCCAAATAATTGATTTGGAAAGTGGATCCAATAGTTGTTTTATTAAAAGAATGGACACTCAAGCAAAAGCTAAATAAAGACAAAAAAAAGACGCCGACTATTTTGGGATATTAAAATTGTAAAATGGTAAAATTTAAAAGAGATTAAAAATAGATAAATTGAAATAAGGAATGAGAGATAAAGAACAGGAAAAGAGCAAAATTAAGTTGAATGCTTGGTAAATTCTTAAATGATTCAAAAACTCGTCAATATTTTTTATATTTGATAAAATATATTAGATTAATTTTGAAAATATTTTATTAAATCAATTTGTAAATAATTTAATGAAACCAAAAAAGTTGGCAACCAAAAATTTTAACAACATTTTCCACCCGGTTTGGTAGCTTGAATAGTGGCCGAAGCGACAAAGTTTTGAACTTCTCCAGTAGCTTCCCATCCTTTGATAAATTGTCTGCTATTTTCATTAACTTTTATGTCAATGCATTTAAATCCAGCATTGTTCAAAAAGTCATTCAACTCGTCAAGAGTACTAGCGCCAGCCATGCATCCATTATACAATTCCTGATCGTTTTTGATCCAATCAGGTAGTGGCGAAGTGGCAATCACATCCGAAATGGCTATCTTTCCGCCAGGTTTAAGAACCCGATAAGCCTCTTTGTAAACATTTTCTTTGGCCGGAGATAAGTTGACTACGCAATTTGATATAATTATATCAATTGAATTATCTTCAACTGGCAATGCCTCGATTTCTCCATGTCTAAATTCCACATTATTGTAGCCATTTTTTTCAGCTATTTTTCTTGCCTTATCAATCATGTCCTGGGTCATGTCTACGCCTATTACACGACCACTTTCACCCACTTTTCGTCTTGCGATAAAACAGTCAAAGCCAGCTCCACTTCCCAAATCCAAAACAGTTTGGCCTTCTTTTATTTGGGCAATGGCATTCGGATTGCCACAACCAAGGCCCAACATGGCTTCATCTGGAACATTGTTCAATTCCTCGTCAGTATAGCCCAATTGTTTGTTATAATCTTTATCTGGAAAGCTTGTTGCGCCACAGCAACTTAATGGATTTCCAAAATCTTTTTTGTTCGATGTCTCTGCTGCCAATTGGCCATAGCAACCTTTGACAGACTCTTTGACTTTTGAGGAATCACAACAAGACATTTTTATTCTAGATTAAAATTTAGTTTATAAATAAAATTGAAGTAAAAGCAAGTTTTTTATAGTTGATAAAATAATGCCTTGTCATTTATCGAGATAAAATCAACCAAAAATAAATTAAAAAGTTGTTGTTTTTTGACTCATGTTTGTTCAAAATCTAGAAGATATTAGAATTTTTTGCTAAAAATGTCGAATCATTATAAATGAGATTTTATGATAAAAAATAGACCTGATCTTTTAATGGGTAGAGCATGATAATTTACTGTGTATTTAATTATCTATTTTTTTATAAAATAAAATTTGCAAAATAAATTTCCCAAAAAATTAATGTTAAATTATTCAAATTTAAAATAATTCGATGTCAGGAAAAAAAATAGCTATCATAGGTGCCGGTAAAGCCGGTCTAGTTTCAGCCAAGTATGCTTTGGAAAATCAGCTAAAACCAGTTGTTTTCGAGCAAACAAAGCAGGTCGGTGGCTTATGGTCGAGAAATAATGGCACAGCAATATGGGACGGCTTGTTCACAAACATATCAAAGTACACAATGATGTTTCACGATTTTCCATGGCCAAAAGATTCTACTGTTTTCAATCGAGCGGAAGATGTCCAACATTATTTGAAAGCATACGCCAACCAATTCAAAGTTTTAGATCACATTAAATTTGATGCTAGAGTTGAATCCGTAAGGAAATTGCTAAACAACAAATGGGAGGTTAGAACCAATTCCAAGTCAGAGGTTTTTGATTTTTTGATTTTTTCTCCTGGTCTTCATTCCAAACCTAGGATTCCATTTGCAAAAAATAGCTCAAAATTTAAAGGCCTAGTGATTCATAGTTCCGAATTTAGATTAAATGATCCTAGGTTAAAAGACAAACGAGTCCTTGTTTTGGGATGTTCTCTGAGTGGCACCGAAATAGCTTCTTTATTAGTTGGACATGCAAAAACTGTGACAAACATTTATCCAAGAACTTATCTAATCACCCCCAGACTTGTTAAATACAAACTCTCATCTGATTCGACTCATGGAACTTTGTACAAAATTCTTCCCACTGATTTATTCTTTAATAGAAGGGTGTTCAATTACCCAGATCCAAAACTTGGTCAAAATGAAGTCAAACAAATAAAATTAGACACTTTTAAAAGATTGTTTCCCTATCAAACAAGCAAAGATTCAAGTCACCCAGACCTATATGTAGACTTGGATAAGCCTGGCCAAGATATTTTAATAGCCATTTCGGATTATTATTTAGCTCATGTTCAGGATGGAAAAATAAAACCAATTAGATCAAAAATTGAAGAGTTTGAAGAAAACAGTGTGAAATTGGAGAACGGTTCGAATGTAGATTGTGATGCAATTGTTTACTGTACTGGTTATGATATATCAAATGACATACTGGACGAAAGTATCTTGGAAACTGTCAAGTATGACAAAACAGATCATAAATATTCGCTTTTGTTGTACAAATGCACGTTTCATCCTGATTTGAAAAATTTTGCCATGATCGGACAAACTGATGGTTCATTTTATACAGGCGATGAGCTGCAGGCTTACTGGGCCAATCGAGTTTTTAGTGGCAAAATATCTCTACCAAGTAGGGATGTAATGCTCAATGAAATTCAAAAAGAAGAACAGAAACGAAACAAAAATAGAAGATCACAATATCCATATGGCAATTACACTGTTATGGTTGATAAATTGGCTAAAGAGTGTGGTCTTTTGCCTAACTTTGAAGCCATCAAAAAGCAGGACGAACACCTTTATGAACTTTTGTGGAACTCTGGTGTAAACTCAAATAGTTTTTTTCTGGAAAAAAATATGTCTATTAATATTATGAATGAAATATTTGAAATGAATAGTCGCGAGTTTGTTTTTGAGAAAAATTTTGATCAGATTACATTGGAAGATATGGTATCTGAGTACTCGAAATATTACAAGTTACCAAAAAATTTATTCAAGAAAAAATAATAAAGAATCGTTTGATAAAATTCTTATTTATAATAATAAAAAAATAATTAAATCGATTTCATGATGACGGTATATCTACAACGTTTACTAATAATTTTAAGAAGCAATAAATTATCCCAATCTATTTTTTAATTTAATGGAGATGCTTTGTTTCACCTTAAAAAATGACTTGATTTTATTTCAAAATCAATTTTAAGTCAAGTCTAATGACTTAACCTCAAACAAGAAATTTCAAGACAAAAAACTGATTTTTTTTCAAAAAAATATTTTAAAGTTTCTATTTACTTACTATTTTACTTACTATGTTGGGATTTATAATTGATCAAAATACGGTAAAATAAAGGTTTTAAAAAACTGCACTTTTACTGAGGTTATAAAAGATAGAAAAGTCTTTTGAAAAAAAATTTCTTATTTACTACAAGCAATTTGATGGATTTACTGCAAGCAAGTTTTACAAAAAGTTTATGACTATCTTTTCAGGATAGAATGTTTTTATTTTGGTAAAAATCATGCAAAATGCTTTAGACCAGTTTATATCTATCTTATTAAACTTGCTCAAATCATTTAAGCTATTAATTGAAAAATTTAGACTTCTTAGATCTTTATTTGAAAAGATAAATGTTGTTTCATCTGCAAACATTTTGACATTAATGTCTTTAAATAAAAATGGTAAATCATTGACAAAAATCAAATACTCTTAAATCATGGACTTAAATATTTAATACAAGACTAAATATTATATCATATTTAATCTAATATTTTGATGAAATAAGATTTTTCTGCATATAGAACAGAAATGTTTAAAAGTCATAAAAAATAGCAAGTAAACATAAACTTTAAAATATTTTTTAGAGAAAACAGTCATTTGTACAAACAGTCAGAAAACAATCACATAAATAATTAAACCAGTTTCATGATGATGGATTATCTACTACGTTTAGTAATCATTTTAAAAAGCATTAAAATAATCCCTATTTTTTCATGAATTTATATCAAATTTTTTTTATAAATAATTTCAAATTTTTTCTAAAAAATAGGCAAAATATTTTTTTAAATCTAAACAAAATAAGTAAAAAACATTTATTTTTACATTCAGTATACTTTTTAACATTTTTTAAGTAGTTTTGGTAATTTAAGCAATATGAAAAGCATATTTTATTAAAAAGGGTTTTTTAGAACCCTTTAATACTTAATGTATAAAAAAATTTCGGTCTTTGAGTATCAAGTTTATTAAGGGCCTCATTATTCATAACATTGGAAGGAGTATCATATTTTATTTCAAGTACAAAACCAACAGTTTTGTAAGACTTGAATTTTTTTAATGTTTGTCTCTGAAAATGAATTCAGACGCGGAAAAGAGTAATCAATTATAGATTTATAAAGGTTTCCTAGTGTTTAATAGTTAAGACCCCATTTTTTGCTTCACAATATTTTTATTAAGTTTAACCGTGAACTACAACGCTGTTTAATTTCATCAACCATTGGGATAAAGGTTTATTTGAATCAAATTTTATACCTAAGAACTTGATTTCCTTTTGACTCTCAATTTTATTTTCATATATCTTAAAGTTTAAGTCAATATTTTTCTTAATAAATTTGGTGAAGACAATGATGCAAGAATTTTCAACAGATATTTTCATCTTCCATTCTTTTTGGGGATTAATTAGATCATTATTAAGAATAAAATTAAATGAATAAAAGTTTTTTTAAAAAATTCACCAAAAAAGGTAGCTTTTTCTTCATAAGTTCTAAGTTCCTCATTATTGGAGATTAAACTAGTTATTAGTACAGATCCTTTTTTTGATCGAAACTTATTATTTTTTTTCAAGAATGGTCTACTTGAAAGCTAATTTTACCCAATTTGTTTTAATAAAATCAGAATAGTTTTGATTCCAAAAATTTTTTAACCTGATATTAACTCTGAAGTCATTTGGTTGAATCTTTTTTGAAATATTCTTCTTATTTTCCTGCGTTCCTTAATTATAGTGATAATGTTTGGTGGGAGACGATGTTTTGAAATTTTCATGTTTTTTTATCATGGACAAGTCAAAAATCATGAAAAATGCTGAAAGTTAGGTCTAATTTTTCATGGACATGAAAATTTTTCTTTTTTCTAAGACTCGTCTCTTATCTGTCATTTAATCTAACCCATATCGTTCCATTTTTGAAAAATAAAGTTTTTTCATTGTTAGTTTCTTCTTGTTTATAATATTCGTTATCTAAATTTTCATCTTAGTCATATTCAGTATTAGATTGATTTGATGTTTGCTCCCAACACTTTAAGCACTCACTTTCTTTGATGATCAACTCGTGTTTATATCATATATATAGAATAAGTGACTATGCTATTAATTAGCATTCCTCGCAATACTTCTTGAATCAGAAATGAATTCTATTCTAGAAAATCCATCATCTCCAACGAGATACAGATCTCAATGCTTATTGAGTCAATTGAGCAAAAGATATGAAGCGGAATGTAGAACTTTAATTGTTTTTTTGTAAGTTCACAGTCTTTAGATCCAAATTCATGATTGAATTTACTTGTTTTCCCATCAATTTTTGTGTTCACTTCACTTTTTTTCTACTTTTTTAAAAAATAAAAAAAATTCAATCGTTCATACATATTAGTCGATAAATAGAAAGAAATTACAAAACTTATACTAAATAAGTAAAACAAATCATCGTCGGACAAAAATTGTTTCTAAATTTTTTTGTTTTTTCAAAATTTCAGTGCATTCAAAGTCTACTAGAAAGTTCAAGGTCTAAAGGTTTAGACTTTTGAGAATCAATCTAAATATTAAATAAAACAAAAAATAATTTTTCTACAGGTCAAAATTGATTTTTAAAATTTAAAGTCAGATTTGACTTTGACTTCATGCGATCGGTATGACTGATTTCAAATACAAATTGAGCAAAAATTCTTCATTTTTTGATAAATTAAAATTAAAATTAATAAGAAATATTATTAAAATTTTGACTTTGACCTGTAAAAAAATTATTTCAAAACTAAAAGTTTTCTTTGACTTAAAAATTGTCGAAATTCGGGATATTTTTTCCCACATAGAAAGTTTAAATTTGTCACTAACGAACAAAATGAGGAAATGCTAAAATTGAGATTTTATTAAAATTGATTTTCACTAGCTTCATTATTTTATTTAATCTAACATACTGAATTAACATTTATTATTATAGTTAAAAAAACCTTCAGTTTGTATAATTAAATATAATAAAGTTCCTAATCTTCTGTAAACTTGACTTACACGACAACATTTTGATTTGAATATTAAATTTAAGACATTATTTTGAAGAAATTAAAAAAAGAGGAAATAATCAAGTTTCTTAAGAACTCTAAACATGATTTTCTTTATTTTATACGTTTATTATAATATTAATCAATTTTTATAATATTAATCAACGTTTAGAAATTGTTTTTGTAACTAAAATTACTTTTTTTATCACTAAAATAAATTACTTTAAAAATATGCTTTATGAATTTAAAAAAACTTTTAATTAAATCAACTGAATCCGATAGTTGATTTATTAAAAGAATAGACACTAAAGTAATAGCTAAATAAAGATATATTGAGACAATTTTGAGATAGTAAAATTGTAAAATGGTAAAATTTAAAAGAGATTAAAAATAGATAAATTGAAATAAGAAATGAGAGATAAAGAACAGGAAAAGAGCAACATAAAGTTAAATGCTTGGTAAATTCTGAAATGATTCAAAAACTCGTCAATATTTTTTATATTTGATAAAATATATCAGATTAATTTTGAAAATATTTTATTAAATCAATTTGTAAATAATTTAATGAAACCAAAAAAGTTGGCAACCAAAAATTTTAACAACATTTTCCACCCGGTTTGGTAGCTTGAATAGTGGCCGAAGCGACAAAGTTTTGAACTTCTCCAGTAGCTTCCCATCCTTTGATAAATTGTCTGCTATTTTCATTAACTTTTATGTCAATGCATTTAAATCCAGCATTGTTCAAAAAGTCATTCAACTCGTCAAGAGTACTAGCGCCAGCCATGCATCCATTATACAATTCCTGATCGTTTTTGATCCAATCAGGTAGTGGCGAAGTGGCAATCACATCCGAAATGGCTATCTTTCCGCCAGGTTTAAGAACTCGATAAGCCTCTTTGTAGACATTTTCTTTGGCCGGAGATAAGTTGACTACGCAATTTGATATAATTATATCAATTGAATTATCTTCAACTGGCAATGCCTCGATTTCTCCATGTCTAAATTCCACATTTTTGTAGCCATTTTTTTCAGCTATTTTTCTTGCCTTATCAATCATGTCCTGGGTCATGTCTACGCCTATTACACGACCACTTTCACCCACTTTTCGTCTTGCGATAAAACAGTCAAAGCCAGCTCCACTTCCCAAATCCAAAACAGTTTGGCCTTCTTTTATTTGGGCAATGGCATTCGGATTGCCACAACCAAGGCCCAACATGGCTTCATCTGGAACATTGTTCAATTCCTCGTCAGTATAGCCCAATTGTTTGTTATAATCTTTATCTGGAAAGCTTGTTGCGCCACAGCAACTTAATGGATTTCCAAAATCTTTTTTGTTCGATGTCTCTGCTGCCAATTGGCCATAGCAACCTTTGACAGACTCTTTGACTTTTGAAGAATCACAACAAGACATTTTTATTCTAGATTAAAATTTAGTTTATAAATAAAATTGAAGTAAAAGCAAGTTTTTTATAGTTGATAAAATAATGCCTTGTCATTTATCGAGATAAAATCAACCAAAAATAAATTAAAAAGTTGTTGTTTTTTGACTCATGTTTGTTCAAAATCTAGAAGATATTAGAATTTTTTGCTAAAAATGTCGAATCATTATTAATGAGATTTTATGATAAAAAATAAAAAATAGACCTGATTATTTAGTGAATAGTGCATGATAATTTAGTGTGTATTTAATTATCTATTTTTTTATAAAATAAAATTTGCAAAATAAATTTCTCAAAAAATTAATGTTAAATTATTCAAATTTAAAATAATTCGATGTCAGGAAAAAAAATAGCTATCATAGGTGCTGGTAAAGCCGGTCTAGTTTCAGCCAAGTACGCTTTGGAAAATCAGCTAAAACCAGTTGTTTTCGAGCAAACAAAGCAGGTCGGTGGCTTATGGTCGAGAAATAATGGCACAGCAATATGGGACGGCTTGTTCACAAACATATCAAAGTACACAATGATGTTTCACGATTTTCCATGGCCAAAAGATTCTACTGTTTTCAATCGAGCGGAAGATGTCCAACATTATTTGAAAGCATACGCCAACCAATTCAAAGTTTTAGATCACATTAAATTTGATGCTAGAGTTGAATCCGTAAGGAAATTGCTAAACAACAAATGGGAGGTTAGAACCAATTCCAAGTCAGAGGTTTTTGATTTTTTGATTTTTTCTCCTGGTCTTCATTCCAAACCTAGGATTCCATTTGCAAAAAATAGCTCAAAATTTAAAGGCCTAGTGATTCATAGTTCCGAATTTAGATTAAATGATCCTAGGTTAAAAGACAAACGAGTCCTTGTTTTGGGATGTTCTCTGAGTGGCACCGAAATAGCTTCTTTATTAGTTGAACATGCAAAAACTGTGACAAACATTTATCCAAGAACTTATTTAATCACCCCCAGACTTGTTAAATATAAACTCTCATCTGATTCGACTCATGGAACTTTGTACAAAATTCTTCCCACTGATTTATTCTTTAATAGAAGGGTGTTCAATTACCCAGATCCAAAACTTGGTCAAAATGAAGTCAAACAAATAAAATTAGATACTTTTAAAAGATTGTTTCCCTATCAAACAAGCAAAGATTCAAGTCACCCAGACCTGTATGTAGACTTGGATAAGCCTGGCCAAGATATTTTAATAGCCATTTCGGATTATTATTTAGCTCATGTTCAGGATGGAAAAATAAAACCAATTAGATCAAAAATTGAAGAGTTTGAAGAAAACAGTGTGAAATTGGAGAACGGTTCGAATGTAGATTGTGATGCAATTGTTTACTGTACTGGTTATGATATATCAAATGACATACTGGACGAAAGTATCTTGGAAACTGTCAAGTATGACAAAACAGATCATAAATATTCGCTTTTGTTGTACAAATGCACGTTTCATCCTGATTTGAAAAATTTTGCCATGATCGGACAAACTGATGGTTCATTTTATACCGGCGATGAGCTGCAGGCTTACTGGGCCAATCGAGTTTTTAGTGGCAAAATGTCTCTGCCAAGTAGGGATGTAATGCTCAATGAAATTCAAAAAGAAGAACAGAAACGAAACAAAAATAGAAGATCACAATATCCATATGGCAATTACACTGTTATGGTTGATAAATTGGCTAAAGAGTGTGGTCTTTTGCCTAACTTTGAAGCCATCAAAAAGCAGGACGAACACCTTTATGAACTTTTGTGGAACTCTGGTGTAAACTCAAATAGTTTTTTTCTGGAAAAAAATATGTCTATTAATATTATGAATGAAATATTTGAAATGAATAGTCGCGAGTTTGTTTTTGAGAAAAATTTTGATCAGATTACATTGGAAGATATGGTATCTGAGTACTCGAAATATTACAAGTTACCAAAAAATTTATTCAAAAAAAAATAATAAAGAATCGTTTAATAAAATTCTTATTTATAATAATAAAGAAATAATTAAATCAGTTTCATGATGATGGTATATCTACTTCTTTCATTTTAAAAAGCAATAAATTATCCCAGTCTATTTTTTAATTTAATGGAGATGTTTTTTTTTTCACCTTAAAAAATGACTTGATTTTTTATTCAAAATCAATTTTAAGTCAAGTCTAATGACTTAACCTCAAACAAGAAATTTCAAGACAAAAAACTGATTTTTTTTCAAAAAAATATTTTAAAGTTTCTATTTA
This sequence comes from Brachionus paranguensis, assembly GCA_016802215.1. Taxonomy (NCBI): domain Eukaryota; kingdom Metazoa; phylum Rotifera; class Eurotatoria; order Ploima; family Brachionidae; genus Brachionus; species Brachionus paranguensis. Next base: position 2,203,918 of record JAESIX010000009.1, on the reverse strand, counting down.
CTTACTATTTTACTTACTATGTTGGGATTTATAATTGATCAAAATACGGTATAATAAAGGTTTTAAAAAACTGCACTTTTACTGAGGTTATAAAAGATAGAAAAGTCTTTTGAAAAAAAATTTCTTATTTACTACAAGCAATTTAATGGATTTACTACAAGCAAGTTTTATAAAATTTAGATCATGGTCAATTATAAAGTCCAACAAACAAATTTCCTTTACAAAAAGTTTATCACTATCTTTTCAGGATAGAATGTTTTTATTTTGGTAAAAATCATGCAAAATATTTTAGACCAGTTTATATCTATCTTATTAAACTTGCTCAAATCATTTAAGCCTTTAATTGAAAAATTTAGACTCCTTAAAAGTGTTTCGCGATCTTTATTTAAAAAAATAAATGTTGTATCATCTGCAAACATTTTGAAATTAATGTCTTTAAATAAAAATGGTAAATCATTGACTTAAATCAGAAAAAGAAGAGAACCTAATACTGACCCTTGCGGTACTCTCAATTTCATTTTTAAATGTTTGGATAGTTCACCTCCAATTCAAACCTTTTGAATTCTATTTCAAAATTATTTGAAAGAAGGTCTAAAGACAACCTGAAAAATTCCGGATTTACTGTATTGGTTATGATATATCAAATGACATAGATAAATAACATAGCTACAAAAGAAAAAAATGTTTGGCTAACCAGTGGCTTGACCACGAGTCAGTCAGTTTTTATTTAAAAGTAATTAAAAAGTTTAAAATAGATACTATTTTGACATTATTGTCACTAAAATGTCAAAACCATAGTAAAAAAGTTTTAATAATTATCAGTAATTTGACAAAAATTCATGATAATTAACGTAAATTTGTGAATTTTTGCTTTTGATATTTTACGGTAAATTACATTAATTTTCATAAATTTTTGTCGAATTATCGACTAATTTTAATTAAATGATGCAAGTTTTAATTTAAGTAAAATTGAAATCTGGTTATCTTTTTCAATTTTATTCTCAAAAACAAGATAAGTAATAAATCGTAAACCTGTAAAAAATTTATCTATAATAAAGTTGACTTTGTAAAAATTTCACATTTACTATCAAATATTAATTGGGTGCACTTGTTTGACAATTTAACTATTCAAGAAATGTACGATGAGTTAATTTTCTATGTCAGCGAAGCTAGTAATCGATTCATTCCAGTGACGGATGGCTCTAAAAAGAAAAGTATCTCAAAACCTTAGATCTAAGATGATCTCAAGATCTTAATCAGAAATAAGAGGAATAAATTTTTTCAAGATGTTTTTGTTATTGAACAAGATGGTGATCTTCCACCTTTTGAAGTTGAATTTAATGAAAAATGGTCAGAATGCATTGACATTGATCCAAATGATATTAGTTATGAAATGGTATTTAAAAAATTACAAGACCTAAATCAAAAATAAATCATGTGGTGTAGACAAGCTTCATTCTGCTTTAAAAGTGTGCAGAAGCCTTAACTGTTCCTTTAATTTTGATTTTCAGAGAATCTTTATCCAATAGTCAGCTTCCAATACAATTCAGATCAGCAAATATTACTCCATTGTTTAAAAAAGGTGATAAATCAATGCCGAGCAATTATCGTCCTGTGTCCTTAACTTCAATTCCGTGCAAAATTTTGGAAAGCATAATAAGAATCAAAGTGGAAGATTATCTTTATAAGAATAATATTATCTAAAGAATAGCATAGATTTGTCAAGAAAAAGTCATGTAAAACTAATCTTCTGGAAACTCTAGATTTCATATCAATAAGTCTAGATAAAAGTATCCCTGTTAATGTGATTCTGCTGGATTTTGCGAAAGCATTTGATACTGTTCCGCACAGAAGACTAACAGCTTAATTGAAAGCTTATGGCTTTGATGGTCTGACACTAAAATGGATTGAAGCTTGCTTGAAAAATAGAAGACGACGAGTTGTTCAAGGAGAAATTTTGTCGGATTGGGTTGATATTATTAGCGGTGTGCCACAAGACTCAGTGATTGGTCCACTATTGTTCGTTTGGTATATCAATGATCTACCAAAAGGAATAGAGAATGTTGTCAAAATGTATGCAGATGAAACTAAAATGTTCTCGCAAACGGTATCAGAAATAAGAGCAGCGAAACTACAATCAGATTTAGATTTAGTTTTCAAATGGACTCAAGATCTTCTCTCCAACACATCAAAATGTGTAGTCATTCATTATGGTCATAAAAACAAAGATTTCCTTATTTTATCAATGGTAAGCAGTTATCAACATCAGAACCCGAAAGAGATCTTGGATTTATTTTCAATATAAATCTGAAATGGAAGAATCAAGTGATAGAGACTACTAATAAAGCAAATCAAATGTTAGGTCGCATCAGGAAATCATTCGCTCGTTTTGAATGAAAGTTTTTTAGATCTCTGTATTTATTTTTAAATAATTAAATCTTTAAAAGATACAAAAGCCACAAAAATAATGATTGTTAAATAAAATTAATTTTTTAAATGGAAATATACTAAATAATGCATCTAAATTAAACTTTTATTAAAGAATATAGATGTGCAAACTTGAAAACATAGTCAATTTAAAAAATGTATACATTAAAAAATAAATTTAAACATTTTTTATAAAAAAAGTTTTTAAATCAGATTTTTTTTAATACCAGTATTTAGAATCAATTTGGAGTTATTACTTAGATAATTAAGCATTATCAAATTTCAAAAAAATGCCCAACTCAGGTTTTGGCTCAAATTAGAATTAAATTAAAATGAAAGTTGGACGAATAATATAAATGTCACATTAAATAAATAAAACAAATTGTTAAGTCTAATCAACCAAATTTTAGTTTAAACTAAATGAGAAACTCATTCAGTATATTTTCTAAAATTTAATATTTATAAATTTAAAATTTAAATTTCTTAATTAAAAACAAATTTGAATTGAATTTTTATTTTAAATTAATTAAATCTTTAAAAGATACGAAAACCACAAAAAAATGATCTTTAAATGAAATTAATTTTATAAATTGATTTATTGACATCTAAATTAAACTTTTATTAAAGAATATTGATGTGCAAACTTGAAAACATAAGCAATTTAAATAATGTATACATTAAAAAATAAACTTAAATTTTATTTTATAAAATAGTTTTTAAATCAGATTTTTTTTAATACCAGTATTTAAAATCAATTTGGAGTTATTACTCAGATAATTAAGCATTATCAAATTTCAAAAAAATGCCCAACTCAGGTTTTGGCCAAATTTTAGTTTAAACTAAATGAGAAACTCATTCAGTATATTTTCTAAAATTTAATATTTATAAATTTAAAATTTAAATTTCTTATTTAAAAACAAATTTGAATTGAATTTTTATTTTATTTTATTTTAAAATAATTAAATCTTTAAAAGATACGAAAGCCACAAAAAAAAAAATGATTTTTAAATAAAATTAATTTTATAAATGGATTTATATTAAATAAGACGATCTAAATTAGACTTTTATTAAAGAAATCAAAAGTACAATTTTTTCAAAAAAACTTAAAATCAAGTGAAAGGACAAATTTGAATAAATCTGAATGCTTATCTATACAAGTCATCGGGGTCCTCATTATTAAAGTTGTTTCCGCCAGATCCGCTGCCTTGGCCACCACCAGCCGAACCGGCCTCTCCCGGAAATCTAAAACTTCCGCCAAATCCCCTACTCTGCTGCAGAGTCTGAGCGAACATCTCATACTTTCGGATGTCGTTGTCGCTGACCGAGCGTCTGGCAAACTTCATGGCCTCCTCGAAATGATCTCGTCTGATCTCGGGCACCGGGTCATAGTCGGTCTCCATTTCGGTGTCACCGCCCTGGGCCGCTCGCTCTCTCTCTCTCTGCATGTCCTTCTCAATCGACTCTCTAATAGCCAGTTTGCAGGCGCGCTGGCAAATTTCTGTCAAGTCAGCACCGCTGAAGCCGTGGGTGGCCTTGGACAAAAAGTCCAAGTCGACGTCTTTGGAGATGGGCGACTTTCTCAAGGCGGCCTTCAGGATGTTCATGCGCGATTTCTCATCCGGCAAAGGAATGTAAATCAACTGATCCAAACGACCTGGTCTCATCACGGCACCATCAATGATGTCCGGTCGATTGGTGGCTCCGATGATGAACACGTTCTTTTTGGCGCCCATGCCGTCCATCTCAGTCAACACTTGATTGATCACTCTATCGCTGGCGCCGCCCGCGTCACCTGAACTTCCGCCTCTTGACTTGGCAATCGAGTCCAACTCGTCAAAAAAGAGCACACACGGAGCCGCCTGTCGCGCCTTGTCGAACACATCGCGCACATTCGCCTCGGACTCGCCAAACCACATGGTCAGCAGCTCCGGGCCCTTGATCGATATAAAATTGGCCTGGCACTCATTGGCAATGGCTTTGGCGAGCAGGGTTTTGCCACAGCCCGGCGGCCCATAGAACAGAACGCCGCGCGACGGGCTCATGCCGAATTTGAGGAATTTTTCCGGATGCTCCACCGGATACTGGACCAGCTCCTGCAGTTCTCGCTTCACACTCTCCAGGCCTCCGATGTCCTCCCACGTAACATTGGGCACCTCGACCACAGTCTCTCTGAGCGCGCTCGGATTCGACTGGGCCAGAGCCCATTTGAAGTTTTCCTGCGACACGGCCAGCGAATTGAGCACCTCGGCGTCAATGTTCTCCTCTTCCAAGTCGATAAGGTCCATTTTTTCTCTTATCTGCTGCAGGGCGGCCTCGGAGCACAGCGAGGCCAAGTCGGCGCCCACGTAGCCGTGCGTCTCGTTGCCAATTTGTTCCAGGTCGACGTCGTCGGCCAGCTTCATGTTCTTGGTGTGAATGCGCAGCACTTCCAGACGACCAATGGCGTCTGGTATGCCGATGTCGACCTCGCGGTCAAAGCGGCCAAAGCGACGCAGAGCGGGGTCAATGCTGTTGGGCCTGTTGGTGGCGGCCATGATCACCACGTGAGAACGCTGCTTCAGACCGTCCATCAAAGTCAACAATTGGGAGACAATGCGGCGCTCTACTTCGCCGTGCGTTTTTTCCCTCTTGGGCGCAATCGCGTCTATTTCGTCTATGAAAATGATGGACGGCGCATTTTTTTCCGCTGTCTCAAAGGCCTTGCGCAAGTTGCTCTCGGACTCGCCCGCCAACTTCGACATGATCTCGGGCCCATTGATCAGAAAGAAAAAGGCGCCTGTTTCATTGGCAACAGCGCGAGCAATCAAAGTTTTGCCAGTGCCAGGCGGCCCGAACAAAAGAATGCCTCTGGGCGGCTTGACTCCAATTGTCTTGAACAGCTGCGGGTGTCTCAGTGGCAACTCGACCATTTCCTTGATCTGGGCCAGCTGTTTTCTCACACCGCCAATGTCGTCGTAGCCCACCTCGTTCAGTGAGCTCTCCTCGTCCTCTCGTTTGATCGGCTCGCCGTCACACTTTATGATGGTGTCGGGCACCACTACACAGTGCGGCGACGGGTCTGTCTCCACAACCTTGAACTCTACGGCGCGCATGTTCCGGCAGACAAATACGTCGCCCTTGCGCACCGGACGGTACGACTCCAAAAAGTATGGCTTCAAGAAGGCCTCGTACAAATTTCCAGTGAGGCCTTCGACAGTGTCGTCTATTGGCAGCACAGTGATCGACTTGCCGTACTTGATGTCCGGACACGCTTGGATACTGACCACGTCGCCCACTTTCACGCGCAAATTGTTGCGCACCACTCGGTTCATGCGGATTTTTTCGTTTGGACAAGTGTCGTCCGACAGCACCACACACACTGTTTCTCTTCTTTTCTTACCCTTTACCACCACTGAATCGGCCCTGAACAGCTGCAGCTCGTCCATTTTGCTCTGCGACAGTGTCACTATGGAGTTGTCGTCGTTGATCGCTTCTTCCACAATCAAACGGTTCGGCTTGTCCTTTTGTCTCAAGATGGCTGTTGCCAAGTTGTCTTTATCATTTGGATCTACTATTTTGGCCATTTTTTTTTCTTTCACTATCTCTTCTTAGTCTAAAATAAAGAATTCAAAGTCAGGATTAGGTTTATTTATAGGAAAAAATTTCCCAATCAAGCCCCAGATGGTGCTCGGCGCCGAGATACACTTAAATGGCTTAGTGATTAGCAATGATGATGGTTAATTTGAACAAAAAAAGAAAGAAAAGATTTTATTAAAACTAACAAAATTTAAAACGAGTATAAATGCAGTGTATGTGAATTATAGCGATGATGATTTATACTTATGTAATAAGATGACGGGCAAATTTTGAATTTTTCTATACTTATTCACCAATTTTTGCATGCGTGTTATAATATAACTAGCTGAAATTATTTTCATAAACCAGTCAAGACTATTCTAGTCCAAAAGTTAAGCAATCTTGTCACTTGAATTGAAAAAAATAAAAAATTTTAATTAATCTAAATTCGTCCTTTTAAAATATTTAAAAAAGATCAAAAATTTCTTTAATTATTTCTTGGTTTCTGGAGCTTTCTCCAAATTGGAGGTAATGCCACAATAACAAAATAAACATGTTACATTTCGAAATATTCTGTAGAATTATTAATTTAACAATTCAATTTAGAATAATTAAATTAAGATTATTTTTGATATTGTTGAACATTTTTTCTTATTCTATCAAAAATAATAAAATAAATTTATTGCGCCTTTTAAATATCTATAGAGAAAAATTATTTAATCTTTTGATTGATTGTTTTTATTTTGAAACGTTTTTTATTTTTTTTTAAATAAGCCGATTTTTTATGTTACAAAAAATTAATTTTTTTTGCTCAAATTTAAGCCCTTTCCTAATTAATTAAGTTGAAAATTCTGAACAAAATTGATCGTTTTGTTCTTATTTTTGATTTTTATAATAATCATGATAACTTACATAAAAGCCCTCTTAATGTTGAAATTTTAAAAAATCTTGATTAAAATTATTTAAAAAAATAAATCACACCTTTTCTCAAGTGAACTCAAGATTGGCTTCTTCTCTTCAACACATCAAAATGTGTAGTCATAAAAAAAAAGATTTTCCTTATTTTATCAGTGGTAAGCAGTTATCAACATCAGAACCCGAAAGAAATCTTGGATTTATTTTCAATACAAATCTGAAGTGGAAAAATCAAGTGATAGAGGCTACTAATTGAAAGTTATTTAGATCTCTATATTAAACTTTTGTTCGTCCTCTTTTGGAATTTGCAGTGCCTGTATGATCTCCAATTCTTAAGTCTGACTGTGAGAATGTTGAAAAAAACAACAATTTTAATGCTATAAAAAAACCAAGGAAGAGGTCACTGCTTCAAATATCACAAAGAAGTTTCGAGATTCCAACATAGAGATAACATTTTGTTCAACAGAACCGCTTGCATGTGTAACTCACTGCCAAATCAATTAGTTGAAGCCCCCAATGTTAACAGCTTTAAAGCAGGCATTGACTGCTGGATGAGCAGCAATTAATCACATCAGTTGTATTAGTGTGCCTTGTCAACATATTCGCTGACTAGCCAGCTACAGTCGAAACTAATATTACTCCTATAATGGTTTGACCAAATATCTCACTTCAATTATTTAACTCTTTTTGAAATAAAAAAAAACTGCTTGAATTCTGATTTAAAAAAATTATCTCAATCTATAAGAAACATTATTTTTCTTAATTCTTTAAAAGAAAAGATTGGTAAAAAATTCCCTTTTTACTTCTTTATAATTATATAAATATATTTTAAAAAAAAACAATTTTCTTATTTGACCAATTGACATAATTATAGTCAACAAGGTTTTTTTTTATCTTTCTATTAAAAATAGATTTCCCTAAACCCTATTCATATTTTTTGGTTAAATGGTCAAAGTGAACAAATCTAACCTAAATTTTAAACACTTTTCTTTTTTATTGCCAAACCCTAAGTTATTCATGGAATGTAGTACAAATAGTTTGAATATTTATCCATGATAAATAATTACAAAAATAATTTCATCTATGTTTAGTTTTAAATATAAAAAATTAACAAGATCTTTATATCTTTTTGGGTTTTGATCATTTTATAATACGCTGTTTCCTTGCCGTTGTTGTTCGTAATTTTTAGCAAAAACGAAACAAAAATTTGAATCTAATTTAAATTTTTAAATTGTAACTATATTAAGTAGAAATAAATTTATGCTTAATATTTTGACAAATTTAATAGTAAACCATAAGTAATAATTCAATTTTTTTTAATTTTAAAAAACTTAATAAACAAACCTATAAAACATTGATTATTTAATTTTTTAAAACCCTAAAAAAATTAGTTTATTTTAATAAAAATAATAATTAGCTCTTTTCTATTATCACATCCTTTATTGCTTCGCAATATCCCGACTGCCAAATTACAAACGATCAAAAAGACATGATGAAAAGTCTGTTTTTTGTCTTTAGTTTTTTATTTATTTTTGTAAGTCCTCTCTCTGTTTCGCCAAACAAGTTTCTTTTTCATAATTTCTATTAATTTAAATTTAATCTAAAAAAACAAAAAACAATATTTTTTCAAAGGATTGAGTGTAACGCGGACAATGGTGACATGAGCAATCTTTGGGTCTTCAGGCAAGTCCGAATTTAGTTTTCAAGTTTTTTAAAGTTTTACACCTTTTAATCATCTTTATAGACTTTCTACAAAATTTTCATTTGATAGTTCTCTTGTTGCATTTACTGGATTCACTTCTATTAGACTTTAGATGGCAAAGTTATTTGAAAAAAATTAACAACTGGATATTTAAGTTAAACAATTCAAATTTCGCCACACAATCCATAAAAATCAGATTAAAATTATTAAAAATTGACAGCTTAAATTCAGATACTTTTATTTTAATATTTTTATTACAAAGCAATTTATTAGTCTAAATAATAAAAAAAAAAATTAATTTTGACCTGAGAAAAATATAATTTAACAAAGTTTTCTTAGATTTTAGTATTTTAGTTACTTAAAAATATTTAATAAAAAATTTCCTTTCAACATTTTTGATTTTACAACAAAAAACTAATTAATTTCAAGTAAAAATTTTTCATTGATGTTTATTCATACTTTTTAACAAAAACCATAATTTTAGGACTATTTTATTTTGCAACAAAACATGATAATTAATCAACAGAAAAATAGCTAAGGTATTTTGGAGTTAAAAGTAAGTTATAGCATCATTTTGTAAGTTTTAAGGCTTCTAAAATAAATATTTATATTTTCATCCTCGTTTTTTCTAGGCTCATAAACATTTAATATAGTACTGTAAATAAAATCAATCTTAATTTAGGATCTTGTAAATTTAAAAAAAATCTTAAATCTACTTTTATTTTTTGAAAAAAACAAACAATAAAAAAAAATTTTTTTTAGTTAATATTGATAATTTTATTATCATCTTCTGGTTGAAGACCGAGAATAGTTTTACGAATATTTTCAGTATCCTGCTTGAGATCTGAATTATCAGGTTCAATTTTGAGAGCAGCTTCGTAGTCCAACAAGCCTTCAGCGTACAATTCCAATTCACAAAACGCCGTTCCGCGTCTAATGTGAGCCTTTAAGCGACTTGAAGCATTATCAGGGACTGGCGGTGTCAACAAATCCAAAGCCTTTACAAAATTTCATTTTTATTTTTTTAAAAGAAAAATTTTAAGAAATACTCTGGTGCAATCCTCCACACATTTGATTAAGTTTCTTATTTTAAAGTGACACGCTGCTCGATTTGAATACAAACTTAATTTTTTTTTGAAATAATAACAAAAGAAAATTAAAAAATAATCAAAACTTACGATGGTTCTTTAGGAAAAAGTCTAATCGCATGGTTATAAACCCCGATTGCTGTTTGGTAATTTTCTTGTTTGAAATAATTGCTTTTTAAATACAAATTAAAAAATATTTATCTAAATAATCCTTTGTTATGTTACCTAGCTTTTTCTTTCAATAAATCAATGTTTAATTCATTCATAGAAAGATCATTTAAATCATCGGGTAATTCGACAAGCTTTCTAGCTTCAGCCTGTTTTTCTAACCACTTTATTAAAAAATTAAATAATTTATTTAATTTAAATTCTTAAGATTATGTTCTTACTTCTCTTTCTAATTGATTTTGAGATTCTCTTGAAGGCGTAGGAAAAACTCTCGGTGTAAATCGAATTTGTATAGAGCCAGATGATCTAGGACCAGGAAAATCAGAAATTTCTTCTTTTGTTTTAATTTTTGGTTCTTCGAAAATTTCTTTTTTATGCTCTGTCACAGTTTTAGCTTTTACAAGCTCATTTTTGGGCTCTTCCAAAAGTGGCTTAATTAATTTTTATTTAAAATAATTACAAAACCATGTTTTGTCCCTACTAAAACTCCTGTTTCTTTTTCGGGTTTTTTGTGTAATTTCTTAAAACTTTCTATGTCTTGTGTCGCTTTTTTTCGTTCACCATCTTTTATTGATTCAATTCTTTGTCGTTCTATCTCTTCGAGCTAGATAATTAGATGATTTAGAAAATAAATTTTAATTTTAAAATAAAATTTTCATCAAAGATCCTATTGAATAATATTATTTTTTCATTTAAATGAAACTAACCACTACACTTATAGATCCATTTAATTTTATTAGATTACCTTTGTTTTAAAAATAAAAACTTTTAATGGGATACATTTTTATAAAAAAGAATTAAGGCCTAGACATATTGTCATACGTTCAAACTAATAATTTCAATCAAAAAAATTTATTTAAAACTCTTATTTTTTAATTTTTTTAAAAATAACTATAATTATTCAGATCTAAAAAAAGTCTGTTCAGTTTAATCTCAAGCGGTTTGGCAAAAATTTTTAAATAAAAATAAAAAAAATATTCCTAATTTTACAAAATAAAATATAATAATAAAAAGATAATTTTTTTGAATTTAAAAAATTAATTTTTCAGCTTATATTTATAGAGCTGGCTTAAAAATTACATATTTTTTAATATTTAGCTATCCTTGTCAACTTTTAACTTTTGAGCAGATTATTATTATCAATAAAGAGGAAATTAGACAGAGAAAAGATTTTCATTATTCCAAATTATAAAATTGATTAAAAAAAACAAAAAATTCATCAATTTTATTTTATTTTCTATCAATAAACATTTTCATTTATCTTCAATTTTCTAAACTCTTAAAAATGATTTTTTCTTGGAAAAGATAGTAAAATTCCTAATGTAAATTTTAAAAAATTTTAAATCATTTCTTACTTTCATTTGCTCTTTTAGAGCTAGTTTTTTATTAGCTTCTTTTTGCTCAACTTTTTCTTTTGCCAATCGTTCAGCTTTTTCACCAGCGTACTTAATTGCTTCTTCCCGCACCAATTTTAACAAATCTTTATTTTCGAAGTCCTTATGGTACAAACTTGGCCATATACCTTCTTCTGCTTTACAAAATTGTAAAGAAATAATTCCATTTTTAACTACGACCATCGAATTATCATCGTTAATCATTTCATTAAACCAACATTCAAACAAAAAAGGAGGATAAGAGACCTTAGAAAAAATAAATACTTTAAAATATACTTAGAGATAGAGTAAAATTACTTTTAGATATTCTCTACTGTTTAAAATATCTACATTATTTGCTTTGGTTCCTTTAAGTGGAAGATTGATACTAATCATAGATTCACTCTGAGTCCAAGTGAAATCTTTGACGATTATGGGCATTTTTATTTTGTTAAAAAAATAAAAATGTTAAGTCCCTTTTTCCTAATGTACAATCGGTTGCCATAGAAAAAAATTTAAAAATTCACTTTTTAAAAAAAGACAAATGTTAAGACTATGTTATAGAATGTCAAAAAAAATGCAATTTCTGAAATTTATTCAAAATTTCAAAATAGAAAATATAAAAAAAAGATATTTTAAGATTTAAGGAAAAGCGCTTAGGTACATTTTATTTTTAATTGATAAATTTAAATATAAAATATTTAATTAGTTTTAAATAGAATTTTTTCTAAATAATGTCTAAAATTAACTTTACTGGTCTTGAGACGTTTGTCTATGCTTTTAAGAATCAGGTTAAAAAGGAATCTGATCTTATCGCTCTATTTGTCCATTGGTATTTGGTAAAAGATGGCTTTCTGTGTGTCCTTGACGGAAGAGTAATTTAAAAAGAAAAAAAAATATTTATTTATTTTTTATCAATAAAGAAAACTGAAGTTTTGCCCAGTGATTGGAACTCTAATGATGAAATTTATGTTATTAACTATTCACTTGATTCAAAAGGATATGAACTTAAAATTTTGGTTGCTGATGACTCATTAATAATTAATTTAATGGTAAAAAATATAAATAAAATAATTTCTTCTAATTTTTTTTTTAAAAAGAAAAAATCAACAGAAAGAACGGCTAGTCTAAATTGTACTATTAAGAACCATATCTCGAGTTTAAAAAATGAATATCAAAAGTAACAAAATTTTTTTTTAATTATTTCACAATTTTAATTGAATTAAAACTTTAGTTTGTTTACCAACCTTAATGATTTGCACGAAGCCTTATCAAAAGAATTCGAATCTTTATACAAAGAAGATAAAAAAGGTTCTTCCAGTGAAAGCGCATCTTCAAAAGAAGAACCTCCAAAACAAAGGTTTTATTAATTTTTTAAAAGAAAAACAAATTGAACTTGAATTTTAGAGGAGAGGCAATATTTGATCCACTAAGAGATATACCACAACAAAGACCACCTTTGCCACCCAGAGATATTGGTCGATCAGATTTAGACCCTTTCAGATTCGACCCTCTCGGAACAGGAGGTTTAATTTGATATTTTTTTAATATTTATTTATTGTGTTTTAATTAAAGGAATGATCTTTGACCCATTCAGAAACTATGATCGGAGATTAATACCTTCAAATTTGCCTCCGGGTGCAGTTCCACCGAGGGCCAGATTTGATCCATATGGACCCCCTAGTCCAGATGAATTGATTCCAGGTTCATCAACACGAGTTGGGTAAACTTATTTTTAAAATTTAAACTAATAAAAAAGGTAAAATTGATAATATTTTTTTCAGACCAAATCCTAATCATTTAAGACCTCCAGGTGGTTTTGGAAATGATCATATGTTTATGTAAAATGATGAATATCAATTAAAATTTTTATTTATTTATTTTTGACGAAATAAAATATTAATGATAGCAATATATAATAAGTATACTTTAATGGTGCCTCTTCTTAATTCATTTCTTCAAAATTATTTCAGTATGTATTAATTTATTTCGATAAATCGAAATAATATTAAGATTCAGATAAAAAATGTCTTCAAATTTCAAGTTTTTTTTCATAGATTATATTACATATTTAATTCAAAAATCAAAGAACCAAAGTATATTTACATTAAAACTCACTTTACAGACTCGTTTAAAACGGCAAAAATAGGATAATAGAAAAAAAATCAAATTTAAAAATAAAGAAAAAATTAATTTTTTAAGTTTCCATACAATCATTTTTATTATTAGTATCTATTAATTCTTTTTGATCTAATTTTTCTTTAAGCTGTAATATTGTGGCTTGCATTGCATCCATTTGACTGTCAATTTCCATTAAAAACGAATTCAGGTCTTAAAAATTTAAATTTTAATAAATAAACAAAAAAAAAATTTTAAATTTACTCTGTTCATTTTCACAAGTCTCATTCAGCAGCTGCTTATGATATGCCAAATCGTGTTCTAACTGAGCAACATTACCTGATGAAATTATTTTTCCCAGTTCTTCATTTTCCGTGAGCAACTTCCGACATTTGTACATTAGGCGTTTTGTCAACTGGCTTTCAGGGCTGAATTTTGTCGAATTTAATTCAACTTCTAGCTCTTCTTTTTTTTTTCGAGTCTCTTCAAGATCTTTTTTAAGCTGAATAATCACGGCATTTATGGTAGGGTCAACCAAACAAGATTTTGTTTGAGATGAACAAGATTGATCATTGTCCGAAATTTGACTCTAAATGGTTAAAATTAGCCTATTTTTTAAATCAAAAAAATATTTTACATTTCCATCCGACTCTTTTGAATTAGCATAATTCATAAGTATTATGTTTTTTAACTTGGCTATTTCCATTAACTGATTTTTTTCTCTCTCTTCTATTCCTGTGGCATATGCGGCTAGTTTTCGGTATTCCGCTATCAATTCATCTTTGGTCAAGTTTTCTAATTCGAAATCACCAATTTTGGATTTTTCCTCATTCATTTTAGATTTGTTCGATGTGAAAAAGTTTTATGACATTCAAAATGAAAATTAACAAATTAATTTTTTCTAAAAATTTAACTTAAATAGGAAGTTTTTTTTGTAGCTGAAATTAGAAAATGTAAAATATTTGGTTCAACATGACAGTCAAATGTCTCGAAAATTTTTTATTTTATATGCATTTTTAATTTAAATTTTGTTTTCATCAAACTATAGCTTTTTATACCCAACATTTTGATCTGAATTTTGTTGAAATTTAAATTTTTTTCTAAGAAATCTAAAAAGCAATTTAAAGAATAAATTAAAGTGGCCATTATTCAAAAGACTAATTTTTTGTTATTTTCGTTTTTGTTATTTTTGTTATTTTGTTATTTAATTTCAATTTTAAATTATGATACCGAATTCCAAATAAATTATTTTGCAAAGTTTTTTCATTGATTTTTTATTATTCTTGTATTTGAGATGAATGATTAATTTATAAAAATTCAGAGACGAGTATTAAATTTTTTGCTATTTTGTTTAATTGGGGTAAGTAATGATATTTTAAATAATTAGATGGATTTAGCCTATAATAAATTTTGGAAAAAATAAATAATAAATTTTAAAAAATTAACAGGAAAATTTGCCATAAGGTTAATTTAATAATGCAAAATTGTCCGATCTATCATAGTGAGATTACTGATAATCTTATAAATTATTCTTTGTAAAATTACTATTTATAAATTATGATTTTTTTCCCTTTTTTCATTTTTTATTTACTCGATTTTGATTTTAAATCATTGTTTTAAGCAAACCAGAAAGCAAACCAATAGATAAAAATGAATTCATAAATATTTAAAAAATTTTAAATTTTAAATATAAATATAAAAACCACAATCGATTTTTTTAAACTATGCCAAAAATGAGCAGATTTTTTTCATACCTTCCAATAATCGTTTATCTCTTTGCTTCATTTAAATGTAATGAAGAAGATGATCCCCTAGTCTACGAAATGGATGATCGGTAAAAGAAAAAATAGTGTAAATATTTAATTTATAGTTTATATAAAAAGGGTCGTTGATTTTACTACTCAAGGTAAATGGTTGATAATGTTTTATGCTCCATGGTGGTAATTTTCTTATAGATAATTTTGAATTATTCCTAAATCATGCTTAAGTGGTCATTGTAAAAAATTAGAACCTGTTTTTGAGGAAATTGGAAAGTATTACAAAGGAAAAATGATGAATATAGCTAAAGTGGATGCTACACGTTTTGTTAAAGCTGCAAATCATTTTGATATTAAAGGATATCCAACAATTAAATTGTAAAATTTATTTTTATCCTTATAATAATTGTTAAATAAAGTTTGTTAAATTTTTTAGTATTTATGGTAAAACTAATGTCAATTTTTTTGGCGAAAGGAGGAAAGGTGATCTTATTGAATTTATCAAAAAGGCTGACGCGTTCGTAAAAATATTGTCTAATTAATTTTTAATTAATTTTGAATATTTAGACCCAGAGTATCACGTATACTCCATCAACTGGATTTTGAAAATACCAAGCATGAACTTCAACTATTTTTTGTTTTGGTAATCAAAAAAGAACACATGAATAGTACCATAAAAGTATTGTGTAAAAATAAATGCCTATTAAACATTTAACATTTTTTGATTTAGAATGAATTTTTTAGTTTAGCCGAAAAGTATTTTTTAGATGCCTACTTTTATTTTGCCCTTCCAGAACATGTTGTCAAAGTAAAAAAACAAAACTTGCTTACTTTTACGGACATTTATTTTTTACCATATTAGACCGCCAAAGTTAATGACAGTCCAAGAGTTGGAGTGATCAAAGATAATGAACTTGAACTGTGGGACAGCTCTAAATCAACTATGGAAGAATTTGTAAAATTGGAACAGTTTCCGACATTTTGTGAAGTAACAAGTATATTTATTTATTCAAATTTTAAATTTTTTTTTAAATAAATTTTTTAAACTAGTGACTAATTTTTATAATTTGGTGGATACAAAAAAGACTCTTCTAATTCTACTTATTAATCTAGATGATCATTCAAAACTTCATCAAACAAGAAAGTAAAGTTTCTAATTTCAAAAATTTTAATTCAAACTTATTTTATAAGGATACGGCAAATCTTAAAAATTTATGCAAAGACCCAAAAAGAAGCCTATCATGAGTACGATAAGTAATGAAGTGTTCACACTTATAAAAATTTTGAATTTAAGTGAATTTGTATTTGGCTTTTCTGAAAATCATGACTTAATTAGTGGAATAGCAATTTGGTCTTTGTCAACACCATGTTTATTTATCTTAAACACAACTTCATTTACTTATAATCTAGTCAATTTTTTGGATGCCAACAACCAAGTAAAAGACTTCAGTGTAGACAAAATTTTGGATGATTTTCGAAATAAAAGGCTAGAGGTGACTTATTTCAAATTAAATTTGAAAGGAAATTAAACAAAGTTTTAGAGTTATGGTGGGAAAAGCATATTCAGAACAATTAGACGACCACTTTGGGAAATTTATCGGGCTATTATAGTTAATTAATGCAGCATATATTAATTTAATAAAATATAAAATTAAATTAAAATTTTTAGGAAATGTTTGTGGAAGCTCCTATAATTTCGCTTTTTATATTTGGACTACCATTTGGAGTGATTTCGATTGTTTTTTACTTTTTATGCTGTATGGATTCGAATGACCAGCCTGAGAACGAAGAGATCCATGATTCCGACAAAGAAGATGAGCATCAATACTATTTGGACGAGGCAAGCAAATTACATGAGCAAATAAAAGCTAAAGGTTAGATTTTATATAATTTTTTCATCAACAAAAACCTCAATTCATTTAATTAGAATTTAAAAATTTGGTCGATGGAGAACACAAAATGATCAAAATTCCGACAACTTCAAAAAAAGATCAATAAATTTGAAAAAATTAACTAAATATGAATTTTTATAAATGTGTCTTTTAAAACTTTTCTCATCCTTTTTGTTTATTTCATTTTGTGTTTAAATATATTAGAAATTTAATGCATTGCGAAATTTCATACAAAACTTCCAATACAAAAATAAAAACTGTAAATGAAACAAAGTGAAACAACTGTTGTTTCACCTTCCGCGGAAGTCTGCAAAATCTGTGTGAATTCTGCAAAATTGCACCCTATTTAAAAGTATTAAAAATAAAACGCAATTAATTTGCACAGATTTTGCAAACTTTCACAGAAGATGAAACAACAGTTGTTTCACTTTGTTTCATTTACAGGACAAGTTTTTGACATTTAGAACAAAAGTTATAAAATTTTTTTATTTTTGTATTGGAAGTTTTGTATGAAATTTCACAATGCCGAAATTTAATTAAATATTTTTTGCTTTAATTTATGCTTTAAGATTATAATATAATAGAATAAATAAAATAGATAATTTTAAAATATGAAATCATAGAAAATATATTTAAATTAATGAATTCTAAACAATTCAATTAACCTATACTCTTTAACAGTACTCTAAGAATAAACTCAAAATTGTGACCCTATAAATCTTTGATCCCATCAAAAAAATATTAAATAAATTTTTTTTTAGAATTTTGTTTAAATTCAGGTTTTAATCTAAAATTTAATCGGAAATAGAATTTCTTCTAAAGTTATTAACTTCATTTTAGTTCTGAGCGTCAAACTTTAGTCTGAACAGTTTAAAAATGAAAAATAATAACTCTTAGCAAATTTAACTTTTTTGAGAAATTTATACCATCTAAATTAAATTCATCTGGGACAATGTTTTTTATTAAAAAATATCAAACAAATGGTTTTTGTCTATTACCAACTGTTATGTGCATAGATCAATATCAGTATGTATCAGCAAAAAACTTTATACCAAATTCCTTTAACAGAAATGACTAATTATTAACAAAAATAAGAAAAAGAAGTGAACCTAAGATTGATTTTCTTGTGCCACTTCTAGGTTTAGAGATACCTTTTTAGATTAATCATTTCCACAACAAACGATTAGTGGTCTGTTGATAAAATATCAAGTGTATTATGGGTGAGGATTAAAAACAAATAAAGAGAGATTAAAATGCATAAAAAATGTAATTCGTGCATAAAAAGAAAATTCTTAAATTAAAATGATAAAAAACGCATAAAATGGATTAATTGAAATTTGAAAATCATATAAATTAATTTTTTGAATCAAAATTAAACCATAAAAAAGTTTTAAAAAAATTCAAGTCAATAATTTTAATAAAATATATTATTTTTTATTTAAAATAGATTTTTTGTTACACAACAATATAACAGTCTAATTATTGACTCTTGAAAGTTTCTAGGTATTTTTTTTTAATTTTTATATTCATTTTTTAGATTTAATTTTTTTATTAGAAAAGAGTTAAGATCACAAAAATTAAAAATGAAAATCAATTAAAAAAGTTAAGAACACATTTAGTAAAGGAAAAAAAATTTTATGTGTTGATATTAGAAAAATTTTGTTTTTTTTTTTTGAAAAATAATTTTGGAGATACTCTAGGGCAGTTTCGAGTGGCATAGCCCTCTTTTAAGATTTTGTTTAATGAGCTGTATTTTTAGTTTCACTTTTTTTAATTGTTTTTAATCCTCATCCGTGAATTATTATCAAACTTATATTAAAATAATCAATCACATCGAATGCTTGTCAACAATCTTTGAATAACAAAAGCATTGTTGATTTCCTAAATTACACTAAATTTAAGTCACTAAGGTATTCATATAGTATTTTAAGTTAACTCTTAAAGTGGAGTTAAAGGTAAGTAGATTATTTATTAAAATTGTATTTTTTTATATCAATAATATTAAAATTTTTCAATCGGACAATTTCAAATCCTTTAGTTTTTAAAAACATTTAAAAATGACAAACATGCTAAGAATAAAAATATTGTAAACAAAATTATGAAATTTTTGCTCAAAATTAAAGAAATTTTTGACATCGTAGTTTTTTTTAAATTTATATTATTTCTAAAATATACCAAATTGAACTTTGTATCACTCAAAAATAAAAAATTAGATTAAAATTTTTGGCAAAGCTAAAAATAAATGGCAAACAAGGATCCAATTAAAGAATTTATAGCTGGTGGT
This sequence comes from Brachionus paranguensis, assembly GCA_016802215.1. NCBI lineage: Eukaryota > Metazoa > Rotifera > Eurotatoria > Ploima > Brachionidae > Brachionus > Brachionus paranguensis. Next base: position 2,184,639 of record JAESIX010000009.1, on the reverse strand, counting down.
TTTGGTGGAAGTTGTCTGGTATTAGTCGGACATCCACTTGACACTATCAAAGTCAGACTACAAACAATGGCAAAACCCGAGCTTGGCAAGCCACCTATTTATACTGGAACTTTAGACTGTGCCAAAAAAACAATTGTCAATGAGGTTATAAAAAAAATATTTATTTTTTAAATAAAAAAGTAAATTAAATTAAAGGGAATTACCGGTTTATATAAAGGAATGGCTGCTCCTCTAATCGGAGTAACCCCAATGTATGCCATCTGTTTTTTGGGTTTTGGAGTTGGCAAATCTTTACAAACACCCGCTTTTTCGAACGGAGAATACAATCTTTTTCAAATATTCAAAGCTGGCCTACTCTCCGGAGTTTTTACAACTGCTATCATGGCACCTGGTGAACGGATTAAATGTCTGCTGCAAATCCAGTCAGCTAGCTCGAATACTGAAAAAAAGTACAATGGAACATTAGATTGTGCCAAAAAGCTTTATCGAGAAGGCGGCATTAGGAGCATTTATAGAGGAACTGCTGCCACTTTGCTAAGAGACGTACCAGCCAGTGGTGTATACTTTGCCACATATGACTGGCTAAAAAAAAAATTAGCAGATGGATCGAAGTAAGAATAAATAAAACAAATTTACAATTTTTAAAATTTTTTTTCAGCTCAGGGTTGAGTCCCATTAAAACTGTTTTCGCCGGTGGTATGGCTGGTATATTTAATTGGATCGTTGCTTTGCCGATCGATGTAGCCAAATCCAGGTTTCAAACAGCAGCCGAAGGAACTTACAAAAGTTTATTTGATGTCTATGTTGAATTAATCAAAGCTGATGGAATTCGAGCATTCTACAAAGGATTTACTCCGGTTATACTCCGAGCTTTCCCTGCAAATGCTGCCTGTTTCTTAGGCTACGAAGTGGCCATGCAATTTTTAAATTGGGTTAATCCATAGATCTGACCAATACTTGATCTACTTGATAATTTTTAGATAAAATTTTTGAATAAAATTTTTAAAATTCATCTTTATTTAATTTAAAATTCTAGTTCTCAATTAGATTCGGAGTCAACTACCGATCAGTTCAATGATTTAAATTAGAATTGATAATAATTATTTTTAAGTCATGTCCCAAAGTAGAAATGTGGTTGTATGGCATCAAATTTTGTCTATTAATCACATTGACTTTGAAAAAAAAACAATATATGTAAAAAATTTAATTTTAAATTTTAAATCTAAAAATTAATCAAAAAAAATTTAAAAGGCTTACAGTGAATTGACTTTGATTCCATTAAGTGATGAAATCAATTTAATAAATCTTAATTGTAAACAATGCAGTAAGATTTTGATGTTTTAATAGAATCTTTAAAATCAATTGTATTATTTTTATGAATTTCTTCAATTGTATTCAATGGTGATCATGAGGCTGAGTTCGATTACTGTGACCCTCTTTTAATGAAGCCTGAAGATAACAGGTATTATTTTTTTCCTTGATAAATCAAAATAATTTAAAAGCTATGTCAATTAGACGTGATCTCCAATATTTTATATCAAATGAAGAGCTTGCCTCAGTGTGTGTGGATGCCGATGAAGGAAATGGAGAACTGATAATTTCAGTTCCTGATTCATTTAAAAAATTAATTAAAAGTATATTTTAAAAATTTTTTTATAGTTTATTAATTTTTTTTAAAGAAAATGAACCATTTATGTTAGCTGTGGAATTTATTTTGGAAAATCCACAAGGTGGTCTGAGATTCATTCAAACAGATCTTTTAACAATGAATGACGATAAAAAAGATGTTTATCTATGCACTGTTGATCATAACCCTCATTATTGGTTTCCATGTGTCAATACCTATAATGAGCCTTGTACTTGGAAAATCGAGATAACTGTTGAAGAAGATTATTCGGTAGTTGCAAGTGGTAATCTAATTGAAATTGAGCCTACCTCATCTCTATTTTCAGATTCGACAATTTTTTTCAAAAAGTATCACTATTATTTACAAGTTCCGACATGTGCTCCCAATATTGGTCTTGTTATCGGAAAATTTGATTCAATGAATAATGAAACAGTAAATGAAATAAGTGTTTTTTTTGATCCGAGGCTTAAAGATCTTGTAAAAACAACAACATCGTTTTTACATGAAGTATTCGAATTTTTCGAAGAAACCCTATCAATAACATATCCTTATGGGTCCTATAAAAAAGTTTTTGTATTTGACATACTCGAACAATCTATTTCTTTTGCTTCCATGTCAATAATGAAGTATGTTAATTTATTTTTTTATTTAAAAAAATCAAAACAATTAAGCAATTAATTAAAGAAAATTTTTTGAAAACAAAAAAAATATTAATTTTTAATGGTTAAAAAGTCTTTCATATTTAATATTAAAATTTAAAAAAATATTTGAGCTTTTTAAAGAATTTTTGGATCACAATTAAAAGACTTATTGATTGTTTTTTTACTTTAATTTATTTTAGAAATTTCAAAAGTCTAATTTTAAATTAAATTTTGATTTTCCTTAGAGAGAGTCAAAAAAACATGCTAGAATCTATAAAAAAAAAAAATGAATTAAATTTATAAAATTATCAAGAAAATTATATATTTTACTACTTTAAAATTACAAAATCCAATTTATTACATGAACTTGAGTTTGAAACTGACATTTTTCGATAATTTGATACAGTATTTGGTCTTTTTTTTTCACTTCGGATTATTATAATTCGAAAATCCGAAATCTTGGCAAAAAATTTAAAATTAGAAATAATATTATGATTTTTAAATATGAATTTTTTATTACTTCGGTAAAATTAACCAATTTTTTGAAAAATATCTAAAACAAAATACCAATAAAATCGAAATTGGCGTTTACAAATTTAAGTTCTTCTTTAATTAAAAGATTATTCCAATTTAAATTAATGATTTAATCTTTTATATAAATAAATAATTCAGCAAATAAATATTTTCGAATTAATAAAAAAATGATAAATAGTATAAAACAAAATTCTTTAATTTTTTGAACAGAGCTTCAATTTTTAAACATATTAACAAAATAATTTTAATTTTAATTTGTTTTATTTTCTTAATTTTTTGTTTTTTTTAACTGAAGAAGCTTTAGGTCGGCACAGATAAAACAATTATATAATAATTAATTATTTTTCTTTTGAATGTTTTAGCGTAAATCTTCTTCATCCAGATAATATAATTGACCAAACAATAGCAGCACGAAAAGTATTGGCAAATTCAGTAGCCCAGCAATTTTTTGGAACATTTATAACCATGAACAGTATGCACGAATATTGGCTAGTATCGGGTCTGAACCAATTTTTTACCGGTCTCTATCTAAAAAAAATATTCGGCAACAATGAATACAGACATATGATTTACGAAGATTTAAAAGATGTGTGCAAATTCGAAAAAGAACAAGGAAATTTGGTTTTGGATTTTAATAATGCTTTGACTAGCTCTAAAGAAAACTACAACAAAGCTCAGCTGAATGCCCGCTATCACTTAATGGGGGCTCCTCTATTCTACCAAATGATTGACAAAAAATCTCATTTAGTTGTACGGTTGATTGATGAATGTTTGACCAGAGATATAATGATCCAGCTGATCAACAAACTCCTAACCAATGGTCTAAGTGTCATTAGTCTCATCGAATACACTCACAAATGTCGAAATTCACTCTTTGTTTCAATAGAATCATTATGTGAACTTTTGGCCACATTTTCTTCCAAAGACTTAAAGCCAATCATTGAAAGTTGGGTCCATAAGCCCGGCGTTGCCAGATTCAATTGTTCATTTAGCTTTAACCGTAAAAAAAATATGATAGAACTAGAGATCAAACAAGACATGGTAAATCAAAAAGGATACAGAAAGTACATTGGACCCATAACTATAGCTTTCCAAGAAATCGATGGTCCCTTTACCCATAACCTAATAATTGAGGACAATTTGACTTCAAAGTTTGATATCACCTGTCATTCGAAAGGAAAAAAGAATAAGAAAAAAAAAATTCCACTAATTACTGGAGAAGAAGTGGACATAGATACAAGTCATATAGAAACAGATTCGCCCATTCTCTGGATCCGAATAGATCCGGACCTGAGGCTTTTGCGAGAAATCAAATTCGACCAGCCTGACTTTCAGTGGCAAAATGAAGCTAAATACGAGAAGGAAATTTGTGCACAACTTGACTCGGTCGAAATGCTAAGCAAATTTCCAAGTCCTCAAAGCAGAACAACTTTGGTGACAATTATAGAAAACAATGAGTGCTTTTACCGCGTGAGAATTCAGGCTGCATACGCACTTGCCGAAGTTTCCAACAAAATGATACACTCATGGAACGGTCCTTTGCCTTTAATATCAACTTTTAAAAAATTATTCATGTCTGCCACTGGCCAAACTTTGGTCAATTGCAACAATTTCTCCGACTTGCCAAACTATTTCTTGCAAAAAAGCATTCCCATAGCCATGGCTCAGCTAAGAAGTTCGCACAACTTGTGTCCAAATGAAGTAATACGCTTTATTTTGGATCTGATTAAATTCAATGAAAACAGCCGCAATCAGTTTTCGGACTGCTGCTATCGAGCAAGCTTAATAGACGCTCTAACCTGTGCATTGTCAGCTTCTATTGCCATGATTCACAACGATCTCGGACCAAAATCAGCCAGTCTGTCTCAAGACATGAGATTGATCATTGAGGAAATAGTTTTAAGACTTAATTTGGAAAAGCTTTTGCCTACTTATCGGTTAGTTATCACCTCTAGCTGTTTGAAGGCGCTGAGAAAACTTCAGAAGCTAGGGCTAATACCTGAAAATGTTGATGTTTATAAAGAGTATACTAGCTATAAAGCGAATTTTGAGAGTGTCCGCTTGGTTGCTTTTGAGATAATAGCCGAATTTTTATCTGGTAGGTAACTTATATCAACCAACTTAATTATAAGTAATTCAGCCAAAAAAAATTAAATGAATTCTAGAATATTTATGAAATTAACCCTTAAGTTAAAAATATGTTTTATTTAGCTTGAGGATTACTTTGTTTAGAAATGTAATTTTATTTTCTAAATTAAGCTGTTATTCCTGGTTACTGAGATTTTTTTTACAATTAAGCTGACATTAATTAGTATTCATTTCGAGTTAGTAATTTCTTATGAAATTTCCTTTTAAAATTTTTATTTTCACATTCAACTTATTATTTAGAAAAAAATCACAAATTCTACTATTAAGGAGAAAAAGATGCAAATTATATTTGTATATTTTAAAATTTTTGTTTTTACAGAGTAATTTTTAATATAAAAAAAACTATAATTATTTAAAATAACAAATGGTGCGTTTGTCGTCTTTTAATAAGAATTAAGATAGAATTTTGAAAAAGTGCGATTTTTCAAATTTATTTAGAAAAAAAAATAAATGTCAGCTACTTTTGCAATCTTATTAGATTTAAATTAAATAGATTACATCAAACATAGAATATTTAGTTTTTATTGTTTTAACACAAAAATCTTTAATATACAGCACTGATTTGCTACGAGGATTTGGCGATATTTTACGTAAATTAACGCAATTATATGAAAAAAACTGTTATTTAACGATAAATTTCGTAATATGACGTAAAATGGCTTTTGTAAAATCACGATAATTAACAATAAATAACGTCTTTTAACGTTAAATAGCCTTAATTTACGTTAAATTACAGTTTTTCAAAAAAGAATTTTTCCATTTAAAATTTGAATTTTCTATTTTTCTAAATAATTTTTAATAAAAAGAAATATTTTGTAATTTTACGTAAAATATTGTAAAAATCTATTTTTTTCCAAGTAAATTTTTGTAAAATAAAATAATATAATGTAAAAAAACGTTAAAGTTTAATTTTTGAATATAAATCAACAGTTTGACCAATCTCCATCGCGTTGTTTTACAACCTTTATTGCCTAATTTTAACTCAATTGGTTAAATTAAAATAAAAATCAATCTTTTTTAGTTACTTTTTTTAAATGCTTAATATATGCTTGACATTTCATTTTTCAGTGACAAATTTTAATAAAAAAGCACGTTTTACTAAGAAAGAAACTTTTCTATCACAGATAATGTACTTTTAAAAAAAAGTACATTATCTTTTCATACATTATTTTTTTTTTTTGTTCATCATTATCTACTGAAAAAATCGAATAAACAATACTTGGAGTTAATAATATGATGGAAGCTTTATTTTTACATGAAAAAGTGAAAGTATCAACAAAAAAAATATATTTTTTATGAAAAACTTGTTGCTTCATGCCAGGTGATTTTTTTGCTTCTTTGATAAGTGTTGATTTCAAGGATATGAGTCGAAATACAAAATTAAATAATGGTAAAAAGAATATTAATTTAAAAAAAAATCAAGTTTTATCTTAAAGATATTAAAATGTAGGGGTATTTTGATTAGTTTTTTTTTAATTATTATTATTAGTGTAAATTAGGAAATAAGAAGATAAGATAAAATTTTTATCTTTTAAAGATAGTTATTTTCATACTTGTATATAAAAATATAAAAATAATTTTTTAAGTAAAATGGACAGGTACATTCATTTAATTTCCAATTTTCCTTTTTAATGTTAATAATGCAATTTGGTTCATTTCAAGGATCATAGAATAAATATTAGAATAAATATTAATTGAGAACTTTTTGGTTATATTATTATCAAATTAGTGAAAATTTTATCTATTCGGTGAAGATTTAAATTAATTTTTGACAGATTCGTTATAATAGTATTTTATTTTAGTGAAAAAATACTGAATTAGTGAAGATTTTTACTGGATTTGTGTTGAGGTTTATTGAAGTTCAATTTAAGACCATTTAACTTTAATGATAATCCAAGATAAAAAGGGAAACAAAAAAAATAGTTACAATCAAACTCTAAAATGCAGAGTGATACGCCTTGATATTTAATTTCTTAGTTAAATTTTCACAAAGTCGAATTCAAATTAGATAAATATTTTGAAAATTCTTCAAGATAAATAAAAATAAACTCCAATTAAGCAACCAAAAAAAGCATTTCAATACTTAATCTTAGTTTTTTTTTTTTGTCGATTCAAAAATATTAAAATTATTTATTTGAATTTAATTTTTGACTATATTTTATTTAGTTAAAAACGATCCAGCTCTTTTCGATTTTTTGGCTGATTTTATTGAAAATGACCCATCTTACCTAATTCGCCAGCATATTATTCAAAGTATGTGCAAATATCCGCCATTTAAACTAAACTCGGACGAATCTTGCCTAAATACTGAGAGTGTTGTTATTAGGCTCTGGAATTTGATGGGGTAAATTATTTCAAAGATAATTTTAATTTTTCTTAAATTAAAATTTTTGGTTTTATCATAGAGACAAATTTTGTTTCAATAATTCTCTCAAGTCTGGTATTGTCGAGCTGTATCATTTACTATTTGGCATGAATAAACCTAAATGCCTAAAGCACACTGTAAGTATTCACATTTTTCAAAATTTTTCCACATTCGAAGGCTTATTCCACAAAATGCATTTAGAATATTCCTATAAAATTTTGCCAAGCAAAATGACTGTCAAAAAACAAAAAACAAATAATTAATTGAAAATAGCCTAATCATTATTTTTTTTATTTTAGCTTGCTGTTTATAAACATTTGTTGTTTTTAATAAGTTCTAAAAAACAGTTTGATAAGTGAATGTTTTCTCATGTTTTGTGATCAAAAATGCCTTCGAGTTATAGAAAAAAAAATAATTTTTTTAAATCGATATATTAATTTTATTTTTACCTAGTCAAAACAAACAATAATCAGCAATTTTGAAGTTAAGCTTGAAGATTAATGCCAAAATCAAAAGTGTCTTTTTTAAATATTTTTTTATACTCTATTACAAATTTACAAATAAAATTAAATAAAAACTTTTAAAAATATTTATTTGTCAACATATCCTTATTTTAAAATGCGGGTTGAAAGGATTTTTTTTACGAAACGTTGCTAAGGTTATATTATTTATAGAGAATTGTTTTCAGAAAAAGGTATGATTAAGCAAAAATAATTCACATATAAGTAATCAGGAGAGTTTAAATATTTTAGAAAGTTTTAATAAAATTTTTTTGTTTCAAACTCAAAAATGGTTACCTACAAGCTTTACTATTTTAATATGAAAGGCAGAGGAGAGCTGATTAGACTCTTATTTGCCGCCTCTGGACAAAAATATGAAGATTTTCGAATCGAGAAGAATGACTGGCCAGAATACAAAGCAAAATCACCTTTTGGCCAAGCACCTTATCTTGAAATAACCAACGGAAAAAAGACAATGATCTTGTCTCAATCAGTGGCCATCGGACGCTACTTGGCTCGCAAGTTCGGCTTTGCCGGCAAAGGTGATGAAGAACAAGCTATGGTTGATATGTATGGTGATCAAATATCTGATTTGTTGAACGAATTTGCCAAATTTATGATGGAGCAAGATGAAACCAAGAAACAAGAAATATTCCAAAAATTACAGAACGAAATTATGCCATTTCATATGAAATTTTTTGAAGCCAAACTTGCACAGAGCAAGACTGGATTTTTCTTTGATAGTGGCTTGACTTGGATAGATCTATATCTTTTCAATTTATTGGGTCTATTGGGTGATCAAAGAAATCAGTTGTTCGAGCATTTTAAAGCTGTTAAAACTATGTACGATAAAGTAAGCGGACATGGAAAAATAAAAGCTTATCTGGAAACAAGACCGGAAACAGCTATGTAGCCGATTTATTTATATCAACAAAATACTTAGATTTTGATTAGAACTCAATAGTTTGGAAACTAAATGCACAATAAGATTAGTTTTTTTTCCTCAATAAATAAACAAATATCAAAAAAAATATTTTAATTATTTTAATATGGCTTAATTAATTTTTATTTATTTAAATTCAGTTAAATTAGGGTTAAAATTAGAAAAAAAATAATATCATTCAATTCAGCGATACCAATTATTACTTTTAGGATTTTTATTAAAATGTTGTATTTAATAAAATATTTCTTGCGGCTCAAAATATTTTAAATGATAGTAATTATTATGTTCGGATAAACAAATAAACTTAAAGGATTAGTTAAATTAAAATTTTTAATTAAACTTTAATTGAAAATATAGTTAAAAAAATATTCCAAATATAAAAAATAGCTCCTGGAACTAAAAAAAAAGGATTATAGATATAAAATATTTAAAATTACCAGGTATTACCTAGATTTTGTTCATATATTATTATTATTATTTTTTCACCTACAATTCGGGGCTAAGTAAAATTTTTGCTCTAATTTCAAATTGCTCATTTTGCTCAAAAAACTTTTAAAATTATGCTTGTTGTCAAATTTATGAAAAATTATCAAAAAAATGTAAATATCTTAATTTTACTAAAAAATTTTTTTTTGACTTATTTGACAGGTTATTTAGTATCAACTTTTTTTTTTATTTTTAAAAATAAATTTATTTTGGTTCATGATCATTCATTTGAATTAAAAAAATTTTAAAAGAATTTTTATAAAAGTTTTGACATGATTCAAATTTTTTTGGTTAAAGACTTTTTTCTCAAACTCAAGTCATTTTTAATTCAAAATTAATATTCGTAAAATAATTGATCCCTATAAAGTCTCATGGTTAGAATAGAGAAAAGTAAAAGTAAATGCTGAAACATAAAATTTATCATCTAAATCCAGGGTCTGAAAAATTCAAAATAATGCACACACATTAAAATGTATGAAAATTATTTTGCATAATATTTGCAGATTCTGAGTAAATTGAATGCATCTCCTGGTAAAATTTATAGAACCAATTTTTGGCTTTTTATCTCCCTTTTTTTTGTTCCAAAATTCATTATAAGCATACAATTTAACTTAAAAAATTTTCCTGCTAGTAATTTTTGATCAATAATTTTTTAATCAGTTAGACTAAAAAAAATGTGAACTTCAAATTTTCGGAAAAAATATTCTCACGCATTGACGAGAAAACATGTCAAAAAGCATTCAATACATACTTGGATAAAGAGGTTTCGGTTTTTACAAGCGAAAAATGATCAACTCATTGTTCAGACCAAGGCTTCACATTAACAACACATTCAAAATTTATAGTTAAAAATTGAAATTTTTCAAAAAATATGATCAATCTGTAAATTTGTTATAACAGATAGTAAAAACATAAAAAATTATGAATATACAAAATTTTTAAGTAAAAAAAATTTAATAATAGAATTTTAATTAATTAAAAAAACTTTCCTCAAAAATGATAAGTCTTCTTAATTGTTATAGTAAAAAATCTAAATCATATAAAAATACAAACTTATATAAAATATGTTTAAAATATAATCAAGATAAAAAAATTTGTCATATACTATTTTTACGCAATATTTCAAAATAAAATTTCTGTACAACTACTACAGAAAATATTTCACCAATAGCATAATAAACTACACCTTAAAAGAGTTGTTTTAAAATTAATTTTTTTAAAAATAAGTATAAAAAATATTTAAAACGAACAAAAAATGAACAAATTTGTTCTATTCACAAAAACTTTGAGACAAGTCAATTCTTCCAGAATAATTTACCAAGCCAGACATTTAACTTCATTAAATGTAGCTTCTTTTAAAAAACAATCCGAAATTAATAATTACCAAAAACGTCTCATCCAAACCAGCAATTTTTTGTGTGAGGCCGAACGAGTGGTTGGAAAATCAGAAAAATACGAATTTTTAGCCGAAACCAAACAATTGCTAAACATAGTAGCCAAGTCATTGTATTCAGATAAAGAAGTTTTTGTCCGTGAATTAATATCAAACGCCAGCGATGCAATTGAAAAGCTCAAATACGCCCAATTGACCAGCAATCAGCCGGTTGAAAGTCAAATTCCTTTTGAGATTCAAATAAACGCCAATGACATGAACAATACCTTGACAATCCAAGACACAGGTGTTGGAATGACAAAAGATGAATTGGTTAAATTTTTAGGAACAATTGCCCATTCGGGATCCAAAGCTTTTATTGAAAATTTGTCCAAAAATGCCGAAAATGGTCAAAATAGCATAATTGGCCAATTTGGTGTGGGTTTTTACTCAGCTTTTATGGTCGCTGATAAAGTTCAAGTATTCAGTAAGTCTTACAAAGAAACCGAGAACGCTTTCGAATGGTCATCATCAGGGTAGTGGTCCTCACTTTTAATTCTGTTAATCTGTAAATTTTTTTTTAGAGACGGAAGTTATGAAATTAGTGAAGCTGAAGGCGTCAGCAGAGGAACAAAGATAATTCTTCACCTAAAGGATGATTGCAGTGAATTTTCAAAAGAAGACGTGATCAAAAGTAATCTTAAAAAAATTTAAAAATTTTAAATTTTAAATTTTTTTCTAAAGAGATTGTTAATAAATATAGTAATTTTCTTGGTTTTCCAATTATAGTTAACGGGGATAAAATAAATTTGATTCAGGCAAGGCATTTAAAAAATTTTTTAATTTTTAGGTAAATTTTTTTTATAGCCGATCTGGCTGGAAGATGCCAAAAATGTTACCGAGGAACAGCATGAAGAGTTTTATAAATTCTTGGGAAATATGGACAAACCACGTTACACATTTGCGTACAAAACTGACGCTCCGTTGAACATTCGCGCCTTGTTCTATGTGCCAACATTTAAACCAAGTCCGATAGAGATTAGCCAAGAAGGAGATGTGGGCGTTTCACTTTACAGCAAAAAAGTTCTTATATTGTCAAAAGCGAACCAAATTTTGCCAAGATGGCTGAGATTTATAAAAGGCGTGGTTGACAGTGAAGACATTCCATTGAATTTGTCCAGAGAGTTGTTACAAGACAGCAATCTAATTAGAAAATTGAGATCAATTTTGACCCAGCGCATTTTAAGATTTTTGAATGACGAGGCCAAATTTGACGAGCAAAAATACATGGAATTCTATTCGGATTACAATTTGTACTTTAAGGAAGGAATCTACAGGGCTGCTGACCAAAACGAAAAGGAGGAAATAGCTTCCTTGCTTAGATTTGAGACAAACAAGACCGAACCAGGCAAGACTATTTCCTTAAATGAATACGTAAAACGAATGAATCCAGACCAAAAGAACATATTTTATTACGCGGCACCAAGTCGCGAAATAGCCCTGAACAGTCCTTATTTTGAAGCTATTAAGAAAAAAGATCACGAAGTTTTGTTCTTATTCGAACAGTATGATGAAATGGTGGCACTTCAGTTGTATCAATTCAAGAACAAGCAGTTGGTCGGAATTGAGCAGGAAAATTTGGCTGATAAAAATAAAGATGACCTAATCATAGAAGGTGATAGCAGGAGTTTGAATAATGATCAGGCTCAAGAAATGAAAAATTGGTTAAAAAATACTTTATCAAGCAAAATAAAAAGTGTTAAGATTACCAATAAATTAGACACTCATCCGTGTATTATCACCGCGGATAATATGAGCTTTTTGAGACACTTGATCAAAACAAGTTATATGCAAAGAGAAAAAGTTTCTGATTTTTATAATTTGGTTAATTTGACTCTTGAAATAAACCCGAAAAATGGTCTCATTAAATCGCTTTATGACATGCACAAAAAAGATCCAGATTTAAGCAAAGCTGTTGCTGAACAAGTAAATTTTCTTATATTTTTTTGCATTTATAGTTTTTAAAATATTTCTTTAGCTTTTGGACAATTCTCTAGTCACTGCTGGTCTAGTTGAAGATCCAAGATTGGTTCTGAGTAATTTAAATAGTTTGTTGGAAAAAGCGTTTACACGCAAGATTTAAGTACTAAATAAATTAAATAACTAAACAAATGTTTTTTTTAATTTATATGAAAATTGTAAATTTAGAAAATTTTTGAAAAATTAAAGGTTTTACCGAGATTTGAACTCGGATCGCTGGATTCAAAGTCCAGAGTGCTAACCGTTACACCATAGAACCTATATTTATTTTTCTATACAAAATGAGAGAGAAATTTATATAAAATACGAAAAATAATTAAATTTCTAAGCAATTTCATATATCTTAATTTTTGATTATTAATATTTTAGTAATATCTTAATATTTCTTGAAATAAATAAATCATCAAATTAATTTAATTTAAAGTTTTTTTGTTATGGCAAGTTTAATAATAATAATAATAATAATAATAGTTAATATTCAACGGTCAAGTTTAGTTTAACTAAATTGACAAAGCAGGAAGACTAACGTAGTCCCGCTATAGTAGACTTTTCAATTTTTTATTTCTACCGACATTGTCCAGTCTGTTTTTGAACTGGTTGATCGAACTTGCTGTGACAACCGACGTTGGCAGCACATTCCATTTGTTCACTACTTGGTTTGATAGAAAGTTTCGCCTTGCTTCACATTTTGTTAGCTGCGAGCAAATGCGATGCTTTGCTCCCCTTACTCCTCCACTTGGTCCTTCATTATTCACTGAACTCATAAGTTTCTAATCCCAAATTAGCTAGTCTTGACTCATAATTCAAACTTTTTATTTGTGGAACAAGCTTCGTTGCTCGTCTTTGTACTTGTTCAAGTCTAAATATATCCTTCTTTAAATAAGGATTCCAGGCAGGTGCACAGTATTCTAGATGCGGTCTAACATATGTTTTGTAAAGCTGCAAAAACGATTGAGCATCCCAATACACCAATTTTTTTTGAGCATACCAAGCATGTTGTTAGCTTTTTTAACGCAGCTATCAATTTGATCATTCTATTTGAGTTTGTTGTTCACCATTACACCAAGATCACGCTCAGTAGTAGTCTCCGCTAATTCAACTCTGATATCTTTCGCATTTAACATTGAGATTTCCTGCCTAGCAATCTTTGAGTTGCCAAAATACATTACTTTACACTTAGATTCATTAAATTCCATACTCCAACTAATCAATTGGCAACAATTGGCAATATGGCAACTTTTTTTTTATTGAAATCATTTTTATTAGTGATGAAACCGAATATGCATATTCGAACCGATATTCGAATTAGTAGCATTTTGAATGAAACTTAAGTATGAATTTAATTTTTGAATATAAATAATTTTGAATAAAATGCTTGAAAATTACTTTATTTTAATTAAAAATTGAATCTCTAAAATATTCGAATTAAAATTTATAAAATAAAATTTCAAAAACTGAATATAAAAAATAATCCATTTAATATTTGAAAATAAAAATTAATCAAAAAAATAATTGAAAAAAATTTAATTAAAAAAATGAATTCATAAAATTGAATTTTAACTCGATTTGTATACTTAAAGTGGGCCTGATTCTCACCAGTCAACACAACTCTCCAGCATTTTCTGGATAACGATAGCCAAATCCACCTAACCCGGCACCAGAAAATAGTTGTTCTGATTAAACCAACGCTACAAAGATACAAAAAACTTAATTTTAAAATATTTTATTCAAATTTTAATATTTTTAAATTATTAGCTGAATTTATCTAAAATTCAAGCTGTTTTTTAAATTAAAATTAAGTACGAATTTTCATTTAAAAAAAGATAGTATTCGAATTTAGTTTAAAAATAATAATAAATCAAATATAAATTCAAATTTATCTTATATTCAAGATTTTATTCGAAAAAATTGCTGTTTCAATATTTTACAAATGTCTTGTAAAATTATTTTAAATTCTTTAAAAATAATGATTAAGATTTTTAAAAATTTCTATATGACAGCTTTTTTATTCATTTAGATTTTTATTTGCGCTTTTTTTTCATTAAGTCCAAAAATTGAAAATTCCAACTTAATTTAATCAAATAAAATAAAATAATTTATTTGGAAAATATTTTTCTATTACAGACAAAATTTCATAAATACTTTTAATTTTTATATCTTACAGGTTTAATAATATCTTTGAAATTTTAATTTTAATAATTTTTTAATTCTAACCCTAATAATTTTTTTTATCCGCTAATGCCACTTTTTATTAAAGATATTATTATTTTTGATTAAAATTAAATTAAAAAAAATTGTTATTATTTATTGACGATTCAAAAAAATCAAATTTCAGTTTTTGGTCTGTTGATAACCCATTCAGCAATTTTAGGGTTTCCTCTAACTTTCGCCTCTAAGGCTTTTACGTGAGGGTATTTATCCAAAATGGCATTTCTTTTCTCATCAAGCCATTCAAGAGTACAAAATAAAAACAAATCAGGCCATGTAATTCCGCTATTACACAAATACTCAGTTGCACTTCTGGTCACGATATGTTCCAAAATCTGCAAATTCTTTGGAATAATTTCATCATATAGTCTTGAGTGCAATTTTGATTTTAAATTTTCATCTTTTTCGAATCGAACTTTGGCCAATTCATTGAACAAATCACTTATTAAATCACCATAAGATTCCACTTCAGCCTGTTCCTCCTTACCAACACCAGCAATACCGAAAATACGTGCAAGATAACGAGCTAGAAAATCAAACAATTTCAAGTAAAAATATTCTTTAGATAAATCTAATTTTTACCAATTGAAAGTGATTGACCAAGCCGAAATACTCTATCTTTGTCATCAATCATTTCTAAAAATGGAGCTTGACCAAGTGGAGCTTTCTTTTTATACTCTGGCCATTCATTCATTTCGAATCTAATGTCTTCGAACTCCTGAGCTGCTGTAGCAAATATAAGTCTGATTAGCTCAGCTCGACCTCTTGCATTAAAGTAATATAATTTATAATTAACCATTTTTGATTTTTTAAAATAAAAGCTATTCAACTCTTATATATCTAAAAATAAGGATGGTACTTTATTTTGAAAAAGTCTTTAAGTCTCAAGAATTTCTGAAATTCTTCAACAACTATTTTTAGTCAATTTTTTTAAGCTTTTAAAATTTAAAAAGAAAATTTTTCCTAAATAATTTTCAAAATCTCTGTTTTCTTTAAAATTGTTTTCTGTTATTAATTTATTTTAATCAAATTAATCTCTATCGAAAAGAAGAACAAAAAATTAACCATATTTCCTTATTAAATTACTAAAATTTACTTGCAATAGTACGCAAATCCGATTTTAATTTGGAATACAAAAATTCCGGTGAAAATTCATCTTAATTTAATTAACACTAATGACAACAAGAACCACAGCCAAATAAAAAGACATATTTTGAGAAAACATCATAAGTTCGATGCACTTGATTAGTATGTCAGACTTTTATGGTTAGAGGGTGAGGATTAAAAAAAATAGATAGAGGTTAAAATACATAAAAATGTGATTCACGCATAAAAATAAAACTTTTTATTTAAAATGATGCAAAAACCATAAAATGAATTTATTGAAATGTGAAAATTATAAATTAATTTTTCAAATCAAATTTAAACCATTAAAAATATTTTTAACAGATTTTATTTTATGCGTTGTTTTTTTGTATCATTTTTTTATTTGTTTTTTCATCCATGGTAAGTCACTTTAAATTGAAATTTAAATATTTTTTATTGTCAAAAAAATTGCTTTTTTGCTTTAAGCCTCTTATCTTTCTATTTGCTTTCTGATTCTCCAATCTTTTAAACTATAAAATTTAATTTTTATTTTTGATCCGATATGATCTGCAAATTTAAATGGTATGGCAAAATTTTATTTACAAAAAAAATTTATAATAAAAATTATTAAGTTTTGGATTTTTAGTAAAAAAATAGCTGTCTAAATAGAATTAAGATAAAATCTTCTCATAAGGTAAATTTATCAATTAAATCTAGGGACAAACCATCTAAATTAAAATTTAGAAAATTTGAAGTAGTCTGCCTTGTATTATCATTGTTTGAAAAAAATTATTTTTAAATATTTATTTGAGAACTGACAATGATTAAAAACTATCCTTTCGAAATATTTTGAATTATAAATAAGTGTCTAAAAAAAATTTTAAATTTAATATTTATTTAACTAAAAATAATTAAGTGCAGTATAAAAATTTTATAAGCATAAGTTTTACATCTCTGATTTTGGCCTTTTGGCTATCCATTCAGAAATTTTCGGATGATTAAGAATTTTTTCATCCAAGGCTTTTACTGCCGGAAATTGGCTGATTAAAGCATCTTTTTTATCTCCCAACCATCCAAGAAAATCAGCCAAAAATATATCAGTCCAAGTCAAACCACTGGCTACCAAGTAGCCTGAACCATTTTTGGCGATTTTGCTCTCAAAAACTTTCAAAGTATTCTGAATTGTCTCACCGAAGTATTTCTTTGATAATTCAGCTTTGCGAGTTTCATCTTTTTCGAAGTGAATCTTGACCATTTCATTCAATAAATCAAGAACCTGATCAGCGTACATCTCAGCTTCAGATTGTTCTTCTGGACCTTTACCAGCCAAATCGAATTTTCGAGCAAGATATCTAGCAATGGTCAATGATTGAGCAAGCTGGAATGTCTTTCCGTTTTCAATAACTTCTAAATAGGGAGCTTGACCAAGAGGAGAGTTTGGTTTGTATTCTGGCCATTGTTCTCTTTCAAAACGAACGTCTTCGTATTGTTGTCCAGCAGCGGCAAAAATCAATCTTATCAATTCAGCTCTACCTCTTAGATTGAAGTAGTAAAGTTTGTATTGAACCATTTTTCTTCTAAAACTGTAATAACTTTATCAAAATTTATTTTAAACTATAAATTAAAAATTATTCTCAATTTATATCTCGAAAAAATTTTCAAGATTCTTCTAGATTTTAGAAATTATGCTTTATAATATTTGAATTTGTTAAAATTGTCTAAAACATCACATGAATGTAATAATGACAAAGGAGTTTTAAAAATAATTATCTCTGATTTTTTTGTAAATAAAAATCCAATTAAATTCGTTAAAATCATAAGTTGAATAAGCTAATATTTACTACTAAAAAAATATTTTACAACGAAGCATTTTTTAAAGCAAATATTTGGATAATTATTACTCAAAATTATTCAATCCTGGATTTTTTTTACCATTCTATATAGACTTAAATGAAGACCCTCTAATATTGTTCATGGTGACTTTAATTTATTTGTTAATTTTTCAGTAAAAAATAAAGAAATAGTTTTTGCTTTTAAATTTAGGTATTCTGATGGAACCAAGATGTAAATTATTTATCAAACACAAGCAAAGTTGTTTAAAAAGTTAAGTCATGACTTAATTTTGACATTTTTAGTCTATAAAAGACTTGAAAAATGACTTGAAATCAAATGAATTTTACAAAAACTATAATTTTTAAATCATTTTTTGGATACTTTTATAATAAACAAATCAAATTCCTAAATCTTATAAACCAACTTTTTCAGGGATCAGCTTGACTTAGGCTTTATTCTGGCCCATAAGCCAGTCAGTGTAATTTTATTCCTCCTAAATTAAATTATTTGCTAATCTTAATGCTTTTTAGTTTCCGTTTTAAATAAAACCTTCAGTTTTAAAGGAAGGATACATTGAAATTAATCAAGTTAGTGGTTGAGCTATTTTAATTTGAGAAAAAATTATCTGGCGTAATTTTTTGAACATATAAAAAAAAATTATTTAAAAAAAAATAGAAAAAAATGGAAGAATTCAATACTTTAATGAACTTTTTTTCAAATTTTGAATTAACAAATGTCTTGTAATTGGGTGTAAATCAAGACTTGACATAAGGATTAATTAACAATAAAATTAGTAAAGTAGTAGTTTTTGATTCTGATCAAAACAAAATGAATGCTGTCAAATCAAAATCAAATACCAATGTACAATTTTTGGATCAAAATATGAACCAAGTTGATTTGAATAATCAAAAATTAGAATAATTTTTTTATTTAAATCGCTTTTAAAGTTGGCCGTATATATGGCCATCTGTCTATGATTTGACCGCGTTCGGACCTGCCAAGCTTGGCCGCCAACCAACACTACTGAACGATCTTTAGTTAGAACAAAGAGGACCATTCTTAAGAGCAATTGAGTGAATTTTAGGTAAAAATGGATTAAATTATGTATCTACCAAGGCTCAATAAGCTCAATTACTAATACAATGCAGACTTTTTTTATTTTTATTTAAATGAAAAATGGCATTTTTTAAATTTTAAGTTTCGAATTCTAGATCAGAAATTCAAGTCATATAGTCTAAACTGAACCATTATTTTTTGAAATATATAGCAACTTTATAAAAATTTAATTTTTACTTGAAATCAAGCTCACAAATTGTTCTTAATTTATATCATGTAAAATTTTGCTTTATATAATAATTTTTTAATATAATTCTTAGCATCATTCACACGTTATCATGAATGTGCTTTTTAAAAATTTAAATTGTTTTTCTATAATTACTATTTTTTATAATAAATTAAATTAGGATTTTATTAGAAAAATTGGCGCTGTCGAGTAAAGAGACCAAAGAAGAAATCTATTACATAAAATTTCCACTTTTTGGAGAATTTATTTTAAGCACCATCATGATTACGTGTGAATGATGCTAAAAATTAAAAAAAAATTATTATATAAAGCAAAATTTTTCATGGTATAAATAAAGAGCAACTTGTGAATTTGATTTAAAGTAAAAATTGAATTCTAAATAAGCTATTACAATTTTAGAAAAAAAATGGTTCAGTATAAATTGTATTATTTCAATTTCAGAGCTAGAGGTGAATTGATAAGATTGATTTTTGCCGCTGCTGGACAACAATACGAAGACGTTCGTTTTGAAAGAGAACAATGGCCAGAATACAAACCAAAATCTCCTCTTGGTCAAGCTCCATATTTAGAAGTTATTGAAAACGGAAAGACATTCCAGCTCGCTCAATCATTGACCATTGCTAGATATCTTGCTCGAAAATTCGATTTGGCTGGTAAAGGTCCAGAAGAACAATCTGAAGCTGAGATGTACGCTGATCAGGTTCTTGATTTATTGAATGAAATGGTCAAGATTCACTTCGAAAAAGATGAAACTCGCAAAGCTGAATTATCAAAGAAATTATTTGGAGAGACAATTCAGAATACTTTGAAAGCTTTTGAGAGCAAAATCGCCAAAAATGGTTCAGGCTACTTGGTATCCAGTGGTTTGACTTGGGCTGACATATTTTTGGCTGATTTTCTTGGATGGCTGGGAGATAAAAAAGATGCTTTAATCAGCCAATTTCCGGCAGTAAAAGCCTTGGATGAAAAAATTCTTAATCATCCGAAAATTTCTGAATGGATCGCCAAAAGACCCAAATCTGATATTTAAATACAAGGCATTTTAGTTTTAAGCTCTTTCATTGAATAAACCCAATTATTTTGGTTAAATATTATTTAATTTTCTATCAAATTTTTATTTTTAAATAAATATTTATTTTAAAATTCAATTTATAACTAATTTTATCATAACTAATTTTATAAATTTATAAAGATTAAACGATATTATAAAATGATCATTCACATAATTTTTAAAATTATCAAGACATCCCCAAAATAAATATACGTAACGTAACTGTGGTGTTTGGCATAATTTCTTTACAAATAGAACGGCTGGACACTGTAACGCACTTGATTCAATGACTCGGGAAACACGTTTACCTACTTTTCAAAGTCAATATAAATATTTTTAAAAATCGGTTAGATAAATTACTGGACTAATTATATAAAAATAGAAAAAAAAATTAAAAAAAAACCTAATGTGAAGAGAATTTTAATTAATAATGCTGTAAAAAAAAGCATTACTGCTAGAGATTTTTTCACACAGCAATTATACTACTACTACTACAACTACTAAAATTTTACCGAAAAATGTGTAATTTGTGTTTAGTCTGTATCGAAAATTGTCATTTAAGTATACGAATATCTAATTGTATATAGAAGACACTGAAAAAATAATAAAATAAAATAATTTTAATAATAATTTTCGTCTTTAATTTTATTTGATTGAGAAATTTTATTTTCGATTTTAAAGGCATTCAGTAAGAAAGGCTCGTTCAGTTGTAAAAAAGCTTTTAATTTTTATTATATTTTTATAATTATTATAAGTTTAGACTTGTATATATATTAAATTAATTTTTTTTTGCATTCAAATAATTCATTAAAATAACATTAGATCATTCATATTGAGTCTTTAGTTGTATTTTCTTGCTTAGCTTCTAATTTTATTTGATATTGTCTATCAGCACATTGCATTCATTTTATTCACTCATGGAATCAACATCAAAATGCTGGAAAAGTTACGAAGGTAAAAATAATCTCAAAATTTTTGTTTGTTATTTTAATGAACAATGAATTAATTCTGCATTAAATAATTGGAAAATAAATTTAAATGATATTTATAAATATCATTTTACAAAAGTAAAATGATATTTTTTTTGAAGCTTCCTTCAAATAGTTATTCTCTTATCGATAAATTTTAGCTGCAATTCTTGTCACTTTTGGTGTTAAGTAGTTCGTTTCAATTCGATCATTTCAATTCAGAAAAATTTGATTAACTTTTTTAATAATAAAGATAATTTAGTTCTGTAAAATGCTTAATGTTTAAGCAAATTTGCTTAATCCAAAAAATTTGTCTGTAAAAACTCTGTAATGTAATTGCACAGTTGATTAGAATATTATTTAATGGCGTGCAAAATTGCATTAAGCAAATTTTAAAATCAGGTATTTTACAGAACTAAATTATCTCTTTTGTTAATAAAGTTATTCAAATTTTTCTGAATTGAAATGATCGAATTGAAACGAATTTCAAAACCCTGTCACTTTTGCATTCATAGATTAGATTTATTTTGATTTAAATTTGGTGAATTAGGGGACCAGAAATATTAGGAAATAAAATTAAGAAATTAATAATTGTAATTTTTTTAAAATTTTTTTAGAGATGCCATCATTTATATTTTATATATTTTAATGATTAATGACAAGAAAATTTTGAAAGTTACTATGCTTAACGTCAACTAAGATAAAATAAAAGTTTTATTATTTTACAAAATATTTAGTTTTTTTCGTATATTATTGAAGTAAATTTTTTTATTTTTAATGCTAAAAAAAGACGAAAATTAATATAAATCAACTTCACTTGTTTTGTCAAGAATTATTCGAATCATGCCAATTCAAATCTTTGGCTAAGAAAATGAACTGCATCTTTAAATACTCTACAAGCTTAATTCTTGTTTCTTTAAAAGTTTGTAAATTATTAAAAATTGATTTAATTTTATTGTGAGATTCATCGAATTTCCTATTACATACAAAGTTTTTTTCTTAAATTACTAGATTGAACGTAATTATTAAACTTTACTAGGAAGTTTTGAAAAAAATATTCCTTTTCTTTTTTTTAATCATTATTTATTATATGTTGTGTAAATTTACTAATTTTCAAAATTTACGATTACACATAAACTGTCTAAAATATTAAAAAATGATTGAAATGAACGCAAGTGTGACTGTTAGTTCAAAGTCACTGCGAAAAAAATAGAATTTTTAACCGAATTTTCAACAAGTCAAAAAATGATCCTTTTTTATTACTTCATTATTTACTAAACGTAAATAAAAAAATAAAAAAATAAAAAATAAAAAAATAAAAATAATATTAAAAAAACCTACTTAGATAATCTTTCTTATAAATGATTAAGATTTAAATTTTTCTAATTTTCAAATGTTAATTTTTTAAAAGAAAAAAAATTTATATAAAACAAAAAATGTCTTTTTTTTTTAATTTAATTAATAAAAATGATTTTTATTTTAAACGAGAAATTTTTTATTTATTTAGCCATGAAGTTTATTTTTACTTTTATTAAGTTCCTTGAAAAATGAATTTTAAATGCAGCTTTTAATTCTAATTTTATTATTACCATTAATATTGAAAAAAAATAATTATCTAATTTTAATTTATTTTACAAAAAAAAAATTTAATTTAATAAGTTTTATACATAAAATTACACGAATCCCACTCTCATGCTAGAATTTTAATTTAAATAATAATACTTTAAACTTGAATTTAATTAAAATTTTTATAAAAAACTCGTATCTTAAGATACTACAGTCTTAAATCTTCTTCGATTGCTATTTTGCTCAGGTTAAATTCACCATTATCCTCGCTTTTTAGTTGATTTTTATCTAAATCAATTGAAAACAAAGAGTTGTCATTGCATATTTTATCTGAATTTAAATTAAATTCGCTAAAGCCTTGGTTGATACTACCAGGTAAATGCTTGGCCTCTTGTTTTGGATTAGCTTTCTCTTTTCTACAAGAACATTTAATGTAAATTTTGATTATTTTTAAAAAATTAACTTTTTCAAACATGGCATCATTTTATACAAAAATTTTTTTCTCCATTTGAGCATAACAATCGACCAAACAATTACAAAAGCAATCGAAGTTGTGAGAAATATTGCTATAAGTATATCATCTATATTTGCTTTGTTTGATGTCATTTACATTTATGATAACCTAATACTTAAACAAATATTCGTTATTTTAATTTTATATTTGAATTTGCTTTAAAAATTCCTTGTCGCTTTAAAGAAATTATTAGTTATGTCGCGAATTGGTATATCTTTAAATAAATATGTTGACGTTGACGATTTAGATATGTTTTTTTAATATTGCTCAAACTTTTGTTCAACATATTTTTTATTTTAAAAACTCATTGTTTCCATATTTCAATCTTTTCCATTTCTTTCTTCTTTGTATTCTCTATAAACAAAAAATTAAAATACATTTAATCGAAACTTGAATAAAAATAAAATATGTAATTTAAAAACAATTAAATTTTTCAAATTTTAAACAAAAAAATTGAAATACAGTAAAAAAAATTACATTACAAATTATTTAAAATTCTAAAAGAAATTAATGCTTGAAAATTTTTCATTAAAATTATCTCATTCAGGAAATTTCTTTTTTGAACTAATTTTTTTTTAATTTAAAATATTAATAACTTAAATTTAAATTAATCATTTTTAATTGATTTTTGCATTTTAAGATAACAAAGAATTAACTCTCACTAAACAACAATAATTTAAATTATTACATAACATTAATAGCTAATAAATCGAATCGAAAAAGCTGCATTTTTTGATTATATAATATAAATAAATAACTCAGAAAATCTAAGAAAAACAATACTATAAAATAATTCATATTTTTTCAGATAACTTAATTTCAATCAAATTGGTTTTTTAAATGCCTAACTTCAAGATTTCGAATTCAACTAGCAAAAATTGAACAAAAATCGTATTGCTTAAAAATGAAATTATTTTTGACAAAAGGTAAAAATAATTTTCGTTTGCGTAATATTTGTTTTTGAAAGTGTATGAATTTACTGAGGCTCATAAGCGAATAAACAATTAAACTCTACATTTTTGTTGAATCCAAGAATGGGTACAGTGCATGCATTTTTTGCAAAAAAAAGTTTAACTCATTCATTATGTCATTATATATTTGGACTGTCTTCAAGAATAATTTGATATTTGATTAACTTGATCTTTTAAAAATTTTAATTCTTGCCAAGAAAAATTTATTATTTTAGATTTTGTTGATTTTGCGTAATTTAAAAATAAACTTTGTATTTTCTGCATTTATTTAAAGTTTGAAAAATGGCCTTTAGAATTTCGCATATTTTTTAGAAATATATGAACTTAAAAGTCTGAATATTAATTTTTATTAAGAAATATAATAACTAATGGAAAGCAATCTATACTGAATAATTTAAAAATAATAATTAGCAAAAGAAACGATACAAATTATTTTCTACAATTTTTTCAAAAAACAAATTAATCCCAATTTCATTAAGAAAGAGATAATTTTGTTGGTATTATAGGTATTAGAAAAAAAAAACAAATTCAACAAAAAATAGGAGATAATTTTAATCTAAGAATATAAAAAGTATCAAAAATATAAAAAATTTCAAAGGCTATAAAAAAAAATTGTTCTTTATAAAATATTTGATAAAATGAAAAGGCTTTTGAATAAAAAATTTGAAATACCATTTGTTGCATAATTTAGAATCGTATAAATCAATTTGCTTTCAAAATCGGTTCTTGAACGAGAGTGGTTTGCACTTGTTGTTTTTACGCCCATGCTCGATTGATTTTAAATTCAAAAAATATTTTCTAAGCGATTCTAAAAATTTAATTAACTCTCAAAAATACATATTAAAAAAAAATATTTTTTACCAATTAAAATCTCTATTTATTTTTGACCAAATATTTAATTTTTATTTTTTAAAAAATAAATTATAATAAAAAAAAATAAAATTAAAACGTTTCAATGACTTTTTTTTTTTAAATTTAACTGTAACAATTCAACTTTTTATTAAATATTAAAATTCAAAGTTCAATTGTCAAACTTAACTTGGTAAATTTTTGTTTGATAGTTGATAATTATTTAATAAAACCAACATTTTTTATTTTATCAAGTTTTTTACTTTATTTAGAATTAAATCTTAAATCAAGATAAATAATCTTAAAATTTAGAAATAATAGTTGATTAATCGTTTTTTTATAACTTAGAGAATTGCTAGAGATCATATTATACCAAATAGAAATAGATTGGAATTGTTTCATCATAAAATAAGTTGGTTAATTCTCGTTATTGTGTCTCAAAAAAAACCGCGTCTAATATAAAAAAATTGTTATTTGAAAAATAAAATTACTGGGGTTGTGAAGTTCGTTTCAATTAGATCTTTTCAATTCAGAAAAATTTGAATAAAAGAGATAATTTAGTTCTGTAAAATGCTTAATGTTTAAGCAACTTTGCTTAATCCAAAAAATATGTCTGCAAAAACTCTGCAATCTAATTGCACAGTTGATTAGAATACTTTTTAATGGCGTGCAAAATGCAGAAAATTGCAGAGTCGATTTGATTTAAAAATTAAACAATTAGAAAAAAACAATATTTAATGTTTTTAACTAGTTAAAACTTTTTGTTCATTCAATATCAATGTAATAATTTAAAAATCAAATCTTTATCCATCTAAAGAATAATATTTGTATTTAAATACTAGAGTCAAAATACAATAATATTCTTTTTTCTTGATTAAATAATAATTTTTAAATGACTAATAAAAAAATTTTTTGGTCTGTAGAATATCTAAATTTTCAAATTATGGGAAATTATTCTTAAGTTCTGATGATTAAGTGAAATTAAGTTTATTGTTCAAAATTTTTTAAATTTAAATTTAATAAATGAAAATTTGACAGCTACTACCAAGATGTGAATGGTACTCAAACTATCATGGGTCTGTCACCAGGTTCCTTCTATTCCTGGTCATCATGAAACTGAGACCGTAGACGGGACTGCCTGTAGTATCAGTCCAGGTTTCGATACAAGACCGAAAGATTGCATCAAATATTAAGTAGGCATTTACTGTACTATTACAATTATGTAATTTCATAAAAGATATGTTTTATTCCTGAAAATATATTAGAGACAACACAATTTTAGTATCGGTTATACTACAGAAACAAAATAAATTTTGAATTTAAATTATTCAACTAAAAATCTTTATTTATTTTTAAAAATAAATTTTTAAACCACTAAATTGACTTTATTTAATTTTATTTAAATTGTCCTGCAAAATTTAAACTTTATTTTATTGAATAATTGATTTATTCCTCAAAATATCGTATTGTTTTTTTCCAACCATTTTTTGTATAACATCATTTGACGAGAACAATCTAAAGTCAACATTTCTTAGCTTATTGTTAATAAAAATATTTCCAAAATTTTTTGTTAAATTTTTGACAAATTCACTTTGATTGGGAGCAACAGATCGTAAGATAACATTTTGTCTGACAAAATCTTCTTTTTCAAATTTAAGAAAACCCTTCATTTTAATGAAAGCGAATTTGTCTTCTTTTTGATTGTAATAAATTCGAAAAATTGTCGTATATTGGATTCTAGTTGCCATAAAATAGGCAAAAAAAAACCAAATAGATAAAAAAGAAAGGAAAAAATAGGGATCTTCCACAGACAGCTTTGACTGTCCATTTAATTCAGCTATCAAAAATATTGAGACAAAAAAAACAAAGACCGGAAAGGCAAGCTTTATCAAATTGTGAACGATCAAAAAAACACGCTCATTTTCAATTAAGTATATCATTCGATAGTTTTCGTTTAAATTAAAATTCTGTCTAAACTGAATATTCAATGATGCCGGATTAGCTATCCTCTTGACTATTCGTCCCAAAAAAGTGTCACCTTTAACTCTAATCTTATCAGCTAAAGGTCCACCAGTTGCTTTCTTCTTGGCAACAAATTCTTCAAAATCCTTATTAGCATTTTGTTTATTTGGCTGAAATGGGTCCGAAATGCTTTTCTTGTTTGACGAAGATCGAAATAGCCGAGTACATTGATTGAGTTTAGGATTAAATATCAAGGAAAACTTGATTTTTTTTATTAAATTAATTTATTGAAATTAAAAATCATTATTTACTTTTAATTTGGTTCCAAAACCAAATGAATGAAAAAACATTTTAAAAAAAATTTTAAGTATAATTTTTATTAGTATTTAAAAATTTCAATTTTTTTATGTTTAAATGCTTTTAGTAGATCGTAAAGTAAAATTAGAATTGTTATTTTTACCAAAAATAATTTCAAATGAAATAAATGTATTGGAATTTTTTACTAGATTATTAATTGTGAAAAATAATTTCAAAAAATTGTTATATATTTTTGCATTTTTTGGCCATGGTAAAAGTTGTGAAGGGCACATTGGTAGAGTGGTAAAATTCGATCAATGCTTAACATTTTTTATTATGTGAATAAAATTTTTAAAATGCCAGTGATTCAACGATGAAGCAATTTTTACTGTATTTGGATGAAAAAGGTGAAGTGGGAGGCAAATTTGTATTAGAAGATTTGGACGAAACTCATCTGCTTATTGAATCAGATTTTGTTGAAAGGCTCAAGGAAAAAATTGACGATCTTATGGACAAACATACATATGCTCCAGATAAATAAAAATTTGTCCTAAAAATAAGTTATCTGTTGTAAAAATTGGAAAATTTTTTTTTATTAAATAAAATATTTTTTTTTAAAAGTTGAGGATTTTTCTATTTGTTGCTGCTTAATCGTGGCATATTAAATCTGGGAATATCTTAAAAATATCTAATTTTATTTAGATGCAGCGGCTTAATAAGCAAGTATTAAATGGATTCATACAACAAGCTATCTCTCACAATAAATACCTAGAAGAACAAGAAATGTGGAAAAAAAAAGAACCATCACTTTCAAATAAAAGAAAAAAGAGACACAAATCTCGCGAAAAAAATCCTAAATTTAAGTCTCCATCTCCATCAGAAGATGAAATCGAAGAAGATAAGCCAAAATCTAGCCGGACACCTGAAGAATTAGATGATTTAAAAGCTATTTTAGCATTATATAAATCTGCAAAAGAAACTAATGCTGAAAAATGGGGCCATAGTGGTTTTCAAGAATTATATCCAGATTCTAAGCAGAGTGCTAATGAAAATAAAAAAATTTCAATTGATAATCGATTAGAAATAATAAATGAAACCAAAAAAGATGAAAATAGAAAACCAAAAAAAAAGAGAAAAAAGACAAAAAAACACAGAAATTTTGATGACTCATCCGACACGGATAAATCAAGTGACTCGTATTCATCTGATTATGACGACTCAAAAAAGCGTCGTTATAAAAAAAAGTCCAAAAAACGGAAAAAGTAGTCACAATAAATTTTCTTATTAATTCTAATTTGTTATAAAAACCAATTTTTGAAATAGAAAATAAAAGTTCTTGTATGGCGCTATGCTGAAAGATTTATTTTAGAATTTAAAATGTCAGAAAAATTTGTTTTATTTTAAAAATTTTTAAATCAATTTTTTTATTTTTGTCAATTTTTTCCTGTCGTTTACACTGAGATTTAAATTAAAAATTAAATAAAGTTTAATTTTGCAATTAACTCTCAACATTTTTCTAATTTTGGGCGCAAATAACTGAAAATAAGATAAATTCAAATTTATCTCTAAAGTAAATTAAAAATTGTTATAAAATGGTTTGAATTAGAAAAACTTCATTAAGGATAAACTTGAAGTTCGATTTATTTCTTTGTTCAATAGGAAAGAGTTTATGGTAATTTATTGAGGGAGATATAGAAAACATATAAAACGTGAATCTAAAAAACAACAATATAAACTAAAATTTTTAATTTTGCATCTTTAAAAAAGTGAACTAAAAATAAAGTGAAATATTGTTATTTCAAAAAAAAACAAAACATAAAAACTAAAAATGAGACGAAAACTCGAAAGGATTTATGTGACCAAAATTAACTTGAGGTCGAACTTGGTTCGTTTTTTTTAATATTTACAAAAAAGCTAATGTTTGATTAAAATTTATGAAAAAAAAACTATGTGTTTGGTAACAGCTTAAAAAAATAAAATTATATTTATACTTGATTCACTTTGTATATGATGTATTTACTTATCAATCTATACCCGTAATTTATTTAAAAAAGGGGTATTGTGAATTTTTAATACAAATTGAACAAAAATTCTTCCTTTTTTGATAAATTAAAATTAAAGATAATAAAATGTATTTAAAAAATACTGCAATATAGTGCAACATACTTTGTTGCACCTATTTTACCTAAAATAACTTTTCTAAGATTAAAATAGCACAATAAATAAAACATCAATAAGATTTAAATTGATTATTGATTTGTTTTACTAAAAAAAGAAAATTAAGATTTTATTTTAGGTAAAAAAGGTGCAAAAAAGTATATTGCACTACATTGCAGTATCGTTTTAAAGACATTTTATTATCTTTAATTTTTATTTTTCAAAAAAGGAAGAATTTTTGTTCAATTTGTATCTGAAATTCACTATGCCTAAAAAAGGGAGATTTGAATTAAATTTTTATTTTCTCTCTCTCCTCTCTTATTTAATATAGAACCGCAAGGTATTAATAAATTCTATATATTAAAAAAAAGAATAAGGTATATATTTTCTACATATGATATTGAAAAAAACTCTTTTAACCAAAGAGATGCTTTTAAGTTGATTATTCATTTCTAATGGGTTTTTTTTTAATAAAATGAATATTGATAATTTGTAATATTTTAATTTCGATTTTAGATTAAAAATTAAAAAATTTTGACTAACAGATTAAAATTCCTATAAAAATCAAATATAATTATTATTATTTTTGGTATCTTTTTAACTTATTTTATTTTGAATACTTTTTGTTACTATTTCAAATTTCAAATATTCGCTTGATTCACAAATATTTAATGTTTTTTGGCACATAATTATCACTTATGTTATTTTCATGCAAATAGAAACAAAAATACTGATGTTAGGAATAATTTTATTTATTGATATTTTTTTTATTAAAACAAAGTAAATATGTGAAAATTGTTCCAAAAATAAAACAAACAAAAAATATATTTTAATACAAAAATAATTAGTGATTTATTTTCTTTTATTTATTGATCCAGCAGGTCTACCGTGTTTTCTTTTTGCTACCGACTCACTGGTCGTTCCTACTTCTACTCGTTGTGGAATATTCATTGCAATCTTTTTAAAATTACAAAGAAAAAAAAATTTCTTAATCAATCAATCAATAATTAATAAATAACTAAACTAATTAATACTTACTCAAACGCGAACTGACAACAATAATATGATCACATTTGTGATCACATTTGCTTAATGCAGTAAAATAAGTCTGCAAATTTCTGCATTTTGTACGCCGTTAAAAAGTATTCTAATCAACTATGTAATTACGTTGCAGAGTTTTTGCAGACATATATTTTCGGATTAAGCAAAGTTGGTTAAACATTAAGCATTTTACAGAACTAAATTATCTATTTTAGTAAAAAAGTTATTCAAATTTATCTGAATTGAAAAGACCGAATTGAAACGAACTTAACAACCCCGCACATTGCAGAGTGCACACCACCGAAATGATGCAATTTTTTGTGGATAATTTTTTGCAGACTTTACCTTTAGTAAATTAAAACCAAAATTGTATCTCTGCACTAATTCAATTTAGAATTTATAATTTATTTCATATTTTAAACTTGGTTTGATCAATTTGAGTATCAAAAATTTATCATTAACTTCAAATTACCGTAAATCACTGTAATTATTATTATTATTTTTAATATTAAATTGCAAATTTCTGTAATATATGATAAATTTTCATCAAAAATAAATCAAAGCTTAACATTTAGAGTAGAATATCTTTTAAAGGGTGCTGTAGGCCGAGTGACTTTTTTCAATCCTATTTGGAACATATTTTGAATTTTTCTCAATAAATTTAATAATTATATTTTTTTTCAAATTGTTTGTTCATTTGGAACTGAAAATTTAATTGTAATTTTAAAACATCCAATTACTTTTGAAATATTCCAAACTAAACATTTAAGCTGTATTTAAAAAAATTGAAACCACCAAATTCATCATTAATTGAATATAAATTGATGTTTAAATTTATAATTTATTTATTCAAGGATTAAGGGTTTCTTATGAAACGGGGAATGAATTTATTTTAATTTTTTTTAAATTTACTCTGTACCATCTGTATCTGCTCATTTCCCATTTGAATTAATTAAAATAATGAACATCTCAAAAATTTTAAATTTTATTCGATTATTAATTTTATCTTGAAAATTTTAAATCAATTTTTATTTTTTGAATTTACTAAAACATATTTTGTTTCATATTGTTTCATCATCAATTTTTTCAAGGATCAATTTTGTCAACTTCGTTTAATGAAAAAGAATTTATTTTTGTAATTTTTGGAAGGTTTGTATGGAAATTCACAATGCCTAAAAAAAAATTTACTTTAAATTCATAAAGGTTTTTTGAACCCACCAAGAAAACAAAAATAAAAATAATTTTAAATAATAAAACGAATTGAGTTATGCTTTCAAAAAAAGCTAATTATGTTTTTGATTCCAAAGTCAAAGCAAAATTATTAATTAAAATGAGAAATTTGGACCAACCATGCTGTGCTTTTGGTTTTATAAATTAGATTAGACCAAATTTTCTCCATTCTTCATGAAAATTCACTTGTCCATGTTAAGTTTTATATCGAATTTGAAAAATTTTCTAAAAATTTAGTAAAGCAATTTATGCAGTAGAATTTGCACAAAGACAAATTATAAAAAAAATTAAAGAAAATATAAGAATAAGAATTTTTCTTCAAACTGTTTTTTATTTAAAAATAAACAATAATGATAAAACTTTTATTTTCTAATTCTCTAGCCTTTTTTAATTTTAAATAAATAATCTTTAGCTCATTTCACTAAAAAGCATATTTTATTAAAGGGATACTAAAAAGACCTTTGATAAAATATTTGATGGGTATTTATATTGATCAAACTGAAAATAAAATTTAATAAACTTGGCAATTATTTTTTTTTGCTTTACTTGTTTAAAAATGTTTATAAAGAAGTCGTTGTATGATTTATCTTGATAATTTGATCCGAATTTTTTATTTTTCTTAATTAAATTCAAATATTAGATTTAACAAGAGATTTATGATCAAAGCAAACAAAATTTAAGGTTAGATAGGTATTTGATTTTTTTTCAAACAAAAATATACAAAGAAATGAATTTATTTTGAATTTTTGGGTCAATATCACAACATATCAAATAAAGCTTAAAAATCAATTAAACTTTCTGAGTTAAAGGAAAAATTTTTCAAATGAAATTGTTTCTTCCAAAATCAGTAAATTATATTACAAATTAGCTCAGAATTTTTGAAATAACTTGGGAGAAAACTTTTAAAAAAGTGTGCCTAAATGTCTCAATATAACTTCGCAATTAACTTAT
Organism: Brachionus paranguensis; assembly: GCA_016802215.1. Taxonomy (NCBI): domain Eukaryota; kingdom Metazoa; phylum Rotifera; class Eurotatoria; order Ploima; family Brachionidae; genus Brachionus; species Brachionus paranguensis. The sequence continues at coordinate 2,151,996 of JAESIX010000009.1, read as the reverse complement.
TTCTCATAATTTAATAAAGTCTAGACTAAGAGAGTATTTATTTAGCTTTATTTTTAAACTTCAATTTTAACCAGTACACCACTATCTATCACGCATTTGGCGAATCGCTTCACCTTGAAGATTATCTGATAGCTAATTTAGCTGTATCACGAAGCCACCTTGTGGATTTGAATAAATCAATTTTCCGATAAATTCCATAAACATTCAGCTTATTATTCGAGACTTTATTACAAAAATCATATGATAATGGGACGTCTAGGAGCAGAATAGAGCGATTTTTTTCATAAATTATAATATTCAAAAAATTAAATTCGCAATTTCTAGGCAGCTATTTTTTTTGAACTAAGAGGGTTGCTTTAGTTTAGATTCAAATTATGCCTTTTGGTAATTTATTTGAAATTTTTATGTTCATTACTTAGAGAGAAGAGGGGTAAGAAAAAGTAATGTGGTGTCGACTTGAAATATAAAGCAAATTCTCTATACACAATTTGAAGAAACACAACTAGGCAAAATAGAGAGAAAAAATATTTCATTATAAAAATATACGCATTTTTGTATATTTTTATAAAAACAAAAAAAAAACATAAAAACGAAATTATTTTTTTTCTCCTCTTTTTTATTTGTTCCCAAGTCTTTGAAAACTCTTTGCTGATTGCGGCGCATCCCAAGCTTCAAAAGAGTTAGAGAGAAAAAATAGTTTTGTGTTGTTTATGTTGACGCCAAACTGCCACCAGCACTAACACAACATGGATTCATTGCTTTCCAACGTAAGTCCAGAAATTTTTAACTTGGCAAAAAAATTGTTTTATCTAGTTGCTAATTAGGCGCAGCGTGGTGTACGCAAAGCCGACTCACTCGTCAAATATGGCCTATTCGACGAAGCACTTGCCCAACTGGACAAATCAATTGGTTGGTCATTTTTTTACCAAATCTTAAATTTTACCTTAAACTCTTTACTTTTCTTTTGACCTATAGTTCTTTTAAATGAGCTAAAATCGGTCACATCATGTTACGACTCAATTCAAATGATAAATACACAAATTGATTCTATTGATCGAAATATGCGCTCAGTTGCAATTAAACGATCAGAATCGATTAAAGTAATTATTCTTAATTATTTGATCTAATCCTAATTCATCTCGAAATAAAAGATAAGTTATTTTTAAAGTTTATTCTACATTTTTAAACTTTTTTTAAGGCTCTTAAAAGTGTTTATCAAGTCCTTTATCGTAATTACATTAATTTATATTTAATTAATCAAGTTTATTTAATTTTAAATAATCAAAACTTGAAATTTGAATTATTTTTAGTTGAAAATTTTAATACAGGTTTTTTTAAATACTCAATTTTTTGGTCAGTGGTCAATAGAAAATAAAAATAATTTTTGAAAAAATTTAGCACTTGCCGAACTTAAATATGTTAACTGCATCATTAAAAATTCAAATTCTTTTCATCCAAAAATTCTATCAAATAAAGACTGAAGATATTTTTATACTGAATTTTAATTAAATTTTTCTATTTTATTTTTTTCAATAGAAAAAGCTAATTAAATAAAATTTAACGACCATAAAAAATTTTAAATTAATCTTCATTTAATTTTTTTTCAAATCTAGATAAAAATAAAATTTGTTTCGGGTTCACTTTAAATTTAATTTGAAAAAAAATGCAAAAAGAAAATTTTTGTAAACTTCCTCTAATTTAAAAATAAATCACTGATTTAGAATCACTTCATTAGTTTAAGTTGTCCTAAAGAATGTCCAAACTTCAAAAGAAATTTTTTAACAAAAATAATTCCGATATTCGAAAACTCTTTTTTTATTCATCTTATAAAATTCACTGATGTTAATAGAAAATATCAATACATTACAGCTTTATTTTTATTTTATTAAATTAATTACTAAGAAATTAAATCACATATTTTTTAATTTTTATCAGCATAAAATTTAATTAAGCTTTATAGTTATGTTTCGAATTAAAAAATTTACCCTTTTTTAATTAGATAAAAATCTCTAAAAAATATTTATTGTTAGAATCCTATCATATGTTATATTGTAAGAATAAAGCAGATTTTTTCTAATATTATTGAAATGTCTTTTTAATGTTCAGAGATAAATTTAATTATTTAGAGGTAAGCAAAAATTTTATGTGGTTTTAAAATGTAATTCATCGAATGTCAGTAAATTTAAAAGTAGATCTAATTGAGTTTATGTTCTTTTCAATTCTAAATAAAAAATATATGTAAAAGATTTCGACTTGGTGGCTGAGAAAATAATTTTTTTTTAATTTGAAGATTAATTTGTTTATTTTAAATATTTATTCAAAATTTTATAAAATAAAATATTCAAGTTCCCTAACAACTAGATTTCAACAACTGTCAATTAAAAAAAAAAATTCCAAATTTTTACAGCATTCAGATTTTTATATTTTATTAATTAAAGACTGGAACAATTTGAAATAATTTCTATTTTTTAAAAATTTAAACAATTTTTTAGCAACGAGAGTTTTTTTCTATTTAAACAGAATTAAAATGTAGATATTAACTTATTATTAATTATTTAATTTTAATTACAGGTGAATTAAATTGATTTAAAAAAAAATTTCAAACAAATTTTCCATTTTATTTCAAATTAAAAAAAATATTTTTTTAAGAAAACTAACCAAATTGAAAATTTGATAAATAAAAAACGATGCGAGTCGAAATGCGACCATAAACAAAATGAATCAGCATTAGTTCAAAACTCATCTAAATCTATACCTATAGCCCAATTCAACCATGCATCTAAAGTAACAAAAAACGACAAATTGATGATAGAAGAATTGTCAACCACAAACGGTGAATACAAAAAGGTAAACGAATTTCTAATAAACGAGATCGAACTACTTAAAAAAGAGAACGATTTCCTCAAAGTTGAATTATTAAAGATTCATCTAAACGACAGTTTGAACGACTTGTCGTCAAACGAGCCGGTAAACTCAAGCTCCGTTAGTAATAGCTCGAGCAGTGTGCTGACAAACAACAGCAGTGTTTCATCTCATGACATATCAGCTAGATCGCTTGATAATTTAGGCCAAAAGCCTTCCAACTTAACCATGACTAGTCAAAGAAATCTGAAATCTCAAAACGCAAATGACAATCGAATTGATTTGTCTAAGTATATAAACAATGAGGACGAAAGTGATGATGATATGTTCAACGAATTGAGTGATCCAAATGACAGCTATACCTCATCAAATCTGAGTTTGCCACCGCATGAATTTATTGTTGATTAAAAATTTTGTATCATACAACTTTCCAATTTTTGTCAGATCGCGCTTCTTTAAAAAAAAATTATTAAAAAAATTTTAATTTAAATGTAAATTAATCTTCTGCCGACTTATTGTAAAATAATTTTTATTTTAGTGTACATAAACTTATTTGATCTTTAAACAGAACAACACAAAGAAATTACACGCTTCTTTTAGTTTTCTCTTGTTTATAGTATTTAGATAATTGATATCTACATTGTAAAAACAAAATTAAAGAAAAAAGACGAAAATAAAAAAATCAAAATTTGTATTTAGCCTCACGAACCATTCGAAATTATAAAAAAAAATAAAAAATTCTAAAATTTAGTCTTTTTGAAGATTTAAAAAATATTTTTTATCATTTAGTTTTTTATTTTACTTTTCTTAAATTTATTTGGTTAAATAAATGTAAATTTACTATTTTTTAAAAACATTTTTTTTTAAATGTCCGTGAAATTCTAGTTATATTGAGCAACCCAAATTCTAATTAACAAGTCAATAACAGAAATTTACTTCAATGGGTAACTTAAAAATTAATCAATATATTGTTAAAATATTATAAAAAATAAATTATTTTAAAACTTTTTAGTAAATTAAATATTTTTAATTTTTTATTTTGTTGAATTCGAGTTTCCCAATACGAAAATTCCTGCCTACACAATTGCTCACCTGTGTATTTTCAGATTCTAACTTCGCATTTAAGTAATTATGGCAAAAATTTAGAGCATATTAAGCCTTTCTCATAATATTAATTTTTGCCTCTTTCCTCTGATGAAAATTAATTTAAAATAAAATTAAAAAAAAGAGAAAAGGTAAAAACTGAAAATCATATCCATCAAAGCACTATTGCACTATTGTAATCTCAAAAGTATAAAGGCTGATTAAAGATATCCAGGCATCTCTTAAATTTTTTATCTCTTTATCCGGTTTTTGTAAACTTTGTTTAATTTCGGAAAGTTGTACAATTTTTTTAATGGTATCTTATGCTTTGGTTAAATGAATTATCAAAAAATTCAATTTTTTTATTCTAAATCTTGGATCAGTTTGGTTTAAAGCTTCTAATAATTTTGAAATGGGCTTATTTTTGATAAAATTATTTTATTCAAAATATAAGTTAAATATATAGAACAATTGAAAGAGAGATTTAATTATTAAAATAGTAACTATTCTTTTTTTGCCAAAAATTTACAATGAATGCTTCAATTTTTTAATTACCAAGGTAATTCAGATGTTTGAAATTTGTCTTTTTCTAAAGATATTAAAAAAATATCAAAAATGTTCGATAGTTATAAAAGTAATGTAAAATGAGATAATAATTTTAAAAAAATATCTCGCAAATGAATTTTTTAGATAAAAAATATGGAGAATACGAAAATATTTTATCATCCCAGTTTTTGTTATTTTAGCTTAAAATTTCTTTAAATTTATTCTTTATTTCAATAATTTTCTTTGTTTTTGCAGAACACGTAATGGTTTATAAGTTTTCTAAAGACTTTTACTTTATTGCATCGATTAATCAAAGGAAAGCTTGTGAAAAAAAAAATAAAGGTTAAAATAAAGTAGAATAGAATGATATTGGAGCATTAAATATCAGTTAAAATACTTTTCAATGAAAGTATCAATACACTAAACTGATTATTAATATATTAGAATTTATTTGACAAAAATTCAAATTTTATTAATGAAAGTTAAATACAATAATTAATAAAAAAAATTATTTTTATTGAAATTGATAGACTAAAAATCGGAAAAATTTTTGAGTTTTGAATTGTAGATATTTGAAAATCTGAATATGAATGCTCTGATATTTGATCAAAATTACCATTGACTTATATAATCGACATTCTTTTAAAAAAATATATAAATAAAGAAATTTAAAGCAAATAATTTTACATTGAATCGTTTGCCCTGTTTGGCTGAATATGTTGAATTATCAATTCTAAATGAAGCTGATGAATTTCTAATTTCGATTTTAGTTTAAAAACAAATTAGTTTCTTAATCAAAATTAAAATTACCCATGGATGTCATTTGATGAAACAAATTTCCAAGGCGTTTGACATTTTAAACCTGGAATAAATTTTTTATTTATTTTTTTAATTATTGATAGATCACGTTTACATGTAAATTCATGAACAGTTGGTTTTGCCTCCAAAGTTGCCTCTCTCTGGATATACATATCGTCCTTGGGAAGTTCGTATGTGGTGTAGTGTGACTGGAAAGGAGGCACATGATGCTGAACATTAAACGTATATTTACTTTTAATTTAAAGAATATTTAAAGAACAAAAACCTTTTTTCGAATATTCAAAGCATTTCTTCTATCCATGACCAACTGCTTCCTCAATGCTTCGAAATGTATAGCCTCACTACCCATGTTTAAGGAATAAGTCTAGTTTTATTAGAACTTTAACAAAAAATATCAATTATTTCAGCAATTTAAATATTAGATTTTGCTATAAATAAAGACGAAAATTTTTTTTTAAATTTGTACTTAAGCTCTTCAAATTATATTTAATAAACATTTTCATGGAACTTTTTTTGTTCGATTAAGTTAAAAAAAAAACAAAAACCAAGCTAATCTTTTTTTAATACAAGCTAAATTGATGTTACCATGGTTGCAGTTTGTTTTAAAAAGCTTTTTTTATTTCTTAGACTTTAAAACCTTAAAGCTAAATAACCATGCATTTGGAGAATCTTCGATGAACGCCAACTCTTAAAAGGTTTACTAATAGCTTAAAAAAAGTTTACACAAAAAATAGCTTTTTTTTAAATTTAAAATAAACAAACAATTAATGAATGTTTAAATAAAAAATAGATAAATTAGAAATTAGAAGCAGAAAATTTTAACACTTAACCTAATTTAAAATAAAACAAAATTCAAAATCAATTTGAAAAAATACATTTGATTAGTAGTTTGATTTGGTGAACGCTTTATAATCAATCAAGTACTTGACTATTGAAAAGTGCTATAACTTCTTGGGCGGTAAATCTTAATGGAAAAAGGATTTTTCATTTGAAAAAATTGATTTTAAATATTCACTTTAATTATTTTAAATATTTCTTGAAGCAATATTTAGCATTTTTAATGTTATGGAAATGGAGGCTTAGTAATAAAGTTTTTAATTTGAAAAAATAAATATTCACTCTAATTTACTTAAATAAACATAATAGTGTTGATATCTGTTTACAACTTAACTTAAATAGTAAATTTAAATTGAATGAGAAATTTTATAGAGTCAATTTAGAAATTTGAAAATCAAATTTTATTTATTTTTTTTTTTTAAAATTAAACGATTCTGGTATTAAGATTTTTCATCATTAGTAAAAAATTGAAGTTAAAAATTTAAAGAACCAAAATAAATTTTCAATTAAATAAAGTAGTTTTCCAAAAATTTCTTAAAAATTTTCGAATTTTTTAATTAACTTTAAAAATTTATTTCCAAGAGTTTGTCGCATTTTCAGTAAAGAGTTTTAATTTTTATAAAAAAACAACATATTTCATTAAAGAAAGCTTTTAAAATTGGATTTCTTTAATTCAAAAAAATAAGAAATTATAAAAAACAACAGGATTCGGTAATTTCTTGAATAGATTTTAAAATATTTTTAAATCAAACTAAGTTGTGCAATTTGAACTTTAAAAAAAAAATTTAATTTAACTATTTACTTAATTTTATGTTGAAACCTTTTTGAGATAAAAACCCTATATGCCTTGATTTTGTGCACTGAGAGCCATATCAGAGAAATTACCAAAAATTTGAAACACAATACTGGATATGTAGGTCTGCAATTAAAAACCAAAAAAACAAAAGTCTTTTGTAAAAGCGATAAACTTGATGCAACTATTGCTTTGGTGACGAAAATTTTAAAATGCTTCGACAGCTTGACATTTCTGAGAATGTTAACATACAGGATCTTTAGAGTCGCTTTTTTATGTACACCACAAGGGAATATAAATGCAGGAAGACCAAAGATGACTTAGACAGTTGAAAGATATGAAATTTTCATGAAGACAAGCCGAAGTTATTGAATGGAGGGGATGTGTGGACACCTTATTCTCTAAAAGCAGTTAAAGAAAAGAATTAATCAATATGAACTTAAAAAAAAATTATTTTAATTATTTTATGTCGAAACCTTTTAAGATAAAAAACTGAATCCTATTTAAAACCCATTATTTGATAACCACTTTTAATTTAAACCTTTTTCCAGAAAATTTTCGATTAAATTATTTTTTTATTCGGAAATCTGTATTGAGCCATAGCACTTAAATAATATAATTTTAAATATTTTTGATATAAATAACTTCTTTTGAATTCAACGCTTCAAATTTGAAGTCAATTTTAACCAAAGGTATACAAAGAATATTTAGTTTTTCAAAATATTTATTTATGATGCGAAAATTTTTTCGAAGAGATGGTTTGATATAAAAAATGTTTAGTTAGATAAAATTAATTTAGAGAATTCATGACCGAATATCAGCTAAAAAATTTTATAAAAATAAATTCAATTTTTATTTTAAATTGTCGTTAATTTATGAATATTTTATTAAATAAAAAATTTTAATCAGTTGCCGATTTCTTTAAAAGAATGCTGATTAATCCGTGATTTAAATTAAAATTACAAATTTTTTAAAAAGATAAATAAGATCATTTTGCACATCAACCCCTTTGCAAAGAAGTGGCAAAAGAGACCCAACTTCGTCGTGAGATAGTTAGATGCTGCGATCGAGACAATTTTTTAAAGAATCCAACTCTTAACTATTTAAACATAATACCAGATCAAATAATTGGTTTCTTATATTTTGCAAATCTCTTTCCAATAATTTTTTATTTTACAGCAAACTCTTCCCTTCTTTCCAAATTTTAGAAATGAGATGAACTTTATGTTCATTTCTTATGCAGAAAATTCCATTCAAACAATGTTGTAGTAATTTTTCAATTTTAATTTAAAATTAACTTAAAATTTGAATTTTAAAATTTTATTTTCTTGAGAAATGAACATCAAGTTTGTCTAATTCGAAGAATATAAAGCAAGAGTCATTAGTATCAAAAATATCATGAGTGAAATTTTCATATCACTTTAATTCAAAAATTATTTGAATGTTTCTGGAAAAAAATTTAAAAATAATCAATTTAAAGAATAAATTTTTTACTTTTTATTCAAATAAAATTTAATCAAAATTTAGGTTAGTTCCATCGATTCTTCGACATTATTATTTTGATCTTTATTATCTTTGAAACTATTTTTAGTTACTTTTAAATTTGCATTCAAGTCCATAACATCCTGCACTTGCTCATCTTCGTCAGTTTCATAAGCATCATCATCATTTTCGTTCAAATTCTCCTTATCACCATCAGCTTCATCATCCGAAGCCACATTAACCAATTTTTCCAGCAATTCTTTGACGTGTGCCTTTAGTGCATCATCCAAATAGCGCTGCTCGAATTTAATTTTTGAACTCATCTATTTAGCATCATAAATTAATAAAAACTTTTGGATTTAATAAAAAAAAATTTTACCTCATCAGCTTTTTTAAGATAAAATTTTGCATTTGAATAATAATCTTCGCCTTTACAGTAATTCACCCATCCCAACATGTACCATATGTAAATGACTTCATCATCTTCTTCGACCAATTGTTCCAAAACAGTTACTGCCTTGTCATATTCTTCGACTTCTGTTAATATCCTAGCTGTATTTATGCGCGAATCATAACTTAATGTAATAGCTTGACTTGGGTCTGTCAAAGGACCGCATTCACAAGCTTCTAAATATTTGGGCAACCAATTTTCAACACTATCTAAAATAAATTTTTTCGCCTGATCCATCTCATCCTTGCTGAGCCAGTAACTGGCAAGCAATTGAAGTGTTTCCGGATTTGTACAGTCATATTCAATCGATTTATCCAGATAAAGCTTGCACAAATTTTCTGCATCTTCTTCCATGCACAAATCGGTCAGATACAACTCGGCTATTGAGCAAAATGCAGTGGATATGTCAAGTTTTGTGACACTATTGGTATCGTTATCTTCATCTTGCTTTGATGTCGAAGGCTGATTTGTGTCACCAGATTGTTTATTAAATTCTATTAACATGAGTTCTACGCCTTTTTTGTAAAAATTAACAGCTTCAATTCCGGATGAAAGTTGGGCTAAACACATGTATTTACTAAAGCCATCGTCTGGGCTCAGACCAACTAGTTTCTCATAAAGACTCTTCGCACTCTCCACATTGCCCATTTCCATTTGAATCGATGCCATTGTGTCCAAAGCATGCAAGTTTTTTGGATCTATATCCAAAGCTTTTTTGGCGCATTGGAAAGCTTTTTCGAGCTCATACTGGTCCAAAAAGTCTTCAGCCTGATAAATTTTTTTAAAAATTGCTTAAAAATTTTTAGAATTATTTACATGGTCCAAAAGTTCTTCAACTGATAGCTTTGATTTAGACTTTTTTTTCTGTTGAGCTTTTCGATATAAAAATTGTCAATAAAATTTATTTTTTTTTATTAATTACTTTTAATAGCCGTGGATCTCTTTAATTTTCCCATTTTAATTTATTTAAATTTTGTTTCTTTAGTGGTTAAATTGAAGCGAGCATGGATTTTTAATTTTAAATTATAAATTTATTTTTGAATGAATTTTAAGTTAATGTAGATTTGCTGCACAAATCCAGCTTTTATATTTTGAGTTTCAAAATTAATTTGATATTTTCTTCAAAATATTGTTTTGATATTTCTAAGAGCCTATTTTATTTTATTTAAAGTAAATCATTTATAATACCGTATTCCCTCGTTCGGTTATGCTGCACCACAACCTAAGACACGCGTTTGGACCATGCACCAAAGTAAATCTCGCCCATGCTAAAACATTTCTAATTTTGAATGCATGGTCTAATAGCGTAATCATGAGTTTAGGTCCCCATCAAACTTTGAAGTTCTTAATTTAATGCGTTATCAAGACCCAAATTTAAAACAAAAAATGATGGCTAATAAAATTAATGTTTAAGATATATTATTAATATTTATAAAAAAAAAATAACAAGATAATTAAAGTATAGATGAAAAAAAACTTTTAAATTTTAATTGAACTTTTTGGACTTTTTTTTAATGGACTTTAATTTTGGACTTGAAAAAATCTCTGATTAAAATAAATGAATTTTTATCTAAAATTCGCAATGACTGAAAACTAAATTTTTTTCTTGAATCCTATAAAGGATTCAAGAACTTACTCATTTTTCAAAAAAAATGAGTAAGCGTTGGATTGATGGAATTTTAAACAACAACTTTGGAAAAAGAAATATTGACAAAATTTGGTGAATTTAGATTTTGTCCATATTCAATCATACTTTATTATAATATTGCCAAAAAATTTACCGGTTCTTTTAAATAAAAGGATTTTAATATTTTATGGATTTAAATAAATAACTAATGAACTGAAATGAAGGCATCATATTTAAATCAATTTTGTCAGAATTTTCAAAAGGAATCTTTAAAATTTAGTAGCTTTTATATTAAAACTTATATTCTAAAATTTAAGGGTGAGTTTAAAATTTAAAATTTTTAATATATCATATATCTAATAAAAAGATTTAGCCTAATGGTTTGAGTGTAAGTCATACAAGCAGAGGGTCAACGGCTCAAAACCCGCTGTTGGAGAAAAAATTCTATAAATATCTCTGCAGCACAGGATGATAATTAAACCCCTTTGATCATAAAAAAGGGGCATCGGTTTTTACTGGGAAATAATTGCATTGCAGAAGATCAACTTGATGCAGTCTGTGTAAGATAGGAGTCGTTGCTCAAAAAGGTACTGGAAAAGGAGATGAGCGCCTTTTATAATAAACTTTTAATATTCTATTTTTAAAAATAATTGCTATGAATTTTATCAAATTTCTTTAGTAACCTTTAAAATTTTGACATTTTTCAAGCTATTTTTGAAAACTAACGAAAGCGGACGAACGAAACATCTTAAGCAACTTGTAGTGTTTTGCTCATTAATTTCATGACACTAAAAAAAGTAGAAAGTCAAATCTGACTTTTTTTTGACCAGAACTTTTTACCAACTCTGTAACTCTGTAAATCTGTTTAAACAAATTTCTTCCGTAAATTTTAAATTTTAACTTAACAAAAATTTAAAATCATTATGTGTCAATAAAGTATTTTATTTTAACACTTTGTGTCAAAAGAGAATCCGAAAATTTAATATTTATTTTCTTGTCCCCGAACTGACATTTTTGAAATAAAATTAAATACTCGAAAAGTATTTTTGTTAAATCTTTTAATCATCGTAAAATTTAATTAGAAAAGATCACTTAAATTTAGTTTAATAATTAGAAAATTAAAAATCCATTTGAAAAAATTAGTACAATAATATTTAAAAAAATCTCAGGACACTTTAATTTGATCAAAGATTAGAAAAATTTTTTTTTGCATTGAACAAATTTTTAATTTCTGTGTTGTAGTAATAAAGTGGTTTTAATTTTAATTTTTCTTTAAAAATTTAATTTCAATATTTTGCAATGTCGAGTATTAAAGAAATCTACTCAGAAGCAAAAAAAGCCTTAAACGCTTCGGCTACTGACCGAGTTGTCGGCCGTGAAAAAGAAAATGATGAGATATACGAATATTTGGCCAGCTGTTTTGAGAATAAAATTGGTTTAAGCATGTACATAAATGGTCAACCTGGAACCGGAAAGACATTCTCTGTGAACACCATGCTAGATAGTCTAAAGGTAAAAGAAACCACTAATTTATGAATTTAAAATTTTTTTTAGGACGAGTTTAAATTCAAAAAAATATTTCTCAACTGCATGTCGATCAAAAGCATTCAAAATTTGTACAAAACAGTCCTATCAGAAATGATATCAAATAATATAGATTCAAATCTATCTTTGCCAAGAAGATGTACCAAAGAAAGCTTACAAAAGCTAATTGAGTCAACCATTACTTCAATAAAGCACCATTTAATCCTGGTCCTTGATGAGATCGATCAAATTGAGACAACTATAAAAACCAGTTCTGATATTTACAGACTCTTTGAATTTCCATTTTTACCAAATTCAAAGTTGATTTTGATCGGAATTGCCAACTCTTTAGATTTTACTGACCGTCTTTTGCCAAGACTGGAGCTAAAACCTGAACACAAACCAAAAGTCATTAAATTTTTGCCTTATACCAAAGAGGATATAATTAGCATTGTAAAAGACAGGTTGGCTCAAGTACAACAAAATAATGACAATTGTGCAATTATTGATGACAGAGCTTTGATGCTTTGTGCCACTAAAGTAGCGTCAACAAATGGAGATATCCGAAAAGTGCTTGACATTTGTCGCAGAGCCATAGAATTCAATGAACAAGAAGCAAAATTTAATAATATAGATACAATTAAAACAGTCAACATAGCTCAAATGATGAAGATATTTAATCAAGTAAACCCAATAGCTAATTCTAATTTAGACCGAAATTCGATGCCGCTAATGCAAAAGATACTTTTGTGCACAATTTTGCTTTGTAATATTGAAATGAAAATTAAGGAAATTACCTTGTCGAAAGTAATTTTTTTTTGAATTCATCTATAATTATTATTAATTTTGTGTATTAGTTATTTGAAAAATTTAATAAAATTTGTAAATCTTATTCAACTAATGTTGATAGCGAGTCGGAATTTGTGAATTTATGCACTATGATACAAGATAATGGCCTAATAGAAATAAAAAAAGCCAAAGAAGTCAGAAACTATAAAGTAATTTGATACAAAAATCTAACCGAAATTTATTATTTTTTTAAGCTGAGCTTAAAAATTGATGAACAAGAACTAAAAGAGAAATTACAAGACGAAACTTTTATGGCTGACATATTGTTCAATCAGTCTTATAGATAGATATATATACTTAATTGGGACTATTTTTTATACTTAAACATTTTTTCTATATTTGAATAAACAAATAAATAAATAATATTCTTCTTTTTCCTTTAAATGTAAAAATAATTTAAAATTAGTATATTTTTAAGCATTTAAAATAAAAATAGCAGGCTTTTTTTTTCTTTAAATTTTAAACCGTATTATTGAGTCGATTACGTTAGGTGACCAATATTTCAAAAGATTTGAAAATGAAAAAATTTATTTAATTATATGACAAAAAAATATATTAATATATTTGATGCTTTTTTTTTATTTAAGATTTTATATCTCTTGTTTTTCATAATAGTAATAGTAGTAGTAGTTGCCGGATGACTCCAGCAAGGGAACCTGAGTCCTATGAGCAACCTGTTCTCTGGTCGTCAATCCTCTTCTTAAAAGAATTGACACTCGGTGCGCAATGACTGAATCGGGTAGCTTGTTCCACATTCGTGCTACTCGTTGCGGAAAGCATTACGTCTGATTAGACAGTCCTTCACTAGCTCTGGTCTGATGTGCCCTTGGTGCCCGCTTCTTGGTGGTCCAACTAGTAGAGAGGAATGCCATTCGACAGTGTCCAGTCCTTTCTGAATTTTGAACATTTCTATCAAATCACCCCTGGCTCTCCTCTCCTCCAGCGTTGTCAACTCCAGTTTAAGGCACCTGTCTTCGTATTTCATGTCGCGGAGTTGAGTTGGGACTTTGGTGGCACGGCGCTGACATTTTTCCAGTGGGTTGATCTCGCCGAGAAGGTGTGGTATCCATGCTTAGATTGCATACTCGACGACGTACGTGGTGTACATTTTTTTCCATATATGCGCATCCCTTGAGACCAGCGTCTTGCGAAGCACCCCGAGCATGGAGTTGACTTTTGACGCGGATTTATCCACCTGAATTCTTGTGCCCAAAGTTTTACTCACATGTGGAACCTTGTCAAAAGCCTTTGCAAAATCTGTGAAGATGACATCTACTGAGCACTTGTCCGCGAATGCCCTCGTCGTCAAATCGGCTGATTCTAAGAGGTTCGTCACACAGGCCTTTCTAGGAACGAAACCGTGCTGCTCCTTACATATCAGGTCATTGGCTACTAAATGTCCAACTAAACTGTCCTTTACCATGCTTTCCATGATCTTACATGGCACAGAGGTTAGCGAAACTGATCTATAATTACTCGGGTCCTTGCGACAGCCTTTCTTGAAGATTGAAGTCACGTTGGCATTCCTCCAGCATTACGGTTCCTCTCTTTCCGTGAGTGAGCGCTCAAAGATCATGGCCAGTGGCACTGCCCAAGCGGCGGCACATTTCTTGAGAACTAGAGGGTGAACGAGGTCATTACCTGGCGACTTATCTCTCTTCAAGCTCGATAGACGTTTTTCCACTTCTGCAGTTGTAATTTCTAGATTCGTTAGGCGAGATTTGATACCGGGTCTCTCCTCGAAGTCCAGAAGACTGTCATCTTCTCTTTTGTCTGCAAAAACTGAAGAGAAATGGGCGTTTAGTACGTCAGTAATCTCCTTACCTCCGCTGTACTCGATAACCATCACAAACAGGACATGCTAACAAATCCTTTTTCCACTTTCAATTGTTTCTTTTTGATCTTTCTGAATTGGTTTGATCTTTCTAAAAGCAGTTTTTTCATACTGTTGAGTTTTATATTTTTATAAGATTTATAGTATAGGGCTATTATTTATTATTTTAACACAGGGGTAAAAATATATCACCTATTTATTTCATAGATCAAACCAATTTACTCTAATGAATTGAAAGCAAAGCTTGATGTTTGTATGATGAAACGTGCTCATTACAGATTTGCTTGGGACTTGGGACACAAAATACTACTTATATCTTTTTAAAAAATCTAATTTAAAAATTCCAATTACTCCTCATATGATTAACTTGCAGTCCAATATATATTCGAGTAAATAATTTGTGTTATTATTTTATTTTTTTGAATTTTTAATCATTTTAAAATAATAATATTAGAATGAAAAATATACAATATATTTGAATAAATTTATAAAAATAATTTTTTCCATAAATGTAAAACTTAACACATAAAAATATTATACAAATTTTTTAAATATTGAATCATCAAAAATTTCTGAAAAAATAACTAAAAATAAATTTTTTTTTTGATTTTTAATATTTAATTATTTGTGACTCGGATGATTCATTTTTTATAGGGAAATAGTATTAAACAAATAGATGAAAGATGTTATTTTTCAATCATTTAGAAGCTTTCTAATGTATATAAAATCAAATGAATTACATTATTTTTAGCTAACTAAATTAAAGTATAGTTTTCTATTTGATCATTGTAATCATTAATTACACAATTTAATATTTTGTATTTAGTTTAAAGTTTGATAAACGTGAACTGATACAATAGATAGAAGAGTCGTTAATAAAGGCTCAAAATTTGGAATTATAAATCAATTTCAAAAACGAAACTTTAATATTTAATCAATCTAAAAAACAAGATTTGTTTATAAATCAGACATAATGCTTGCTCATTAAAACTCCAGCTTGCTAATTATCCTTTCGAGCTCTAAAACCAGAACACTTGCATGGAGCCTTATTTTTTTTAAATATCTGACTTAACAATCGAGAATCTTAATGTTATAAAATAATGGAAATATATTGAATTTCATTAGATAATTTCTTGCCAAATTCATGTTTAAACGGTAATTATTTCCGTGTTTAATTGGGTAAATATTTTATAAAACCAATTTTGAATTAATGCATAAAATCAAGTTTTTTTTATTCAGAGTTTGCATTGATAAAAAATAAGTAATTTATTTTTGATCATGTCTAAAGCAAAAAATCATTACTCGAGTGACATTTACACATCAATTGCCAAAAAATCAGGAAATTCATCCAATTCAGAAAGTTCGACAGATGATGGAAACGACTCACCAGTTCAAAATCAGCAACCAGTCCGAGTATTAAAAAATTCATTAAGCGCCATATCGTCAGCTAATATGCGTAATAACCCATCTAGCTCAAGTGTATCAATCAAAAAAAATCAGTCCAACACACGAAAAGAACAATTCCAATTTTATCTTGATAAATGTATGAGGGGGCTGTCACATAGTATAAACATCATTAAAGCTCTTATTATGCGTTTGGTGTTTTCTCTACACTCATTAATAGCTATCATTTATGTTTATTTGGTAAAACAGGATGAGTGGTATTTTTTAAATTTTTGTGGAGTTGTTTTTCTTTTGATCGAACTCTTCATCACCATAATTCGCCGCAAAGGAAAAGAGCCTAGATGGTAAATTTTTGATTCAAAATTCAAAATTCTAAATACTTTATTTATTAAGGAGTAAAAGTTTTAAAATAATTTTAATTAAACTTTTTTAAAAATCTCTCTAAAAGTTTGATACTAAGAAGGGCCTTTTTAACTATAACAAAGAAATTTTTTGAGACTTCTAACTTGAATTCAGCCGAATCTATTTTATTTTTATAGTAAAGTAAATAAAAATGATCCTTAAAAAAATTAATTTTAACTCATGAATTAAGTTGCATAAAAATCTTTAATAATTAAATAATTAAATTAATTACTAACAAATTTAATTTTTTTGATTACTATTACTATTTAATTTTTTTGTTCTGGTTTTAATCTCATTCTTCCAAAACAAATATTTGGTTTTTTTAAAATTTGTATTTTGTATTTGTATCAGTTTGTATCGCAATGAGCCACCCAAATTAAAAATAACTCTGCAATTTAATTTTAATGATTTTCTGATACATTTAATGCTTTGCATACTTGCAGAGTTATTGAAGAGACTTAGTTTGGGTGGCACAAAGTTTGTATCAGCTGATACATTTTGCAGAACAATTTTTAGACTCAAAGTAAAAAAAATTTTTTTGAAATGCCGTTTTTTTTTAATATTTGTTTATATCATAACAAAGTGATCTAAAATCTTTAGAAAACCTTAGAAAAATGTCTCTTCTTTTGAAAATTTTAAAATTATTCTTCATGTATTCTAAAAATACTTTTGATTTATTATTTAATTAAAAAAGTTTTTTTTTAAGTACTTGTTAAGAGCTTAAGTAATTGAAATTTTTTTTTCATTTCTTACCCTGTCCCAAATATAATTGATTAATCATTTTAAAATTTTAAAAGGTTTTTTCCATGTTTTTTCATCTACATTTGCACAATGATTCCTCCTATATGGTTCATTGAGCTGACAAGAATCGAACAAGCGAATGCAAAAAGGCGACTAAACTACACAGACTTGGATCCATTGGAAACCCTTTTCGGTTTATCGGAACATCTAGGAATAAATGATCAATCAATTTTATCTAATGCTGTAAACAGAAGTTCAATCTTTTGAAAATTTTTAATTTCCTTTTTTAAGAAAAATTTGCAACAGCTGGACATAGGCACTATTGCTGTCACAATGGAAATATCGCTTTTGATGCTAGTTATTCTAGGCCGTTGGTTTTTGCCAAAAGGCAACATCAGTCGAAGCACCTTATCACAGCTTTTACTTGTTTACATGAGTTTGGCATCCGACATTGTTGATTTACTAAGTCTGCTGAATGAGACTCAGGTACAAGAATCATCTACCATGCCCTATTTCACCTTGGCAATTTTCTCTTGGAGTCTTTTCCAGTTTAGTCTTAACTTGGTTGTCACTAGAGGCAGAAGTTTTCAAAGTGTTTCATTAGATGATGAAGAGCAAGAGGATGAAGAAGAAGTAATCGAAGATGAAAATGCTTCTAAATCATTTTTGGAAAAGCTGCACACTTTTGCCATCAAAGGTAAAGAGCCCACAAAAAATAGTAACGCATCAAAAAAATGTTCGAACAGAAAATGTTTTAGGCTAGACATGTTGGATACAGAGATGTGGAGCATACTTATCACTTTGGTGTTCCAAGATGGACCTTTTTTTGCTTTAAGACTCACAGCTGTTTTTAAATATGATGTTAGAACATTTGTAACCATGTTTTTTACATGCAAAAATGCGATCATTTTATTTCTACAAATTTATCGGCTCTCAGCAATTTGTACCGAAGCAAAAAGTGTTGATAATGATGCGATGGCTTCGAATAAAGCGGATGCCATTTCTTCTTTGAATTCAGCAGCCAGCTTTTTGGATAAATTTGTAGTGTTGTCTTATGCGCAAAATTTATTGATAAAAAAATCAGATGATAAAACAAGAAGCAGTCAGCAAATAATGGAAGAAATGGAAAAAAGACTTCTGTCAATGAGTCCCATAATTCTTAGATCTACCTTAAGCAAATTGTACTCGTACGCCGTTGTTCTAACTCCAAATTATAATTTAAGTGTTTCATGTTGTGAATGTGATTGTCACTTAAAAGAGTATTCAAATATTCCTTAAATATTAAAAATTTTTTTAAATAAAGTTTTTGCTGATTATTTTTGAATGCTAAGAAGGATTTTAAAAAAAAAATTTTTTTTTCCTTTAATTAATCATCTTTAAATTTTTTTTTGTAACAAATTTGAAAATTAAAATTTCAGTGTACTTAAAATTCTAGGAAAAGTTTTAAGCAGTATTTAATTTAATTGATATTTGATTTCTTTACCGTAATGCAGTGTATAGAGGCAGAACTTATCACTCTTTTTAAACTTTCAAGACAATTATCGAATGCCGAATTAATAAATTTAACTTTTCATTTTTGTTGTAAATGCTGATTTTTATATTTGAATTATTTAAAATTTTTTAATAAATGAATGCTTTTTTAATTTATTTTTTTGTGAAAAAGATGTTTCCCTAAAATTTAAGTTATTAAATATTGAAAAGCACTGCTTTTCATTAACTTACTTAAAATTTGAAATGCTAAGTGAAATTGTAAATTTTCATACAAGCCTTCCAAAAATTTCAAAAATAAAATTCTTTTTAATTAATTTAATCAAAACAATTGGGCTTTTTAAACTTTGATGATGAAACAACATGAAACAAAATATATTTCACAAAATTCATCAAAAATAATATTAATTATCAAAAAAAATTGTCTCTATGATCTATTCTAATTGGAATTTATTATTGCAATTTGTAAATTTATTTTATTTAAATGTTAAATAAAAATATGAAATATGTCATCGCTACTTAAATAATTTTGAATTTGGTGGTTATAATTGTAAAGAAATATAACTAACATGTTAAGACTAATTGCTTTTAAAGTAATTGAAAATTAAGTATAGCAAAAAATTTAATTTTTAATTCTAAATTAACATAAAATGTGACTAAAAATAATAAATTCATTGCCAAATAATTCTTTAAATTTTTTGTTTCATCTTATAAAATTTATAGAAAAAACTGCTGTACAAAATCGATTTTGTATTAAGAATTTAAATTATATATGGAAATTATATATGAAAATTCACAATGCATGCTAAATAAAGTTTTCCCAAAACCATTAGTTAAATGCAATGGTATAATGCATTTCATCAATTAGGATATCTTTCAAAAAATATAAATGATGCTATTTGATTTATTAAAAAATCTATCATTTTTTGATAACAAAAGAGTTGTGTAATTCATAAAAAACATTAATTAAATTTTTAAATTAAAAATTATTCTTTGACAAAGGAGTACGTGATTTTGATTTCAATTTGAATAAACTGTCACAAATTATAAAGCAAATATAATTTTCATTTAATTAGTGACCCGATTTGGTCACATAATTTTTAACTTGGTCACTCATTTTTTTTTTGGTCACTAAATTTTTGATCACATATTTTGTGACCGATTACGGTCACATAATGTGATAGTCCCGCAATTTGGACTAGTGAATAGTAAAAAATCAGATTCACGAATAAAAAGAAAATTTTTTATTTAAAATGTTGAAAAAAGCATTAAAATTAAATTATTGAAATGTGAAAATCACATAAATTAAAAATTAAACCATTATAAAAAATTGAATAAAAAATAAAGGTCAATAATTTTAATAAAATATTCTTCTTTCGTCATTTAAAATTAGTATTTTGTTATACATCAATTTAATTGACTCTAGAAAGTTTATAGGTATCTTTTTCAAATTTTATTTTCATCGTATAGATTTAATTTTTTTATTAAAAAAGAGATCAAAAAAATTAAAATGAAAATCAAATAAAAAAAGCTTCGATCATTGTGAAAAAATGCATTTTTATGTGTTGATTAACATTAAAAAAAATATTTTTGACAAATTTAGCTTTATGCGTTGTTTCTTTTGTATTACTTTTTTATTTGTTTTTAATCCTCACCCAATTGGGACGGCTCAGAACGGCAAAAATTAATGTGCCTGTAGAATGTTCTGCTAAGAAAGGTCTTTTTTATTACCTAAAAAAATGATATAAGACTCAGACTTTTAAATTTTGTTCCAACAAGTCAAAATCATGACTTGTGACTTAACGAAACTCTGAAAAGAACTCAGAAATTAAAAAAGTTAAAATTAAATCCTGATAATCTTAAATCATTAAACAATTGTAATTTATCTATGATTTTAATTAATTTTAAAATGTTTTAAAATTAAGATAAAAGTTAGTTATATTTGCTTCAAAAGAGAAGAAACATGTTTTTTCTAAATATTTGGTTTAAAATTTTTAAAAATAATAATTTTTTTCATATTTAATCATATTTCTAGGTTGGATTAAAAAGGAAATATGTGTTCAATTAACGAAGACATTCATGTTGAAGCCAAACCAGACCTAAAGTTATAGATTTAAAAAAATAAATCAACTTATAAATAACCATTTTTTTAAAGATTATTTAGAAAATGTCTAAAATGTGATCAAAACTCAGTAGTTGTTACTCGAATAAACGATGCTTTATGCAAGTATTTTGATTTAACAAAAAAAAATTCAACCTAATCAATCTTTTTACCTAAAGATCTTGTTTTATTGAATATTTTACTCATAAATTCCGAGCAACTATTGGCAAGAGTAAAATTTTCGAAAAAGATGAACTAGTTTTATTACCTTATTCAGCCAGTGGGTCCTCAGTGGCCATGTTACACTTAATAAAACAAGTAATCATTCTTAAATAATAATTTATTTTAAAAAAACTAATTTTTTATTTTAAAATCTTATTATCAAAGGGAATGAGTGAAGAAGCGAAAAAGAAATTCAAATTCAAAATATTTTGTTTATACATCGAAGATTCGTTCGACCGAGACGCCAATGAAGCTAGGCGAGTTGAATTCCTGAGACAAGTTGAAAAATCAGTTGAAAATTTTGGATTTAAATTTTATTTTTCTCTATTCGAGAATGTAATAATTTTCAATTTTACGATGCTAACTTATTTAAAAATTTTAATTACTTAAAGTGTTTTGAAGAAAATGAAAGCAAACTTTTTACAGATAAAATTGAAGAATTAAATTTTAATTGTGACAATCGAGAAAAATTTTTGAGCTTAAATAATTCATGCAAAAGTCAAACTTCAAAAGAAGAACTATTAAAACGTCTTAAGTAAAATTGTTTTTTACTAATTTTAAAAATAAATATTAATATTTTAAGAAATCAGCTTATTGAGCGAGTTGCTAAAAAATTGAATATAATCAAGGTTATATTTCCGTTTTCCTGCACTAAGCTAACTGTAGACATGTTGACCAATTTTGCAATTGGTAAAGGTGCACATCAAGCAACAGAAATGGTAATTTAAATCTGTAGATAGAATTAATGAAAAAAAAATTATAATTTTTAAGTCACTAGAAGAAAGAAATGTTAGTGGACAAATTAACCTTAGACCTTTGAGGTAATTTAGTTATTTTCAAATTAATTTCTATGATTTTTATTTTAGGGAATTGACATCAAAAGAAGTTGCCTTTTATAACCATTATAACAATTTAAATGACAAAATTTTGATAAAAAAATCAACAATAGAAGTAAAGTTTATTTTTATTTTTAATTTAGTTTTTGATTAATCGGATTTGAAAGAATGTTCCAAATTCAACTATTTATAGACTTACAGAAAAATTTATTAACGGGCTTCAAAATGATTATCCGACTACTGTTCCAACTATTTTTAGGTAAAGTTAGATTTTAAAAATTAAAGCGCTAGGGGAGCTGAAAAATTTTTGCAGGACAAGTGACAAATTAACTCCAAATGAAGACTTATCTCAAGATCAAACTTGTATAATGTGCAGCTTGGCTATTGATACTGACAAAAGTGTTTCAGCTACAAGCTCCGCAATAAATGATCTTCAATATTCGATTACAATCTCTCGAATTGAAAAAAATTTAAAGTATTTTTTTAAATATATATTTTCCAAACAAAAATTTTTCTATTTTTATTTTTTCAGTGAAAGAAAATTTCTTGTAGATAATGTGTGCTACTCATGTTCAATAGTTCTAAATGATCTGGTAATTTCTTGAATTCTAATTTTATTTAGATTGATATTTTTTTTCTGAAGACTAGTGTAACTCTTTTACCGGAAACTATGAAGCAAAAATTAAGGTAAAAATTTAATGACTATGTTTAAGATCCCAATCGTTAATCTGACAAAATCTAAATAATTCTATATTTTTAATATATTATATTTTCTAATATTTTTTGTGCAATATCTCAGAAAATTTTTATTTTGGTAATTTTTAAAAATTTTCTTATATATTGCACAAAAAAAATTAGAAAATACAAAAATATGAAAATGTAAAATTATTTACAATTTGCCTTAAATCTTTGTGTCTTAAGGGTGATGTATCAATTCATGGAAAAATTAATTCATAGAAAATTAATAAAATCAAACAAAACTTATAGAATAAATTTTGGTAGAAAAATACTTCATAGAAGTAAACTCATAGAATTTTTTTTTCATATAAATTATGTTCCAAACTTTATTAGAAAATATTAAATTAAATTAAATTTGTTTTTTTAGAACAAATTTTAAATGTATTTGAGTTTTATTAACTCTTGAAATAAGTTTATTTCAATTAAATTTTTGTTTTTTGTAGATTAAAGGAAAATTTTAAATATTTTTTTTGAATTTATTGTCTAAGAAAAATTACGCGTTACTATAATTCTGAAAAAAAAATGATAAATTTTTATAAATTATTTTTCTATATTTTTTCCCCTTAAAAAAACTTTATCAAAATAGCTCTATGAAATAATAATAATAATATTATTCTACGAAAAAAAAATCTATGAATTGAACGTTCACCGTCTTAAGCGTAATTTGATATTTGTTTATTTTGTTCATATTAAAATAGTTGCATCGTTTTTAATTTTAGTTAATTTTATTAAGATTTTTATAAGAATATTTTTGTTTATTTTTTGACTAATAGTGTGCCTTGTCAGCACACTCGCTGGCTAGCCAGCTACAGTCTAAACTACTACTACTACTACTACTACTAATGTTCTTTAAAATTCTTAAATTTTGGTATAAAATTAAGCTTTCAAAATTGGGATCCAAAAAAATAAAATTTTGATTAACTTTTACTTTTAAAGGGATAATATGAAAGAGCAAATCAAAGGATATCTGATCGAAGATTAATTTATATCTTTTAATAAATACTTTTTATGAAAATTTTTACTTTTTTAATTCTAATTCGTGGGGCTCAAAAGCATGCCATAGTATTTAATTTCAGGAAAATTTGATATAAAAATGCATTGATTCGACTTACTCGTTTCTAAATCAAAAAAACAAAACAAATTAAAAATTATAATAACAAAATATATTTTTTCTAACATTGATTCTTTAAATATAATATTTCTTAAAAACTTCGTATGTGGGACGGACTTTTGACTTTCAAAAGAGTTCCTTATTAGAATGACTTTTTTTTTGCAAAAAAACAGAGCTGAAAACAAAACATTTTATTTTTCGGGGTTTATTAAAAAAGCCGATTTTGAATAAAATGAGATTTAAAAATAATTTTCAATCACTAAAAATAAATATTTACATCCAATATTCTTAAAGTTTATTAGGATATTAAAATATTCTTTTTTGTGTATTTTTTTAAATTTTTTTGTAGAAATACCGTATTCCGTTGTTCGATACTGCAGCCTCATAAACCTAACAAATTTTAGGTGCATGCAACAAACACCATTCTGAACTTACAAAACATCCTCCAACGATGTGTTTTAAACCTTGGGTCCGCAAGAAAATAAAGTTTTTTAAGGTTAATGCGAAATTTAAGCTTGAGATTTTTGTAAAAAATAAAAATTGTTTTTTTGAATTTTACATTTGATATTTATTGACTCTATATATTGAATCTAAGGAAAAATTGGAAAAATATTGATTTTATTTTAAATTTTTGGAAAAAATCTTGAGCTTTTATTCCGCATTAAACCTAAAACTTGATTTTAATGCGTACTCAAAGTTTAAAACACATCTTTGGAAGATGCTGTGTAAGTAAAGAATGATTTAAGATGGGCGAGATGGTGTTTGTGTATGGATCAAAGCTGTTTTTCTGTCTATGAGTCTGCAATATCAAACAAGGAAATACGGTATCACTAAAATTCTAAAAAAAAATAAAATTTAGTCCAGGAAGCGAAGCGATAAGTTTAGTTTGTTTAAATTAAAATAGCAATAAAAATAGTATGAAAAAAATGACAATAATTTGGAACTGATCTGTTTAAAATAATATTTTACTTTGATATTTTGAATTAAATTAATTTTTGATAAATTTGCGGTAAAACTTAATATTTGAAGGGTTTTATTTAAAAATATATTGTTTTATTTAAAAATATATAAAAAATTTACCGGAAATAACTACCTAAATAATTGCATTTAGATTTTGCCATTCTATTTTACAGATATTAGTATTATTTTTTTTAAAACAAATAAAACTTGATTGGGAATATGCTAGTATACAGTACTGATTTTCTACGAAGATTTGAATATAATTTAGGTAAATTAACGATAAATAACGTTAATTTACCCGAAATTACAGTTAATCAAAAATGCTAAAAAGAGGCTAGGCTCTTTATTTTTAATTTTTCCATTGAAAATTTGAAATTCCAATTGTTTTGATAAATTTTTTCAAAAAAGAAAAATTTAATTTTAAATGTAATTCTAAGTAAAATTTGGTAAAAAATAACCAAAAAATGTAAAAACTCGTAAAAGTCTTATTTATTAAATTAAATAATCAAATATTCTTTTAATAATTTACAGTTCAATTTTTGCAACGATCCCTATTTAAGATATTTACTGCTCTTACCCAAGCCGTGTTAAAATCAAATATTTTTGGCGTGTTTTTTATCAAATGAGCTAAAGAAATACAAATAATCTCAACAATTTAAATTACTTTTAAAAGCAATAAAGACATCATTGTTTGTTTTGATTAAATGCTTTTGTCTCGTTGGATTTATTAGGAAACTTTTCCAAAATTTATCGTTTAATTACATTTTTTTACGTAAAATAACGTTAATTTACGTAAATTTTAGTCAAATCCTTAAAAAAATTAATACTGTATTTATATATAAAAAAATTAGAAACTAAAAAGTTAATTTAAAATAAATTGAAATTTAAAATTAATAAAGTAACATTTATCATTGATATCATAGAATAATTTAAATGAGATATGAGAATTTTTTTATTTTCAAATTGAAAGATAAGAGCAATTGTTATAAATTCAATGATAATTTTATTAATAATTCAAATACCATTAAAAATTTATTTTAAAATTTCCAAAAAAAATGTCGGAAAAATATGACATTAATTATTGGAATCCTGGTAAAGTTTTAGTTTTTGCTGATGGTCAATTTGAAAGAGAATCGAAACTAAAATACATTCAAAACGACATAGGATTAATTAGCAGAGTCTTCGGTGGCCTAAATTATAAAATCGAAGTTTTTATTGATTTAACATCGGATCAACTAAAATCTAAAATTATTCAGGAAACTAGTGAAGATTTCACAGATAATTCTTGTCTAGTGTGTTTTTTTAGCACTCATGGAGATTTACACTATATTAATGATAAGAATGGACAAAATGTTTCTATTTTAGAAATTTTACTCCGGTTTTTAAAAGTTGAATCTCTCTCAGACAAACCAAAAATTTTTTTCATCGATGCTGGCCATGCAAGCGTGAACATGCAAATTACTTCAGAGAATCTTTTCGAATTAGATTCCCATTCAAAAAATGATATTTTAATAGAATATACAAGTACAAGCAACTATGAGTCAAATTCAAATAATGAAGGATCTTTATTTATTCAAAAGTTGTGTAAATCGATAGGTACGAATAAAAAAGGTGACATTTTAGATATTTTGTCGACTGTCAATAGTCAGTTAATGGAGAAAAATCCACGACAATTGGCAAGCTTTGATTCAAGTTTGAAGAAAAAATTTTTCTTCCACAAGTAAAATTAATAAAAACAAAAAAATTGATTTTAAATTTTTATTTAGTAATTCAAATTATTTATTTAAATGTGCTAAGACCATTTCAATTAGAATTGCAAATAGAGATTTAAAAGATTCTTATAATTTTAACGAAATTTCGTGTCTTAAAGTTATAGATCAAAATTTAATTGCCATTGGAAGTTGTGATAGAACAATAAAAATTTGGGATCTAAAAAACTCCAAATGGATCAAATCTCTTTACAATAGTACTAAGACACGTATAAAATGTATCCAGATAATTGACCATATAACAATAGCAAGTGGATGTTTTGATAATACAATAAAGATTTGGAAGAATAATCAATGCGTTGCAATACTTCATGATCACAAAGAGTGGATTTTTTGTCTTGAGCTGATTGATGAAAATTTATTAGCTAGTGGAAGTGGAGACAAAACAATTAAAATTTGGGACATAAAAAATCATAAACGTACTCAAACCCTAAATGGTCACGGAGATTTTGTCTACTGTCTTCGACTTATTAGTCAGGATGTATTAGCTAGTGGAAGTGGTGACAAAACTGTTAAAATTTGGAATTGTATCAGTGGTTTATGTATTCGAACACTTTCGGAGCATACAGGTCGGGTTTTATGTGTTGAAACCATCAACCAAGATGTATTGGCTAGTGGAAGTGGAGATAGAACAATTAAAATATGGAATTGGAAAAAATCTACATGTCTTTGGACTTTGTCTGGCCATGCTGATCATATTTTTTGTCTTAAATTAATTGATAAAGAAACTCTGGCTAGTGGCAGTGGCGACAGAACAATCAAAATTTGGAATTTAAAGTATTTCAAATGTATTCAAATATTATTCGGGCATTCAGAAGATGTTTTGTGTCTTGATAAAATTGGCAATAAAACTCTGGTTAGTGGTGGTAAGGATGGAGAGTTAAGGATATGGAAGTTGGAAAATTTTTAAACTTGATTTTTATTAAACTCATAATTAAATTTTTAAATTTTAAATTCAAATCTTAAATGGTTGATTTTCTTTTTAAAATTCATACCATTCGATTCAGAATTTCTAAGCCTTTTAAAAATGAAGTTAGTTTTCTTAATTTCAACATTATTTTTAGCCTCTGCTTACCTCCCAAATTTTATACGATCGTATAAGTTTATTATATTTAAATTAAAAATAAAAGACATAGACTCTAAATTTGTTTAAAATAAATAAAACAAACAATATCGAATCTAAGAAAAATAACTTTTAAAGTATTTTGAAGTTTTTGGAGGAGTGTCCTTGGCTAATAAATGTCATATAATTTTTTCTAAGCTTTTCTTTGTTAATTTGTGAATCATTGAATCTGAAACTATTAGGTTGTTTAATAAGTTTTTTCGACGATTTTCAATAGAAAAAATCTCATTCAAGATTAAACTTTTTTATGAAATGTTATTCATCATTTATAATATGTATAACATCAGTTGCTCTTTCAAATGATGATTTTATATTTATTTGATTTGATTTATTTTTTTTATATTTATTTTGATTTTATAATGATTGATTTTATATTTTAATGAATTAATAAAGTCTCAAAAAAAACGAAGAAACTTATTAAACAACATAATATTATGAGTCTTCGGCACAATTATATTAAGAGTAAATTCAAGTAAATTCAAAAAACGATTTTTTTAATTCTTTTATTTGATGAATTTGTATAAATAAATAAAAATTGTTTAAGTAAAATTATACTTTATGGACAAAAACTAAACACATCATTAGAAAGCTTGTGACATTCTCTACAAAAATAATGGTGATCAGTTGGGGTCAGTCGCGTAAAATTGGGGGTCACATTTTAAGAAATTAAAAAAAATTCAATTTTCGCAATAAATAAAACTCATTAATCTATAATCTTTAATAGAAATAATTTTATTTAAAAAAATTACAGAAATTTTCAAACTAGATGGCATGTTAAAACTTTTAAAAATATTTTTGCCTTGTAATAAGTTGGGGCCAGTGTTTTAATAGGGTCTGGTTAATTTATAGTGATTAGATTTAAAAAGACTTAAATTTCTCGCTCGAAAAAAAAAATCATTTTTTTTTGAATATTTTATTTTATTTTGGAAACATTTTAAATTAATTAAGGCTAGAAATTGTTTTTGTAACTAAAATAACTTTTTTATCACTAAAATAAATTTACTTTATAAAAATGCTAAATGAATTAAAAAAACTTTTTATAAATAAACAACTTTTTTGATTTAAAATCAACTCTTTTCATTTAAAAACCTTTTTTGATATAAGAATTGTTTCTAAAATTATTTTCTAATTATTTCACAGAATTCTAAAATACTTGATTCCGAAAGTAGTTTCACTTTCTAATCTAAGAATTAAGGAAAAATTCAAAGAAAGGTTGTCGTAAAAAAGTGTTATCTGTAATGGAAAGAAATCAAACTAACCCAAAAAATGTTTTTAGATCAGTTAATCAAATCACGTTATTTAAAATAATTAAAAGGAATTCAATTAGCTACTCCTTCTACCATGGTAATAAAAGTGCACTTTAATTTGAAAATATGATGTCATCAGCATCATATTTTCGTTTAAATAATCTAAATTTTCAAAATTTAAAAAATATTTTTTTGAATTATTTTTTCTATTAATAAAGGAAAAAAATCTAATTAAAAAAATTGTGTAAATTTTTTTTTGAAAGATTGCTTTATTAAACTAATTAGTCTTAATTAAAATTAATCTTTTGGTTTATAGTATTTTGCTTGAATCCAAACTCGATACATTTTTAATTGCTTGCCGCGGTTGATTTGTAATCTTTTGTCTGCAATGTTTTGTTCTTTGACAAGACCAGATTCAGTGAAAAGTCTATCTACGTCATCTATGGGACAAACTAGTTTATTTTTATCTAAAATAAAGATAACTTACCTTGAGTGAAAAATTTGACGAAAGTACCGTCTCCGCGTACATAGAAATTTTTTTCCAAACACTGTCCAGACTTAAATCTTAATTGTGCTAAATCGTACAAACCATAATCCCTAAACAAAATTTTTCCACCTGGCTTTAAAAGCTTAACTAAATTCTTTACTGTTTCAAGCTGTCTAAAATAAAATAAAAAAATATTTTTTTTAAATCAATTAATGCTTTAAGCAAAATCGTTTACAATTCAGGTTTTATAGCACTCAGGACAAATATCATTACAATGATATCAAGAGAACCTTGTTGGATCGGAAATTCATTTTTTTTCAAATCAGTAATGTCACAAACAAATGCTTTGCACTTTGTTTCATCATATTCTGCAGTATTTTTTAATATTTCGATTGCCGAAGAAGAAAAATCACATCCATATACAAACAAATTTGAATTGCTAGGAAAAAAAGATTAAATTATTCTAAAAATTTCTTTAATTTACCTATTTGATCGGATAATTGGAAAAATAGTATTGCCAACTCCACAACCAACTTCAAGTATAGTAAATTTTTCGCAATTTTTTGAGCTTTCGAAATTTCCTAAAAGCTCAGGAAATTCAGTAAATAACCAATTTCGGTCTTTAAAAAATTTATTTTCATGAATCGAGTAAAATTTATCCCAAAAGTCATCAGCATTATCTTCAAACTGTTCTAGATATTTAATAAATTATCTAGGTTTATTTAAAAAATTTAACTTTAGCTCTCACTTGCTTTATCAGTTGACATTAAAACACTTGAGTTAATTTTAATCTTTTCTTCAGCCTGATTCAAAAGCTCTTGATCCCATTCAACATTATCCCTTAATTTCATTAGTAAAATTTAAAAAGAATAATACTTATTTACCAAGCGTTAAATTGAAAGACATTTTTTTCATCTGTTAAAAAACGATTTCCAAATTGTCCTCTTTTTTCTCTTTCTAAATTATTTTCTTCAGTTCTAGTATGATCGCTCATTTTGGGAAATAAAATTTTTTGAATTTAAAAATTTTTGCTAAATTTATTATCATAAACTTCCTATAAGTGAAACAATTAAAATATTTGGAAAAATAAATTCACTTTTAATCAGTCTAAGAAAATTACAAGGTATTCTCGATTTTCAGAAAGTTTAGGCCAGGCACAAATTGTTTTGCTGTATTTTCTACCAATTTCACAATACCAGCTGATTCCCAATAGTAAGGATGAATGTCCAAATATTTTATTTTTTCTTTTATTGATTTAAAAAGTGAAAATTTAATTTTGAATAAAAATATTTTCTATAATTTTTTATTAAAAAAATTGAGGCTTTATTTTAACTTTGAGAGGTAAAATACGGAAGTCAAGAGTATAGTCAGGGATTCAATTTAGAAAAAGCAATTGGTATTTCTAATTGTTCAGTCAAAATTTACTCATGGTTTAGAAAAATTCTAAATTTTAAAATTTTATTTTTATTTTTAATACATCTTTTTTATTAATTCTTATTAAGAATTTCTTAATAAAATCTTTAATTGTGAAATATTTTTTAAATGTAATAATTTAATCTTCCTCTTGTTTTGTAACCATTAACAGGTCGTTGCCGGTTTTTGATCAGAAAATAAGGTTCCTTGAAAATCCTGATCAATAAAATATTAGATGAACTGTAACTTTTGTTGATGTAAAACCCAAGTTGGGTTATCAAAAATGTCACAAAAACTTCTAGAGGCGCGCGAAAAGATGCAGTTCCAAGTTAAGAGAGAGGAAAAATCCTGAGTAGAGTGATCAGAATATGGTGTTTTTTTTGAAAGTTGATAGATATTTTTTTTTTAGATTTTTTTACAAAAAATGATCCGTTTATTCTAGACCATTTAATTTTTCCTTGGTTATAGGTAATATATTACTTAATTTTTAACTTTTTTCTTGGCATAAATTTTTGGTGACTAAACTGATACTGCTCAAAAAATATGGAAGATCCCAATAACTGAATAGGAAAAAAACAAGTTATCATTAAAAGAGAATGAACAGAGGACAATAGGTAAAATGAATGAGATAAAAAGTTGTCCATTAGTCCTCGATCGAATTTATAACTTTATGTTTAGATAAATTGGTTTGAGAAAATGTGAACATTTTCAATAAAAAACTTATTTAAATAAATAAATAAGCATTTAGTATATTTATTATAAATTATTCAAAAATTAAAGTTATTAAATGCAACCTGGTCATTATAGTACAATTCTAGCTTTGAAAATAAACTTCCATAAAATAAGCATTAAATTTATTAAACATTTTTTGACACAAATAAATAAAAAAATTAGGAAATTTTTGACTTTTTTATGCGAGATAATTGTACTGATTGGGATTTTGTTCGTCACGCGCCAAATAGTCACGTTCTATTAAGCTCTCAATTCTTTTTTTAATATCAGCAGGCTTTATCGAAAACTTCAATTGACCAACTACTTCCGAAACTAAAAGATTGTGCTGCAATGATTTGCGCATTTTCATTATGCGCACAATGGCCGCATCCACCTGATATTGTCTGTCTTGAAACACTTTTTCATTAGTAGCCTGATTTTCTTCTTGCTAAATATAAAAAGAAATAAATTCTTAATCTCTTAAACAATTATGAACTTTACCGTTTCTTTTAGTTGAACTTGGTTTATTTTAATTCTGTAAAGTTTATGAGTAAAAGTATGGTTAAAAGAAAAAACGTCATCCAAATGAATATCAACACCCTTATAGAACAAAATGTAAAATTATTCTTGACACTATGAATTTTATACTTTTGAACTTTTGATTAGTATAGGAACTTTACCACAGGCCAGCGACTGCAAGGTTCGCTTTAATTCACTCTCTTCTATTTTTGTCGACTCCAAAATCTCTTCATAAGATACTTCATCTTTTTTGTTAAACAGCAGAAGTATCAGCGCTTGATAGAGTGATACATGAAATTCTTTGTTATTCTTTTTTGAATTTAAAAAAATTTAAATTTTGAAATTTAACAAAATAAAATAAATTGTGTACTCCTGACGAAATATGTCCCTTGACTAGACAATGTCCTAGAGAAGGCTGCCATTGAAGGTTACGACCCGAATATTTTTTCTTGTAAAATTCGGAAAATCTTTCCTGCAATTGAGACATCTAAAAATAAAATTTTTCAAAAAAATTTCAATTTTTTTTATTAATTAAAATACCTCAGGAGGCAAAATTATGTTATAGATCGGATAGCTTGGCCAATGGGTTAAAGTAAGTACATTTACAAACAAATTAATTGATGTTTTGACAGTTAATTGCTTAAAAATATTTTACTTATTAATTTAAATAATTTACTTAGTCTAACTAACTTGTTCAAAAGCACTCATAATATCCTTGGACAATTCCATGTCCTTGAACATTCCCTCTAGTTTAAAAGTAAAAACACCACCACATTCCTGTTTTAATTTAGACAGCATGCTTTTCTCGGCATCCACTGAAGCACTCTTTCCCAAAAGCAGTCTCTTGGCCAAGTCTTTTTTATAGAAGGCCTCGAAAACATCCTTTCCGTGAATGAATCTAAACAAAACCATTATCTTGTCTAGTATTTTATCTAGCTCTTCCTCGGTAGCCTCTTTATTTCCAGACTTTAGTTTATTGTCAATGTATTTGGCTTTTTTGAAAAAAAATAAAATTTATTAAAAAAATTGAACAAAAATTTTAATTAAAAACTTTTTACCTATCAATTCAGCTGGCTTATTGGAACGTTGGTTAATAAAGTGTTCAAAAGAATCCTTTAGTGCGTGTGTAAATTTTTCATTATTGTTCCAGCACTCGCTAATTGCATCCAGTCTTTCTTTAAAATCAAGCAATTCCTGAATCATTACAACATCCTTTTCCGGATTAATGACAATATCTCGGCCTCTTTTTTTAATATACTGACTAAAATAAGTTTTCAATTGATCAATACCGTTGACAAAGCGGCTCAGGAGATTGTACAACAGCTTTAAATCGTCTAGTCGATGATCGTCCATCAAGTTGTCGAAGCCTTTCTGCAAAATGGTGTTCACGTGATCGCCAATTAGGTTTTTTTCCACACAAAGAATCAACAAATGTTTGGTCGATGGGTGCAAATAATGCAGCAGGCGGTTATTTTCCTCATTTAGGCGTTTTTCCACATGCTTCAAATACTCTGGTATATCACTTAACTGCAGCATGGTTTCACCCTCAATTGAGTATAACTTATCACTTGCTTTTATAAACTCACTCTCGAAGATTGATTGATAAAGCTTTGAAAAAATTTAAAGTTAAAAAAAAAATTATTTTTTATCTTTTACTTGAAGTTTGTAAAGCATAGTTAAGAGATTTTTTACAAGACTTCGGTCAATCATCTCTCCACCTCGCTCACTGTCTATTAGTGCCAGCAGTCCGGAAATGCATCGAGTTTGAACTACCTTGTTCATTACAATGTGGTTTTTGAACAAGTCTAGGCCAAGATCCCAAATGGACAAAATGAGCGGATTGTTGAGCACATATCCTCTGTCTAGAGGCAAAAAAATTTGGCAAATCATTACCATGTGAGCGCAGTGGTCTTGCCAATGCCGATTCAGCAGTTTCAAGTAATCTATTGGATCATTTATTTCTGTATTGAACAAGTTAAGGTTTAATAAAGATTAAAATTTTTAATGATTAATTTTTTTAAAAGGATATAGAGTGAGTTTTGGAAGTTCGCGCTGAATGTGGTCATCACAAAGTTGTTTTAGAGCCAAGTACAAATTGCTGCTCTTTTTTTCAGCACAGAGATTCTCAACACTTTGGTAAAGCATTTCAAGACTCATTGAAACAGGCCTGCTTTCATGGATAGCTCGGACAGCTTCGTCAATATTTTTCCACAAGCGAGAAAAATTGTCCTCTTCATTTCTTGGAACCACTAATAGAAATTTTTTGCTATAAATTTTAAAATATTTTTTAGATAAAATTTATTGAAAACTTTTTAGATTTTTGATGACCAAGCGCTTGGCTGTTTGACCATTTGCCGATGAGCGGGATGTCATCATGATACCTAGCTTTTTGGCAGCTTGTTCGCTAGCTTTAGTCGACATCATTTTAGCGGAAACTTTCAAAGTTTCTCTTGAGTCAGCTCTTTAAGAGATTGATATTTAACTTTTTCAAAATTCTAAAATTAGAAATACTAAATTTAAGCTCTAATTTGGCCTTTAGAATTATTTATTTTTTAATAAAAAGCTGATATTCGAAATATTTGTAAACTGAAATTATCAACAAAAAATTAATAAATTAAATGAAAATAAGATTTCTAAAATACATTTGCATTTTTACTCTTATAAGAGAAACATAGCAGAGTTAAGTTAAAAAGAGCGCTGAGGCAGCGTCTTCGGTCTTTGGATCCCAGATGCTTTTCTTCACTGAATACAAAATTTTATTCCGATAAATAAATTAATCTTTTTTTTTTATTATAATCGTCTTAAATATGAAGAAAATTAATATATTTTCCAAAAATAAAAATAAGATGACTGTACCTAACAAAAACTGTTTGAAATTTTTTCTTGATATTTATTTTAAAAAATATCTTAACTATTGATTGAGTCTTCAGGCTACTAAAGCTAACCTAACCTTCAAACATTTTATGATGAAAGATAAGAGACTTTTTTAGGTATCAAATATTAAATGTCAATTTGTTTGAAACAAAAAAATATTCAATATTTTGCTCTATAATTTAAAAAAAAAATTACTAATATGCACTTTTAACCCCATATGTATTCTCATATGTATTCAAAAATACACAAAAGTATTATTTTTAACATTTCATAAAAATTAATTCTTTAATTTAAAAAAAAAATTTAAATTTAATTATGATTTCTTGAATCCGTAAAAATTGGCTGAAATTCGGTAAACTATGAAGGTATGATATTGTGAAAACTCTAGGAGGATTAGGCGTGTACAAAATATTTAATTTGTGAATTTTTTGTTCAATTTATAAATTCATATTCAATTAACTCTATGGTTCAAGCTACTACATGTTTAACCTATAGAGCAAAACTTGAGATTTTACAATGAAGGCTAAAACCAGTATTTGAATTTATTTTTTTTCTAAATTATTTATTTTAAATCGTAAGATATTCGATTTATAATTTATCACTTAAAATTTTCCTGAGTATTTTTTTACAAATACATTGGTCAGTTTTTTTCAGTGAGGAATAGAATCGTGAATCTTTTAGTGTTAAAACTGAATTTAAAATATTATTTTAGAAGTTTAATTAAGCCTACTTGTCTTTCAAAGTCACTAATAAATGACCAGAATATAAAACCTTAGAAGTCCTAATAGAAAGATAATTCTTTTATTATAAAACTATTCGATACCTGTTACTAAGATTTCCAAAGACTCAATCTCATTCAAAGACTTAAGTTTATTTTATTACATTTTAAGTCTCATTTTAATTTTCTTTATGTTTAAATCAATAAATATTCTATTATTCAGCTTTTCTATTTTTCAACTTTTAAAATCTTTTAATAAATTTTTATTCATATAGGTCAATATTAAAATAAATAAACTTTTATTAATCTTTAAATTTTTCATTTATAAAAATATTTTTTATATTTTATTGATGGTTTTTTGAATAAATTAGATACAAATTTCATTTTCTTAATTTTTCAATGGTCAATTTTTTTTTTACTTAGAAAGGCAAAATCTAGTTTCTTTTTATAGGTAACAAACAATAGCTAAATTTTACAAACTGGTCTTTTATATATTGGAAAAAAATAATTTTCAAGTGACCAGTCAAAAAGAATACCTGGTCACATATTATGTCGAAACCCATTATTTTTTTTTAATTATTTTCTTTAAAATTTATTCTTTAGTATTTATTCAATTTAATTTATTTTTTTTTAGAAATTAAAAAGTGCAGAATTTAATTCATAATTGGAGTTCATATTTTGAATAATTTTTACCTTTAGAAAAATATCCACAAAATTCAACTTAAATTTGCCAATATAAAAAAAATGAGAAATTTTTCGAAAAATTATCAATGTTCTTTGAGTAATCACTACTAAACTGATAAAATAATGAAATCAGTTAAATTTATTTTCCTTATTGTTTTATTTTATCATCAAAATTTTCAAATTCGATGTTTTATACCCAATACAAAGAATTGTGCCAAGTCTCCAGATCATATTTCTCTTATCGAAAATGGACCATGCAATATTCCGGTATTAACCGAACCAATATCACGACAAGAATTTCTAAACAAATATGCCTTTAGTTCGCCTGTGATATTTCGTTTTTCAGACAAAGAAACGTCAAAAAATATGCACTTTCAACAAAAATGCCAATTAGACAATTTAAAAGAGGAGTTTGGTGAAAAATATGTGACTGTGAGCTCGGCAAATACTTATTCATACAAAAGATATTCGATGAAACTTGCCAATTATTTGGACAGTTACATATTCCCTTTTGATAAAATGCAAAACCAGCCTGAATTGAAATACGGAAATGAGACTTGGTACTTTTTTGGCGAAAATAATTTCACTGAATGGAAGCCTTTGTTCGATTTGTATCACAGGCCAAGTTATGAATTGCCCGGGCACACACATGCATACAGCTTTGGAATAGCAAGGTTCTATACTGGCGTGCCTTTTCATTTTCATGGTCCTGTTTTTGCTGAAACTCTAGTCGGCAGAAAAAGGTGGTTTTTGTACGAACCCAATCAAGCTCCAAATTTTGATCCTGATAAGTCTACTTTACATTGGTTTTTAGAAGAGTATCCAAAGCTTCCTCTGACCAAAAAACCCCTTGAATGCATTTTAAAGCCTCTTGAAGTAATATATTTTCCCGATAAATGGATGCATGCTACTTTGAATATTGACAATGTTGTTTTTATCTCGACTTTTTTGAGTCCTTAATTTTTTATTCAATCTTTTTATTAAACTACGATTTTTTTTCAAAATATTGAAAAGTTTAAATAAAAAAATTTTGCTTTAGCTTTTTTTTTGATTATTAATTAAATTTTTTTAACTAATTTTTTGTTAACAAATAAATTTTTTTATTTTTAAATAACTTCTATAAAAATTTTTTTAATATGAAATAACTCGGAAAAAAAATGTTTTTATATTGAGCAATTCCTCAAAAATTCTTTTGAGCTTTTGCTAAAAAATTAGTAAAGCTTAATATAAAGAACACATAATTGATCTTGGTATAAAATAATCCAACACAGAATCCTTAAAAAAAAACAATTAAATCAAAATAGATTAAAATTTCCACTTACAAAATATCGAGGACATTGTTCTCTTGCGTTCCATTCAATACTGAATAAACAAACCTGGATGCCTATGCCTGAAAATAAACTAATCCAAACAAACACGTTCCAAGCAGCATTGTTTCCTCTAGGTATGAACAAACATATGACTAAAATGATTTAAATTCTAGAAAAAAAAGAATAAAATGAAAAAAATAAATTCTCACATCCAAATCCGGAAAATAGAAAAAACATTACAGGATAGAAGAAACCGAAGATAAATGACAAAATATGCTCGTGAAATATTGAACTAATGAAAATTACTAAAAATTGAGATAAAGCTTTCCTTTTTTTTCCAAGAAGCTTTAATAAAATTCATTTAATTAATATATAAATTTTGAGTTGTGATAAAATTTTACTCTATTTACGTCTACGTAAATATAATTGTACAACCAGTCCTGTACCAATGTATTCCAGGTTCTGTAATAAGTATTAAATGAACAAGAATTCCACCAGTCCAAGTAAAATTGTCTATCACCAAAACGAAGCATTTCAGCCCATGCCTTTATCAATTTAAGCTTAAATCTCTTTTAAAAATTATTTAAACTTACATTATGCCAACTGTGCAATAAAGAGAAGAAAACTTTAAATAAAAAAATTAAACCCTTTATGATATAAACTAATTTTTATTAATTACTCATCATTTGAATTAAAGCTCCAGGTAAAATACTGATTGAGATCAAATAAAGATATGCTTTAAAATCGAGATCTTTTACCACAACTTTGCTAAAGACTGGAATACAAAAGCGATCGAAAAGACAATATGTGTAAATAATGACTCCTCCAATCTCAGCAAAGTAACAAATTACCATTTTCCAATTCACTTTTTTTGTTCTTAAAAATTAATTATTAGTAATTGACTTATAAGATCTATTTTACCTTGGATATTCGTTTCTGTAAACCAAAGTCGGTGCGAACATGAAATATAAATATTTTGAAAATTCTGGACATCCAGTTTGCTTAGGCTTATCGCTGTCATCTAGCAAAATAATTAAAGTAAATTTATTAAAAAAAAATTTATTTATTTAAAATTATTAATTTTATTTTAAAAAAAAACTCTTACTTTTATTATTATAAATAGCGTGGTTTAAAACGCTGGTAACATTGCTTCTCACAAAAGCATAACTTTTCATCAGGATACGAACCTTGGTAATTGAAAAATCTGCAAAAATTTCTAACCAAATTTTTTTCTCAATACTTGCTCTAGAAGAATTATAACTCGGCAGGCGAAGGAAACAGAGTAGATATTGTACAATGGAACTATTATCATTAATAAAAAGTAGATAATGCAAATGGACAGAAAAATTCCATCCATTAAAACCGATTTAGTTTGGTGTCTTTTCAATGTCCATATTTTAAAAAAGTAATAGACCAGAAATAAGCCAGATAACTGCATTGGTAGCCAGTAGAAAATCATTGTCATTTGAAATCCTTTGAATGACCACCAAAATAAATCAAAATCAAGGTTTATTCTTTTTTTTTAATTTTAAAAATTAGAGAAAAAAAAAATATATTTTCTGAAAATTTACTTTCCGAAGGTAGTGTAGTCGTAAATTAAGATCTGAGCACATATTATGATCAACACCGATATAAAAATATGCCTAAATGTTTTTATGTGACTAATTTTAAAAAGTTCAGTTAACAATGATTCTCGGTGGACAAACACTTTTTCTTTAATTCCCGAACCATGTTTGATCCTATTTTTTTGTTCAAATGAAATTAAAAAATGAGTTTAATTGAAAATTAAATTAAATTCACTTTACTGATTGTGCCAGAGATATGTCTGTACCTGTAAATTCATACTGACTTTTATTTAGTATATTTTCAATTTCATTTTTTAATTGTTCGCTTTTTTCGCTTACATCTTCAATTATTTGATGTTTGAATTTCTTGAAATAAAATTTGTTAAAAATTTAAATAAAATTTTTGATTTTTTGACGACAATTTATAGATTCGAGTTTAATCAGTGATTCTTACCATTTAATAATCTAATTTTTTTGAAGAATTTAATTAAATCAAAAGATATATCAAAATTGAAATCAACTTTTTTTTTAAATTTTAAAAAAACTTTGTGTGATTTTTAAATTTAGATAATCTTTCAAATTGTTCGAATTCTTACTCAAAAGATGTTCTTTAAAAAATAAAAAAAGTAATTTAAATGAATTCCTTTATGTGAGATAAATTATAGTAATTTTTTTTAAAAAGAATGAAAGAACTAGGAGTTTAATGAAACAAAGGCTAAAATATTGAATTTTTGAAAAAAAAGTCTTAACAAGAACTTACCGTAATCTCGTCCTTTAAAAAATTTATCTCGAATAAACTAATCTGATCTTTACCATTATTTTTTTCAAAAGGACAGTCTTTGGAAATGATGGTTTCCATCGTGTTTTTAATTTTTCCAAATATAATTTTGATACAAGTCTATCTTTAACTTAAATAGTATTTGAATAATATTTATGCAAGGTAAAGTAATTTTTCCATTAATTGGACATGAATCATCAATCATTGAAATTTTGCTTAGAAAATCATCTTTCTATTAAAATTTGTTATTCATTTTATTATTAGACATTGAGTCAATAATTGTAATTATTTTTTGATTTCAAGTTGATGTTTCTAATAAAGTTCAGGAAAAAATTTAAAAATTGTTTATCTCAAACGAAAAAAGATTTAAATAAAGAGCATAAATTTGAAAAATGATTCAAAATTAATTTTTTAGAACTTTTATTCAGAAACTCTTTTTTTCTATGACATAAATTTGAATTAATTTTATAATCAAAAAGTTAATAGTTTTTTGAGAAATGGAATATTTCATAATTACAGAATTTTTATTCTTAACAATGAAATTCTTTTGCAAAAAAAAGTTCGTCATCAGCAATTCAAATTCGACATTAACTCATATTTTAAAAACTAAATACTTTTACTTTTATATTTTTTGGCTAAAAAGTTAAAAATTTATTCAAAATAAAGGTTTATTTTACTTTTTTGTTGCCTCTTTATAATATCTTTAGAAAATTTCATAATTAAAATAACAGTGAAAATTTTAAAAAATTTTAAAAAAAGTTAAAAAATAATAAAGTAAATTAAAATAAATTAAAAAAAAATTTTAATAGAACAAGTACTTACCGTTATTCGATCTTTCAGGTAGTATAACTCCGATTTGAAATCATCAGCTTTTATTTCTCTACCTTGATGAGACGTCTCTTGCCTTGAATCCAAAATTTCATTCATGTTTTTTACTAGCTGAATTAAATATGTTGATTTAATGATAATTCTAAATATTCTAATTCAATGAGTTGAAAATGAATGGATTCTCTGAATATTTCTAGATTTTCCAAAATATTTAGTCAAGACAAATATTTTGTTTTTTGAAAAAAAAATATCAGAACTATCATTTAATTTCATAATTAACTGAACTCATAACTAGTAATAAAAGTTAACATTTTGACTAAAAGACTTTTCTGACGTGAAGAAAATTATTCATTGACTAAATTAAGAATTTTTTGATTTAGAAATGACTAAAAAAATAAACTTAAAATCATTCAAATGAGTCCTACGCAAGCTCTTTTTATTTTAAAATAGATATTTCATAATTAAATTTTAAATTTTTTCAAGAGTTTATTTTAAAAATTTGAAATGAATAAATAGTTTAAAAGCATATCTTATCTTAATTTTGTTATCAAAAAAAAACGTGAATTAAAACGAAATAGCCAAAAAACTTAATCAATGATTATTTGGTTCTGACCTAGAAATAAATTGAGATTTGAAGATGATATTTATAAATTTATTTATTTAATTCAAATTAACCTCCATTAGGAGAAGTAAAATAAAAAGTAAAAATATTGTTTAAAATAAAATAAAAAATAAAAAAAGTAGAAAAATAGTTACATATATTTTCAAAGTAAATGTTTGCTTGCAATCGAGTTTTCGAAACTTGCATTGAACTATTAAAGTTTTGATTTATTGATTTTTTCTTTAAAATTTAGTTTCATTTACATAAAATATTGATATTAAATAAACTTAAAATTTGTCTTTTTTTATTTGTAAATGAAGGTTAATTAAAAAAAATTAATTTTTACGAGATTTTTTATTGAATTTAAAACCGCATTTCTAATTAATATTTAAGTTTATTTTATTTATGCACTAATGTAGAATATCCTATACCTTAATATCGTGTGCGTATAATCTATTTTTTCTCGATATTTTTAGAGATTAATAAATATGGTGATATTTTTTATCAACAATATAAATTAAATCAAATAACAAATTTTATCCTTTTATTTATTTTTTATTTTTTTTGATTTAATCAAAGATTTTAAATTTCTTAATTTCTTAATTTGAGCATTATTCCAATAACTTCTTGTGTTTTATAAAGACCAAATTATAATTTTTGGATTGATCATTAAAATGATTAATTATCACAAGGAATGTGATTTTAACTTTAATGATAGTTTTTAAAAGAAATGTTTTGATAAAAGTTCTATTTTTTAAGAAATTACAGTTAAATATATTAATATATTTTATATTGATAAAATCACAAATAATAAAATAAAAAACTTAAAAATTTTTTTATAAATTTTTTAATTTTTGATCAAAGCCTTTCACTCAAAAATTTTGAGTGAAATGAATGCTATGCACTCACACTCAGACTCATAAAAAAATGAGTTAAATGAGTGATTATAAGCTTGAAATTCGAAAGGTAGTCATTTTTTCAATGAAGATTAGACAGAAAAGAATTTAGAATAGATGTTGTCCATTTTTATGAACTAACGGAACAAAAAGGTAACAAAATCAATAACTTTGAAAATTTTTATAAAAATTTAATTTTTTTATAAAATTAGAATAAGTGATAAAAATAATGACAAAATAGAAATTTTAATTTATCTATTATTGTTTTTTTAATATTATCATTATTATTATAATTAATTATACGTTAATAATATCATAATTAAAAAGCTATAAAAATTTAGTAATTGAAATTAAAAATTCATTTTTCGTTTTTAGCCTAGTAAATTCAAATTTAATAAGTTTAAATAAGTTTAACTGAAATATGAATCTCTGGAGTAAAATAATTTAGTTATTGATCCGGTAAATAGTTCAATACTGTACATTTTAAGATTAAAATTGAAAATTTAAAAATGAGAATATACTTTAGTTTCTCAAGTAAATTAATTAATTAAATAGCAAAAGTAATTTTGAAAAAATTTCATTAATTTTAATGATTTTTTAAAGCTTAACATTTGTATCTGAAAAGGAAATTTATTTTTATAAAAACTTAAACGTTTAAATACCTATTATATTTTAAAAAATCAACTCTTTTAAAATAATTTAAATTAAGCCTGTTAAAATAAATTAAAATATTAAAAATTTGAGAACATTTTTAATCTCAATCTAATTTAAATATAAAAACTATAAACATTTTCATTAAGTAATAAAATTACAGAGAAACTTTTGCTCTCTGTCAAAAGAATTTTAAAATTCTTTTTTTTTTAATGTATATTGTGAATAGGAAAAAATTTATTCCAAAAAAAAATTCAAAAAAACCCAAAAAAATATTGGAAAAAAATTATGAAATTGATATCAAATTTAAAAATGCTCTCTTGAAATCTTGCAAATCAACTAGACCATCTTTTCCAATGGCAATGTCATTGAAAAATGACTTAACGTCCTCTTCATTAAACTGCTTGTCCAAACGACTATTTAACTTGAGCAATAATTTCTCAGCTTCAAGTACGTTCACCTTTCCATTTCTTTCCGTGTCAACTGACTTGAACAAATACTCAATCAAAGTTTCTATAGATTCCGAATCCACGGAAGCATTAGATTGCCCAGAAGGTGAGACCACTGGACTTGACTGACCGGGCTTAAGCTGCTTGTCAGCCACACTACCAACAGCAATGTGAATATTATTGGTATCCACTTGATTATTAATCAATCTAGCTGTATAAGTCTCGTATTCAAACGACTCAATGTGTCCAAAATTCTTGCTCTGTGGATAGCCCAGACTTTTATTTACATATTTTTTATATTCACTTAGGCCCTCTTTGTCCAAATCGACATAGTTGAGTGCTTCAATGTCCCCTTCTAGTTCATACAAAGGCTCACTTTTGCTCTCAGAGGCCAGAACAACTCCTTGCGGGGCCTGAATGTCGACAACAAACTTTGGCAAATTAACTGGCTCAATTAGAGTATTTCCGTATCTTTTGACATACTCAGTCGGGTTGGCTCTCACAATGCCGAGATACTGAAATTCTTTTTTAACATGGACTTGAGGTGGTTCCCATTGTACAATCATATTCCTGGACTTAATGACCACAGAGTCCGAGTGATTTGTTTTATTGAAGATGACTTTTCTTTTTTGGGACCGGTAGGGAAGCCACCGCTCAATGATAACTGACTGTGGTTTAGCTGGAATTGCTGCTAGACGCTCAATGATCACTTTTCTTGGCGGCGGAGGCATTTTTTTGCCGCCAATCGTAATAACTTTTTTACCAATCTGAGGCGGAGGAGTTGGCGGCGCCTCGCGGATAACCAGCGGCTCTGGAGTGCTGGGTCTGGGAGGCTGCTGGCGAATGATGATAGGAGGCGCAGGCGGCGCTATCTGATTAGGGCTCTTGTTGATGATGATGTCGCCTGGAGCTGGAGGCGTCGGAGGCCTCAAGTATCTAATCGCCAGTTCTTGGACATACTCTAACTTCTGGCTAGTTGTTTTTTTTATAATTTCGGGCTCGGGGTCCTCATTGATGGGGTAGCTATTCAGCTCAATTGGTCCTTTCCAGTTCAAAGACTCGGTTCTGTTGATCCATAAACCGCGTTCGCCATTCACCATTATTTCCTCGTCTTGGACGTTCACAGGAATGGGCTCTGTGGACTTTAAGATAACGCTCTCCATCTGACTGCTTGGCTCCTGCTCCCGATACTCCAGAGGCACCGATGAGTGAATGTTTTCAAAATTTAATGAATTAAACTCATTGTAAAGGCCATCTGATATAATTGAAGAGGTTGTTAGCAGGTCCTGGTTAATATGGCTGCGTACTGTTCCACTCATTTTGTTTTTGTTTTTACTGACTTGAAAGTCTACCAATTGTTTATATATTGTTTAATAGATCTTAAAGGCAAAATGGTCTAGAATAAAGGAAATTTTAATCAAAAATTAAAACGATGATATGGCAATTAGCAATAAATGTGACACTTGCTCAAAGACCAGAGCTTAAAATATACTTAAATTGGTTTAAATGTACAGTCATTTATTTGATGGGCCTATTGCAAAATTTTATTTAAAAA
This sequence comes from Brachionus paranguensis, assembly GCA_016802215.1. Classification (NCBI taxonomy): domain Eukaryota; kingdom Metazoa; phylum Rotifera; class Eurotatoria; order Ploima; family Brachionidae; genus Brachionus; species Brachionus paranguensis. The sequence continues at coordinate 2,107,108 of JAESIX010000009.1, read as the reverse complement.
GCAAAAATGTTAAATAGTTTAGTTTGATTTTAAGAGCTTAATTTTGCTTGATCGAGCATTGGAAAAATTTTATTGATGAGCCTCGAGGATGGTTTGTGTTTTGGCTTTAATATGTGAAAAATAACCTGAAGAACCTCTTTAAAACGAGACGTGTTTCTTGTAGATATTATCGCAAGCATAAGTCAACAATTAGATCGAGTGTTCGAAATTTAGATATAGCCCCAGAACTTTGGTTAATGGAATTAAATGGTAAATATTAACTTTGTTGTCAAAGATTAAATTTTAATAAAAAAATGGCTAGATAAAATATTTTTCTGTCTTTTTGTTTAATAATTATATAATGGTCGACAGAATGCTTACTTAGTCTCTAATATGACCAAGTAAAAAATTTGAACATTCCTTCTAAATTGTTTGATATTGGTACAATTTTTTTAAAATAATTTTAGTCTAGATCTTGCGAGACATACATTAAATTTTGGTCAATATTTTTTTTTAATTTGTGGGAACATTTCATGAGAATTTAAAAGTTTTTATTTAGCAAAAGTATTTTTAAAGTATTCTCGGATGGTCTAGAATAATTTTTTCATCTTAACTGTATTGCCGAATATTTATAAACAAAAATATTTCCTATTTTTATAAATTAAAATTAAAGATTTAAAACGCTTTCAAAAAAAATTGCAACATAGTGCAACTAAGTATGTTGAACTTTTTTAAGCCTAAAATATATTTTTTCATGCCAAAAAGACAAAAATTTAATTTGATTTATTTAAAAAAGAATTTAAAGATTTTAAATAAGGAAGCATACGATGCTGCACTAAGTTCCAACTTTATATTTAGAATTTTATTAACTTTTTCAATCAATTTTTATCAATTTTTATTGAATTTCACAATGTCACTTTTATCCAACTCTGGTAATTCTGATAACCATTTTCAGTTCGAATAATTATTTTAAAGCAATTAAAATTTGGTTTTACTGAATTTCAGTTTTTCAAAAATTTATCCTTGTAGAAAACAAGTATTTGTTAAAAAATCTCATTCATTTTGTTTATTTGATCTCAAAAAATAATGAGTAAATTTTGGAATTAAATAGGTACTATATTTCAGTGCGGTACTGATACCCAAAGCTGGCACTTTTTTCATTCCAAATGCTTGAATGCCGAGTAGTGTTGGCAAACGGAGCGGCGGTGGCATTAGCGATGTCATCTTCAAAATGCTTAAATCTACTTTACTTAATAAAAAAAAGTTCACAAAACTATTTTTTATTTTGAACCAACTTTCTAAGTATCTGGTCAAATCAATAAAATTCTTTTTCACTTAAGCAGCTGAAAGAAATGACAGCGCAAATGCTACCGTCACTTCATTTTCCAACATTAATGAAGAGGATGACGCCAATCAATCTTTTTAGAAATTATTAACTTTGAATGGAATAAAGGGAATAAAAATTAAAAGTCTAAATAATGTTCTTTTTTAAAAGAATTAAATAGGATGCGAAAATTGTATCAAATAAAGAATTCAAGTTATAAACTAAATTTAAGTTCTTCAAATATCTCTCAATTTAATTTTCAAGAAAAACAATTAATGTGTGTTTATTTTTTAGGATTTTTTGCCTAAAAATCCTAAAACTAGATTTATGTGGAAAACAAATCCTTTTAGAATTTACTCCATTTACCCATCGTACTAAATGAGCGAGTCAAAACTTAGAACAAAAGCAGAGATAAAATTCAGATTTTTGTACTTTTCTTTTTTATTTTATAAAAATATAATTTTAGGGGAGGTACCCAGGCTGCTCAGAGTGGATTACTCCTTCTTTTCAGCCTTCATGTAATTTGACATAAAATATGAATTTTTAACAAATATTAAATAAGTTTGATTAGGTAAAAAATTGAATTTTTTATTAAGAAGATAAAATTAAAGTAAAAAAAAGAAGTATAAATTCTAAAGAAAAAATACACTGAAATGTTTTTTGTACTTGAACAAACTTAAAGTTTAAATATCGAAAAAAATTTCATCTTAAAAATTAAATAAAAAACAATTTTTTTTTAAATAATGTAATGTGAAATTTTAGAAAAAAAAACATTGGTACCTTTAATTCGGTCTGTAGAACTTTTTTAAATTTTAAAATGTGAATAATCAGTATTATTATTATTATTTATTTCAAAAATAAACGCCAATATTGGCGATGATATTAAAGTAAGAAAAATGAAAAATAAAATAAAGTAAAAATAAAAAAAAATGATAATTGAATAAAATTGGAATATTAATTCCTTTATTTCCTCCTTTTTTTTTTTTTACACAAATTTCAATTTTTTTATTAATGTCTTTAGTCCCATGGACAAAGTAGAAAAAGATACAATAATCAGTATTTAAGATTAAAATGATTTTACTTTAGATCACCATTCTCATTTTTGATTTAATTTTTTTTTAATTTATTTTATTAAATTTTAAAGTTCAAAAAGTTATTTAAATTTTATTTCAACCTTTTTTTTAAAAAAAAACAAATTCAAAAAAATCAATTTTTCTTAAATTTATTCTAAATTAAATAAAAAAAAACAAAAGCTGTATTTATAATTTTTTAATAACTAATGAATTTGACAAAAATCTGTGAGTTTTAGTAATTGAGTTTAGATAATTTGATCGTCTTGCCTCAACAGAATGAGTTTTGATGCGCCTGTCTCTCTCAATTACATCATAAATTGATTTTATGGTTGACGGTGCTACACCATTTGTGTTTAAACTTGGTTTGATTCCTGTTTTGTCATGTTTTTTAAAGTCGGACTCTAAGCGATGAGAGCTTTTGAGAAGATTGTTCTTGAAGCGATTAAATTCGGCTACTGAATACGAGTGTCGGCCAGAATTTCTCGCCGAGTCATTAGATGACATGGATGAACCAAGGTTTAAGCGAGCTGTGTCTATATAGAAGTTATTAGCTCCTGTTTTCGATTTAGCCATTGTATTGCTCGTACTCGATTTGTACGAAGACATGGTTGATGACACACATGGATATTGGTTTTTGATTTTATTTTGAAACGAGGATACATTATATACACTGTCGTTTTCGCTTGAGGAATTGCTGCTGTATCGACGGCTAATGTCTGATCCATTCAACTTGGCAGATTTAACTCGAGTTGGTTCAAATTTTTTAAATTGGGATTGGGAATTGTTTAAAGAGCTCTCGAAAGATTCAATTTGATTAGATGATGTTAAGAAAAAGGAATTTTCCGAATATCTTGTATTTGGTCGTTCTCTTAATTAGTTTTTTTTTAATAAATTGTTTAATTAAATATTTATACATAAATTTAAATTTTATAAAATTAAAAAAATAATAATAATTAATTGCCAATCTATTATAATAAAAAGAACTTTAATTATTCCACAATTTAACTTTTTTTTGAAATTTTTCAATCAATTATTTGATAAAATCAAGTTAAAAATATGGTTTACAATATTCCAAAATTAATTTTAAATCTATAGATTATTCTAATCTAAGCTTCTTAAAAGGAATATATTGGTCTAAAAACTGTGCATTCTTCCTAATGATGTGCACAATTCGGAGTATTGTGGAGTTTTAATACCAAAATGTTTAGGGATGAAAAAATTGTTCCACCTTTCAGTAATGATTTATCTATTTTATTAAAAAAACTTTTCAAATTTTTCTTATAATTAAATTAAAATTCTATTCTGCCATTCTTTATTCCATTTTTTATAATATCATTCTATATTTATTAACTAGTGTTGGTGTTCGTGAAAGCGGACACTAAATGGGCCAAAATTTTTCAAAACCGTGACCGTATTAACCGGACAGTTTTATACGGGCGGACTTTGGCCCGTTTAGTAACCATTTAATTTTAAATAATATATTAAATATAAATTTTTATATTTTATTTCAAAAGCTTTAATTTTAGTGACTTTGACTATAACTATGCCCCTACAATTACTACCTGGAACAGCAAATATTCAAATAATAAATTTGGCTTAAAAATAAAAAATAATTATCAAGTCTGTTTATTTTGAAAAATATATAAAAATTTATTTTAAATAAATTAAATATAAAAAAAATCTTTTTATTAAATTCAAAACCCTCCGAAAATGGACCCGTTCGCTCCGACCGCATCCAACACTATTATTAACAATAGAAAATTATAAACTTTTCTTTAAATTTTTATTATTTTACTCTTTTAAATTTTACTTTTAATCTGAAAGAACTTTAGCTATTTATAAACAAATAAATAAATAAAGTTTAAATCTGAAATGGAACCGACCAAATTGAAAGAAGCTTCTAAACTTCATGATAAACTAAATCGAAAATTAAAAATCTTTGAAATTTATATTTAATAATTGATCACTTAAGTGTAAAACTTCAAGTTTTAAAAAAAGAAATCTTTAATAATTCATTAGTGGTAAAATTGTTAAATTGATAATGTGGGGTCAGCTAAACAAACCACCCCAATAGATGATGTGATAAATGTTTTTATTATGTTTTTATAACCAGCTTCGTCTTTGATAAACTATAACAGCATAGGAATAGTTATTTGAGATGAATTTTTTGAAGAACAAATTTTTTAATTCATTCATTAATTAAATACTTATATTTTATGCTGACACTAAATTTCATTTTTTTGCTACTAACAAAAAAAATAAAAATTATTATTATTTATTTGTTTTTCTGTACAGATAAAATTAATATTTTTTGGTAAAAGTGATACTAATTTTTTTTAATTGATATCAAATAATTAATCATCAAATTAAAATAATTGATAACAAAATTCACTGATTTTTAATATAAATGTCTTAATATACTCAAACATTTTGATAAAACTATTTAAGTAATTAATAAATTGTAAATTCGATATAATATAAAAAGAGATCTATTTCTTTCTGCTAGTAAATTTTTTTTTCTTGCTAGTAATTTTTTTTTTAACTGCTAGTAAAAAAAATTAATTAATGATTGTTAATTTTTTACACTCGATAGCTAAATTTTTTTATATGCTTCCTAAATAATTAATTAAATAACTTAATTGTTTTTCTTGAAAAATAATATATAAACAAATAATTGATAACTTCGTAAATAAAAAAAAAGAAAAAATCAAAAGATTTGATTTAAGAAAAGAAAAAAAAATCAACATAAATTATTATTATATTTCTATCTCTTCCTTGCTATGTCCGATAGCATTAGACTTCCGGCCATTAGGATACATCTAAAACCTAATGTCATCAACCAATATCAGAACCCTTACGCTCTTCAAAAGGAACTGTCAAGGTGTAAAAAGCTAGACCTTGCAAAAATCAAATTTGCTAGGATCAAAGCAGACGCAAATCTCCTCATTATTGCCACGGACGACCAACAAACTCACACAGAACTCAGTAAACCATGGCTATTAGATGCCTTCACAGCAGGTGTCACTCCATTAAAAACAGAAACGCAATCTATCAAAGCAACAGCACACAATGTACCAGTAGATATTGCACTCACCGAGCCAGAAGTGACGGAAGAGCTCGAACGACAGGGTGTCACCAATGCCTGTAGAAGATCGATTAAAGCCACAGGCATGCCGACAGAATATGTCACAATCTTCATCAAGTCAAAGGAAGCCATGGACACATTATTACAAGACAAACTAAAGCTTGCTCTTTGCAGGTTCCGAGTCACCGTAGACGAGAAAATTATCCAATGCTTCAAGTGCCAGAAGATTGGCCACACAGCAACAAAATGCACAAATAACCTCTCTTAGATGTGGAGGTGATCATAGTCACCAATACTGCATAGCAGAATTCAAATGTGTCAACTGCAAAGGTCCACATGCAGCCTGCGCACGCAAATGTCCGTCGCTTAAACCTACACAAAAACCTGAACAACCAACGAAGCAAACCAGTCAACCAAGCAGCATAACCCAAGACAAAAGTTGGAGTTCTATAGTAGCCAACACAAACAGTCTACCAACAACACTGGCTGCAGCAACAGTTAAGCAACTTGTTGACGGTGCCATCGAAACAAAGATCAAGCCGATACTTGAAATCCTCATCAAACTAACAACTGAATTGACCCTTCTTTTGTCGCATAGAGAAGTCTACTCACTCTCAAATGTTGCCAAACTCAACACAGCGGCGCAACACATCAACAATTCAACAAACTGCAATATCAACCAAGAAACTGTCCTACAATCAGTACGAAGTCTCATCTTCGAAGCCATTCAAGCTGATCATGCAATCACACAAAACCATCAAAACCAACATTCAACTCTGCCGAATTTCCAACAAACAAAGAGAAAAAGTCGCTCACCATCTCCAATCTCTATTAGCGACCACACCAGCCCGAACCCAATCAACACAAATATGGATACCGAAATTGGAACAAAAATTGGCTCGATTTCATTAACAAAACAGGAAAAAATCAAATCTTTGGCGACCTATTAGCCACTACTTTTAGTCCTCACATCGATTTTGTAGAATCGGAGGATAAGTGTGAAGTATCACAAGAAATAAAAGATTACTTAAATAAGGTACAAAATAACTTTAACGAGCCCATTACTCTCTTAGAAATTACAAATGCCTTAAAAAAACTCAAAGAACTATCAGGGTCTGGTCTAGATCTGATCCACAACCAAATGCTAAAAAATTTACCTATAGAGACTTTATTCGAAATATGTCAACTATTTAACATGAGTTTGGAACTAGGACAAGTCCCAAAATCCTGGAAAATAGCAAGTATAACCATGATCCTCAAGAAATCTTCTCTTAGTGAAGACCCTAATAATTATCGTCCTATTAGTATGACAAGTTGTCTTGGAAAGTTACTTGAACGAATTATTTACACTAGAATATATAATTTTCTTGAGAACAACAAATTACTTATAAATGAGCAATCAGGATTTAGAAAACATAGGCGCACTGCAGATAATCTTTATTTTCTTATTCAAAAAGTGGTAGAGTCTTTTAATAGAAAGAAAAAAGTCTGTTGTCTATATTTTGACATTTCTAAAGCTTTTGATAAAGTTTGGCACGAAGGACTAATTCACAAGCTAATTAGAACTAATCTACCTCCTTATCTTATTTATTGGATAAGATCGTTTCTATATTTAAGATCTTTTAGAGTAAATGTAAATGGTCATTTAAGTGATCAATACTCTATAAAAGCAGGAGTTCCACAAGGATCAGTAATTAGTCCACTTCTTTTCAGTATTTTTATAAATGACATTCCAAAACGAAACAAAACAAACTGTCAATACTCTCTTCTTTTTGCAGATGATTTGGCTACTTTTTTTACTTTCAAAAAGTTAGGAAATCTTGAAAATACGATCAATAAGTACCTAAACGAAGTTGAAAAATGGCTTTTTAAATGGAAAATGAAAATTTCTATTGAAAAGTCATGTTACATGATCTTTGAGAAAAAACAAAAGTTAAAATCAATCTTGATCTTAAAATCAACGGTAACAATTTAAATAAAGAGGAAAAAAGCAAATTCTTAGGAATCACACTAGACTCAAAACTTACATTTAGTCCAATGGTGGATGAATTAAAAGAATGCTGTAATTCTAGGCTTAATATAATAAAATACCTGTCAAATAGGAAATGGGGTCTAAAACCAAAAACATTAGGTAATCTTTACAAATCTTTGATAGGACCAATCTTGGATTATTCTTTTTCTTGTTTAAATTCATTCTCAGAAACTAACATCAAAAAAATACAAGTTATTCAAAATTCAGCAGTTCGATCTATTTTGAAGCTGAAATATGATACCCCATCCAATATTATGCACCAAGAGGCTTTCAATAAACTTAAACTACTAACATTTTCAAATCGACTCTTTGAGTTGAGTGAGAGATATGTCAGAACAGGATTGAGTCATTCTGTTCCACTGGTCGTCAGACTGGTGGAAGAATATAGAGAAGGTTTCGAATCAAGATATATGAATATCCTACTCCATTGTGTAATTGCTACCTAATAATTTCTTCTTTTTTTCCTGAACTTCCAAATATTAAAAATATCAAATATTATAAATATTAATATTATTATTAAATATATTAATATTATCAAGTTTTAAAAACGTAACTTTTACAATTTTTTATTTTTTTTCTATATTTTTAAATTCTTATTTTATTTTTTTAACTTTTATTTTAATTATTTTATTTTGATTTAATTTTATTTTTATTTTTTTTTTTTTTTTTTCTCTGAAGGAGCTAACGCTCGATACAGGTTTACAAATAAATATAAAATAAAAAAAAAACTTCAGAACATATTTTGAATTAACTCTCAATTGATTTAAAATATATAACTAAAATATAAAAATAATATAAAAAATACAAAAATGGCTAACTCAACAGGAATTTACACCTGTTGTTAATGACCCTGACAAAGTACGTGTACATGTCCGTTTTTTAGGAAAAATTATGTTTGTAAGCATATAATAGCTTTATCTTGCAAAGAAAAAAAACTCGAATGGCATCCAATTAGGTCAAAAAAGAAAAAAGGGCAACCCTGGAAAAACAAAAAAAGCATTAGAAATTCAACCATCTGAATCTCGACAGCAACAGTTTCAACAACAAGCTACTCCTTTGGAAAATTCTTTTCAAGAATATTACATTTAATCCAATGTTATAAATAGTGAAAAGTTATCGAATCCTTTACAATTAAATGAACCGAATGATTTAAATATTGATCAAAATTATCAAGCTGATGCACAAAAATCTTCAAATGGTCCAAAACGTCGTGGCAGACCTCGTGGTTCTACAACTAAAAAAAGAAATACAGAAAATAGTTCTGTCAGAAAATCAAAAAGACAGCGAAAAAACTAAAATTAATATTTCCATATGAAATTTTTATATTTTTTTCGGTACTTAGCTTAATTTCTTTATTATTCTTTTCTAACTTAATATGAATAAAAATATTTTTTGTTATTTTATTAAACTTTTATTATTGCTATCAAAAGAAAAAATATTGCTATCATACACATAATTTTACAAGCAGGTGAAAAAAACTTGCTAGCAGAAGAAAATAATTACTATCATTATTTTAGCTATCATAAAAATTTACTAGCAAGAAAAAAAAAATTACTAGCAGAAGAAATAACGTCCAAATAAAAACTTCCTGTTTTTTCTTGTAAAAATAAAATGAATCAAAAAATGATTGAAAAACCAACAAGCCACGAATTTGTTCCTCATCGGGACAAGTTGAATCCAATGAATAAACATTACAAGATGCCGATAATTTAAAATTAGAGATAGACCTCGCGAAAACCCAATCAATGATAAAAGTAAACCTGCGAGCAAAAAATCTAGAAAAAATTAATATTTTCCTTTTTCTTCTTTTTTTGTATTTTTTATATCATAATAAAAATTAATATCATTTTTTTATAATATGTATCAATTAATTAATGCCTTAATTAATCCTATCTTTTATAAAATTTTTTTATCAAAAGAAAATCAAAATATAATATGTAAAATTTAAGTCCAAAAAATTTCTCACCAAAAGTCCAAATATAAAGACATGTCTTTTTTATCTTTTTTATTTTAATTAAAAAGAATTTTTGAATCAAAACTTACATTCAATAATCTAAAACATGGAGATAAAAGACATTTTTATTAGTTGGAATAAGATTTAAATGCCGAGATTTATTTAAAACTTAAACTTTTAAAAATATGTATTTTTTTTGAGATTTTAAAAGTATTTAAAACATAAATTTTGAAAGATCCAGAGTTATCGTTAAGCTTTTGGTTTAGTATTTAAAAGTTTTAAAAATTTAATTTCATAAAAATAAGATAGATAAATGATTACTTGATATCTTTGGTATTGTTATTGCTTGAGTTTTTGTAATTATAATTCGGTGGTTTACGCTTTACCGAGCTATATTTCCACATTGGAAGCATATTTGCTTTTTTGTTAAAAATATTTAGTGTTAATGTAACATGATTCAAAATAATCGGACTTTCGTTGTGACTTTGGTTGCCGAATAAAACTTTTTTATGATTTTTTTTTCTAGTTATTTCATTTTGAGTCGATTCTGTCAAAGAGTTATTTCGAGCTCTTGCCGAATTAGCATTTTCTAGAGCTTGGTTGTCTATACTTTCTACTTCGTCATCATAATTGTGAATGCCCAAAGCACTCATTTCTTAAGTCTAAATAAAAAATAAATTCAATTTATAAAAGAAAATTTTCTTTAAAATGCTAAAATTAATTATTTAAAAATTCGGTTCTAAGGTATCAATACTACCTTACGAATCGAATAATAATAAAATATAAATAAATGAAAGCAAGTATGTTTGTCATATAAAAGCAAAGGATTCTTGTTTAATTTTTGTTTTAAATTTTAATTTCGTTCAAATTTTAAAACTTGTTAGCAACTAATTTTTTCGATAGCTCGTACTCTACTCTTTGTGAAAATTATACTTTGGTAAAATAGAAATCGCATTATAGCAACAAGATTATTTTTTATTTTAAACTTTTTACTAAATATTTTTGCTATTTATTTTTTTTAGTTAACTCTTATGATTTATGAATAGGTGATTATGGCTAATGGCTAATATATTTAAATTAATTCAAATTAACCGCTTAATACATATATGAACATTTTTAGTTTTATAAAAATGGCTTTTCAAATCAAAATTTTTAAACTGACTAGGGAAATCATAGCTACATGAACTGTCTTAAAAATTAAAATAAAAACGTGTTTTAAAAAATTTTATAAAATTGATTTGTGTTACATGGAAAATATTTGACATTAAGACTCTTATTAAATTTTATCCTAAGAGGCATAAAATTTTCAAAGCCTTTATGATCATTTTTACTTAAGAAAAATATTTAAACTAAAAATTGGATCAAGTAACGGCAAAAAAAATCATCAGACAAATTAAAATAAAGGATCTATCTAAGACTCTTTGAATATATTAAAAAAATTAATCAACCAAACCAATTTTAATGATATTCAGAGTTTTAATCAAATTTCTAGGAGCTTAACCGATTAAGAATCATATTGTATATTACCATCACTACGAATACTAGTTCATTTTTGAATAAATATTGTTATGTTAAGGGTTTCGTATCAAATGAATCACGAATTATGGCACAAAAATTTAAGAAATTTAAAATTTTTAGAAGCCAATTTTTTTATTGAAATACCTATTTATTATACTTTTATCTAATTTATATATTAATTATTTTAATAATTTTAGTAATAATAATAAACTCTGGCTCAATGAACTTGGAAACGATAAAAGGTTGCAATGTAACCTTCTTCTTTAGATAAAAAATATAAAATTATTTTTTTCTGATTTTAGATGGTTAAAAATTCAAAATTGGAAAAAAAATTATCGAAAATTAAATTTAATTAAAATAAATATATTTTAATGAGTTAAAACATCTAAAATAAAGACTTAAATTTTAACAATATTTAGAATGTTTCAAAGAAAATTTGAATGTGTCTCTGTTTAGCCTGTTTGTCTAAGCTTTAAAAAAAAACTTTCCAGTCTAATTGTAGTTATTTTCCTTACTTGCATTTAAAGAAAATTAGTAATTATTTTAGAATAATATTATTTTTTATTTCAAAAAACACCTCTAGGGTGATGAAAAATTAATTAAAAAAATTAAAAAAATATAAAAAGAAGAGATTAAGTATATGCTCGATATGTTCTGACAATTTTTCTAAAAATCTAAAATTTTCAGTATGACATTTTTTTTAAATATAATGATATTGGTCAAATATTAATTTATTATTTTTGGAATATATTGTATTTCATTAATTTTTTTTAATTTTTTTAATTGCAAATTTTAATTTTGGACTTATTTAACAGTTTTTTTTTAATTTTTGTTATATATTATTGTGAAAAATTAAATAAAAATTAAACATTTTTTAATTTTAGAAACTTTTTTATTCAAAATTTTTCCTCGTTTTTATAAATTTTTGACTACAGCTCCGAGAAATTGATTTTATCTTTAAATTTTGAATGTTACTTGCTAATTACGGTTAATATGAAACAAAGAAAATGTTAAAAACAAAAAATTGTAAGAACTTAAAATTAAAAATTTGCTTATACAGTGCTTTTACGAAAACAGGAGAATTGGTAAAATTACGTCTTTTTACGTCTTTTAACGTCTTTTTACGTAAAATTATATAAACTTACCTAAACTCAAGGTGGTAAGCAAACGTAATCTTACGTAAAATTATGTAAATTTACATCAGATTACGTAAAAAATTGTAATTGACAATAAAAATGCTTACGGCCAAAAAAACCTCAAAATCTCCCTGAAAAAATCAAGTTTTTGATTTTATTTTGTTTTTTTTAAATCAAAGGTTGAAAAAAATTCTTACAAAATTTTTTTTTTTTTTATTTTTTTTTACGTTATTTTACCTTAAATAAAGTAAATTTCTGTTAGAAAATGTTATTTTATATATATATATAGATATTTATAGTGTTTGAGAATATTTTATCAATATACTATTTTAGATTTTTAAAATAAAATCGAACTAAATTGATTTTCAAGCTTTTTTTTATTTTTGAAACAAAAAATTTTTGCGAATATATTTATCTTTTTTTTCTTCGCTCAACAGATCGTTCTGTGATCAGACATCGATCTGCTTTACGCCAGCATTCATTAAATGATGAATCTATTGGGACACATTTTGCCAGTTCAACTTAACGTATTGGTAAAATCTCGTTGGGTCATAACTAAAATTAAAGAATTTTATTTATTTTTAAAAATAAGATAAAGCTAACTAAACCAAAAATTTTTTAGCTATTGACAAAAAATTGCATGACTAAAACTAAGGTCGAAAATTTAAGTCCATTTAAAAAGTGTTTAATATATTTTTTTAATTTAAACTTGATTTATTTTTGAAATTAAGATGATTACTGTAAATAGAATTTTGCATTAATAAAAATTAAAATTGGATTGTTTGAAATCTCTTTTTTTTCATTTAAAAAAATTTATACAAAAAAAAAGATGGATATAAAAATAAAATAAAAAAAAATTTCTTTAGTTTTTCTCATTAAATCCTTAAGGTTTTCGATTACTATAACTATTATCAACTTTAAAATTAATAGTTATTATTAAAATGATAAAATTTGATCTAAGATTAGACCTCATTTAGAGTATGGAGTCCACATTTTAAGAAAGATATAAAAGTCTTAGAGTCAGATCATAGGAGAGCTACTAATGTGGTCTTTGAATTAAAAAAATTTAATTGCAATGGCAGTTTGGCCGCACTGAACTTGAATACTTTAGACACAAGAAGAATAAGAGGAGATTTGATTGAAATGTTTAAAATTGTTAAAGGATTAGAAAAAATTGACTGGCTTAATCCTAGTCTTCAAGAATGACCAAGAAAGTGTGTATCGTCCAGCTCCTAGACAACATGAATTTATAGTAGAGAAGCAATTGGTAAAAAATTGTGAACAAAGAAATAATTATTTCAGTAATAAAGTTGTAAATGCTTGGAATCAATTAGATGAAGATATTATAAATTTAAATACTTTTAATGAATTTAAAAACAAAATTGATAAAACGAATTTATATTATTAACAAGCTATTATGATGAGGCTAATCCCTCATTTCATGTGGCTAGTACATGATAGCTTTTTTATATTATTATTATTATTATTTGATTAGAAAATGAATTTTTTTTTACATAATAATTAGGTGAAACTGGCAAAAGACTGAAAATTGAAATATATATATTATACTTTTGATCTGGTAAAATAATTTGAAGGTATTATAATTTATAAAGACTTAGACGCTTTCTTGAGCAACAAATGTCTAATTTTCACTTATTCAGCCAAAAATTTCTAAAATTTCCTTTTTTACGTAAAATATCTTTATCAATCTCATAATATATTAAGTCAAAATTGAATAAAAATTTTATTATGGTCCATAAGATTTAAAAAATTATTAATTTTGATGAACTTAATCTGTTTTCAACATTATCCTTTATCAACACACTAAAAATTACCTCATCTCAAATTATCTCTCATCTCAAATCGTTAACATAATGACTAATGAACCTCGATCAAAAAATACTTTTCATCTGACCAAGCCTCAATAACAAAACACTTTAAAGCAAATTTTAAAAAATTTTTTTGTTGAATTTAAAAATTCTTTAAAAATGGCATTATAACCAAACGACAGAATTTTTGATTCCAATGAACTCTGTTTGAACAATATTAGGTTTAAAAACTATAAATTGATTTAAAAAAAACTTATAAAGAATAAATTAAGTTCTTTTTTGATCTTTTCTTATTTTCTTTATTCCTTTTTCTTTTTATATGTCTTTTTTATTTGTAAATTTATTTATTTTTTTTTTAATTATTTTTAAATTTACTTCTCTTAAAGGATTGCTAATTTAATTATTAATAATAATGATAAAAATTTTATCGGTGCCTCTAGGGTTAAATTTATGAATTAAAAATTCAAATTCAAATCATAAATTAATGGAAAGAGGAATAAATAAATGAATAAGAAGATACAATACTAACTTCCTAGGTAAATTGAAAACACCTTTAAGACCTTTTTTATAGTCAAAAATATCTGTGTGGTAAAATTCCTTTTTTACTTTATTTTTTTGTCAAAAATTTACAAATAAGATGGCTGAAAAGAGGGCTGAGTCGCTCGAATCTGGTCCAGAGATCATTTCCAATTTTTTTAAATAAATAAATTTTATTTTTAGTTTGTGAAAATAGAAATTAAATCAAAACAATGTACCAGAATATATATCCATTTTTAATTAGTGTGATCAATAAATAAGCTTTATTAATTAATAAATAATGACTGGTCAGTTTTGAATCAAAATAAGTGTCAAAATATTTTTGAATGATGAAAAATTTAGTGGTTTTTCACGAGGTCTTGCAATTTTTTTTTTAAATAATTTGTTCGAAAATAATCACATGAGCAAATTTATTATGGTAGTTAAAACAAAATTTTTTTGGCTTTAAAATATTGAAAACTTGTAAAATGATGCATCCATTTAATCATTAATATTTACTTAAAACAAAACTTTAGAAGACTGATAAAATTGTCCTCAAATATATTTATTCCAGCTTACTTTTATGGATAAATACCTGTTTTTTTTGTTTTGAATGTAATTAGTTTTTAATATAGCAACTATTGAAGCATCTTTATGTCTTCATTTTTGCAAACTTGTTTTATTTTTGATATTTAAGAGTTTTTTGGAACACTTTTCAATTGATTAAGTAATTAACAATCAAAAATTTTTTATTGAAGCATAAATATCAAGGATTTTTTAAGAAAAAATATTTTCACTGGTTTAAATTAAGGAATAAAAATAATAGAATTCAGTAAAGTTCATTTAAGCATTAAATGAAATAGGATATTTTTTGAGTGAATCAAATTTCGGGTCCAAATAATATTTTCGTTTCAATAAATTTATATTGAAAAAAAAAGCAATATTTGATTGAAGTTTTGATACGGATGAGCTTATTGGCAACAAAAAAACACTTCCGAATATGAGACTGAAAATGCACAATAAAACTTTAATCTTAATTAAAAGTAATTTGAGAATGCTTGAAAATTGACTTGAACAGACTAGAAACGACTCTTTGGTAATCTAATTGAAATCTCAAATAAACTATGGGCAACAATAGTAGCAAAATAAATTGAATCCTAATTTAAAATGTTTATTTAATTGTCAACTTGAAATCTATTAAACAAGAATAAATTCTTAAGATCTAGTTACATTTTTGCCAAATACAAGTTAGAAAATTTTCAAGTGCTTATTTGACTAGATTTTGCTTCTATTCCAATTAATATAACCACTGTATTTTTTGAAAAACAACTTTCAAGTGGTTCTAAACACTTGGAAAATTGTCTCTATTAATAAGCTAATTTTGATCTTCAACCATTCTTAAATACCAATGATCAGATCAAATTGAATTTTTAAAATTTTCATTTGATTAGACTTTTATGAGCCAGAATGGCTTTGATCTTGAATAATCAAGGATTTTTGCCCTTCGGAAGATATTTAAAAATTTTATTTTTTATTTTTAATTAATTAATCTCCTTCAGTGGAAGTTCAATAAGAATTGAGAATAAAAATTAAAAAAAAGAAACAAAAAATCAAGTTAATCTAATTCGAGAGATTTTTCTATGTGAGATGAACGAACTCTATTTAAATTTAGTAAAAAATGGTTTTAAAAATAAACATTTTTATTTCGAACATTTTTTATTAAATCATAATAAAAAATATAAAAATGCCTTTTTATTGAAAAATTTATTTTTTGTTATAAATCAACTTTCTCAAATTTTAGAATCACTTTTATTATAAAAAGTCAGCTGTATAAAGAGTTCGGAGAATTGCTTTTATTCAAATTATTGAGGCTTCGAATATCATGGGTCAAGAGAAATTTTTGGAAACCAAACAGCTTAATTCCACATTTAAAAAAATAAATACTCTAAAAACTTAGAAACCGTCAATAATTGATCAATATTTGTGTTTACTTTACTTTCTTCATTAAAATAATTTCAATTGAGACCTTTTTTCACAAAGCTCTTCTACAGCGTACATAAACTAATTAGAGTATTTGGAAAGTTCTGCGAGCTGGTCAATTTTGCGACCCATTACCCTGTTAATTTTATTAGCCATTCATGATCTGAACAATATTTATATATAACTTTTTCTATGATATTCCAAAATTATTTTAGTACGGTTAAGATATTTCAGTATTAATTTATTTTTTTTATTTTATATTTACTTTAAAAAAAAAAGCGCTAAGATGAATAATTTATTTCAAGATAAAAAGTTTTTTAACTTGTAAATTTTAGTCAAGTAAAATAGTGTCATTTAATCAAAAAATTTTTTTTCTCAAAATTCCAATATATTTATTGAGATGAATTTTTTTGTCACAAAATAAAATCCTATTGAGCAAAAATTAAGCATGTACAATTACACTCTTTTGAATTGAGTTAACTAATATAATTGATTAAAAAAATTAAGAGCATTTCAATGTAAATTTTCAATTTTTAATAAAGTATTTTCAAATGATCAAAAAGATTTTTATTTTTTTCATACAAGATAATTTTAAATTTAAAAGACAAAAATTCATAAGCAATCATAGATAAAATAGGTAGACATGCATTAATAGAGGAATGTTGAAGAAAAATTGAGATGGAAATGGCTGGAAAATTTTTCAATTAGCACCAGATACGCAAAAGGGAAAGATTTGATATAAATCTAGATTTAATTCCTCTTAATAAGTCTGATATTGAAACGTGGTTATTTATGAAGTTAAATACAATTTCAACTTCACTAATTATTATTGTTAATTATTATGTTGAAGAAAAAAAGAAAAAAAAGTTTGGCTGTCTTTCAGCTCTATGGAACATCTCGTTTCAAGAATCAGAACGATTTATGTGTCAAATAGTCAAGGAATTTGTTTTTTGGGCCATTTTTAGATGGAAAAAATTTTAATTTTAAATTTTAATTATTTTTATTAATAAAAGTGGTTGTAGGCTAGAAGTTTTTTTTTTGAAAGTTAGCAAGAGCAACTGGATTAGAAAGATCGATGACGCACGATGCAGTTCCGTGTCGAGTTTTTCCTTTTTTAAATTGGACGGATTATATATTCGAAATAGAAATTTAAGGCTAAAGAAAACATTTATTGATTCCATTTTCTGCTGATTTAAAAAGGAAGCAATTTTGGTCTTTGGTTTAAAATTTCCTGACTAAAAGAATAAAAAAATATTGCGAAACTATTAGCTCAAGTAATTAAAGTTAAAAAAAAAAAGCATCAACAAATTGAAAAAGTCAACTACCTGCGGTTTTTCTTAATGAGTGCATTTCGGTTGCTTACCTAGATGACAAATGTTTTTGTCGTTTGTTTCCTTCATATTCAATCTAAACAATATCCATTAGTTTTGTTTGAGTAACATCTATAGAATAATTGATCTTAAGTAAGCAAGTTGGCAATTTAGCAGAATGCAATTAAGTTTAGGGCCGCCTAGAAATCGAAAATAAAACAACTCAAAAATAATTACAAACTAATGATCAGTTTGAGTCCATAAACATTTTGGCTCAGAATAGAACAGCGCTGCAGACAACTAATCAATACTATCTAGATCAAGCTAAGACTTGATATTGATTTTTTCTGTTCTATTGATTGCATAACTTGGATATCTAAAGTGACAATCGAAACCCAATACTTAAATTATATGCTACTAGAGATGGAGATGAAATCACAATAGCAGACTCGACTGCTAGCAGGTAATTCAATTCGAGTTGAAATATCGTTTTACATGATTAAGAAAAGCTAATTTCAAGCTTGATCAAATCGCAGAAACAAATATTAAATGGGCATAAAAGAAAACTTTATTTTTAATTTCCCTTATTTTTTTTTAAAATATTTTTATAATTAAAGACGGAAATTGAGTTAGTGTGTTGCCATTTTATTCTTGTGCATATTAGTTCGTGTTTATTGAGCATTCTTTTTTATATTTCTCGAAAGGTTTCTCAAGCGATTCGAACAGAGGCTGATTGGCCAGCACTCTACTCCTAATCAATAATCACATCTTAATTATTAGTATTTAACATGATTAGATACTGTGTTTAGATAAAAAATCATGTAGATCTCGTCCAGATAAGTTAGATTTGAAGAAGAGAGAAGAAAAAACAATGAAAAATCTCAAGTAAGTCACTAGAGCGCCCGAGGCCAGTTCGAATCCCTATGTTCCGCATTAAGGGCTTCCATAACTTGTATTCCACTCTAAACAACCTGATTCTTTTGTTGTAAATATTTTTTTACTCAAAAATTTATGGAATTCTTGAATCTAGTAGACTTTTTGTTCTCTTCCAAAAGTTCTAGTACTAGAAGCACTGGTGATTTTTCTAGCTCTGCTCGAATTACATTTGAACCCGATTCTTTTGAAATCTAGCTATCTTTGAGTAACTAAAACAAAAATATTTTTTTTTGTCAATATAAAATGACTTGAAGTTTATTTTTTTTAAGAAAATAAGTCAGTTTTGATGCCAAAATACTGAAAGAAAAAGAGCAGAAATTTTGTTGTCAGCGCAGAAATTTAATTTTAAGTCGAACCAAAACTGTTCGAGTTTTTAAGAATAAATAAAAAGAGAAAAGAAAATAAATAAAATTTTATTTTAAGTGAATTTGAGATAAGCTACGAGCACAATTGAATTCAATTAAAAAATTTGACATCCTCAAAGCCACAAAACAATTGTGATCACTTCAATTAGATCTTTATTTCCAAGTCGTCTATCTTTTAAGCTCGCCAGATTAATGCTCTTATGCTTGTCTTGCTCGGATTTATTTTTAACATTTAAGAATTTTTCATTCCCTAAATCTTTCATTTGAAATTAAATTTAGAACTAAGTTCTTCTTTCTTGCCGAGCATAAGTTACCAACACACATTTATCTAGATCAGTTGGAATAATTTGAGTATTGCCTGGAATAAAAGTATAACCACAAATAGAAAAAAAATGGTCATTATTTGAGTTATTTTTATTTCTTCTAAAAAAAATTTTTTTTTTAAATTAAAAATTTTTCTTAAAAAAATATTGTTTTAAAGGAAGAAGAATTTTTCTAAAAAAAAGACTAAATTTATAAAATGGTAATCAATTGGGCCAAGATTGACAGAGCTCTCTTTTTTTAAGCAGCATTTAGAATTAAGAGATGCCTCAATGTGATCTTATAAATTATCAGATTTATAATGACATAGAGCTTTATTAAGTCTGAGTGGGAAAGAAAGGATTAGACAAGGAATGACGCAGTCAATGCTTTAAGCCCATAGTTACCTTGTTCATACCAAGTTTATGGTGTTATTTTTAGACATGGGACTGTGTCTTTTTTTAAGTCAGCTTTTGAGCTTGTTGATATTTTAATGTTCAATCACAACGAGTCACAGAAAACAAAATTCGGGACAGTGCTTTGTCACGATTCATTTTGAATTGTGTTGTTTTGTCAAGCAGCTCTGGTGCTTCGGTTATTTTTAACTTCTAACATGTCACAACCATGATTGTGTTTCAAATATGTAGATTAACAGATTGATTGCCTTCTAGATGCACCCTTGACGCACTCAAGATCCAAAGCAGCACATTACACTCGATTGTTCTGTTATTAATGGAACACAGTGCTATTCTAGGTCGGACTAGTTTTTTATTTTGTTGTTTTGTCTTAAATTAGTTGATATTAAATTTTGGATTAAATCAATTTACACCTGTAATTGAAACAGAAGAGTTTGGTTGGCGCCCAACTGCTTTATTCAACAAAACGAGGCTGGTATAATGCAACAGACACACTTTATTTGAGAATAGAAAATAGAAGTGTATACTTGTTTCAATCAAGTAGTTGCACATAGAGCGAGAGTGAATGATGAGAATCAGGCAATGGATTATGAAATTAATTATTTATTGTTGAATTTATATCAATTGCTTTTAACTTCACTTGCAAGTTCTAGTTCTATACTAAAGCATATTATTAGAGATATATATTTATTTATTGGAGAGAAAATCGATTTTGTGTTTTTTAGCAAATCAAGACGGTCTAGAGTTGAGTTTTTCAATTTTTTCTTCTCTTTTTTTTTCTTTCATATTTTTGTTGTCATTGTCATTGCGTTTTTGTTATCTTAATAATTTGATACAATTAGGCTCGCAATTAGCGCACTAATTGTCGCAACTAGCTTGCGTGGCCAAAGCAACATTGATGCCATAGCCTAATTTTGCTATCATCCATAAAATTGAAACTTAATAGGATTCGCACAATACCGATTTAGTTCAATTTGAAAAATGTTAATAAAACTCATTTTTGTTAATTAATCAACTGGACTACAATATTTTATTTATTCAACAAAAAATTTAGCCTACTATCCCAGGCAGTTGTCAATTACTTTTGCACAGCTTTCATGCTAGACTATTGATGTTAAGTTTTAAAATTACGAAAACAAAAATGCAAAATATCTTTGCCACTGTTGAAATTTGAGCAAGAAAATTTAAGGAAATAGGCTCTAACCCACTGCATACCTTGGCAGTACGAGGCGTAAGTTTAGAGCCCTTTCATTTTCTCAAGTTGTCTCAACAAGTGTAGTTGATCAACTCGATGCATCGTTTAAAATTTACCATTCTATTTACCAAGTTCTCATTAACGTACAAAAAATACTTTTTAATCTCAGACTTGGTCTTACTGTTATTCTTAATATTTTCTTTTTGCATAGTGTCTAGCTTTTGACGATTTGTGCAATAATGTCAGGTGATAGATTTATTTATGCTATAATTTTGGGAAATTTTCCTTCCCAAGGCAACACAGAATGGATCTTAGCCCTTCTTCTCAGCCCCGCGAAATTGAAGAATTGATAATATAAGAAATTTAATTTAAAAAAAAATACAATTAACAATAGATAAAGGTAATAGATGAAACAATTGAATATGGTTTAAAGTTTATTTAATGGAATGTGGAGTTATAACAAAAAGTGTATACAGTAGCTTGAGTGTGTGCTTATTATGAAGTTAATCTGAGATTATACAGTTCTAAATAATAAGTAGAGTCCGTGTAGCGGAGTGGTTTGTGTGTTAACAAACAGGGGATCAGGGGTTCAAAATCTGCTGAGGGAGAGAAAATCTTCAAAATATCTCTGCAATACGGGACGAATGCTTCAGCCCATTTGATCATTAATAAAGAAGGACTAATAATGTCTCGATGTAGTAACCTCTTTGTCAGATCAGAGCAGTTGCTCAAAAATGTAATGCGCCCCTTCCATTATCCGCTGGAATAGAAAAGGTATTACTGGATGAATAACAAGGATAGTTGTTTAATAGTTTATTGAAATAATAAATAATAAATAATAAAGGATTGTGTTCGCTTCTTTTATATAGCATTGACATCTGTATCTCATTAGAGATGATGGGTCTTCTAGAATAGAATTCCATTCTAATTCTAAAAGAATTGCAAGGCGTTCTAATTAATAACATAGTCACGTATTTTATATATATGATTTAAACACGAGTTGATCATCAAGCAAGTGAATGCTTAAAGTCTGGGTAACAAAGGGACAAATTAAATATTAAGTAGAGTCTGTGTAGCCGAGTGGTTTGTGTGTTAGCCATACAAGCAGGAGATCAGGGGTTCAAAATCTGCTGAGGGAGAAAAAATCTTCAAAATATCTCTTCAGTACGGGACGGATGCTTCAGCCCCTTTCATCATTAAAAAAGAAGGACTAATAATGTCTCGATGTAGTAACCTTTTTGTCAGATCAGAGCAGTTGCTCAAAAATGTAGTGCGCCTCTTCCATTATCCGCTGGAGTAGAAAAGGGACAAATTAAATAATAAGTAGAGACATGTCAAGACTTGAGTATTAAAAATAATGCACTAAAACGGCATAGTGAGTTTATGGTAGTCATAAAATCAATATTATTGTCATAATCGTGGCAGCTTAGGATTTTAAGATGATCTTTATAAATCCTAGGCTAAATCATTTGTGTCTAGCTGATGGTGTAATGGTTGGATCAGTCAGTCGCTTTAAAGTAGTGAAGTAAGCAAAAGATCAAAAGTTTGAATCCTCTGGGAGGAAATCGAGTGATTTCTTAGTTGCTAAAAAATCACAAACTATGACCCTATGCTCCACAAAAAGTGAATAAGGAGAAAAGAAAAAAATTGATATCACTTCCTCTGACCTGAATTGGGTCTGTGTGAAATAAATTTAAAAAGAATTATTTTTTTAAATTACCTGGTTTGTGTGGCAAATATAATTGCACTAAAGTCGGGCTGGAGAGTTAATAAAAATGAGAGAGAGAGAGGGGCACACACATAGAGAAGAATAAGAGAAAGCTATTAAATTACTAAGTTATTAACGACATAATTTGGATGACAACAACCAATGGAAAAATTCGCCAAGCCCCTAAATTAGAACTCTTGCTCATTAGTCTCACATCCAATCAATTTCTCAACTCAAAATGCAAAGCTAATTGACTGACGAATAAAATATTTTATTTTGCCTATATATATTTTTGGCTAGCTCTCATTTTTTGATATTGCTATTAGAAGTTTATTAATCTGTATCAATTTCTGCCAATGAAATTTTTTCTCACATATCATTTACGTCCTATCACACTAATCATCATTTCTATATTTAAGAAACGTTTAGCAAAAAGAAAAAATAATAAAAAAACATATATATTTTCTTTTTCTTATTTCGACAAAAAAAAAAAAAATTTCGGAAAAAAAACAAATATATTTGACATATTATATTTATATTAATTGTCGTGTGCTAATTTAGTAGAGTAGCTAGGCCTTGAATGCCGACTGCTAATCAATAATGTTTAAACTTTAGAGCTATTCTAGATTCATTAGTCGTTCGATGATGATATAAAATGAATTTGTTCAGCGCACTACCAGCTTTGTTTCCAGGACTGCCGGCGCCGTCCATACCAAGCTTGAACTTTTCGGCGCAACAAGTCGCCCAGGTGTGCGAGCAGCTGGAAGAGAGCGGCGACACGGACCGGCTGGCCCGCTTCCTCTGGTCCCTGTCGGTCATACCGGGCTCCAATTTGCTCACGCAACACGAGTCCATCATACGCGCCCGAGCCATAGTCGCCTTTCAGCAAAACAACTACAGAGAGCTGTACACCCTGCTGGAGACTCACAAGTTTACGCGCGACTCGCATCCCAAACTGCAGGCCATGTGGATGGAGGCGCACTATCAGGAGGCCGAGAAGCTGAGGGGCCGACCGCTCGGTCCCGTTGACAAATACCGGGTCAGAAAGAAGTTTCCCTTGCCGAGGACCATTTGGGACGGCGAGCAAAAGACCCACTGCTTCAAGGAGAGGACCAGGGGGCTGCTGCGCGAGTGGTACTTGCAGGACCCGTATCCGAACCCGGCCAAGAAGCGCGAGCTCGCACAGGCCACTGGTCTCACCGCCACCCAAGTCGGCAACTGGTTCAAAAATAGGAGACAGAGAGACCGCGCTGCTGCCGCCAAAAACCGAAATTCGAACAACCAGTACGACTCGCAGACAGCCAGCAGTTCGAACCACAACTATTCGCCGCCGTCGTCTCCAGAACTCGATCCTGATGTCACCGATTAATTCATTGATCGACTGAACGGCCTAAACGCAACCTTTTTTGTCTCTCAGCCTCGTTTAGACAACTAGTTCAACAAGTCATAATAGAAATCAATTTTATCTTTAAATATTGTAAATAAATATGAGCTCTTTTATTTTGTTTCTTTTTCTTTTTTTGGGGTTTTTTGATTTTGAATTTTTTTTCTTCAAATGAATGTTTTTGTTATGTTCGAGGGTTTTTATTCCTGTTTTTTTTTTCGTTCAAGGTTCGGATATATATTTAAGAGACTGAGGAAATGCATGAATTAATTTAAATTTATTTTTATCTTTTTTTTTGTTCAATAGTTTACAGTGTATATCGGCGACAGCAGCAACACACACACACACAAAAATAAAGGAGAAAAGTTTAATTTTTTTTTTCTATATTATAATTTTTATATCGAATAAAAAATTAAATTAAATTTTTTTTTTCTATTGTCTTAATATTGTGCTAATAATTTTTTCCAAAAAAAAGATGAAAATTTTTTAAATCCTTTTCAATTTATATCGCTCCAAAAATAATCTATTCCAAAAGAAAGTTTTTCTTACCACTTGGCCAAAGCAAAATCGCATTTTCAATTAATTTATATTTTTCAAAAGAAAAAATTGATTTTTTTATTTTAGGACTAATAGTTTTATTTTTGATTAATCACAAAGGATTGATCAGAATCAATAATGATACGAAAAAATATGAAAAATTTTCAAACCTATTCAATTTAGTCTTTATTTCTTAAAAAAGCATTTTTAACTCATTTATTTCAAAAGGATTTGACCAAAAGAAATTTCATTTTTTTAAATATTTTTTAATCAAATAAAAAGTTAAATTTAAAAGCAAAAAAAATTTTCTTAATTTCAAGTCTGGCTCAATCTTGTGCGCTAATAAATTTTAACAATTACAAAAATTAGAGTCAATTATGGTAGACATGCAAATTGAATCCAAAGGACCATAAAAAATTTTCAACCATGTTCAATTTATTTTAAAATAAACTCATTTATTTCAATAACAAGTTTCTCTTACCACTTGTCCGAAACAAAAGTTCGTAGATGCAAATTACCTTTTTTAATAAAATAATTTTTTTAATTGAAAAGTAAAATTTATTTTTT
Organism: Brachionus paranguensis; assembly: GCA_016802215.1. Taxonomy (NCBI): domain Eukaryota; kingdom Metazoa; phylum Rotifera; class Eurotatoria; order Ploima; family Brachionidae; genus Brachionus; species Brachionus paranguensis. The sequence goes on along the minus strand of JAESIX010000009.1, from coordinate 2,081,964 downwards.
CATTTTACGATTGGACCCGATTTTGTGCTAATGCTTTTTTTTCATTAAAATGACTAGAGTTGGATTAGAGTCTAATTTCTAATCAATATGTCAACTGTCGACTGGGAATTAGGAATTTCCCGTTTGAAACAAAATTCAAAAGCCACATAAATTCCCTTCCTCGCAATTATTCTCAAAACTGCTTACTAAATTTAAATATTAGATGATTATTATGACTCGGCAATCAATAATTATTTAGGGAATTATATGCATTGACAGAACGGATTATAGCTACTATTTGAAATATTGCAAATTATTTCAACAACAATAACAATATTCACCAATTTAACAATCTTAGAGGATATGTATCAAGTTTAATCAAACTTATTAGAGGCGCTTATTTCCGTGCATAAATTGCTTTTGATTCATGCAAATTTGAGTTTAATTAAAAAGCTCGAAGAGCTTAATCAAAAGGTTTCACTGGCAGATAATGAAGGCTTGAAATAGAAGATCAGCTATTAACAAAAAATACTTAGTGTTCTAAATTAAAATTTAGCATTGCCAATAGGTATTCATTGAATTATTTAGAAAAACTATAAACATTCATGGTTTGTTTATTTGGTTAGTGAATATTTTAGTGATTTGTAACTTCTTTTGTTCAATCCTCTGTTGTAAGGGTTCATGTAAAAACAATTTCAAAAGTTTAACCATTTATTCACGATTTAAGACCTTGATATTTAATATTTTGGTAACATTAACTTTATTCTAATTTAGTTCACCTATTGTTTTGATTGTAAATTTTAAATACACTTTTTTATTTCTCTCGCTCTCTTTCGACTCCTAAATCAAAAATGTATCACTTGTCAAAGCTGGTTTATTGAATTTGAACATTTTTTTCTTTCTAAAGATTAGTTGTTTGGCTTGCATGGCTTGCATGGCTTGCATGGCTTGGTTTTTTTAGTTCTTCAGATCACATGTAATGGAACATTTTGCCATACAAGTCTTTCAAAAAAATAAACTAAACTTTACCTCGATTAATTACTAAACAAAATTTAGCTCAATTCAAAAAAATTCTAGATTGGCTTTTATTGCTATTTGAAAATACCAAAAAGTTCTGCGTGGAGCTTGGCTCTTTTTGTGGAAACGAAATTATCATGTAATAAAGCTATAAACTAGGCCAACATTGCTTTTTTTTGACAATTAAATTTTAAAATTTTTATTGTTTTAAAATAATATTTTATTTAAAAAATTAATTCAGAAAGACCCCACTTCGAGTGAATTTTTTGCTTTCTTGTAAATCAGTTAATTTCGAATTGACAAAAAAATGTGAAAAAAAAATTATCACTTTTTGAAAATATTTGAAAAATTTTATTATCAAAAAAATTATAAAATATTGTATTTTATTTATTTAGTAAAACTTTCAGATTTTCAATGTTTACAGGTGATCTGGCTAAAAATTTCAAAATTCGAAATAGATCCAGCGGTTTGACACCACCCTGAGTGGGTCGATTGCTGAAAACTTTAGTGGTCAAAAGCATAGAATGGTCAATGGCAGCATCTAGAGCATTCTATCATGCACCAATAAGGCATTTATAAAAAAATTACGTCAGATTCGACGATCTTGAAATAAAAATAAAAAGTGAATAAAATTTTTTTTTGCATTGTTTGTTCTCTTTTTAAATGAAATATATATGTTTATAAAAAAAATAAAAATAATTAATGATTTTAGCATAGTTACCACAATAATTAAAAATTTCAATTGAAAAATTCTTAAACTAAACTAAAAACTAAATAAATAAAACGAAAAAATTAAAAATAAGATTCACAAAATTAAATTGTTAGTTTGATTTTTTATTTAAATTTTTTGAATTATTGATTCAATTAAATTAATTTTTCGAATGACACCAGTTTGAGATTATTTAAAAATTGCACGTCGATTCAGATAATGTAATGGCAGTGATGTTAGAAAATATTTTTAGAAATCTATTTATTTTATTTAAAAAGTAGTTAAGGCACATTTTTGACTGGAAACATAGTTAATGTTGAGTTATTTTTTTTTAATTTTTAAATATATTAAAATTATATGAAAAAATAATAAATATGTTTTTAACATCATTAATAGAAAAATAACTTGATCATTTAACTTTATAAAAGATTTTATATTTTTTTGTCTTAAATGAGCTAAAATTTAAAAGTTTTCAAAAAATGTTCATTTAAGATAATAAAAATGAACTAAACTAAAGACATTAGACCTCTGGGTGGTTCAATTTTTACATGATTTAATATTCTTCAAAAAGGGTCCTTATATTTTCCAATCATTCTTCCAAAACTAGATTTTTTTACATTTTTTAAATGAAGGCATCAAGTTTTTTTTAATAATGATAAATAATCAAGATAGATAAAATTTTTATTTAGGCTAAAATACAAATTAATGTTTATTAACTTTTTTATCAAACTAAACATATTTAAAAGCTTTTGGCTTAAATCGAACAAAATTTACATTCAAAACTTTTTCTTGGAAGCCTTGTAAAATAGAAGTAATTATCGATAAGTTAGAGGAATTCACCATCAAGTCCTAGTAGAGCGATGCTAATTCGATAAATGTTCAGAATCGAATTTCAACTCGATTGGCCTAGGTACAGGAAAAAAGGTTCAAGCTTGGCTGAGCATTGATTTTCTCAGTGTTTGCTCTAATCAGAAAAATCTGTCATTCTCTAACACTTATCAAAACATAAAGATCTAAACACTAATAACTATTAGTATATAAAATTTCAAGTATTGGTACCAAATATAACAAGATAATGTGCTCGTCGGAGCGTGAAATAATTGAATTTTTATGAAACTGTGGACCTCGATGAGTTTGGCATTTAATTGAGTGTAAATTAGAGTCTGGCGGCTTTTTTCTTTTTGACTCTTTTCTATTGGAATAATATTTGCTTATCGATTCTGTCAATATTAACTTTGAGCTATTCTCTTTAGCCGCTGGAAACAAATCGATTCAAATATGAATTTTAAATTTCAAAAAGTTTAGAACAACATTGCTGAAAAAATATTGAGAAACAATTAAATGCTAGAGAACAATAACAAAAAAATAATTAATAATAATCTAATATTTGCATTGCTTGAAAATTCATGTTGACTTTTTCCGAACATTTGAGACCAATTTTGAATTAAAAATGACAGTTCCAATCCGGATAAGTCAAATACTTTAATTAAAGCTTCTCGTTTCTTGGCGATCTCCCACTGAATCTTGTTAATTGTATATTGATTTATTTGCTGTAAAAATAAAAAAACGTAATTTTTTTTTTGTTAATCTTTTGACCAAACTAGATCTTATCAACAGTGGGCCATGTGAGAGTAAATATTAGCTGTGTAAGCATTACATAAGCTAGTTTAATCAGTAGCACCTAGCTGGAATTGATCATAATTACAAGTTATACTCTCAAAGACTTTATATCAACAGCATGATGCCAAGTATTTAGACAAAAAATTGGTCAAGAGTTGAACTCTATTTCAATAAAGTGGTTTTTGATTCAAAATTTGTAACCAGACCTAATTGTGCACTTAATTAAAATTTAATTGTATCTAAGAATTTTAATGAAATTTTAATTTAATTATGTTCAAATTTTAGAATGGCTCTTGAAAGAAGAATTTCTTTTTGTTGGTCACTAAATCAGCAGGAGATAGAGTTGGCCAATGTTTTTTTTGCTACAGGTGTTTCTCAATGTGGTTCGAGAAAAAAAATTTTTGAGTATTTTTTAAATTTTATTAATAAAAGGTAAAAAAATATTGTTTCGTGATGTTCTACTATGTCCAATGGTTTGTTGATTTTGAATTGTTTTATTCATGTTTAATTAATTGAAAAAATAGAAAATATTTGTGTGTGCTTTGCGTTGGACTACTAAGTTATAATTACTCTAAAATTAAACAAAAAGCACAATTTATTGATTAGTCTTTTAGGCTATTATTAATTTTAAGTAAATAATAGAAATCTTTGATCGATTTGAAAATTATAGATGCTTATCTTTGTGATGCTTTTTAAAAATTAAAGGCATAGTCCGCTTGCCAAACGAAATTAGTCTAATTGTTCAAGAGTTTCTATTATTTTACGTAAATGTCAATACGAGAAAAAATTAAATAAAATTTAGAGGATTTTCGATATTTAATTACCACTAGAGGGCGGAAAAACTACATTAATTGCTACAGGCAATCATTAAATTTATTTAAATCTAATTATTTAGAATTTTAAAATCGAAAAAATAGAAAACTTAAAAAGAAATATTGTTTTATTATTAAAATTTTGAAATCAAAAATTCAATTTTAAATTTAAAAATCTTCAAGTAATTCTCTAAATAATTAAATTGAAAAAAATAATAAATTAAATTAAATAAACATGTAACAATGAGACCGAAATAAACTGTTCTTGATGTTTGAATCGTCTTATTTTTATAGAAAGATTTATTATTTGGAATATTTTGTCAAGTAATTTGTTTAAAAAAAATAAATAGAAAAAATATCAAAGTATTTATTTACCGCTTTACCTTAAAATTTTTTTGATTGCTAAAAAATTAGTTCTTTAATTAAATATGATGAAATCAATTACTGCCGCAAGCACTTAAGCTTTTAAAAACAAAAATCAAATTAAAATAATAGACTAATTTTCCAAAGTTAACTTAAATACTAAGTTTTTTTGTTGAAATTACGAAAAATATTTGTTTGTGAGAAAATATTTCTAATTCAACTCAAAATTTCATGTGTCTTTGCTTTTATTAATTCAAAAAATATTTTCCTCGTATTTTTTTTCGAATATAAATTTCAAATTTTAAAATTTTAATTTTAATTTTTTTCTTCAATTTTAAATTAAAAAAAAATAATTTTGTTAATAAATCAAATTATTTTTTTAGGTTAGAAAAACGCTTGATGACTTGATGACTTATTCTTTGATTTTTTAAAATAAAAAATATTTTTCTAATTAGTTTTAAAAAAATTTATTTCGAATTAACATTTTAATTATTAATTATTCAAATAGAAGTTTATAAAAATATAAATTTAAACTCTTCATTGTGTCATTTCAATTTTAACGTGTTCTTTTTTTATACTCTGACTTTGACTTTGATTTGGTCTATTTAGACGAGATTTTCCATTCAACAATCGCATACTTTGTTCAAAGTATTGATTAGGATGATTTATTGGAACTATTTCTTCTGTCTTATGAGAAAATTCAAAATAACGTTGACAAGCTATTTGATAATTGTTCGAGTCTGCATGCTCCATTATCTTGGAAAGATTTAATTTAACTTTTTTAAATCAAATAAAAGAGAAAAAAATTACTTGGTTTGTTTCATCTTGAGTTCTTCCGTATTGCTTTAATTTTTGCTTCAGAAATTCTCGTTCAAAATGCTTGAATGGACTTTGATTTAAAAAAGTTTCTTTTAAAAACTAAGAGCCTTAATTAAAATAAAATCTATACCATCCATGATAATCATTATTGCCAGGCATGTGGCTGGTAATTATTTTCAAACAACTGTATGGTGTGTAAGATGTCCTTTTGCCTTCTTTACCATAAGAATGTCTTATATTATATGAATATTCTTTTTCAAACTTTTAATTTTTGTTTAGTTTAAATAACTAAAAACGATTTTAATAGTTAAACAAACTTTGTCGACAGGTATAGATCCTCGTGAAAATTCTGTGCGCCAAAACTTTAAACTTTCTTCCAAAGGGAGACCAATTCCTTTCAAAAATAGTAAATATTGTAATCTTCCATAATGCCTTAAATGGTGATTTGTTTTAAGAGCTTCATGTAAATTTCGCATACACATTGGAAACGATTTAATAGAAAGCTAATAAATTAGAAAAATTAGCTAAAATTACTTTTATTAATTTTAAAAATTACCGAATCTAGGCTTTCAGCCGTCAAATGATCTCTTGCTGCAGTATCACTATAATTATCTCCAACATCTCGTTCACGCAAGATTTTCAGTAAGTCTGAAATTCGCTGATCTTCTTCGATTTCTTTTATGTGTCTGCTTAATGTCTAACATTGATTGAATAAAAATTTTGAATCTAATTTTATTTTAAAAAATCATACTGATAAGCTTTTTGACAATCGAGTTCTGAAAACATGTGTCAAAACTGACCCAAAGTCAGATATGGTTACAAAGGCATAGCCATTTTTCAAAAAAACTCTTCTACTCTTTACCAACTCGAGCACTTCTATGAAGTTTATCTAACCAAAAGCATTAATAATTTTTAAATTAAACAAGAAATATTTTTAAAACTTTAAAATAATGGGTGTTTTTTATTTGGTTATGAGTACTTCCCATATCGACTAATCCATCGGTAATAATTTCTTTTTCTTGATCGGATATCTTAATTTTTTTATTATTTTTTTTTTCTTTAATTTTTAGATCATACTGGGACATAGACAAGGTTGTTATCATGCAAAAATTTTTCAATTACTGCTGTATCATTTTGAACCCGACTTAACTTGTAGCGGAAAAAGTCTACTTCTTGCTGAATGAACCATCTTTTAAGTTCTTCTCTAAAGTTTAAAATTTCAAAAAAATAACTAAAAAAATAAATTTTATTTAAATTAATACGTTTGGCAAAATGCAAGTCTCAAAATAAAATGTGACACTATGTCTTTATTCAATTCGGCTTCGTCAATTGGCGTGTCTTTAGCCTTGTTTAAAAAAATTTAAAGAATATGATTTGAAAAGATGACATAATTTACTCCACATAGAATAGATTTTAAAAATCCTGATTTTCTTAATTCTGCGTCTAGTTTTGACAAATATTCATTTCCACCTTTCATATATCTGGCACCAATAGTCTCAAACAACTGCAAGACTAAATAATAAAGTTTTAAATTTAAAACATTGCTAATTTATCTTTTAAATAGAAACCTGAAAAACGTTCAATGGCAACAGAGGCAAATTCGTCGAATTCAAGTTTACCATCTGGAGGACTGTTATACATCAACAATGGAGAAACAACTTCCCTTTTAATGTTTTTTGTAATCGTTTCTTGCTTTCGACCACCGCCTATGATCATTTTATTTGACTTGTAGATTTTAATTTTTTAAATAAGATTAAATAAAAAAAGTTTCATTGAATCTTCTTTTAATTACAATTTTATTCTCAGAATTTTCTTAACTTTTTTTTAAAATAAAAAGTTTTTAAAAATATTTTTGAAATTTTTTATTCATTTAAATCAACTAAAATAACCAAATAAGATTAAAATTAAAATAAAATCCATTAGTTTCGATAACATAGATCAAATTTAATTTTATGTATTTTACATTCTTGGAAACGAGGTTTGAATAGCTTCCGGAGTAGCATCTTCAGATCGCCATTGTGATGTGACAGTCTTTAGTTGAGTGTAAAAGTTAAATCCCTTGTTAAAATAAAATTTAGTTTTTTTTAAAATAAGTCCAATTCAAAAAATCACCCACATTTTGTCCATAAAAATTGGTATCTCCCAAGAAAGATCCCCTAGATCCAGTAAACGAAAACATAGGCAAAGGAACTGGAATTGGAACATTAATTCCAATCTGGCCAACATCAATTTCATGTGTAAATTTGCGAGCCGTAGCTCCATTAGTGGTGAAAATAGCAGTGCCATTTCCATACGGATTGTTGTTAATTAGTTCAATGGCATCATTTAATGTGTCCACGGTCAAAATAACCAAAGCTGGACCGAAAATTTCCTCTTTGTAGCAAGTCATATCAGGCTAGAAATTTTATGAAATATTTATTTTTTAGAATTTTTATTAAAAACTTAATTTTACCTTGGCATCAGAAATAACTGTCGGTCCGACAAAATTACCATTTTTGTATTTTTCTACAACCACATCTCTGCCATCCAACAAAACCTTAGCACCTTCTTTGTAACTCTTTTCTATGATATCATGAATTCGCTTCTTGGAGTCTTTGCTAATGACTGGACCAACATCAGTTCCCGGCTCGTGTCCTGCATTTACTTTGAGCTTTCTTGCCTTTTCGACCAAATCAGATATCCAGTTTTTAGCTTCGCCGACAAATATAGCAGTGGTCAAAGCCATGCAGCGTTGACCGGCAGCTCCAAAGGCAGCACCTACAAGCTGATTAAGGGCGTTTTCCTTATTTGCATCAGGCATCACTACTCCGTGATTTTTAGCACCCTGAATTAAAATTTTATATGAGTAAAAATTTAATTTTTATCACCATTTACCATGTTCGATTGAACTCTTTTGCCGTTTTGCGTTCCTCTTCTGTAGATATAAGTACCAGCTTGATCTGAGCCAACAAAAGATATAGCTCTAATTGCTGGATGATCACAAACAAAATCAACAGCTGTATGATTTAAAAAATTAAATAATTTAAATTTAAAATTTTAAATTTTCATTTTACATTGATGTTGACCATGAATAATATTGAGGACACCATCTGGCAAACCAGCTTGGCGAGCTAATTCAGCCAACAGCAAAGCAGCACCAGGATCTTTTTCGGAAGGCTTTAGAATCATGGTATTTCCAGCAACTGTTGCCAATGGAAACATCTATTTTGCAGTTTAACTAAATTTTCATTTATTTTTTTATTAACAAACCCATAGAGGAATCATGGCTGGAAAATTGAAAGGACAAATGCCAGCAGTGACTCCAAGAGGAATTCGATATGATGTACAATCAATGTCTTTGGCGATGTTTGGCAGAGTTTGACCCATTTGCATGAATGTAACACTGCATGCATGCTCAACAACTTGTAAACCTCTTAAAACGTCTCCTTCAGCATCTGGTAATGTTTTTCCTTGTTCTCTTGTAACACTTGCAGCGAGGTCTTTCTAAATTTTGAGAAAAAAAATATATATGATTTTCAATTCCATTTAGATTTTTTACCATGTTTTCTTTAATGAGTTGCTGGAGTTTAAGCATAACTTGCTGTCTTAGTAAAGGAGTGGTTTTTGACCATGTTTTAAAGGCTTTTTGGCAACTTTCTACGGCCATATTCATTTCTTCTTGGGTTGTTTTGGGAACAAGACCAATTAATTCATTAGTAGCCGGATTGTACAAATCTATGTACTCTTTCGTCTTCGATTCCACTGGTTTATTATCAATCCATAATTTGACAGTGGGCTAAAATATTATAAAAAAATTAATTAAAATTTTTATGTAAGCAAAAATTTTACCGCAGTAGAATAAAGTCTAAGAGTTGCTCTAGTGGACTTATTTATCAAGCTCAGATTTGAAACGCGTAGCATTATAATTTTTAATTATCTTTAAATTTAGTGAAAAATTTGATGATTGTAAATCAATTGTTAAAGGTAGGATGAAACTTATTAAATATTATTTTTATGAAAATTTGAATTTTATTTATTGAGAACGCTTAATACTATGGGTGTGATTTTTGAAAATGCTTCAAGAATAAAATTAAAAGATGAAAACTTCCAACATTTACATTTTTAAATTGCAAATTTTGGTTAAAATTTGTTCAAAAAATTATGCAAAAAAATATTCTAAAAAAATTTGAAATAATTTTTAATTTTATGTCATTTTCTTTAATATAACAATTAATAGTTATTTTTATTATTTTCTGAATAAATTAAATTTAAAATTTTATTTGAGTATGTCTAGTTTAATTTTTGTTTTGTCAATATTATTGATTAGATTTTTTAAATCTTTTTTTGAAAATTTAATTAATATTGAATGTGTAATAAAGTAGTTTTAATATTTTTTCTTAATTTGGCAGAATTTGCTAGAATTTGTGGTATAACGATATGCGTTCCAAAGAAGAAAAGGGGTCGCTGTTTTTTGGTATTATGAATTTTACAAAATTCAAAGTAAAAATAAAAAAACTCTTTTTCATGAACTTGACGATATTAGCCCTTAATGCTAACAATTTTAAATTTCCATAACGCTTTTGGTAATTTTTTTAATTTAGCTGAAAATTTAAATTATTGATGAAGTAAAAGGTACTGATATTTTTTTTAATAATTTATTTAATAACTTAAAGTCTAGAATCTAGAAATCAGTCCTACAAAGAACAGGGCATTATGACATAAAATTTATACTTGCTTTTTTATCAATGGAAAAATATTTCTGATTAAATAAGGCAATTTTTGTAAGCTGTTGCAATTAATCTATCAATAGTTATTGAACCTTTTTGCACTTTCAAAACTAATTTTTGATTTCTTAAATTTTATTTTAAATCCTATTATATTTTAAAAAACTCATAATTTTTAAAAAATTTTAAATAGTATAATCTTTGTTTTTTTAATAGTTAATAAAATCAGTAGACAATAAGAAATTTTTTCGAGAAATTAAAATTTTAAAACTTATTTTTCTAAATTAATATTTACAAGCTTTTGATTTATTTTAATTTTCTAAAAATAGAAATTTTAAATTTTAATCAATATCTTTAAATGAAACAAAAGTGTCTATAATTTATCGCTCGTTTCTGCACTCTATTATTAATTTTAATTTAATGCTTTGATGAAGTTTACCTGACACTATCTGTATATTCAAGATGCTGTCTTACCAATCCTATATATTACCATAAACATTCAAGTTCAGTAGAGCATGTTTGAGTCTAATTATTGAGAAAATTCAAATTTGCTTTAGCTTACTTAGGCTTTTAGTTTGGCAATTTTGATTTGATATTTTATGAAAATAAATTTTAAGGGGTAAAGTAACTAAACTAAAGATTAAAAACGTCTGTGAATGATTCATTAACTTAAATTTATTTATCAAAAAAAATTTCAAGCTAATAAAATAGTAAAAAAAGTGACTAACACATACAATTAATTCAAAATATTTAATTCCTTCTTTTTGATTGAAATAGACCACTTTTCATTTGTTTTTACTTAGTCTTATTGAGAGTTTTGAAACTATACTACCTAAAGACTTTCAGGACTCAAGCTTCCGGGTAAGGATTAGAACAGAGTTGTTTTTAAGTCACAAGTCTTAAGTCAAGTCAAGTCAATGACTTAAAATTTTTTTTTTTTTTTAAAGTCATAACTTTGACTAATATTTTTGTGACTTATAGATAAGTCTGATTTGAACAAGAGATATTTGGGCTTTGGGGGCTCTCGTCAAAAAGTTCAGTAGTACTGCTAAGTGCGAAACTTTCCTCAAAATTTTAATTATTTAATTAAATTTACCTTTTTTTTTGCTGAAAAATTGGCTTTTATTCTTAGACTTTAAAAAAAAAAAATATTTAAGTCATAACTTTGACTTAAATTTTTGTGACTTAGACTTAAAACTGTGACTTAAAAACAAGTCTGGATTAGAAACAAATAAAAAAGATTAAAATACATAAAAAATGTGATTGACTCATAAAAAGAAAACTTTTTATTTAGAGTGATGAAAAACGCATAAAATAAATTTATTGAAATGTCAAAATCACATAAATTAATTTTTAAATCAAAATTAAGTCATAAAAATGTAATCTAAAAATATTGATTTTAATAAATTATTCTTTAGTTTACATTTAAAAATAAATTTTGAGTTTTAAAAGAATGTAACTATTTAATTATTAACTCTTGAAAATTTCTCGGAATTTATTTCATCTAATTTTCATCTTTTAGATTTAATTTTTAATTTTCAAAAAAAATTACAATCACAAAAAATAAAATGAATATTAATTTAAAAAGTTAAGAGCACATTTAGTAAAGAAAAAAAGAATTTTTATGTGTTGATTATTAACAATTAAAAAAAATATTTTTGACAGATTAGATTTTATGCATTGTTTTTTTAGTTTCACTTTTTTTATTTATTTCAAAATTGGAATTTTTTTAAATTATTTTTCTAAAATATGAGTGTCCTTAACAGACAGGAAAGTATTTATTTAAAAATTTTGTGTTGGAAAACAAAGATGATATATCATGGCTTAAATTAGTAATAAAACAGTTAGGATCAATATATTTTTTGGTATTTGTATTAATTAAAATAAAATGAAAAATTATAAATATAAAAAAAAAATTAAATTCCTAAATTGGTAATTTTCGATTCAAAGTTTTTATTCAATCATTTTCTATAGTTAATTTAAAAAAGAATCAATTCAAAGTCACGAATTTAAGTGATAAAAAAAAACATATATTTTTGTATAATCGTTTAATTCATATATAGAGTTTTTATTATTTTTATAACTTTTTTCTTGATCACTATATTTTTTGTCCAATTTTGACCAAAAGTTATGTGAACATCTGATCAAATTATCCGCATGATCCTAAATTTCAAAAAAAAAATTTGAGAAAATTTAAAATAAAATTTTATTCACCGGATTTATTGGAAAAATAATCAATGATAAATAAAATGAAAAAAAACTCCGCCAAAAACAGCTAACCATACTAAAAATTTTCTAAGAATCTCTCAACACCAATAAAATTCAAATATTAAACAGTAAACATTTCAAAAAAAACTAAAAAAAAATATACAAAAAAAATACCGCAAAAATGACCGCTTCGAATAGTGAAGCAAATAAAAAATTCATAATGCTTCAAAGGCACTTTGATTTACACCTGTAAATATTAAACACCGGTTGCCTATTGCATAGGTTAAATAAAAAAAGACTGGTTTGTTAGGTTCACATTTTCGCTTAAATTCTGCTGATTAACGCTCGGATTATTCAAAATAAATAAATTAGTATTTGTTTGATTGATGGGCGATTGGGTTATACACGCCGAATTGGGAGATGCAGAAGATGTGGATGGATTGGACCAAATTAAATTTGAGTAGGCCGGTCGATCAAAACTAAAATTGACCAAATTATTATTTGCATCGGTCTTATTTGCCGAGTCAAACACAAATGCATTCATAGTTTCAAAATTCTGCATCACTACATTATTCTCAGTAATATTTTTGTTATTCTTGACAGAAATGTCTATTAACTTTGGCTCATTTTTGCTATGCCTCAAAGGCTTCAGGTCAGCCTGGTTAGTGACTGCATGTGTATTGTCTATGTGTCGCTGGGCATGTGATTTATTTTTGAACAATTTTTGGCAAATTGGACATGAAAACTCTACATGACCATTTTCGATGTGGTATTTGGCATTGGCTCGGGTTGAAAACTCTTTGTTGCATAGGGAACAAGCGAATTGAGGACTTGTCGAATGCTTTGTCTGAATGTGCTTGTTCAATTGACTCTCGTAGAAAAAGGCCTTAGAGCATGTCGCACACTTGAATGACTTTTCGCCTGGTCTATCTTCCGCTTGACTCTTAGTCTCTTGATTAACAACAACCTAGTTTAGGGTTTAAAAAAAATCAAACTTTTTCATAAAACAAAATATTCGAATATTAAATAATTTTGAATTTTAAAATGCATTAAAATTTAAAAATATTTTACTACTTATATTATTAAATTATTTTAAAATAATTTAAAGATTTTTTTATTTTTATTCATACTTTTTACAATTTGATTTTTACAAAATTAATAAAAATTCTAGCTCCTTGATTTCAATCAACAATCCTGGAATGTGGAAGTTAGTTCATCAAATAGTTAAAATAAGTTCCCAGATTAAGAAAACATATAAAATGTGAATACAACATCATAGACTAAAATTTTTAATCTTTAAAAATGTGAACTGAAACATAAAGTTAAATATTGTTAATTCATAAAAGAAAACAAAACAAAATTACTCAGGAATTAAGACTAAACGCTTTATATCAAAAAGTCAATCAAAAAAAAAGAAAAGCAGGTCTATCAAAGATATCTAGCTAGATGACAAATATTATTTTTTAAATGATGTAGTCTCTTTATAAATTTGTACTTATTCTGTATAAATTTGAATCTTTATCAAAAAAATGCTTACACAAATGTATACAAGAAGCACTTGTCATAGAAAAAAGCAAAAAATTGTGAAAAATAATATTCAGAGCCAAAAAAGTTGAGACCACTCTTGAAATTTAGCCGCTGTTAAATTTTTTACGCTTTCCAAATTCAAGATAGATCCATTTTAGAGATTTTTTTTAAATTAAAATTTTTTTTTTTCTAAATTATTAAAACTGTTTAAATATAATTGAGAATTAAAACTTGGATCAAAAAAATTGTGTTTTAAAATTGAATTTTTTGAAATTTCCGTGATTTGACAAAATTTTACAGTAATTCAACGTAAAATCCTTGTACCAAATCACCACTGTATATTTATACTTCCTAACAATTTAAACAATTTTAACACAATTTGTTATTAATGCAGCATATAGCATAGATCAGCTTCAAAAAATAAAAATTGTTATAATTAATAAATTATTAAATATGGATAAATTGATAAAAATGTTTGAAAAAAATTAAATAAAATTCAAAAATTTACATTTTAGTCGATTTTTACTTATTCTTTTTGGTACTAGATTTTACAAAAATTTACAAAAAATTACGTAGGTTTATTTTTTGCTAAAAATGCTCAAAAATTTAAAAAATAAACATTTTGAAAAATTTAGAAAAATTGTATTTGAAAAATTTTTTGTTGGCGCATTTTCGAGCATTAAAAAAATGGCATTGTGAAGTTTCAGGGTGAAGGATAAAGTAAAAAATTAATCTTTTAAAGTCAAACAGAAAAAAAAATTTCGCTGAAAGAAAGAAAGTCATACAAAAATGTTCTCTAACTTGGAACATTAAACTAAACTTGGGCAAAGTGAAGCAAAATTTGATCCAAAATTTTTTAAATTAAAAAATTTTGTTTTTCAAATCTGAATAATAAATAAGTACGATTATAATATATTTTCTGGGTTTGTCTAATCAAAAATAAACAAAGTAATTCACATTGACTAATTAATAGTTTATATTTTAATTTTTTTAAATTTTTTTCTAATTTGTAGTTTGAAGGGTTTTTATATCGATTAGGATAAAATAATAGAAATATAAATAAAAAGCATGAACCAGTCGAAAACTAAAATATTATAATTGTAAAATAAAATTTCATTGATTCATTATTCGCATCATTAAAGGTGATTTATATAATTTTTTTTTGTTCCTAGGCAGATAGAAATGAACAATTTTTCTTATGTCCCACTAGTTTGGTTATTTTGGATAATATATTTCTCAATATATTTATTTTTTCAATAATTATTTGCATAATCTAAAATTAGAAAAAAAATAAAAAACTTGATAATTTTAAAGAATGAAAAAAAGGAAATAAAAAGACAAAAAACAGCTAATTATTTTTCGATTAAAAAAAACATAACGATTTTAACATAAAAGTATGACTTAATTTCAAAATATTATCGGAGATTAATAAAATATTTATAAAGTATTGTTTTGCTTTGACGATTTTAAGAAAACTAAAAAAGAAAGTAAAAAAACATTTTTTTAACCCAAAGATAGTTTTGTAAAATTGCGTTTACTAACGCAAAATTTCGGTTATTTTACGTAAATTTACTAATTTTACAATAAATTCAAAGAGGACCAAAAAAGCTCCTGTTTTGATAACAAAATTAAAAAAATGTAATTTTAAAAATTTTAGGTGTTGTGAATTTCAAACACAAATTGAACAAAAATTCGTCATTTTTGGATAAATTAAATTAAAGTTAATAAAAATTATTAAAAAAAATATTGCAATATAGTGCAACATACTTTGTTGCACCTTTTTTACTTTAGAATAAAATTTTCATATTTTCATTTTTTGTCAAATCAATAATAAATTTAAATTTTATTGATGCTTTATTTTTAATTTTTTTTTGTTACATCAGAAAATTTTTTTTGGTAAAAAAGGTGCAACAAAATATGTTGCACTATGTTGCAGTTTTTTTCTAATATTATTTATAAACCTTAATTTTAATTTATCAAGAAGCGAAGAATTTTTGATTTGATTGTTCAGTTTGAATTTCACAATACCAAATTTTAGACAGAGTTGTTCATAAGTCATAAAGTTAAAATAAATTAAATTTTTTTTTTTGAAAAAAAGTTTTATTTTTGTATAAATAAACCTTATGCTTATTTTATTTGAGTTAGATTATAAAAAACGATTGCTTTTTTGATAAGCCAGTATAAAACTTAAAGCTTCATTTAATAAGAATTAAAAGTATTGTTAGATTTCCTATATTCTTTTTAGCTTAACTAAATATTTAAAGTTTTTAAAACTTTGTTTGTTCCTTAAATACTATATTTATAAAGATTTACTCAGAGTTGTTCAAAAGTCATAAAGTTAAAAGTCTTTTTTTCAAAAAAAAAATTTCAACTCAAGTCTCTGACTTGACTTTCAAAAGACTTTAAAAATACTTTTTTTTTTGACTTTTGCACAAGTCTGATTTTAGATCAATTTTTGTTTGGTTTTGATCCAGTTTTGTTTGAGTTTCCCAGAAAAAAAAAACATTCTTGTAAGACTTTTTCTCCTGGCGAAATTTTTTTTCATGTTTGACTATACCTTTTTGTCGAAATTTCTTACAAAATCACTTGCAAAATCTGTGCTAATTCAGCGAAATTCCTCGCTATTTAAAAGTATTAAAATTAAAACTCAATTAATTAGCACATATTTTGCAGACTTCCGCAGTAGCTGAAACAAAAGTTGTTTCACTTTGTTTCACATGTAGAACAAGTTTTTGATCATCAGAACAAAAGTCATAAAATTTTTTTCTTTTTGTATTGAAATTTTTGTATAAAATTTCACAATGGCAAAAATAATTTTCGAATAAAATAAAAAAAATTTCGAAAAAATTAAAATTTACAATACTGACCTGATTTGAGTTCAATTTGTCAAAAATAGAATTCAAATCATTTATTCGCAGAGTAATTATTTGACAGTTAGATGGATTGACAAGCATTTTGTCGCTTGGCTCATTAAGAAATTGAATGGGTGCCGCCTGAGTCAAGAGAATAGGCGCCTGAGCAATGACAGGCTGGGCCACACTGGGCTTAGGCGCCTCGGCCTGCTGCGGCACATAATTCGACTTGAGAATAGATGAAATTTTGCGCGATTTAAAATCGCCATTGGCAATGTTGGCATTTATGTGCGGCATTTGGTAGACCATTTTCTGGCCCAAAGGTGTCTCTTGGTCCGCTTTGGCGTCTATTGGCTTGGTGTGCGCAAAATTTGGCGCCGAGTCGTCACTTTTCTTGAGCTTGGGCGACTGATTGCCCAAGTGACGAACTCTGATGTGTCGGTGCAGGTCCTTGGCATGGACAAAACCCTTGGTGCAGTGTTCGCACGTGAACGGATACTCTTTCGAGTGTTTGGATATCTCGTGGTCCTTTAGGTGTTCTTTGCGGTAGAAGCCCTTGCCGCACTCGGCGCACTTGTACAACGGGTGGTTGACGTGCTTGGCCTCGTGCTGCTTGAGCTTGTCTTTGCGGGCAAACGTCATCTCGCAGTGGTTGCACTTGAATGGACGCTTGTCGCTGTGGCGCGTCAATGCGTGCCGTTTCAGGTGAAACGAGGTCTTGAACGTCTCGCCGCATTTGTCGCACGATTTGTGCTTGTGGGAGTCGTGGGTGGCCACGTGTTGCGACAACTCTTTGCGCGTTTTGAACGACAAATTGCAGTAGGTGCACATGAACAGCCTCAGATCATTTGGACTGTGGGTGGCCAGGTGATTGTGCAGCGAATTTCTGGTCGCGAACTCTTGCCTGCACGTTGGACATGTGAACTCGCTCTTGGTCATTTTGTTGTCGTGGGTGGCCGAGTCGCTCATTAGACCAATGTGCGCCATCTCGACCACTTTTCTGCTCCGACTCAAGCCGCTCTTTTTGCCCAGACTGGTCTTGTAGTGGAAATTTTTCATGTGTATTCTGAGTGTATTCTTGTTGGCAAATTTCACTCGGCACTTGGAGCAAACGATGTTTTTTTGCATGTGAACCTTGGAGTGATCCATGAAGGCCTCGATAGAGTCAAATTGTCGATTACAATCAATTGTATTGGCACATTTAAAGACTGGCTTTAGATGGTGCGCGTCTTTTTTGTGTTTGGTCAAAATTTTCATCGATTTGAAAAATATTGAGCATTCGACACACTCGTGGCAGTAGAGAATGGAGTGTTTGGTGCGGTGCTCGGGCACTGGCTCCGCAGTGTCGGCCGGCTGCACGCCACCATCGTCCTCAATCCAAACTTGGTGCGTTCTCAGGTGACGCTCGAGCTGAATCTTGGCAAAAAAGCTCTTCTCACACACGGGACAATCGATTAGCTTTTCGCCTTTTTCGTTGATGCCATGCTGGATTTGCAGGTGCCTCTGAAAAGACTTGGCCAAATTGAAAGTGTGGGTGACGCCCGGTGCTGTTGACATGGCGTGGCTGTGCACCGCGCGGAACACTTTTTTGCATATGAAGCAAACTTTTGTGCTGGGATCGTTGGTGGAGAGCAGGTTGGCCGAGTGGTAGTCGATGAGGACTCGAGTGCGCGCTCGCCGCGTCTTTGCCATCACCAAATTGGTCTTGTCTATTTCGGCTTTGAGCTCTTCCTTCTGCAATTCTGTTAGGTTTTTGTGCATTATTTGCACGTGGGTCTGCAGATCTCGCACCCGCTTGAACTTGCGCGAGCACACTATGCACAGGTACTTTCTTTCCTGCGCCACCGACTCGGCCACTGTGCGGAATTTGCTCGCACTGCACAGCCGGTCCACGCTGCCCAGGCCCTTGGCCACGCTGTCTATGACATCGGCTATGTTGTCGCTGTTCGCCGGGTCCAGGCTTATCATTTGGCTGAGGTCGGCAAAATTTTGGTTTTTGTTGCGCGGCTTCCGCTTGCCACTGTGCACATTGAAGTGGTGGCAGCTGAGTTTGTAGCGATTGAGGAACACTTGACCACACGTTTTGCACACAAAGTATGTGTCCATGTTGAATGATGGATGCGATTTGCTGCAGTGGTCAACAAGATCATCGTATTTGTCGAAAAAAAGAGAGTTGTCCAGATTTTTGCTGACCAAATTTTGGATTGAGATTTCCTGGTCCAACTCGTGGCTGATCAGCACCGAGCCTGTTGACGGCTCGATTTGGCACAGTGGACAGGGGTACTGGCCGATTCGTTGCGGCGTTATGTGCACGTGAAGCTTGAGACAGTCGTTCAAGTCCTTGTAGGTGCCCAGCAGCAAGTGGTCTTTGTTGGAGGTCAGATGGCGCTTCAGCTTCCATTCGTCTTTGAATTTTTTCAGACAGTCCGGATAGGGACACTGCATGAGGTCGATTTTGTGCTCGGTGAGCATGTGCTCGATGATGTGGGCCTTGAATTTGGTCAAGTGTAGACAGTAGTTGCACTTGTAGTTGAATTTGGTCGGGCTGCTCTTCTTCGGCATGTTTTCTTCCGGCCCATGCTCCACATTGATTGATCCACCTGCGGCAGATATTTGCTCGTGGTTTTGCTCGAGTGGGTTCGAGTTTAGAAATTCGGCTATTAGCATGTCATTTTGAAATATGGTGCTATACTGGACCATTTCGTCTTTGCTCTGAATCAATATCAGACCCGATTTCTCTTGGTTCACATCATAACTTGATTTTACTTGAATTTTTATTAAAATAAATTAATTAAGAATTTTTTTAACTAGAAAATTAAAAAAAGTAGTATTAATTGTCAATTTTTTTGATAATTCAATTTAATATTTTAATTTTTTCGCTTTCCAAATTGGTCAAAATAGCTCTAGAACTGTTTAAGTATGCCTGAAAATTAAAATTTAAAAATTTGTGTTTTAAAATAAATTTTTTGAAATTTATTAAAAATCCAGTAAAACAGATCAAACAAATTAAACAAAAGCAAAACATTTTGGTGTTTATAAAAAATTACTTATAGCATTGTATCTGTAACTTTTTGAACCAAAAAAATTGCGATAATTACAGAAATTAAAATAAAATTAAAAAAAAATAAAAAAAATATATATTTGAAGCTTAAATAATAAAAATAAAAATAAAAAAAATTCTGGTGTGATAAATATTTATAATATTGTATCTGTAACTTTTTTGAACCTAAAAAATTGCGATAATTACAGAAATTAAAATAAAATTAAAAAAATATATATTTGAAACTTAAATAAAAAAATAAAAAATAAAATTTTTTATGTAATCCTCAATTAAACCAAAAATAGTAAAATTAAACTTCGGACATTCTCTGTTAAATGAAAAGAGAGACAAGTTACCAACTTATTTAGACTTACAATAGTGTTCACTTAATATGAAAAGATAACCTTTATTATTTTATATTTACAGCTAAAATAAAATATTGCACAATTTAATCACATAATATTAAAATCAAAAAGTTTTTAAATTATAACTTTTGAATACTGTGAGTCTTTTTGGAACATTTTTTAAAAATCATTGTTTCCATGTTGCAAAAGATCAAAATATCTATTCATAGATTTCTTTCAAAAAAACCAAAATTTAAAAAAAACACTCTTGATATTTTTTATTTTAAGCTTGTAAAATTTATTTTGAATTATTTATCAAAAGGAAATTAAGAAAGTTAAAAAGGGAAAATTTACAAAAATGAAAAATTTAAATTTTGAAACTAAATTATATCCATTAAATACAATATTTTTTTTTATTTTAAGATTTTTGTTTATTCTGTTTTATATTTATCCTAAATTTACGCTCTTATTTGAAATAAAAAAATCACTTCCTTTATTTAAAAAATAATATAATTAAAAAATTTGTGATATGAAAGGCTTTCTAAAAATGCTCGCAAAAGATAACCGTGTAATGCACGAATCTTTAATTAATAAAAGCATACTCGAATTATTAGAACAACATTTTTCATTCCATCTTCATTCAAATAAATACAAAAATGTTTACTCAATTATCTAACACATTTATATTATTTTAATTGTTTAGTCTAAACTAATATGTTTATTTTGGCTAATTTGTAAATTTTTTAATTTACTAAAAATAATTAAAAAATGAACCTAAAATTAATAATTTCAAAATCATATTTCATATCTCATTATTAAATTAAAAATGACAATGGTTGAATTTTTTTAATTTTTAGTTAATTTTTCAATTAGCTTATAAAATACTAATAAAATTTATTTAAAACAAATAAATAATAAATAATAATTATAATATTTAAAATATTCATTACTTTTTCAATTTGTCTATTTTAATTTTATTTTATATTATATTTCAACTTATTTTACTTTTATCTTATTTTTTCTTTACATTTTTGTTTTATTTTATTTTTTCTTGATTTTTTTTTAATCTGAAGGAGCCTTAGCTCGGCACAGATAAAACAAATAAAATAAATAATAATAAGAATTCAACTTACTTAAATTAGAATTTGTGGTCAAATTACTTAATGAAGTGTGGGAAACAGTGGATGAGGCTTGATTATTTAAATTTCTAAGTAAATCTTGTCCATTTTGGTTCAAAGAGTGGTTTCTGTTGTGGATAATGTGAATCGAATTATTGGACTGGACCAGCTCCTGGTGATTAGATGAATTATTCAAGTTAATCAGTTGATTAAATTGATTTAGATCATAGGTATTGGTGTTTATGTTGGCAAAATCATTCATATTAGAATTATGAAGAGTGGTGTGTTGATTGTCGGCCGTGTGCTCTGGATCATTGCCATGTGTGTTCCATTCCATTTAGAACAGTTTTGGTGCCAATTTATCTAGTTATTTTGGCGAGCATTAAAAAATTATTAGTTCGCAGTGGATTCGAAAAGAGCCTCTTGCACGCTTATACACAGCTCCCTTGTTTATTTTATCAAGAATTTTTATTTTTAAAAGATTAGAGGGAAGAAAAAATTTCGATCTAAAATGAAGAACAATAATGCTAACACAGAATTTTCATATTCTATTTAAGCTTAAGTCTCCCTTGATAAAATATTAAGCTAAATTGTGAAAAGAATGGAGGGAGTCCTCAAGCATCAAAGTCTTGAAAAAAAAAAGAATTTTTTTAGTTTAAAAATAAACTGCGTAATATTTTAGAAGCTATTGGAAAGAAGGGAGAATGCACAGCATAATGTGAACATTGCGTTCAAGAATTCTCTTACATTTTAACATTTATTATTTCAATTATTGTTAAATATTTTACTGCTTGAAATTTCCGAGTCGTATTGCAACATTTTTTTTTTCCAAAGTGAATAAATTATTAAAATTTGAAGGCAGTTTATTGTTTTAAAAATTTCAAAGCTTACTTAAATCGTAATTTTATCAGCTTAAAATTATTTAAAAAATTAGAAAAGCCAAATGAACATATTTTAATTGTGGTAAGTTCCCAATAAAAATTAATAGCTAACTTTCATTGAAATAGGTTAACTAAAATGTAAGATTGTTTAAAATAATTAACTAATGATTTTAAACAATCTTATTAGACCCAATGGATGATAATTTACTGTAATCAACAAAAAAATTTCACTGTCACAATCAAAATAATTTTGAAAAGAAATATCGAACAAAATTAAATTAATAATTTTAAAGTTTAAATTTACAATTGGAAACAAAAATTTTAAATTTTTATTAAATATATTTAGCATTCTTTTATTTTTTTAAAGTCAACCACTTAAAAAAATTAATTTTCCCAGTATTTAATGTTAAATAAAAAATTTAGAATTTGAATTCTATGCATCAAAATTACAAACACAAATATAACAGAATAAAAGATCAAATGATTTCAATGTACCTATGGTCTAGGTATCGTCACTCTAAATTCCAAGGCAATAGTCGGTTGATTAATATTTCTAAACTACTTACTAAATGAAACGACAAATTATCCAAAAGCTATTTATAAAAATTCTAAAATTTAAAAAATTGTTTAATGAATTTTTTAAATACAACTACGACTTTTTCTTAACTATAACTTTGTTCTGATATAATAGGTTTGGATGCCTGTGATGTTCGTACTTATGATGATTTTTTCAAATCAGTAACTTTTTAATTTATTTTTCAAAAATTTAATTTAAATAATAATTTTTTGAGATGAATTTTTTTAAAATAAAAAACCGTTTTTAATTATTCATTTTTGTTTTATCCTAATTTTAAACCCTACGCCATTACTATCATTAAAAAAGGTACTTTTTGGCATTTTGAAATGGGGCTGTGCGTGCACTAAGACCTATGAATCAATCAATCAAAAGGTTTCCCACGCATGATTTTGCGAGAGTATATGGTATTATTATTGTTAAATAATTTGAGGTAATCTTCAGGTCTCTCAGAAGAGTCCTTCTTTTCTCGATAAGAAATAAAAATTAAATAAGCCGTGAAGGTTAGTAGATTTAAAGATAAGATTTATTGTTTTACTGATTTTATTCTCTTTAAAATTTTAATAAATCGACTAAAACTTCTGGTTTTATACTGATGGATTTGTCAGAGACCATCCATTGATACTTAAATTTAGTTGAAATGATTAATGAATTTTTTCAAATACTTAAAAAAATTCAAGAGGCTATTTTACGCGGAAAAAAATATTTTAAGAGAGCAAAATTTTTAGATATTTAACAAGAGAGCATCTTGTACCATCACATAACACTTATTTGAAGAAAAAAAATCATAAATAATATCAGTCTATTTCTAAAATAAACTAAAAGATTTTTAAAATTTGACTTAAAATTCAAACAAATGATTGATAGATTTATTTATTCAAACTAAATTTCAAAGTTAAAATTAATTCAATTTAAGGAAATAATATGTCCCAATGGTTGCCTTCAAGAGCCCATGTATTGCCTCTAGCATCTTTGTACAAATCGGCACCATCACCTCTTTTTCCTGCATAAGTAAATCGAGCTTTAAGAAAACGTTAACATTTAAAAATCATTCAAAAAATAAAATATTTAAATTAGTACATCTAATGTAAGAGCTATGACAGCTGTTCAATCCAATGTCAATTTTGTATCCAGTCCAGTGTGAATATGTTCCACTTGAGTGACCAGTTTCACTGCCACCAGTCATTATCACAGCGCAACCACTAGCTCTCTTGTAATTGACTAATTCAGCAATACTTCTGCAATTTATCTGGTCTAAAGCTGTGCATTTTGGATTGGTTCGGGTGGCACAATCTTTTAAAAAAATATTTTTCTCATGTTTTTTAATTTATATTAGTAAATTCACTTCCTGACGAACTGACAGTGATTCCGTTGGCATTCAAAACACTAATAGCTGTGTATTGTGATAATTTTACACTTGACGTGCAAACTGATGGCAAGCTAGTTGACTGGCCATTTGAATAACAGCATTTGACACTTGCTGGTTTAGATTCACACAAACCCGATACATATAAAGAATTCGGACACCATGCTGATTGTACACAGCTACCTCTTCCATAAGTTGGATGACTTGCAAAATCACAAGTATCACAAGCAATGTCTTGGAGAAAAAAGTGGAATTTTTCTGAGAAATTTCAATTGTATCATTAATTACTTGCAATTAAAGTTGCTGCTATCAAAAAAATAAGTTTTGACATTTTTAAGATTTTTTCTTGTAAAAAAATTAGCACATCTCACCTGTTTTTATAGTTTATTTTTTATTAAATATTTGACTAGTCCGGGACTAGTCAAATAAAATTTTAAAATTAACAAGATTAACTTTGGCATAGTTAATCTTGAGAAATCCTATATTGATTAAATAAAATTTTAGCAATATGATCAAGGTATATTAGTTTTGAAAATTTTTTATTTAAAAGACATCTTAAATCGCAATTCGATATAAATGTTGACACACAAAAAAAAATTTAATTTAGATAAATTTAGTTAAATTATATAATGTTTGATAATTTATTTCTACCTACTAAACAGTATCCGATCTATAGATTTTGAAAAATATCCGAATTCATTTTTTTACCTAGACGACAAATATTACAAATTTGTAAAAGTATTCAACGTTTAAAAAAGTTATGATTCCAAAATATGTTTTTCGAATAATTAGCAAAAAATTCCAATTCAAAAATTTTTCATGTCTAAATAAAATTACGAATTTAAATTAGCTTTAGCTTATTATTTTGTTTTTTTTCAAAAAAGTTAAATTTTATATACAGTGGTGATTTGATATAAAGATCCATGGTAAATTTACGCAAATTTACGTAAATTTGTCTAAATTAACGTAAAAAATGGTAATTTGACTATTTTTTACGTAAAACAAGAATTGTAAAAATTGGTAAATTAACTATAATTTACACAAATTTACGTAAAATTTAGTTAGTTTACCATTTTTTGCGTTAATTTATGTTAACTCCAAAAATGCCAAAAAAATTTCAAATTTTGCTAAAAAATATTATTTTGTCTAGCAAAAAGTTTTTTTTTTAAATTTAATTCTTTACCATTTTTTACGTAAAAATTGGTAAAAAAACAAAAATTTTACTGGTAAATTTTGGTAAAAAATTGTAAAAAAGAAAAAAAAAGTAAAAACAATAAGATTTGTAATAAAAAATTTTTATTTTTTGAACTTTTTAAATTAAATTAATATCCTGACCAATCACCATCTTTTTGAATTACAATTTCAATTACCTTTGTAATATATTAATTAGAATGTTAATGAAATTTTTTACTAAAAAAACACTCAAGGAAGTCTCCTAGGTTAAGTGATTTAAATAAACTTCAAAGATTAATTTGGTGTAAACAATTCAAAGATTGCGATTTTAAAGATTATAATTTTGTTGATGAGACCACAGTTACTGTTTTCAGCAACCCATATTACCACATTAGATTAAAATCTTCGAGCCCAGACACTATTCCATCTAGCTCAAAGAGGGAAAAGTGCATGTATGGGGTGGTATTTCTTAAAAAGGCTCCACAAATTTCGTGGTAAATGGTTATTTTTTTTAATTTTTGATGTGCAATGCTGGTCATTCAAATATTCATACAAACCTTCACTTTTGGTATATTTGAATGGCCAAAAGGATTATATGATACATTTTTTTTAAAACAGTCAAAATAAAAATAGCAATAAAAAATTCATTTAATTATGAAATTAAATTTATAGTCCTATTATTATACAATTAAAATTCAGAGGTTGTTGCTGTTTAAAAAAAAAATGATAAAAAAAATGATAAAAAAAATCTTAAAAGTTGACCAAGAAATTATCATTTCAAGTATAATATTAATTTTAGCTTTGAGCTTAAATAAATATCTTTAGAAAGTTCCGATTATCAAATTTTTGATTTTTTTGAGTTCAGCTAGTCAAGATATTTAAGAAAATATCCTAAATTTCAAAATTTTGATTTTTTTGCATATTTTCCCATATCCTTTTTCAAGTTAAGCCATTTTTTTGCATATTGCCTTTTTGGCTACCTATTTATGTAAAAATTTATTTTTAGATATTTTATTTGTTTAATATTCGGACGAAAATACTGTGCCTCTCATTTTCAATAAATGTAACATCAAAAATATCAAATCATCATTTTTTTGTGAATTTTTGTTTATTTTATTTAAGTAATTAAAAAAAAAACTTTTTTCTTAAATAAATAAAGTGCTGCTACGCCAAGAGGATTTTACGTAAATATACGTAAATTATCGTAAAAAGCTCTTTTTTTTCGAATTTTTTAATAATTTCACTAGAAAATTCATTTTTTCAATTTTTCAGCTATTTTATTCAAAAAAAAAATACGTAATAAAAAGACTTAATATACTTAAGAAAACTCTAATATCATTAATTGAAAAAATTGAAAAAATTAAAAATATCCTTAATGTCCTTGATTTTTAATTAGAAGTTGGGATAGATAAATTAACTTCATTTAGCAAAAAAAATTTTCTTTGTAATTTTTTTTGTTCGAAAATCTAAAATTTGCTTTTTTTCTTGGATACGGTTGATATGTCGTTTTAGTCTTAAAAAATTAAAATTATCTTTGAAAAATTTAAATCACAAATTTTGTAATTAATTAAACTTAATTTACATTATAAGAACTTTGAAAATATTTTATAAAATTAATGAATCTTTATTCTTTTTCTAGGTATAACCAAATTATACTTTAATCTTTTTTTTGAAAAATCAGATTTAAAAATTACATTTGTAAGAATTTTATATTTTTTTATTGTTATATTTCGATTCCACTGACAGTTATGGCGTCAGTGATTAATCTTAAGGAGATTGAAAGATGCTGTTATTGAAAATAAGCATAATCATTCAATAAACTTTCACAGAACTTGTTCTTTTTTTTGTCACCATTGGTATTTATTTTTTAGTCATTTTTGGCAATAACAAGCTAAGACCAGGTTAATTTATAAAAAAAAAATAAAAATAAATATTTAAAATTAACACAATTAAATATGGCTTCTATTTTGATTTTCTAATTAAAAAAGAATTGAAAGAAAATTTGTCAATTTTAGAACAAAAAACAAGAATAAAAAATTTAAATTGGAATAATTTTTTTCCTTTAGACCCGAAAATCGTTCAGCAAAACGTATCATCAGATACAAATTTGAATCAGAGGAAATATTAATTGCACAATCAAAAAATATGAATTATACAAATAATTTATTAATAACGCAAAAAAATGAATTTTTTTTTTCACAACCAAAATTAAAATATTGAATTGTACAATTTAGTTTATTAATGTCACGACAAAAAAAAATCAATCTCACATTATTAAAAATGAATGTCACAATAAATTATGTACAACTTAATCTTTATTTAAAGCTGAGCTTGCATTCTTTGGTCTCCCCCTTTTTTTCAAATAAACAAACTTAGTTACACCATTATAGTAGCCCAAATCGAGTTCAAGATAGTTGCTAAGGTGAACTAAATGAGCCAAGTGGCTCTATCAAAATAAACATTGCAGGTACAACTTAATTCAGACAAGCTTACTCTAAATCTTTCTTTCTTTATTCTAAATTCGTATGTCTCACGATCTTGGTCGGATTGAGTTGCCATTTAAAATTGTACAATTAATCAAAATTATTGTGTAAAAATAAAAAATTTTGTATATTTAATATTGTGCAATTCAGTTGTGACATTAATTTTTTTATTTACATAATTCATCTTTTTGCTGTGGAATTCAAACTTAAAAATTGTGCGATTAATTATTACCCATTTGAATCATTTAATTTGTGTTCTATATTAACTGTGCAATTTAATTTTTATGAGTTGCTGGCGGTTTTCAAACCTGCAGGGTTTTTTTCAGAGACTGAATTTAAATAATCAAATTTAATTTTTAATCTTAAATTTTCAAACACTTCTAATTTATATTATTTTAATTTTTGTTTATATATTAAATATCATACATTAGTAAGGGCGCTGAAAAGAAGGCTTTTTCCGTTCGGATAAGTCCCAGGAAATTCCCAAATTTATTTTTCAAAAAAAAAAAAATAATCAAAATTTTATCTACTGATACGTTTTACAAATCAATTTTTGGGTGTAAACAAAAATTTTTGAAATTTTGAAATTTTTTGAGAGAAAATTCTTTAAAATAGGAAAATTATCGCGCCGATTGTTGGTTAGCCGATTCAAGTTTGGTCATTCTATTTATTTAATTGTTTTTTTTGTACCGAGCTAAATCTCCCTCAGATTCAAAAAATTAAAAATAATAAAAATGATAAAATTAAATTTTAATAAAATAAAATAAAAAAATTGATTAAAAATTTATATAAAAAAAAGGCTAAAATAATAAAAAGATTAGAACTAATCCAAAATTTAGCGGTTCGTTTTATTCTAAAACTAAGATATGATACTCCCTCCAACATATTACATCATGAGGCATTAAATAAACTTGACAAACTTACGAGAACTTCGAAAAGATTTACTCAGAGATGAAATCCCAATTATGGATCTGTAAAGCATGCAATTACAAAGATACAAATAGCAAAATCAGGTACAAGAGACTAAAAAAAGACTTTCGTAATATGCTAAGGAAAAAACTAAGCGAGATTGAAAAGAGATTTATTAAACTGTTGAACAACTGTAACGAAGGTGATAAATTCTGGAAAATAGTCAATAGTAAAAAAAAAAAACGACAAAATGTGATATAAAGATAGATAAATTGAAAATGCTGTTTCACGAAAACTTTAACAAAAAAATAACAAATCAATCGGAAAATCAAGATGAACTGAAAGATTAGATATTGGACTACGAGAAAGAAATAGTACATACAAATAAAGAACAAGTAGAAATTAACAGAGAAAACGTGATTAAAATAATCAAAAATTTACCAATGACAAATCGATTGGCTTTGGTGAAATCAACAATGAACTTTACAAAAACTGACTCTCAAACTGGCTAATTGAACTGGTAATGCGACCTTAATGGAAAAAATAATTAATAGCGGGATAATCCCAAATTTTTCAATGTTGGAAAAATATCACCTGTGGTCAAAGATGAAACAAAGTCTGAAAACGATGCTAATTACATCCGACCAATCCCCATCTCAGGCACACTTGCAAACATCTACGAAAAGCTAATAATGATTGAGCCCGACAAATCACATAACGGAATCCCAAACCAATTTGGATTCACTTCTAAATCATCTTGTAACCACGCAGTGTTCGTCTTAAATGAAACAATATTACATGCGATAATAAAAGATAAACCCGTTTATGCATGTGCAATCGATGCCAGTAAAGCATTCGATAAAGTAAACAGAACAATTCGGTTCAACAAGTTAAAAGAAAAAATGCATCCAAAAGTGTGGAATAGCCTGAAAAACTATTATGACTCTTCACTAGCATATGTTGTAAATCAAGGAGAAGTATCAGAAATTTTTAAAACTACGGTCGGAGTCAAACAAGGAGGACCACTTTCTTCTAAACTATTCGCTATATACTTAGAAGAGTTATTACAAATAATAGAAAGAGAAAACACCGGAATACAACATACATAGGAAATCAACATATCGCAATAATCCTATACGCTGATGATATCCTACTCCTGAGTACAGAAAAAAGCAAAATCCAAAGAGCGATCGAAATTTGTGAAACATATGGAAAAAAGAACGAAATAAAATTCAACGCAGAAAAGACTCAACTCATTACATTTGGTAGCAAGATAAATAGAGAAAAAATGATAGAGATTAAAATGGGCTCAAAAAAATTAGAAAATACCCAAAATATAAAATACCTGGGAGTGATGATCAATTCGAAAAACGACAACAGTGACCATGTAGAACGAAGGATAAAAAATACGATAAAAAGCGTATACAGCATCGTAAACATTGGCGTTATGAATACACCGCTAAAAACAAATATTAAAATTCGCCTCTACAAGACATTCTGCCGACCAATACTCATCTATGGATGCGAGGCAATCAAGCTTAACCAGATTCAGTTAAAAAAAATTAAAACAACATATGGCAAATTGATGAAGAAAATGTTTGGACTCTGCAAGAGATCAAGAACAACTAAACTGATAACCGCCCTTAATGTGGAACTAATGGAGAGAGTATTGGTAAAGAGAAAACTTTCCATCATAATGAGATTAGCAAACAACAAATTTACAAAAACACCAGTGAACAATATCTTAAATGAAACAAAAGATAAAGAAAATAGACCAAGCAAAAAATCCTTGATAGATGAAATGAAAGCCATCCTAGAAGAAAAAAACAATATAGAAAATATGGTAGCCAAAACAAGTGAAAGGATAAAGCTTGAAAACATGCTTAACAAAGAAGAAAGTAAAGATGGAAAGATGGAGTCAATTAAGACCTTTTTAGAGAATCGAATGAGAAAAATAGAAAAATCCTAGAACTGCTCTTCAAATCATATTAAAATAGATTTTTTTTTTAACATCGCCCATGAGGTGTTTTCTGAAAAATAATAATAATGATAAACTTAAATTACTGACAGTCTCGAATCCACTTTTTGAGTTGAGTGAGAGATATGTTAGGGAAGGGCTGAGCCACTCTGTTCCACTGGTTGTCAAACTGGTGGAAGAATAAAACAAAGGTTTCGAATCAAGAAATATCGAGTACCCAACTACATTGTGTAATTGCTACCTTACTATTTCCTCTTTTTTTCCTGAACCATCAAATATATAAAAAATGTTTTTTGTTACCCTCTCTATCTTAATTTATCTAATTTTAATTTTAATATTATTATTTTTACTTTATTTCTTTCTTATTTTTATTTTTATTTTATTTTATTTAACTTTATTTTAATTTTTTTTTTAATCTAAAGGAGTTTAAGCTCGGTACAGAAATACAAATAAATAAATAATAAAAGAAAATTAAAAATGGAAAATAGTAAAATCATGCCGTTTTTTTAGCCAGAAAAATTTATCCCGTTTTCTTTATTTAGAAAATTATCCCGTTTTGATAAATTAAAAAATTGTCCTATTTTCTTAGCTAGATTTGTACATGAAACTCTTGTTTTGAAATTGTGTCAGGAATTTTTCTTTTATTTATTTGGGCACCTAAAACTTTATAATTAATTTCATTAAGTATTTTATATTCTGTTTTAGTCGGTATATACAATATCCTTATGAGTATTGGTTTGAAAGGCAAGACATCGCCTCATCTATTGAAATTGAAGGAGAAGAAGAAGATTTTGAATTACCAGAACTAAACTTATCTTTACCAGAATCTAATAATGTTTAAATTTTTTTTTTTATATTAAATATATTATAATTGTCTTAATAATTTCTTATTTTATATTTCTGGAAAAAAACGAGACAATATTGTTTTTTTTAATAAAAAGAATCGGAATAATTTTTTCAGGAAAAAAAAACGGGATTTTTTACTACATTTTATTTATTATTCTCTAAAACGATACAGTTATAACTTGAAAGACAATAGTTGATTAATTACTTTATAAACACTTCTTAAATAAAAATTTAAGCTTTTTAAATTTTAATTTCTGTTCTCACTTTGGTTGACCCTGCTCCAAAATTCCAGTAATAAGAGTCTTTTTTTATTTGTTAATTTGTACCGAGCTAAAGATTAAACAAATCAATAAATTTAAAAAGGAAAAAAAAAAGCTTTAATAAATTAAAGAAAAAAATAAGAAAACAATGTACAAAATTATTATTTATTATATTTTATTATTAAGTATACAGGACTTTGAGTGCCTGAAATATTTTTTAATTGATCACTATGGTATGGTATGTGTTTGAATGAAATAAAAAACAGATAATACTTTAATTTTTGTTTTTTCAAAAATTAAATGGAAAATTTCAATTTAGCAACTTTTTAATTTATTTTTCAAAAATTTAATTTAAATAATAATTTAAAAGAATCGAATTTTTTTTATAAGAAAGAAATTCGATTATGTTTTTAATTATTATTTATTATTCTAATTTTAACTATCTTTTAACTATCACTTTTTTTTTTAAATTAACTAATGATTTTTAAAATTTCAAAATATTTATCTAAAAAGACAAATATTAATTCGGAAAATTAGGATGTTAATGATACTAGATGAATAGATAAAAATTATTTTTTCAATTAAAAGATGTATCATCCGATTTTTCTAGTGATCAAGTCAAATTATCATTGATTGAAAATCTTATAAGACCCGATGGATGATAATTTACTGTAATCAACAAAAAAATTTCACTGTCACAATCAAAATAATTTTGAAAAGAAATATCAAACAAAATGAATTGAATAATTTTAAAGTTTAAATTTACAATTGGAAACAAAAATTTTAAATTTTTATTAAATATATTTAGCATTCTTTTATTTTTTTAAAGTCAACCACTTAAAAAAATTAATTTTCCCAGTATTTAATGTTAAATAAAAAATTTATAATTTGAATTCTATGCATCAAAATTATAAACACAAATATAACAGAATAAAAAATCAAATAATTTCAATGTACCTATGGTCTAGGTACCGTCACTCTAAATTCCATGGCAATAGTCGGTTGATTAATATTTCTAAACTACTTACTAAATGAAACGACAAATTATCCAAAAAACTATTTATAAAAATTCTAAAATTTAAAAAATTGTTTAATGAACTTTTTAAATAGATCTACGACTTTTTCTTAACTATAACTTTGTTCTGATATAATAGGTTCGGATGGCTGTGATGTTCATACTTATGATGATTTTTTCAAATTAGCAACTTTTTAATTTATTTTTCAAAAATTTAATTTAAATAATATTTTTTTGAAATGAATTTTTTTTAATAAAAAACCGTTTTTAATTATTTATTTTTGTTTTATCCTAATTTAAAACCCTACGCCATAACTATCATCAAAATAGGTATCTTTTGGCATTTTGACATGGGGCTGTGCGTGCACTAAGACCTAGGAATCAATCAATCAAAAGCTTTCCCATGCATGATTTTGCGAGAGTTTATGGTATTATTATTGTTAAATAATTTGAGGTAATCTTCAGGTCTCTCAGAAGAGTCCTTCTTTTCTCGATAAGAAATAAAAATTAAATAAGCCGTGAAGGTTAGTAGATTTAAAGATAAGATTTATTGTTTTACTGATTTTATTCTCTTTAAAATTTTAATAAATCGACTAAAACTTCTGGTTTTATACAGATGGATTTGCCAGAGACCATCCAAATTTTCTTTAAGTGTCTAGTGATCAACAAGCTTTAATGAAAATTGATTTAAAAAAATGATACTTAAATATAGTTGAAATGATTAATGAATTTTTTCAAATACTTAAAAAAATTCAAGAGGCTATTTTACGCGGAAAAAAATATCTTGAGAAAGCAAAATGTTTAGATATTTAACAAGAGAGCATCTTGTACCATCACATGACACTTATTTGAAGAAAAAAAATCATAAATAATATCAGTCTAATTCTAAAATAAACTAAAAGATTTTTAAAATTTGACTTAAAATTCAAACAAATGATTGATAAATTTATTTAGTCAAACTAAATTTCAAAGTTAAAATTAATTCAATTTAAGGAAATAATATGTCCCAATGGTTGCCTTCAAGAGCCCATGTATTGCCTCTAGCATCTTTGTACAAATCGGCACCATCACCTCTTTTTCCTGCATAAGTAAATCGAGCTTTAAGAAAACGTTAACATTTAAAAATCATTCAAAAAATAAAATATTTAAATTAGTACATCTAATGTAAGAGCTATGACAGCTGTTCAATCCAATGTCAATTTTGTATCCAGTCCAGTGTGAATATGTTCCACTTGAGTGACCAGTTTCACTGCCACCAGTCATTATCACAGCGCAACCACTAGCTCTCTTGTAATTGACTAATTCAGCAATACTTCTGCAATTTATCTGGTCTAAAGCTGTGCATTTTGGATTGGTTCGGGTGGCACAATCTTTTAAAAAAATATTTTTCTCATGTTTTTTAATTTATATTAGTAAATTCACTTCCTGACGAACTGACAGTGATTCCGTTGGCATTCAAAACACTAATAGCTGTGTATTGTGATAATTTTACACTTGACGTGCAAACTGATGGCAAGCTAGT
Organism: Brachionus paranguensis; assembly: GCA_016802215.1. Lineage (NCBI taxonomy): Eukaryota > Metazoa > Rotifera > Eurotatoria > Ploima > Brachionidae > Brachionus > Brachionus paranguensis. Next base: position 2,047,846 of record JAESIX010000009.1, on the reverse strand, counting down.
TGACTGGCCATTTGAATAACAGCATTTGACACTTGCTGGTTTAGATTCACACAAACCCGATACATATAAAGAATTCGGACACCATGCTGATTGTACACAGCTACCTCTTCCATAAGTTGGATGACTTGCAAAATCACAAGTATCACAAGCAATGTCTTGGAGAAAAAAGTGGAATTTTTCAGAGAAATTTCAATTGTATCATTAATTACTTGCAATTAAAGTTGCTGCTATCAAAAAAATAAGTTTTGACATTTTTTAGATTTTTTCTTGTTAAAAAAATTAGCATATCTCACCTGTTTTTATAGTTTATTTTTTATTAAATATTTGACTAGTCCGGGACTAGTCAAATAAAATTTTAAAATTAACAAGATTAACTATGGCAAAGTTAATCTTGAGAAATTCTATATTGATTAAATAAAATTTTAGCAATATGATCAAGGTATATTAGTTTTGAAAATTTTTTTATCTAAAAGACATCTTAAATCGCAACAATTCGATATGAATGTTGACACACAAAAAAAAAATTTAATTTAGATAAATTTAGTTAAATTATATAATGTTTGATAATTTATATCTACCTACTAAACAATATCCGATCTATAGATTTTGAAAAATATCCGAATTCATTTTTTTACCTAGACGACAAATATTACAAATTTGTAAAAGTATTCAACGTTTAAAAAAGTTATGATTCCAAAAAATGTTTTACGAATAATTAGCAAAAAATTCCAATTCAAAAATTTTTCATGTCTAAATAAAATTACGAATTTAAATTAGCTTTAGCTTATTATTATTTTGTTTTTTTTCAAAAAAGTTAAATTTTATATACAGTGGTGATTTGATATAAAGATCCATGGTAAATTTACGCAAATTTACGTAAATTTGTCTAAATTAACGTAAAAAATGGTAATTTGACTATTTTTTACGTAAAACAAGAATTGTAAAAATTGGTAAATTAACTATAATTTACACAAATTTACGTAAAATTTAGTTAGTTTACCATTTTTTGCGTTAATTTATGTTAACTCCAAAAATGCCAAAAAAATTTCAAATTTTGCTAAAAAATATTATTTTGTCTAGCAAAAAGTTTTTTTTTTAAATTTAATTCTTTACCATTTTTTACGTAAAAATTGGTAAAAAAACAAAAATTTTACTGGTAAATTTTGGTAAAAAATTGTAAAAAAGAAAAAAAAAGTAAAAACAATAAGATTTGTAATAAAAAATTTTTATTTTTTGAACTTTTTAAATTAAATTAATATCCTGACCAATCACCATCTTTTTGAATTACAATTTCAATTACCTTTGTAATATATTAATTAGAATGTTAATGAAATTTTTTACTAAAAAAACACTCAAGGAAGTCTCCTAGGTTAAGTGATTTAAATAAACTTCAAAGATTAATTTGGTGTAAACAATTCAAAGATTGCGATTTTAAAGATTATAATTTTGTTGATGAGACCACAGTTACTGTTTTCAGCAACCCATATTACCACATTAGATTAAAATCTTCGAGCCCAGACACTATTCCATCTAGCTCAAAGAGGGAAAAGTGCATGTATGGGGTGGTATTTCTTAAAAAGGCTCCACAAATTTCGTGGTAAATGGTTATTTTTTTTAATTTTTGATGTGCAATGCTGGTCATTCAAATATTCATACAAACCTTCACTTTTGGTATATTTGAATGGCCAAAAGGATTATATGATACATTTTTTTTAAAACAGTCAAAATAAAAATAGCAATAAAAAATTCATTTAATTATGAAATTAAATTTATAGTCCTATTATTATACAATTAAAATTCAGAGGTTGTTGCTGTTTAAAAAAAAAATGATAAAAAAAATGATAAAAAAAATCTTAAAAGTTGACCAAGAAATTATCATTTCAAGTATAATATTAATTTTAGCTTTGAGCTTAAATAAATATCTTTAGAAAGTTCCGATTATCAAATTTTTGATTTTTTTGAGTTCAGCTAGTCAAGATATTTAAGAAAATATCCTAAATTTCAAAATTTTGATTTTTTTGCATATTTTCCCATATCCTTTTTCAAGTTAAGCCATTTTTTTGCATATTGCCTTTTTGGCTACCTATTTATGTAAAAATTTATTTTTAGATATTTTATTTGTTTAATATTCGGACGAAAATACTGTGCCTCTCATTTTCAATAAATGTAACATCAAAAATATCAAATCATCATTTTTTTTGTGAATTTTTGTTTATTTTATTTAAGTAATTAAAAAAAAAACTTTTTTCTTAAATAAATAAAGTGCTGCTACGCCAAGAGGATTTTACGTAAATATACGTAAATTATCGTAAAAAGCTCTTTTTTTTCGAATTTTTTAATAATTTCACTAGAAAATTCATTTTTTCAATTTTTCAGCTATTTTATTCAAAAAAAAAATACGTAATAAAAAGACTTAATATACTTAAGAAAACTCTAATATCATTAATTGAAAAAATTGAAAAAATTAAAAATATCCTTAATGTCCTTGATTTTTAATTAGAAGTTGGGATAGATAAATTAACTTCATTTAGCAAAAAAAATTTTCTTTGTAATTTTTTTTGTTCGAAAATCTAAAATTTGCTTTTTTTCTTGGATACGGTTGATATGTCGTTTTAGTCTTAAAAAATTAAAATTATCTTTGAAAAATTTAAATCACAAATTTTGTAATTAATTAAACTTAATTTACATTATAAGAACTTTGAAAATATTTTATAAAATTAATGAATCTTTATTCTTTTTCTAGGTATAACCAAATTATACTTTAATCTTTTTTTTGAAAAATCAGATTTAAAAATTACATTTGTAAGAATTTTATATTTTTTTATTGTTATATTTCGATTCCACTGACAGTTATGGCGTCAGTGATTAATCTTAAGGAGATTGAAAGATGCTGTTATTGAAAATAAGCATAATCATTCAATAAACTTTCACAGAACTTGTTCTTTTTTTTGTCACCATTGGTATTTATTTTTTAGTCATTTTTGGCAATAACAAGCTAAGACCAGGTTAATTTATAAAAAAAAAATAAAAATAAATATTTAAAATTAACACAATTAAATATGGCTTCTATTTTGATTTTCTAATTAAAAAAGAATTGAAAGAAAATTTGTCAATTTTAGAACAAAAAACAAGAATAAAAAATTTAAATTGGAATAATTTTTTTCCTTTAGACCCGAAAATCGTTCAGCAAAACGTATCATCAGATACAAATTTGAATCAGAGGAAATATTAATTGCACAATCAAAAAATATGAATTATACAAATAATTTATTAATAACGCAAAAAAATGAATTTTTTTTTTCACAACCAAAATTAAAATATTGAATTGTACAATTTAGTTTATTAATGTCACGACAAAAAAAAATCAATCTCACATTATTAAAAATGAATGTCACAATAAATTATGTACAACTTAATCTTTATTTAAAGCTGAGCTTGCATTCTTTGGTCTCCCCCTTTTTTTCAAATAAACAAACTTAGTTACACCATTATAGTAGCCCAAATCGAGTTCAAGATAGTTGCTAAGGTGAACTAAATGAGCCAAGTGGCTCTATCAAAATAAACATTGCAGGTACAACTTAATTCAGACAAGCTTACTCTAAATCTTTCTTTCTTTATTCTAAATTCGTATGTCTCACGATCTTGGTCGGATTGAGTTGCCATTTAAAATTGTACAATTAATCAAAATTATTGTGTAAAAATAAAAAATTTTGTATATTTAATATTGTGCAATTCAGTTGTGACATTAATTTTTTTATTTACATAATTCATCTTTTTGCTGTGGAATTCAAACTTAAAAATTGTGCGATTAATTATTACCCATTTGAATCATTTAATTTGTGTTCTATATTAACTGTGCAATTTAATTTTTATGAGTTGCTGGCGGTTTTCAAACCTGCAGGGTTTTTTTCAGAGACTGAATTTAAATAATCAAATTTAATTTTTAATCTTAAATTTTCAAACACTTCTAATTTATATTATTTTAATTTTTGTTTATATATTAAATATCATACATTAGTAAGGGCGCTGAAAAGAAGGCTTTTTCCGTTCGGATAAGTCCCAGGAAATTCCCAAATTTATTTTTCAAAAAAAAAAAAATAATCAAAATTTTATCTACTGATACGTTTTACAAATCAATTTTTGGGTGTAAACAAAAATTTTTGAAATTTTGAAATTTTTTGAGAGAAAATTCTTTAAAATAGGAAAATTATCGCGCCGATTGTTGGTTAGCCGATTCAAGTTTGGTCATTCTATTTATTTAATTGTTTTTTTTGTACCGAGCTAAATCTCCCTCAGATTCAAAAAATTAAAAATAATAAAAATGATAAAATTAAATTTTAATAAAATAAAATAAAAAAATTGATTAAAAATTTATATAAAAAAAAGGCTAAAATAATAAAAAGATTAGAACTAATCCAAAATTTAGCGGTTCGTTTTATTCTAAAACTAAGATATGATACTCCCTCCAACATATTACATCATGAGGCATTAAATAAACTTGACAAACTTACGAGAACTTCGAAAAGATTTACTCAGAGATGAAATCCCAATTATGGATCTGTAAAGCATGCAATTACAAAGATACAAATAGCAAAATCAGGTACAAGAGACTAAAAAAAGACTTTCGTAATATGCTAAGGAAAAAACTAAGCGAGATTGAAAAGAGATTTATTAAACTGTTGAACAACTGTAACGAAGGTGATAAATTCTGGAAAATAGTCAATAGTAAAAAAAAAAAACGACAAAATGTGATATAAAGATAGATAAATTGAAAATGCTGTTTCACGAAAACTTTAACAAAAAAATAACAAATCAATCGGAAAATCAAGATGAACTGAAAGATTAGATATTGGACTACGAGAAAGAAATAGTACATACAAATAAAGAACAAGTAGAAATTAACAGAGAAAACGTGATTAAAATAATCAAAAATTTACCAATGACAAATCGATTGGCTTTGGTGAAATCAACAATGAACTTTACAAAAACTGACTCTCAAACTGGCTAATTGAACTGGTAATGCGACCTTAATGGAAAAAATAATTAATAGCGGGATAATCCCAAATTTTTCAATGTTGGAAAAATATCACCTGTGGTCAAAGATGAAACAAAGTCTGAAAACGATGCTAATTACATCCGACCAATCCCCATCTCAGGCACACTTGCAAACATCTACGAAAAGCTAATAATGATTGAGCCCGACAAATCACATAACGGAATCCCAAACCAATTTGGATTCACTTCTAAATCATCTTGTAACCACGCAGTGTTCGTCTTAAATGAAACAATATTACATGCGATAATAAAAGATAAACCCGTTTATGCATGTGCAATCGATGCCAGTAAAGCATTCGATAAAGTAAACAGAACAATTCGGTTCAACAAGTTAAAAGAAAAAATGCATCCAAAAGTGTGGAATAGCCTGAAAAACTATTATGACTCTTCACTAGCATATGTTGTAAATCAAGGAGAAGTATCAGAAATTTTTAAAACTACGGTCGGAGTCAAACAAGGAGGACCACTTTCTTCTAAACTATTCGCTATATACTTAGAAGAGTTATTACAAATAATAGAAAGAGAAAACACCGGAATACAACATACATAGGAAATCAACATATCGCAATAATCCTATACGCTGATGATATCCTACTCCTGAGTACAGAAAAAAGCAAAATCCAAAGAGCGATCGAAATTTGTGAAACATATGGAAAAAAGAACGAAATAAAATTCAACGCAGAAAAGACTCAACTCATTACATTTGGTAGCAAGATAAATAGAGAAAAAATGATAGAGATTAAAATGGGCTCAAAAAAATTAGAAAATACCCAAAATATAAAATACCTGGGAGTGATGATCAATTCGAAAAACGACAACAGTGACCATGTAGAACGAAGGATAAAAAATACGATAAAAAGCGTATACAGCATCGTAAACATTGGCGTTATGAATACACCGCTAAAAACAAATATTAAAATTCGCCTCTACAAGACATTCTGCCGACCAATACTCATCTATGGATGCGAGGCAATCAAGCTTAACCAGATTCAGTTAAAAAAAATTAAAACAACATATGGCAAATTGATGAAGAAAATGTTTGGACTCTGCAAGAGATCAAGAACAACTAAACTGATAACCGCCCTTAATGTGGAACTAATGGAGAGAGTATTGGTAAAGAGAAAACTGTCCTTCATAATGAGATTAGCAAACAACAAATTTACAAAAACACCAGTGAACAATATCTTAAATGAAACAAAAGATAAAGAAAATAGACCAAGCAAAAAATCCTTGATAGATGAAATGAAAGCCATCCTAGAAGAAAAAAACAATATAGAAAATATGGTAGCCAAAACAAGTGAAAGGATAAAGCTTGAAAACATGCTTAACAAAGAAGAAAGTAAAGATGGAAAGATGGAGTCAATTAAGACCTTTTTAGAGAATCGAATGAGAAAAATAGAAAAATCCTAGAACTGCTCTTCAAATCATATTAAAATAGATTTTTTTTTTAACATCGCCCATGAGGTGTTTTCTGAAAAATAATAATAATGATAAACTTAAATTACTGACAGTCTCGAATCCACTTTTTGAGTTGAGTGAGAGATATGTTAGGGAAGGGCTGAGCCACTCTGTTCCACTGGTTGTCAAACTGGTGGAAGAATAAAACAAAGGTTTCGAATCAAGAAATATCGAGTACCCAACTACATTGTGTAATTGCTACCTTACTATTTCCTCTTTTTTTCCTGAACCATCAAATATATAAAAAATGTTTTTTGTTACCCTCTCTATCTTAATTTATCTAATTTTAATTTTAATATTATTATTTTTACTTTATTTCTTTCTTATTTTTTATTTTTATTTTATTTTATTTAACTTTATTTTAATTTTTTTTTTAATCTAAAGGAGTTTAAGCTCGGTACAGAAATACAAATAAATAAATAATAAAAGAAAATTAAAAATGGAAAATAGTAAAATCATGCCGTTTTTTTAGCCAGAAAAATTTATCCCGTTTTCTTTATTTAGAAAATTATCCCGTTTTGATAAATTAAAAAATTGTCCTATTTTCTTAGCTAGATTTGTACATGAAACTCTTGTTTTGAAATTGTGTCAGGAATTTTTCTTTTATTTATTTGGGCACCTAAAACTTTATAATTAATTTCATTAAGTATTTTATATTCTGTTTTAGTCGGTATATACAATATCCTTATGAGTATTGGTTTGAAAGGCAAGACATCGCCTCATCTATTGAAATTGAAGGAGAAGAAGAAGATTTTGAATTACCAGAACTAAACTTATCTTTACCAGAATCTAATAATGTTTAAATTTTTTTTTTTATATTAAATATATTATAATTGTCTTAATAATTTCTTATTTTATATTTCTGGAAAAAAACGAGACAATATTGTTTTTTTTAATAAAAAGAATCGGAATAATTTTTTCAGGAAAAAAAAACGGGATTTTTTACTACATTTTATTTATTATTCTCTAAAACGATACAGTTATAACTTGAAAGACAATAGTTGATTAATTACTTTATAAACACTTCTTAAATAAAAATTTAAGCTTTTTAAATTTTAATTTCTGTTCTCACTTTGGTTGACCCTGCTCCAAAATTCCAGTAATAAGAGTCTTTTTTTATTTGTTAATTTGTACCGAGCTAAAGATTAAACAAATCAATAAATTTAAAAAGGAAAAAAAAAAGCTTTAATAAATTAAAGAAAAAAATAAGAAAACAATGTACAAAATTATTATTTATTATATTTTATTATTAAGTATACAGGACTTTGAGTGCCTGAAATATTTTTTAATTGATCACTATGGTATGGTATGTGTTTGAATGAAATAAAAAACAGATAATACTTTAATTTTTGTTTTTTCAAAAATTAAATGGAAAATTTCAATTTAGCAACTTTTTAATTTATTTTTCAAAAATTTAATTTAAATAATAATTTAAAAGAATCGAATTTTTTTTATAAGAAAGAAATTCGATTATGTTTTTAATTATTATTTATTATTCTAATTTTAACTATCTTTTAACTATCACTTTTTTTTTTAAATTAACTAATGATTTTTAAAATTTCAAAATATTTATCTAAAAAGACAAATATTAATTCGGAAAATTAGGATGTTAATGATACTAGATGAATAGATAAAAATTATTTTTTCAATTAAAAGATGTATCATCCGATTTTTCTAGTGATCAAGTCAAATTATCATTGATTGAAAATCTTATAAGACCCGATGGATGATAATTTACTGTAATCAACAAAAAAATTTCACTGTCACAATCAAAATAATTTTGAAAAGAAATATCAAACAAAATGAATTGAATAATTTTAAAGTTTAAATTTACAATTGGAAACAAAAATTTTAAATTTTTATTAAATATATTTAGCATTCTTTTATTTTTTTAAAGTCAACCACTTAAAAAAATTAATTTTCCCAGTATTTAATGTTAAATAAAAAATTTATAATTTGAATTCTATGCATCAAAATTATAAACACAAATATAACAGAATAAAAAATCAAATAATTTCAATGTACCTATGGTCTAGGTACCGTCACTCTAAATTCCATGGCAATAGTCGGTTGATTAATATTTCTAAACTACTTACTAAATGAAACGACAAATTATCCAAAAAACTATTTATAAAAATTCTAAAATTTAAAAAATTGTTTAATGAACTTTTTAAATAGATCTACGACTTTTTCTTAACTATAACTTTGTTCTGATATAATAGGTTCGGATGGCTGTGATGTTCATACTTATGATGATTTTTTCAAATTAGCAACTTTTTAATTTATTTTTCAAAAATTTAATTTAAATAATATTTTTTTAAAATGAATTTTTTTTAATAAAAAACCGTTTTTAATTATTTATTTTTGTTTTATCCTAATTTAAAACCCTACGCCATAACTATCATCAAAATAGGTATCTTTTGGCATTTTGACATGGGGCTGTGCGTGCACTAAGACCTAGGAATCAATCAATCAAAAGCTTTCCCATGCATGATTTTGCGAGAGTTTATGGTATTATTATTGTTAAATAATTTGAGGTAATCTTCAGGTCTCTCAGAAGAGTCCTTCTTTTCTCGATAAGAAATAAAAATTAAATAAGCCGTGAAGGTTAGTAGATTTAAAGATAAGATTTATTGTTTTACTGATTTTATTCTCTTTAAAATTTTAATAAATCGACTAAAACTTCTGGTTTTATACAGATGGATTTGCCAGAGACCATCCAAATTTTCTTTAAGTGTCTAGTGATCAACAAGCTTTAATGAAAATTGATTTAAAAAAATGATACTTAAATATAGTTGAAATGATTAATGAATTTTTTCAAATACTTAAAAAAATTCAAGAGGCTATTTTACGCGGAAAAAAATATCTTGAGAAAGCAAAATGTTTAGATATTTAACAAGAGAGCATCTTGTGCCATCACATGACACTTATTTGAAGAAAAAAAATCATAAATAATATCAGTCTAATTCTAAAATAAACTAAAAGATTTTTAAAATTTGACTTAAAATTCAAACAAATGATTGATAAATTTATTTAGTCAAACTAAATTTCAAAGTTAAAATTAATTCAATTTAAGGAAATAATATGTCCCAATGGTTGCCTTCAAGAGCCCATGTATTGCCTCTAGCATCTTTGTACAAATCGGCACCATCACCTCTTTTTCCTGCATAAGTAAATCGAGCTTTAAGAAAACGTTAACATTTAAAAATCATTCAAAAAATAAAATATTTAAATTAGTACATCTAATGTAAGAGCTATGACAGCTGTTCAATCCAATGTCAATTTTGTATCCAGTCCAGTGTGAATATGTTCCACTTGAGTGACCAGTTTCACTGCCACCAGTCATTATCACAGCGCAACCACTAGCTCTCTTGTAATTGACTAATTCAGCAATACTTCTGCAATTTATCTGGTCTAAAGCTGTGCATTTTGGATTGGTTCGGGTGGCACAATCTTTTAAAAAATATTTTTCTCATGTTTTTTAATTTATATTAGTAAATTCACTTCCTGACGAACTGACAGTGATTCCGTTGGCATTCAAAACACTAATAGCTGTGTATTGTGATAATTTTACACTTGACGTGCAAACTGATGGCAAGCTAGTTGACTGACCATTTGAATAACAGCATTTGACACTTGCTGGTTTAGATTCACACAAACCCGATACATATAAAGAATTCGGACACCATGCTGATTGTACACAGCTACCTCTTCCATAAGTTGGATGACTTGCAAAATCACAAGTATCACAAGCAATGTCTTGGAGAAAAAAGTGGAATTTTTCTGAGAAATTTCAATTGTATCATTAATTACTTGCAATTAAAGTTGCTGCTATCAAAAAAATAAGTTTTGACATTTTTAAGATTTTTTCTTGTTAAAAAAATTAGCATATCTCACCTGTTTTTATAGTTTATTTTTTATTAAATATTTGACTAGTCCGGGACTAGTCAAATAAAATTTTAAAATTAACAAGATTAACTATGGCAAAGTTAATCTTGAGAAATTCTATATTGATTAAATAAAATTTTAGCAATATGATCAAGGTATATTAGTTTTGAAAATTTTTTTATCTAAAAGACATCTTAAATCGCAACAATTCGATATGAATGTTGACACACAAAAAAAAAATTTAATTTAGATAAATTTAGTTAAATTATATAATGTTTGATAATTTATATCTACCTACTAAACAATATCCGATCTATAGATTTTGAAAAATATCCGAATTCATTTTTTTACCTAGACGACAAATATTACAAATTTGTAAAAGTATTCAACGTTTAAAAAAGTTATGATTCCAAAAAATGTTTTACGAATAATTAGCAAAAAATTCCAATTCAAAAATTTTTCATGTCTAAATAAAATTACGAATTTAAATTAGCTTTAGCTTATTATTATTTTGTTTTTTTTCAAAAAAGTTAAATTTTATATACAGTGGTGATTTGATATAAAGATCCATGGTAAATTTACGCAAATTTACGTAAATTTGTGTAAATTAACGTAAAAAATGGTAATTTGACTATTTTTTACGTAAAACAAGAATTGTAAAAATTGGTAAATTAACTATAATTTACACAAATTTACGTAAAATTTAGTTAGTTTACCATTTTTTGCGTTAATTTATGTTAACTCCAAAAATGCCAAAAAAATTTCAAATTTTGCTGTTTTTCATAAAATTTTGCTAAAAAATATTATTTTGTCTAGCAAAAAGTTTTTTTTTTAAATTTAATTCTTTACCATTTTTTACGTAAAAATTGGTAAAAAAACAAAAATTTTACTGGTAAATTTTGGTAAAAAATTGTAAAAAAGAAAAAAAAAGTAAAAACAATAAGATTTGTAATAAAAAATTTTTATTTTTTGAATTTTTTTAAATTAAATTAATATCCTGACCAATCACCATCTTTTTGAATTACAATTTCAATTACCTTTGTAATATATTAATTAGAATGTCAAAGAGGGAAAAGTGCATGTATGGGGTGGTATTTCTAACAAAGGCTCCACAAATTTCGTGGTAAATGGTTATTTTTTTTAATTTTTGATGTGCAATGCTGGTCATTCAAATATTCATACAAACCTTCACTTTTGGTATATTTGAATGGCCAAAAGGATTATATGATACATTTTTTTTAAAACAGTCAAAATAAAAATAGCAATAAAAAATTCATTTAATTATGAAATTAAAATTATAGTCCTATTATTATTCAATTAAAATTCAGAGGTTGTTGCTGTTTAAAAAAAAAGTGATAAAAAAAATCTTAAAAGTTGACCAAGAAATTATCATTTCAAGTATAATATTAATTTTAGCTTTGAGCTTAAATAAATATCTTTAGAAAGTTCCGATTATCAAATTTTGATTTTTTTGAGTTTAGCTTATCAAGATTTTTAAGAAAATATTCTAAATTTCAAAATTTTGATTTTTTTTGCATATTTTCCCATATCCTTTTTCAAGTTAAGCCATTTTTTGGCTACCTTTTTATGTAAAAATTTATTTTTAGATATTTGATTTGTTTAATATTCGGACGAAAATACTGTGCCTCTCTTTTTCAATAAATGTAACATCAAAAATATCAAATCAGCATTTTTTATGAATTTTTGTATTTTTTATTTAAGTAATTAAAATAAAAAATTTTTTCTTAAATAAATAAAGTGCTGCTACGCCAAGAGGATTTTACGTAAATATACGTAAATTATCGTAAAAAGCTCTTATTTTTCGAATTTTTGCAATAATTTCACTAGAAAATTCATTTTTTCAATTTTTCAGCTATTTTATTCAAAAAAAACTACGTAATAAATAGACTTAATAGACTTAAGAAAACTCTAATATCATTAATTGAAAAAATTGAAAAAATTAAAAATATCCTTAATGTCCTTAATTTTTAATTAGAAGTTGGGATAGATAAATTAACTTCATTTAACAAAAAATAATTTTCTTTGTAATTTTTTCTGTTCGAAAATCTAAAATTTGCTTTTTTTCTTGGATATGGTTGATATGTCGTTCTAGTCTTAAAAAAATTAAAAATTATCATTGAAAAATTTAAATCACAAATTTTGTAATTAATTAAACTTAATTTACATTATAAGAACTTTGAAAATATTTTATAAAATTAATGAATCTTTATTCTTTTTCTAGGTATAACCAAATTATACTTAAATCTTTTTTTTTGAAAAATCAGATTTAAAAATTACATTTGTAAGAATTTTATATTTTTTTATTGTTATATTTCGATTACACTGACAGTTATGGCGTCAGTGATTAATCGTAAGGAGATTGAAAGATACTTTTATTGAAAGGAAAACTGATGGAACTAGATAGTTTTTTATCCCAAAAGATTCTTCAAAATATTTCGAATAAATATAATTGAAAAATGAGACAGTGCAATTTTCAAAAATATGGAAAATTTTTAAATTAATATTATTGAAAATGATGATTTGATATTTAGATTTTAGGATCTTTTCCCTTATGTTACTAATTATTACTATTATTATTAGATAATTTGAGGAGAATCTCGGTCTATTCAGGATGGAATTAAATCCTTCTTTTTAGTCTAGTGAGTAAAAGGAAAAAATTACTACTTGGTCGCATAATATGTGACCAAATATTTATAAAGAAAAAATGCATTTTTTATCTTTAATTTTGATTTATCAAAAAAGGAAGAATATTAGTTCAGTTTGTGTTTGAAATTCACAATACCTTAGCATATCACCTAAAATACATATACCGCCTATTCTTATTTTGATTTTGGGTTACCATCATGGTTCGTTCGTAAGGCATTAGTTCGTTTTTTAGTAATGATAAAAAAAATTAATTAAAATAAAATTAAGTTCAACCAAATTCAATAAAAATAAGATCATATTAATAAATTTTTTTTTTACTAATGAAAATTTTTGTATTAATTTTATTTGATTGTTTAATTATGTAAAAATCAATGTTACGCAAACATGAGAGAAGCGAAGGCTCTTTTCATTCGAGCAAAGTCTGATTTTCAAAAAAATTATTTAAAAAATATTGAGATTATTAAAATACATTAAAAAATATAAAAATTCGCAATTTGTTGCAAAAATATTTATTTTCTTTTTCTTCTCAATTAATTTATTTTGAGCAATTTCTCAAGAAAAAAAATCTGAAAATAAGCATAATCATTCATTAAACTTTCACAGAATCAGGCTTCAAATTAATCTATATATCTTTATCTATTCCATCGAAGTTGATTGTTTATGAAGGGCTCGGAACGGACGAAAGAAGAAGAAAAAAAAAAGAAAAACTACCAAAAATAATAATTAAGTATAATAGAAATTATGTAAATCTATCCTTTTTATAAGCATGTAAATTTAATGGTATTATGGAAAATAAATTGTCTTTTTTTTCTTTTTTTTGGAAGAATTTATTTTTATAATTTAATATTTTTCATCTGAATCTGGCTTAATCTTTTTGAAATAAATAATAAATAATAATAATAATAATATCTACTTCAAATAGCAATATATTTTGTTTGTAAAAGCCAATTATAGATTTCCAAAGCCGACCAATTTGTTGAAAATATAGCCTTAAGATAACTACCAATAATTTCCAATTTAATGTTATATAGACTTAAGTCATGTGAATTCACAAAAAAATTAGAAAATGTCAACATTTTTCTGTTGATATAATAAAAATTTAAAATTTATTTTTCTTTTCTCTAAAATTAGTGGAAAAAAATTATTTTAAATAGGATTGTTGGTTAGCCAATTCAAGTTTGGTCATTCTATTTATTTATTTGTTTTTTTGTACCGAGCTAAATCTTCCTCAGATTCAAAAAATAAAAAAATTGATTAAAAAATATATTTAAAAATAAAAAAAGGCTAAAATAAAAGAAAATTAAAAATGGAAAATAGTAAAACCATCCCGTTTTTTATCCCGAAAAAATTATCCCATTGAAATTTATTCCGGTTTGGTATATTAAAAAATTGTCCTATTTTCTTAGCTAGATTTGTACATGAAACTCTTGTTTTGAAATTGTGTCAGGAATTTTTCTTTTATTTATTTGGGCACCTAAAACTTTATGATTAATTTTATTAAGTATTTTTTATTCTGTCTGAGTCGGTATATAAATATTCTTATGAGTATTGGTTTGAAAGACAAGACATCGCCTCATCTATTGAAATGGAAGGAGAAGAGGAAGATTTTGAATTACCAGAACTAAACTTATCTTTACCAGAACCTAATAATGTCTAATATTTTTTTATATTAAATATATAAAAAAAAAATAATAATCTTAATAATTTCTTATTTTATATTTCTGGGAAAAAAAACGTGACAATATTGTTTTTTTAATAAAAAAGAATCGGGATATTTTTTTCAGGATAAAAAAACGGGATGATTTTACTATAAATCATAAGAAATAAATCTAATATTAATTTTAATTATTTTCATTTATTTTTTACTACATTTTATTTTTACTTATTATTCTCTAAAACGATACAGTTATAACTTGAAAGACAATAGTTGATTAATTACTTTATCAACACTTCTAAATAAAAATTTAAGCTTTTTAAATTTTATTTTCTGTTCTCACTTTGGTTGACCCTGCTCCAAAATTCCAGTAATTAGAGTCCTTTTTTATTTGTTTATTTGTACCTAGCTAAAGATTAAACAAATCAATAAATTTAAAAAGGAAAAAAGAAAAGCTATAATAAATTAAAGAAAAAAAATTAGAAAACAATGTGCAAAAGTGATGATAGGAATATTATTATTTAATATATTTTATTATTAAGTATACAGGACTTTGATTGCCTGAAATATTTTTTAATTGATCACTTGGCATGTGTTTGAATGAATTAAAAAATAGATAATACTTGAAATTTTATTTTTTCTAAACATAAAATAAAAAATTTTAAATTTAAAATATTGAAAAAAATATTTGCAATCCATGCCACTTTATGTGAAAAGAACACAAAACTAAAAAGTTTGAATTCCTGTGCCACTAAGCCTCTATTTCCATCACTGATAACTTAACTAGCAAACAAAATAATGTGACTTTTTACACATATTTGTTTGTATTTGCATTCAAAATTTACATATCAAATTATCA
This sequence comes from Brachionus paranguensis, assembly GCA_016802215.1. Classification (NCBI taxonomy): domain Eukaryota; kingdom Metazoa; phylum Rotifera; class Eurotatoria; order Ploima; family Brachionidae; genus Brachionus; species Brachionus paranguensis. The sequence goes on along the minus strand of JAESIX010000009.1, from coordinate 2,032,265 downwards.
TCTACAATGGTCATATTTCTCAGCAATTCCATAATTATTCTAAAACAATCACTACTAAATTCATCACTGCATCCTTTAATAATTAAAACTTTGTCACTTTAAATTAAATATTGATTGTCATTTCCGTAAACAGTTATAAAAGTAGTCTCCCAGCTTCGGTCTATATAACCATCTTAGCCAAATGCGATTAGGCATCATTTAATAAGCTTAGCTATTAATTTGATAAAAAAAAACATATAAAAAAAAGTACATTCAATCAGATAAGATAGTAGTATTGTGGTAAAAAGTTCAGCATAGCACAAATTTACGTAATTTACACCTGAGAGATTTTATGATTCACTTAATCCAATTGCACGATCGCTTCTCTTTGAGTTAAGTAATAAAATCTGTCGATCTAAACAATTAGCTAATTTGGTCCAAAATAAGATAAGATACGTGCTATATTTTCACAGATTTAGCTCTCGTCGAGAATAAAGTCGGATATTGGCATAGTGTTGAATATCTTTGCTACCAACTTCGACCAATTAATTTTTAATAAACTGTTAAATTAACACTGTTATAAAATAATTAAGATTAATTGAGATAATTGTTTTATTGACTTAGCTTTAGCTTTTTTTACCAAAAAATATATAAATAGACTTGGAAAAATTTTTTATTAATACAATATTTTTATTTAATAGAGAATTTTAATTAAAATAAAAAATAAAATGTACCATATGAACAATCAATCGATCGAAGTTAATGTCAAAAATGACCGACTCACTCCTGAATCCGATGGTCTTGGATCCTCAGTTGCCACATCGCCCTCTTCTGGCGAAGACACATACTCCATTTCTCCGATTCCACGCTCAAATTATTACTCAACTCCCAACTCCAATATTTACCATAATTACTATTACAACCAGTACTATCAGCAGCCAGAATACTACACTTACCAAAATCGAACTTTCAATGACTCCAACTATTTCAGTAGAAACAACTCAGTTAATCAAATGCCTGAACATCTAAATGATTCCATTAATATCAAAAGTGAATTTGTTGTGCCACAGAAACCTATGGAAAAAAAACCAATTTTGAAATTTTCGATTGAGGCCATTCTTGGTTTGAAACCAGTAGAAAAAGTGCAGAGTACCGAAATAAATACTTCAGCGAACGAGAGCCTTGAAGAAAAGCCCTCCAAGGCTAAAAAAAGAAAAGCAAGAAAATCGACTGATATTCCCATTTCAAATAGCAATAAACGAATGAGGACTATATTTAGCCAAGAGCAACTAGACAAATTGGAAGAAGAGTTTCTGAGGCAGCAATACATGGTTGGTAGTGAAAGATCCTATTTGGCCATCTCTTTGGGTCTTACTGAATCTCAAGTGAAAATTTGGTTTCAAAATAGAAGAATTAAGTGGCGAAAGTGTCAGAGTGGCAATTTTAATGACAAAGCTAGCGAAGATTTTCTAAATCAATCTTGTTCTAATTCTTCTTATGCTGATGAATAATTTCAATGGAAATTCATATCCAACTTTTTTGTATTTATATTTTATTTAGTAATATGTATATTTTTGTAATTAAAAATTATAATAAATTTTATTTAAATCAAATTTAATGTTTAAAATGTAATTTTTTTATCAATTGATAAAAGATAATATTTGTAAAAAATATTTTAAAAATCTATTTTCAAAAATTAAATATCGGGGTATATTTAAAAAATAAAACTGTTCTTTTTCACAAACATTTATTTTAGTGTAAAAAAATGTATTCATCTTCACTCAAGTTTTACCTTTAACAATTTATTAGGATTCTAAGCGATAAACAAATCATTAAAATAAAATGACTTTTTTCTATGAATTTATCGTTGTTGTAAACTTCAAAAACATTCAGTTATTTACCATATCCAGCTTATACCAGTAATCCTGATAGCCTAACTTATTGTACTTTATATACTTTATGCCATATATACTCATATATTTAAATACCTAGTATGTTACCTTTACTATAAAGGAATGATATTAGTCTAATTTTAATTATTTTAGTCATCTTTTCAGTTCTAATTAACCCCGGGGCCCTAAACCTGGACTGCGCCTCGAACCCCGTGTTTTCTCCTATTTTGTTTAAGCAAAGCTTATCCTAAAGAAACCAAATTTGACAAAACTCAAGATGTCTTGCGACTTTTTTGTTTAGTCAAACTATGGTTTATTTTATGGCAAGTTTTCTTTAACTTGAATGATTCTTTAATAAGTTTTATTATTTAATTTTCTAACGAAATTCCATAAAGTATACATAAAGTTCCTAATTTTAAGCATTTTTAAATGGCCTTTTATTTATTTATCATCATTTTTCTTTAATTTCTTCTTGCGTTCTTTAAAATAATCTTGTGGCACTAAAATGCTCTTTCTTATAAAAATACTTTTTAACAACGAAAAAACTTTTTTAAATAAGAATAAAATTAAGTCTTACATAAAAATAAATTTTATATTTGATTAAGACTTGCGTTCTTTTTTAGGAAATCCCTTTAGACGAGTTAATAAAGCCATAATTATGATCCTCTAGGTTTCTCAGCATATTGAAATTTTGATTTTCATCAATACATATCCAATTATGAAACATTTATAATATTGTTTAATTCCATTTTTGGTGCTGTGAGTCTTTGGTGAATTTTTTTTTTTTTTCAATTTTTCAATACTTTTGACGACCTCATAATTGTTAAATATAAACTCTTCTCTTATAAAAGTTACTTTAAATTCAAGGAGTAAGTTTATAATTTGTTTCAAAAAAGAATTTTTTTAAAAGTAAGATTTTTTGGTGATAAAAAAAGTAAAATTGGTGCTTAAAAGAATTTAAAGTCTTTTTCAATCTTAAAACTACATAAGGTACATAAAAGCTTACTTGAATGACAATAACCTTTTTTTTTTTCATATAATTTCAGAGACAGGTAGAACGAAACATATAAATAGAAAGAAAAAACATAGCTGATGGAGCATTAGCTCGGTACAGATAAACAAATAAATATAGCAAAATATTTATTTAATTAATGGGATAAAAACATATAATCAATTTTAATTATATAAAAAGCATAAATTGAAATCCAAATTTTTTCATTTGATTTTTTTTAATTAGCAGAATAAATCGATTGTTTCTTAAAATAACGATATTGAATTTTTTTAGTTGAAAAATTAAACAAAAATAATTAAAAAAAAAAAAACTTATAAATATTATTAATAACTGGAGGGTTTGAACTAAATATTTTAAACAATTGTTGAATCGGATCCAGTCTCATTTTAACTATTTAAATTAATTTTATTCTTTTCTCTCATTATATAAGCTAAATCTGTAAAATTAATTATATGTTTTTTCTCTTTTTTCATTTTTTCTACCTGACGCATAGTTCAATAAAGTATACAAAAATAAAGCCAAATGGGAATTTAGCTCCTGCACATGTAAAAATAATTTGAAAAATTTAATAAAAGGAAAAATAATTTGGAAAATTTTGCAAATATATTGTAGCAATCCGCAGTTCAGACTAAACTGATCCAAATCGGTTTTAGCTTTAAAAATGTTGATTTCAAAAAGAAGCGTGGTAGGAAACCCAAGGCAAAAGACCGGTACGTAAATAATATAAATTAGAATTAAAAAACAACATTCATGAATTTTTTCCTGAAGCTTCAACTATGTAAACTTCTGTCACATGTAACAACCTATTTCAATATATGTCTTTTAAACTTTCTTTAAATTTTTTTTTTTAGCTGATCTACTTTATTTTTATTTTATCTTATTTTATTAACTCTATTTTTTTTTCTTTTTATTTTTTTTTATACTTTATTCTGAAGGAGCTCTAGCTCGATACAGAAAACAAATAAATAAATAAATAAAATAATAACATTAAGTCGACTTTAACTGTCTTTTATTTTATATTTTAACTTACTTTACTTTTATCTTATATTTTCTTTACATTTTTATTTTATTATATTTTTATTGATTTATTTTATTTTTATTTATTTTTTTTATTCTGAAGGAGCTTTAGCTCGGCACAGATAATACAAATAAATAAAACATTTTGTACATTTACATATATATCAAACTGAAAAATTAAACTTTATTAATAAATGTTTTTTTAAAAATGTTTTTGGTTTAATATTTTATTTTTTGGTGAAAAAAAAAATAGTAAGCCCACTATTTTTTGTGGTTTCATTGACAATTAAAGAAATATTAAAAAGTTTTTTCACCATTCGATTATTGAGATGGTTGCCGTCCCTTGAGCTATATTTCAAATTTCATGGATCATTTTTCTATATTTTTTCCTTTAAATTAAGAGGTGAGTTCATTCAAATATTAAATGCTAAAACGGGTTAAGACCATTCTTTCTGAATATTTTATTACAGAAGCACATTTTCAAAGAAAAAATTCAATGCTAAACTGAATTTATTTTATCTGAAAATCTGTGCAAAAATGTCGTACATTATTATGCAAAATACTTGGATATGGTATAAAATGGTATGCTTCACTTGAAAATATGTCTCTGCATTTAATTTTTTAATTGAAAATGCTTAAAGTTATTTCTTAAAAAATAAATTTGAGTATGGTCATGAAAATTTGATCATTAACTTCAATTTTCAACAGAAACAGCTTTTTATTTGGATAAAACACTCAAATTTAAATTAAAGAAAAAAACTCCGCTAATATTTGAAAAGCTAGAATCATAGTTTGCAGAAAAAATTTAAAGTAAAAATTAAAATTTTGTTTTATTCATTTTTATTAAGTCCTAGATAAATAAAAAAATATGTTATTACCATTTAGCACAATTTACTGTCCAATGGAGGACAATTTCTTTTAGATCCGATGCGAAAGATTCGTCTCTCACAATATTCTTCATATTTTTTGAAAGCTTTAGTTTTTCTTTCCTTGGTTTCTTCCACTAATTCTGACAAAAAAAGCTTAATTTTTAAAAGTACTAAATTAATTTTTTTCATTTACCAGCATTGGGATTTTTTTTGAAAAGGAAACGCTTGAAAAAATCACCAGTATCATCTTGGTCATCCTCTAGCTCGTTTTCCAAAAAGCTCAATGCTAAAGCTCTCTCAATGAATTCTCTTTTATTTCCTAAAAAATAAAATAAAAAAAAGAATTAAATTTTGAAATTTTAAATATTAAAAGTTGAACCTTTAATAGGTTTTTTAGTGTCTTGTGATGCTGGCCTTATTGCAGTAGCGTTTGCTTTTTCGGACAACAAGGGAATAAATGTTTGTTTATTCTTGGCAAAGCATTCTTTGATCGGAAGGCAAGTTCTAATTTTGAATTTTCCCTTTATTTCACACGCTTCTTCATAATTCCTATAAGCTTTTCTTCGTCTGGCATCAGCTTTCAGATCAGTTTCCCATATTTCCTCGGGATCCTGTTTACTCTTAAAGAGTCTTTTGTAAAACTCGTCTTCTCGACGCTCAAGCTGGTTGGTAAAATCAGATGCCATCTCTCTTTTAAAGAACATAGGCATGCTCATTAGAAACGGATCTTGAACATCATCAGAGCCTTTTTGGAAAATTTTAAATAAATAAAAAAAATTTGTACTAAATATCTTTTATTTCTATTAGTAACAAAAAAGTTTTAGAAAAAAGTAAGAAACATTTTGGCTTAAGGATTTTTTGGGGCTTTAGTCGAGGCTTTTGGGTCATAATTATTGAACGCGTTTGGTTTAAAATCAGCGCCACAACTGCTCATAGGTGGACATGCTCTTTTTCCGACAATAAAAAGTGGTTCGCATTTTTCCTCATAGGCCTCGAAAGCCTCAGCTCTGCGCTCACCCAATTCGTCATTATCCTCCCGTATTTCTTCGTCTTTACCGCCAAAAAGTCTCTTATAAGTATCCAAGAACTTGCTGGCTTCATCTCGAGTCATTCTTTCTTAAAATAGAAAAATTAATTATAAAGAGTTCCTGACCAGCAAATTCTTGAATTGGAAAAAGAAGACTTCATAGTGATCAGAAATAAAAGTTGTGATTTTGCAAGAAAAAAAGCTGTTTACCTTGATTATCATCTGAATCCCAGTCGTCGTAGCTAGCCAGGGTGATGCCAACAATGGCAGATAAAATGAACAAACTTGTTAGAAATTTTGTTGAGATCATATTTTTGATTTTGAACTGAGAAGAGTTTGGTATAGTTTTTATACTATTCTGTGAGATTAGCGTTGTTTATTTATAATGTTAGCTCAAATTTGTTTTTATTGGAAGATAAAATTGGAATAATTGTATTCCAATCGTCGATGCAATTAGTGTGCATGGAAGTTATACTTTTTATGTTCCAAAGTTCTTCTTTTTAAATAAATTTGTCTATTAATCAAGTATTTTGTATTCTTTTTTTTTAGATATTTTGTTTGTTATAAAGATCTTAAGATCTGAGCTTTTGTTTAAGTAAAAATTAATATTTTACCAAATTAATTTATATTCAAAGGTATTAACTTAAAGATGCATTTTTTTAGTGCTTTTAAGAAAATTACTTCAAGCTTAATTACAAAACACCTTAACTTTTATAGTTATAATCTGGTGAATTTTTCAATTTATTATGCCATATTTTTTTAACAAAAATTTTATGATTTTTCGCTTTATTTATAATGAGGTTTTATTTCTTGATTTTATTAACATTTTTCTAATAAAAATTTCCAATAAAGATATTTTTTTCCATACAAGTTTCCAGAGTTATTCTTCAAGTCAAGTCCAAGCCACGACTTGGGTTGATGTTTTGTTTAGTTTCATTTTTACCAAATTATTATTTTTGTAAAAATTGAATTTGAATTTTTTCTTCAAGTTTATTAAATATATTATTTAGAAAAAATTTTGAAATATATTAATGAATCTGACCGATTAGTTTTTAATTATTTTGATTTTTATCACAATAATTAAAACATCATCTCAGAAAGTAAAAATCAAAATAAAATCAGGAAAATAATTTTTAAAATCTGAAAAGAGCCAAGTCAAGTCTTAACTTGACTTTTTGGTCGGAAGACTTGTTTGTTTATCTGTGCAAACTAATGCTCTTTCAGATTAAAAAAGTACATAAAAATTAAAAAACTGGAAGAAGATATGGTAAGGATCCAAATAGAATAAAAATATATAAAAAAAAATTAATTAAAAAAAAGTTAAATAAGATAAAAAAAAATAAATAAAAATATTAAAAAATGGATAAATAAGTCTAAGTAATAAAATGAAAATTAAAAACGATATGTTGAAATAGTTAAAGGTTAAACATGTTAATTTGAATCGTATTATTTGAAGAAATTTTCGTATCAAATCACAACTGCAAAAAAATATTAATATTAGAAGTGATCCAAATCACAAAAAAATCAATATAAATTAAAAAAAATAATCTTTAAGATACGAAATGATTGATTTATAGTTTATTTTTTTTAAATCAAAATCAAAATTGAACATAATGATAAAGACAAATTGAACTTTATTTGGTTAGGCATTCAAGAAAATCTGTTCGATGATTCTCTTTAAATTTTTTCCCAAATTTTTGACAAAATGTATGAAAGTGCATTACATTGAAATATCATAAAAGATATTTCAATTTTTAAAAAAGATAACCGGAAAAACTATCAAATGATTTAATTTCAAAGAAAGTGATATTTTAAATTTTATCCTTTTTGCATTTTAAATAAATAATAAAACTATTTTTTTGGGGGGCTTTTTTTACTAAAAGTTTTATTAAAATATTTTTACGGTCACAAATTTTCAAAAGTTAGTCATTTAAAAAGGGTCTTTAGTGATAGGTGACCAGTACCCCTCACCTAAAATATCTGACCAGAAATTGATCGCCTATTTTTTTGTTCGGTCACTTATTTTTTTTTTGAATAATAATTTATAGTGTTGGGATCCGTACAAGCGGACACTTAACCGGCTAATTTTTTTGGAAACCGTGACCGTGTCCGCATTAACCGGTCAACTTTTTGGCGGACGGTCATTTGGCCGGTTAGCTTGGCGGTCAAAATTTTGGACCGTCAAAAAATACGGTCAGACCAAAACGGACGGTCAAAGATACGGTCAACTTTTTGGCGGACGGTCATTTGGACGGTTAGCTTGGCGGTCAAAATTTTGGACCGTCAAAAAATACGGTCAGACCAAAACGGACGGTCAAAGATACGGTCAACTTTTTGGCGGACGGTCATTTGGCCGGTTAACTTGGCGGTCAAAATTTTGGACCGTCAAAAAATACGGTCAGACCAAAACGGACGGTCAAAGATACGGTCAACTTTTTGGCGGACGGTCATTTGGCCGGTTAGCTTGGCGGTCAAAATTTTGGACCGTCAAAAAATACGGTCAGACCAAAACGGACGGTCAAAGATACGGTCAACTTTTTGGCGGACGGTCATTTGGCCGGTTAGCTTGACGGTCAAAATTTTGGACCGTTTAAAAAATCGGTAAAAAAAAAGCGGGCAGTCCATGATACGGTTACGTTAAGGCGGGCGGCCATTTTGCCGGCTAAAAAACCGGGAATAAAATAAAAAATTAATATAATTTGAAATATGTTTATTATTTAAAAAAGTTGTTTTTTAATTAAAAAAAAAATAAATTAAACAATAAAAAAGAAAAAAAAATTTATTTAAAAATTAAAAAAACAAAAAAAAAATTTTATTTATAAAATTAAAAAAAAACAAAAGAAAAAAATTTATTTAAAAAATTAAAAAAAAACAAAAAAAAAAAACTTTAAGAAATAAGACAAGCCCAGTCAAGTGTCCTGAATGTGATAATTATTTTGAGCGAAAAAGGATTAAAAACACAAATGGCTAAAAAACATTAAAACTTAAACTGATGATTTTGAATTTCTTTGGTCCCTTAATTTTTTTATTATTAAAAATATGGTTACATATTGCCTCTTTGAAAATTAGGTGACATATTTTAGGTTAGGGGTAATGGTCACCTATCACTAAAGACCCTTATTTTTAAATGACAAACTTTTGAAAATCTTTTTCTGAACGCCTGTAAATAACGGGTGTAGAAAAAAAATGGCACAAAAGTTAAGTTTAATTTTCTATAAGAGTAGACAAGACCTTTCCCAATTTTTTTCAAAATTTAAAATCAGACTGATCCTAGCTTTAAAATAAAAAAAAATTATTTCAAAAAGTTGAATTTTCGATAAGTTGTTAGTAAAAAATGTACGAAACCATAAAAAAAGATTTGTACAACTTTTTAAAAAGTAACCATAATTTGCCAAAAGCTGAAGTTGTTAGGCGATTCACTGGTCTTGGATACCGAAAACGTTCTGTTTATCGTTGGCTAGATATTATAGAAAAAGATAAAACTTTCAAGAGAAAAAAAAGGAAGTGGTAGACCTGCTAAAATAGCGACGAAACAAATGGTGGCCAAAGTTAGAGCCTATTTCAATCATAAATCGGGTCGTTCGCAAAGAAAGATGGCTAGAAAGTTTAATTGCCACCTATATCGGAAAGATTTTATCAGGATGGCAATTATGTATTTTGGCCTGACATCATCTCATCATGCCAATATGGTACAGAATTAAATGTTAGATAAAAATATAAGGTACGTTGCTAAAGAAGTGAATCCAGCAAACGTACCAAAAGCACGGCCAATTGAAGAATTTTGGGAAAATTTGAAAGCTAAAATTTATGAGGGTGATTTGAAGGCAAAAAATCTTAGGCAACTCGGAAACAAAATTCGCGCTTGCCTGAGCAATATCGACCCAAAGGTTGAACAAGACCATGCCAAGAGTGTTCGCTCTAGGCTTGATATCATACGTCGTCATGGAGTTCAATACCTTAAGTAATATTATTTTTTCAAAATAGGAGGGTTCAGTTATAATTTAAAAAAAAATTTAAAGCCTTAGTTAAATAAAAAATTTTTTATGATAAAATTGATTTTGTGCCATTTTTTATTCTACACTCGTTATATAAAATTAAAAAAATTTAAATAAATAACTTTCAAAATACTTTATTTCGTTGTGAATTTTGATTTAAATTTAAAAATATATAATTACCAAATAAATTTGTTTTTTTATACAAAAATAGTAAACTCAATCAAAATAAAACTCAAATATAATTAAAATCAAATTTTAAATGAAATAAAAAAAAAACACGTTAACAATTTAAACCAGTTTTTAAAGAAAAAAGAAAACAAAAAATGCTATAAGACTGTGCATTCGTACTAACAAGAAAAAAAGATCAAATAATTAAACATTCAATAAGAAGAGGACCAATTTTGATTAAAAAGCTACAAGTCGGTCTTCGTCATCGCCGAACAAAGTTCCCACATTAAAAAACAAATAATCTCGTTTAAAGTCGCAGCAAGATGGCATTATTTTAGGCATTACACTATATACAAAAAAAACAAATATCAAACCAAAAAAAAATCCAAAAAGCAAAATTCCAAAAAATGAAAATTTTGCTCTTCTACCATCCCCACTTTCATTTTCATCTAGACTCTCTGTCTCATATTTTTGTCCATCGCACTTTATTTCATCAATTTGGTCAAACAACTCGACATTCCGCTTCCTCAAATTATCACCTTGCTCTTGATTGTTCAAGTCTTTTTTGAAAAAATCCAATTTTTCCGGCTCTCTTAACTCTGATTTGTGACTAGAAACATTCTCGGTGGAAGATTCCATTTTGGTAAGATAGCTCGGCGTTGAGACCGAAAAAGAGCCCATATCAGTCGAGTCCATTGTTGTTATTATTCCACTATCAACTGATCGTTGCTGACCACTCTTGTCTTTTTTGTCCTCCTTTTCAGTTTGACATGATTTATTCTCCAAATTTAAAATATCCATTTTCCGCTTTAGCTTTCCATTTTGAACTGGACAAATCGTGTTTTCTATTTCTATGTGCTTGTAGCGAGGGGTAGATGTCTTAAGTTCGTCATAGCAAGCCTCATTTTCATTAAAGTCCAAGTGAAGTTTGGTAAAAAATTCACCATGCTCATAATTAAAGCTAGTATTTGTCCTTATTTTATTTTTATTTAAGTCTATTTGTTGACTAACCGAGTTGAAAAAATCGCTTTTTTTTGCCCTTTCTGGCTCATTTCTGTTCTTGTGCTTGAACAACTCTCTCAAGTAGTTGGTCTCGTTTTTAAATTTGTCCAAAGTAAGAGAATATTTGGAATAAACAGATTCTAAATCGGTCTCAGTGATGCTGTCCGATGAAAATTTGAACAAATTGCAAAGCTCGCGGTTAAACGAGCTCAAATGGGTCTCCAAAACTGTCAGGCCAGTTTCCAATTTGTTCAAGTCATCCTGGTTCAGCTTGTTCATTAATTTTTTATTATTTAAATTTTTAAATGTAGTCTCGTCCCTGTGCATAAAAGAACAGTTTGATTCACAACTTGAACAATCTAATGACAATTCACTTTCGTATTTACCAAGCTCACTTTTTAGTTCATTGTTTATTTCTTCCACTTGTTGCCAAGTAATATAAATATTTTGCAAATTTTTGATCAAAATTTTCAGCCTTAAGAAATAAAAAATATTTATTTTTAGAAATTAAATGTAAAAATTTGGATTAAAAAAAATTAATTAAACTTTAATTTTTTTAAATAAAAATTCAAATATAATAAAATACTGCAAAAAATATTGCTTTTCAATTTCATCAAATAAAACTTTTTTTTAAATTTAAAATGTCGAAATCTTTTCTTTTTAATTAAATTAAAACTTTAATTACAGAAAAAAAATTTTTGAAAATTTTCATTTAATTTTTTTTTTACATGAAATGTGAAAGTTTAAATTTAAACAGGGGCTGTTATAAAGTCACAGGTATCAAGTCAAGCCAAGTTTATTACAAATTTTTTTTAAACTTTGATTTAACTTTAGTGACTTAAAAACAAGTCTGATTTAAACAAAATTTATATGAAATTTTGAAAAATTAATTATTTTATTATTAATTATTAATGAAACTCTAGAGACTAGAATAAATTCGATAAATAAATTAGATGAACTTAAATTTTTTAATAAAATTTAAAATATGACTAATCACTATAAAAATAATAATTAAATTAAAAAAAAATTAAATTTAGTTAAATTTTAAAATTTCATCTCATATTTTATTTTAATCTAAGCTTTAACATTTCATTCAAAAAAAGTCGACTTAAAAAATGATAAAGTTTAATTTAAAATTAAAAATTAATGAAATTAAATTTTTTTAAAATAAAATGTCATAGTTTAAATTAAAATACAATTTCAGATGAAATTTAAAATTTAATTGAATTGATTTTTTTTTAATTAAATGTTAAATAAATGAAAAAAAATCATACTCAAGACTAGCTTGTTTATGAGCTTCTTCGAGATCGTTTATCTCGTTGCTTATCAGTTCCAGAAGCGCACTTGTGTCTTTATCGGTGTCAATCGGTGTCTTTTCCTTAGCTACAAAGCTCAAATAAAGAGACCTTTGCTCGTTTATTTTGTTAAGTATGTCGGATAGGTAGAATGTTTTGTCTTCTAGTTCGCCTATGAATTGGCTCAAATTTTCAATGGATCTTAGGTAGAGAACATGTGGGTCCAGCTTGGTCAATTTATGCACAAAACTGAGAGAATTTTTGAGGTTTTTCAGCTCGTTTAAAAGCTCGGACACAGATTCGTCCAAATGTTTGCTCTCGCTCAGACTAGTCTCCATTATCTCCCATCTATGCACAATATCTTTGAATTAAAAAAAAATAATAATATTGATTTTAAAATATTTTATTAGTGCATTAGAGGAAAATCAAAGCCATTTTTTTCCTTCATTTTTTCCTTCATTTTGCTCAAAGTAAAACTATGCGCTTACCATCCAATTTAGATTGATAAGAATCTAGCTTTTGCTGTTTAAACTGTTGAAGTTGTTGGTGTTGTTTCAATTCGAAGTGATAAGTGAACGTTGGTTGGACAGTGTCGGCCGAGTCTTTGTTGTTCGAAGTTTTAATTAAATTTCTAATCAATTTTAAATTTGAAATGTTTGTGTGACATATTGCTAGCAAATCGTTCTAAAACAAAATTTTAGTAGATATTTAAAGATTAACAAAAAAAATTCAAAAAAATACAAAATTTATTTTTATTCAAAAATTTTAGCATTTTTTTGATAAAAATTTTCTAAATTTAAAAACCAAAAGAATTTCTTACATATTTGGGAATGTGAATTTTTGACAAACTAAACTGATTGTTGGGTAATCGATTTGACTCTGTTAAATCCAATTGGGATATAGTTGATTTTAATTCTAAATTGAAACGTTTATGCCAGCAATTTAGCTTAGTCACGTGACCAAGCTGATCTTCAGAGTCATTTATAATGTCCTGAAGTTCGTTTAGTTCGACTTCGAGCATTCTGTACTGGTAGGTAAAAGACATTCTGCGTCTCTGGCCTAGTGAATTCTTAAAGTCGCTGGTGGTCGTTTCGTTAGAGCTCGAGCATTCAAAGCTCGACAGACTGTCCTTTTTTTCTGTTAGTTTTCGATGGACTTTGGGCTTTTTGGTCTCATGGTAGAAGTGGTTTCCAATTTGATTTAACCCAGGGGTCGATACTCGTCTTGTAAAGCGAATTCGTTGCCTCGGTGATGTGTAATGATTTGACTTAAATTAAATATTTAATTTTTTCTCATAATTTAAAAAAATAATAACTTTAAATTTTTTTTTTCAAGCAAATAGAAAAAATGATTAATTGCACAAAAATAATTTGTCTCTAAAGTAATAAAAAAAGGTGGTGAAAGGTCTGTAAAAATTATTTTCAAATAGTAATGAACCAAAAGCTGAATTAATTGAAATTAAGATTATCAAAATTAAAAGAGATTTAATTTTTAAAAATATTTTTTACATGTTTAATTTCTCAAGGCTAGTTTGGCTATTTTTAGTAATCAATCGCATTCAAAGATTTTTTTAGGTTTTTTTTTTGCACTCTGAAATGATTGGAAATACCTAAAAAGATACGTGAAAATAATAGAAAACAATTTGATTTAATGGAAAAATTTTTAATCCTAAAAAAGAAAAATATTTAAAAATTTTCTAAAATGTTCACTATAGTACCTAAATATTTTGAAAAATTATCACTTGAATCTATAAATGGTAATTTAAATGATCGTGAATCTGAGTCTTAATTAATTTAGATCACCTTACTGCAATTTAAATCAAAAAAGAAAATTTTTTAAAAAACCTCAAAAATTGATTATTGAATACTTTAAATTTAAGTTTAAATGATTTTAAATTAATTTAAATTTTTTTAAAAAATTTCTAGATTGTCATAGAAAAGATAAAAATAGGAAACCGAAATACTGTTCCCAAAACTAGTCTTGTCAATCGAAAATTAATTATAAAGAGAATTAAAAAAAATTATTTGAATTTATTCATTTAAATTTTTAAGGATGATAAAATATTATTTGTGTCTTAAAATAATCTAAAGAACATTTAATTAAAAGACCAATTGAAAATTCTATTGTTAAATTTTTATATATAAAATATTTTGTGGCTTATATTAAAACTTTGATCCGGACTGAATTTGAAATATTATATTTAAAAATAATGTTGAAAAATAATTATTTTTCTTGTTTCGAATACCTCAGTGAAAGCTTTGCAAAAAAATATACAGCTATGATTAAATAGACCCAAAAAGCATTAATAAAATTTTTTTTTCAATATCTGAGCTTTAAAAATTTAGAAAAAAATGCTTTTTATTTTAATCAAACTGTTTTATGACTGACTAAAAAAAATAATTTAATTAAAAAGATTTTCTCTTGACAGTAAAAATAGTAATAATCAAAATAAAAATAATGATGATTGACAATTTAAGTAAATGTTATCTTAATTAATAAATTCAAAAAATACCTTTTTTGATTTTTCACAGCTTAACTTTTATTAACAAAATTTTTTTAAAAAAAGACTTCCAACAAGCTATTTTTAAGTTTTTTTAATAGATGTTTTATTTTTTAATAAGGCTTTGAGCTAACATTCGAAATGAGCGCATTCTGCCCATACGAAGTGAAGCTCTTTCTGCCCAGAATAAAAAAAACAAACATAGCCTAAGTTACATCATAAAAAAATAAAAATGTTTTTTTCCTGTTTATCATAGCACAGAATTTTTATAATGTACAAAATTTTTTCATATTTTGTTTTTTCTTCTTATTTATTTTTTATTCCATTATTATGTAGTGTTATTTAAAATCTAGATTATTAGAAATTATTAGAAAATAGTAAAGACAGATAATAAAGAAAAAAAAGAAAAAATAAACACTATGATATAATTTAAGGAAATTTAGTCAAATAAAATACTTTTTTTTTAATTTTTACCAACGACATGAGTCTTTGAATCCTCTACTCATTTCAGTTCTTAAAAATACCTAGTTGGTCTTAGAAATACATGCAACAGAAAAGAAAGAGTAATCAAAGAGGTAACCAATTAAGGCTTTATAAATACTCGTGAGGGTAGCTTTATTTAGGTGCCAAGAGCTGTGAGCAAAAATTTTTGATAATGTTGGGGTTTTTTAGGACTCTTACTCTTAAGTTTTGAAAATGCTTATTAAAACGTATTAAAGTAATTTGTTTAATTTTTTTAATGTATCATTAGTGTCAGTATTTTTTAATCATTCTGATACAAATTCATTGCAAAAACGCTAATTTTTGTTTCTTTAAATGTAATTAGTATTATTAAGCTTTACTGAATTATGTTTATTTTCTAATTCAAAGAAGCAAAATTATAAAACAATTTTTATTCTTAAATGTTAGTATCAATCATAATTATAATATGTTTTTTATTTATTTCTTTAACTTAAATAATTTTAATTAATAAAATTATCAATTATCACTAAGCACTTGGCACTTTTCTAGCGTTTAACACCCAAAAGACTGTTTTAGATGTTAAATTTTGAATAAATTTTGACCAAAATTTGGTTCAATAAAGTTCAAAAATAAAATGACCCTTCAGGATCTTTCGATAATTTTCATTAATTCATTTATTTAATGTTGATGCCGGGTAATCTACTAATTTAATAATTAAATCTCAAATTTTTCTAATGGATTTGTTCGTTTCTTTTTGTAAATTGTACATTTTTATCTTAACATATGTACCCTCATTCTTTAGTACATATTTTTCTATCTAATTTTGTTTTTCCTAAACTTTTTTTCGTTCTTAAAAGTTAATTAGATTAAAATAAATAAACATGAAATTCTGATTTTTTATTTTTAAATCCTATCAGTGCTATTTTTCATAGTCAAAATAAACACTTTTAATTTTTTTTAGCCTTCTAGATTACTTTTTAATCTTAGTAATCGATTTACTTTAACGAAAATTAAAATAAAATATTTTGTTAGCAAGTTTTTTAAGAAAAAAAAATAAATTATTTTAAACAAATAATTATCTTATTGAAAGTTGAATACAATTAAAAAAAAAAGAAAAATTTTAAAACTTTACTTTAGACTGAAGTAAATGAGACTTAACTTAATAAAGTCGTTTTCACTTTAAATTAAATATTGATTTCATAATCGTTTTTCGAAATTAAATCTAAAAAATTTTAATTAAATAAATAAATTAGAATAATTTGAATTTTGAAAAACTTTGGAGATTATTGAATTAATTCGATAAAATCTAGTAATTCTGGGCAAGCATATTATTCTCATAAAAATAAAACTTAAATGTCCCGTGTCCGAACAATAGACACTTTTATTTAAAACAAAAAATTAAAAATAAAAATATATTCACTGAGAAAAAAAGCTAAACCATTAAAATTTTTATCTACAAAAAAAGACCACAGAGTCGAATAAATTGAAAATTTCTCAAATAAAAATGACCAAAAATATTTCAAGTTAATTAATTATCAAGTGACCATTAACTTTTGATGAATGTTTTCATTCTGGTCAGGAAAGCCCCCAATTTAGTTAAAAAATTTCCGAAACCCTAAACTTAGTTTGAATGAGAAAAAAATTCAAAAATGCATTTTTTTTTAATTTAAAACAAATTTTTCGTCATAGATGATCGGATTAGAAAAGCTAAATTAGCTCAAATTCTTAAATTAAACATCGGTGCTATTGAAAAAAAAGTGTAACCTTGAGTTTTATTAGCTATTAAACGATTACAAATGCCCACAAAGCGCACCGAGTATTTAACTTATCAAACTGTCAAGTATAAATCATGTCAAAAAAAGATACATTAGAAAATAAATATTTTTTTTCTCAAGTAAAATAATTTAAAAAATACCAAGTCGATATAAACTAGTCAACTAAAACTGATTATTTAAAAACTTCATGACACTGATTTATTGATTTAAACAATACTTTCTTTTAATTAAAATAATCTGTACTTAATTTTCTCAATTGTAAATATTTATAATTTTCAAATTATGCAATAGGGATTTTTCTTTTCTAAATCAATATTTGCCAAACACTACCAAGACCTATAGAATTTTTTTCTATCTCCTAGATAAATTTGAAACCATAAAAAATAAATAAAAAAACCCTAAATCGCTATTTAATTATTATCACTATAAAATATTAATTTACATTTTGCTTGTGTGGTATGTCCTCGTTTGGATCTAGTTCAAAAAATAGTTCATCCCACGGCAGCACAGGTTGGTTTTTATCACTAAAACAAAAATCTTCTACAGTCACAGAATTGCTGTAAAATGGCGAGCTCTAGAAAATACCAAAGTAGGAATAAATCTAATTAAAATTGTTTTGTCTATCTTACAGTGTATCCGTCCCAATGCGGGTCAGACACGTCCGTATTGGTAGTGCTTGTCTCATCAACCCCAGCAGCTACTATTACCGGCTCGGCACATATCACATTACTAGTCGACTCACTTTTTTTATCCGTGATTTTAGCCTCATTTGCTACAAAAAATTTAATTAAATTTTTATAAAAATTCATTAATAATGATTAAAAAAAATTCAAAAATTTAATGCTTCATTTAATCCGAGGAAAATTAAAAAAGCATATAAAATGTGAATCTAAAAGACAACAGCATAAACTAAAATTTTTACTTTGAATCTTTAAAAAAGTGAACTAAAACATAAACTTAGATATTATTATTTCAAAAAAAGAAAACAAAATATAAAAAATAAAAAAAAAATTATTCATTTTTGCAAAATCTGTCTTTTAAGTGTGGTCAAACACTTTTTTTTACCCACCACCTCAAAGATTAAAAAATAACAAAAGTTGGTAATCTTTGAGCTAAAATTTCTCACGTTCTAATAGACATAACTTAATTAATATGTATATATTTTGAAAGCGCATAGTCTCATCTATAAAATGACATTGTAATTTAATATTTTTTGGCATAAAATGGTTAAAAATTGGTATTTTTCACTATTTTTGTATCTAGCCTGCGGTTTGCCACCTAAACCTTTTTGCAGAACGAGATACCAGATAAAATTCTGAACAAAATGTTGGGACCACTTTTTTTATTTTTTGAATTTAAAACCAACAAAAAATTTAAAAAAAATAGTTTGAAACTAATTTAAAAAAAAAATCATTATATATACTTTATTTTTTATATTAACCTCATACACATTTTTAAAAAAAATCACATTTATTTAATGTTTTAATTGACTTTTTTTAATTAAGTTCCGAAATTGCAAAACGTCCACACTATCTCATGATTTGATTTTTGACTTCAAATTATTAAAAATTACTTTTAAATTACGTTTAATGATATTATCTATATAAACATAAACTTAACTGAGATTGATTAAATTAACAAGTTAGAAAAAAGTGTTTTTTTTTCAAATTTTTGAAAAAATTAATGTTTTTAGTCAATTTTTTTAGACGAATAATTCTAAAAATAAAAAATTAAGGCCTGAAAAATGTTCAAAATTTTATCTAGTTTCAGAATATATATATTTTATATGGGGCTGTGATGTAATCCTAGAACAAGATACAAAAAAACCGAAAGAAAGCCTAAAATTTTCAGCTTTTATCCAAAATTCCAGTCCAAAAAATATTTTTTTGCTACTAAAAAACTGCGGATTAATAAAAATTTTGTCCTCTTTCAGAATATATGGCCATTAATGGGGATATACAGAGTATTTTGTAAGATAAACCTCTTAGAAGACTTACTACTTTACCGAAGCCCAATTGTCTTTAGACCACTAGAACCGGAAAATTTTTTTTGACTCCCCCCTAAAATTTTGGCTTTCCTAGGTTTTAATATAAGTAGATTAATATTTTGAAGTCAAAAATGGAATCATGAGATAGTGTGGACGTTTTTTATTTCCGGAACCTTACTCTACTTAATTTTGACATTGTGAAATTTCATACAAAACTTCCAATACAAAAATAAAAAAATTTTCTAACTTTTGTTCTAAATGTCAAAAACTTGTTCTGTAAATGAAACAAAGTGAAAAAACTGTTGTTTCACTATCCGCGGAAGTCTGCAAAATCTGTGTGAATTCCGCAAAATTGCACCCTATTTAAAAGTATCAAAAATAAAACGCAATTAATTTGCCCAGATTTTTCAGACTTTCACAGAAGGTGAAACAACAGTTGTTTCACTTTGTTTCATTTACAGAACAAGTTTTTGACCATTAGAACAAAAGTTAGAAAATTTTTTTATTTTTGTATTGGAAGTTTTGTATGAAATTTCACCTTAATGCCCTTAATTTTAATTTCTAAATTTGTACAAAAAAAGTTTATGTTTTATTAAAATTTATGAAAAAAAAACAAATTTATGAGTGTTGTTAACATTTTAAGACAAATAAAATTATGTTTATGCTTGATTCACTTTTTAAAAGTTTCTTTAATCCTTACCCCATCTGATCCACAAATTGGACTTACTTGATTCAAAGTTGTCAAAGTTGGATGAATCGGTGAACGAAATGACTTGAATTTGGTTTGAATAGTCGTCATTGAAGTCACCACTGGCGTTTCCACTGCTGGAGCGGCCACTTTTAGCCCTGAACGCTTTCTCACTGCTGCTCACCTCGTTGCTCAAATTGGAGCACGTGTCATAGGCACTGGTCACCGTGGTGTTCAATCTGACAAGTGACTTTTTTTCACCACAACAATAGCTCAAGCATTGTCGATCATAGTCGATCAATTCATGGCAATTGTCATAGTCATATTCATCCGAGTTGAAGTCATCGGCCTCCTCTAGATTGTCGTCTAGGTCAGCATCGTGTCCACCTGTTTCATTAAGATCTATCAATTTTTTTCTCTTCAACACCGAGTACTTTCTATTTGAAAATCTTTTGAAAACTCGACTGCGAGTCTGCTTCAGATTGGACTCGCTAATGGAGCGAGTGGCTTGCTTGCTGAGGAATTTGGTCGCTTGATAGCTCAGGTCCAGCGACGACAGAGATGAGGACGAGTCGGACTTGTTGTGCAGGTCGACTGGCACAATTTCGGACAGGTCCGATGAGCCAGACTCGCCATCTTCATCGTCATCCAAGCTGTAGTATTTGACATCGGTGAGCGAGTAGTAGTAGCTGAGGTCGTTGGTCATGTGGTTGGTGTGGCGGCGTTTTTTGCGCTTTGCCAACAAGTCGACCCGTTTGGACAGCTCGGACTCGGTCAGACTGGTCGCGATTTTGCGCCTTGGCTCAAAAATGTTCGTGCAGGACATGGTTCTTCTGGGCTCAGTTGGGTGTGGCTCTTTTAGATAAAGCAAAGAGCGAGCAAAGTGTGGTCGGTGTTTTCTGGGTCTGGTGTCAAGAGTGGTGGCCGTGGAGCTGGTTGGTATTTTTTCGTATTCGGACTCGTCGAACGGAATTATATCATCGTTTTGCTCGGTGTGCTGTTCCGAGTATTTGGAAAGATTGTGTGGTAAGTGTGTGGTCTTGACAAATGTACTTGACTCCCTAGAGTGGCTAGTTTTAAGTGAAGCGTCTTTAATTTGTACCTTGGAAGAAATATTTTAATTATGGGAATGCTCTAGAAGCTCAAGAGTGTAGAGATGAGAGAAAATAAAGTACAATAAATGTGACATTTTATCGATTTACCTCTATCTAATTAGACATGGGCAAACAAATAAATAGCACTTAGACGGCCATCTGTCAAGAGGCCCGAGCAAAAGTCCACGAGAAGAAAAAATGGAAAATTTCCTCTCTATTTAAATCAAAGTTACACAATATTTAATTTAAAATTTTTCTAATTAAAGCTTCTTATTTTGTTTTTTAAAACAAAAAAAATCTAAAATTTTGATGATATTACAAAAGTAAGGGTTTTAATAGAAAGTTTATGTGATTTTTTAGCTAGGTATTTCTTTAGTGAAACCATTGAATCTTAAATAATTCCTATTAAGTGCTTATACAATTTTTTTTTAATTTAACAAGGTAAATTTTTTTGTTTTTAGCTCGTTTAGTTTCACACGGTTCTTTTATTTGCTTGATATTTGTCAAAAATTTATGTCAGAAAATTTGACTCTAGCACTCCCCAAAGGTTCAGCCTACCTGCCGCTATCATTAATAGAAATTTTCAAAATTACTCTCTTTTACGCAGAAAAAACTTGAAAAAAATTTTTCTATGCAAAGGTATGAACTATGGTCTAAAATCAAAATATATCTTAAATCTAACTTTAAACCACTTAGAAAATTTTTGGATTTTATACTCTAAAAAAACATTGAAAATTGAATTTAGTTTATAAAGGCTTTTTTAAAATAAAAAAATCATAATAAATATTTACTAAAATACTATATGCTTTTTTATTTAGTAATTGATAAATGGAGGGCTAATCAGTGTTAGATAAAGATGGAATTGTTGATCAACTTTGAAAATTTAA
This sequence comes from Brachionus paranguensis, assembly GCA_016802215.1. NCBI lineage: Eukaryota > Metazoa > Rotifera > Eurotatoria > Ploima > Brachionidae > Brachionus > Brachionus paranguensis. Next base: position 2,010,616 of record JAESIX010000009.1, on the reverse strand, counting down.
AAAAAATATTTATGTCATAAAATTAGACTTGAGTTCTCCCCAAAGGTTCGGCCTACCTGCCGCTATCATTAATTTAAATTATCAAAATTACTCTTTTTTACATAGAAGAATCTAACAAAAAATTTCTATCCAGACTTTTAAATTTGAGTCCCAAAATAAAAAGACTAATTGAAAAAAATTAAAAAAAAAAAATCCAAAGTCCTGAGGAATCAATTGTACCAATGTTTGGCGAATTAAAATTTTACGATTTTTTTCCAAAACTGTATTGCAGATAGTTTGAATCAAACTTTAAATCATTTCAGTGCTTCTGTTTTTGATTAAATAAATTTTTTTTTTCTCTCTCTAAAATCAATGAAAATTTAATTTAGTTCATAAAAGCTTCTGTAAAATAAAAATAAAAGAATCATAAAATTTTTTTATTTAAATACTCTATACTTTAATATTTGATATTTAAATGAATGAATAAATGGAGTTAAAATCAGCCTGTCGTATAGAAAAATAAAAAAGCACTTCTCAAAAGTTCGTCTAAAATATTTCTCGTTTACATAGAAAAATCTGCTCAAATAAATGTTTCCTTTTATTATTTTTATTTAAACCCTTGATTTTTAATTAAAATCAATTTTTGTCTTTCATTAAAATTAATGACATAATCTAGAAAAAAAAAAAGAAAATTTTTTCCCAAATTTTCAAACCTAGACTCTCACCGCAATTAATCTAAGTCCGTAACGAGCTCAAAATATTTGCTTAAGCCTATGATACTTTTCCCAATTAAAAGTGTTAAAATTTTCAATAGCTGAGTAAACAAAAAAGTGCACAGTGTTTACCTCTTAACTTTTGAAAATAAATAAATCTATCTTATCTGCGCATTTAGTGAAACCTTTCAATAATTTTGACTGAAAGATCATTTATTAAATGAATACTTTACCTATGCTGAGCCTCTAGGGCGCTAATTACTAGTAGGAAATTGCAAGATCTCAATATCAAAATGTTAATCACAAAATTAATTACTGCTTTTCTTTAAAGAATTTGAAAATCGATAAACCCATGGCCAACTGTTCCATGAGTTCATCGACGCGGAAAATAAAAGCAAAAAAATTTTTTTCTCAATTCAAATGAGACCATAGACCAGCTTTATATTTGCTGTACACATGAACTGATGTTACTTTTTTGCTTAAGTTATCTTAAGGTAATAAAATAATTATCCTAGACAGATCTTGAACAAACAACCCGAAGGCTGATCGCGAATAGACACAGTTTAGACACACTCTAAAAGCGATTGTTGTAACAGAATTGTACACTCAGCTGGCTCGGTCCACTTTGCCAATGGTCCAAATCAAACACTAGAAAATTTACTAGAAGATAGTTGAAATTTTGTTCAAAGGTTGTTCACATATAGACCCAAATTTGACTATTTACTCAAAGATACAATCTTGTCTATGCATACTTGCAAACCCTCGGCTATGTGTATTCTATTTAATTACCATCAAAATTCAAAAATGTCAAATTTAAATTTTAATTAATCAACATGTCGCGGGACTATAATTGCCACGCATCAAAAATGATTTATATAGGAAGTGATTGCTAGTGGATCAGAAAGAAAGAGATAAATCTAAAAATGAATATTCCCTAATAATATGGATGCAATACTGTGAGTTTAAAATGGATCATTTGAGTCCTTAATCTAGCTTATTTTATAGTGTGATTTAATTGCGGGTAATTAAATATAAATGTTCTAAGCTTGCTGAATATTAAAATGTTTCGGCCCAGATTTTAATGAGTGTAATAACAATTAAACTCTTTTTTCAGCAATAGAGGACACTCGATCTAGTCAGACAATTCGAGACCTACTAATTAAACGGCAATCATGAATTTTGCTATTTTTGTTTGGCCTTAATCCTTTTTCTATCGTAATCTCTAGCTCAGAGCCGATTATTTGGCTTTTGAATAGTGTCTGTATCCAGTTACCAAATACAAGTGGCAGTTGGGCATATCCAAAGTGTGATATTTTTATGTGGCTTTTGTCTCTCTCTCTCTTACTAACCAAGTTATTGGAAATTATTTTTTTTTTCAATTTTTAAACTTTAAAATAAAATTTAATTACTGTCACAGATTTTTGTAAAAAGCAATCTTAACTTTGATGAAATTTAATTTAGAAAAAAATTATTTTTAAATATTTTTCTTTCTACAGATGCTCAATTTTAATTACGTGACATTTTTTGTAGGCATCTCAACCATTCTATTGATTTTGTTCACAATACTTGGATAAATTATTTCGAATATCTTGATGCTACTTCGGATGAAAATAAATTCTATTTTTTTTTATTTTTTGATATTCCTAAAACTAAAAATCGATACTACATTGTACTTGACAAAAAAGAATTTTCATCAACTTAAAAAAGAAAAAATGAACTAAAATAAAATTTTTAATCAAATTAATTAATTTTATTTAATTCTAATAATTTAGCTTAATTCAATCTTTATTCTTTTAGAATGATAAATCTTTGGCCATTAAATCAAATGGTAAAAAGTATGACCAGAGAAAGACTATTTGAGTATATGTGTTAACAATCTAGAGAGTTAGTTAAATTTTTAAAAAAATTATTTTTTTTAAATAACATAAAATAACTACCTGGAACGGCAAAAAATTCATGTGGCTGGACTTTAAAAAAAAATTTAAGTCTTTGAGTTAGACTTTAATAAAAAATAAAAGGCTTTGGCTTTTGAAAAATTTTGATCATTTTAAAAAAGAAAAATAAACTAAAATAAAATTTTTACTCAAATTAATTAATTTTATTTAATTCTAATAATTTTGCTTAATTCAATCTTGATAATGATAAATCTTTGGCCATTGAATCAAGTAGTAAAAAGGATGACCAGAGAAAGACTGTGTTATGAGTATATGTGTTAACAATCTAGATAGTTGGTTAAATTTAAAAAAAATTATTTTTTTTAATTAAATGAAAATAAATTGCTTAAAAAAGAGAGAATTTTTATTAAAAATTTCATAAAGTCGAAAAATTTAGGAAAAAAAGAATAGGAAATTATGATTTAAATAGGGGTATACGAGAACCGGTCTGAATAGGGCTGGATACAATGAGGAAGCCGTGTGAATGCAGACTTATTTCGAGATTTGACTTGAAAGGTGATCTAAGAAAAAGAAAATTGGGGCTGAATTTGGACAAGAAGCCTAGCAGTGATATAGTTTGAAAATGGCATTGAATACTTAGAAAAAAAGGATATGTTTGAATGAGTATAAATATTAAGAAAACAAATTTTTCTAATATATAAACTTATCAAATTGTATATTTTGATTAGAGTTTGAGGGCGGCCAAATAGAGCCTATTGCATAAGAATCGATTGATTTTTTGATCGTATCGGAAGCAAGGAGATTAGGGGCTGAGAAAAATTCTGTTTAATTGCATAACCTAAATTTAGACTGAACAAAAAAAATAATAAAAAAAAAATATTAAAATTTTCAAATAAAAATATGAATGCAAATTTGATACTTAGGATTTGTTGTCAAAAGCCTAATGACCGAAATTGTATTTCTTTATTTTTAATGCGTGATATATCCGAATAATACCTCAAAAACATAAACACGTCTATTGACATGCGGGATACTTAATTAAAACTCATGGGCAACAGCCAGACTATTGACAACTGTTTTCTGCAAAGTCAACAATCGCATTCTATTCAATTCACGCTGGGCTATTCACTATTGAAAATATTGAAAACTTTTCTAAGCGCTCCAAGGAGCATGTTTTTGGCATAAATCAATGCTTTTAAAATTTGCATGATAAGTGATCAAATACTTAAATATAGTTATCATTTATTTTTGTTGTTGATATCATTATTGAGGTTAGTGCATTGTGTTGGTCGCATTTCTCATTGAGTTCAATTCCTAAACCATATGATTAAACATGTTATCGTCTTATTTGTTTATCAGCTTTTGACCAAACTTAGATTTATCATTCGAAATATGACCAACACCAAAACAAAATAGTTTAGATTCGATGTTTGTCAATCAAAAACATGACCCTCTTTATTTATTATTTGCTTTTAATGAGCGATTGTCATCTCATAACCAAAGATGAACTATTAGTTTTTTATCAGCTATTTTAATTGATTTTAAAAAAATCCTACAAAAAATTTTAAAATTTTCACCATTAACTTATTTAGTGGAAGCTTTTGGAATTATTTCGTTTTGAAATTTTTTAAAATGTAAAAATGCTTTTTTTCGTCTCAAAATTATTCTAGATTTAAAATATTTTCAAAGTTTTGAAAAATATTAAGTTATTATCAAGTTATAAAAATTTTTTTTAAAACTTGAAAATATTTTAAATCTAGAATAAAATAATTTTGAGACGAATAAAAGCATTTTTAGATTTCAAAAAACTTCAAAATGAAATAATTCTAAAAGCTTCCATTTAAAGCTTTTAAAACCAAAATTGAGCTCAAGTATTCTGACTTTTAAAAAGACAATTTTTTTAGAAATAAAATTTAGAAAGTAATATCAAAGAAAAGTGACATGATCGATGTGTTCAAATATGTAGTTGGTATTGTAGAGATAAGACAAATTGCGAGTTAGATTGACAGATTGAACCATAAAAACCAAAATAGATTTTGAAATTGAAACAAATCACTATCACTATTATTTACTAATTTTGACTAAAAAAATTTTTAAATTATTATATTTTGTCCAAAATTTTTTATTTTTTCATTAAACCCTGCAAAGATTAACAAAAAACTGAAATTAAAAATGAATTTGATTAAACTTGATTTATGAAAAAAATTTTAAAATTATTTTCTAAATAAAATATTTAAATTTTTAGCCTAAAAAATTAAATCTGTTAAAAAATAAATAAAAATTAATTTTAAGTTGTTTTAAAAACACTCTTCTAGGCTTTAAATTAAAATTTTAAACGAATGGAATTTTATTGATACCAGCCAGAGAGAGTGAGTGAGTGAAAAAAGAGAGTCGGAAAAAATCGATTAAACTATTGAGCAACCAAATAGTAGGAAGAAAATTCCGGGGATATTTTTTCACGGTAGAAAAATACAATTTAGAGGAAAAGTGCATTAGACTCGGATTTAGTGAGCCGTATTGAGTCTAATCGCATAGAATTGACAGGACAGGTCTTCCACTTGTCTGCTCTGTAATTATGAAAAGTGTTTATAATCTGACTGCTTAAGTATTAGAGAGCTCGATAAAATATCGTAGTCTAGAAAGCTGGCTACGCAAAATTGCATACAAGTGATATTGGATTTAACCTAAATTGTTGAACAATGGTTAAAATCTCGCTTAGCCAACAATTTCCAAAAGTTGATTGATTTGAATTAATTATATACTAAGATCTTAGATTAAGTACAGCTTGGAAGTATTAAAAAAAATTTAAAACTATGCTTGTTAATCTTTCGATAATAAATCTATATATTATATACAAATAAAGGTTGTATTTAAAAATAAATAATCATTAATTGATAAATATTTATTAAAAGATAAGAAAAAAATAAAATAAAATAAAACATAAATACCTTTTTTATACGATTTATTTCTTGTTCTAGTCTACACTGCCATTCGAGACTTTTCAGCCATAGACAGTGCCATTTATTCTGCAAATACATTCCATTCTCGTATAGTGTTGCATACTCGTTGTGCTCTTGGTTCAATTTGGCGCTCAATTTAAGCACTGAATTGATAATTTTTGCGTGAGATTCAATATCATTTTGAAGACACTTTTAAAATATTAAATTACTGAAAAAAACAAAAATTTGTCTCCGACCGGAAACAATACCTTATGCTCGTTTAGGCAGTGTTCGATTTCGCACAATGTCCACTCGGGTTTTATTGATAGATTATCCAGCAAGTCTTCGACTGTGGCTAGCCATAGTTGAAAATTTTTCAAGTCTTCGCCAAGATCTGAACAAAAATTAAGATGAAATTAAAGCCCACGGGACAAAAGATAACATTGTTTACCTTTGGCCATATCTTGATTAAAATATCGCTTTGATATTATTGATTCAATTGATTTCCACTGTTTGTTCAAGTAATGAAGCTTGGATAAAACATCATGCTTCAAGTTGGGATGATACTTTATCAAATGACATGCGTACTCGTTCAGTAGTTCCCTACGAGGCGATCTCTTTAGAATTTCTTCATAAACAATCTAAATTATAATTATCATTAATAAAATGAGAAAAAAAAATTTTATAGTTAGTTTTATTTGAATGAATAATTAAAATTTGTTTTTATGGCATAGAAAAGTCACGACATATTATGTAACCATAATCTACCGGGACCTTGGATCATAAACTTAATTACTTGATTGGAATATTTTTCACAAAAGCTCGTTGATGCTTTGTTGGTATGTCGAAAGCATCTGAATTGATCGAGCCAACTTTTTATTTGATTAAACTGATGCATAAATTCTCTGTAAGACACATTGACGTTCAGGTCCTGGCTGTCGGTTTTCTGCGCTCCAGAATGCTTTTTTGACCAAGGTATATTTTTGGCATTTAAAAAAAAAATTTCTTAAATTACTTGGCATGTTTCTATCAGGCCCTTGTCCATCAAAAATTCGTAGTGTTGCTGAAAAGCTCCGTAAAAATTTTCATCAAGTTTTTCCAAGCTTGACGTAGACTTGTGCAGGACCAGATCACTGGCAGAGTTTTGCATACTTCTTAAGAGATAAAAACTAAGCAAAAAAAATTTTCAAAAAAATTTATTTTTCTTCCGCTTACTTGGCCGCTAGATTTTGCATGTCATTTAGTAATTTAGAATTTTTTTGTCACTAATTTTATCTCGAGGCAAAATTTAAACGCGAATCGAGCATTTCGGATAAAAGAAAAATTTAATTTTTCTTTTTAATCTAAAGTTTAAAAAAAAATTAATTTTTGGTCAACCGTCTGCTAATGACATATAACTTAAGATAAAGAACAAAAATAAAAAAAAATTCAATAAAACCCCATTTTTTTATCACAGATTAGACCGATAAAGCTACTCAGATAAGAAACTAGTAGAGCTGGTGTCAAGCAAAATTTTTTTAATTATGTAAATAAATTTTTGAGCTTTTTTTATTTAATTACTTAAATTCAACTTTTTAATTAAAGTTATCTATGCTAGTCCAAGTCTAGTATTACCACACATTCTATTTTTCAAATATTTGATTTTTTTTTGTCGAAAAAAAAGCCTAGTTGATTTCTAATCTTGTTTAACTTGAGTGTCCATTCGAAAAATATTTGCCAAAAAGATATTCAGCAAAATTGACTATTTGATCATTTTGGCATTCACTTTTGGCAAATTACGCAATGCACTGCATCAAGACCCAATTCTAATTACTCGGTCTTGAAAAAGATTTCCACTTGCTCGGCACATAATCAGAGAAAAGCCTTAGAAAAACAATTATTTATTATTTAAGCTTTTGATTAAAATCTAGTAAAAATATATTCAAGTTTATATAATTTGGCTTTTTTCTGCTAACTTCATTAGAGGCCCTAGTTAAGAGTGCCAGAAAAAAAAAGAATAAATTAAGCTTTTGAACAAAGAACGGCCTTGTGGTCTGGTAAACACTTCCTAAAGATATTTAAGCTTGGTTTTTGATGGCCGAAATTAATTGCTTGCTGCTACTCAAGAACCACTGTGGCAAAGGACTGCACACATTGACAACGTCCATCCATGCGTCAATTGCTTATCAATGCTTTAGATCAAGATCGATTCGTGTTTCACTTCAAATTCAATAAGCTCGCATCGTTGTCAAGCACTTGATTCCATTTAAACAAATTTCTAAAATGCAGGTTAATGTCAAGCTAAGTGCTTGCCTGTTTAGCCAAAATTTAGGACAAAAAAAACTAATTAAAAATTAGAAAAACAATAAATTTTGTTAGCAGAAATTGTTTGACAGCAAAATGTCAGAAGTCTTGGAGAAACTCAGTGTTCCGTAAGAGAATTCCGGCTCTAATGATTGATCATAATTAATTGGTTAAATGATAAAATACTTGACCAAATGATCATTTCGGCGCTTCAAAACGCCACTTCAACTGCAAGAGGATCACACAGTTCTAGGTCAGCACTCACAGAGAGCATTTATCGATCAAAATTTGGCTCAAGATCTTAAGTCGACTCTCTAAATGGCCTTTAAATAGGTTGATAATCCGGAAAACAAGGACCTGACCGGATTTTGTTTTCCTCAATGAAAAAAAAAAATTTAAATTAGAAATTTTTGGAATTTAGTTTGGAAAAAAAAAATAAAATAAAAAAATTACATAATTTATCTCCTACTTTTATTTTAAAAAGAGATAAGATTTGAAAAATTTGCTCTGAGTGGATTTTGACGATTAAAGTTTTGTTTGATGCTGAGAAATTTTATCAAATTTAAGATTCAAAAGCTATTCATTTTGCTATTTTGATTGCCAAACAAAAGATAAACTTGTTTTAAAATATACATAACCATATAAATATATATATGAATCAACGACCATGAAATTGGATTTTGCCATAAATTATTATTTAAGAAAATTTCTTATTTATTTGTAATTAATTTAAAATCGATTGAAATCAATTGTCCTAGAAATTTAAATTAAATATTTCCGCTTCAAAAGCTTAAAAAAATACAACTTAATTGAATGTACCTATTCGAGCATTTACAAATGTCCTCAAGTTAGTAGAATTTGGTCCAAAAATGAGTTGTTATGAAATGTTCTCTCAAATTCTACTCAGACTTAAAAAATTAATTTTACTCAAAAAGATGTTTCATTCAAAATGAAGCAAGTTGTTACCTTTGAAAAAATTTTTCATAATTAATTGAATTTTTTGTTAGTCCTTACCTGAAAGAGTCTGCTTTCAGACTTAGAACTAGTATTCTAATGATATATCTCCTAGTTAAATTTGGAATATTTTTATTTTTTTAGAAAAAATTATGCTGAACAAAAATTTGAATAAAAATGTCTCGGACTGATTAAGTCAAAACGGCATGTTTTTTATCAAGCTCGGCAAAATTTTTGTCTAAAAAGAAATCCATGGAGGAAAAAACTCTATAGATTAACTCCAAGCTAAACATTGATCAAAGCAAAAATTTAAATAAAAGCAATAAATTGTTTTTTTAATTTTTCCTAAAAAAAAAAGTGAGTAAATAAATACCAATAATTGATTTGGCTTAGAATTTACAAATAGATAAGATAAATTGTCACTGAATCGACAAAACTATTTTTTCCTCAAAGGTGTACTCAAACTCGCTTTCAAGTCAACTTTAATTAAATACCGACAATTTATCTGTTTGCCACAATTTTTTATTTTACCTAAAACAAACAAAACTCACAAAAACAAAGCTCGATAGTGAGGCTTATTTATTGCGTAAGAAAAAAAATAAAAAAAAATTCTGAAATAATTAAGAAACTGGTAAAATATCTGATCCAATGTTCACTATAAAATTTAGTGAGCATTAATTTGGTTAAGTTGGCACCAATTTTTTCGGAATAAATTTTAATTTTTTTGTTGACCAAATAAATAAAAACTTAAATTAAATCAAAATTTTTTCTCAACTTTTTAGTTTTAAATTTAAAAAAAATTAATTGTGCAAATTTTCATAAATGATTTGGTCCAACAAAAAGTGCTCCCAACTCCACTGTCTCCTAATTTCTTCTGCAGTTGAATTGATTTAGTGATTCAGAGATTTCCTCGACAATTTTGAACTCTTTTTCAAATCTCTGCAGACTTCAAATCTTAAAATTAGTCTAAATCTTGGACACTAAAGATAAAAGCATCTAGGACACGAAAATGATAGAATTAGATCAAAATTTTAATACTTACTGTATTTTAAAGTGGGCTTAAAGTGGCTAAAGAACATTCAAATAAGAAACATATTGTTGAGGCCATAAACTGAACGATAAGTCAAATAGTCTTGGTTTATGATATTTGCTTGCCAAATCGCACTCAAACGTTGACTTTGGATACGAAAAACAATTTATCGAAAGCCCAATTATTTGTTCGAATTTATCATTTGATCGATAAAGAAAATCAATCCATCGGAGTCGAGTGTCGACACAAAATTTCAATTTTTTTCTAATTTATTGTTTATATTTTTAAATAAAAGACAGAGAAAAAAATTAACTTGTTAAATAATGAAAATATTTTCTAAAATATTTGTAAAAATTTATTTTATTGCTCAATAAAAAATAAAAAAATAAAAAATTTTGTAATCGTTCCGCATGTTTTAATTTTTAGGTCGTTGACCATATTTTTTTGTTGGCCATCTAATTTACTACACCGTTATCTAAATTAATTTAATTTAAATTTTTTTTTTCTCTTTTGTTTCTAAACATATCCATTTCTAAAATCTGAACTTAAAATATTTTATTTGCCATCATTGCTGGTCTCAAATATTTAGCTTTAAAAATATTAGTTTTGGAATTAATCGATTGAGCATCGGCAAATATTGATTGTTAAATTTTTGAATATTTATTATCACTAAATTTTGTTACAAGATAATTTATTAGTTAATCTAAATCTAGAAAAAAAATCTAATTTTTCTAGTGCAACTTAACTCTAACAAAAGAAAGATTAATTGAATAAAATGAAAATTTATGATAACCTCTAAGCCGGGCTTTGCAAATGAATAGACAAATAATGAACAGATGTAAAATGATGTAGCAGTTCATGCAGAGCTATTCGGACGGTTTAATCTCACTATTTCTTCTGTTTGCTTGGCAAGAAGCCTCAAATATTTGATTGATCAGCACAATCTCATTAAAAACCACTACATTTGGCATAAATCATTCTGTTTATGTTTGAGTTCCGTTTTTCTCTTATTTACACTCTATACTTCAATGGAGATAAACTTTTCTGATAATTAAATGCCTCGGGTCCCAAAAACGGATGTTTAAATTATATTTTTTCCACTTGAACACGCGAAACTAATCAATGAATTAGAAGTTTAGACAAGCTGATTAGATTTCGAGTGCTTGGTATAAAAAATCTCCACCGAATGTTTTAACTGTCCGTTTGCCGGCTTTAAATCTTAACCTAGTCAAAATTTCCTTATCTTAATTGAACATGTTGTCTTAAGAACCTACTGAATTTTGATTTATGTGTACCAGTGGGATTTGGGGTGACAAAAATGATTTGTGTTCCATTTTATCAGATTTATGCTCTGAAATAAATTTTTTTATTTATAATAAATTTTTGTTATCAAAATAAAAAATCAAGTCTTATTTTATTTTTTTTAATCCGCAATCAGCAAAATCTCAAAGGCCAATATTTCTTTCTGGAAATTAAACTCTTAATTAATTTTGAAATATTAACTATAGCCTTTCATGAAATTTTTTCTGCTCAAAAATAGTCTAATAGCTATGATGAAAAGTTCGGTTATTATTTATGACCATTAATTAAAAATTGTATTTCCTGAAAACTACAGATTTAAGCCAAAGCTCGTTGTATTTTTTTTGGGGAATTGGACCAATATTTTTATGTAAGCACTATATCCATCAAAGTTATTCAATAATGACCGAGTTCCAAACGAGCTTTACTAAATCATTTACCCTCAGGAATAATCAAAAAATTCTAGAACTTATCAAAATATCAAAATAAAAGCTCTTAATCATAAAAATTTTGATCCCAAATTAAATTTAGATTTTTATCTAAAATCTTTTTAAATTATTTACGGTGTGATTAATTTCTCGGTGTCATCCGATTCAGCGAGCTATTGAGGACTTAATTTTGGGGTTTTTCTTATTATAATTTGAAATTTTTATTTGATTAAAGTAAAAAAACTAGATAAAAATTATTAGAATAATTAAAAAATAAAACGAAAAAGCTTTAAAAACCTCTAATTATTTTTTGTTTCAAAAGGCCCCTGATATCATTATTATATTTTTATAAGATAAACCCGTCTAACACAAACACACTAAGACAACTGATGATATTCCACTCTTTGTTTTCAAGATTTTTATTCAACTGTTTGAGCATTTTCAAGAAAAAAATCTCTTGAAATATGAATTATTATTATTATTATCATTTATTTATTTAAAAAATTACGCCAGTTTCGACGATGACAAAAAAATTAAATTTGAAAATAGAAAATTATAAAAAATTAAAAAATTAAATTAATAAAATCAATAAAAAACAATATGATGACTTCTTTCTTACACTGCATCAAGATCAAGATTCTTAGATCAAGATCATTGCATCAAGATTCTTAGGGGAAGTGCAAAGTTTATCAAAATTGTCCTTCTGGCTGACAAAAATTGTTAACCTTGCATTTAAATTAAATCCTGCAATTAAATTTGCAGAAAAAATTTTAAATGCAGAGTCAAGATTTAGTAAATTTTTACCAGTCAGGAAACAAAGAGTACAAAGCATTAAACCTTGAGTTTTTAAATTGTGATGCTTATTAAAAGATTTCTTTGCTCCAAACTTTACACTGCCATTATTTTGCCTCTATGGCAATAAAGTACCGTAATACCTCGTTCGATTATGCTGCACCACAAATTAAGACACGCTTTTGGACCATGCACCAAAGTAAATCTCGCCCATGCTAAAACATTTTTGATTAAGAACGCATGGTCTAATAGTATTATCACGGGTTTATGGCCACATCAATCTCTGAAATTCTTTATTTAATGCGTCATCAAGACTTGAGTTTAAGACAAAAAATAACAAAAAACAAAATAATAAAAAATTAATTTTTCTAATATTTTATTTTCTTAATTCTTGGTGCTGCACCAAATGCATAAAAATTAAAAAGAATTTTTTATTTTTTGTTTTAAACTCAAGTCTTGATGACGCATTAAATTAAGAATTAAATTTAAAATTTTTTTTTTCATGTCTAAATTCATCTCATTTGACTGAAAGGGAGGACTAAGTCTCATTACAAAATGCCTAGGCTATTCCCAAATTATTTTTTTTTTAAATAAAAATAAATAAGTAAAAAATAAAAATAATTTATTCATATTGACTCATATTATTCAATTTCATTTAGAAAATAAAAATTATTTTTTTTCAAAGAATAAACACCGAACACAGAACTTTTGTAATGTTTCTAAAATTCTAGAATAGAATTTTTTTTTTCTATTTTTCAGCTTCATTTCCAATATTTAAAGTTTTTATCAAGACCTAATAGAAAAATAAAACAAATTTAAAAAATTTACATAGGCAAAAATCTTTGGTAAATAATTGGAACAAATAAAAATGTATTTTTCATACAATAATAACATTAGGCTTAAATAATAGAAAATATCTGACAGTAAGCCTTAGAGTATGGAATCAATCATTTTCTCTTAAATAAATAAGAAATTTTCTTATGCAATTGATTCAAGTACAAAAACAAACACTTAAGCTAGTTTTCTAAAGACTCTTGATCGCAAAACATTAAAATCTTTATTTGCCATCCAAATGTTCTATGTGAAACAAACCAAATATGAGCTTATCTAAATCAGCTTCAACAAAGTCCTCTATCGTACCTTAAAAGTCACTTTCATGCAATTTTTTTTGTATATTAATCCAACATCGTAATTGTTTTCACCCAATTCTGCTAGATTAGGCTACATTACCAAAGGTTATATAAAAAAGCAATAAAATTTATATATATGTCTATAAAATTAAATATATCAACTAATTTTAATAAATATCATGTTGTTTTAGACTCTATTCGAAAATAAAAAAAATAATACTTTTTTATTATAATAAAGAAATAATCAAATAAATATTGTATTAACTTACATATTTATAGAAATTCAAGAGACCAGTTTGACTTTCGTGCTGAGACTAGACTGTTCCCGTAAGGTACCGAACACTGGCTCAATAATCCGATGATTTTATATTTTAATAATATTAATAATTTGTTTAAAGCACTTTTCTTGAACGCTTGCAGTCTTGATATTCCAATAAAGTCATAATTTAAATCGACACATTAAAAATCACACAAATTTTAATTAAAAAAAAATAAGAAAAAAACTACTTTCGTTTTTTTTTCGACTGGTCGCCTAAGCAATAAACAATTTAATGTAGACAAAATTACTTTCCGGTTTTAGACCGATGGATAGATGTTTTTGTTTCTTCTATAATTCCTCTTAGACCCATGTTAATTATTAAATTAATTTTGTATATCTTAATAAAATAATTTTTAAACATAAACAATGTTTGGTCGCATGGCTTGTGGGAAATTTTTTATTTTAAAAATCATTAGGTGCAAAGAATAGACTTTTGAAAGAAAAAAAATAGGTTAATTTTCCTAAGTATATCTATACCATGTTTAATTCAAGAATTTACATATTTATTCGAGTAAAAACAATTGTAATTAGTTTTAATAACAAAGAAAAGCTAGAAAGCCGCCCGGTGTGTGTATCAAATTCGATGTTAGGCCAAATTTAATATCATTCTTTATTTTTTTTTCTAAAAAAAAATTAGCCCAAGTTTTTGTTGTAACATGATAGACGCGTTCTATGCAAAAAAGTTGATATTTAAATTGGCTACGTTTCCTGGTCTGCTGTCAGTTCAGTTCTAAAAATGGTCATAAATCATCAATCTAAATCAAAGTAAACTCAAAATCCTATCATATTTTGAGGTCAGGATCGTTCGAACTAATCAAACCGGACTTCCTGATGAAAAGTTTTAATTGAGAAGGTGAATTGTCTCAAAATTTATAAATATTTGAATTTAGGCAAAATAATCAATAAAACAAAAGTCTTCTTAATCAGGTAGATTCTAAAATTTGAATAAAACTAAGGATAAATTTTTATTGAAAATAAATATTTGCCAAGGATAACCGAATTTTCCATGGCCAGGCTTAATTTAAACTAGACTAAAGTTTTAATTGCATTCATATGGATATACGGTTTGTTTGTTTCGAAAACATTCTGATTTTGAATCGTTTAATTTGGCCAACTTCTTGGACAAACAAATTTAGAAAATTGAGGGTTTAAGTAGAAGCAGATAGAGCTTGTTTTGGCACTGATCTTAATTTTTTTTGGTTATTATTATACTAATAATGATGAATCGGAGAAAAATATTTTAATTTCTGTTTATTTTAATTTAATCTTTTCAATCATTCCAACTGGAAAAGATTTTTAACTAAATTAATTTTTTTTAAAATGGTCCAATGTACTGTACTTTACGTGATCTTCAACAAGTTTTTTTAGTTTGTAATTTGTTGGGCCAACTTTTAAAGGTTTGTGTGTACACACACACACAAAGAAATGTCTTGGTATATAAAAAAATTATTTCAAAAATTTTTTACAAAATTGAATTTATTTGAACTCGTAGAACTGCTCTTTGTCAATATTTAAATAATTTTTTAGTCTTCCATAAAAATAACTTATATTCCACAAACAATCTTTTGCCAATTTAAACAAAGTTACATAACTTTTTTGAATTTTAAACATTTGAAAAAAGTGGCCCTAGAAAAATTTGATATGTTTGACAACGCTGGAAAGCTGAAAATTGACCGAAAGTACTTAATAAGTTCAAAAATCAAATATTCACTCAATTAACATTTGTAATCAAATACAAATGCTTTACTTTAATCAAACAAATTAAGTGTCCTTAAAATGTTGTTTTTGTATTTAATTCTCTAATTAAAATAACTTTTTTAGCCCAAAAATACTCGCTCCGCAAATAGCGGATGTTGTAAATTTAAGTTTTAATTTTAAAGATCTGTTTTAATCTAGCTAAATTAACTTTTAAAACTAATTACTAGTCTCATTTTGGGATAATAGTCCATTTCGAATCAACAAAGAAAAGATTCACTACCAGATAGAGTTGAAAAATATTGATAGCAAAATTTTTGTGAACAAAGTCCAGTTAATACTAAACTAATTATAGAACGCTTAAATATAAATGGATTTTTGTTGCGATGGATTTGCGTCCAGACTTGACAAAATGAAATTTGTTTATAGAATTTTTAACAAAAAAAAATTTTCACTTTCATCTAAAATAAAAACAAATTTCTTTATTTAAAAATTTAATTATTTATTTTTGTTAAACAATTGACCAAGATGAATTCTTTAGAAATTTGTTGAATTTAAATGGCATTTTTATTTGACACTTGCCTCATACTTGTTCCATTATTTACCTGAATTGTTGCGTAATTAAGCCTCCTGTTGATTTATTTTCAGTTGATCTCATGCTAAACATTCGCTCTGTTAATCTTTTTATAAAATGTGTTTTTTTTTTAATTTTATAGGGTACAAAAATTATATCCATAAGAAGCAAATTTGACAAGACATAAATAAACAATTTTTTGCATAATAATGATCTAGTGATGGTGAAAGGAAAAACTTTTAATTATTTAAATGGGCTAATATGGTTAATTGGCGAAAAATTTATGCAAAATTATCAAAAAAATTTTGGTCAATTTTTACTCATTTTCAAGGGAATTAGCGTCACTTCAAAAAGTGAAAAGCATTTCTTTTTTTTTTGTCTTAAATCTCTGTATATAAAAATTAGCGTTTAAAAAAATTGATTAATCGTTTGATAATTTTCTAAAGACTAATTTTTTTGAGTTAAATCATTTAACTCAGAAAATTATCCAAAAATACCCTAGCTTTGTTAATTGTATACTAAATTGGGTTTAAATTTTAAACAAAATTTTTCACATTAATTAGAAATTCTAACAATTTTAAATTGTGCATTAGATTTTGAAATTTTTTATTTGATTTATTTGAAAAAATGAACTCAATGCTTTTTATAGATCGTTGTTTGATTTTTGATAAAGTCTGTGTATTTTGAATTTTTTTTTTATTAACTTAATTTTTAAAAAAACTTCTATAATCTTTTTATAATTTATAACTTTATATTGTAATAAGCTCTAAATTTTTCAGAATACATTTAGGTAAATTGTATCTATTACTCTTTTTTACTCCTTTTTTTCTTTTGTAAAAATTCAAAATTTCAAATTTGAGGGTTTAAACGAAAGCGAAGGCTATTCGGACAAACCCAGGGGCATTCCTCCACAATTATTTATTAAATAAAAAATAAATATAAAGTCTGTGTATTTTGAATCAAAAAGTGATGAGAATTAATAATTGATTATTTAAAATTTTTGATATGTTTATTAAATTTCTTAGTTTATACGAAATTCCATGATGATTTATTTTAAAAATTGAAATTTCTGAAGAAAAACGATTAAAATCATTTTGTCTATTTAATCAGCAAAATGTTGATTCCAAGTTTTTATAAATATTAAAAATTTAATGAATTCCAATATGCTAGAAAAATCAATAAAGTAGATCAAAAATATTTTGTAAAAGAGATTAGTTAAATAAGTATCAGAATATGCAAATTGTTTCGTATTTATTAAATGGATTAAATTAGTTTAATGAATGAAAATAGTTGGAATAGTTTTCTAAAAAAAATATCATATGCTTTTTTCTGATATATCATGCGTTATTTTAAAGTCTGTTTAGTCCAAAAATGTAAAATGTGCCAGAATTCTAAATGCAGTGTAATTATCTTAAATAAAAATAATATTCTTCTAAACAAATGTATTTTTTTATTTAAAAAATCAATGCGTCTAAACAATTAAATTTTAATTAAAAAAGATTGATTTTTTTCCAAATAATGTTTTACTCTCCTAATCAAAATTATTTTTTCTAAAAATAAAAAAAAAATTTACGAACAATTTTGTTTTATTAATTATTTTTTATTTTTTGTCGTAAATTAGAGTTTTTTTATTATTCATTATGAATTTAATTAGATTGTAATCTGAATATTTAATATAAGTATTATACATTATTACGAGAAATAGAACTTCAGTTAAGACATTTCTACTTATATTTATATGCTAGAACTTTTAGTCTTATATGATGAAAATCTTCTTTGTCAATAGTTATTTTGAACCTGCTGATTGTTTTGGCATTTAGTTTCAAGCTGTTCTAGTTTATCGTCAAATGGTTTGCCAAAAAATTATTTTATTTACCTTCTTTGATTCATTCATTGTGCCTTTCTGTGATTTGTGAAAGGCTCTCGAAAAATTTGACCGGACGTTCTTTTTGCCTTCACAACATAAAAAATTAAATTCCACATAAATAATTTTTTTTAGGAATCTTTTTCTTATTAAATTATTTTTTTTAATTTCTCTCTTAAATTTTACATCCCCTTTAAACTTTTGCCAAAGCTTTAGTACTTGTTTTAGTAAAAATCAGTGAGCAAACTTGTTTTTAATCCACAAGTTGAAGTCAGAGTCATTACTTTCTCGGCCGCGACTTACTTATGAAAGTGAATTTTATATTTAAATTTGCTTTTTTATTTTAAGCCTTTTGGATTTTAGTTAATAAAATAATATATTTGCGGGATCATTTTAAGTGCAGTTTTATTTTTATATCAGAAAATCTTTTAAAACTAACCAAAAGTTATTTTCTCAGCCAGCCCACAGGTTTTACAAATTTATTCTTTTTTAAAGCAATATCAGACAAAAATATTTTTGAAAAATTTCTTTTACTTTCCCTCTTCCAAAATTTCTAGTTATTTTTTTCAGAATTAATATTTTAAATTTTTTAATTGTTTTAATTGATTAAAGGCAATGTGAATTTTAGTACAAAAATTACAGTACAAAACGTAAAAACTATAATTTTTTTTCTAATTGTTCAAAAATGGTTCTGTACAATATTGTAGAAATTTGTACAAAAGAATTCTTGGATCTGCAAAAACTCTTCAATTTTCTGTAGAAATGCACACCACCAAAAAATTCTTGATAAAACTATGCAATAAATTGCAGAGTTTTTGCAGGGCTTGAAATTCTTTTGTAAAAATTTGTACAATATTGTACTCTTTACAGAACCATTTTTGCACAATTAGAAAAAAAATTATATAGTTTAAGTTTTGTACTGTAATTTTTGCACTAAAATTTCATATTGACTAATTAAAGAAATATTATTTACAAAAAGAACATGGGAAATTTTCCTTTAGCCAAAAAATTGTTTTTATATTCATCAATTTGTTTTTTTAATGTCTAAGCTTTTAATTACCGGATCTTAAAATTTTAATTTTGTCTAAAATATGATCGTCAAACTTAATTCATTGATTATAAATTTTAATCTTTTTCAAATGTAATTTTAACCAAATGAATATCTCAAATCTAAATAACAAAATCTCTAAAAAACTCACACTTGCTTATCGAATCTAGTTAAGTTTATAGTTTCGCTCAATTTAAAAAAATATAATAGCAAATTATTTAATTAAACTATTTTAAATTTTATTTTTTTTATATTTTAAAGGTTTTTTGACAAAATTGCACTTAAAATGTTGGAGTTCTGTGCAGCAATTAATTTATATCCTGAATAGCTTTTATTGTTAAATTTTGAACAAAAAAATAAAAGAAATTGTGATAGTTAAAAGAATATCATTTAAACTAAAAAGACCAATATTTTTGCCGTCATTTCGATCATCTTCTTTGTTGAAAGGTTTTGGTCAGCCAAGCCATTAGGAGTTCTGGCTCTAAATCTTTCTGTTTTTTTTTAATTCTAATGATATTTTTTCATTTGGAAATTTTTTTTTCACCAAAAGTCTCTCTAGCTTTCTAACCTGTGTTAGGTCCAATAAAAAAATCAAAAAAAGATCGATAAATTATTTTAGATGCAAATAAATGGCATTGAATTTGGAAACAAAAAACAAAAATTTTAAATTGAAACAACATTTCTTGTTTAGATTTAAAATTTGTTCCGCAAATTGTATCATCTGGCACAAGCTTTCTTTAATCCAAATTTAGTCTCTGCAAAAACTCTGCAAATCTGCAAGGTACAATATTTAATAGCGACTCATTAAATTTAAATTGCAGAGTTATTGCATAGACTAAATTTGTTTGATACAAAGTTTTACCAGATAATACAATTTGCAAAACAAATTTTTGAACTAAACAAAAAAGTAATTTAAATTTTATATTTTATGTTCCAAAATTTAAGATTTAATTTACCAGCATCACAAAAAGAATATATTGAGTCCTAAACAATTGGTGGCTATTAGATCTTTCAGGACAAATCTTCTACAAATATAAAAAAACAATCCACATTGATATTATTGAATATGATCCAAAGACTTCAATTGAGATGATAGACTCAATAAAATACATGCTAACAAAATTCAAGATTTAAATATTGAAGATCATTCGAATTGACCATTTTTCCGTAAATTTTCAATATTTTATGTAATTATAAATGGTTAAAAAATTAAAGTCATGAAAAGAACTATTTTTTGCAAGTTTTTGAAAAAGTAAATAAATTTTTATTAAAAAAATCCTTGAAATTTTCTAAATTTTTCAAAATAATACTGAATAAATGAGCAAATAAAAAAAAAGTTAAAAAAATCTCTATAACACTACTGGTTCGACTACCCACCATCTCTTACAAAAACAATGTTTTTTTTATTTAAATTGTTAGTTCAAATTGATTTTTTTATTATTTTAATATTTTAATGTGATAAATAATATTTGGACATTAGTCAATTCAATGAATTTTGAAATTCTGAAATGGCCTGGTTTACTTCTAATGTGCATTTTAGATTTCTTTTACTCAACTATACCTTTAGTTAGTTCAACAAATTAGAAAATTTTTCTTCTACGATTTTGTAACAAATAAATTTAAAAATTCTTTTTGTTATCAAAATCATTTATTATTATTAAAATTTTTTTTTATTTTCAACTCAAATTGAGATAGGAAACTCTTTAGGGCAATTTGAAATTTTAGTAAAAAAGTTACATCACAAAAACATTGCCCTCTCCAGCTGAATTAAAACCATTTCAATAAGCTATTAGCGATTTGCCGCATAGCTCGGCTTCATTATTTATCCTTTATTTATTAAAAAAAAAAAACACAGAAAAATACTAAAAAAATAGAAAAGGAAAGATGTAATTGTTTGGTATGTTTTGACAATTTTTCTAAAATTATTTTCCGATATCAAATGGTTTTTATTAAATTATAAATTTGGTTAAATATTATATTTTTTTATTTAGATAAATAAACATACAATTTGATTTGCAAATATTGTTTATTCCCGAAATGGATCATAAAATTGTAATCCTAATCAGTAATTGAACTGTAATCTCTACAAGATTTTCAAAGATTCTGCACATTATCGGACAAAAACTTGCCAATTATCTAAATTTAAATCCAAGATTTTCATTTTTAATTTTATTTTGCTCTAAGAATATTTTACAATAAAAAGTTAATTCAATAATAATTTTTAATGTAAATTTAAATTTTATTTTTACTTCTCAAACATTTTTTGAAAACCATTTACAAAATTATTTAGTGAATCAGCTAAAGACTAAGAACTATTTCAAATTGTCTGAATTTTCTTCGTTTTTTCTTTTTCAATAATAATAAATAATAATCCTTTATTAACAAAAGGTCCACAATTTCAATAAAATTGGTAGACCAACAACCAAATACACAGAGCAAATATCAGAGTATCTGATAAGAGACAAGAAGATAAAATTAACAACGCCATTTCAACTGATATTTTGTTTTATTTATTTTTTTAATTGTAATTGTCAATTAAGAATATTTTATGTAACTTTTATTCTTTTTTAGTTTTTTTAAATTTTCTGAAAATTGTAAAAATAAATTTTAACAGAATAATTCAGTCAATCTGCTGTAAAGATGAACTTAAATCTATTTATAAAGGAAGATTTTTCACCTTACTATAAAAAATAAAAAAATACAATTATAAATTATAATTTAGAACAATAACAACGACAGAATTGTGTTGGCAAAATTGAAGAACTAAAATGAATATTTCAAGTAATACCGATCAAACCTTAATAACAGAGATGATACAAAAATTTAAACAAACAAACAACACATATTGACAACAAATATCAAAATTTTAATAAAAAAACAAAAATAATCAATTTTTTGTACTGATTACAAAGGATTGCTTCCAAAATTAATCGTTAAAATTTATTAATTATAATTTTTATTGAAATTAAATGATTATAGTTTAAATGATCTTTAAATAATTTTTAAAATATCATCTTTATTCTTTTGGATAATATTAACAAAAAAATCTATGTAAAAACAATCATTTGTTTAATTTGGCTGATTTAAAGGCTGGGGATTATGTTCAACTAATAAAAATTTTCATTATTTTTTTAATTATTTTTTTTTAAATCAATAATTTTCACTCTAAAAGAAGTGACCGCTAAATATAAAAATCAATTAAAAGTTTTTATCAAACTAACTATACTTTTCAATGATTGTTGATCATTCTCCTTATGAATATTATTTTTATTTTTTTTAATCGTTTTTACTGTATTACTCTTGTTGGATGTTAATTTGAATTAAATATTTTTTTTAAATAATTTTTGGATTGTAGTTATTTAATTACAAAAGAATACTCTCAGCTTATAAATTCAATAATAAATATTTGATTTGTAAATTGTAAAAAATGTAAATTATATTTTATTTTAAAGAAAAAATTAATTGTACGATCAATTTTGCATCTATTTTTTTGTTTTCTAATAATTTTAAAAAGATCCCTGAATAGGTTACAATGATCATAAGCCTCCCATTTAGTCCCTTTAGATTTAGAAAATTATTTTCAGAAAAATTTATATTGGTTTTAAATTAGGATATTTTGTAAGAAAAAAGAAAATTTGTACCATATACTCATCGAGCATTGTAAAATTTCATACCAACTTTCCAATACAAAAATAAGAAAATTTTAAAACTTTTTTTCCAAATGACAAAAACTTGTTCTGCAAATGAAACAAAGCCAAGCAACTTTTGATTACCATTCAAGTAAAAAATAAATGGTTATAAGATTAGTCAGAAAATGTGATAAGAGGATCAATATATTTTTTATAAACGGATTCAAAAATATAAGTTTAATAATATTTAATAATATTTTATTTTATAAAAAAAAATGAATTGTGCAATCAATTTTGCATCTAATTTTTTTTTTTGAATAAACTGAATTCTGTTTTAAAAAAGGATTTTTTTTTTTAAATAATAATAAGACAGATAATGAGATAAAAGGTAAAAAATAAATAAAAAAGGGTTTAAAACTGCAAAAAGCATCTAATGAAATTGATTAGAGTTTATTAACAAGTCAACGGGCTGAAAAAGGTTAAAAGTTAAGCTTGCTTATCAGCTGCTAATTGGACTCAATTGGAACGTCTGCGTCTCACAGCCAAATCAGGATCACAATTCAGTCAGATATAAAGCTTCAGTTCTCTCGAACAATTTGTGTTATTATTTATCCAAAGCGAACACAATTTGATCGCTTGCGTAATTAGACTAGACAGTTTCGTTAAGATCATAAAGCCAGTGAAACAATCATCCATCCGGATATGGTCAATAATACGGCAACAAATGGCCTCATTGGTCCATCATGTTTACATTGCACATCACTGAAAAGCAAACAGAAAGTAGACAATTGTTACGCAAAGAGAAAAAACAAGAAACAAACGATTCTGACAAATCAGACTGTCTATTCAGTTTGCACAGACTGTTAATTAAACAAATTGATGCAATTGGAGATGCACAATTTGCCGACTTAAACACGTAGCAATTTATCAATTTCACTAGCATATATAGACCGGTTCTGTCAAGCATAGTCATGAATTAAAAGAGTGCTGTAATTCAAGGCTTAATATAATAAAATATCTCTCAAATAGGAAATCAAAAACCTAAAACATTAGGTAATCTTAAAAAATCCTTAATAGGATCAATCTTGGATTATTCTTTTCCTTGTTTAAATTCATTCTCAGAAACTAACACCAAAAAATACAAGTTTTTCAAAATTCAGTAGTCCGATCTATTTTGAAGCTGAAATGTGATATCTCCTCCAATATTATGCACCATGAGGCCTTCAATAAACTTAAACTACAAACAGTTTCAAATCGACTCTTTGAGTTGAGTGAGAGATATGTCAAGGCAGGATTGAGTAATTCTGTTCCACTGGAAGACTGATGGAAGAATATAGAGAAGGTTTCGAAACAAGATATATTGAATATCCAACCCCATTGTGTAATTACTACCTAACAATTTCTTCTTTTTTTACCTGAACTATCAATTATTTAAACATGTCTTACCTCAAGCTATTTCAACATAATATTTTTAATTTTTTTTAATAATTAGACTTATTTATTCTTTTTTTTTAACTTTTTTAAATTTTGTTTTGTATATTTTTATTATGAAGGAGCATTAGCTCGGTACAGATAAACAAATAAAAAAAAAGTACATTTTAAGTTGAGTTGACTTTCGTCAATTAGATGGCAAGTAAATTGAGGACAGTAGAATGAGGAGCCCAAATGCTTTGCTACACTTGGCGGACACAGAGCGCCTCAAAAAGAGCATGAAAATTTCAACAAATAAAAAAGAAGTTGCAAATTTAACTTAACATTGCGTGAGTGATTTTGAAGATTTGTTTCGTTTGTCTAGGTGGAGAAGTCAGGAAGGAATTGAGCATTGGGGGAAGTTTGTTGATTATTAAAAATATTGAGTTTCAATCAAATTAGAGAGTGTTGATTAGATTTTTGCGAGAAGGGACGCAAAGGTTTTGACTAATGCGCGAGTCGTGCCAATTGATGGGAATAGAAAAAAGTAATTAAAAATATGAGCTTTTGTCTCTGTGATTAATTTTTGGTCTAAGCCTATTAGAGAGGGGTAAAGAGGGCTAGCACTGCAAAATTCAACTTTGTCGGCAGCTACTCGTCCGAGGTGTGAACGATTTGCCGGCCGAACAAAGACGCACGATCCGAGTTCACACGCCAGTCACTCCACTACGGCTCTTGAACGGGGATCGCGCGTATTTATGCTCAATCTCAAGTTGGATATACGCCATCAGGTCTATACTTATTCACTATTATTCTAATTTCAAAAATTTCATTTCAAAACAACTGTACAACAAAAATTTCAATCCAATTAAGAAATTAAAAAAAAAAATTTTTTTCTTATTCTTCTTCTTCTCCAGTCCACTATTTGTCCACTGTTTGACACTAATTGATTGATTAAATTATCTAATTAATTTAATCAAATTAACATTTATTTTTTTTTAAATTTAGATTTAAATAAAATGTTGTTTATATACAAATAAAAAATATTTAACTTGACCATCACCATCATACACACACACACTAGTTTTAAGACCATGATCATCTCCGACTGCATCCATGATCAACTCTAGGCCGTCAGAACTCAAGTAGAAAATGTAATCATTTCACCATTAGTCACGTGACAATTTTTGCTCTAATGCTCTTTTCTTTTTTTGTTGCTTGGCGCAACTAGGTCTCAGACAAGCATCATTTTGAGTGTGCAGCAGAAGTTAGAGGACATACTGGCGATTCAGAACGTGATAGTACAAAACCAGCATGACATGTACGACAAGCTGAAGGACATCGAGTTCCGCTTGGTGAGCGTGGAGAGCCGGGTGGCCAGGCCGAGCCAGCATGCGGCCTCGACGTGCACGGCCAAGTCGGGCCTGCTGCAGCCGTCGTCGTCCACGTCCTTTTTGCCGCTGTGGCAGAGCATGAGAGTGAAGCGGGGCGCGGACAGCGAGGAGCCCGAGGCCAAGGAGCCGGCCAAGCGGGCCCGCGACGACCCCGAAGAGGGCGAAGTGACGGCCGAGGAGAAGGAGGGCGACGACGAGCTCGACGAGGACAGCGAGGCCGACTACGACGACGACTCCACCGAATCGTCCTCCACCGCCAACATAACCTATTCGCAAAAGTCGACGCCGCCGCTCGCCATGCACCGCTCGTCCATGCCGCACTCCATCTTGCAGTCGCTGGCCACATCGTCCCTGCTGTCTTCGCTGCAGCCGCGGCACGCCGACCTCGGCCTGCTCGCCACCGACGACGCCACTGGCGCTCCGTATCTGGACGAGGCCGACATTCGCCGCATATTCACCACTTCGAAGTCGCGCGGCAACTTCTCCGCCCTGCTCGTCCAAAAGCTGTACACCAAAGACGAACGGGTCGTATCGAACGTAATGGGCACGAGGGGCAAGCGGCAGTTGTCGCCGAATCGAATGGCGGCCGTGCGCCGTCTCTCCTTCTCGCTGTATCCGGTGGGCGACGAGCGCGAGGAAGAGCAAGTGTGGAAGAAAGAGTGCGTGAAAGCGATCGACAGCAAGAACAGAAAGGTGAGGACGCATCACAGTGTGAAGAGTGAGTGTGCGTCGGCGCCGCCCGGCGGCATCTCGTCCACGCCGCCGCCGCCCTCGCCCGCTTCCTCCCTCGTCCGCTCCAATCCCCGGTTGCTAAGCAACCGGCCCTCGTTCGCCATCGGCCTCAATCCCGCTCACGCCGCCTCCACCAGCTCCGCCAACGCTTTCGCCATCGCCATGGCTGCCGCCGCCGCCGCTGCCGTCGCTTCTGGCACCAACACCACCAGCGACAATCGGTCGCCAAAGTCCGATCCAAAGCAACAGACAGAACAGCACAACTCTTAAATATGGCGCTCTTCTTACCAATCTCTTTGTTTAATACTCTCAAGGTTCAAGGTCAACGAATGTTATTCTCACACACATGTCTAGGAAATTTTAAAAAAAAATTTTTTTTTTTCATTTTCTATTTTTAAAATATATGGAATTTTTAAGAAAATTTTTTTCTTTTTTTTTTTCTTTTTTTTTTAAAGAATTTTTTTTGTAAATTTTGTAAATTGTTTTTAGCAATTTTTTTCTGTTTTTTTTTGGATTTGATTTTGATCTTGTTTGTGGTTGTCTCAAGTGGAATAGAAGTGAATGGGAGACGACGGGCTGTGGGGCCGAGCGAGAGGACAAGCTGGATTTTTAGTCGCATGGTCAAACTCGTGCTAGTTTTTTAGCCTGATCGCGTTTGAGTCCAACTGTGCGCGAGTTCGGCCACGAGTTTGTCCGTGTTGGATTTTCGAGGCATTTCTTGTTGCTCGTCTCAACGCCGAGTCTCGATTGCATTTTTAGTTACTAGATGATTTAAAACAGGATGTTCAGATTTTTAACACTCTCTATTCAATTGTAAATTTTCACATTTGTTATTTTTAAAAATAAAAAAATAAGTTGAATAAAATTTTCTTTCTTTTTTAGGTTTATAAATTGACAATGATATTTGTTTTTTTCTGTTTTTGAATTTTTTTTTCTTTTTTCTTAATTTATAATTTTTAGTTGATTTCCAATTAGAAATAAATTAATTAAAACAATTTTTTTTCCATCCAATCAATCTATAGTAATTTAACAGCATTCTATATTTATGTTATCTCTAATGTGTACCACATTAGGCAAATATTTGTGGCTTAAATTCTATTCGTAGATATTTTACAGCATTGTGAAAACGCCAAGAAACACCTGATCTATCTATTTTTATTTTAACCGTCATAGAATGGGTAAGGATTATACTTTTAAGACAATTTTTATTTCGGCTAAATACTTTATTCTCTTAGATCAAAATTAACACCCAAACACCGGAATTATTTTTGGGCGTTAAGCACTGAAGGGGTCCAAAAAACCTCTTTAATAAAATATGCTTTTTAGTTACTCAAAATATGTTAGAAAATATACTGAATGTTAAAATAAATGTCTTTAACTAATTTTGTTTTGATTTAAAAAAAATTTGATAAATTCAAGAAAAAAATTATTTTCTAAATTCGTATTACTGGTTCTTAACAATTTTTACAAAAAAATGCTTAAAAAGTTTGCAATCAAAAAGAATGAAGACTCACTAATCAATGCAGAAATTAGAGAATACGAAAAATCCAACCAACTGAGTACAAACCAAAAATTCCAAACACCATTTGACATCATCATAAAGATTAGACAAACAATCCATACCGAAATAAACTAAATTTCTAAAAATGTAAAATAATTTTTGAATGTTTTTATGTGAGAGAAATGTAAATTGTATAATAAGTCTAATTTAATTTTTAATCTAAGATATTCAATCACTTCTAATTTATATTATTTTAATTTTTGTTTATTTATTAAATAACAAACATTAAAAAGGGGGCTGAAAAGAAGGCTTTTGCCGTTCGGGTAAGTCCCTGGAAATTCCCAAATTTATTTAAAAAAAAAAAAAAAAACAATTTTTACAGGTCGATTTTAAAAACCTTCTCCCCTACCCAAGGATCAAATGTAAATTGATTGAATTTTTCATAAATAAAAGCTGATTTGTTTCCATTACGGAAAAAAAATCGAGCTTCATAAATTCTTGACCACACAGCTTAGAGAGGAACATTTTGGTAAAAACACTTTTTACATAAAAGATACCGATAAAAGCTAATATATCTCCTTTTGTAAATGAAAGTATAGGATCTACAGCTTTCTGGTGACAATTAGTAAATCAATGTAAATTCATCATGGACAAGTCAAAAATCATGAAAAATGCTGAAAGCTAGGTCTCATTTATTTTCGTGTAGCATCACTTGTTGGTCTAACTTTCTCATTAAAGTTTATCTTCTTTCTAAGACTCTGGCTATTAAATTAAAAAATTTAATTTAATTTTTAATCTTAAATTTTCAAACCCTTCTAATTTATATTATTTTAATTTTTGATTATATTTTAAATAACATACATTAGCAAGGAGGCTGAAAAGAAGGCTTTTGCCGTTCGGGTAAGTCCCGGGAAATTCCCAAATTTATTTTTCAAATAAATAATACTATGTCATTCAATCTAACCCATATCGTTCCATTTTTGGAGAATTAAGTTTTTTCATTGTTAGTTTCTTCTTGTTCAGAATATTCATTATCTAAGTCTTCATCTGAGTCATATTCAGTATTAGGTTGATTTGATGTTTCCATTTCTTTTACAAAATCATTATCAAAGTCGTCATTTTCCTAATAATCATTATAATTATCATCAGATACTTTTGATTAGGTATCATTCGAATTACTAAGAAGTGCAAGAGCTTTTCATCGAGACATGGTTCAAAAATTTTATTTATTATGGGAATTAAGTACAGTTTTAAATTAAAAGCATAATTAGCCATATCTTTGATTTAATACACAAAATAAAAGACAATATTTTTTGGAGAATCTCTCAAAAACTCTCTTCGGGTTTAACGCATTTTTTTTGCATGAAAATAAAAATATTTTGAAATCAAAATTAATTAATTATAAATTTTTTTTTGATTTTAATTTTGATGGAAAAGAAAAATTTTACAAAAAGTATCAAATTTATTGAGTAATAAGCAAAAGAAGTACCAAAAAAGTGTTAAAAAAATTCGGATTTAAATGACAATCCATTGTTATTCTAATAAGAAAAAGCCTGTCCAATTCATTCAATTTTTTCAATTGTAAAAAAATTAAGAAAAGGTTTAAAGTTTTTTTTTCTTTGCGACAAGCGCAATCCCTCAAAAATATATTTTATTTGGAACCCATTTATAAAAATAATTAAAATATGAACCTTTTGACTAAATTAAAAAAAAATCCATTTATAAACCAAAATACCAATGATGTGTCAATTCATAGAAAATTAATAAAATTAAACAAAACTCATAAAATTTTTTTATAGAAATTATGCGGGTAGTATTTATTATATCATCAAGTATCTAAATTTTAACATCAAAAAAATAAAAAATTTCACCAAATTTATTGAAGTTTCATCGAAAAAAAAATATTTATTAATTAAAAAAAAATCACCATCAAGATACACGAAAATTTAGATTAATTTAGTAGAAAATATTCTAAAATTTTTTTTCATTAAATAAAAAATTATCATAACCAAAATTAATTAAAGCATAAAATATTAAAAAAAAAACTCAATTAAGCTTTTTTGGCTAGTTAAGGTCAACCACTAGTTGTTTTTTTCGCCAACATCAAGTGTTTAGTAAATTATTCTGACATTCTAACAGCAACCGGCAAGCAAAAGGTCACGAAAAATTAATCTCTCTTTTTTTTATTTTCATTTTTATCATTTTTATATCAGAAAAAAAAACCTAATTTGTGAAAACAAATATCATTCTTTATATTTTTAAAGCAATAAAATACATACATAAAAAACAATTGTTTTTATTTTTTATTTTATATCAAAAGATTAATTTTGCATCAACATAAAATATATGCCTTTTTAAAAGATACATTTTCCAGTAGATAATGACTTGTTGTAACTTATATTATTATTATTATTATTATTAATTTCAATTACCTTTTTTCTTAAAATAGCACCAATTTCATAAATTCATTCTTATTATACATTATTGAATTTTATTTCAAATTATTTTTTTCACTTAAAGTTTACATAATGAGTTTTTAAATTTTCTAGGTCAATTAATATAAATTGTAAATTACTTTTCTAACATTTAAAAATTTAAGCGCTAAACTCAATCTAAATTAACTTTTTTGTTATTTTGCAACATAGTGCGACATCAAAAATCAATCATGTGGCTGAAAGGAAGGACTTAGTCTCCATTCTAACCGGCCAAGGCTTCGCCTAAATTATTTTTAAATTAAATTAAATTAAATTCAATTAAATTCAATTTTTATTACAAATCTTATTTTTTTTACTTTTTTTTGTTTTTTACAATTTTTTACCAAAATTTACCAGTAAAATTTTTGTTTTTACCAATTTTTACGTAAAAAATGGTAAAGAATTAAATTAAAAAAAAAATTTTTTTGCTAGACAAAATAATATTTTTTAGCAAAATTTTATGAAAAACAGCAAAATTTGAAATTTTTTTGGCATTTTTTAAGTTAACATAAATTAACGTAAAAAATGTTAAACTAACTAAATTTTACGTAAATTTGTGTAAATTATAGTTAATTTACCAATTTTTACAATTCTTGTTTTACTTAAAAAATAGTCAAATTACCATTTTTTACGTTAATTTACACAAATTTACGTAAATTTGCGTAAATTTACCATGGATCCTTATATCAAATCACCACTCTATATATTTTTTAAAAATTGTCTTTTTTTAAAGAAAATTATTTTCTTATTTGTACAAAAAAAGAAATAAAATTTAAAGATTTTTGTTTTAAAACAATAAAAACTAAATATCCTATGTTTGCTTTAATTTTTTTAATTTCAATGTAATAAGATTGCAGAAGTAGCTCCCATTTATCTTTTTAAAAAATAAATTTGAAACAGCGCACTTTTTTCATGCTTTTTCAAAATTGTATGAAAATTTTTATTAAAAGACGAAAAAATACGCCAATTGTTTTTTAAAACAAAATTTAAATGCATTTACGCATCATTAACTCTTGAAATAAAGTTTTTTCAATTGAAATTTTCATTTCTTGTAGATTAAAGCAAAATTTTAAATAATTTAAAACTATTCTCAATGAAAAATTACGAGAAATAATTAATCTATGAAAAAAAAATCTATGAACTATCTTCACCCAAATACCCATTCAAACTTCTAAATGTTTTCCTATTTTTTAACAGTACAGAATAGGAGCTTTAACTTTTCACAAACATGGAAAATCATATTCCAAAATAGGAATTGCCCAAAATACGTCTAAATCATGTATAACGACTAATTTTCACCGATTCGGTCAAAAAAATTCATATAACAATCGTACAAGATCTGTGAGACCTAACATTTCAACTGATAAAGATGATCGTCAATCAGTTCATTTGGTAAAAAAAAATAGAAGTTCACCATCAAACATCCTAGCACATAACAGCAAATTGTCAAATGTCTGAAAAGCATGGGATTCTCTGTTAAGACAAAGATTATCAGGAAGAAAACTCGAACGGTAGTAGGCGGTTCGAAAACTAAGGTTAAAAAAATCTCAACAAAAAAATTAGAAAAAATTTCTGCACGAATGTTAAAAAATGGAGCAAACCTAAATGGAGTCAAATAATGTTCGGTGATAAAATGAACATTGAGGGAGGCAACAGAAAAAATCGAATTCAAATAAGAAGGAAGAAGGATGCCGTCAGGCATCTATTTTAAAGAATGTATTATTTAAAAAATAAAGTAAGCAAGTGGTTCTATTGACATTTGGTGCTTTATGAAGTATGGTCAATCATTTTTTTCCTTATTTGACGGAAGTCTTAATTCTCAGAGAAATGCTGATATCTTAGGAAATAACTTACTTCCATAAATAGATATGCTAAGAGAAGATGGAGCTTTCTTAATCCAACAAGATAATGGCTCTTGCCATCGAGTCAGATAAGTGAAGGAATGATTCCAGGAGCAAAATATTGAAGTTTTATCATGGCCTAGAAACAGTCCCGATCATAATTGCATTGAAAAATTATGTATTGGCACGATAAAGTGATTGCCAAACAAGAGCCAAATTCATTGTTTAAGCCGAAAGAAATTGTCTCAAGTATTCTTAATACTCGAGGTACCAAAACGTAAGCGTGTGCCTAAAAATATTTTTGAGAGCTAAACAGATTCAATGCCAAATAGTATAAAAGGTGAACATTTAAGGCGGTTAAACTCCTTAAAGCAGGCTTTATTTAGCCCGTTTCCAAACAGCTAATTAAGACCAAAAAATCATTTTATTTTTTATTTATTTATCAATTAAATGGTTCCCCACAATTAAATTACTGTTCCCATAACACCATTTCAGACCAATATTTAAATACTACGTAGTCCAAATTATTTCTATTTTTTAAACATTTATCATTTTTTAAAAGAAGACTTTAATTCATTAAATAAAAATAAAAAAATTTCTTTAATTTTCTTAGAGATTTATTGCGTTCTTTTATTTATTCTGTCGATCTCTAGGGCATTGTCCGTCCTTTAGCAAAAATTGGATCTATTTAATAACAAAATAATATATCTTTTTTCTGAGAATAGGAGTCTACTTGTTCTAGAGCAATAAAAATTCAGAAAACATAAGAGCACTGGAGACAATCTTTGTTTTTTAAAATTTGAATCTTTAGATAGAAATAAAAAAAAGTTTGCTGCTTACTTTTCAATTCTAAAGCTTTTGACACAATATAAGATTAAAAATCAAAAATGTAAAAATAATATAAAAAAATTAAATTAAAATAGAATTAAAGTAATGAAAAGTGCTACATGTTCAAGTAATGAACTGTTCAGGAAAGAAAGAAAAAATAAGTGTCTGGTATTTGATGCGTCTTGAGTTGAAACCTTCTTTTTATTCCTCCACTAGTCTGACAACAAATTGCTCAGAATGACTCATTTCTGTCCCAACATATCCCTCACTCAACTCAAAAAGTCTATTGTAGGCTTTTAGTAATTGAAGTCTTTTTAAAGCCTTGTAATGCTAGAAAAGGTATCATATTTTAGTTTTAAAATAGATACAACTGCTGAATTTTGAGTGACTTACATTCTTTTGATTAGTTTTTGAGAAGGAATAAAAAAAAGGAAAAGAATAATCTAAAATTGATACTTTTAAAGATTTATTTAGATTTTCTAATGTTTTGGGTTTTAAACTCCATCTCTTTATTGAGAGACATTTAATTATATTAAATCTTAAATTACAGCGTTATTTTAATTTATCCGCCATGGGACCAATTTTAAGCTTTGATTCTAACTTAATTCTTAGGACATAAAATTTTGAAGTATAAATTTGGACCAAGATTAATTTTTGTTTACTATAAGTTTTTTGTGAAGATCGTGTAACATGACCAAAGATGACCCAAAAATAGGACCGCATTTTTTTCAAAATTTTCATAAAATTTTCTAATTGAGAAAAACAAAAAAATAGTCTTTGTAATGCATTTCATAATATTTCTTTAAATTTTTTTATTTAATAAAATATTTTCAATCAAAAACAAAAATATTTACTTGAATAGCAATTCAAGAAAATATTGACTTGGAAAGAGTTTTATCAATATGAAAGATAATTTTAGACGACAATCGACAAAATATGAGTGAGAAATCTAAAAAATTCTTTTTTATTTTAATTTTACACAATATCGATTTGATAATCAAGAAAGTGAATATCAGGAAATGACCCTTGATGACGATTAGTGTTGTGAGTCGACTATAAATCGACTAATAAAATATGCAGCATATACTTTGATAAATTCAAATAAGCAAAAACATTTAATAATAGTAAATATTATCTCTATAAAACCTTTAAAAATTAAATTAAAAATTTTATAAAATAACTAAGAAATTCAGTGTTATTAAGTCTTAATCTGAACCATTATCCAATTCTGGAAAACTCGCTTCATAGTATTCGTGTTAAAATTCATTATCCATTTTACCTAAACTTACACCAAGAGGCCCTTCCTAAAGCTTGGAACAAAAAGGATACCTCTACTACATCTACTCCATCTACTACATCTCTCTCCATCTACTTTTCGTCCTCTTAACGCAGGTATTTATAGTTGAAAGAAGAGAACCAATGTTAAGCATGGCAAGAAAACATAGCAACATTTTAATCAAACTCAAAACTTTAATATATCAAATAAAAAAAAAGATATAAAGCAGATTTAATAAATTTTTTTATTAAAATTAAAATTTTAAAATAATTTTTCCGATATAAAAATATTTTTTTATTTAAATTCGGCATCGATTAATTTAGCGATAGTGTTCAATTGAATGTTTGACGTTCCTTCATAAATAGTTCCAACTTTACAGTCTCGGTAGTATTTTTCAATGGGATAATCTTTGGTATAACCAACACCACCCATCCAGTCAATGCATTTACTAGTTGTTTGACAGGCAATCTTTAAAATTTTATAATAAAAAATTTTCATAAAAAAAAATTTATTTTCTACTTCTGAGGCAAAATATTTGGCCATAGCAGCCTCTTTAATGAAAGGTTTCCCGGCTTCTTTGAGTCTAGCAGCGTTGTAAACAAGAAGTCTTGCTGCCTCCAATTGAGTAGCTATGTGTGAAATTTGATGCTGCATTCCTTGAAAGTCGAAAATTCG
Source organism: Brachionus paranguensis (assembly GCA_016802215.1). Taxonomy (NCBI): domain Eukaryota; kingdom Metazoa; phylum Rotifera; class Eurotatoria; order Ploima; family Brachionidae; genus Brachionus; species Brachionus paranguensis. The sequence continues at coordinate 1,975,914 of JAESIX010000009.1, read as the reverse complement.
TTGACCAAACTGTTTTCGATCCCGAGTATAAGCAACTGTTTTGTCAAAGCAACCCTGTGCCAATCCAATCATTTGAGCTCCGATTCCAATTCTGCCTTCGTTTAATATTGAAATAGCGTATTTGTATCCTTGGCCAACTTCACCAAGAATATTCTTTTCATGAACTTTTACGTCATCAAAATGAACAGCACAAGTAGAGCTGGCCAAAAGGCCGAGTTTGTCCTCATTTTTTCCAATGGTCAGACCTGGTGTATCACGGTCGACCACAAAACAAGTTATTCCCTTATAGCCCAAACTCGGATTTACATTAGCCATGACAAAAAAAACTCCAGCGTGCTTTGAATTGGATATCCAAAGTTTGTTTCCATTAATTGTGTAATAATCTCCGTTTTTGGTCGCTGTTGTTCTCATAGCAAATGCGTCTGAACCAGAGTCCGATTCGGACAAACAAAAACTTCCAATCTTTTTAAAATTAAAACTTAAATTTTTTTATTTAATCAATATAAAAATAAAGCTTAAGCCAAAAATGATTAAAATTTAGAATTAATTTTTTACCATGTCAGTAGCCAAGCGAGGCAAGTATTTATCTTTTAGATATTCAGAGCCAAGCTGCATTAGCAATGTATTAATCAGAGTATTTTGAATGTCACACATGACACTGATGCTTCCGTCGACTTTACCTAGTTCTTCGACAACGAGAATTGACGAAAAAAATGAACCTTCTGTACCTCCATAGTTGCTAGGTATTTCTATACCCATTAACTATTAATTATTTTCTATTTTTTATTTGCTTTTAATAATTGACTCGATTATTTTATTCTATTTTGATTTCAGCTTTGGACTCAGCGAAGAGCTTTAAGATAAAATTGGTAACCTACCGTGTCTTTAGCTAGTCTAGGAGAGTATTTATCAAGCAGTTCTTTAGAACCATTGTGCATCAAGAGTGTATTAACAACAGTATTTTGTAAATCAACTAGACCACCGATAACTGAATCGGCTTTGGCAAATTCTTCAATTGCAATTATAGAGCTAAAAAAGTTTAATCCGGCTCCGCCGTACTCTTCCGGTATTTCAATGCCCATAAGCTGATTTCAAAATTCAATAAAATAATTTTGTCCCATTTTTTGTTTCAAACTTACGCCATTGTCAAACATCAGTTGACGTATTTCTGGCAAAACGTCTCCTAGTTGTTCCATTTCTCTCACTTTTGGTTCGATTTTTTCTCGGGCCAATCGAGAAACTAATTTATATAATTTAATTTGCTTTTAATGAATTTTTATAAATTTTGCTTTCAAAAAAATTATTATTCTTTTAAGCATGAACTTTGTCTATTTAGTATTTTAATTTTAATTCTTTTTTACAATTACATTCAATATAATTTAATTTAAAATTTTCAACAGTTATTTAAATTTTTAATAAATATTTAGAAGTTAAAACTCTTTTTTATTTTTTAATTAGCGCCAGGCTATTTAATTGTTAGATACAAACTATACAATTTTAATAAATTATATTTAAATAATTAAATTTAATAAAAAAAACACTGTTTATATGGTTTGTTGATTTAATCATTAGATTTACCAATTTTTGACGCAAATTTACGTAAAATGGTAAAATTTTAAAAGCCCAAAAGAATGATTCTGATGAATTTCCTTATTTTTTAAATAAAAAAATTTTTTCGCATTTTTTTAAATTGAAATTTGGGTAAAAAATGGTAAATTTTTGTCAATAAAAGTTGAAAATTAAAAAAAATACGATAAATTGTTATTGAAATAAAGATTTAAATAAATATTTTATTGTTGTAGAAAAGCCCAAATATAAAAAAGGTAAAAAATACAAAGATATCTCTATTACACTTGTGGTTTAACCACCCACCATCCAACTGAATTTTTTTAAATTGATTCTATTATTTTTAGGGTATTGTGAAATTCAAATACAAATTGGACAATTCTTCCTTTGTTGATGAATTAAAATTAAAAATAATAAAAAAAACTTGAAAAAATACTGCAACATACTTTGTTGCATCTTTATTACCCAAAAAAAATCTTTATTTTCTTTTTTTTTAAGTAAATCAAATCAGTAATCAATTTAAATCTTAATGATGCTTTACTGTCTTATTTTAACTTGAGATAAATTATTTTAGGTAAAAAAGGTGCAACAAAGTAATTTGCACTATGTTGCAGTATTTTTGTTAGTTTTTTTTACTAACTTTAATTTTAATTCATCATAAAAGAAAGAATTTCTGTTCCATTTGTATTTGAACTTCATAAAAATTATTTTTAGAAAGGTCGTTTAAATGGGTTTTGTGAAATTCAGTACAAAATGATAAAAAGAACAGAAAAAAATGTAAAAAAATTGAATAACTTTTTTTCTTAAAGTTTAAAATAAGTTCCGTGATTGCGACATGGTCCAATATTCAAAGTTGCATCAAATATCAAGGTATTGGATTAAAATATATTCGAGCGTAGTGCATTTTGCAGAGATATTGCACATCATTAGCAGACTTTGACAGTTGGTGCAACTTTGAATGTTGCACCATGTCGCAATCACGGAACTAATTTTAAACTTTTAGAAAAAAAATTGTTCAAATTTTTATCATTTTGTGCTGTTCTTTTGTACCGAACTTCACAAAACCGTTTAAATGTCGGTTAAAATCAACTGAAGTGAATGATTCATGAAACTCTGGAACGACTTTAGAGATTTTGCTTTTAATCAACTTTTTAGGTTTTTTTACTTATACATACGTTCGTTCCAAATTTTTTTTCTATGATTTTCATACATTTAATAATCAAATTAATTAATAAAATTCTATTTTGTTTCATTTTTTATTTTTTAACTTATTGATATAAATTTGTAATTTATTACGTAATTTTCAGTTAAAAATTTTAAAAAATATTTTTGATTATGAAAAAAAGGAGGAGAATATTAAAATTGAAAAATAAATATTAAAAAATTAATATTTTCTTAAAAATTAAGTTTTCGCTTTCTTTTTTTTATAGCAATTTTTTTTAACGTTCTGGCAAAATTTTGCTTTGATCAATTATTTAAACAATATGAAAAATGTCTTCAAACAAATGAATTAATCTTCTTCCAATATTGACATTTTTCCGACCCAAAAATCCAAAATAATTTAATTTTTAGTTTGAAAATTTCGAATTAAAAAATATCGATCATAAAAAATTCCGTAACAATAAAACTAATTAAATCAAAAGAATTTTTTATGTTATTTTGAATTTATTGCATTTCTATTAAGATCAAATTTTTTTCTTTTCTTATTTTTACTTAATTCCTTGATTTCCTTTTACTTCCCAAAATAGCTTAAAGTTGAAAGCTCTAAATTTGGGTTGAAATCTTTAAAAACATTTTTAATACTAAATAAATAAACTAAATAAAATTATATAGAAACAAATTTTTAAGGTTTTTAGTCAATTTTTTCTGATCTAAATTTACAAGGACCAGATTAATTAAGTAAAAAAAAATCAAGAAATAAGAAATCTTTTTAAAATTTTTCCTTACTTCAAATCTACAAAATTAAATTCTAAAAATTTAGTATACCCGTTCCAATAATAAATTGTTTTTAAGTTTTTTTTGAGACAAAAAATAAAATTTTTTTTGAAGCAAACATTATTAAGAAAAAAATACCTGTTTCTTTGAGTTGAATTTCCTCGTCAGTGAAATTGTATAATGAACGATTTGAAGTGTCTGTTGCTGTACTCAATTTGCAAATATTTGTTAAAACCAAATTACGAGAACACTAATTCATTGACTTATAAAACATCATCAATAGTTAAAATTTCTAATTACTTTAAGGGCATTAGTTCCAAAATTTCTGATGGCAAACATTTTAAAAGGCAAATTTGGCAAAATCTAAAGCAGTCTTTTTTTCAAGGGTGTGATAGCAAATTATTTTTATTTTTCGAATTTATATAATAAAATTTAATTTTGGATAAATTATTCCAATAATAATTCAAATCATGTGCCATTAGGCTTTATGACCAAAAAATTTTCCCAAGCAAAAAATTTACAAGAATATTTTAAAAAAAAACTCAGTTTTTATAATAAAAAAATGACCAAATTGGCAAATTAAAGCGCAATCTTGGTAAATTTTAATATGCCTTTGAATACGCCAAAATAAAAGTCTTAACTTCCAACTAATCCAAATTCGGCTACATGTTTAGAAAAAAATTTAAAATTTAAAATTAGGTACTTTGTTAAGCAAAGTAAGCTTTAGAGCAATTTTAATTGCAACCAACAAGCAAAAAGAATTGCATGCAAATTTTTTTGCATTCACTCTCTACACACATTCAATGCTTTCAAATTTTTAACCAAAAAAAATTGCTCTCAATGTACTTTTTTGATTCAAGTTGAAGGCATCTGAATTATTATTTGTTTCCAATTTTTAATTGCATTTATCTACCTTTTTGTATCCTTTTTTATCTAATCAATACCTGTAAATCATCGAATACTATTGACTAGTAAATATTCGGCAATTGGTCTTCTAGGTCTTGATATAAAAATTTGGTGTCTTGTTTAGAAATATAAGGTGTAGAAAATGACTCGTTACTCAAGAGAGCCAGAAAATCCAGCAAAATCCGTAAAAGCTCGCGGATCATACTTGAGAGTCCACTTTAAAAACACCAGAGAAGTCGGCCGTGCTATCCAACGCATGCCGTTGAGACGGGCCGTCAAATTCTTGAAAAATGTCATGGAACACAAAGAGATCGTTCCATTCAAAAGATTCAATGGTGGTGTCGGAAGAAAAGCTCAAGTAAAACTATCAGCTTCTCACTGGGAGAAAAAAATTCTAAAAAAAATTTTAAGTGCAAACAATGGGGAGCCTGTCAAGGTAGATGGCCAGAAAAGTCAGCCGACTTTGTCTTGCAATTGTTGAAAAACGCCGAAGCTAACGCTGAAGTCAAAGTAAATGATTTATTTTAAATAAAAATTATTTATTAAAAATCTAAATTTATTCATTCAGGGTCTAGATGCTGATCACTTAGTTGTTGATCACGTCCAAGTTAACCAAGCTCCAAAGACCCGAAGACGCACATACAGAGCTCACGGTAGAATTAACCGTAAGTGTCATTTTTAGTCAACATAGCCTGATTTTTTTGTTTAATTTTTTTTTTTTTTCAGCATATAAATCAAGTCCGTGCCACATAGAAATCTTTTTGACCGAAAAAGAAACAGTTGTCCCGAAGCCAACCGATGTTGAGGAGCCGACCAAAAAGAAAGAGTCCAAAAAGAAGCTAAAACGTCAAAAGATGATGGAAAGAGGAGAATAAATTCATATAAATATTTGAATATCAATAAATTATATGAATTTATTTAAATTCAAATAAAAAAAAAAAAAAATAGATTTTTTTTTACTTTATCCTATCATTTTCTATTTACTTATTTGCTTATCAAGATATTCTCTTTTATGGACTAAAGCTTCGCTAAGTCCATTTCACACAAAGATTTAATAGAGTAAATAAATAGTTTTGTGCTAGGAATAATCAAACAATAGAAGCGTTTAAAAGTAAATAAGATATAATCCTTAGAGATATGTTGCAACTTTGTCCTAAAAATGGTGATCAATTTTTGGTTGAGATAAAAATATTTGGATAAAAATAACTGATGCAAACTGTTTTCCTTTGATAAATTGGGAAGAAAAACTCTCCACAATTAAGCATGTCCAACCAAATGTTAACTTTAATTTTACTGACCCTATTGATATATTTGACCAAAGGTAAATTTAAATTAAATTCGATAGATAGTGATTTTAATGCCTGAGTTTGACTGTAGCTGGGAATGTTAGAGGGGGTTATTTGTTGTGGCGAAGTCCTAAACAAGACTCGTTCAAATTGGTCTGCTACATGACCAACTGGGCTCAGTACAGACCGAACAATACAAAATTTGTGCCATCCGACCTCGATCCATTTCTGTGCACTCATTACATCTACGCTTTTGCCTCAATTAATACTACCACTTATGAGATCAAGTCGTTTGAATGGAACGATGAGAGTCATGATAAATTTGTCGGTAATTTAGTATTAATAAATTTTTTTAAAAATTTTTTCACTTTTTTAAAATTATATTAATAAATTTTATTTGCTTTATTCAAGGTCGTTATGAAGAGTTTAACAATATGAAAAAAATAAATCCGACTTTAAAAACTTTATTGGCGGTGGGCGGTTGGAATATGGGATCTGGCCCGTTCTCGGACATGGCTTCTAATGAGACATATAGGAATACTTTCATTAAAAGTGCTGTGAAATTTTTAAGAAAATGGAAATTCGATGGACTAGGTAAATAAATAATCAGTATCTTTTAGAATCGTTTCTAATAATTAAATTTTTTAAAAATGAAATTTTTATTAAAAACATTTGTAAATATTTGTCTGATAACTTTAATCGAAAAATTAAGAAAAAAATTTAGTTAAATATTAAATATTAATGTAAGTTAATTTAATATTTTTCTTATTTCTTGGTTTTGTTATTTTGATTTTTATAGGATATAGTTTTAATTTGGGACAACAAAATTTTGACTTGACACAGACATCTTTTTTTTCTGGTGTTCTTTGATGATCAAAAAGTTTGTCATTATAAGCATTAAATAAAGATCTAAATTTTTTAGTTGTAAAATTAAAAATTTTTAAATTATTAAATATTTTTCCTGATCATTCTAAAAATCTTATGATCACAAAATTTGTGTTGGACTTTTTGATCTTCAATAATAAACAAACCAGTGATTATAAAATACGAAATTGTACCAAAAAAATGTATGATTATTAGAATTAAGAGTTTAAGCGATAAATTTTTTTTTGACAAACAGTTACATGATGAAGTTATTTAGATAGTTGAAAAATATTATTTCAAACTTAATAATTTTAAAATTTTTGACAAAAAATTCCACATTTTCGCATAGAAAATATTTTTTTTAAATCGATAAAGTATTTTTTATTTCTGAGAAAAAAAATTTTAATTTTAATTTTTTTTTTAATTAAAAATGAACGGTGTCTAAAATTAAAGAATAATTTTTTGAAGAAAAAAATATCAATTAGAATTATTTTTAAAGATAGTTTCCAAAGTTTTTATTTTTTAAATTTAGATTTTTTAAAAAAATTGAAATAAAAATTCTGGATCAACACAGATTAAATTTTATCAGAAAGAAATGGTGGCACTTGAGTTAAAAACAAATTTAATTCTGAAATATTAAAAAAAAATGAAAAATTCAACTAGGCATTCTTCTCTAGTGTGTGGTCAAAGATAATATTTTCCGAAAAATCAATTTAGCATTTTGATATATTTAATTTTTTTGATATATTAATGAATTTAAAAATTTATAAAGTTAAATTTTTAGAAAACAATATTTATTAACGATCGTACTATTAATTTTAAAAAAAGATTAAACGATTTAATTTCAAATTTAGAAAAAAATGTATTTTAATTTTTTTAAGTTTTGAATTTAATTAGTATTTAATGAAACGATTTATAATATTTTTATATAAAATTTTAATTTTAAATTTTTAGATTTGGACTGGTTGGTTTTTTAATTAAAGAAAAAATAGAAATTTTCAATAAAAAATTATTCTAAAAGGGAATTCCCAGCCAAAAGAGAAGGCAGCAAGGAAACCGACAACAGATCTTTTAGTTATCTAGTCAAAGTAATAAACCGAGAAAAAAACTGATTTCAAAAATATTTAAAAAAATTTAAAATAAATTTTTTTTTATATTTTGATAATGTTTTTTTTTTGGAGCCAATTGTTCCAATAAAATTTATTTGAAAAACATTAAGGAATTACGAGAAGCCTTCTACAATGAAGCATTAGCAGCTAGGAAGGAACAATTATTGTTATCAGCTGCTGTAGCAGCAGAAAAATTTACCATTCTTAAATCATACGAAATAGAGAATATAGTATCATATCTTGATTTTATTAGCATTATGAGCTATGATTATCATGGTAATTTTTTATACCAATAAAAAAAAATTATTTTAATTTTTTAGTAAAGGTGCTTGGGATAAAAAACTTGGTCACAACAGTCCACTTTATTCTTCAAATCAAGACAGTGAGGACGATCGAAAACTATCTGTTGACTGGACAGTTCGGTTGTACCAAACTTTGGGTGTACCATTGGAAAAATTAGTATTAGGCATACCATTTTACGGTCGCTCATTTACCGTACAGGAAAAGAGTGAGCGATCGTTTGGAAGTGCTAGTGTTGGTGAGGGAGTACCTGGCAATGCCACTAGGGAGTTCGGTTTTTTGTCCTATGGTCTCGAAATTTGCAAGTACTTGAAAGAAGATAACTGGACCAGAGCTTGGTCAGGGGAACATCAAGTTCCATATGCTTACAAAAGAAACCAATGGGTTGGTTATGATGACTCGGAAAGTGTTAAGATTAAAGTTAACTATGTTACCAGGCATTGTTTAGCAGGTGCTATGATATGGAGCATTGATTTAGATGATTTCAGTGGATTCTGTTCCGAAGACTCTTTTCCACTGACCAGAAGCATATTGGAAAATTTGAAGAATCTGGACAGAAAAAAGTGTCTAACATTGCCTAAAGTAAAAGATCCAGATGTGGACGATTATCTTAAAAAATCTAAAAAATGGAATTTTTTTACCTTGGACCCACTAATAGAAAATGTTGAACAAAGTACATCGACTCCTATAATATCATTGTCAAAAAAGCCTTTGCGAAAACTCAACAGAACAAGATCTACGACTCAAAAATTGGAAACTACCACTTTTCAGCCTGTATCAGAAAGCGAAAAACAAATCGAGGAAATAAGCGATTCGGAGCAGCTTAATGAAATCATGATGAGAATTCACGAAAGTAGTGATCTGGACAAAAAAGAACTTGAAAAAATTTTAAAACAATATTTAAATAATAAAAATATGCCTGATAGAAAATTTTTATTAAATAGCATGAAAATGTTGCTGGATAATAGAGGCAAAAAATTGGATACAACCACTTTGGCAATGACCACAAATAGGAAGCTTTTTTTTCAGATAAATTCATTGAATATACATAATCGCGGATGTGAGAATTTAGAAGACGGTGAACTAATCCGAGACGCGAAAGATTGTGCTTCGTTTTTTACCTGTTTTATGGGAAAAGCGAGCAAACGAAACACTTGTAACAAAGGACTTTATTTTGATGACAGACTTAAAGTTTGTAATTGGAAATCTGAAGTAGATTGCTAGTTGTTTTTTTTATTTACTTTATTACAAAAATTTTCTTAAATAAAATTAAATATTGTCTATGCTCGGTTCTTTTGTAGTAATGCTTTTTCACCAAGGCGTTTCCTTCTTAGACATAACATTATTTTGTAGCTAATTACAAACAAAGCTGCACCGATCACTGCTACAACACTAAAAAAAATTGTAAATACCAGCCAGTAATAAGTGTCATCTTGTTTTATTTCGATTTCGATCATAGTTGAACTTTAATTAATAAAAAAATTTTTTCCCTAATTTTTGAACTTTTTAATTCGAAATTTGGCGCTTTTAAAGTTTGATGATTATTCACATACAGCATAAAACTCCTGTTGACTATAATAAATTTTTCGTTAAAATTATAAATTTTTAAAATCAATCAATCATTTAATTACTTAACTTTCTAAAAAATTTAAATTTCTTTATTATTTCATAAAGTTAAAAAATTTGAATTGTTAATTTAAAAATTTAATGACTCATTTAATTAAATATGTAAGCCTTCTGAAATCTGTTAGGGAATTTTGTTTAAAAAAAAAATCAAATTATGTTAGCAAAAAAACACAACTAGTTTTTTTTTAACACGAAAAATTAATAAAAATCAAAGACAAAATTTTTAATAGACTATTTTAATAAATTTGCTATATTAAACTTTACAAAGTAAAATTATCAAGGTGAAACATGCTTTTTTCATTTTTTCTTCACTAGAAATAATTTTTTTTTGAAGCACTGAACATCTTGAAGAATTCTTTAATGTTATGGGTATTAGCTCGATAAAATTAATAATTGATTTATTAAATTAACACTTGGATGAAATTTTTTTTATATTTTATTTATTCCCTTTAGCTTTAATTATTTGAAATTAATAAAAATAAAACAAAAGAATTAACTAGTTTAGTTCAACAAGATGAAATTTGAAATTCGTATAAAACTAAATTAATTTTGGGTGAACTATCATAATAGAGAAAAATTAAAATAGAGAAGACAAAAATTAGAGAATGTTTATAAATAGAGAAAATAAAATAGAGAATGTTATAAATAGAGAAAAATTTAAAAGAGAATTTACAAAATAGGCAAAAATAAAGAAGAAAAAAGATAAAAAAATTTTATAAAGATAAATGATTATTAATAAATGATATTTTAATAAAGATAAATGATTCATCCAAAATCGACTTCGGCCGAACAAAGACTATTAGCCTACAAAGCTTCTATAAAATTTCCTAAAATTAGAATTCTCTAATTTATTACATTCTCTATTATTATTTGTTTCCCTAAAAAATTAATTTTCTATAATATTAACAATTAATTTTCTATATTTTTTTTTCTATATAATTTTCTATTATTATTCTACTATTATTTTTTTTTTTAATTCTCTGCATTTTTTTTCTCTATTATCAACGTTTACCTAATTTTGAGATGAAAAATGACTCGAGTTTATAAACAAAAGGAAATTTCGACAAGACTTTTTTGAATGATAAAAAATGAATAAAGAGATCAGATCTGAAAGCAAATACATAAGAAAAGGACTTTCTCCTTTTTAAATCAAATCTTGATGGAAAAAAATTGAAAAAATTAATGCTAAAAAATGCATACATTTTAACCTGTTCATATTAAGGTTTTTTAAATTTTAATTATTAAATTTACTTGATTTATAGTGTTTATGATCATTGAATTTACTATTTTTAACGTAGATTATTTATAACTTTGGTATATTACATAAAATATAGAACATTTTTATGAAGTTTTTAAATAAAAAATTGTAAATATTAAAAGCCTATAAAAAGGTTTTGTAATAATTTTTCAAAAAATAAAAAAATTTTTAGTTTTAATACAAAAATTAATTTGACATATTTTAACCGATTTATATTTTTACAAACTTTAAAAAAACTAATTTAGACTAATTAAAGTTTAAAGATAAAAGTTTTTTAATCATTTACGAATAGAAGGTTTGACGTTTTACCATTTATACGTAAATTTCAATGATCATGTGTACAGTGTAATAATAATAATAATAATAATAAGAGGAAAGCTACTACAAGCAACGCTTGTGGAGATGTCTTGCAAAGGAGGACCTCTATGGTAGCTACATTTCACGTTAGCAATAGGTGGCATGAAAAATTTAAAGTGCGAGAACCAACCTAAGGCATCAAAAACAAAAATAAAAAATTAGATTACACTGATTAAGCTAGCCAAAATTGTCATAAAGTATTAATTCAGTTTAAATGTTTAAATTAACGCATAATAAGTTAACGTGTAAAAATTGTAATAAAATTTAAATATGTCCAACTAAATATTTTAATTTGAAATTTTTTAAAATAATAAATCAAAACACTAAAATATTGTTTTTTTTTATTTGATCTCAATTTTTAAGTAAATAAAAAAGAAACAAGCATTATTATAATTTAATAAATTTGTGAAAAACGTCCTAAAAGATTTTAGGAGTTAAAGTAAAAAAATGTTTTTCAAAGAAAAATGACTAAAAATATAATGTTTTAAATAAATGAATTAAAAAAAACAAAAGATTTTCGAAGGATTTAAAATAAAAGAAAATTTTTAATTTTATTTCGTGAAATTAACAGTATTCTTAGCAATTCGGTTTCAAAGATTCTGTCATTTTACAAGCATAAAGCTTTCCTCATCAAAAAAAAAATCTCTTTTCATTTTCTTAGTCATCTTTCCAAACATTCTTAAACATTGAGAATATGCATGACAGGGCTTATTAAAAATAATCTCAACATCATCTGATTCAATCTCATTTTTATTTTTATTATCACTTTGAATTTTGACTTTTTTTACATTTAAGTGTTGGATGTTAGATCTCTTTGATTTACAGTCCCTCTTTTTTACAGTGCGATTTAGATTCTTGTTTACAGGAGAATCGAATCTAAAATCTATATTTGGGGTTAATAAAGCGAGAAAATATTTTTGAAAAAGACTCAAGTAATCATAAAGACACAAAGGTCTTGGTGACAATGGATTATGTGTCTTTTTATCCATTAAACCAAGCAAGATGTTTCGACGAAAAAATTTATCTTTCTTCTTGATTACTGTCCCTATATTATTTTCAATGGCAGAAATATCCAAATTCAGATTTGTTTTTGAAATTGGCTGAGAATGGCTAATATTTTGACTTGGTATACGGATATTGGATGTGAGCATTCTAGTACCTGTTGGCACCAAAGGATAAGCTGTGTCATTCAGCGTACTTTTTTGAGGGATATTCTGAGTGACAAAATCAGGTTTTGAATTTGACGCATCAATTCGTTCATTTAAATTCAATTCCGAATTCTTTTTGTTCTTTTTTTTATCTTTCTTCTTGATTACTGTCCCTATATTATTTTCCTTGGCAGAAGTATCCAAATTCAGATTTGTTTTTGAAATTGGCTGAGAATGGCTAATATTTTGACTTGGTATACGGATATTGGATGTGAGCATTCTAGTACCTGTTGGCACCAAAGGATAAGCTGTGTCATTCAGCGTACTTTTTTGAGGGATATTCTGAGTGACAAAATCAGGTTTTGAATTTGACGAATCAATTCGTTCATTTAAATTCAATTCCGAATTCTTTTTGTTCTTTTTTTTATCTTTCTTCTTGATTTCTGTCCCTATATTATTTTCCTTGGCAGAAGTATCCAAATTCAGATTTGTTTTTGAAATTGGCTGAGAATGGCTAATATTTTGACTTGGTATACGGATATTGGATGTGAGCATTCTAGTACCTGTTGGCACCAAAGGATAAGCTGTGTCATTCAGCGTACTTTTTTGAGGGATATTCTGAGTGACAAAATCAGGTTTTAAGTTTGAAAAATTCATTTTACTTTATTTTTGAAATTAAATTAAAATTTTGAAATTAAAAAATTTTGTTAAGAAAATTTTGAGAAAAAAGTTTTGCTTTTTAAAATGAAAAATTAATTTTTGAAAAGCATGATATTCGAAATAATTTGGTATTACTCGACTAAAACATTTATGAATTTAGTTTTACATAACTAAATGTCTAATAATACTAAACCAATTACAAATCAAATTTTGAAAATTAAATTTTTACGTTTCTGTTTCATTTTACTTTAACTTTTTGAGTTACTTTAACTAATTATTTATTAAATGAAGAAATTAATTAATTTTAGACCAAATTAACTTAAAACTAAACTAAAATGAGTTCTATAGGCACTGGTGTAATAAAATCTAGAATCAAATCTTTTATAAAGCTAAATTTTTTTTTTTAGTATGACTTGTCAGCTGCTCAATTTTCTCCGGATGGAAGAATTTTCCAAGTCGAGTACGCAAACAAGGCGGTTGAAGCAAGCGGGTAATTAATTTAAAAAAATTTTTTAAATTGTAGATTGTGAGCATTTTTATTTTAAGATCAGCAATCGGTGTTGTTTGCAAAGATGGTGTAGTTTTGGCCGTAGAAAAGATTGTAACATCCAAACTCCACGAACCTGGAAGCAACAAACGAGTTTTTATAATTGATCAACACATTGGAATGGTAAATTAGCTAAAATAGAATAAAATTATCTTATTTTTATATTTTTAAAGACTGTAGCTGGTTTACTGGCAGATTCAAGAAATTTAGTAAACATCGCCCGGGAAGAAGCGACCAATTACAAGTCCAACTATGGCTCTAATATCCCTCTTAAAGTAATAAACCAAATGAGTTATGTAAATTTTTTCATTATTTTCCTTAAGTACTTGGCTGATAGACTCTCAATGTATATGCATGCTCATACACTTTATGGTGCCATCAGACCATTTGGTGTATCAGTTATTTTGGCATCGTATGAAAACGATAAACCTCAACTTTATGCAATTGAACCTTCTGGAATCTGCAATGTACATTGAATATTTTTTAATTTTAAGTTTAATATAATTAATTTAGGGATATTTTGGAGTTGCGACCGGAAAGGCTTCTCAAAATGCCAAAACTGAATTGGAAAAATTGAAGGTTTGCACAAAATGTTGTCTAAAATAAATAAATTTTTTTCAAGTTTAAGGAAATGAGATGTCAAGATTTGGTCAAAGAAGCGGCAAAAGTGTATGTGAAAAGTATTTAAATTTTTAAGATGGCTTTAATTTTAAATTTAGGATATACACTGTTCACGATGAGATTAAAGATAAGCATTTTGAGCTAGAAATGGGCTGGGTTGGAAAAGTTTCTGACAATAAATTTCAACTGGTTCCAAGACCAGTATTTGAAGAAGCGGAAAAATATGCCAAAGTAAGAATTTGATTTTTAAGAAACAAAAATGTTTAAAAATTAAAAAATTTTAGGAGGCCTTGGAGAGCGAAGATGAAGAAATGTAAAAACCGGAAAAAATTTTTTTAATTTCACACAAAAACTTGAATTTAAATTATTACTCTGATATTTTACAAACGATTGGCTATTGATCCGATCAAACCAATCTTTAAATATTCCTTACAATATTTTAAAATAATCGTATTTTACATGTTTGAACATAAAAATAAAAAAAATAACAAAATGGTTTTTTTTTCTCTAAATTAGAATTTATCTTTATCATGTAACTAGTTATTTTTTGAAAAAAAATTGTTATTGTTAATGTCGGGAAAATTATTGAATGATCACATAATCTCAATTCAGTTTCCTTGAAAGTGTAGTCTGAGTTGCCAGAATGCAGTGATTCGTTCAAAATTGCTAATATTTGCTGCAGATATTGCCAAATCAATAGATTACTTGACAGATCATATAACGAAAATTTACAAAGCTTGATTTTTGTATTTTAAAAATTTCCTTTTTTATACTAATTAATTGGTTCAAAAAAAAATTAAATAATTAAAAGTAGTCCAAAATTTAAATAATTTTAATTTTATTATCGGCTTACTATTTTATTTTTTCGCCAAAAAATATACCACTAAATAAAAACATTTATCTCTTATAAAAAATCATCTATTAATTAAATAATATCAAATAATTTTTTACATGAACAGGTGCTAAATTGCCATTTAGCTTTATTTAACTCTACCCTTTTTATACATCTTTTGAGTACATAAAATTGATCAAAATCAAATTTAAAATTCTTTATAACTTTCGAATTCAATCATTTTATAAATTTTTATTGGAGCATAAGTGACTTGTTATATTTAAGAATAGTTTTAATATTGAAAAATTTTTCGTATGTTAAAAATTTTTTTTTATACATCTAAATATATTTTGGAAAGATAAATTTATTTTGGTGAAAAAAATTCAATGGTTAGAAAAAGAAATTATTCCCTTTATTATCACTTATCTAAATGGGTCTTCCTTGTTATGTTACCAGATAGTCACCAATATTGTGACCAATCAGGTCAGTACCGCTACTAGGATTTTTTGAATATGACCAAGATTTAATTTATGTGAGAAGAAATTTTTTAAATGAACCATTTTTATGGTCACAAAACTGACCAGATGGGTTCACAAAACAGGGAACAGGGAAAACACACTTAAATTATGTAAACCAATGCTGTAAAACAACTAAATAAAATAAAAAATTCTAATCAACATTCTAAAAAAAGATGGTTAATTTTTAATATATTTTTTATTTTTTAAGAAAAAGTTGAACTTGACGATTACATTATTTTTACTTTTGACTTAATTCATTTCTTTCTAAGTTTTTCTTACTATATTTGGTGTATTTACACATTATTACCTGCACATTTTAAATAATTTCATTTAAATCAATATTCTATCAAGTCTATCTAGTGATTATTTTAGTTGATCATTTCTTTATGCTTTATTTGAACTAAAGTAAATTTAAGAAGATTCATATAGTTTTTGAATATTCTTTAATTGTTTAAGAAATAAGCAAGATTTCACTTTCCTATCTAGTATTAGTTAATTACCTGTCATTCATGCTAGAGAATTCTGGGGTAAAAATGTTTTCTGATGACACAAAAATAAGTCATTTAGATAAAGATAACAATGTTGTTATTGAAAGCTTCAATAACTTTTTCTTAAAGAATTTTTTTCTCTTAAATTTTTAAATATCTAAACAAATCTTTGATAAATTTTTATTTTAATTATTAAAAAAATATTGATAGAAGTTTATTCAATAATTATTATATTTAATTATAATTATTATATCTAAAATTGATTTTTTTCATTCCAAAAAAGGAAGTAAATTACGAGAGTAAATAAAAAAATTTTTTGAGATTTTGTCTTCTCTTTTTTTTATTTAATGATTTGATTCAATGCCATCAATATGCTTTTTAGCATAGAATTTAATAGAATATTTTTTTATATTTTAGAGAATCTTTTTCTTATAAAACTTATTGTTTTTTCTTAATTTGCAAAAAAAATTCAAGTAATGATTTAAAAAATAGAGGAAATCTAATGGCGATTTGTTCTTTTTGTATCTAAATTTCTGATTAAAAAAATTATTTTTCGTAATTTTCCTAACAAATTATATTTGTATTTACAGTGGTGATTTGATATAAGGATCCATGGTAAATTTACGCAAATTTACGTAAATTTGTGTAAATTAACGTAAAAAATGGTAATTTGACTATTTTTTACGTAAAACAAGAATTGTAAAAATTGGTAAATTAACTATAATTTACACAAATTAACGTAAAATTTAGTTAGTTTACCATTTTTTACGTTAATTTATGTTAACTTAAAAAATGCCAAAAAAATTTCAAATTTTGCTTTTTTTCATAAAATTTTGCTAAAAAATATTATTTTGTCTAGCAAAAAAATTTTTTTTTTAAATTTAATTCTTTACCATTTTTTACGTAAAAATTGGTAAAAACAAAAATTTTACTGGTAAATTTTGGTAAAAAATTGTAAAAAACAAAAAAAAAAGTAAAAACAATAAGATTTGTAATAAAAAACTTTTATTTTTTAGAATATAATAAAACAAGTTTCTAGTTTTTTTTAATTTTTGATGTGCAATGCTGGTCATTCAAATATTCATACAAACCTTCACTTTTGGGATATTTGAATGGCCAAAAGGAATATATGAGACAGTTTGAGTTTTCTTTTAAAACCTTTTAAATCAATAATGGACTCTGAAATGTATAGAGATATATTAGCTGAGTATTTATTACCTTTTGGAGCAGGTAAATTTGATTTAGCTTTTAAGTTACATCAAGACAATGATCCAAAACATAAGTCTAATTTATGTCGAAATTTTCTTTACCATAACAATATTAATTGGGTATATTATAAAAATTTTGGTTTTCAAAAGTTATTCAACATAGTAATTAAAAGTGAAATCCGCTCCAAATTCACCTGATTTAAACCTCATAGAGATGGTATTGCATGAAATGAAAAATTTCATCATAGAAAAAGGACCAAATAATGAAGATAATGTTTTGAAATAAATTTTTGATTTCCAAAACACTCTAACACCTGAAAATTGCAAGAAATATATTAACCATTTAAAAAAAGTAAAATAATTGATGTTTTTTTAGTAAAAAATTTCATTAACATTCTAATTAATATATTAATAAGGTAATTGAATTTAATTCTATTTAATTTAAAAATAATTTCGGCGAAGCCTTGGCCGTTTGGAATGGAGATTTAGTCCTTCCTTTCAGCCACATGATTGATTTTTGATGTCGCACTATGTTGCAAAATAACAAAAAAGTTAATTTAGATTGAGTTTAGCGTTTAAATTTTTAAATGTTAGAAAAGAAATTTACAATTTATATTAATTTTTTTTTACTTAAAGTTTACATAATGAGTTTTTAATTTTTCTTGGTCAAGCTTTTTTTTTGTTTTTACAAATTTTAAGTAAAAAAATGGTAAAGAATTAAATTTTAAAAAAAAATTTTTTTGCTAGACAAAATAATATTTTTTAGCAAAATTTTATGAAAAACAGCAAAATTTGAAATTTTTTTGGCATTTTTTAAGTTAACATAAATTGACGTAAAAAATGGTAAACTAACTAAATTTTACGTTAATTTGTGTAAATTATAGTTAATTTACCAATTTTTACAATTCTTGTTTTACGTAAAAAATGGTAATTTGACTATTTTTTACGTAAATTTACACAAATTTACGTAAATTTGCGTAAATTTACCATGGATCCTTATATCAAATCACCACTGTAATTTTATTTTGCGTGATAAATTATCAACTCTCTATTTATTTTTCATGAGTTTGAGTAAAAAATAATTGAAATCAAAATATTGAATTAAATGATAATGAACAAGAATTATTTAGCAATAAAGTTGAATAAGCTCAGTAAATGTTTAGTAAAATACATGAATTTTTGCTAGACATTTAAATTTTTTAAGATTATTAAAAATTTTTGTTCAATTTGTATTTGAATTTCACTATAACATTTTAATCAATTTCAAAAATAATCAAACTGAAAAAAACATTTACAGAATTTTAATCGAAATAAATAATAATTTCAATAACATTAATTTAATTTCTACTGATTTTGTAAAGGAATTAAAAATTTTTATTTAAAAATTAAATTTAGCACTCAAAGGTCCGGTTTTTTTTTTACTAAGTTTAGGATAAAACGGGGCAAAAAAACCCTTGAATTATATTTGCTTTTTAGTTTAAAAAAAAATTTGATTATTTATTTAGAGATTGCAAAAAAAGTCCATTTTAATTCATTCAAAAATTTTGACTTCATTTAAGTAATAACCTATAGTTCCCCAAATGATAAACCCCATTTCGTTATTTCATATTAATTTATATTCTCTATCTATTCTCTACAGTTCTTGGAAGTATTTTGCTCATATCTTATTATAAAACCTGAAAAAAATACTACAAACTTGATAAATTTTTGGTTTAGATTATGCCACTAAAAACAAATAAATCAACAGCTTATTTAAAAAATACTATTTTTAATAAATGCAAGTTGTGTGAAAAAAGAGAATTAATGGCTAATAATCCTGTCTTACATTCATCGAAGGATGAACCCACCGGCATCGGTAATTTTTCAAAAAAATATGACTTTGAATTTTTAGGAATTTGCTATGGCACTACTCAATAAATCAAGGCTTTTTATATTTAAAGGTTAATCAACAGTGCCCATGTTATGAAAGACCGACTAACAAACATTTATTTAATTTTAAACAATAATTATTACAAATTAAAAATAAAAATTTATATATTTTTTTAAAAAGATAAAAATCATTTAAAAAAGAAAAAAACTAAAATATTTAAATTAAATTTTTGAATTTTTTTTCAAATTCGGTACAAATTTTCAATACTAATCTATGAAGACAATAAATAAGAAAATAAATTTATTTTTCAAATTTTATAAATTGGCGGCTTAAAACGGACCCAGCCCAGATATTTCCCGAAAAATATTTTATATCGATTGTATTTAATCGATCTTGATAATTGTACCAAGAATTATTAAAAACAGTCTGCTCTTTAAGATAAAAAAGGTTTGAGGAAGATAGAAATAATTCTGTAGGAAAACACAGATTTAGAAAAAAATTGCTTTTTCTCATAATCTCAAAATCTCTTGAATAAAAAAGTTTAATTTTGTCTCTAAAAACAATTTTTCTTGTATTATTTTTGTTGATCTATAAAAAAGTCATAAAAGGAGTAATTGGAGTCTTAAGCTGTACGCTTTTATTTACCATTTCTTATTTTTTGCCATAAATTTTCCAATCATGCTCACTACATAAATTTTTGACCTCATTGCTTCGAGAGGAACATTTGGATATAAAACACCTAGTGTTGGTAATCGACTCCAATCGATTGGGAAAATTCGAAAATCGACTAATTTATTTTAGTCGAATATTAACAAAATGATGGTAGTATCAGTAAATAAATTCACTTTAATATTTATTTATAATTTGGTATATTTATTTTAAATCGTTTTAAATTTATCTTTTTAAATATTTTTAAATTTTTTGAATATTTTTTTTAATTAATAAGAAATTAAATAATTTCAAACAAATCGTTAAATTGTAAATTTAGTCAATTTTTTAAAACATATTTAAAGACTTTATTGATGAAAAAAGAATATCTTTGCTAATTAAATACTATTCATTATAACTTTTAAACTATCAAATTATAACTATTAACATAATTACTATTCATTTCGATATAAATTAGTCTATTTAATAATCAACTAAAATAAATTAGTCGATTTAATATTCGACTAGAATAAATTAATCGATTTAATAATCAACTAAAAAAAATTAATCGATTAAAAGTTAGTCGAATAATAAATCGATTATTGATAATCGATTGCCAACACTAAAAACACCTTTTGCATAAAGCAAACCAATAAAAGCAAGTATGTCTTCTTTTATAATACCTTTCAATCTTACCCATATCATCCATTTTTCGAAGTCTTGTATATTTTAGTTTTATCAGTTTCTTCATTATCAGAGTCTTCATCTGAATCACATTTAGTATTAGGATGATTATTTGTTTTCATTTCATCTTCAAAATTTTTATCATTTGTATTAAAAATTGTCAAAAATAATTAAATATATTGAGCAAAGAGCAAAGCAAGTATCAAAAAGGGTCGAAAAAACCCATTGGGCCTTTGAGGATTTATTAACAATTAAAACTCAATTTTTAAAATTTTAATTAAGTAAAGTTTTTGTGAAAAAATTAAATTTTAATTTGTCTTTTATAGACAGACAGTGTGTTGATTAACCTTAAAAAACTTTTGTGATTTGCACCCGGCATTGTAGATTTCGTTTGTTAAAGGATACAGGACTAGATCAAAAAAGAATGTAAAAATTTTGTTTAATAATTTTATTTAAAATTACTTTGAAATTTAAGTAAAAGAAACTTTAAAAGTTAAAAAAAAATTAAAAATTAAAACGAAAAGATACCCAAATTGAAATCTAATTTAAGGGCAATAATAGATCTAAATAATTTTGCAAAAGCTAAATAAATCAAAAATAATAATATGCATTTTAAAAAACTGAAAATAAGCTCGTGAATTTGAAAATATCTGTATTTGTCTTCTCAAACTAAACTAGTGTCTATTTTCATAGACGTATTGTGTCGTGGATGTCGATGACCTAGGTCTATACCTTGTGACATTTCGTTTTACTAAAGCTGCTATAACAACACCCAAGAGAGCAACAACACAAATCGCTCCGACAATAGAGCCAGCAATTATGGCCACATTATTCTAAATTAAAAATAAAATAAACTTTTTTTGAAAAACAAACAAAATTTAATTGAAAAAAAGTTTACCGTCAAAATGGCGCTCTCTTTGGTTTTTTTAAAATGCTCTCCTGATTCTTGATCAAAAACAACATCAGGCACTTGAGCCCTAATGGCTCTTTGTAAACTTTCTGCACTTGGTGTTCGAATATCTGTCACATCAAACCTTTGGTCATTTATGCCAACACTGTATCCAACACGGGCCTCACTTTCTGAATCAATTGATCGCTTGCTATTTTGTCTGCTAACTTCAACATAAAACACATCAGAGTTGACATCAGGGTTTTCTTCACAATAAGCTTGTGCTATGGCCGACTCGAGTCTGTCATTCAAAGACTCGTTATAGTTGGATATGACAATGTTGTGTGGCAAAAGTGCCATTTCATCATAGACCGTCACTGCTGACTTGGCCAATAGAGGAATCAAGTCTGATACAGTCGGTTTGGTAAACTTGATCGGATTGGGTACATTGCCATCTACCAAGTAGGTTAAAGAGACACGTAGCAGCCTCTTTTTTTCTTTGGTAATTAGACCATCTTTAATTATCTTTATGTCAGTTATTCTATTTTTAGCCACATATTTGACATGGGTGTTCAGCGCGTTCCATGACTCAGCCAGAACAGAGTTTAGCACTTTGTTGAGCTCAGTGTCACTAAGCTCAGTGACAATGTAAACTCGGTCAATTTCATAGGCGTTGTAAGGACTAAAAACTAAGTGGACACCTGGTTCAGATTGTGTCTCTTTTTTGAATGCGTCATAGGTCGGCTCTGCTATCGGTATGGATTCTGGGTCCTGGCCATTTACGGACACAGTGTAGCTGAAGCCTAATACTTCATTTTGTAAGTTGTTTATGTAGTGGGCCACATTTACAATGGACACAGACACTCTTAGGCCATTTTGAGAGTCGAATTGATGCTGGTCTATCTTGGACAACCACGCTCGCTTGATTATGTTCAAGACTTGCTTGGAATAAGTTGGCAGCGCTTCTTCGAAGAATACAGTTCTTACTTTGTACAAAAGATTGTCGTTTGCCAGAGTGTCCGATGTGGTGTTTGATGAGCCCGATTTTGCCATGATGATCCTGGAGTTGGACATTCTGCGGCCAATGGTCTTGACTGTTTCAACGCTGGTAAAACCGCTGATTCGCAAGTAGATCTTTGAGAATGGTGCTTCGTGGGAATTTAGAAATTGTTCCATCATCACAATTTCACCATTGAGCTTAGTTGAGTTCAAAACTGGAAAAAAATTGAAATAAAATTTTTTTTTTTTTAATTTTATTATTTGATTACTTTCTGAATTGAAAAACAAGGAAATCAAATCGGTTATTTGTAAATCGGTGTTTTCGTACCATCCTTTGATGTAGGCCACGAAGAACTCGTCAACAGCTTGTGAGCTGTGCTCGTACACTGAGAATTTGTGGCTTATTAGCTCTTTCTGTTCGGATAAAAACAATTATTAATATTAAAAAATTTTTTTTGATTTTTTTTTTGAGGAATTATTCTTGTAAAAAAATATTCAAAAAAATTGTGAAAAAATTTACAACTATTTTTTTTTTTTGGGACTTTTCAAGTGTTTATTATTTAGATTGAGTAATGGGATATAATTGGGATATACATAAATGATATCAATAAATGGGATACAATTATTTGGTAATAAATGTGAGCTGGTTCAATCCAGTTATTTTAATTTCTTTTAATTACTTAGACTTTTTTATCCTTTTTTTTATTTTATTTTATCTTATTTAACTCTATTTTTAATTTTTTTTAATATATTTTTAATATATTTTTATTCTGAAGGAGCATTAGTTCGGTACAGATAAACAAATAAATAATCCAGTTATTTAAAAAAAAATAAGACAAAAATAAGAAATGACCAAAAATTGAAATTATTTACAAGTGAGATGTGACATATTTTACAGAAATTCAGGATAAAAAGAAAGATCCAAATTAAAGTTTGTCTCTCTATTTTTGCTTCAAGCTCAAATTTTTGGTTTTCACAATAATTAATATATTTATTTTTTGTTAAATTGATAAAGGCGAAAGTGCATTAAAATATTTTTTAATCTTTAAAAAAATTTTATAAGTTATTTTCTCTGCAGAAAAATTAAATTTTTACATTTAATTTAGCTTAAAAGTTGTGGAAAAATTTTTGGTTAAAAAATTGAATAGGAAAATTTACTTCAACTTTTAGGCTTAATTAAATTAAATTTCTAGAGTCTAATAAGATTGCATGGAATTGGAACGGCAAAAAATGCATGTGGCCGTCAAAGTAGCTGCTTGGAACGGCTAAAAATGCATGTGACCGTCAAAGTAGCTGCTTGGAACGGCTAAAAATGCATGTGACCGTCAAAGTAGCTGCTTGGAACGGCTAAAAATGCATGTGACCGTCAAAGTAGCTGCTTGGAACGGCTAAAAATGCATGTGACCGTCAAAGTAGCTGCTTGGAACGGCTAAAAATGCATGTGACCGTCAAAGTAGCTGCTTGGAACGGCTAAAAATGCATGTGACCGTCAAAGTAGCTTCTTGGAACGTCAAAAAATGCATGTGACCGTCAAAGTAGCTGCTTGGAACGGCTAAAATGCATGTGGCCGTCAAAGTAGCTGCTTGGAACTGCTAAAAATGCATGTGGCCGTCAAAGTAGCTTCTTGGAACGACTAAAAATGCATGTGGCCGTCAAAGTAGCTGCTTGGAACGGCTAAAAATGCATGTGACCGTCAAAGTAGCTGCTTGGAACGGCAAAAGATGCATGTGGCCGTCAAAGTAGCTGCTTGGAACGGAAAAAAATTCAATTTTGATTCTGTTATAGAACAGCATAATAATATATACTTAGTAAATAATTTAATTTATACTTAGTAAATATTACAAATGTACAAATTATTCTTTTGTTTTTTAACTTAATTTAATGTAATTTTTCTTGTATGGGGCTTTAAACTAATAAATAAATAATAATAATAATAATTCTAATCTAAAAATGACTTGAATAAATCTGTTAAAACACCGTTAATTCCTCATAGTTGTTTTTTTTCAAATAGAATAAAATAACTGCTTACATTTATGTCATTAGTGGGCGGTCTAAACTCATGTGAACCAATGACATTGTCGTCTTGATCTTCCAAAAAGTACAACAATCTAGTCACATTGTTGCCCAGCTCACCAATTCTCTTCTCTTTCATTGTAAATGTCAACGAAATAAACTCAATCTGCGAATAAACCTGTCTGAACTTGTTCAAAACAAGCTCGCTGATCTTGCTCTCATCGCTCGGATCAACATAGCCGTTAAAGTCGGCGTAGTACAAGCTGTCATAGTCTTTGGCACTGGCGTCATTGCCACTCGACAACGAGTAGGGCAAGTCAAACTTGACAAACGAGTCCTGCAGCCAAGTTACTTTGGGCAATAGCTCGAACTCTTCCTGGTCGACTTGTCGCCCATTCGAGAAAATAAAGTAGACAATTCTGGTCTGCAAATTGCCAGCCACGTCCACTTCAAGTCTCGGCTGTGTGACAAACGTGAACACATAATTGCTAGCGTAGTAGTCAATGTAGTTTTTGGTCTGGTAGGCAGTAATGTTCCATGTGTAGACTATGGCCTGGTGTATCACGTCTCTGTGTATGTCGTTGACCTTGCCTTGCACGTACACACTAAAGCCTCTCTTCATGTCCATTAGTTGAGGCACAAAGTCCGCCAACATGTACTCGTTGCCGTTGGCCGACAAAAAGTTAAGCTTGGCCTTGAACTCGCTGATTATATTCGAGCTCTGCATCCGCAAGTCCACCAACGAATTGTCCGATTTCAGTGTTGTGATTACGAACAGTTTCCAATAGCATTTGCCACTCTCGGTCACAAACTCTTGTTGACTGGCCAGCAAGAGATGTATGCGACCAGCCAACTTCGGCTCATACTCCTCAATTGTCTTCAGCATAAAGCTTTCCATTCGCTCCAAATCGCGTCTCACAACCTTAATGTTGCTGAACAATGTCAACGCTTTGTTCAATGGCTCCAGATAGGCGTCCTCTCTGGGCACACTCAGTCTATACACGAGGCCAGGCTCCACTTCGATGGTCATCTGGTCGAATATGGTGCGGTCTATGGAGAGCACATTGTCGACCGGCTGCTCATTTATGCTTATGAGCACATTTAGGCCGTACAGTATTTGTCTGCTCTTGTCCACGTACTCTTGCTGCCGTGTGGTGTTCACTGTGATCACTTGGGTGCCAAATTGAGGATAGTGGTGCAAGAATTTGTGGCGTGTTGCGTTCTGGAGCAATGCGTAGTGATCGCGTTGTATGCCATGAGTTGAGACAAAGGTGAAAAAATAATTTTTCGAATAGATTTGATTCGAGTTGAGTATTTTGAGGTGAAGTGACGTGTTTTCGTTTTGATAGATCAATTGGTCAATGAGACGTGTGGTGTCAAAGTCTTTTTGTGTGTAAAAATCGTACACTTGATTGTCTACGCTTGCTTGTAGATAGACGTTGGTGATGGCCTGTTGGCTGGCCAGGTCGACCGCGTCCAAGCTGGACACGGCGTTGACTTGGACGGACCTTTTGTTCGTGAGCCAGTCGGGCCGTATGGCGTACATGCTTTGTTCGACCTTGACCTCCAATTGTCTGATGTCCGACTGCACAATCGACTCGGCCACGGCCACGTCCAGCAGCGACGATCTTTTGCTCCTGCCCGCACACTGGCTAAATCCGGCACCTAGCAACGCCGCATACACTTGGGCATTGCTCGGCTTCACGTCACTACTCTCGCTTTCAATGATCAAATTTCTCGCCTTGGCCACATACGTCACTTGGGTGTTTATCTGATTGTTGGTGCCCATGTACTTGTCCACGGCCACTGTGTAAATGTTAAAACAATTGCACTCTCTGAGCTCTTGGCGCACACTCAACCATGTGTTGACTATGCTGGTGCGCACTTGTTCGATTTGACTAAGAGTCAAGTCGTTGCACAGCGAGACTATGTACGGACTGGAGTACGCGTACGATTGACCGGTGAACAAATTGGCGTAGTCTATGGGCATCATAGAAAAAATGGACGCGTACGTGTTCAGCGACGGCGTTGACACGTGACTAATCGAATTACCCACTTGAGTGACATTGGTAGAGAAGCGGTAGCCGACAAGAGGCGCGCCGTTGTTGTCAATGGCGTGTATCGTTTCCAACAAGCTCAATTGGGTGTTGGACTGATCGAACAAGAAAGCGTCTCGTTTGCACAGAACGGAATAGGCGCGTCGCTCGGGCGCCTCGTTGCCGATCAAGTAGCCGAATTGTCGTCTGAGGAGCAGAGCGTTTTGCTGAGGATTGGACGTGGGGCTGCCCGGCGCCCAATACGAGCTCAAAAACGCCGGCGCTATCAGCGTATTATTCGATTGCCAGTACCAATTGGAGTATTGCTGTCTGGCGCCGATCCAGAGGTCGCGCGTGTTCGTCAGCTCGCCGTTGAGCCATTGGCGCACAAAGTTGAACTGGTCGCCGGAGTCGAACGAGGCCAAGTGCGAGCCCAGCACCAAACACTGAGAGCGCGCTTGATTCCAATCGTAGTCGGCGTCCGACAACACTCGGTAGCAAGCGTTGCCGATCAACGAAAATAGAGCCGGACACACATTGCGGTTGTTTATGTTCTCGGCGTTGTAGGCCGCGTACACATTGTTGACTATGTCGTCGAATCTCAATCGAGCGAGCTGGCCGCGCAAATACAGCGTCTGCTGGGCCGAGTAGATGCAGACGGGCGGCGGCGACACCACCGGCACCAGGTTCTCGCAAATGGCGCCGTAGTAGGCCACCGGCTCTTGGGGACACGCGCACACAAAGCCGCACGGCTTCGGCTTGGTGCAAGTGCCGCCGTTCAAGCACGGACTGTGGGCGCACTCGTTCTCGACGAGCTCGCACCGGGTGCCCGTGTAGCCGCATCGACAGCTGCACTGCCACGCCGACGTGTTCGTCTGGATGCACGTGGCGCCGTTCAAACACGGACTCGACTCGCACAAATTCACCGCTATCTCGCAGAACATGCCCTGATAGCCGGGCAAGCACTCGCACTGAAATCCGAACGGATTCAACGCTATGCACAAGCCGTTGTTCTTGCACGGCATCGACTGGCACTCGTCGATGCGCAGCTCGCACAACGGACCGGTGCGACCCGCCGGACACTGGCACCGATAGCCGAACGGCCTCTGCGACACACAGGTGCCGGTGACGCACGGCCCACTCGCACAATCGTTTTGTTCCACTTCGCATCTCAGGCCGTTAAAGCCGGGCTGACAAAAACACTCGTAGGCGTTTATGCGGTCGACGCACGAACCCCCGTTGAAGCAGGGCGAGCTGGCGCACTCGTTTATGTTGGTCTCACACAATTGGCCTGTGAACCCGGCCGCACATTGACACAAGTAGCCCACCGAGCTGGCCGGAACGTCGATGCATGTGGCGCCATTTTGACACAGTCCGCTTGTGCACGCCGCCTCACGGATTTCGCAACGGCGTCCGCTAAATCCGCTCGGACATCGACATGTGTACATGCCGATTGATGAAAAGCATTGGGCGTTGTTCAGACAAGGCATGGACGCACAGTTGTCGATGATTGTTTGGCAACGAGCGCCTGTTGTGCCCAGGGGACAGAGACAAGTGAACGTGGTGCCGAACGAGATGCACGATGCTTGATTTTGACAGGGCGATGAAGAGCACGGGTCGATGGTTAGCTGACAATTGGGACCGGTGTAGCCCGGGTTGCATTTGCATGTGTAGAAATTGGCGCCGGATGGAGTGCATGAGCCGAATGTGCACGGGTTGGACGCGCACGGCTCGATTTGTAGCGCACAGTTCGAACCGTAGAAGCCCGGGGCGCAATTGCAAGCGTACGCGTTCACCAAATCGATGCATGTAGCGCCGTTAAGACACGGATTGGGTATGCAGTCGTTTATGTTTGTCGAGCAAAGGTTGTCCGTGAATCCGGGACGACACAGGCATCGGAACAAATTGGCCTGGGGCTGGACACAGCTGGCGCCGTTTTGGCACGGATTGGACGAGCATGTGCTAAATTGGGTCAGACAGTTGGTGCCCGTGAAGCCCGGAAAGCACGAGCATGTGTAGAAGTTGAGAGATGGCTGGCATACGCCTTGGTTGCGGCACGGATTGCTGGCGCATGTGTCGATTATGATTTCGCAAAAGGTTCCCGTTGTGCCCGCACTGCATTCGCAGCGGATTTGGTTAAGGCCCATGGACACGCATCTGCCGCTGTTTTGACATGGCTGTGATGCACAGTAGTTGATTACTGTTTGACAGATGGAGCCAGTGTAGCCGGCGGGACATAGGCATTGGTAGGTGACCACGCGGTCGAGGCATTGTCCGCCGTTTAGACATGGTCTAGAGGCACATGCGCTCAATTGGTTTTCGCATCGAGTGCCGTTAAAGCCCGGCCTGCATGAACAGAAAAAGAAATTGGGCACATTTTGAGTGCAAACGCCGTTGTTTAGGCATGGATTGCTGGCACAATTGTTGATCATTGTCTCACATCTGGATCCTTGGTAGCCGCTCAAACAATCGCATGTGTATTGGCCTGGTACGCCTGTTGGTATGCATCCGGCTCCATTGAGACATGGCTGGCTAATGCATGGATTGATTAGGAATTGGCATTGGACGCCTGTGTAGCCCGATGGACATGTGCATCGATAGTTATTTAATCCGAGGAATTGACAGCTACCACCATTTTGACAATATGACGGACACAGATTAATTACCACTTGGCAATTGACTCCGCTAGTTCCTGCCGGACATATGCATTGGTATGAAATTGAACTAACTTGGGCACAGGTTCCGCCGTTATGACATGGATTAGATCCACATGGGTTATTGCGTTGTTCACAACTAAAATATTGGAAAAATCGTTAAATTTATTTTTTTAAATCAATTTTATAACAAATGTAGAATTTGCTAGAATATAGAAATGTAGCTACAATTGTAGAATGTAGAATTGTAGCTACAATTGTAGAATGTAGAATTGTAGCTACAATTGTAGAATGTAGAATTGTATATGTTCAGTTGGAAAAAAAATACTACTTTAGAAAATTCTCCTCTTAGTTCAATTTTGCTATCTTACGATTTTGGAAGATTTCTTAAAAATTTATCATATCAAACAGTTTCAATAGCAATGAGACTATTTTTTCCAAATTGAAACTTTTATTGATATGTTTACTTCTGCAAGCATTTATGTTAACTAAGATAATATCTTCTAAAAATATAAAAACCTTTATTAATACAATGAATCAACCAATTTTTCATGTTCGTAAGCTTTTAATGATTTTTACAATGATAATTTTATCATATGGTTAACAGTTAGCAGCTTAAAACGTAAAGATGACCAATCTAGCTTTAAATTTATACATTTCAAATGTATTCTTGATAGATTACCAAACGAGATTAAAATAAAATGAATTTTAATAAAAATAATAATAAAAATAAATTTTAACAAATTTGTTTTCATTTTATTCAATTTTCACTGAATTATCTGATTATCTAAACTGTATGATGAAAGATTAGCTCTAATCAGTTTGGTAAGAATTTTCAGCTAAACTATTAATTTTTATATTTTTTTCTTCTGCAATTTTTTTTGATTTGTATGTGTCCTTTTCTATTTTCAATTATATTTTGTTTTATTCAATTGAACTAGCTTTTTTTAATTAATTTTATTTGCTAATGATAGTGTTTTTTTTCATATTTCTAAGAAAAGTTTCTCATTGCAAATCAATCAGGGGCATGATAAAACTGACCGTGTAATACTGTATCTCTCCAATTTATAATGTATTCTTTCTTTTTCCATTTTTTAAAATTTTTTAATGCTTAATTAATCTCAAATTTAAAAATGGAAAACTAAAATTTTAATTTTCAATCTTAATTTTACAAACTACTGCTCCTTCTGAAGAGATAAATTAAATCATATAAATAAATTAATTTGCTTTTCTATTTTAATAAAGAAAAATGTTTACTTTGTCCCGAAAAATCCTGGCAAACACGAACAAGTATATGAGTTTATTCCGTTTTGACCACATGTACCACCATTTTGACAAGGGTTGGAAACACAAGGATTTAATGTGAAACTGCAATCGAAACCAATGTAACCTGGTAAACATCTGCAGGTGTAAGATGTTCCAGTAGATACACATAAGCCATTATTTTTACAAGAATCGGTTGTGCAAAGATTAATTTGTAAATTACAATTACTACCTGTGAAACCAGGATTGCAAATACAAGAGTATGAATATTCGTTGATGCGTCGCGAGCAGAATCCATTTACGCATGGATTTGAATCGCATGGGTTCATAACATTTTCGCATCTTAAACCTTGGAAGCCAAGCGGACATGTACATTGGAAAGTGCAACTAACAGGTGAAGAAGTACATGCTCCATTGTTTAGACAAGGTCTATTTGCACAATAATTAACTGGCACAGCACAGTTAGTGCCAGTATAGCCACATGAACATCTACATATAAATTGATTAGCTCCAGTGGTAATACAAGTGCCGCCGTTCAAGCAAGAGTTGATGGTGCAAGCGTCTACGATTTGATCACAATAGGGACCAGTGTAGCCTACATTACATCTACATTCGAATGCCTGATTGTTGTTCGAAGGTAAACAAATACCATTGGGAGCGCATGGATTATTTTGGCATGGATTCAGTTGAATTGTACAATTGGTTCCAAAGAATCCTGGCGCACATGTACACTGATACATATTCGGCAATGGTTTACCACTGATGCATGTGGCACCGTTCTGACATGGATTTGTAGCACAATAGTTAATTAGAATATTACAATTCGTTCCAGTAAAACCAGC
Organism: Brachionus paranguensis; assembly: GCA_016802215.1. Taxonomy (NCBI): domain Eukaryota; kingdom Metazoa; phylum Rotifera; class Eurotatoria; order Ploima; family Brachionidae; genus Brachionus; species Brachionus paranguensis. The sequence goes on along the minus strand of JAESIX010000009.1, from coordinate 1,944,787 downwards.
TAAGCAAGTGCAGAAGTAGCCATTTAAGACAGAATTGCATACACCATTGTTATGACATGGGTTTGAAATACAGAAATTAACTGATGATTCGCATCTAATGCCTGTATAAGCAGATGGACAATGGCACGTATAGCTCGCTGTTTGAGGATTCGATATACATGATCCGCCATTAAAGCAAGGGTTGCTTGCACAAAAGTTTATAGTTAATTCACAATTTGTTCCATTGTAGTTAAATGGACACAAACATCGATAGTTTCCGTTATTTAGATCTTCACAAGTTCCACCATTTTTACACGGAAAGCTCTGACATGGAGCTATTCTTATTGCACAATTTGAGCCTGTAAAGCCTGGTAGACACGTGCATGAATACCCGTTTAGGAATTGAGTGCATGAACCTCCATTTAGACATGGTATCGATTGACAGCTAGTTAAATAGAAATTATTTAATTTTCGAGATTTATTTTTAAGTTTAAAATTTACTAGTTTATTTGAATACTACAGTCAAACCCTGTATATCCAGGCAAGCAATTGCAGGCATATCCACCTGGTGGTCTTTCGACACATGCAGCTCCGTTTTTACACACTGAATCTGTGCAATAATTTATTTTAATTTCACATACGGGTCCAGTGTATCCGATTGGACAAAAGCAATTAAAGCCTAAACCATTGAGAATTTGTTGACATGTTCCACCAAACTGGCATGGATTACTGTCACATTCATCTATTCTCTCTTCACATCTTTGGCCGACAAATCCTAAATAACGATTAATTATTTAATTAAAATCAATATGAAAAAAATTTAAAAATGAAACTAAATAATGATAGTTGAAAAAAAAAATTCGAATATAGATATTAAAATGGAGAATTGTAGCTACAATTGTAGAATGTAGAATTGTAGCTACAATTGTAGAATGTAGAATTGTAGCTACAATTGTAGAATGTAGAATTGTAGCTACAATTGTAGAATGTAGAATTGTAGCTACAATTGTAGAATGTAGAATTGTAGCTACAATTGTAGAATGTAGAATTGTAGCTACAATTGTAGAATGTAGAATTGTAGCTACAATTGTAGAATTATTGTATAGTAATTATATTACCTGGCAAACAAACACATTGAAATATCAATGGATTTGCGGTTTGAGTGCAAAGACCATTATTAAGACACGGGTTGGTTTGGCATGGGTTGATTGTAAGTTCACAATTAAGACCTGTATATCCTGCTAAACAATAGCAATTATAGGAATTAATAGATCCCACACATGTTCCTCCATTTCTGCATGGTAGACTAGCGCATACATTTACTTGATCTTGGCAACGATTATTGGTATAACCAGGTGGACATCTGCAATCAAAAAGACCAGGTCCAGTGAATACACAGGTTCCACCGTTTGCACAAACTTGAGCTTCGCATCGGTTAATTGAAATTGAACAGTTGTATCCGGTGTAGCCAAAAGGACAGACACAATAATATGTACCGTACGATGAAATGCAAGTGGCACCGTTTTGACATGGAAGTGTAGCGCAAATGTTTACTTCAGTTTGACAATTGGCTCCAGTGAAACCAGCACGGCAAATACATTGATATAAATTAATGGACGGTTGTACACATATTCCGCCAGTACCACAAGGATTTGACAAACAAACATTGATTTGATTTTCGCAGAATGTTCCTGTTACACCTGTTGGACAAAGACATTCGTAGCTATTTTGATTTTGTATAGCTCGACAAGTAGCACCATTTCGACAAGAATTACCCAAACATGGGTCTATGGCAATCTCACAGTTTTTACCCTGGAATGTTGGTAAACAGGTACAAAGATACATGTTAGCAAAAGGCTCTGAACAAGCTCCGCCATTGTGACATGGATTTGATCTACACTCATTAATATCAATTTGACATAGTGCTCCTGTAAAACCAGCAAAACATCTTTTAAATTAATTAATAAAAATAAAGGCTACATTAAATGATGTGCAAATAATAAGTTTACCTGCACTCGTATCCCAAAAGTCGATTAATACATGTACCGTGAACGCATGGATTAGACGAGCAATAGTTTATCTGGGTCTCACAATAAGTACCTGTGTAACCAGGGTAGCATTGACACGTGAATTGAGTCAAATCACCAGGAACTCGATTACAAATACCGTTAGCACTGCACGGACTTGGTATACAAGGCTAGAAAAAAATAATGGAATTTTAATTTTAGCTTTTTTTTAAATTTTTACATCATCTAGTATGGCACAAGTTGGCCCAAAATAGCCTGGTGGGCAAATGCAACTAACAGCACATGGCTGATTTTCTAAACATGTTGCTCCATTTTGACAATATGTTAAGTTGGTTTGACAGAAATTAATTCTAATTTCACAACGGGCGCCAGTGTAACCGCATGGACACGTACATGTAAAACCACTTGTTCCTTGTTGACTGCAAACACCGCCATTAATGCATGGACTTGAAGCACATAAGTTAATGATTGTCTGACAGCTCACACCGGTAAGACCAGGTAGACATTGACCTATTTGAAAAATTAAAAAAATCGAGATATTTAATATGTTTTATAACTTATTAGCCACTATTAATTTTTGAATTCAACAATCGATATAATATATATATTATTGTAATAAAATAATTATCAGAAGGAAACATTTAAGAGTAAATTTAAATCCAAAAGAATGTTGAAGTGATCTGAAAATATTAATAAAAATAAGTAAGATCCATCACTTTTTATTTAAATTTTAAATTTTATTCAAGTCACGTGCTTTTTAACTTGTCGTGAAATTAATTAAACTTTAAAGTAAAAAAATAAAATTTTTTTGGGCAAATTTAAGTGTCTGACAATTTCTTTGGAAATCATGAAAACTAAAGTGATCTTAATTTTTCATTTAAAAAATCAAAATCCTCTAAGATTTTAGACAAATCAACTATTTGACTTAATATGGCATTTACCTTACAAGAAAATATTCAAAAAATGGCCAATTGAAGTCTTTGGTAATTTTTGAATGCTCACATTTAATTTTAATTTTAAATTAATTTTAAAAGTATTAATTTATCATGTAAAAATAAAATACAATTTCAAAATTGTATATTTCAAATAAAAATTAGTTGAATTTTATATTTAGAAAGTTTCTGCAACAAAAAAATTAACCAAAAATTATAGAATTTACAAAAGAAAATTTAAGAATTTGCCATTGTGAAATTTCATACAAAACTGAAAAATTTTTCTAACTTTAGTTTTAAATGTCAAAAATTTGTTCTGCAAATGTAACAAAGTGTAACAACTTTTGTTTCACCAACTGCGAAAGTCTGCAATATCTGTGTAAATTAATTGCGTTTTATTTTTAATACTTTTAGATAGGGTGCAATTTTGCAGAATTTGCACAGATTCTGCAGACTTCCGCGGTAGGTGAAACAAAAGTTGTTACACTTTGTTACATTTGCAGAACAAGTTTTTGAAATTTAGAACAAAAGTTATTTTTCATTTTTAATACAATGTTTTTTGGTAAACATGTAACAGTAAACTTTGATATTTACGATTACTAATGTTTATTAAAATGAAATAAAAAATTTTATTATTGTACTGACTGTTTAAATTTTTCCTTAATTTACTGAAAAAAAACTTTCAATCAATTTAACTATGAAATTCTTTTTTTTTAATTTACTAAATTGAACTTAGTTATCAAATATAACTAGGAAATTTTTAAAAAATCAAATTTACTTATTGTAAAAATAAGTTCTATTAATTAATATATCAACTCGATCGTCATATCATTTAGAATTAAATAAAAAATTTAACTCTCACATTTAATCTCAATTATTAAATTTTAAATTTTACTTACAGACATAACGTAAAGGACTTAGTGAAACGCAAGTTCCTTGTCCGCATGGATTACTTGAACAGGAATCAAATCTGTTCTCACAATTTGAACCAAAAAATCCTTCATTACAAACGCATCTAAAAATTTTTTGAAATAATTTAAAAATACATTCAAAATTCAAATAAAATATATATGTTTCATACAGGTACATATTTGGAAATGGCGTGGTACATCTTCCATTAATGCATGGATTTGACAAACATTCATTTATATCGTTATTGCAAGTGAGTCCGTTGAAGCCAGGTCTACATTGACATTGCCATAAATTTGCTGATGTTTGAATACAAGCTCCATTTTGGCATGGATTAGACAAGCAAACGTCTATTTGAACTTCACATCTATTTCCAGTAAATCCAGGAGGACAACTACACACGTAAATTACATTTTGGTTGACTATTTGCTCGTCACATATACCGTTAACGCATGGATTAGAAGCACAAACTCTAATTTCACTTTCACAATTATTTCCTGTGTATTTTGGTGGACATTTACAGTAGAAAAGTCCTGGAGTATCTGACACACATGTACCGCCATTCAAGCACTGATTTGGATTTTGACATGGATCAATTCTGATTTGGCAATTCGAACCTTGAAAACCGGTCGGGCATTCACACAAGTATCTTAGGCCAGAATAATCATAGCAAGTACCGCCGTTTTGACACGGTACACTTGCACACGCTCTTAGTAATAAGCTGCAATCGAAGCCTGAGTATCCAATTGGACAACTGCACGTATATCCACCTTGTGATAAATCAGTGCAATTTCCTCTTACGCACGGATTGCTCTCACAAGCTGGAATACGTTGATTGCAATAAGTTCCTCTAAAACCAAATGGACATATGCAAATGTAATTCAATGAATTGGGAACGACTTGGCATGTGCTTCCACTAGCGCAAAGGTTATTTGTGCAAGGGTTCAAGAAACTATCACAAAATGTTCCTGTATATGAAATTGGGCATTGACACACGAATGAATCTATTTTAAAAAATTTATAAGCTAAAATTTGTCTTTATAAAAAAATACACAATTTTATTCTAGATTAATTGGAATATTGAAAAAAATAAACTTGAATGTAAAATTGTTCAATTGTTACTACAATTTTAGTAACAATTCAACAATTTTACACAATTGTAGATAAATTCTAATACATTGTTTCTACAATGTAGATACAATTGTAGATTCAATACTATAATATTGAAGATTCAATACAATAATACAATTTATTAATAATACATTCTACAATTGTAGCTACATTCTACATTCTACAACTGTAGATACATTCTTCAATTGTATCTACAGTAGAAACAATGTATTAGAATGTATCTACAGTTTTAGAATATAGCTACAATTGTAGAATGCAGAATGTAGCTACAATTGTAGAATGTAGAATTGTAGCTTCAATACAATAATATTTTTATTTTAAAAATTATGTAGATGAAAGGTATTAGAAGAATTGTGTTAATTTTTCGTTATGAAATTAAAAATTTACTCGGTCGATTGTTGAAGCAAGTTGCTCCATTTCTGCATGGATTGCTTGCACACACATCTATTAAAGTCTCGCAATAAGTTCCAGTGAATCCTGGAATACATAAACACTGAAATCCAAAGTTCAATTCCTAAATAAATTACAAAGTAATTAATAATTTTATTAAAAATAAAGTAAATTTTTACATTATCCTGACAAATGCCGTTGTTTAGACACGGACTGCTTTCACACGAGCTAATTTTCAAATTACACAAAGGTCCAGTAAAACCTATGTCACACACACAATGGTATCCATTTATCATATCAAAACATTCGCCATTTTGACAAGGATTCGATAAGCACTCGTCTATTTGCCTTTCACATCTTTCACCAGTGAAACCATGTTGACAACTGCATCTGAACGAGCAAGAATTTGGTTGAATCGATATACAAACACCATTATTTAGGCACGGATTGCTACCTAAAGCACACAAATCCAATGGAGTCTGACACAAACTTCCTGTAAAGCATGGGGGACAATAGCAGGTAGGTACACCAGGAATTGTTTCGTAGCAAGTTCCTCCATTGCAATAATTTGCAGTACAAGATGATACGTACTGGGTGCAGAAAGTTCCTGTCCAAGGTCCCGTACACTGACACTCGAACACATTTGGTCCAATCATGGTACATCTGCCGTTGTTTTGACATGGATTATTTGCACATAAGTCAATAAATTGGCTACAGGTTGCGCCTGTGTAACCAATATTACAAGAACATGTGTAAGTATTTGGGGAACTGACTACACAAATGCCATTTGAACTGCATGGATTCGATTGACATATATTGATAAGATTGGAACATGTTGCTCCTGTCCAACCTGGAGCGCAATTACAATTAAAGCTACTGCCTGAAGTCAGACAACTTCCTCCATTCAAACACGGATTGGTTGTTTGGCATAAATTAATGATATTTGAACACGTTGAACCAGTAAATCCAGCCGGACATAAGCATACATAAGTAGAAGTAGATGTTGGTATGCATTGTCCATTGTTGTTGCATGGATTTATTTGGCATGGATTTAAAACAGTCTGACAATTTTTGCCTGTGTACTGCGCTGGACAAACACATGCATAATCGCATACGTTATTTGCTGACGGAAAACAAACACCTCCATTGAGACATGGCGCACTACTACATTGGTTAACTCTGGTCTGACACATTGAATCTGTGTATCCACATGGGCATGTACATCTAAAGCCATTTACCAAATCAGTACAAGTACCTCCATTAATACATGGGTTACTGGCACATTCGTCAATGTCGATTTGACAATTTATTCCGCTGTAGCCTGGCAAACAAGTGCACACAAAACCATTTATTGTTTGACTACATATTCCCTGACTGTCGCAAGGGTTTGAAGCGCAAAAATTAACCAAAGTTTGACAATTTGATCCAGTGTAACCATTTGGACAATTACAAGTCAAATTTAATCCAATTTGAGTACAAGTACCTCCATTTAGACATATTCCAACGGAGCACAAACTTATTACAGTTTGACAATTAGTTCCTTGAAAACCAGGAGGACATCTGCAATTATATGTTCCAGGAATGGATGTTAAACAAGTTCCACCATTGGAACAAGGTGAACTTACGCAAAAGTCAATGAATGCTTGACAATTAGTTCCATTAAATCCATTGAAGCAAGTACATTTATACGATGTCAATAAATCTTCACAAACTCCATTTTGACATGGACTTGAGGCACAAGGGCTTGCTCTTATTTCGCATCTTTGTCCTGAATAGCCTGGCGGACACTGACACTCAAAAAATGGGCTTATATTTGACACTGTACATGCGCCTGAGTTAAGGCATGGATTTTGATTACATGCAATATTGGTTCCGCAATTGACACCTGAATAAGGATAAATACAGGTACAACTAATAAGAAAAAATTTAACTTTAAAAAAATTCAAAGCAAAATAGAAACTACCTCCAGGAGTTACCGATGGATGAGCATATACCGTTGTTAAGACACGGCGAACTATCACAGTAGTCTATTCTTATTTCACATCGAGTCCCTGTCCAACCATCAGGACAAATACAAGTAAATCCGTTAAGTGTAGGCAAGCATGTAGCCTGATTGTAGCAAGGTAAAGTGGTGCAAAGATTGATTGTTTGTTCACAATTTGTTCCAGTGTAACCAGCAGGGCACAAGCAAGCGTAGCCATTGATTATCTCGTTACAAGTGCCATTGTTTTGACATGGCTGGCTAATACAATTGTTAATTCTAAACTCACATCTTAGACCAGTGAAAGAGTTAGGACATGCACACACATAGGAATTCAATGTGTTCAAGCAGCTTCCACCATTTAGACATGGCGATGAATCACAATTCTTAAAAATTTATTTTTTAATAAATTTAATTTTTTTTTAAATTTAGATATTTACGTTTATTTGAATATTGCAGTTTAATCCGGTAAAGCCTGATGGACATGTGCATGTATAGCCGAAAATTTGATCTTCACAAGTTGCGCCACCAAAGCATGGGAAAGAATCACAAAAACTTATTCGTGTCTCGCATCTTGATCCAGTAAAACCATTTGGACAAATGCAACTATTAAAAAAAATATTAAAATTAATTAATTATTTATTTTCGTAGGTGTCAATTGATTACATTAGTCCACATCCTGAATTTTGACATGCTCCACCATTAATGCATGGGTTTATGGCACAAAAATTTATCTGTGTCTGACAATTGGTGCCAGTAAAATCACATGGACATGTGCATTGATAAGAACCGGGTGACGCTAAATACGAAAAAAATGAAACATTTATTTGAATTTTAGAAATAAAATTTTTTTATTACGAGAACTGCAGTTTCCTCTCACGCATGGATTTTGGCTACATGGATTTATGACCAACTCACAATTGGTGCCAGTAAAGCCGAAATTACATGTGCTTTTAAATGATTTAATTTGAGATTTTATTCTAGGCTATTCAAAAATCTATTACCATTGATAAGAAGTTCCTAGTTGGTTACATATACCGCGACCATTACATGGATCAGGTTGACATACATTTATTAAATTTTGACAGCTAGAGTAAAAGAAAATATTAAACAATTTTAATTATTTTTTTAATTTTTACTTAAATCCGGTGTAACCAGGTAAACAAATACAACTGTATGTAAATGTTGAATTAAAACAAAGTCCATTGTTAAGACATGGTCTTGATGAACAAGGATCCACTATGATGTTGCAATTTGGACCACTGTAGCCCACTGGACAAATGCAATTATATCCATTGGTAATTGGCTGGCATGATCCTCCATTCTGACAAGGAAATGAAAAACAATTATTGATAAAAGTCTGACAATTGTTTCCGGTATAGCCTGTTAAACACTGGCAAGTGTAGCTTCCGGCACCATTGTCATTGCAGATACCATTGTTATGACATGGATTTGAATCACACTGGCTAATGTAAATTTCACATCTTAAACCAGCATAGCCCGGCGGACACCGACACTCAAATCCACCAATCAATTGATTACACTGTCCATTGACACATGGATTTGGTGAACAGTAATTAATAACCACATTACAGTTCGGACCTCCATAACCCTTTTAATTATTTTATTAAAATAAATTAAATATTTTTTTTATAATTTTAAACTTTGACTTACAGTGTTACAATTACATGTGTAAGAATTAACACCCTGCACACAAAATCCATTTGGTGAACACGGATTACTAAGACAATAGTTTATAATGCTTTCGCATCTAGTACCAGTGTAACCAGGTAGACATGTACAAGTCCATGAGTTAAGAGTATTTTGGCAAATCGCATTGTTTAAGCAAGGATTTGATGAACAAACATTGATCATTATTTCACAGAATTGTCCCGTATAGCCAGGCGAGCAGGTACAAACATAACCACCGACTAAGTCCTGACAGATACCGTTATTTCTACACGGACTACTCAAACATTCGTTTACATTAACTTCGCAATTAAATCCAGTCCAGGCTGAGGGACAAGTACAATTGTATCTATTAGCTCCTTGTTGATTGCACAAACCACCATTAGAGCAAGGGTTACTTTCACAGACATTCACAGCTATTTGACAGTTTGTTCCGGTCCAGCCAGCTAAGCAAGTGCAAGTGTAGCCTGATGTGGGAGATAGTTGAAAGCAAAGACCACCGTTTTGGCACGGTTGAGATGAGCAAACACTTATGCTTATCTCGCAATTTCGGCCAGTGAAATTTGGTAGACACTGACAGACAAAACCTGAGCTTGTCGACGTGCATATGCCATTGTTTAGACACGGAGTATTAAGACAAAAGTTGATTGTATTTTCACAAAATGTTCCGGTAAATCCAGCAGGGCAAACACAAGTGGCCGAATCCAATCCCGATGCGCATGTAGCTCCATTTTGGCATGGATAATTGAGACAATAGTCGATGAGGACATTGCAATTTGGTCCGGTCCAACCAGGATTACAGGTGCAGCTAATTTTTGAAAAAAAAAATTATTTCTAATTTATCTAAATTTTTAAATTACTTGTAGCTCGAAACAAAATTGTTACAGACTCCGCGGAAACAAGGTGATGACAAACATGGATTTATTATATTACTACAAATTTGACCAGTATATCCGAACGGGCAAACACAAATAAAACTGTGGAGAAAAAATAAATGGAAAATAATTCTTAATTATTTAAATTTGTTTAGTTACTTTGTATTTTGTTGAAGACATGTGGCTCCATTCAGACAAGGGTTCGATTGACATGCATTTATTATTGTACCACAAAAAGGACCAGTGTATCCGGTTGGACAAACACAAGTAAATGTGCCAATTGATGTACGTGAGCAAACACCATTATTTAAGCATGGATTCGATGCACAAATGTCAACAACTAAATAAAAAATATTATTTTTTTACACAACAAACAATCTAAAAAAAAACTGAATCTCTAACAAATAAAATAACTTGAGAGAGAACTTTATTGAGAAAAATGGCAAAAAATGAGCAAGTCAATCAGTGTATCGAATTTTTAATTAACTAATTTAAAATAATTTAATATATTAATTATTTATTTAAAATAATTAAATATTTAATATATTAATTTAAAATTTTTTTGAAATTTTTAATCAAAAAATCCAATTCAAAAAGGCAATTTTTAACACAATTTTGCTTTAACCATAAAATAACTTTTCATTTTTTTCAATTGTTAGAAATTTTAGAGAGTTTAGAATGATTTTTTCAAGTCTTTGAATTAAATTTTTTAATTTTTTTAAAAAAATTCCGTAGTTAAATTAATTAATTAATTATAAGTTTTTCTCGCCTAAATTAGAATTATTGAAATCTTTAGGTCAATAAAAGAAAAATCAGAACTTAAAAATGAATGTGATAATTGAAATAATTTTTTTTTAAATCTAAAACTCATTCTGCAAAATGTATATAAAAATTAATCTTGACTTTAATCTTAACTGACCAAAAGTATCCCAATATTTTGATAATTCTTATTCTGGTCTAAAAAATATAATAATTAAATAACTATAAAATGCTGAAAGAAAAATTAAAATTCCATTTAAACCATTAAAAAAAAATGCCAGATCCAAAAAAGAACGAATTTAGTATCAATTTAAATAGTAAAAATACACCAAAAGCGGTATTTTATCTAACTTATTTTTCTAAAAAAATTGAACAATTTAATAAATGTTCACTTTTCCTAAAATTTATTTTCGAAGTTTTTAAGCCAACAAAAAAAATCCATAAAAAAGAGTAAAATAGTAAATAATAATTACTTTGTTGACAAGCAGTACCGGTTGTACCAGCTGGACAGATACAATTAAATGATCCGACCAAAGGAATACAAGTACCACCATAATTGCAAGGGTTTGTCTGACATAAATTAATTTGATTTTCGCATCTAGGACCAGTAAAGCCTAAAGGACAAACACAACTATACCCTCCATTATTTAACTCGAAACAACTAGCTCCATTTAGGCAAGGATTTGACGAACAAGCCATGATTCTTAATTCGCAATTTGTTCCATAGTAGTTTGGTGGACACTGACAAGTGTAAATGCCTTGGGTCGAGTTGTTAATGCATATTCCCTGTATACAAGGCTGACTGGCACAATAATTGATAAGCACATTACAATTAGTGCCAGTGTAGCCTGAATTGCATACGCATCTATATGAGCTACCACTCTGAGTACAGAGTCCATTAAAACAAGGATTTGGATTGCAGTAATCGATTCGATTTTCACAACTTAATTTTTTTTTAAATAATAAAATTTTTTCAAATCAAGATTTTTTTGTTAAACATTACTTGATTCCAGTAAAACCAGCTAAACAGCTGCATGAGTAGAAATTTAGAGAATTGCGGCAAATGGCGCCGTTTCGGCACGGATTGCTTAAACAATTGTCGATTAAATTCTGACAGAAGCGTCCAGTAAAGCCCGTACGGCAAACACAGTTGAAGTCAAATTGGCCTGGAACTCGGACACATGTAGCGCCATTCAAACAAGTCACAGAGCTGCAAGGATCTATTGAAATAGTGCAAGTTGGACCAGTAAAGCCAATTGGACAGCTGCACACATATCCATTGACAATTTGTGAGCATGCACCTCCGTTTGCACAAGGTGAAGAATTGCAGTAGTTGATTATTGAATTGCAAAATGTTCCTGTGTAGCCTGGAGGGCAAGTGCATTGAACTACTCCACCAGTAGATGAACAAGAACCACCGAAACCGCATGGCGAACTTAGACAATAGTCAATGAATGTCTCGCATTGAGAGCCTGTGTAAGGAGCTGGACAAAAACATTGCTAGAAACAAAATATTTAAAAAAAAAATACAAAATTTTATAAATTTTACATATGTTCCTATTAGATTGTTGCAAGAGCCACCATTTCTGCATGGATTACTGGCACAATTGTTTATTAGAACGTTGCATAATTGGCCAGTGTAGCCAAAGTTACAATTGCATGCAAAATTATTTCCGAAAGGCACACAAATTCCGCTAAAGCATGGATTTGAAGCACAAGGATTAAAAATGGTCATGCAGCTTGAAAAAGAAAAAAAAAACAATTAAATTTATTGTTAAAATTATGATTGAATTTTGGGTAGCTACTTTTGTCCGGTGAAGCCAGGTAAGCATGTACAAAAGTATCCGTATGTTCCATTATTGAAACTAGTGCATTGGCCATTTCCACAAGGTGAACTGGTGCACGGATTTACTTGAATGTTGCAAAATGTACCAGTAAACAAAGGTGGACAAATGCATGAGAAGCCCGTGGCGTTATTGATACATAAGCCATTATTATGACATGGACTTGAAGCGCAGAAGTTAATTAAATTCTCGCAATTAAACCCATTGTAATCTTTAACCAAAAAATGTTTAATAAAAAAATTTATTTCACTCTTTTCTTTTTTTACTTGATGGACATTGGCATGAGTATTGACCAGGACCAGTTTGTCTACAAGTTCCGCCATTGCGACAAGGATTTTGGGCACACAAATCGATGACAGTGTTGCAATTTGGACCTGTGTATCCTTGGAAGCAGTTGCAAGTGTATTGAAAATTGTTCAAATTGGAACAAAAGCCATTTGAGCACGGGTTTGAGTTACATGGATCAATTCTTGTCTGACAATTGAGTCCACTAAAGCCAATCGGACATTGGCAAGTATAGCTACCCAAATTATTAGAGCATGTGGCACCGTTTAGACATGGATTGCTATTACAACCGTTCAACATGACTGAGCAAGTCGAACCAGTGTATCCTAGTGGACAAGTGCAAAAAAATTGACCTGGCGATAGCTGATTACAAGTTCCACCGTTTTGACATGGATTAATTTGACACAAATTGATCACAGTCTGACATAGGTTTCCTGTATAGCCAGCTAAACATGAACATGTGAAGCCAACACCATTATTGAACGTATCAAAACACAAGGCGCCATTTTGACACGGATTTTGTGTTTGACAGACACTTACAGTCAACTCACAAAAAGTACCAGTGTTACCTTGATAAAATTTTTTTTTAAATATTTTTATAATTCAAAGTTTTTCAAATTGATGCCTACCTGATGGACATGTACATTTGAAAGTGGCTGGTGCAGGTTCAGTACAAGTGCCTCCATTGAAACAAGGCCGAGACAAACACTCTGGTATGTCTTGTTCACAGAAAAGGCCAGCATATCCTGGTCGGCATACACACACTGCTGATGTTATATTCTGAACTAAACAACTAGCTCCGTTGTAGCACGTTGTAATCGAACATGGATTTACCACAATCTGACATCTGTCACCTGTGTAGCCAGTTGGACATATGCATCGGTATCCATCTAGATTACTGTTATTCAATAATACACAAAGACCATTATAAAGACATGGACTTTAATAGAAAAAATAAAAATAATTTTTTTTTTAATTTTATTTTCATGGCAATTTACTTGCTATCACAAGCGTATCTTCGAAATTCACATCTGGGGCCGTAAAAATTCACAGGACAAGTGCAGTTAAATCCATTTTGAGTCGATGTACAAAAACCACCATTGATACATGGCTGATTGGCACAAAAATTAACTTGTTGTGCACAAAATGGGCCCGTAAAGCCTGGAGAACACAAGCAGCTGATTGAAAAGTTTGAGCTCTGACTACAAATGCCATTCTAAACAAAAATATTGAATTAAGTTTAAAAATAAAAAAAATAATTTTTTGTTGTTGTTGAGATACGTACAACACCACATGGATTGGACGCACAGAGATTGATCAACTGCGAGCAAGTATTTCCAGTGAAGCCAAAAGGACAGTTACAGTTGAAGCCAGTGTTTGTTGGAATACAACTGCCTATGCCACAAGCATTTAGGCAAACATTTGTCTCACATCTTGTGCCTGTGAATCCCAAAGGACACTGACAAAAAAATTGACTACTTGACTGGCTGATGCAAGTGCCGCCATTGAGACATGCCGGTGAGAATTGTTGGCAAATATCAATACTAACCTCGCATCTCACTCCTGAATAACCTTGAGGACATGTGCAAAAAAAAGCATTTCCAAAATGTGTACAAGAAGCGCCATTAAGACAAGGAGAGCTGGCACATGAGTCAACCATTATGTCACAATTTAAGCCCGTGTAGTTCGGAAGGCAGTTGCATTTGTACCCGGTCGTATTCTGAAAGCATAGACCATTAATGCAAGGTTCTGATGAGCAAAAATTGACCTGAATCAATGAATTGCATAAAGGTCCCGAGTATGCTGGCGGACATAGGCAATAAGCAGTGGTTGAATTAGAAAGACATGTTCCTCCATTGAAACATGTGGTCAATGAGCATGGATCAATTTGATTTTCACAATTGTTTCCTTGATAATTGGTGCTACAATCACAAGTGTAGCCATTAGCTGTGTTGGTACAATATCCACCATTTAAGCATGGATTCGAAGAGCAGTAGTTTATCGGCTGATTACAATACTGGCCTGTATAGCCTGGTTGACAAGTGCACACAAAACCAATTCCTGCAATGCTGGTACATGTTCCTCGAGAGCACGGATTTGGCTGGCAAAAATCGTAAATTATCGAGCAGTCTGAACCACCATAACCAAGTGGACAACCACACAAATATTGATTTAATGATCCAAAACAAGTGCCTCCATTTCTGCATGGATTTGATCCGCAAACATCAATCAAAATGTCACAGTTGTTACCCTGAAAACCTGGTCTACATGCGCATGTATATGTGTTCAAACCACTTGTGCATAGAGCTCCATTTTGGCAAGGAAAAGAAGCACTTAAATTTTAATTAATTAAAAAAATGGCTAAATTCAAATGTATTGTTTGGCTTTATTTACCAGTTGTCTGCTACTACACTGCAAGACTGTCCAGTCCATCCTGGATTGCAATTGCATTGGTAGCCTTGAACAGTGCCTGGTTGAGGAATACAAACACCATTGTTGCATGAAACGGAGCTACATAAATTGACTTGTATTTCACAAAATTGGCCAGTAAATTCAGACTGGCACAAGCAATCGTAGCCATTTAATAAACTAATACATAGAGCATTATTTTGACATTGGTGGGATACACAATTGTCTATTCGATTTTCACAATATAGACCACTGAATCCGGTCGGACAACAGCATTGTTTGTTGAAGCATGTTCCGCCATTGTAGCATCCTCCGTTTGTGGCCAAATTGTTCGGACAATCTGGATCAAACATTGGTTGGACTGATTTCTGATTGCAATTAGAACCAATCCAGTTTGTTCGGCATTTTCTATTACCATTGTTGTCACAAGTCCAGTGTCCATTGACGCAATCATCGCTCTGCTGACATGTTATATTACAATATGGTCCGTACAAGTCAGGAGGACATAGTTTTTCGCATCTAAAGCCAAATGTTCTAGACAAAATTTTTAAAGTTAAAATTTGAGAAATTTTTTTATCATTTAGCTCTTACCCTGGCGGACACTGGCAGATTAAATGGCCTTGGCTATTTGAAGCGCAAGTGCCTCCATTAAGACATGTATCGCTGTGGCAATTTAAGATAGTTGAGCAAGATATTCCTCCGAAGCCTTGACAAATTTTTAAAAAATTTAATTTTTTATTTAGATTTTAGATTTACCTTTTGGACAGCAGCAAACTGGTGATTGAGAAGACACGAAACAAAATGATCCATTTATAAAGTTACACTGTGAGTCTAAATAGAAAAATCAGTAATTTGCTTTACTAATTATTAACTTTAATGACATCATAAGAAAATAATAAATAAAACTATAAAACCCATTAAAATAATCTAATACCCAATACCCAATTAGGCGAATACACAGGTGACTTAACAATTTAAACCCTAATCTTTAATAAAATATTTTTTCGGTGATTTTTTTAATTTATATTTTCTAAATCCTACACAATTATATTTAAAACACATATTATAATTCTGTGATACATCTAAAAAACTTTGTGCCAAGTTAAAATTTATCTAGTTTCAAAAACTTACTGACTGTTTTAATTTAAATAGAAATAAAGTTTAAAATAGAGACCAAAATTTTTGTTTAAAATTATTACTTTGCTCAGGGGTGCATCCATTGATGTTGAAATCAATTATGTCACATTGAGGACCGGAGTAGCCATTTAGACACAATTTTTTGCCGCTTACCGGATCACAAGTATAGTGACCATCGCACGAATCCTGTGGAACACAGTTTGTATTGCATCCTTCATCATACCAATTGTTGTCACAGAATGAAGTAATGCCAACCGTAATACTAAATTATTTGGTTAGCTTGTTTAATAAGAGTAATTTAATAAGTTACTTGGTTGCCGACAAAGTTGTTCGATTGCCAAATGAAGGAATGGTGTAATAAATTGGACCAGAAGCTCCTTGTAAATTGAAAGGAGTTTGTATCCTAAAATCAATGCGAATAAAGTCTATAGGGTTTAATCTGGATGTAATTTCGTTATAAATTCCAATTTTAAGACGATATCCGCTTGCCTTATAAAAGACTTTAGTCAATTTTTCCCAATATAATAAAAAAATTACTTGATAATTTCCGCTAAATTCTAAAAGAACCGGATTTTCGGTGTCGCCAGCAATTGGCGTTGGAAATATCATACTACTGGCACCGTTTATAGCTGACAAACTGCGTCTACCATATGGACACACATTAAAATCAGCATTACTTTAAATTGACAAAAAATTTATGTTTTTTTTATTTTAAATTTATTTAATTAGAAAAAATAAAAACCTTTGGTAGCTGTCTAAGCAAAGAGTGACCAGAGTGTTACATTTTAAAGTACAACTGTTGTTTGCTCTAAGCAGATTTCCATTACAACAGTTTCCGTGATAGTCCTTGTCTGTTGGGTTTGTGTAAGATCTGAGATGAACTGCTATTTTGCCACTGGCTTCAATATTCTTTAAAAAATTAAAAATTAAAAATTTTTTTTCAATTATTTTTTTAAATAGGTGATTGATTAGATTTACTTGTATCAAAGCAGTGAACAGTAAAACAGCAAATATGAAGGTTCTCATATCTGATTGACAATTCCGATTTAATGAACCGGCTTTTGGGACGCTTTTTATGTACATACAATTTATCTATTATTAATAAAATTTTATTTAAACAAAAAAATAAATAACAATATGCTTTAATGGCACGGTTGCCAGGTAATTCGAAACAGATTTTTACTTAATCTAAAATCATGAAACAGAAATGAAGAAATTTTGTTTAAATTTAAAGCCCAACTAAATTTCAAAAGTGGCTTTTAATGAGTCTCAAAAAAATATATAACATAGTCCACTATGAATTGAAAATAATTAAGATTTCTTTTTTTTACAACGAAACAATATAGTTTTCAAAATTTCTTGATACTAAGCATGAACTTGTGATTCTCGAAACGAATTGAAGTAAAAACAATAAAAAAAAATTTTGAATTCAATTGAAATATTTCAAGAATTGTAATCATACAACAACAAAACGCAAATCCAATCATTTACGCTGACCGATGGAGTCAAGCGCCAGCTTAATTAATCATTGTGGTTAACATGAAATCTGAGGATACCAAATTGACAGTATACCTTAAAGACTTTATTAAAAAGAAAAAAAACAATAAATTTTTGGCCAAAATCTCAACTATTTAAGCTACAAATTGAGTTAAGTTTGATTTTGACTATTAATGATATTTTCAATATTTAGTTTGTGACTTAAAAATCTAATTAAGTTGTAATAAATTTAAGCAATAGTAATAGTGGGTGAATATTTGAGTTCCCAACAAAAAAAAAAAAGCTACTCGAATTTATTTACTTTGATTTTTTTCTAATAAAATTGGCTTTTCTTTTTAAAATATTACCTTTATATTTAATTTAAATTTTGCCCACAAACTTAAACCATTTTTGATTAAACAAGTGGTATAAGTTAAGCTAGGTGCAAATTTTTAGTCCCAATAAATCGGGGATTTAAATTCTATTTTTTGAATGAGAACAAAAATCTATCTTTTTATATGATGGGATATTTTTTTAAAAGAAAATATTTAATAGTCTAATTTATAAATAAAATTAAAGAGCTAAACAGAACTCTTGTAAGAATAGGCCGAGTATATCTTGTCAAAATTGCTCGAGCAATATTTACCAAGATTAAATTATATTAAGAAAATACAAATCTTTAATTAACCATTTGATAAGATATAACAAGTGTGTTGGGTTAAGTGAATCGTTTGGCTTGAGAACAACAATCAAGCAAATGGAAAAAACAAAAAAATAAAACACTTCAATCTCATCCTTAAGTCAACATGTTCAAGAAAATTTTTTAAATATGTTTATTTATTTTGCCGAATTGCCAACAAAAAAATTTCAACTACCGAAGAAAATAAATCACAAAATCTTGACTGTTTCAAGAGACAAAAATAAATTTTTCAAAAATAATATTTTTAATAAAAAAAAAAAAATTTCTTGAAAGAAGTCGTACTGAGCGAATTGAATAAATTCCGCGGCCAACTGCTCAGAATTTAAGCAATGCTAAAAATAAGCTAGCTTTGGTTAAATATATTGAATTACCACAATGGTTTAGATTGAGGCCACTAAATTAAGCAATGTAAATATGATTTTGAAATTATTCCACAAACAAATAAGTTGGTCTATGGTTGAGCTGCTATTTGTCATGGTTACGTTAGTATTTTTCTAAAGGTGTGTGTTGAATCAATAATCGAGCTTTAATTTAGATGGTACACAAATATTATATAGACTCTTGAACTCGAGTTTCTTAAGCCGATTTGTTTTTAATTTTATCTTGGTATGACAAATTTCAACAAATTTTTTTTCTCAGGTTTAATAGGCTTTTGTTTTAAGAAATTACTTTGACAAACAAAATGGCTAAATATTGAACGGGCAAACAAATATTTAGATTAAACGCCGCTCTCTTGAAAATTTTTACTCAATTTTTTTTTAATTTTTTTAAACAAAACTTTATTTAAATACTTGAATTTATTTTTGTGTACCTTAGTCCAATTAGACTGAGATTAATAGTTTAGCATAACCTTATTTTCAAATATCTAATCAGCTACTAAATTTAAGTTGTTCAAGACAAAGTTTTAAAAAAATCGCCCTAAATAAAATTTAAAATATCAGAAGAATTTTGAAATTGAATGCGTTAATAATTTTAAAATTTAGGCGAAAGAAAAAAATCAATTTTGAAAAATTCTACTTCCTCTGAACATAATCTGTAACTGGATTTCCTGAATTAAAAAAATCCTAATTAAAATTTTAATTTCAAAATCAATTAACCTGATTTGTGAGACTAAATTACCGCAATTAGACTTGGGTAATTTTAAATAGAGCCTGGCACGCAAATTAAATCCAAACTATTGTTCTGTAAATAGCCAGTTGTTAAGAAGCTGAACATAAGAAGACACTGAATACAATTTTTAAACAAAAAAATTTTTTTTTTTCTTTAATTAGAACAACGTAATTAAAATTTATGCTTTCCTGAGTATTTGATTCAATTAGAAAAAGACCGGCTAGTGTTGAACAAACATTGCTCTTGCTTAAGGCAGATATTCTAGCGTGAAAATGTCTGGTTGCATTTTGAAAAGCTTTGAAAACAATTATTTGAATGTTAATTTATAAGAGAATGTAATTTTTTTTAAATAAATTTTTAAAAATATGTAAAAAACAAAATTACGGTAAGAACAAAAATTCTGATAGTTTACTTTTATTTTTAAAGCGTTTCTTACCAGTTTTTTTTGTTTTCTAATATTTGGTTTAAATCCAATTGAAATTGTAAATTTATTTTTGTTCCATTTGAAAGTTTTCTTTTTTATTTAAAGTCTAGAAAATTGCAAATTTTCAAATAGAAATTAGATTTCAAATCACTTGAAATTCCTTCTGAATAACTATTTTTTTTTACCTAAGAGTATTTTTGCTAAAGCGTTGTTCACTACTATTTTATTTTATTGTCTAAATAAACACTTAGATTATTTTTGTATGCCATTGCAGTTTTATAAAAAACTTTTGGAACTTTTAAACAATTTATGCCACGTTTTTCTCGCCAAAAGTTCAGTAGAAATTTTGCCAACAAAATAGCGCCTTAACCAAACCATCACTACAGAAACGAGTTAGTTCGATTGGGCAAACTAAATTTGGCATAGAAAAATAAATTAGGTAAAATTTTGAAGGATTTGACTTTGTCGAAAAACGCTTGAGGAAATTCATTTTTTGCTATATAATATTCGTGATTTTTACAATTAAATATTCTCATATTAAAAATATATTACTTAATATTTGAATAATGACAAAATTAAGTAATATCAGGAATTTCGTGAAATTATTGCTAGTTTAAGGTTATTAAATATATTTAAATATGGTCAATTAGATTTCAGCGCAATATCGATTTTCAATGTTAATTTACTAGTTTTAAATTGATTTTTTAAAACGAAAATGCTCCCCTGGATTAAATAATCATGAATTTATTTTTTTTCAAAACTAAACAAATGTGAGAAAATTGATTATTTATTTGATTATCATGAGAAGTAACATAAGAATTAAAAAAAAATTTAAATTAATTACGACATTGTAATGATCAAAATTTTGTAATATAAGCCTTAGTGATCAATGGTTACTATGGTGAAAAATTTAAACTATTTGAGACAGGATAATAAAAGAAAAATTATTTACTAATTTTTTGAAATTTTTACAGCTTCAGTTTTTTCAACTGACATTTTCACTAATTGCCTTAAAAACCTGTATTAACTATTTCAATTTAAAAAAATGTAAAAAATTGATCATTTTTTGGAAAGCTTATCCCTTCAATGATAAAATTACGGTTATCTCGTACTAAAAAGATATTCATTTTGGAAAAATTTCACACTTATATCAGACTCTTTTTATCAATTATAATCATTTAATTGAAAATTAATTTATTAGAATGGATAAATTTATTTTTTTATTTAAAAAATAATTAAGTAAAAGTTTTTCAAGGGCAGTTCTGCAAAGATTTTGACTCGTTTGGGTGCTTTTAGTAGAATCTAACTTTTTTTGCAAAAAGACATAATTTTTTTAAAATGAATTGAATTAATTTTAAAATTTTTCTTATTTTTATGCTGAAAAAAAAATTCATGCTCAATTAAAAAAAATTGACTTGATTTTTAGAGACCAAGAAGTGGTTTTGACTCGTTGGTGCTTCTAGTGTTAAATTAGGAGTAGTAGGAGCTCTAAAAATTACTGCAACTCGAGAAAGTCAAGTTAAACCGATAATATGTGGCAAATCTTTGCAATCACACCACTTTCTAATAAAGTTGGAACGTGATGAAAAAAATTTTCTTGATCCCCAGAAATATTCAAGAAGTTAAAAAAGAAAAGTTTTTCTAATTTTTTTTTACCTTTTGATAAAATCAGCAAATTGATGCTCAATTTCTTTTTTAAAAATAAACAAAAAAATCTCATGAATCAATTATTGAAAATGATGAAGAAAATATTGAATTTTTTTTTATAATAGTAAAATAAAAAAGGGCTTATTTATCTTTTAGCTAAGCACTTTTGATTTCGAAATTATTTAAATTAAAATTAATGAATTATCGATTATAAATATTTATTTTTTTATGTAATCATTTTGAAATAATACCTCATTTTTTATTTGATTTAAAAGTGACTGAATGATTAACTTTTTTGTAAGAACCTTTAATATGAACAACAATATGAACATACAATTAAAAAATTTGCTCTAAAAATTCTTAAAAATAAAAGAGATGACATTTTAATTAAAATTTTCAATAAATTAAAACAGAATTGCGTTACCGGTTTTAATAAAAAAATAATTGAAGATCTATTATGATTTTATTTAAAACAATTTGATTCAGTTTATAAATAATTTTTTTCAAGAAAATTTAAAAGAAAAATATTACAAAGTTTTATGTAATTTGTAAACAGATTTCTTAAAAAACACTTTTACATTTGTTTCATTTATTATACACAAGTTCTTGCTTTTATTTAAAATATTTAAAAATATAAAACAATAGTTCAAATTTTTAAACTCAATATTTTTCCAATGCCAGCAAGTTTAATCAAAAATGAATTTTTTTATGTTTTAATAGAGAACTTACATATAAATTAAAAGTGAAAACTTTGAAGCTGAAAACATAAATTTCTAGTACAAAATTTTTATGAACAAATACCTTAAAAAGATACTTTTGAAAATTATTTTTTTAAAGAAAACCTTTAAAATGAATAAAATTTTTGAATTTTATTATACCAATTTTCTTGAGTCTATTTTTTAATTAAATTAAATAGCTTTTTTTTTTAAATTTATAAAAATTATTGCAAAATAATTCGAATTTCAAAAAAATCAATTAATTTTCCATAAAAAATTTTTTATCAATGAATAAAATAAAATTTTTAAAGTTATAATTTATTTTTATTTGCCATTAAAAAAACAACTAAGCGATTTTGAATTATTTTTTGCTAAAAATAAATTATATCAAAAATTTTCTGGTTCCGGTTGTACCGTGCATAAAAGTTCTTAAGAAATGGCAAGATACAGACTTTAAAAAATCTTAATTTTTTAATTTTTTCGAAAAATTAAAATTGAGCTTGTAATAGAGCTTGTTTATTTCTATTAATGTTTTATTATTTAATCTTGAATTAAGAAAAAAGATCCATAAATACGATTTCTAAATTAAAACTCTACTGATTTTTAATAGAATTTCTTCCGTATTCCCTTATCTAATATTTCAGCCTCATGACTCGAAACACAACTTTGCCACAGAAGGCAATAAATACCATCTCGTCCATGTCAACACATTCTTAACTTACACCGCATGCTTTAAAGATGTTTTTTTAATCTTGTGTCCACATTAAAATCAAGTTTTTTAAAATTAATTAAAGGGATATAATTATCGCTTATGTTATTTTTATGCAATTTAGAAACAAAAATACTGAAGTTAGGATTATTTTTAATTATAAATTACAAAATTAATAAAAAGTGTCAATTACTTAAAACATATTCATTTTTTATTCATCGGAAACAAATTAACTTAATTCAAGCAATTTTACTTAAAAAAAATCAAAAAATAATTGATTAAAACAAAACTAATTTTTAAAGTTAGGATTATTTTTATTTATTGATAATTGTTTATTATTTTTATTTATTTTAATATATTTTAATAAGGTAGTAAACTTGATAAAACTCTTCTATGAAAAATTGAATTTAGCGTAATTCTAGAAAAAGGACAATCTGAGAGCTTCAATCAAATCAATCAGGAGTCAGACAAGGCTGTGCTCTCTCTCCAGCTCTATTTTTAGGTCATCAATCAAGAAAGAGATCACCGAAACGGGCATGAAATGGGAGAAAGGCAGGGGTAAAGGTAAAGGTTCGACTTAGGTGGAAATTGAAATTAATGAACATATGTTCCTCAAGAAGCGAATAATGAAAATAACTACAAAACAATAATAAATAAATTTATTGTATGCTAAATATGAAAAATCTGGCGACGGATGCTCAAATCCGTGTTTTAGGGACAGACGAAATTTTTTATTCTTTTTTATAGTGAAAATATGATTTTAAATGCTTTTATTTTTTTAATAAATAAATTTTACTTGAAAAATTAATAAATAAAAAGTTAGTTTGCAAAATTAGAGATAAAAAGGGTCTTGTCTGTTATGTGACCAGTTGGTTGCATATTATGTGACCAGTTGGTTGCATATTATGTGACCGGTAAAATTTTTTTTTGATTTTAACCAGGTCACATAAATAAAGATATTAGTCCCGAAAATTTTGAAGTTTTTCACATAAATTTGTAATAAGTTATTAGAATTTTAATGTAAATATAAAAATATAATTTGAAATTACAACTTTATTAGAAAGATTAGAAAGAAGAAGATGTCGAAGAGGTTAATGAAGCCACAAATAAACTTAAAAAAAATTCAACAAAGAATAAGTTAGAGAAGTATTCAAAAATTGCATCAGAAGCTCCAACTGCTTTTGAAGAGACCCAATTTGCTGAAAAAGATCCCTAAACAAACATGCAAATAAATTAAATAAAATAAATTTTACATAATGGTCACAAAAATTTTAAAACTACATGAAAATAATAAAATCATAAAAAAATTTTTTTATTTTTTAAAATTCTTTTATACTGGTCACATAATATGTGATCAACTAGTAACATAACAGGCGAGACCCCATAAAAATATACCAATTCGGTATAATATAAATTTATAATAGGGTCCCATTTAACCAGTTTATTTTGTTATGGTGAAAATATGAACTCAGTAAAAATTGAAATTCAAAATATATTAAAATTTAATTTTTTTATTTAATAAATCGATATAGCAATTTATTAAATTTGTTGATAAAATTTTTGTTATTTAGATTAAATAAATCAATTTTCGTTTGTAAACGAGAAAATTTAACATCTTTGTAAATTAAGGATTATATTATATTTGAAAAAAATAATTAATTTTCAAAATTTGCACTACAATGTATTATATTGACTTCTGGCTTTAATTTTTTTGACAAGCATTACCAATAGACCGATAACAATAGCTAATGCTGGAAGACCAAAACCAATAAAGATAACCAAAGTGACTACGGGCGACATCTTTTCATCAGGCGCAGCTCCTAAGCCGACAGAAAATGCCCATGAAGAAAAATTTGACTGCTTATAAAAGTAACCGTCTTTGATATTACCCTCTAAGCCAAACGAAATATTCATTGAAGTAAACAATTTTTGTTCGTCATAAAAAACTTGTCCCAATCCGCTAGAAATTTCATCATTTGATCTTGAGTCATATTGTTGTGTAATGGTACTATTTTCCAAGCTCTTGGGGTCTGAATAGTAAAAAATTGGCTTCCATTGAAGATAGTTGCGCGATTTTTTAGCATTATCCAACGCTTCAGCATTCCACAATCGAAAAGTACCTGGTGTATATTCATCATCAATTGTTCTCTTTGAAGAAACTGAAAGATCAATGGAATCTGTCAAAAAAACTATATTCGTTCCAAATTTAGAGTATTTGGATTTTGGCACCACAGAATCAATTTGAAATTCAACCGAGCTTGACTCTGGCTTGAGTAGAAGATGTGGCAAAACTTTGATTCTTTCCTCTTTGCCTGGATAATTAATCAAAAATTTATAACTACCATTCATATTTGGTACAAAAGCCTCTAAGACACCTACAACTGCTGATTCGTTTGATACAAACTTTTTCCAACATAAGTCTCTTGTCAAATAAGTATAAGTCTCATTTGATTTCCTCATATCAGCATTGCCATTGTAATCAATAAACTCAAATATCGATGGTACTTCATATCCGCCAAAATCAATTGGTTTTTCACTGAATCCAATTGAATCTTTCATGATGGTAGAATTTTGTGAAAGCAATTTTTCCCAATTTATGGTTAATTTGGCGTTAAGACCTGTTTTGAACAGCATTATTGTAAGAGATTGAATATTACTGTACATCAAGTGGACAATATCGCTTTGACCAGTTAGTTTAACATAGACAAGATTGACATATGAACCATTTTCGCTGGGCTGTTTGCATCTAGGATCGGAGCATTCCGGATTCCAAAGAACGCTAACTTGTCTGTCGGTCCGAATTGAATTGAAAAGAGCAAAAGAGAAAAAAAACGAAAAAAAGAGCCTTATAAACATTGTAATATTTAAGTTTGAATCTAAATAATTTTGAGTTAAATTTTTAAATGTTTAGCTTAGTTAGAAAAATGCTTTATTGAGTTTTTTTGATGAATCAGTCACATGATTAAATAAAAGTTCTTGCTTATGATAATATTAAAAAAATAAAAAATCACAAGAAATGGTTGAAATTTTTTTCTGTTAATTATTTTTATTTAAATAAAAAGCAATTGCTTGGATGCAAGATACCATTTTGAATTTTAAAAATAAATTAAGTGCACAAGTTACTTCTAATTTATGTTGAAATTTTTTACAAAATCAAGGGCAAATTAAC
This sequence comes from Brachionus paranguensis, assembly GCA_016802215.1. NCBI lineage: Eukaryota > Metazoa > Rotifera > Eurotatoria > Ploima > Brachionidae > Brachionus > Brachionus paranguensis. Next base: position 1,918,489 of record JAESIX010000009.1, on the reverse strand, counting down.
TAAATTCTTGAAAATAAAAATTATTTTCAATTTCAAGGGGTTCTATGGTGTAACGGTTAGCACTCTGGACTTTGAATCCAGCGATCCGAGTTCAAATCTCGGTAGAACCTTTCCATTTTTTAAAATAATTAAATCAAATGGTCACCATACTCTCGATTTGCTTCAATAGTTTTGTCCTATATTTTTTATCAATTTTCTTATCTCTAAAATATTTTCTTATTTCAAATTTTATTTAAATTTAATTGTAGGTTCTATGGTGTAACGGTTAGCACTCTGGACTTTGAATCCAGCGATCCGAGTTCAAATCTCGGTAGAACCTTTCTTTTTTTCCAACTTCGATTAAATTTTTTTGATAATTATTTTTAAATTGTAAAAAAGTGTTTTTCAAATTTAAAAATAATTTTTCAATTTTTTCATTTGAGGATTTTTTTAATATTTAAACCAATTGTACATGACTTAACCAATAAAATTAAATATTTGAGTGGCCGAATTCCCCAAAAATAAAAACTTCTGAGTTATTTTTTTAAATAAATAAATTTTTCTTAAAAAACTAGCTTTTTAAAATAATTCATTTCTAAGTTTTAAGAAAACAAGCTAAGAATGACTCAATAAATTTGAAATTTTATTAGAAGAACCGACGGAAAAACTGACAAAAGGTGAAAAAACCTTTGAATATTTTTTATTAATACTAATAAGTTACTTTTTGGTCATAAAATCTTTTTTTTTAATTTCTTTTTTACATCTGTTTAAAGGTGTTCATCGAAAAAATAAAATTAATGACAAGTTGTCAATTTTAAATTTTTTTATATTAAAACTAGAAATATAGAATTAAAAAAAAAATTAATTTAATTTAGAATAAAATGGATTAAAATTGCTGTCGTATTCACATTATTATATTTTTTCTACTTTGATATTTTATTAAATTAAATACTCGATTGCTTTCTATACAAAAAATGTTTAAATAAGTTCAAACCTTCATTGATAAAGATAAATTTGGTTTGTAATGAAATGGAAAACGGCAGAAACAGCTATAGAAGAGATGAATGCTTGAGCAAAGAATAATCTCTATTGTACAAATCAATACCGTTATTAATAGGATTTTAATTAAAAAATCTGAAAAGTTATTTCGAGATTTAAACTCGGATCGCTAGATTCTAAAATTTTTCTAATAAAAGTGATTGAATTAAAAAACTTTCATTCAGACTAAAAATTTCAAAAAATTCGAAAGGTTCTACCGAGATTTGAACTCGGATCGCTGGATTCAAAGTCCAGAGTGCTAACCGTTACACCATAGAACCTTGTTAATAAAAAACTAATTTTACATATCAATAAAATTGGTTTTTTACTTACTTACGCAAATTTTCATCCTATTAAACTATTTTTGATATATTTAAGCAAATTTTTTTGATAACAAATTGTTCATATTGCTATTATTTTAACAAACAATGCTTTTAAATAAAATCAAATCTATGGTTTTAAAGCAAGAATAACTAAGTTTGATTAGTAAATTTTAAACTACAAATAAATTGAAATAAACTCTCTAATTTTTAATAACTGTTAAGATTTCTGTTTTTTTTTAAGATAAAATGAGATTTTAAAGCTTAATTTTAAGAAAAAAAATATAAAGTTTTTTCCACTTCTTAAATTTTTATGCTGAAACAAATATTAATGTAAAAATAATTAAATAAGTAAAAATTGGGAAGTTAAATCCCAGAATCGACTATTATTTATTACTAAGTTTCAAGGTATTGTGCTTAATTTAATGAAAAAAAACCTTTCTTAAAATTTTTCTTATAAAAAAGATTAAATTAGAAATTTTTTATTTGAACTGAAAATTTCAAAAAATTTATAATTAATTTTAGGGTATAACCGCTTTAACCCCTTTGGAACTCACACAATTAACCAATATTTAAAAAAATTGGTTACTTATTTATTAAAAAGAATTTAAACAAAGCTTAAAAATCTGTAATCAGATCAGCACTATTTTTCTTAAAAAAACGATTAATTTAGCATTTTTTTTTATCCAGATTAAAAAAATCTAAAAAAATCTGAAAGGTTCTACCGAGATTTGAACTCGGATCGCTGGATTCAAAGTCCAGAGTGCTAACCGTTACACCATAGAACCTACAATTAAATTTAAATAAAATTTGAAATAAGAAAATATTTTAGAGATAAGAAAATTGATAAAAAATATAGGACAAAAATTATTGAAGCAAATCGAAAGTTTGGTCACCATTTGATTTAATTATTTTAAAAAATGGAAAGGTTCTACCGAGATTTGAACTCGGATCGCTGGATTCAAAGTCCAGAGTGCTAACCGTTACACCATAGAACCCCTTGAAATTATTAAGCAATAAAATTAAGCTTATTTTTATAAATAAGTACATATTTTTTTAAATTAATAATCATTAATTTTTTATTTTCAAATTATAATTATCTTGAAGTTAAATTAATATAAGCTTTAGTCTTTATCGTTCTTGTTAAATTATTATTTTATAATTATTAATTTTGAAATTAATTAAAAAAATTTATTTAAATGATTATTTTAAAAGTTATTTTAGAAAACTTCTCTCTAAATTAATAACATCACTATTTTTAAATTCTTTTTTACATATTAAACATTTATTGTTTATCTTAGTCAGACAAAATCGACAATATAAGTGAGTACAGGTCTCTAATTTATATACAATTTTACCTTCGCTTTGGACATTTAAGCATGAGTCACATCTAGAATCTTCTCTTCTTCTCTTATTATCCACTGTGTTCATTTTATATCCCTCATATTTTCGCTTCAATTTCTTGTCTGGTTCTTCAATTTGACTCTTATTTGTATTTGAATCAAACTCGAACACACAACCACTGTTGTCAAAAAGAAATTTATCAATTTTTGATTTTAATTTTTCATCAAAAATCGGTTTATAATTTGAATCAAATATTTTACAAGTAAATGGATCACTTGGTGCAATGTTGTTCTTCTTTTTCTCTGCAGTATACTTGTCCAAGGTTGACTGATCAATGTGTTTATTACTGGGCAGTTTTACTGGCATTCTCATCATTTCATTAGTTAGCACATCAATGAATTCTTCAGGTACCAGTATTTTTTTTAATTGTTGTTCAGGTGTTTTTTTTGCTTGTAAATCAGTACTTTTGGCAGAATGGCCAAAAATTTTAATTGATTTTATACACGGACTGGTACTCGACAGAGTTTTAGTTATAGTTATTTGTAAAGCAGTTACACGGTTCAGATAATCTAATGATTTTGTATTAAAAAAACACTTATTGATGTTTTCATTTTTCTGATAATCTTGTCCTTTCTTTAAAAATTCGTACATACTATTTTGAGGATTTTTGTCATTTAAAATTTTTGCTATTTGGCAAAAATTTAAGTCAGATCTGGTCTTGTCTGAGGTATATGAGGAAATCGGTTCTATGGAACTCGAAATGGTAAAACCAGTTGATTTTTGAGTATTTACTTTAGCATCTAAAATTATACTTTCAATTCTGACTGGGTCATTGAACATTATTTGAATGGTCACCGGAGGCCTGATGAATGAATCGGCAACAAAGCCATTTGATTTAAATCTTAGTTTGTAATTTCGTCATTTATAGATGTTAAGTAGTTTAATAGAAATACTTTTTGAAAAAGTCGGCATTATTATCTGAGTTTTCAATAAGATTTTCTATTTCGAAACCGTCTCGCTGTGGACTTGAGCTTTGCACCTCTTTAACCAACCTGGAGTTGAATAAATTGATCATTATATCATTTTAAGGATGCCGGTAAATAGATGCCTAATGATCATATAAAAATATTTCGCATTTTTTTATTTTAAAAATATTGCATTAATAATTTTACTTTGCAGCTATCTATGTAAAATTGCAACTGTTATCTTAAAGTGTCTGTTTTGAAGTCTTTTAAAAGGGTTTACATTTGAAAAATTGGCATTTCGTTAAAAAAATTAATTTTTAACTTAAATTTTAAACTAATGCTTAAAATAATTAAAGATTATAGAGGAAATTTTTTTTGATAGATTGAATTTTTGAAAAATTTAAAATGAATCTTTCTTTTGTTCATATCAAAAATGAATTTTGGTCATGCATCAAAAAATTGGAATAGAATGTTATTTATTTTTGTAAGAAAATAGCTTCGCACAAAACTTTTAAATAAATTAAATAAAAATACAACATGATGTTAATATAATTTTATTTATTATTGTTTATTATTAATTAGTAATTGAAAGCTAGAAAAAATATTTGAATGGGAAAATTAAGTAATAAATTTAAAAAGGCGACTTCTTTATTTTTTCATAAATATATTTTTTTTTAAATTATTTTATATTATCTTATTCAACTTTTTGACTTTTCAATTTTCATAATTTTTACATAAAGTATTTAAATTTGATTTTTATTGTTTTGTAAAAGATATAATTTCAGAGGTTTTTAATAAGAATCTGATATTTTTTGTCAAAAATTTGATGACTTGTCAATTTTCATGGTTATTTGAATTTAATAACTCTTAATATTTTTCAATAAAAAACATAGATAAATTTATTATTTTTTGCTGCAACCACTTGGACAATAAAGATTTGATTCGGCGTCTTCTAGTGTTAAATGAATATGTTAAAATTTTTATCATTATTTCATTATCTGTCTACTTATTTGTTGTTTGGAGTTAAGAAGTCATTTTGAGATATTAAAATTTTTGTATTAAATAATTATTAATTTGCACGATTAAGTCAATAGTGCAAATTAAAGATTATAGAGGAAAATATTTAAATAACGAAAGAATATGGAAATAATTAAAGAACTGTTAAATTTAATTTAACAAAAGCTCCTTCAGAATAAAAAATATAAAGAAAATTAAAATAAAGTTAAATAAGATTAAAAAAATTAAAAAATCAAAATAAAATTAACAAAAATAAATTGGAAAAATAAGGATAAATGTATTATTAATTTCCTTATATTTCTTTATAATTTCAAATACAAATTGAAAACAGTTTCCTCCTTTTTTGAAGAATAAAAAAGATGAAATTTTAAGTTATAATTTAAAGCTAATAAAAAATATTAAAAAAATACTGCAACATACAGCAAAAAACTTTATTATATAAAATAAAATATTTTTTTCTTATTTTTTTAAAGTCAATCAAATCAATAATTCGAGTTGTTTAAAAGTCACAAGCCTCAAGCCAAGTCCAAGTCCGGACTTAAAATTTTTTTTTTCTAGTCAACCTTGTTTAGCATCAATCAAATAATGTGCATAATTCTGCATCATATTAAATTTTGCAGAGTTTTGTAGAGATCAGAAATTAACTTTAACCTTTCAGATTTATTTACTCATTTTTTTTCTATTTCTTGAGCTCTTTACTTATATGATGTCGAATTTTTGTTTGTAAAGTCCGGACTTGGACTTTTATTTTTAAGACTTGGACTTTAATTTTGGACTTTTAAACAACTCTGTCAATAATCAATTTAAATCTTATTGATGTTTTATTTTTGATCAATTTGTATTTAAATTTCACATTACATCTTATACTTATTAATCCAAAATTTCATTTTATTAGAAATACGAGGAAGAATAAAATAAAAATAAAAAAAGAATTATTAAAATTAATTTTTATTTGAGTTTAACATTACAATAAAATAATTAAAAAATAAATCTTTTTTATTGTATAAATTTTTCCCTAAGATTTATAACATCGATTACTGTTATGTTCTCTGTTAAGAATAGAATTTTTTACGGCACAATTTTGTTCATTTTCAATTTTTCGTTTTTTAGCATTCGATTGATCGACATCGCAGATTGCATTAGTCGAATTTTTAAACTTTTTTGGCGATTTCACATTTTCTTCATCACTCTTGTCCGACTCGGACTCACTTTCACTTTCACTCTCACTACCACTGCTGCTACTGCTCGAACTGTCCGAAGAACTGTCTGACTGAACACCTATGTCCATATTAGGATCAATTTTGTCTGCTACTTCTATAAGATCAGGCCTTATTTTCTAAATTAATTCATTTAAAAATTTTTCTTGGCAAAAAATTTTAAAATTCTTTTACTTTTAATGTGCGGTACCATTTTTTGGCCAATTTAGGTCGTCCTCGTATAGTTTTGTGCCATACAACAGGAAAATTTTGTGAAGAACAGTAGTTTTGAGTGACAGCTACGGTCAAGTCAAGATTGAGAACAACATGCCACCAACCCCCGGGAACAAAAATGGTCTCACCCGGGCCCTGAACACACTCGATTGGCTTGAACTCTTCAGGCCATGCGCTTGACTTAACTCTCGGATAAACAATTTTGAACCAAGTGATTCCTTCATCGGCTTGTTTTCCGCCCTCAGAACGTGTCACCTTTAGCAGCTCTTTGGGAGTGTTTGTTGGAAAAAGAACCCATCGTTTGTGGCCATAGACCAGAGCGTTCCATGCACTTGTGCCTAGTGGGTCGATGTGAATACCAGTACCTGACCGTTCTGGACCAAGAACAAACCATCTATATGGCGGACGCTTTTTCTCACCTGCATATTGAAATAGATCCTCTTGAAAATATGGCGGAACTGTGTAGTGATCTAGGAGTTTTTTTTTCTTGGGATGCTCGCCAAAACTGCTCTCAAATAAATAAAGTGGTGAGTCATCAATATTTTTTTCAATATAATTACGATAATATTTCATCTTAAGCTTTACTGAGTATCCTTCATCGTCTTCGCCTATTTTAAAATATTTATTCCTAAACTTCTTTTCTAATTTCTGCATAAAGAAACTGTAAGAAAACTATTGGCAAAGAAAAAGTCTTACATCTAGAGTCCACTTTTCTTTTGCCAGCCAGTCTTTTTGGGCATCGGTTATGATGCATGGTTTGTATGGTTTTTCATATTTTTCTATAAATTCTTCCAATGGCACTTTACTTAATTTAATTCGGTCTATATTGTCAGGTAAATTTTCAATCGATAAGTCAAATTTTTTGTAATAATTGTACTTGTGCCACTCTTCATCTGTTTTGAGTTCTTAGAAGAAAAACAAAAGTATTACATTTAAAAATAAAGAAAAAGATAAATTAACTACCAGATCGAGCTTTTCGTTTTATTGAGTTGATACGTTTATAAAAACGTTTACTGCTTGTTCCATTATCGTGGCTCATGGTTGACGAAATTTTTCAGTATTTTTAAAGAGCTGAATTTTTTTTTGGTAGGGTGCTTGTATTTATACTCATTTATTTTTTCGTTATATTAAATAAATAAAATTCAAAATTTAATTTTGATTTAGAAATTATCTTAACAAATCAACTTATTTTAAAATATTATAAATTTAAATTTTTCTTCTTACCAAGTTTTACCTTGACACTATATGAAATTTTCAACGAATATTATATTTATAATTTAAAAATTCATAAAAAAATTTAACTTAATTTTTTAAACAACGATTACAAAATAAAAAATATGTCTTAATATTTTAAAATTAAAAATTTCTTTTTATCGATCTAAAAATATAAAAAAAAAATTTGAAAGATTTCTACAATATTAATGAACCTGATATTTTATATTTTGTTAAAATAGCAATTAAAAAATTATAAAATTTTAGGAGAAACTTTAAAAAACATCACTTTAATTTTGTTAACAAAGCCATAGATTTGATTGTCTATATTAGATATTTTTGAATAATAACATTAAAGCTAGTGATGACTGCCTATCTTAAAAATTTGAATTAAATTCAATAATAAATAACGTATTTTTTATTTTAATTTACATTTGAATTTGATATTTAAAATCGATTTGAATTTAATTGAGACTAACATATCCCAATTAAATTTCAGTAACAGTGGTGATTTGACATAAGGATCAATGGTAAGTAGGGCTGGTAAACCGGTTTGAATATTATTGTTTCATAATTTTTCATAATACTTGTAAAATTAATATTTAAAACCATGGTTTTTAATGTAATGCATCATAAAAGCTTTATTATATAACTATAAAATTATTAAATTTAAAACAAAATAATTATTGCGAATTTATAACAAATAATTTGTTTATTGATTAAGCTAAATGAATGAAAAAAATAAAAGCCGAAATTGAAAATTGAAAATTTTTATTTTAAAATTTTAAAATAGGACAATAAAAAATGAACTTTTGAGCAAATCTTTTTTTGGCTTGATAAATCAAAATTTAGAAATCCTTTGTCAACTTTTCAGTTACTTTCTCAACTAAATAAAGCTAAAATTCACTATAAAATTCACTTTTTGGAACCGGTTCTATTTTCAAAACCGGTTTTTAGACCGGTTTTATTTTAGAACCGGTTTCTTTGAAAAACCGTTTTCAAACCGGTTTCACGGAACCGTTCTATCAGTCCTAATGGAAAGTTTACGCAAATCAACGTAAAAATGGTAATTTTACTATTTTATTACCATTAAAAAAAACAAGAATTGTAAAAAATGTTAAATCAACTAAATTTTACGAAAATTTGCGTTTAAAGAAGTAAAATTACCAATTTTTACGTTAAATTATGTCAACTCCAAAAATGTAAAAAAAATCTTAAATTTTGCTGTATTCAAATTGTTTAAAAATACTAATGATCAAAAATGTGTTTTTTGGTAAAAAATAGTGCATTTTTTTCAAAGTTTTTAATTAATTTTATCCTGAAAATAAACAATCGTTCATCTATAATTCAAAATTTTGAATTAATTAAAATTCGCTTTATTTTTTTACCAAAAAACACATTTTTGTCCATTAGTATTTTTTTTAAATTACTTAATTCAATGTAATCTAACGTAATTTTTTGAAAATAACTTACTTCGCGACGAATACACATGTAAAATTACGTTAGTTTACTAAAAAATTACCTAACTAACATAATTTTACCAATTATTTGATTTTCGTAAAAATAGTATAAAAAATTTCTTTATAAAATTTTGTCTAAATTAGACAAATTCATAAACATTATTTAAAGTACAAAAATAAGAAAAATTTAGGAGGAACTGAGAGGGGTATAAAGTAGAAATTATATAAAGCTCAGACTATACGAAGTGACTCTTGCCTGACTTGCTGAACTCCATTGCTCTTTTTCCTATTGAAAAGCATGTGCCACTTTTTCGACGACTCTGAGAGAGCCTCAAGGTCAAGGTGTTGCTGAAGGAGGACGAGGTCGCTGTTGCTAAGAATCGAGGCGTTTAGCTTGCTATCGTCGGCAAAAAACTTGACAAGATGAATGACTACCACAGGCATGTCGTTGTAGATAATGGATAGAAAGGGTCCTAGGACGCTACCATGAGGAACTCCACTCGACGCAAACGAAATACTTTTTTGAGTCAATTCAGGGCTTTTACTCAGGGTTGGTCAAAAGTCAAATCAAAATTTACTCTGACTTTTAAAATTGTTTTTTTCAAATAATGAACGCTGAAGATAAATAATTAAAATTAAGAAAATATAGAATTTTTTCTTATTTTTGTGATGTACTTAACCTTTTGACTTTAAAACAAGGCTGCAAAAAATTATCACAAAAAAATATCTATTTAAAATGAATGAAAAATATAGAAGATTATTTTTCTCAAATTATATAATAATTATAATTGAGTATTATTATTCATCAGGAATTTACAAAAAAAGCAGCTTCATTTTTTAGAAGTTTAACAGTCAAATATTTAACTAAAAAAAACGTAAATTACATCAGATTTCGGAAAAATTTGTAATTGACATTAAAAAATGCTTACGGCCAAAACAATTTAAAAATAATTGTTAAAAATATTTAATCGAAGTTGGAAAAAAAGAAAGGTTCTACCGAGATTTGAACTCGGATCGCTGGATTCAAAGTCCAGAGTGCTAACCGTTACACCATAGAACCTACAATTGAATTTAAATAAAATTTAAAATAACAAAATATTTTAGAGATAAGAAAATTGATAAAAAATATAGGACAAAAATTATTGAAGCAAATCGAAAGTTTGGTGACCATTTGATTTAATTATTTTAAAAAATGGAAAGGTTCTACCGAGATTTGAACTCGGATCGCTGGATTCAAAGTCCAGAGTGCTAACCGTTACACCATAGAACCACTTATCTTAAATTAAATATTTAACTAATTTTATTTTATTTTATTTAATTACAATTTACTTTTATTGAGAAAAAAACATATTTGAAATAAAAATCATATCGTTTTTTTTTAATTTTATTTCAAAGCTAATTTTAAAAGCATATTCAATCAATTTGTTTGGTTTTTAAATTTTTCATTTATATTATAGTCTCAGTTTGAATCAAATTATCGAATTATTTACTTATATAATCTTCAGCTATTGATGAACTAAGCTTTTTGGAGTCGTTTTTAAGTCTTAAAATTATCTTTGTTTTTCAATTAATTCCTTTTTCTGATTTTCATATTTTTCTTATTCTTTCTTCAGATTTTAATGTTGAATTTCGTCACTTTTTTTGACAATCAAAAAAAGGAAGTGCTTAATTAATGCATTAAATAATTTACCAAAATTTAAATTATATTTGCTAACTATTTAATCAGGATGAGAGAGAGAAGAATTTAGAAATTCAAGAATATCAATGATAAATCCTTCAGTAACATGAAATACACTCGAATTATTTAAATAGTATTTGTCAAAAGCAATTGTTAAATTTTCACACCATTTTTCTATAAACTGATTCTTATTAGGTTTACTCAAAGATATTTTTTTGACCACATATTTTATTTTTTAAATAGGCTCTGACCAATCTTGTCCATAATCCTCTGAATTATCATTCAGTTTACTATTGCAATAATCAATTAAATTTAGTATATTTTCTATTCCATTCAATTTAATATTTTTAAACCGAATTAAATTTATAGTATGATTAAATAATCTTTCGATTTCGTCAGTAATATTTTCTATAGATTTGACCACCAATTTTAGTTTTTCAGTATTCTCTTTTTCAATTCTAATCAATTGTTTAGTAACCTCACCAATTAAAGTTGCTTCACTTTGATTCACATTTGTTCTCAATAAATCATTTATTGCCTAGTAGTATTTTCATTAGTATTGTTAAACTGATACATATTTTTTAGACAAATACAATTTTCGTCGAATCTGCGAATACTTAAATCTTCTTTCCATTTAAATTGATAAGATAATAAATTTACATATTCATCTTTGATTGCTTTTGAATAAAAATGCATATTTGTTTGGGAGTCAAATTGTTGATCAACAGTTCCTGTAGTATCACATATTAGTCTATTGATATCTTGGCCGCATTTCTTCCCACTATTGCTTTCATATTTTTAATATTGTTTAAAATCATCCATTATTTTGTTTATTTTTTCATCAATTTTCTTTATTCAAATTAGTTGTATTTTTCAAAAATTTAATGCGATATTGCAGATATTTCATTTTGAATTTTCAACTCTTCCAAGTCTTTACAATTGAAAATATTTTTGCCAGTGCTGCTTATGGTGTTCGAATGTGAATCTAATCTAGTGTACAGAGCAGACAAATTTTCAATACTATACTTGGATATTTATACTTGACTCACTTCTGTCCAACTGATCACTGAGCACAAAAAATATGGCAGGTTTATATGTTTAGATTAATTTTTGCAAATTATGTAATACCAAGAATATTTTCCAAACTTGAACGAATCTCTCCTTTGTGATTTATCAATATTTGATGAGAACTAAATACGGACATTGTAGCCATTTGGTTATCGAACAGTTTTTTGCTTGATTCTATAGATGTTAGACCTTCTGTGTCCAATATAACAATTGTCTTATCGCCACGTCTTATAAAATTCATATAAATACCAAGAGTACATCTTCCGGCACTAGTCCTAAAATCACATCCAAAAAGTGAATTTAGTAAGGAACTTTTTGCCGAACTTTGTTCGCCAATAACAGATAAAACATAAATATTTTTAAATTTATCTGGTCTATTTATTATATCTCTGAGCAAATATGACTTGACACTCAATGGACTTCCTCTTAATAGATGTACTAGTTTAACAATACTGTTAATTTTACTTAAATCGTTCTCTTTTTTTTAATTATTAAATTTAAATATTGGAACTATTAAATAAATATACTCTTAATATTTCTTCCCAATGTAATTCCAAATGCATTATAATAAGAATGGTCGTCCAAATCAATTGATATTGATAAATCTATACCCGATTCTTAAAAGTTTTAAAATAAACTACAAGTACACATATAGTTAAAAAAAACAATTTACCATTAAATTTTTCCATTATGGTGTCATCTAATTGAAAGTCGGGCAATTTTTCAAATTTTTTTTCCATTTTAAGAAAAGCAACAATGTGATAAATAATATCTAGTAATGAAAAAATAATTTTAAATCTTGATTATTCTAACTTTTGAAAAAAATATTTATGCAAACAATCAAACTGGATTTTTCTGGTTTTGTGAATTTTGAATACAAATTGAACACAAATTTTTCATTTTTTGATTAAAAAAAACATTAGAAAAAAATATGTTGCAGTATTTTTTGTAATATTTTTAATTAACTTTTATCTTAATTTATCAAAAAATGAAGAATTTTTGTTCAATTTGTATTTGAAATTCACTAAACCATTTTTCTCTTCAGTGTATTTAATATTTTAGTTTTCGGGAAAATTCCCTTTTTTAATTATAAATAAAACTTATTTGACTCAAAAAACTTGAATTTAACATTCTCGATAATTTATTTTAAATATTTAATCTATTAAATGATAAATCTAATATATTAAATTATTTTTTTTTAAATAAAGTTTTTTTGATAAAAATCTGAAAATAGTGTGATAAAATATGTAGATAAATTTTAGTTTAGAAATTAATCTAAGAAAAAAAAATAAGTGTTTAATTTATATTTGAAAAAAATAAAATTAGTTAAATATTTAATTTAAGATAAGTGGTTCTATGGTGTAACGGTTAGCACTCTGGACTTTGAATCCAGCGATCCGAGTTCAAATCTCGGTAGAACCTTTCCATTTTTTAAAATAATTAAATCAAATGGTCACCAAACTCTTGATTTGCTTCATAATTTTTGGCTCGGTAGAACCTTTCTTTTTTTCCAATTTTTATTCAATTTTTTTAAAATAAATTTTAATTGAAAAAATAGTGTTTTTGCAAAAATTTATTGATTTTTTAAAATTCTATTGAAATAACAAACATATACAAAGCTCTAAAAGTTTTAAATTTGTTTTGATCTGGTGAAACTCTTTTGAAGTTCTGGTGGCAATGGTGGTCCATTTGGAGACATAGGTTTATAACTGAGTTGTGATTCAGGCGATTTTGTCACTTCTGCACTTGCTTCTCTTATTTGTTGTAATGTCTGGTTAGACCTTGACAGAGTTTGCTTCATTGATGCTCCAGCCACCGATAAGTTGGGTGATTGATCATTTTGCATATTCATTGAAGATTGGTTATGATTGGAAATAATGTTTGACAAAACTGGCCTATACAATCTCCTTGAATGTTCCTCATCATTTTCGCAATCAAAGGCCAAATAGGGCACTGATTCGGTGCAGTTATTTGGTATTTTAATTTTGGCAACAAAATTTTGTCTCAAGTTTGTAGAATAAGCGCTTATTTCATTATCAACTTTATTTGAGTCTTGATTTATCTTGTTGGCAAATACGAAAAGTAGGGGAAGCTTGTTCACAAGGTTTCTATTTAAATTAATTTTAAAATTAAATATTTTTTTAACTAAAATTCGAAATTACTCTGATTTAGTGATACACTTTCCGGATGCATCCCATTTGCCACCTATTATCTTAATGTCATCTAAAAATATTCCATCAGCATTAGAATTTAGTTTTCCGTCATCTTTTACTTCAAAATTCAACTCGACCTTCAAAAAAAATCAAATAATATTGAGTCTTTATTCAATAAATGATTTTTATAATTCAATTAAATTACATCAGTTAGACTTAGGTCTTCTTTGAAACATTTTTGAATAACAATAGAAGTAAATAAATTATTTGGCTGCTTTAAAATTGACGCATTAATTTTTGATACATGAGAAAAATTGTCTGTTGACAATTTTTTTAATTGATTAAACCGAATATTCTGTTCTAAAATTCGAAAAAAATTTTTTTAATAATTTTTACTCAAAAGTTTTTAATTTTTGGGGAATACTCAAATATTTAATTGGTTAAGTCATGTACAATTGGGATAATTATTAAAAAAAATTCTCAAATGAAAAAATTGAGAAATTCTGTCGAAAAGCACTTTTTTTACAATTTAAAAATAATTGTTAAAAAAAATTTAATCGAAGTTGGAAAAAAAGAAAGGTTCTACCGAGATTTGAACTCGGATCGCTGGATTCAAAGTCCAGAGTGCTAACCGTTACACCATAGAACCTACAATTAAATTTAAATAAAATTTGTAATAAGAAAATATTTTAGAGATAAGAAAATTGATAAAAAAACTATAGCACAAAAACTATTGAAGCAAATCGAGAGTTTGGTGACCATTTGATTTAATTATTTTAAAAAATTGAAAGGTTAACCGAGATTTGAACTCGGATCGCTGGATTCAAAGTCCAGAGTGCTAACCGTTACACCATAGAACCTTGCTATAAAAAAATTAATTTTCTAAATTTATCAATATTATTAATGTTTGATTGACAATCAGAAATTCACAATAATAAAAATATGATCTTTTTAAAATAGTTTTTAAAACCAATAAAAATTATTTGATAAATAATTTTATCAAATACGACCACAAGAGAACAGAGTGTTGACAATTCTGATATGGAAACAGAATAATTTTTAATTTTATAATATTTTGGAACCAAAAATACAACTAAATCTTTTGAAGTTCAGTCAAATTTATTTTTTTTTATTCATCAATATTTGTTAATCTTAGAAAAATATGGAAAAATTCGAAAGGTTCTACCGAGATTTGAACTCGGATCGCTGGATTCAAAGTCCAGAGTGCTAACCGTTACACCATAGAACCACTTATCTTAAATTAAATATTTAACTAATTTTATTTTTGTCATAAATGCTTAGATTAATTTCAAATAAAATTTTCAAGAATAAATTTAAGCTCTTTTATTCTTAAATGTTTATTATTATATATAAAAAAATCAAAAATTGATTTAGATTTATTATAAATCTTAATTAAGATATATATTATTAATATATTAAATCAGATTTTAAATTATTAATCAATAGGATCACAATCTACAAAGACAGTATTATATCAAAATACCCCTTCTAGATTTTCTTTAAATGAGGTAATATTAATTTTATGCATTTACACTCCATTTTTAAAATAATAAAATAGACTCTAAATTAACTAATGAATTTTAGAATAAAAAATTAAATTTTTTAGATATTTTTACTTACGAGCTATCCAAGACTTCAATGGTCTTACACTTGGTCTTGTCGATTCATGTTCCCATTTTTCCGGTACTCGTTGAGACTGAAGCGACAATGCTATATTCTTCCACTCTTTTGGAAACAATTGAGTATTAAGTAGCAGATATTTTTCAATATTTTTCAAATCTGAATTAATAAATTTCATTTGTTCATTAAAAATGTTATATTCCTTTAAAAAAAATTAATAATAAAAATTAAGATGCATTTTTGTTTTAAAGTTACTTTAAACATTGCAAAAGCAACAGAATTGCTTGGATCAAATTTAAGTTCGGATTTATCTAATTTTGGCAACAAAGGCGGAAGTTTTTCATTACACAATTTAATAGAATAATAAAGCCAATCTTGATCAAGCTCTTCATTTAATTTTGGCACATTACTCGAGTTAGTCTCCCACAGTTGCTCCAAATTTTCGATAAAATTTTCCGCTCTTATGGTATTGTAAAATTTGATTAGTTCATTATGCAATTGCAGAACTTTGGAATCAATTTTTCGATCTGGAATTTTTTCTTCCAGCCAATTGGGATATTCATTTATTGAAATGGTCGGATCTGGCATTGGTATTTGTACTCCATTTAGAGATATATTTTCTGATTTGGCAGAATTAATCAGCAATTTTAGCAAGTCCAAAACATAACTTCTATCCATTTCATCATCGATGTAATTTGAATAAACATTTTTGATCAGATGCTGGGGTAATTTTTCAAGATCATTAGTATCGAATTGTTTGATACATACAAATATTTGAAGTAAAGATGATAGACCCCATGGTATAAATTTTTGAATGCCACTACAAGTCAAACTTTGTCTGCTTTGTAATAAACCCTGGATTAGACAAATGACAAAGCCCAGGAATTTTCTGTCACTTGGAAAATTTTGTATGAATGCCGATATTTCTTCATTGTTAGCGAGGTTAAGAGAATGTTGAACCGCATTGAAAATAACAGTTTCAGGTCGAATCAGACAAGTGTCCAAAGTCAATTTTTTATTTTTCTCAATTGAATTATGAGCTAGAATATCAATAACATCAAATGAAACTTGCAGACTTTGGTTTGTGATCGCAAAAGGCAAATCATGGTCAAACACTTTAGTCATTATCAAACGCCAGCTTGGTTTTTTCTCATTATCAGCTAAAAATAAATTTATTTTAATTTGCAAATTTTCATTTAGAATAAAATTTTAAAAAAATTCGAAAGGTTCTACCGAGATTTGAACTCGGATCGCTGGATTCAAAGTCCAGAGTGCTAACCGTTACACCATAGAACCACTTATCTTAAAATAATTTATTTTTTATTTTATTTTTGTCCTTTAATTAATCAAAAATAAGGTTTTGTCATTTTTTTAAAGTTGTTTAACTCAGCCTTTTTATAAAAATTGTGTAAAATTCATATTGAATAAGTAAAAAATTAATGGAAGTTTTTTAAAATCAAATGTCAAACTATATCAACAAATTAAATTTTCAGCGGATCTATGTAATTAATCAAGTAACTAAAAAACATAAAATATCTTACTTCTTATAATGTATAAAATGTGAATTTTTAAAAATATAAGCTAGACGTTGAAGTATGACTTTAAACTCAGCGTGGTGGACACTTTTACAAATCATAATTGAATACTTAAGAAAGATGAATTATTTACAATGAAATTCAGGAAAAAAATCTGAAAGGTTCTACCGAGATTTGAACTCGGATCGCTGGATTCAAAGTCCAGAGTGCTAACCGTTACACCATAGAACCTACAATTAAATTTAAATAAAATTTGTGATAAGAAAATATTTTAGAGATAAGAAAATTGATAAAAAAACTATAGCACAAAAACTATTGAAGCAAATCGAGAGTTTGGTGACCATTTGATTTAATTATTTTAAAAAATTCGAAAGGTTCTACCGAGATTTGAACTCGGATCGCTGGATTCAAAGTCCAGAGTGCTAACCGTTACACCATAGAACCACTTATCTTAAATTAAATATTTAACTAATTTTATTTCTTGATAATTGCTTACATTAATTAATAAAATTTTTTTTTTACCCAAATGAATATTTATAAAAAAAATTAATAAAAAAATATGAAACGAAAATTTTTTTAGGGAAATGGTAGATATATTGAGTATAATAATTTGATGGCTTTGTTTCTTGTTTGTCTTGAATTGGACAATTTTATTTTTTAATCTCAACCTTTATTTTTTAAGCTTTTCTGTTGTTTTGACCAGACTTTAAAACTACAAAACTAAGTTATTTACAAAAACCCTTCTTATTTAAAAAAGTGGTTATAAAATTTTAAATATATTAAAAAATGAAAAGAAAATTATTTAACAATATTTTTAATATGCCAATTTTTAGATACTTTGAATTGAGTATTTCAGACTAATAAATTACTTAAAAACGGATAAAAACTAAGTATTTCTATTAATTTTTTTTATTTTAATTTCCATCTTTTAAATTTAATTTCTTTATTCAAAAAGAGTTAAGATCAAAAAAAATTAAAATGAAAATCAATTTAAAAAGTTGAGAACACATCTACTTATGGAAAAAAGAATTTCAATGTGTTGAATAACATTTAAAAAATATTTTTGACATATTTAGTTAAATGATTTGTTATTTATGTTTCACTTTTTTTTTGTTTTTAATGCTCACAAAAAGCTTCCATTGCCGATTTTATGAGGGTGAAAAATGTTTTAAAATTTGTACCTATTGAAAATAGATTAAAAGATTTTTTCATAACTTTTTTTTCTTCCATTGGAAAAATCAATAAGTTTTCATTAAAACATAAGACGACAATTTTTATAAAAAGTTTAAAGAAAAATACATATTGTATTTTTTAAACTAATATTTTAAATTTGATCAAAATTTTTTAAAAAAATAATTAGAAATATAAATAGGTAACTCTGAATGTTAAATCCCAAAATTTTTATTTATAAATCGCAAACTTTACAAAATTTTTTACTTACTATTAAAAGAATTGCACAAGCTTTTGATAAAATCAATACTATCTTTGCTAGCTAAGTGAATATTTTTAAGTAACACAAATCCATCTTTGACATTCTTTACTGCAACTCTTAGCTCACTAAGACTTAAAAAGTTGCAGTTTAGTGCAGTCAAAGTTTGGTTATATTGTTTGACTATTTTGAACAAATTTTTATGAATTCGACTCATGCTTGAAGTGTTGGATATATTCGATTTAGAACCCATATTGATAATTATTGATTTAAATATTTCATTTTGAAAAACAAAATTAAAATCAATTTCTTTAGGACTGAATTCAAGTGACTTGTTCACATATTCACTCAGAACAATGATATAAGTGTCTGGTCTAAGAACTTTGTAAAGAATAAGTTTTCTGAATTCATTGAGTTCAATTATTTCGGTCTCTTTCAAAAAAATATATTAAAGATGAATTTTTAATTTGGGCATAAAATTTACTTGACGAATTTTCAATTTCCATTTCAACCTTTGGAAACGAAGCAGTTAAGGGATTTTGAAACCAATTTTTCCATTCTTTTTCACAACTGACTATTGCAATTACAAAATGATCTAAGTCTCCTGGGATTAAGGACATAGCCAAAAGATCATTCCAATTGTCTTTTGGTATCCAATTAGGAACTTTTGTAGTCTGAGGTACTCCGAAATCATGCAGCGTAATGTTAATGTTAGAGTTGTATTTTCCTCTCATCAAAAATTCAAGTTCCATATCCGAGAAATCGGCTTTCTCTTCTGATTTTATGTAGAAACATATCAATGTTAAAAGATAAAGACGATGCTCGGGAAGCAATGATCTTTTTTAAATTTAATTAATAAAATAAGTATAAAAAAAGATTTTCTGAATTTTTTTACATTATTATGTTATTCAAAAAAGTAACAGTCAAATGTTTAGTTAATAATTCGATGTCTTCCGGTTTGTAATTGGAAATGGTTTTGTCAATAATTTTCTCAGTTGATGGTATGACTGGAAGTTTGGATTCAATGTCTTGATTAAGAATAGATAAATTTTTTTTAAGTATAAAAATGATTGTTTTTCACACGTTATTTAAATAGCCAAAATAATTATAAATTATTCATTAATGATTTTAATGTAAGAAGGACATAGAGGCACAATACGAAATAAATTCAAAAAACTTCTCTTAGTTCTATAAATAATTGAATTTTTTGTTTTTAACTTATTTTATAATAAACAACAAATCTTTTCCTAAAAAGCATATTTTGGATAAACCTTAAGATAAAACAGAAGTGCTAAAAATAATTATTTTTATAAATAAATAAACATTGTTCATCTATATCCTTCATTTTAGTTTAATTAAATCTAATGGTTAAATATACAGTTCTTTTCAAGACTTTAAGACATCAAAATATGAAAAAAATTTTTGAAATTTTTCTTAGAATTTGTTTTGATTTTAAAAAAGGGCCAAACTAAAAAATATATAATTTTATGAAAAGAAGTAAACTTATTATTCAGAATTTAAGAATTTAAAAATGATCAAAACATTTTAGATACGCAATTAGATTTCATTAGAAATTGCAATCTTTTTTCTAGTGAATTTTAAAAATAAAGCTTGAAAACTTTAAAAAACTTTAGTTTAAAATATTTTGATGATTTTTCAAATCTAAAATTTGATCAGAATTTTCACTATTCCAAATTTAGGATACTTGGAGTTATTAGCGAAGTTTTTAGCAAAATAAAAGTTAATTTAAGTTGAATTAAATTAAACTAAACTTTTTTTTTAAATATTTTAAATGATTTACTAAAAGTGGAATTTTCTATATAATTGTAAATTAATCTATTTATACTGTAAAATTCTATGTAATTTTTAAAATTAATTTTTAAAAAAAATTTCATGATGATTTGCATTTGAGGCTAAATTTAATTCAAATAAATGAGCTATTTACTTAATTAAAGTCAATGAAAAAATAGAATTTTTTTTTAATCGTAGAAAAATATTGTATTTATTTTATTTTTAAAATCATTTTTTTTAAATTGATTTAAAATTTTAATTAATTTACAAAAAAAACTATCATTTTTATATTAAATTACATAAAAATTTAATGATGTCTTAAATTTTTGAAAAAGACTTAATAAAAAAATAATTGCAATAGAATATTAATCAGATAATTTTTTAGAATTTTTTAACTAAAATTTAGCTTAAATTTTTGTTCATGAGAGCAAGTTAAAAAGACTTGATGAATTGAATATTATTAGTTGGCCCAGACTTTACTTTTTTTTAATTTTATCATATTTTCATCGAATGGTCCTTAAATAAATTGAGTTTTATTTAGTTAAAAAATAGCACAGCCCAGTTTAACTGCTATTTTCTAAAATTAATATTCATACCTTTTATTTGACTTTCATTAGCCTCTTCATTTATTTGTATATCATCGATTTTTAATTGAGTTTTCAAATTAAACTCCTTAATTAAAAATATAGTTTTTTAGAGGAAGTTAAAAATAAAATTTACTTGTTTAAATGATTTCACCAATGTAGCCAAAGACATAATTATGTATTCAATGATATTGATGGAAAATTCGTAATTTTTTGATATAAGCTTCATTTTTAATGAAAGAGTCATAAGAAGCGAAGCTCTAATAGCCAAGGGGGCCAAAATTTTCATCAATTCATTAATTGTTGATAGATAGTCCTGACAGTAATCCAACACTTCACCAATTTTGTATTTTCTTTGCAATGCTAATTTTGTTAACAAAATTTTATCATCACCGAAACCATCTCTGAAATTTTGATTTCTTAAATTAAAATAAATTTTTTTAATAAAAAATATTTACTTTTTCCATTGAGTCTTTAAAAGATCATCGACCTGTTTTAATTTATCAGTACACTCGTTCATACAATCAAGGAGTATTTTTCTCTTTTTGTATTCCTCTGGAAATAGATTTTCAAATAAACTTAGCTGAAATTGGTCAATCAAATTTTCCACTGAAGAACAGTAAGAAATTGGTGTTGTACATGTAAGAGTATTGGGACTAAATGAATCAAGTGGTATGGATGTTTCAAAGTACATATGGAATTGTGGGTTGCAAAATAAGCGCCGATTTGAGAAAAAAACCAATCTTGAATCTTAAAAAATTTTGTAAATTAAAAAAATTTAATTAATTAACTTTAAAGTCAAAATTTACCGTCTGCACTTGGCACTTGATTCATAGAATTCTTATAATAAATTAATGGCAGAAGAATTGAATCGATTTCAGTGCAATTTGTATATAGAGTTTGACCACCTGATTGAAATGACTTTTCAATTGATAATAAGTCTTCCGAATTTCTAAAATTTACAGAAAAATATTTTACTAAGATTAAATGAATATTAGTATTACCTTGTTTCTAGGTCAATTATTAAATTGGTCTTTTTTAAGACCCAATTAGTTCCTATAGAAAATGGATCATATATTATAGGCGGATGTTTGCCTGAAAATTCAATGATAGTGCCGTTTTCCAACTCCAAAGTAGATGCATCTTCAGACATCCACTTAATGCATTGATCTTCCCCAATCACGTATTGTATTAGAGCAATTACAAATTGTCTATAACTTGAAGCGGTGACATAGTAATCGCCAATTTCATTATGCTATAAAATTTATTTTTTAATACATTAAAATAGTTTAAAATTTTAAAATAAAGTTTTTTTTTTTTAAATTAAAACTCAAAAAAAATTTTAAATATTAATTTTTTAGAATTATTAATTAATTATCAGCTCCTTATCAAATGCACAAAGATTAGCAAGATTTAACCTTGTCACCTTTTACAAAAGTAAGACACTTCCACCACTTAATTGGGGAAAATTTTTAATGAACATGTTACTCATCAAAGTAAAATTTAAAGTCATTTAAATAGACTTAAAACGAAAGATTAAAAAAAAATTATAATTATTAATTAATTTATATAATCAATAAATATTTATTACTAATTGGACTCTTATTTTTTTCTATTGAGATGCTTAAGCATGATATTAAATGCATTTAAGTTATTAAAGATATTAAAGTCTCTTAAATATTTTTTAATTTTATGTAAAATTACATATCCTTAAAGATTAAAATTTCGTAAAAATACGTAAGCTTACTGAAAATAATGTAAAATTACGTAATTTAGCCACTTCTGGACTTTTTTATAGAAGCACTGTATGAGCATGATGGTATAAAAAAGAATTCCATTTGTAAAACATCAGATCGATTTTATGTTTAAATAAGGCTGTAGCAATTCCATTCAATTTTCATGCCATTTAATTATTCACTAAAAAAATTCTCAAAATCATTTTAATAGACAAAATAATGGAAATATTAAAAGTGATTTTTTATTTTAAGTGGTTAAATTAAAAAAATAGCTAATCAACACATAAAACAGAACCAAATAATGCAAAATATCCTAAAATTTCTTAAAAATATGCAAAAATTGGTTTAAGACGAAATTTTATCTAAAAATATTTTTTTAAATTTTTAAAATCTTTTTTTTATACTAATAATGATTCTTTTGTCAAGGATTCAACTTATTCAATTTTTGATTTTGTAAAAAAAATATCCAAAGAGTAATTACCGAAATTCTAGATATGGTAGTAATTGCATTATTTTCGATTTTAATTGCTGATTCTTCTTCATTATGGGTCTTAGCATCCGTTTCTAACATTTCACTATCAACATTAAGTATTTCTTCATTTTTTACATTAATCTTAGCTGCTTTGTTCACATTTTCCTTTTGCTCTTCGACATCATCATTCATTTTTTCCTCATTTTCATCTTGACTCTCTTCTTCTTGTTTATTTTCCTCATTCATCTCAGTGCTTGGAACTTTCAGAGAAAACAATTAACAAACTAATTTTTAAAAAAATATTCTATTTACCTATAAATGGTTCATTGGTAAGTTGATCTGAAGCAAAGTGAACTTTCCACTCCTCACCTGGAATGGAAACTTCAGCAGAAAACGGCAGCAAATGAGAAAGACTTTCCATCTGCCATCTAACAATTCTTCCTTTGATCAAATTCAATGAATCAATTACCAACGGTAAGCCACGGTCACTCAAACATTTGACCCACACAGAAGTAAGCATCAATCTCCTGAATTGAAATTGATATGGACCAAGGTAAATAAGAAAGCCGGATGCTAGTGCACTGGCGCCAGGCAAGCAAAATATCCTCTCTTGTAAAGACTCGTATATTTGCATGTTACGGTCAAATTCTTTTGCCAAAATCATATTCAGTTCGGATGCAGTTTGAAGTTGATTTTTCATTTTAATCACCTTTTCCTCTTGTTCCTCTTTATCGACCGTAGCTTCTTCAAAATTTTGTGCCAAATCTTTGAGACGAGCGTTCAAGGCTTCGCTCTTGCGGTTCAAAGTGGTCAATTTTTGATCAGCTTCTTTGACTTCTTTTTCTATTTCTTCGACCTTTTTGTGCAAAGGCTTCACATGCTTTATCATTAGTATATGATAGCGAAGAACACCTTTGATCCATTGGTTCAGTGTTTTCAGCGCTTCCAAGTGCAAACCAGCACGGTTTGACTCGTCTTTTGAATCATTTGAGTCTATTTTTTTGATCAAATCTTCTAAAAGTTTAATTGTGTTTTCGCTTATTTCTCTTTCGTCAAAAGACTGAAGCTCTTCCAGAAACCGATCTAAATTGGCCATTTGACGCTTGGCACCCTTTTGCCATGTGACATCAGCAGTTGGACTTTTTACTAAAAAATCATTTAAATTCAAATTCAAACTTAAATTATCAATACTTAAAAACTTGAAACTCTTGCTATTACCTATTTCAATTTATATATTTTAATTAATTTTTTTATTTTTTAATCGGAAAGAACTTGTTATCTGTAAAACATACACCAATCAGGATTGTGAAAAAACAACACTAGCTGTGAATCAAAAAAATTATTTATATTGTTTTAATTATTTATATATAAATTATTTTAATTGTTTTTGACCCTGAGAAATCTGAAAATATCGTCAGATTTGTTACATTTTTATTAGTTTTACAATTAAATTTATAAGTTAAAAAAATGATTCTAATTTTATTTTTCATATTCCAATTTTCAGAAGTTATTTGTTCATTCTTTTTGAAATAATAAAAGATATAAAAAAACAAAAATGCAAAAGTAGGTTTTAGGAAATTCAAGATTAAAAAATGTTACACTCAATCAATTAAAAAGTTAAAAACGCTATTATTTTTCTCATTACTTTAGAAAAAAACTAATGCATTTTATTTCTCAGGGTCAATAACCTTTAATAGGAATTATGTTTTGGCGATTTATTCTTTTTATATCTAAATTTCTTATTACATAAAGAATAAAAAAAATCATTTTTCGTAATTTTCCTAACAAATTTTATTTGTATTTAATTTTCTGTTGTGTGATTTATTCTCAACTCTGTTTTATTTTTTCTTGAGTTTGAATAAAAAAATTTTGAAATAAAAAATTTATTTTCTAGAAATCAAAATATCGAATTAAATGATCCTGATCAAGAACTATTTAGTAAATCCAATGAAAATGAAAGTGAAGAAGCTCGGTCTATTTTTGCTAGACATTTAAATATTTAAATGATTTATAAAATCAAATAGTAATTTCACTATTTATTAATTTCGGTAAATAATTTTTTTTTCAAAAGTCGAAACCAAATAGAAAAAAAGGCCATCGCTTGAAATGCAACACTTTTAACCATTTTCATTTTTTTCAAAAACATTTTCTAAAAAGAGAAATGAACTAAATCTGAAATTTTGGTGAAAATTAATATTAATAAATAGAATAAAAAAATTTGAAATACAGTGGTGATTTGACATGGTAAATTTTCGAAAATTTACGTATTGATTTAAAAGGCTTTTTCAAATTAAAACAGAACCTTAATGTTTACATATAATCCTGGCCATTCAAATGTTCCATAAATGAAAGTTCATATGAATATTTGAATGGCCAGCATTGCACATCTCTTATCTCTTATATTTTGTTACAAATTTTATTGGTTTTTACATTCTTTTCGTTTTTTATCATTTTTTACCGAATTTTTGTGCTAGACAAAATCGGATTTTTTAACAAAATTTTATGAAAAACATCAAAATTGGAGATTTTTTTGGCATTTTTGGAGTTTACATAATTTAACGTAAAAATTGGTAATTTTACTTCTTTTGACGCAAATTTACATAAAATTTACATTAATTTTAGTTAATTTACCATTTTTTACAATTCTTATTTTACGTAAAATTAGTAAAATTACCACTTTATTTTCTATAAAAATAAAATCATTATAATTAGTGATAAAAACAGAAATTAGAGCTATTAAAAATTAACAAGCTTTTTGTTTAGTGGAAAAAAAATAAAAACTGCCAAAAAATCTGGGTGAAATGTTGCACTGCCTTAAAGTTGTTTTTTCAATTTTTATGGCAAAATTATATTATTT
Organism: Brachionus paranguensis; assembly: GCA_016802215.1. Taxonomy (NCBI): domain Eukaryota; kingdom Metazoa; phylum Rotifera; class Eurotatoria; order Ploima; family Brachionidae; genus Brachionus; species Brachionus paranguensis. Next base: position 1,892,780 of record JAESIX010000009.1, on the reverse strand, counting down.
AATTTATAAAAACTATACATCTAATAGACATTTTTATTCTCTTTTCACAAACATCATAAGCTTTTGGGTGTTATGTATTTTTTTTTTATTTGAAATTTATATGTGATGATAATTTTTTTAAATGAAAAATGATGTACAGTAATATTCAGGTAATTATGAATAAACATATCAAAATAAAATTTAATTTCTGTAATAATTTTTGTGATTTACACCCGGTGTTGATTTTTCACATTCCTGATGTGTGTAGGTTTTACAGCTAACCCTTTTAGCACAAATAAACAAATTAAATAAAATTAGTTTTTATTTACAGATCATAATAACTGCTGCTAGAATATCTTCCATTTTACTGTCAGGTTTCTGAATGCTTCTCAGTTCTTGGAGACTATTCATATTTATATTTTGAATAAGTTTTTTTGTATTGGCCACAATTGCCACAGTTTTGTAAACATTTCGTTCATGAGCTGATTGGTATTCAGGAAGAATCTGGAAAAAAAATATTTAGTTGGTTGAAGATTTGTTTGTATAAATTTTATATACTCTTTTTAATTGAACTGTCTTTTTGGTTTGCATGTTATGAACTTTGAGCTGTTGTTCGGTCATTGTCATGTCTTGACCAATTTGTTGCAACATTTTATTAGTACTCTTTAAATTTTTTTATTTATTTTTTTGTAAATAAAAATTAATTTTACATTTATTCTTTCCTCGAGTACCATGTTTTCCTGCTGCAACTGAACTAGTAATTTTTTTGCTGTACTATGCTGCTTTTGAATGTTTTCGAGAAGTCTACACACATTTTTGTGTGAGTGCTCGATTTCATTGTATTTATTAATTAACAAATCTTTGAATCTAATAAAAAAATAAATGTGTTATTTCTTATCCCCAAGAAAAAATTTTCTTTACTTTTCAACAAATTTTGTATATGTTAAGTTGTTTAGGTGAGCCGATGCAGTTGTATCATTTTCTCGAATTGAATTATGCATTGAAGCCAACAAGTGAGCTAAATTTTCTCGTATTGAAGAGTCAAGCCATTTGATATCTTAAATCATTTTTTTAATAATATTACAGTTTTTAAATTTTATTTTTTTATGATTTAAAATAAATTTTATCTAATTTTTTCTCTCGTTAAATTAATTATTGAAGTTGTTGATGATTTTTTTTCTTAAATTGGTTACCTTTGAAGTGATATAAAGCATTATCAACTAATTGCTTTAAACTCCAATGCTGAATCCATATCAGTTCCATATTGTTAAACAAAGAAGGGTTTTCAAGGCCTAGGTTTTGGAATTTTTTTGCATTTTCATTCAATACAATTACAATTCGAGTATTTTCCCGAATATTTCTAAGATGAGAACAAAATGTCAAAATTATTGAATTTAAATCATTGCATTTAGTTACTTTACGAAAAATTCCCATGCAGTCTCTCTGGTGTACACTAGACCAGATTGAACGACCTGAGTTCGTATGGAATTAAGAATAGTGGTCTCTTCTTCAATTGTAAATAAATGCATGACTTCTTCAGAAATCAAAAATTCAGTAATATAAGCCAAAAATTCTTTCTGATCCATTTCTTCCTCTGTCAAACATAGCATTACCTTTTCGCCCTATAGCCCAAAAATATTAGAAATAAAAAAAAATTGTTGAATCTTTTTACTCTTATTCCGGCTTTGTAATATGATGAAATAAGCCTAGTCTTGAGTTGCTGGAAAAACGCCTCTTTGCTATACATAAACTGGCTTGCTTTAAATTGCACCAAACTGTATTGCATTAGAGAGGCGACTAATTGCAGAATAAAAGGAGATATTCCACCGTCAGCTACAATGCAACAATTTCCTGCAACACACTGTGTAGTATGGCACAATCTTGAAATTAACATGACTGTTGATTCATACAAAGGTATTGATATACGCTGGTTTTCTTTGTTGTACTCATTTACAGCTATTTGAATCAAATGTCTTATCTGAATTATGTCATCTGTTGGTTCGTAACCATCAACAAAAATATTCGAAGCATAGTGCGAACTATTGGCAGTATTAAGTCCAGCCATGACTATACCACTCTCGGTTTCCTTCAGATTCGAGTAATAGACTTGGCGATTCAACAGGGCCAATTCATGCTGGTCAGTAAAATTCATTTTGATTACAGTTTTGTAAGCCAGTTGGTATCTTTCAACATCCACTGTATCTATCATTCGCTGTCCATATAACCAGTCACATTCATGATGCCAGAGAAGCAATATTTGCTTTTTGCTACATTCAGGTGTCAATGAGACACACATATGTCTGAAAAGAGATGTCAATGCTCGCAGTGTGAAAATATAGTGTAGCCTTTCTGATTTTTCGAGATAAAGTGAACGCATCTTGTGGTTCAAATCGATCGATGACTGAATTATATTTTTTAACACAGTTTGAAGACTCTTCAGTCGTCCAACAATTGCTGCATTTACCTTAAAAGTTAAAAAAATTAGGTTTTAATACATTCCAAGGATGTAAGCTTCAATAATGTTTTAGACAAATAAAGAATAATTTTTTTTTTATAAATCATATAAAAGTTTAAAAAAGTTATCGAGTATAGTTAAGCTTTAAATTAGTTGACAGCGATTCTACCTTCTCTAGTAAAGAAGAAATTAGTTTTCTTTATTGTAAAACGTTTTAAAATTTGTTTTGTTTTCTAATAAAACAAAATTATCAATTATATTGAATTAAATTTCTTAAGATTATTCGACATTTAGTAATATATAATAATCATTCTCATTTTCGAGGAGTATGCCAAAAATCATTTAGAATCATATTTGATTAAAAAATTTAAATTACCTTAGCATTGCTGGATTCGTTCTCAACATCACCAATTAAGTGTCTGTACAATAACTTGGTGTAAATTCCATGTATTTGGGCATTGCTAAAAAGAAAAATGATTATTTAGAAAGAAAGACCCTTTTGAATAAAATTAAACATTAAATTAAAGTAATTATATATCAAAGCTATTATTTGTTAAAAATAAATTTATTTAAAAAACATTATCTAATTATTTCCAAAATTTTGTATTTAAAGTATTTTTAAAACATTTTTAAAACTGATATAACTTTTTACTTTCTTTCTTATTTGATTTTTTCTTATATTTAATCATTATAATTAATCGATCTAGCTTAGTTTAATTTTTTTAAATGTTAAATTGAAATCAAACTAATACTAAATTAAATTTGTGCTCAAAATTAGCAATTCTAAAATTGAGATAAAATTGTATATTTTTGATTCTTGAATTTCCTTTAGTTCACATTAAAAAATTTGCATCAAGACATAATTTTTCTTAATGTTCTGTCCAAAATATTTACTCGAATAGAAGAATGTCAAAATAACAAAATAATCACAAATAATTAATTTGTTCTATTCTTATAAAGATAAGTTTTTACTTAATTTACATTTTTTTACCATATTAACAAAAAAAGAATACTGACATAAAAATATTGCCATCAATAATTAAATTAAATGTTTTTTTAACTTATCTTTCGTCCACTAAACTTTTAAAAATTAAACTCATATATAAGAAATCACAAAAAAAATAATTTCAGTTAATCAGTCTTTAATGATGAAGTAAACTGAATTATTTATATTAAAAAAAACAAAAAAATATGCATTTTAATATTAATATTAAAATTTCTTTATTGATGTTAAAAACATTCAATTTAATTTAGTATTTTTGTTGTTGTATAAGAAAATCTAAGACGGTCATAATTATATGCCATTATTTTCAGAACGACAACAATCAAAAGTAAATTAGCTAAAAATTTTTTAAATTTTACTTTGGAAAATGCTGTGCAACAACATGGAAGTGCTTAAGAACTTTGTTCGATACAGAATTTGAAGGTGAGTAAACTCGGGTATTAAATGTACTAATGTAAGTAATGTTTTTAGTTTTTTGCCATTTTTTGTTAGCAAAATCGTAGATCCTTTGAGTGTCTAAATGCTGACGCAAAAATTCCACAGCTGTTTGTCTATTATACTCATTTACTTCTGCTTGATGTATGTCATCAATAAAACAGTACATTCGCTTATTACCCTTTGGAACGTAGTACGAACTGTGCACCCATGACAAGTGGTGGTTTATTCTTTTCTGTAAATATGCACTATTTGTCAATCGATTTGAATTAATTGTGATGTAAAAAAGTTCAGTCAAATCACCGGAGCATGATGTTTTGAGTTTGTCCGAGATTAAGGATGTCTTTCCAGTACCGGCTTCTCCCACAATCATAAAGGATTCATCCAAATTCATCATTATATCAAGCATTGAGCTTAAAAACATAGTGCTTGATGTATGAACAAATATGTTTAATGGTATGCCTTGATGCACTGGACAACTAAAGGTGGGTATATTTTCAGACCATAGTTGAAATTGATGCGAATCAATGTCATAAAAGTATTCGTAAATCTATTTTTTTAATATAAGTAACTTAAAGATATAATTAAAAATTCAAATTACTGGTCCTTCGTTGGGATACTTATTCAAAATTGACTTGGACCATAAATCAAAAGCTTCTCTGCCTTCTTGAGTCATCGCTGCTGTTATTCCACTGGCAATACAATACTGACTGATTCCAGCTATATCGATTTCATCCCAACGATCATTATTCTTTATCATGCTCTAAAAATTAATTTTTATAAAATTTTTATTTCTTATTTCAATCGAGATTACCTTGAGAATAGAAAGGACTAGTCTAACTTTGGATTCGAATGTAACTGGTAACACATCCGAGTAAAAATTGGAATTTAAAGCAATCTCTGATTTTACAAGCCTTAATTGACTTATGAGTTCAGTTTTAAGCTTAGACAAGCTAGATTGGGATCCATAAGTCATTGATTGAAATGTAGACTCAATTAAATGTTCCCATGTGATCATATTTTCGTTTAAAAATAAAAGATTTGAGGTGGAAATTATACTAGGACTTAAATTTGATAGATCGTCAGACTTTTAGATAAAATTAGCTTTTAAATTAACAAAAAAATATTTTATAAATATCTTACTTCCCAAACAAGTTTTAGTTTGTTTAAATTTAATTCAGTTTTTTCACTATTTTGATTCAAAAATACATGTTCATTGCTAAATAATGACTCGAAAAGATAAAAGTTATCTGTTGAACTCTTAGAATAAAATATTAAAAATTTGAAAATTTTACTCTTGAAATTACCTCTCCGACTACATGTAAAAGATTGAAGTCTGAGTTTTTTTCAAAATTTCTCAATGTATTTGGTACAAGACCTTCTCTGAGCGATCTTAAATATTTAAAAAAAATAAATACTAAAAATAATGGTTTATAATTTTGTTACCCCGATTTTGAAGCCGAATGTCCAAAAAGGTCAACATTTGAATAGCTATTGATAAATACATGTTGATAATCAAACCCATAGCCTAACTCAGCGAAGGCGGCGATCGCTGTCTTTAACAAAGATGTTTTTCCAATGCCACTTTTCCCAATCAACAAAAGCTTTTATCATATTTAAATTAAAAAGAAAGTAAAAATTTTTAAATTAAAGCGTACATTTTTAAAAGTGAAAAGATTTTCTATTATACAAACAACTTTGGTTTGAAATAAAACTGACGGTGCCAGTTTTAATTTATTGGTGGCTAAAACAACCGCATCTGGTATGTTGTTCAACTTTATTTTATCCTCAATCTGCATAGCTGTTTCTTTTTCGAAAAATATTGGCAAATTTAAAAAATTTATTCCTTAAAAAAAATATTTAAGTTTAAAAGTTAAACAAAAAATAAAAGAATTAAAATTTTGAAAAAAAGTTGAAAAAAAACTTTCTTAATCATCTAATTCTAATTCAAAATAACACAATTATACGTCCATGTTGAATTGTCTATCTATTATGATTTTTAAAAAGAATTTTTTTATTATTTGTTTTATATTAATATTAATTTTTTGAGATGGTTTTTATACTACTTTAAAGAAAAAAATTAATAAAATTAAGAATTAAGTATTCGGGTTTTATTTCTTAGGATAATTTTTTAGATGTCTTTTTTGTTTTCTCTTGCATAGAAAAAATGCTTTTATTTCTGTTAATTATTTCATAATAGTTTAAGAGATAAATTTTCTTATAAATTAATTAATATTAAATCGATTTTAGATTTTTACATTTTATATTATATGAAAGTATTAGGAAATTTGTGATGCTTTTTTGGAAAGAAAACGCAAAAAATGTATGAACATTGCTTTATTTAAAATAATGTTTTGACTTAGTATCCTTTTCTATTTCTCATAAATCTTTAAATAAAAATACAAAATATGATTTAAAATTTTGAAAACTTTCAATAAATAATTAAAAATGCTAATCGATTATAGAAAGGTCTCTGAAAGTTAATTTCATCTTATTTATTAAATTGACTACTTGGGCAATGTGAAATTTTAGTACAAAAATTACAGTACTAAACGCAAAAAGTTTATATTTTTTTTTCTAATTGTGCAAAAATGGTTCTGTAAAGAATACAATATTGTACAAATTTGTACAAACGAATTCCAAGCTCTGCAAAAACTCTGCAATTTTCTGTAAAATGCACACCATCAAAAAATATTTGATTAAACTATGCAATAAATTGCAGAGTTTTTGCAGGGCTCGAAATTCATTTGTACAAATTTGTACAATATTGTACTCTTTACTGAACCATTTTTGCACAATTTGAAAAAAAATTATAAACTTTTTACATTTTGTACCGTAATTTTTGTACTAAAATTTCACATTGCCACTACTTGCGGGGGATTTTTAAAATATGTATTTTTATAAATGCTTGGTATACATAAATACATAAATTTTTAAAAATATCTCAATATAATTAATTCAAATTTTTCAATAGTTTCCAATAAATCCACATAAAATAAATCACTAAATTTTAAAAAGAGTCCTACAGATAATTGGTGAAAAAATGTTCGAAATTCAACAATTAGTCAAAAAATTTATTTTTTTTATTTAGTTAAAGTTTTTCAATAAACAATAATTAAATCAATTTAGACTAAACGATTAATCAGTATTTAATACTTTATAAATATTTGCATTGAAAGAAAAAAAACAAAAAACTTACCATTTTCGAGCAAAAATTCATTTCTGTAGGCGATTTTAATTTCTGGCCAAACTGATCTGAAATAATTGAACAGCATTCTACCACTGTTTTTATCTAGGCGTGGAAGAATATAGTTGCTTAACACTTGAACAATGGATTCTTGCTCTGCTTAAAAAAAATACCTTAATTAAATTAATGTATTAATTTAAAATATAAAAAAGCTATAATAGATAACTAATGATTGACCAGAGCTTTAGCAAAATATCAAAATATTACCCAACTATTTTGCTATGAATCAAAACCTGTAAAAATCATGAAAATACCTTTATTTGAAGATAGTTGAGATTCGTTTTCATCATTTTTTAATGCTTTAGTGTTAATCAAATAGCTAGCTTCCCTTATCAAAAAAGAAAGCAAGTGCGAATCAAGAAGCGAAAAGTTTTGATCTTAAAAAATATTATTTTAATTAAAATTTGGTTAAAAAAAAAAAATTACAGCTTTTTTTGGCATTGGACTGTAGCATGCTGTTGTAAATCTTGACTATGCGCAATATTTCACTTGACAGTAAATCACTTTGAGAGAATCCATTTGACATAAGATTTAAGTTAAGATAATTATTTAAATTTTCAAAATCCGATTTAATCAATCGGAATTTTTCGAACAAATCTTTTGAAATAAGATTGAAGTAATGGTCAATTTTGATGATTCGCATCGAATCAATATGAGAAGTAATGCTGGAATAATTGAACGGCTCAATGGTAGCAAAATAGGTGAAAGTTCCATTTTTTAAGACTAGCGATGTTGTATAAGGATCATTGTTTATAACTATAGAGTCTTTTCGCTCATTTACCTGTGTCAGGACATTCGACAATGCGCTCATTAGTTGAACAGATAAATTGTTTAAATTCATAAATGTTATCCAATAACCTGATATAACCATGGCTTTACAAATATTATTAAGTGAATCATTAGTCGTGTACTCTGAACATAGATAAAAATGATTTTCATAGCCTAAAAATTGACTCAAACATCTAAGAAGACTTTTATTCTGAAAAAAAATATTTAAAGTTATAAAAAAAAAATTATTTGTTATTACTTTTTTTCCGTGTAAAAGGGAGCTTGATTTTGATTGAATTATGTTTACCAAATGGGTTAAAATTACTTCAACTTGTTTAGATTGATAGATCAGTGAACATTCATCGTCATTGTGACAAGAATAGTACTGAAAACCATAATCAATTTCAAAATTAAGAATTTTAATTGTAACTTTAGTGTCAGTGTCTTTGACAAAATAAAATTTTGGCGTTTCTAACCACTGAATTGAGTCTATATTCAGATTTTTAGTTTTTATCTCTGTTATTAAATTTTTGTAATAAATAAAAATTTTAATAACTAAATTAAATTTTTGATTCTGTTCTGAGCTCATAATAATAGCTGATTTATCATCCATTTTTTCTTCGTTCTGCTCATTTGATTCACCTGAGTTGTTCCTGAATTGATAGGAATTTAGCTGTTTGTTATAAAATTCAATCAAGTCTACAAATTTAGTCTCTAATTTCTTTATAAAAAAATGTAAAAAAATCTTTTAAATTTTCAAAATATTTAACCAACTATAAGATCTTCAGTTTTAGATTCTTTTAAACATTTTTCAATTTGATTAGTAATTAAAATTCTCAAGCTTAGTTCAATTATTTGCCTTGTATGCTGGAATAACCAAGAAAATACCGATTGACTTGAAGGTAACTCATTATTATTATTCTCATTGATTGAAGGAAGAGCCCGATTTTGAGCTTTTATGTATTTAAATATTTAAAAAATTATGGATTTCATTAAAGAAAAAATACATTGCAGTTTAGTTTCTGATGCTTTTGGGTCATTTTTTGCAGAATTTGTGTTAAATGGAGGCGGATTACCGTTGAGGGAAAGTTCTAGTAAAAATTTAAGAGATTCTGGTATGGCACTTTCAATTGTATTGATAAACTCTTCGATTCCAACTTTAAATGGAACAGGCTATGGAAATTTAAAAAAATGCATGTAGTGTAAATATTTCAGATTTTTGTTTAAATTAATTAATACATTTTTAAATTGAAAAAATTCATCATTTCTTCCAATGCAACCAGTGATCCTTTTTTCTCCACCTGCCACTTCACTTATTTCCACTGCCTTTATCTCGTTGAATACACGACAAATATTCTCAGACAAACTTTCCAAATTCGAACCACAACACAACACTTCAAGCATGTCTTCGTCAGTCAATAAATACAATCTGGGACATTTAGATCGCTTCTTAGACATTTCACAGATCAAAGATTCATAGCATGTTTCCAAGTTCTGATGCAAATGCTTCAAAATATTTAAAATATCTAAATAAAATTTTTTTTCAAAAATGTGTATTTTTTTAGTAAATTCAGCTAAAAAGAATGATTTACTCACTTTTCCGTTGACAACATTTAAGAATGTTTGGATTTCGATGCGTGGCCTTCATCAGTGTTCTAAAGTCTTTATCAGTTTTGTAAAAATTGGTTGAATCTTGTGGCAAGATTGTGTGAATCTCGTATGATGAATAAATCTAAAATTTTATTTATAAAAAAATTTTGATTAAAATTTTCAATTTACTGGTTCCAAGCGTTTCCATTTAAGCTGAACCTTGTTCCATTCATACAAAATAGCTTCGATATTTTGCAATGTATTCTGCCATTTAATTATTTCATCGTAAAACGAGCCTGCTGATTGATTTTGCAATAGCTCCTCAAGTACTATTTGATGATGTTCTAATTCGGCAAAAAGTTGCTCTGCATTTTCAAAAAGATAAACTGGATCGTTTTCCTTTAATTAAAATTTAAAAAATGAAACAAAAAAATATTTTTTACAGATAAAGGTTCGACTCCTATCAAAGATTGTGGTAATGAACCAATACTGAGACGTTTTGTGCTTTTGGTCGACATTGTAGGGAACATTCCAATACGAGATTGTGATGATCTGCGATCATGAGATGATTTATCCTTGAAATTAAAATTTAGCCTAAATTAATCAGCTTAAATACAAAAATACATCTTCTTCATTTAAAATTTTATCTGATGATTCCGATCTAGGATACACATAAATTTTTAAACTAAATACTTTGCTCAGCCATATTTCCTCATAAGTTTTAATAGTTTGTTCAATACTCAAATCTTTGACAGCCTTTTGGACAATATATTTAACCTCTTCCACATGACCATGCAAATTTAAATCCAATAATTGACCAAATGTGAGCATTTTCAAAGTCTCATTATCAACTAAATTAGTTCCTCCAGAAATACGTATCAGTTGCTTCCAGTGTCTTGTTCTCATTGCCGGATTAGCTATCTCTTCAATAATAGGTAAGCAATTCTAAAATTTAAAATTTAAAAAAATTTAGTCATGGATTTAAAAACTTAAAAAACAAGATCACTTTTATGTTATTGATATCAGCTACAGTTCCGGTGTAAGCGTCCCAGACATGAGCCTCCACTGGCAAGTTTTCGAGCATTTCTAATTGTCTGTCAGTTTCCTCTTGTGCCAATTTTATGTTAACTTTTTGCCATCTAATTGATTTCCATTCATTGTGACGGCAACGTATGTCTCTGAAATAATTTATTTTTTAATACATTTAATTATTTTATTTTTTAAAAATTCTCACTTGATTGTTTTCCAAGTTTGTTTTAGAATTATTAGAGTTGCTTTTGATTGAATCAAAATTCCAAAATCTACCACATCGGATTCAAGAAGTTCCTGAAGTTGCTTTAAATCTTCGGCTTGGTTTTGTAGACTGTCATATTTTTCATTAAACGAGTCTATTAATTTAAATGCGCGCTCATATTCGCATCCCCTGTCAAACACATACGAGCTCAGTATATCATTTAACAAATTTTTAATCACTGTTGAGAATTTTTTTAAATCCTGAATATTTTAAATTAGAAAAATATACAAAATTTAATTTAAAAATTACTTCAATGATAATTTTTGATTCTTCTTGAATTGTGGGTCCAAGTCTTTGTTTTGCCAAAGTAACTTTGGATTTTAAATTGGTCCATCTGACCGGGGTACTGTTGAATTTGGCCTCCAAATCTACGACATCCAATCGCTTGTACTTTTTAAGCAAGTTCAATGTTCGCTTCATTAGTTCAAATTTAACTTCCATTTCCTGCTGTTTGGACGAAACTTCATTGAACATTCGCATGATTTTCATAAATGTGGCTGTATCTCTTTCTTCGCCTGTAATTTTTTCAATATCAGGCTCCATTCTTTTCAAGAATTGGTCCAGCTCATTTAGTGTTGTTTTAATCTTTAAAAATTCAATTGGATTAAGAATTCAAGATTTTGTTTTTTTCAAATTAATAAAAAATTTTAATATTTTTTAAATTGATGATTCTTGTTACAATTAAATTAAAAAATTAATCAATTAATTACTTGGTCAGATAAAAAACTGGTAAATTTCCAAATAAGTTTATTGGTAATTGTAATCAAAACGTCGATAGTAGGCTGAAGTTTGACTCTTATCCAATCTACATCTTGGTAGCTTTGTAAAACTTTGATTTTTTCTTGAGCATTCTTATTAAAAAATTTCAAAAAATTATCGTTAAATTTTTAATTCAAATTCATACCACATAAACTGCAATTTCAGTATTAAAGTCTTCTAATAGTGGAGTGGACGTGTTTTCTTTTTCTTGTTTGGACATACTTTGGTAGTAAGGGGACAAAAATGTTCGCTCTATATTTGCTATTGCTTCTGGAGTAAGAACACTTCCGAGCGAAGCAATACTCCTTGAAAAAAAATGTTAAAAATTTTTATTTGCTTTTTAATTAAAAATTACTTTGCCACATTTCTATTACTCATAAAATTTTTAGACGGTGGTCGTGGATTTTTTGATCTAGATAATGAAGCAATTCCTTTCAAAAAGTTAACAAATGTTTCGTGAATATCCGCTGTCCACAAAAAACTAAATCCATTAAAATAGTCAAATATTTTCTTGCAGTCACTACATGCCTTTTCAATCGAAGAATTTATTTTGTTTACCATTTCATAGATAGCCTCATCGCGAGCCACCAATTGATCATAATTATTCTAGATTTTTTTAAAAAATATATTTAAATAATTTAATAAATTTTTTAATAGAATTATACTCTATTTTTTCCCAAAACTTGCATGTAACTACCACGTGAAATAAACGTATTTATAAAATCAAACAAAATTTCTTGTAAATTTTTAACATGGCTATTTTCATCTAATGGAGGATTGAACAATAATTTAGAATCGATGAGCTCAAGGTTGATACAAACAAATGGAGTCTTTAATTCCTTCAAAATTTGAAACTAAAACAAGAATAATTTTCAAAAATTTAATTTTACTTCGGAATCAGTCATTGAATTGAGCATATTTTTTAAACTTGACAGAGAGGATATTCTGAATCCACTGAAAATTATTTCATTCATATAATTTAAATATTCTTGCCAGCCCGGTGATGCCTCGCTGATACCAACAGCCTCTAAGGTCGAAGAAATCAACAAATGAATCTTATTTCCGCCTCTTGTTATTTCTTTTTTGAAAGTGTTGTGTAATTCCCTAATACAAATAGAAAAATTTTTTCATTTAAAAAAAGTGTTTAAAACTACATTTGTTTTTCTTCAAGCTCTTTGGCCCCCTGGCTCAAGCTAAGCTCTCTTTGCATAAAAACATCTGACTTAAAATCACACCAATCATTTACTATTCTATAAATTTCCTTTGAATTTGATTGACAAAGTTCCAAATTTTGGTAAACATCGGTACATATTACCGAATGAGCATTTTCGATATAATCAGGTATTTCTACGGTATTCCATGTGACATTTAGAATCCCTTGTTCGACAATCTAAAAAATTAAAATTTTATTTTAAATTTTGAAATTTTTTTAGAAAATTTTTACACTATCAATTTTGGCAAGACGAAATTCAAACAAAGGTTGTTCCTCGTTTTGAATGTTCTTCATGATTAAATTGTATTTATCAGCAATTGAATGCATTCTAGTTGCGTATAGTCTTAGCTTGTTTTCATCCTTTAATTGACTAAATTTGTCTTTTAGAACATCAGTTAGGTCCAAATTAAAAGGTGGCATTTCTAAATAGTGAATTTCCTTGAGAAATTTTTCCAACTCAAAATCAAAATTGACTTCTATTGAGCTTGGTCTCTTGGCCAGTAGTTCATCAAGAGAGGAATTTTTAAAAACTGTTTGTTGTAGTTTATCAGTCAAAGCATCTGTAATAGATAATTCCCATTTTTTAAAAGTCTCATTTTTACTTCTAAAATTAAAAATTGATTAGATCAGATAATTAAAAATTGTATTAACACCAACTTTTCGATCATATCAACTGTGTTTTTGTAAGTTTCTCTTAAATTGTAACCAAGATCACCTTGCAATAAATTCGGATACAAATGACTGAATTTTTCCATTGGTACTTTAATTCGCTGTTCCAGGCCATGATACCAGAAACACTTGTTGACAATATTGGGCATTACTGATTGGACTTCTTCAGTGCTATTCGCCAATTGTTTTACATTGCTAAACTCTTTTAGCATCTCGTTCATTAACCAGACATACTCAGATGACAGATGAGTCTAATTTTTGTGGTAAAATTAATTCTTTTTCATTTAATTTTCATTTAAGATCTTAAATATTTGAATTTTTCTAAAACTATTTCCTGAAGCTTTAAACAAAATTTTAACTGTTTGTTTTAAATCTTCTCTGCTGTTGAAGACAAATCAAAAATTTCTAGTAATATTAATTTTAAATTAAAATTTATTTAAGCTAATTTTTAAAAGGACGAATATTAAAGAGTCATTTATTTTGATTGAAAGTCAATAGAAAAATGTAAATTATATGTATTAATCGTCACCTAAAAGTATTAGTTGTCATTTAAAAGATCAAATGACAATTAATATTACATAGAACTTTAAAGTATTAAAGGATATTTATTTTAATTAAATATAACTTTTAACTAATAATTTTCTTTAAGAATAATTAACCGGCATAAATTGAACTAATTGTATCATGAAAAAATTAAATTTTATAAAAAATTTTCATCAATTTCCTTTTAATAATGTACTAGAATCATTCTAGGAATTGCTTTCGGTTCAAAACGTGAAAAGTCGTATAGTAATGAATTATTCGATGTTAGTTGAACCATGTGAGATTCATTTAGAAAATATTAGAGGCTAAAAACTAAAAAGGCAGTCAAAAATTAGTAAAAAGTAAAAGTAAAAGTAAAAGTAAAAATTTCTTAATTTTTTTTATCTGAAAATATTTATTTATTAACTGGTGATATTTTTTTAACTTGACTTTGTGCGATACATTAAAAGACATTTAATTGAATTTTGTGACAACTAATACTTTTAATTTACGAATAATACATTAAATTGACTTTTATTTTAATTGACGTTTAATCAGAAAAAAACGACGCTTTAATATTAACTCTATAAACTAATATGAAAGTGTCGTGCCTTAATAAAATATGATTGTTGAAAAAATTATAGGAATATTTTGATATTTTTACTCATTTAGGTCAAAAGTCAAAGTTTGTTTTGTTTTTTAGTTTCTTTTTATAAGAGAAATTGATTTACTAACTCTAAAATTTTTAGTTTAAAGTCAGACTTTGACTTACGACCAACTTTGTTTTTACTTTAATAATTTTTTCCTTACTAGAGATTTAAAAATATTCTATGTTCCATTTAATTATAAATTAATAGTGTGACTAATAATATTGTTTTTAATTTTTTAAAATAAACCGATTTTTTTAGATTCCTTCAAAAATTTTCTCAATTTTTAAAAAATCAAAATTTTAAGCTTGCTTATGATAGTAACAACATACTTGAATGACATCTCTTTCATGTACTCCTTCAAACACTTCTAAAAGTCTAAGTTTGGAGCCAATAGTGGTACAGTGTTTAATGCTTAGATCTAAAATTTTAGATAATTCCCTTTCCAATTCCTTTAATAAAAAAATAAAATAAAAATCTATTTTAAAAAAATTTAAATTACTTTTATTGTTGTTCTTAAGTTAAAAAATGACACTTCAAAGTTTTGTTCTTGATTATCGAAATTCATGACATCTTTAACATTATTTTGAAATTCGTTGATTGCTCTTTGATATTTAGCATGAATTTCTTGAGCCAAAAAGTCCATGTTAATGTTATCAGAGCCTCCGATAGAAACTGTTTTGGACAAAATTTGAAAATGTCTCATAGTCTGTACCAATTCAAGCACATCGTTGCATCTTTCCATGAACACATTTAGATAGTAAAAACAAGGATGATTTCTTCTCGGCCATGGACTGTGTTCCCTCATTACTTCATAGTCATCGTCTTCGTTCATATTTTGGCGATTAGCCGAGTAAAACTGGACCCACCAAATGTCTTTTTCGTTAAAATCAATTCTTAAAAAATTTAAAAATTTAAAATACAATTCAAAAAGTTAATTTTCAGCTACTTTTTTTCCAACTTGTGAAATTTAGAATTTAATGCATCGGCCTTTTCTTTGAAATCTAGATAAGTTCCTCTAAACATGGCACATATTCTCAATGCTTCTTTCAACTTCGAATATGACTTTATATTAAAATTAATTATTTTAAAAAAAATTGATTATTTTAAATTATTAATAAAATCATTATTTAAGAAAAAAAAATAATTTTACTCTCAATGGATCATCTAAAATATTGTTTCCGACCACATTCTTGGAAACATAGACAATTTCGTTTGACAAAAATGAAAGCATATGCGCAAATCTCTCCTTCATGTGGTAATATTTTGAATTTTGCCAAATTAAAAGTAAAGTATGAAAAAGTCCAGTAAAAAGATACTGTGACTCGTCAACTAAATTGGCAATTTTAATCTTGTGCACCCACGGAGTTAAAGTACTAATGTATCTTAGATTTACTTCTGCCGATTTTATGGCTAATTTAATTTCAGACTTAATAGAGTTAAATGGTTGTAAATAAGCACTGTTATTATTTTCCAAATTGATCAGAATATCTTTGACATGAGGTGCGTCTAATTGAACTAATAAATTATTAAGTTTATTAATGCAAGAAGTCCAAAGCTGAATTTCGTCTTTGGTATAAAAATTTGAATTTGAATTCGAAATGTCTGGTTGCTGTTTTAGGGTTGATTTGATCAATTTTTGCCAATTGATCAGAGTGGTTTCTAGAATGTGAAGCACTGATAGACGCCTATTGGGATTTGTGGCTGCTAATGCTAAAACATTTAGAGCTGGAAGTGGAAGTGAGACCGAGTCTTCGATATGAGACTGAGCTACAGCCACTTGGGACATAATTCGATGCATTAAGTCCATTAGTTTGTCACTATTGTCCTCAACACATAAAAGTGGCATGAATACTTCACGAGTCATTAGGTCCATGTGCTCCAAAATTCTGTTCGATGACTCAAAATAAGTCACTTGGTTATCTTATATGATCAGGTTGTAAAAAACGAAATTGATTTTTAGAGAAGAATTTTACTCATGGTTTCCGGAGTGAGTTTTGAAGTATTGGAAATTTTTAGAAAAAAAATTCCCTTGTCTGAACTTTTCTCAGTGGTGCAAGCACGAGAAGCGATCAGATGCGTCGGAGACTTGGCATAAATATAGAGTTGCTTGACATCTTCATTGTTTAGAAATTCCATAACAATAAGTCTTTTAGAAAAGTTAATTAGGATTTATAAATTGGAAATTATTAAAAAAAATACTTGTTGTCTTCATTTTCAATGAAATTAACTAGAGCTTCTCGTTTAGGATTTAAACAAGAAGCTATTCGTTTCTCTAACCACTGATAGCGTGGATCAGATTCCATTTTGATTTATTTTATCTTATTTTTTGTATAATCTTTATTTTTATTCAATTTTCAAAATTCAAAAGTTATTTTTTTCAACATAGTAACTAAACGTTATTTGTGTTAAGTTTTTTTCAAAGTGTTACTATAGAAACCAAGTGTCGAAAGCTATAATAAGCTTAATTTGTATTTTTAAAAAGTGTTCATTTTTAAAATAAATAGCTGTTAAACACTTATTAAAATTCAAATATAAAAAATATTTAAAAATTTAAATCCAATTATCTTTTAAATTTAGAACATTACTAAATAAAAATTGTTTGCAACTCAAATTCAAACCTTAGTCTCTTAGAATTTTGATTAGAGATGCCAAAGCTAACTGAATTCTTGATGAGTTGATTTTGTCTAATAATAATTTTTATCTTAGAACTACATTTTTTTAAAATTAATTCATCAAAATTCAAAAAATTAAATTTAGTATAATATGTTTGCTTGACTAATTTAAAAAGGTAATTTTTTTAAGAATTTAAATTTTAGTCATTATAAATCAAATAGATTTTTTTTCTAAATAAATTTAATGAAAAAATATCAATTTTTTATTTAAATTTTATTGAAAATTTCCTTTTCAGATAAATTTTCTAAATTTCTGCCAAAATCTTATAAAAATCTGAAATTTGTTATTTTTATTAGAGGAATGATACAATTAAACATTCAATCCGAAAAAAATAAAAATGTTAGAGACATTTTGAATCACGCTCCTATCTAGTAATTTTTTTCCTTGAAAAACTTGCATTTATTGTAGTCCCTTTTAATGACGAAGAGTTTAGAAAAAAATGTAAAAAATAATTTTTTTTTTAAATTTATACGATTTAATTTTTCTTTCATCTTCATTAATATTAAAATTATCTGATGTTATTTTACTGAATTTTTTGAAAAAAAAATATTTAAAGACAAATTTAAGCAAATTGTCTACAATTCAAAGCTCATTTCTTGGAAATATTTTACCAGTATTTACATTGATATCGCAATCAACCATACTTTCATCATTAGCAAAATTGAATATTAAAACCTTTTTAATTAATTTATCTGAAACGAAAAAATATAAAAAGTCTTCGGAAATTCTTATTTAAAATTGATATTTAATTATTTGTAAAAATTTTTAATAATAATTTTTCTCTTTTTATCCTAGAGGACAATAGGGGGAAGGGGGCACTTATCTCCTAATCGAGTACCTTTTTTAAACGACTGCAGTTGATATTTACTGTGTGATTTTTTTTTAATTTGTAAAAATTTACTTTTAACTGAATAAAATAAATTTAAATATAACAAATGACTTTATAAATATCAAAAATCTATTTATTTTTAAAAATTAATTAACTTGTTAATTCCAATATTAAACGTATCTTTTTCTTTCTTTATGCACTATATCAGTAATATGGATAAATTTAGGTTCGTGTTGAATCTCGATTCTTTAAACAAAACTCTTTTCAAATTCTCTTTCTGAATCAACTATTTTAGGAAATTGAAAAAAAAAATACTATTGTGATTTTTGAAATAATAAAATAGCAATTTGAAGAGATTTTGTACTCCATTGTCAGAGTGAAATGTCAATAAAATTTCATTTTTTTTAAATAAATATAGTTATTTTAAACCGATAAAATAAAAAAATAATGTTTAATTTTTAGAAATATTTTTATTCAATATAAAATTAATAAATAAAATGGATTGAATTATTAAAAAAAATAATAAAAATAAAAAAAACCAACAATTTTTTTTCAGAAACTATCATCAAAGCAACCACTTGATTTCGATGTAGAATTAGAAGGAGGAATATCTAGCTCATTTAAATCTGAAAAATCAGAATGAGAACTAGATAATGAATCAAGTGATGTAGTACTATTAAAATAGTAAATGAACTCATTGAATTTTCGTTTATTTTCGTTGTAATAATCTAAGTTCAAGCATATCGGAATTAGATCACGCATAAACGAGCAATGAGTGACCAGAGATTTAATATCTTGGAATTGTTTATGCATGGATCCTTTGATGAAAAATCCTTTTTTGCTTTTAATAATCAAAAAGTGCGATACTTGGTTTGAGTTCATGTATTTGGGAACTTTGACAGAAAGAACATAGCATTCAGTCATTGACTCACTCCGACGAACTACAAACAAGCCAATTTCTTTGGGCATAAGCAATTGTTCGGCTTGGTCTCGAGTCATGCTGTCCACGAACCATACTGGCAACTTTTCAGCTTGGACATTTTGATTTTGTTCAGATTTTAGTTTAATTTTTAACTTTTGGATGAATGATTGTTTCATTTTGTTTTGGAATTGAACTGGATTTTGTTTCTGTCCGGAAGCTTGAGAAAGTATTTATAGTTTAGATCTTGATTGGGTTGAATCTAAAGTTAATTTGATTAAAAAAATAGCATTTTTTCAATTAGTTACAATTCACTGTAACAACACTAAATTGAAACAGCCTTGTCAAATTGTGGGAGAAAAATTCTGAGTTAAATTAAAATTTTGCATGTTTAAGATTAAGTAACTCAATTTGTCAAAAATAAGGTGTTAACAGGAATTTTTTAAAATATTTAACAGACAATTTTTCCGGGCAAATAAATCTAGAATATCTGTCTTGCATAATCCGGCTTAAATAGGCTAAAATATTTTAAGTACGTAAATATTTGAAATCGGTTCGGTTAGTGATCTTGTTTTGATGATCAAAGAAAAAATACAATACTCAAGCTGCTAATCTGTCAACCTAAACCTTCAGTGTCAGTATTAGCTTTCAAAATTTATGTCATATATTGACTGTCTATCAATGTAAACATCTAATCTGTAATTAACAAATACTCACGTTTTTTTGGTCTTTGCCGAATTTTCTGAACGAAGATCATATATTCTTCAAATTTATTTTTTTTCCTTTAAGAGTCTTAATTAAAATTTTTAATAAATTAAAAAAAATATTTTTTATGAATTTTCCTAAATATTTTTCAGAGCATTAGTTTTTATTTTAAATGACCATGTTATCATTTTCAGGTGACACCCTAGAATTTTAGGTGAAAGCGATAAATTTTTACAAACACAAATCTTGTTACCTGGTGGTTTATTTGTTAAAATGGACACTTTTGTAAAATAGTTTATTTAAAGATATTTTGAATTTATAAGAAATAAATTAACAGGTTTTATTTTAGAAATTTTTGTTATCTAATGTTTTATTTTTGTTTATCGAATGAACAAACCTTTCGCAAACATTTTTCTTGTAGATTTTGTTTTGAGATTATATATTTAAA
Source organism: Brachionus paranguensis (assembly GCA_016802215.1). Lineage (NCBI taxonomy): Eukaryota > Metazoa > Rotifera > Eurotatoria > Ploima > Brachionidae > Brachionus > Brachionus paranguensis. The sequence continues at coordinate 1,872,622 of JAESIX010000009.1, read as the reverse complement.
GGCGATTAAGATAGGCTTTGATATTTTATCTAACCGATCATCCCCTGCAAAGTCAATATATCTCCAAAAGTAAAAACCAAAATTTACATAATATAGGTGTTTTAATTCCTGCTAATTTTTAATATCTTTTGTTTAAACAAATTTCATAATCGAAAGATATAATCGAATTTGTTGTGACAGCAGGATTTTTAAAATTATCTCCTAAAATTGTCCAATTCATGTTATTTCATAATAGTAAGAATACAATTAGAACTAATTATTGTGTAAACAAACTAATCTTAATATTTTAATGACTTAATTAATGAAATAATTATAAATTAACTTAAATACTGAGACAGTATTCGATTTTTTAAGCTATTAAAGCTCAATATGGTTATTTATAGATAAATAAATAAATTAATAAATTTATTCTTTTTTTAATATTTTTATTTATTTTTCATTTTTTTTAATCTTATTTATCTTTATTTTAATTTTTTTAAATACATTTTTATTCTGAAGGAGCATTAGCTCGGTACATATAAACAAATAAATAAATTATAATTTTTTTAATTTTATGGGTTTTTGTTCGAAACAGATAAAAAAATAATAAAATTAATTTTATTTTTTTTTAGTTTTATGATTTACCATATTAAATTTTGAAAAAAAGAAATGTCGAAGTTTTTAATCAAATTTATTTGTTTAATATTTGACTCAATTTGATTTGGTAACATGTCAGAAAAAGCATTGATAAAAAATGGCTACACAAAGAGCAGACAAACAATGCACTGACGACACGTTTAAAAGATAAAAGAAGCATAATTTATCTATTTTAATTTTCCTATATATTAAATTTTATATTATTTTACTTCAATTTTATTTTAATTTTTTTTTAATTTTTGTTTTTTTTTTATCTGAAGGAGTTTTATCTCAGCCAGATAAAACAAACAAACAAATAAATAAATAATAAAATGTTTCATTTACATAAATTTCAAATGGCTCGAATTTAATGATGTAGCAAAATATGCAAAATGTTGTCAATGAGTTCTTGCAAACGACCAAATTTTAGTTTTAAAATCAAAATTTTTTTTAAATCTTCAATTACATGCGTTAGCAAAATTTCATTTATGAACTAAAACCAAAAAAATTATTAAAAGTTTAATGAACTAAATATGAAAATAAATATAATTTATTTTAATTTCAGTTTATAGAAAATAAAATAAAAAGATTAAAAAAATACACAGTTTTTAGGAGAGACTCAGTTAGAAATTTTTTTAATGAACTTCATACTGCTCATTTTTATTTGCTCCTTGTTTAACTCTTCCTATTTAACAAACTTTGTTAAATTTTAATTAATAAAATTAAAAAAAGGAAATATTTAGTAAATGAGTGATAACCATATCTTGCGATGAGTCTTGGCTTTATCAAAATTTCACCAAATTGAACCATCCGTCTTATGCAAAAAGCATTAAGCTTTCAGATTATTGACTTTAAGATCATATATTTATGTATCAAAAAAATGGTCAAAGCCTTTTCGAGACCAGAAAGCCGAGTCAATTCTCCAAAAGGACATTTTTTTTTTAATAAAGAAAAATAATTTAAACATCTTAATAAAACAAGTTTTAAAAAATATATTACTTTATATTTTATTTAATTTTGGCCAAACTCATTGAGCTCCCATAAGTTTCATTAGCATGTATATTACATTTATAGATTAGAATAAATTTTCATTTTTATGTTCTTTGTTAATTAGAAATTTTCTATAAAATGTGAGCTCATATATTAATTTAATTTCAAATAATTAATTAAAAAAATTCACTATTACATTCTTATAAAATATTCATTTATTCAACTAGAAAAATTCAATTCTAATAAATTTTGAAAAAAAATCCAATTCAGCTGATCAATCAAATAAGGAATATGGAAATATTGCATCGATTGAGATATTAAGCTTTTGCTCTTATTTTGTATTATTTTTTTTTAATTTGTAAATTTTTCTTATATTTTGCTTATGAAATTTATTTTCTGATATGAGCTTAATAGAAAAAAAATATTCTTCTAGTAAATTTGATATATTTTTATTAAAATTAAGGTAAAAAATACTTAATTTCATCAAATAGTCAATGTTCATTAACTCTGTGTATTTTCAATCTAATATTTCTAGTGCAATCAAGCTATAGTAAATTTATTCTCCAAAATGAAATTAAACATCTAAAAAGAATTTCAAGTTTTATTAGATAACAAAAAAATTCAAGTCGAAAATAATTTATGTCTAATCAAATTTTAATTTATTAACCAAAAAATTAAATTTTATTTCTAAAAAAAAAACAAAACTTTTGCAAACAAAAGTAGACTAAAAAAAAAAATACAAAAATAAAAAAAATTATAAAATTAATTTATTTCTGCTATTGAACTTAAAAAAAAAGCAAAAAATTTTTATCAATTTGAATCATTTAAATATTTATTTTATAAAAAAAAAATTCAACTAACGTTAAGACAAATTTGCTGCTCTATACAAAAAAGCATACGACTCAAAATTATTTTTTATTGTTGTTGCTAAATTAAAATTTTATGTTCAGCAAAAAATAAAAAAACAAGACCAAATAATTTAACAAAATCTACTAGAAAATAAAAGAGCAAAAAACGCCAACCCGAACATCTCCCAACTCTGACCCAAGAATGCCTTTTTGGTATTTTAGCAAGGCCGAATTAGCTAACACACCTTCACATCGAGATGGCATTGAACCCGAACGAGAGGCTCGATACAGACGAGAAGGTGCTCGATTTCTGATCGACTGCGGCAACACCATGGGACTGTAAGTCAGCCAGCTCATCTGCTCGTTTTCTGAATGCTAAATTTTTTTTTTTCAAGACGCTACGACACCATGGCCACTGGGGTTGTTTTCTTTCACCGCTTCTACATGTTTCATTCGTTCAACGAATTTCCCAGATATGTACGTAAACAAATAAATTGATAAAGGAGGATTTTTAATTTTGCGCTTTAGATCACGGCCGCGTGTTGTCTCTTTTTGGCTGGCAAAGTCGAAGAGACGCCAAAAAAGTGCAGGGACATAGTGCGCGCGGCCAAGCTGTACCTTGAGAGCTTGGCAAACCAGGAGTCAAAGCCGATGCCAGAGCGCCAATACCTCAAGAAGCATGCCGAATCATTCAACGAGGAGACAATCAGAGACATAATGACTTATGAAAAAATCATGCTGCAGACCATCAAGTTTGACCTCCAAGTAGATCATCCGTACGGCTATTTGGTCAAGTATGCCAAAACGCTCAAGGGCAACCAGGAGCAGATTCACTCACTGGTTCAGATGACATGGGGCTTCATAAACGACAGCTACAGCACCACGCTGTGCTTGCAATGGGAGCCCGAAATAGTGGCCATTGCACTCATGTATTTAACCAGCAAGCTCTCCAAGTTTGAGATAAAGGATTGGGCTAACAAAAAAGAGGGTAGTGGTAAACAGGACTGGTGGGACCAATTTGTTGACGGACTCCACATTGATATACTAGAAGGTGTGTTCACATAAATATCTTCGGACTTGTACAAAAGTCATGAAAAAAGGCCCAACAAGTCTTAAAAGTAGTAAAAAGTGAAAGTCAGGACTTGGACTTTAAATTTTTATTTACAATCTCAAATGTCCAAGTCTTGATTTGTTGGAAAAAATCTAAAAAGTATAAGACATGACTTTGACTTAAATTTATTTTTAAATTGACGTAAGTTTATTTTTAAATTCAACATGAACGTATTGCCGTTCTGACCGGTTTAGGTTGCGGCCAAATGAATATATTGCCGTTCTGACCGGTTTAGGTTGCGGCCATATGAATGTATTGCCGTTCTGACCGGTTTAGGTTGCGGCCAAATGAATATATTGCCGTTCTGACCGGTTTAGGTTGCGGCCATATGAATGTATTGCCGTTCTGAACGTATTGCCGTTCTGACCGGTTTAGGTTGCGGCCATATGAATGTATTGCCGTTCTGACCGGTTTAGGTTGCGGCCATATGAATGTATTGCCGTTCTGACCGGTTTAGGTTGTGGCCATATGAATATATTGCCGTTCTGACCGGTTTAGGTTGCGGCCATATGAATGTATTGCCGTTCTGACCGGTTTAGGTTGCGGCCAAATGAATATATTGCCGTTCTGACCGATTTAGGTTGCGGCCATATGAATGTATTGCCGTTCTGACCGGTTTAGGTTGCGGCCAAATGAAAATTTTATCAAACAACTCATGATTTGTTCTTTTTGAATTTTTTCCAATAAGACTTGTGACTTTTAAACAACTCTGAATATCACTAGTACTTCTTTTTTTTACTATTTTTTCTCCCCAAATTAAGACATTTGTCACCAACTTCTTGATTTGTATGTGAAGCAACCAGGCTCGTCATCGCCCAGCAAGCCGATTGTCGGCCAAAATGGAACCACTGTTAGCACCGCTCAGCCTAGTCTGGCAAACAAGAGAGTAATTTTGAAATATTTTAAACAAGGTCCGGTCCGACAATTTTTTTCCAAGTTAAATAAAATTTTTTGCTTTTCTTTTTATTTTCTTTTTTGTTTGTGGGTCCGGATCGGACCGAGCCATCTGACTGACAAGAATATTAACAGGCCTGAATTTAAGAAGTCGCCGCCGGACTCGTCGCTTACACCCACACTGCCCTCAGTGGGCTACACCGAGCCGACTAGTCCGACTTCAGCCAAATTGATGAAGACTCTGAGTGAGCCGAGTGCACAGTACCCAGGCCACCAAATGAGCCAGTCGTATTATCATGAATATCAGCAGCAATACCACTCGTATTCTCATCCGCCGCCACCTCCACCCCCGCCTGCTTCCCAGCCTCCGTATCCAAACTATGCATATTACCCATCTCCCGGTAATCCACCCATGCCTGTCATGCCTCAGCAGTTTTCCTATTCTGCGCAGCAATCGACAAAGCCGTACAATGTTCATCATCAGTACAGCATGGCCCCCGGCGCTCCGGCGGCAGACCTTTTAAACCATTCGTACCATCACGTGCACCACAATGGACCCAAAGAACAATCTCATGTAAATATAAATAATAAAATGTACAATTCGACGTTCATATCTTCGTCCAATTCAAATAACACATCCAGTTCCCAAGTGAGATCAAGTGCACTAAAGACTGTTAACATAACTGATAGACCGGTATAAAAAAAAGTTATAATAAAAAGTCCTCTTGTTTTGTTTTTCTTTTAAATTTTAATTATATTTTCTGTGATGACTTTTATTCAATAAAAACAAAAATGACAGCTAAACTTGTATTTATTTGAGTCAAAAGGCCTAAAGCACAGTGTATGGTTCGGCTCATGGTTTATTAAATTAGGCAACACAAGACTTAAATTATTTAAATGTTAATAAATTTCTTCAAAATGAAACTATTTAATTTTTGGAGTTTGTTTTTTTTTAAATGTGTTTCTATTCAATTTATTTGTTACAAATTGTTTGTTCAGTCCTTGGATTGACTCAGGGATATAAGGGTGATTTTGTACAATTGTTTTTTATTTTTATCTATTCAATGGCAAATATATGTACATAAATCTTTCAATTTTTTTAAAGTAAAATTTTTAGAATTTATTTTATTAATAAAATATATACATCGATTATAGTTTTTTTTTAATTTAGTGAAAATTTTTTTTTTTTTAAGTTGGGAAATAACATTGACTAATTTGCGGACCATTACCCGAATTTTCAATTTTAAAAATTCATAAAAAACTGACCTAAAATTTTTAAGAATCTTAACTTTTTTATGTAATTTTTAAGTTGGATTTTGACAATCTAATAAACAATAGACTTTTGCACGACATTTTAAATTTTAGAACTTGTAGCGGAAATTTAAAATTGAAATGCCTTTGGGAAAAATTCTACTCGGCTCAGATTGCAATTCAGATTCCAATTGATTGAATAGTTGCACCAAAAGTCAAAGTCTGCTAATGGTGTGCAAAGTCTCTGCAAAATGCACTATAGCCAAATTTGTCCAAATTTCAATTATGCTAAATTTCCAGAGTTTCACCATATTGTTGATAATAGTGCAACTTTGAATGTTGCACCATGTTGCATCTACAGAGCTTGCTTTTGACTTTTAAAAGAAATGTTATAAGAATCTTTAACTTTTTGTTCTGTTCTATTGTACTAAATTTCACAAAACCCAATAGTTTTAGTATGTGAGAAATATATAGGAAAACTATTGTACAAGATTTGCGTCTGGTCAAAAATTGGTCAACAGCACTAAACGCAGAAAAATGTAAGTTCTTACATTTGGGTAAAACGAACTCTAAATTTGATTATAAAATTGAAAAACAAACTGGAGAGAGACAAAGTCTAGCTAAAACCGTATGTGAACGGGATAAACTACTACTACTAAATAAATGATCAAAACAAGGTTCGAATTCTATCATAACCAATATTCATGTTTTTTTTTTATTTGAAAAACCCTAATCGAAAAGTAGCTCCTTTAGAGAACAAAAATGTTAAAAAAAGAAAAATATAATTTATTTAAATAAAAATATATAAAAGCAGCGTGTGATAATACTGGAAATAATATAGTTGACTCTATAAACGATTTATCAGAACCCGCAATTGAATCTGTTTATCAATTCAATTGATCTGTTTATCATCTAGATCTAGATAATCACCTGTGTTATCTGGACCATCATCGTTATCACAAGAGTTGGAAATTCAAATTGCACCGGAACCCTAAATTATTAAGCCAAAACCAGGACGATCTCGAAAAAATCTAAAAAATTAATTAATTTTTTTAAGATTTTTTTAGTACATTTTAATAATCATATATAAATCTTTAATCGTTTTAGAATTTAAAAAATTGTTTATATTTCTACTTTTAAATTTCAAATTCTAGATCTGCATTATAAATTAGGATTTAAATTATTTATTTTTCTAACTTAATTTTAACCCCAAGCCTTAAATCTGATTTTCGATATTAAACTTTTTTTTGCTTTAAACGGCATTGCGAAATTTCATACAAAACTTCCAATGCAAAAATAAAAAATTATTATAACTTTTGTTCTAAATGTAAAAAACTAGTTCTGTAAATGAAACAAAGTGAAACAACTGTTGTTTCACCTTCTGCAAGAGTCTGCAAAATTGCACCCTATTTAAAAGTATTAAAAATAAAACGCAATTAATTTGCACATATTTTGCAGACTTCTACAGAAGGTGAAACAACAGTTGTTTCACTTTGTTTCATTTACAGAACAAGTTTTTGACATTTAGAACAAAAGTTTTAATAATTTTTTATTTTTGCATTGGAAGTTTTGTATGAAATTTCGCAATGCCGTTTAAACTGAAAAGCTAAATTTAATTTTAGTTTTTGGATTTTAACCATTACTTTATTTTCGATTTTTGTTTTTGACTTTGCATTTAAGCCCAAATTTTGGATTTGAGAACATGGTAGATGAATTAGCATGGGATCTGTGGTACCTAGCCCTGGGGACAATTAAATGTCAGAGTAAATAAATTAGATAAATTTAATCGTGCTCTGAAAAAAATAAAAATGATTTTTGAAAAAAAATAAAATAGAGCTCCGAAGAATATTAAATGATCTCTCAAATTTTTATTTTTAATATGTTTTTTTATATAAGATCTCTTAATTATTAAAATGAAAATAAATTTTAATTAATGATTTATGAAAATTTGAATCGCTTTTCTTGGGAAACCTGGTCTTTTACGTCAAGTAAAGGTCTTATCTTTCCTTGAAAGCCTGCTTGCTCGTGGTGTTCACAATTCAGTATCTGGTAGAGCCTTTCTCTTAACATTTGGATGATGCTTCAATTGGAATAGGATTTACTCCAAGTTTATACGCCAAGCCAATCAGGTCTTTGATTTTGTTCTTCTTTAGGAAAGAAGAGCATGCACATAAGCCATCAAGCCATTTACTAGTTATTTTTACATCGCCAGGAACTTCTTCAAAGACTAAAACTTTACTAAAACCCAATACTTGAACTTTGTCTGCATTGGCTCGTTCTCTCGTCGTCTAGGCTTTTATTATTTTAAAAGCAATTCATATTATTCTTAATAAATTTTTGGAAAAATTCTTTTGAAATTTTTAAACGATTTCTCAATCATAAATCTTTCAAAAAATAATTCAAATTAATTAATATCATTTTTATTCGAAAATAAATACTTTTCAGAATAAAATAAAAATGACAGATATGTAATTATTATTAATTTATAAATTTAAATTTCTACTATAAATTAAATTCGAAATTTTTTTGTATTAAAAATTTTTATAAAATAATTTAAACTAGCAAAATGGTCTACTTAAATTTTGTAATGTCATTATTTTTATTATCTTTCATAATAAAAATAATGATTATTAGTTATTAGTTTAAACTGCTCAGCTCAATTGAAAAATCAAACTGATTTTGCTGAAATAATTAACATCACAGAATTTGGTCACCAAAGAGCATTAGCTCCACATATGATTATATTTTTATATAGTGTTGCCTCACAAGCTGTTATTATTGCATCAACAATAATATTGGACATGTGACAAAATGGATCATTTACCCCAACTGTATGTCGTTCTGAATTCAATAAGAAAATGTTAGAAGAATTAGGAAAAACTGGCCATTGTGTAACAGGAGTTACTGAGTCTGAAAGTAAAAACGCTGAGTCATGTTCATACGGAAATTTCGCTATATTGACCAAAGTTAAATGTGGTCACTTTAGCTACAAATATAGATATGTTCTTTATCCTCATGAGTGGAACGCCAGAAGCGTTTTTAAATATAGAGGAGCAAGAGGCTACAATATGTGGGGATATTTCAATTGTATACCTTGTCAAAATACTAGAACATACGTTGAAGCAAGAGCAGGTTTGTCATGTACTGACAATAGAGTCAACAGTTGCAAAAGATATAGTAATGTGGTTATAGATAAAGATTTATCATAGGAATTTTTTATTAAATATTTTTAGGGAATTATTTGCATACAAATTTTTTTGTTTATCAAGAAAATAAAATTTAGGATAAATAAATTTAAAATATTACATGAATAGTATTTTTTTCTAATTTAACTCTAGAATAGTTAAACAAAGCTAAACAAGAAATGTAGAAATCAAAAATATTTTAAACAAGTTTCAATAATATGTTAAAATCAATCAATATAAAATTGAAATTTTGATTTATAATCAATTTATTTATTAGAGTAAGTTTTTCTCATATTTAGTTGACAAATCTTTAAAGAGGAAATTTGGAAAAATAATTTAAATCTGAGAATAGAAGTCAAAATAGAACCAATTTTAAAAAATTTCCAAATCTATTTGAAAAATATAAAGTTAAAAATAAAGTAATATAAATCTTAAAAAATAAATAATTTTAATAAGAATTAAATAGCATTTTAAAATATATTAACATAAAGATCCTAAAAGTTTTTTTCGATTTGATAATAGAAAATTTTTGTTTTTAATTAATTAATTAATATTATTTTCAAAATAACTTAGAATTTTACGATAAAAGATTAAAAGTTACCATAAAAACTCTAAAACATTTTAAGCTTTTAAAAGTTTCTAAGACTTATCTGGACTTAACAATTAAAGACTTTAAATCAATAATTATAACTCGAGAATGGAAAAAACATCAAATTTTTCTTGACTAATATCTTTTTAATTTGTATAATGTCTCATAAAGTATACATAATGAAAATGGTGACATATAAAAATGTAAAAAGTAGCATTTTGAATTTTAAAACACTCATTGAAATTGGTTGGAAGGGACTAAAAAGTCACGGCATAAAAACATACATAAAAATAAATTATCAAAGTTAAGTTAAAATTTTATTAAGAAAAAAATATTTATAATATAAAAAAATATTTGAACTGTGCCTTTAAAACTAAGCATAAATCAGATTTCTTTTTATATCTTTAACTTCTAATTTCCTAACTTAAAAAATCTTGACTTAATTATTTTTGTAAAAATGTTGACTAAAAATAAAAAAATAACCAATGCATTAAACTAAATATATGTCTTATAAGAATATTCATTTTTAAAAGGAAAAAAATCCTAATCTAAAAACACTTACTAAAAAAATCTTTAAAATATTCATTAATACAATTAAAATTTAAGAAAAATGACTAGATAAAACTATAAATTGACTGGTTCTGATTGATTTTGATTAAAATTCACAATAATATATCTTGTCTGTCGGTCTAAATTGTTCAATTTTATAGTACCTTCTTTTTTTTTGCTCTCATAGTTAAATTTCCATGCATCTTTTGGTTTCATTAATTTTTTAATTCGCTTTAAAAACTGATTTAGAAATTTTTTTTAATAAAATAAATTATTTTACTTCTTTAATCGTTCCTTCAGTTTTATATACGCGATAGCCTGCATAAATAAATATGAGCGATATAGGCACTCCTACAATTAGGCTTGCGTACACCTCCCCATTTCCTTTGTAGACATATCCATTTCCGTATTCCAAAGGAGCCCCGATCATGCCTCTCGATATCATAAAAGTAATGCACTATTTTAAATTATTCAAATGAACACCATTAAAAAATGAACACCATTTAACTTACCACAACAATTGCTGGACTTATGTATTTCCAGCAATAGATCCAAAAAAAATTAGGTACCCTGTTAATCATTGATTTTAAATCCTCACAAAATCTTTCACATCCTTGAAAAATTGAATATTAAAGAAAATATTTTTTTTTAAATTTAAATTACCATAAGCATACATAACTCCAATAATTTCCAAAAAAACCACTATTAGAATAGCAGGCGCAACTGCATAGCTGTCAAATAAATGCACAATATAAGGTCCACCATATGTAACAGTTGGAATGGCTGCAATGAAGCACATACTTATCAACCCTAGCACAAACCAAGATCGCTTTTTGCCAGTCATTTGCGGAAAAGTATCACAAACTCCGGTTATGACCGCTTCAAGTCCTCCAAACTATTGTTGTATTCAAAAAAGTTTTCAAAAAAAAATTTTAAAGATTTATTTTTTATGATACCGTGCTGTCTATGCCCAGAGTAAAAAGCATGAAGAAAAATATCACAGCCCAGAAAGGAGCCCAGGGCATTAGACTAATGGCTTGTGGGTATGTGATGAAAATTAAACCCGGGCCTGGCTCTGTTACTTCTTGGATGGTTTTTCCTTGGACATGAGCCATATGTCCAAGAGTTGAAAAAACCACAAATCCTGATAAAATACTTGTCAAGCAATTGATAAAGCTAGTCAATAGAGCATCTCTTGACAATAAAAATTTTAATAAAATTTTTTTTTAAACTAAATTAAATTAATAAATACTTGTAGCAATTGTTGTTTCTTTTATTATAGCTACTCAAAGCAATGATAGTTCCGAATCCTGGTCCGAGGGAGAAAAATATTTGAGTGGCTGCATCGACCCAAACTTTCATCTCAAATAAACTTCCCCAATCATCTACACTTAGATAAAATTTTATTCCAATCCAACAACCTTCTAATGTAAGTCCGCGGATAAGCAAAATGAACATGACTATGTACGGCGCAATAGCAGTGATCCATACGGCTTTTCCAGCGCTTTTAATTCCTTTCCATAGAGCAAAATATACCGTAACAAATACCACAAAGAGACTGAGTATTATTTCCCATTTTATACCACCCAATTGTTCCAAGCCAGTTGATTTATGCATCTCGGTTAAATAGCGCGTAAAAAACTCTTGAGTCGGATTGTTGAATTTTTTCTCACAATTTAGAAATACAGTCACCGATTGATTGACATAAACTTGACTTATTTGTTCCTCAATTAAATTAGTAAGTAAAATTGGATCGAAAAAATATGCTGGTATAGATTCTGGGAGAAGATCAATTTTGGGTGCTTCGTAAATTGTCTGATTGACCAAAATATAGTAGGAGTTAATCAAATTTTCGATTTGTGCTCTTAATGTGTCATTAAATGAACCTTTAGCTTGTTTAACTGGGACTGTAAAATTACTACTACCACTTATGTATCTACCAAGTTCAGTTACAGCTTGATTACCAATATTTTGAACACTTTGTCCATTTTTTTTATTGTTAAAAATCACAATCCTCCTCTCTATTGAACTACTTTCGAATGGATAAACCTTGGTTACATAAGATCCATCCATGCTCAGCTGATAATTAGTGTTATATATTGAAAAATTGTCTGTTTTCATGCGATTATTGTTGTTAATTGGCAAGCAGCAAAGAGTATTCCATGATTTGTCACAGTCTTTCCATGGAAGTTCAGATTTAAAAGACAGCATAAGATAGTACACAGCCCATGCGATCACCGTGTTGTAAAACATAGCCATAAAAAGATCAATCACAAACGATGTAAGTGCAAGACCTATAATTTTTTTTAAATAAATTTTTTTAATAAAGCTTCTATGAACCTTTTAAAAGTGGGCATATTTTTTCCATTAAAGTAAACAGACCGGTTTGATGATATTGACCTAAAATCAATTCCATAAAAAAAAGTGGCAGGCCACAGAAAGCTAGCTGAACAAAGTAAGGGATCAAGAATCTACCACCACCATTTTCATACACAACTTTGGGAACTGAAACAAAAAAAATAAAAAGAAAAGTTTGTTTAGTTTAAATGAATACATCTCCAGATATTTCCCAAATCGACACTAAAACCAATAATTGCTAGCAAAAATTCGGTTTTATGACTCCATTTTTCTCTCGGAATACTCGCATTAGATATGGTTTCTGACCTTTTTTCAGCCTCAATTGCATCCATTTTGGGTTCTGTAATATCAGTTTGAATATTGGTCAAAAAAGAGTTCCCAATTTGATTCTCTTTAAATGTGTCTTCAACTAAAGTTTCTTTGATTTTTATATTCTTTGAATTTTTAGTAAATGGCATTATAATGTAGGGTATGATGGGTGCCCGGATTACTGGTTGAGAAAATTCAGCATTAGGATCATCAACTTGTTGTTGATTTAAACTAATTGGCATTTCTCCGATGATCAAAGCACCTGATGTTTTAATGGACAAAGAATTTGTTTCTTCATCTGGTTTTGTGCTCGATGCTGGATTCTCGTTCATGGTAGATTTCTCTTTTACTGTCTCTAAACTAGAAAGCTTTTTCTGAGGTGTATTCACTACAAGAAGCTCTTCATCGCTCTCCTGATGATCAAACTTAAAATGATGATTGAATGATATTAAAGGTGCAGTTTTGGCTTCTTTATCCATAATGAAAAATATATTAAAAGCTTAGATAAAAATTTGAAAAGAACTATTTTTTGTCGAAAAAAAAGAATTAGATTTTGATTAAAAGAATATTGTATTTCATGCCGGCACCTAGTTTGGCGAAATGTGTCAAAACAAAAGAAAAGCAACTACTTAAATTATTGAAAAATTAATTAATATTTTAATTTTTGAATGATTTTAAAAGCTTTTTCTATTCGAATACATTAGTTTTCTAATTAAGAAATATAATTAATGACAAATCTTATCATTTTTTTTATTAAAAGATAAGTTTCAAATATAAATTTATAAACTGGCTGGGTTTCTCGTTTGAATAAAAGATACCAAAATAGCGATCATTCGGCTTCAGTTGATTTTTCTAAAGTATCTTTAGCCGAATTTTGAATTAATTAAATTTTTTTTTCTTGTTCTTTTTTATATCCAATATATGCGTTCTAATTAAAGATCAAATTTGCTAAGATTTCAAAAAGTCATCAATCAGATATAATGGAATTTCACGTTTTTCAAAAAAATATATATTAGTTTTCCAAAAGTTATATTAAAAACAAAATTTAATACTATTCATATAAACATTTAAATTAAATTCTATGCTATTTTAATCACAAAAACACAAATTAGCAGATGTTTGAATTCTTGACTTGTCCCGAAGTGATTGCAGTTGACAGCAGTTGATCTTCTTTACCCTCATTTTTTACTTTTTGGTCTCGCTCTGGAGTAATTGTGAAAATCAATCGCTAAAAATATAATTTTAGAAAATATTGTTTTCAACTAAATTTGTCACAAATAAATTATCCAACTTCTTTAAATGATCCTTTAGCAACAATTAATCTGTAAATTGCGACCAGTGGAATAAGGATGCATGATGAAGCCGCAACTATCCAACCTGTAAAATTTGACCACTCTGGATACATATAAGAACTGTTTGTTCTCATAATTTCCAATGGCTGATAACCATAGATTCCCGTAGCTAAGATAAGCTAAAAAAAATTGAAACAAATATCAAAAATTTGTTTAAATCAAATTTACAGCAATGCACGAAGGAGTTATATATTTCCAGCAGTAACACCAAAATTTTCCCGGATAAATGCCAATCATTTCTTTTATGTCATTGCAGAATCGATCAGTTCCTTAAAAAAAATCATTATATTTTACCTTGATTGTTTTCATTTATTACCATAAAGCCAAGCAATCGCAATATTTTCTATCAATACTGCAAACAGAATTGAATATACAGCTGAGTAGTTATTTAAAAATTCAACCAAAAAATATCCCCCTTCGGTACAACTCGGTAATCCGGTAATCAAATAAAATGAAAAAAGAAACGCAACAAAAATTTCGCGTCTTTTCCTCAAAATAGGATACTCATCTGATAGGGCTGTGATGATTGCTTCGCTTCCACCAAACTAATAATTATTAATTGAATAATTTAAAAAAATTAAAAAATTAAAAAGTTAAAAAAATATTTCTTACTGAACTGTCCAGACCCAAAGTAATGAGCATCAAAAAAAAGATTACAGACCAAAATTGAGGAACTGGTAAAATGCTGATGGCTTCCGGGTAGACTATAAATACCAAACTTGAGCCTTCTTTGGCTACTTCTTGTATCGACTTGTTCGAAACTTGACTCATGTATCCCAAATACATGAAAATTACTGCGCCAGACACAAAACTCGATAGATAGTTAATTATTACTGTGATAATTGCATCTCTTTTTGATTTAAATATAAAATTAAAAAAATTTTAATTATTTAAAAAATTTACTTGTAAATGTTATTATTGAATGGATTGTAGCTCGAAAAGGCAAGCAAGACTCCAAAACCAGGTCCGAGGGAAAAAAATACTTGAGATGCTGCGTCCATCCAAACCTATTGGTAAACTATGAACAAAAATATTTGGTTTAAATAGTAAGAAAATACCAATGGGTTTTTTAATAATGCCATTTCAGGAGTTAGATAATATTTTAAGCCTTCTAGTGAGCCTGTTAAAAACAAGGCTCTAACAGCAAGGATGATCAAGACAACATATGGTGCCAAAGCTGTAAACCAAACAACCTAAAGAATGATAAGATAAAAAAATATTTTATTTTAAAAAAAAATTCACTTTTCCAGATGTTTGAACTCCTTTCCACATACTGAAATAGCAAATAATGTATATAAGCAATAAACAGCCAACATTTTCCCATAAAATACTTCCAAAGTTATCCATGCCCAAATTATCGCTAAATCGATACATTCGGTTGCTAAATAAATATTTTTTTTTATAAAATTTTTAATTAAAAAACTAATTTTAAGTACAAAAAATATTCTTCAGAAGAAGAAATCAAGTTAGATATATTTTTAGAACTAATTGATAAATTTAAATTAGCTGAACTATTTGAATCAATATTTTGTTTAAGTATTGAAGATATTTCATAGCAGTTTTCTGAATTCCATGAATTTTCTTCAATTGAAAAAAGTTTAAAAAATTCAAAAATTTCATTTATTTTTTGTTACTGCAGGTTCCCCAAGGAAGTCTACTTGAAAACGATCCAAACAAATAGTACAAACCCCACGATATGACAACATTGTAAAAAAAATCAGTATAGAATGCTATTAAAACGACAGCATATCCGACTCCAGATAGGAGTGGACAAACTTTTTTCCAACAAGTAATTGCTCCACGTTTATAATATTGACCAAGTGCCAGTTCCATAAAAAAAAGTGGCAAACCGAGCAAAAATAACATTATTGTGTAAGGTATTAAAAATGCGCCTAAAATAATTCATGATTAAAAATATAAAATTGAAAAAATTTATTTTGTATTTTGAAATACCTCCACCGTTTTTAAAGCATAAATATGGAAATCTCCAAATCGAAGCTAAATCGACTGAGAAGCCGATAATTGACATCAAGAAGTCGAATTTTTTTGACCATGTCTCCCTTGTTTCTTGACTAGTTGACTTATCATCTGCATCATTACTATCCTCCAACATTTTGCTTGAATCAATTTTTGTCATTATATCATTCTCAATAAATTTATTGTCTTAAATTAAAAGGATATAGATTAATTGTTAAAAGTTGAAATAAAAACGAGCTTTATGACTAAAATTTTGAAAATCTAAAAGCATTTGTTGCTTTAATTTTAGATAAAGCGATTAATTTTCAATTAAAAGAATAAATTGACTATTTTTAATCTTTATTTAAACTTTTAATTAAACTAAAGAATTTTTTTATTCAAGACTTTAAGTATTTAATTTTGTCAATTATTTTCGTTACAATTTAATTCCGAATTCATATTTTAAAAATTTAAAGTAAAATATAATTGATTTTTATTTCATCTAAATTTTCCGCAACATAACAAAAATTGCTTTATTGGTAAAAATAGATCTTATTTAGAGTAGTCCTTAAGGAAAAAAATTTCCGTAACAAAAGAAATCTTTGTCAAAATTTATTTCCCATCATTTTCAATCTTAATTTATTTAAAGTTTAAAATTTTACAAATTGTTAAATTAATCTTTTTTTTAATAAAAACGATTTTAAATGAATAACAAAATTTTTTAATCCATCAATTTATTTTTCAATTTTGATTAGAAAATTTATCCTTTTTTTGGATAAAGTTCCGAAAGTAAATGTTAAAAATTATAAATTCAAAGTTAAAAAGCATATATCTAAATCGGAACAATATTTTGAAAAAATAATAATTAAAATACCTTGTTGATTATCTGTGCCCAAAGAAGAAAGTGTTTGACTTTTGGCAAGTGGCACTGACTCAAATTTAAAATCGTTACTTTGCATCGATATGTTACGTATTTCTTGGTTCATTTTGGGTTAAAAGGACATCTAAACAAAGCTAGAAACAAATAAAAACTTAGACATACGGCATTTTGAATTTAAGGAATTAAAAACATGACTGAATAAAGAAATATATTTAAAATCGATCAAACCAGTCGGGAAATGATGTGTCATCACTTTCTCATAAACTTGTGTCTGTTGATTACCTAAACGGAGTTAAATTAACTTTGAGGAACGATCGAAAGAAAAATTTTATAAGATTGTTTATTTTATAAAAATGGTTTTATTTATTCCTCTTTATAAAAATAGATACTTACACAATTATTATTATTTTAATTAGATATAATGGATTTCTAAAAGCTAAAAAAAATACTCTCAAAAAGTATGCTTGTCTGTGCTGATTTAATCTTTATTTTAAATTATATTCCAGAAAAGGTAAACAGGGATAAAAATTTACTCAAACTTACAAAAAAAAATTGATAAACTAAGCCATGGAAACTCAATTCAATGAAAAATTTTATTCGAGATAAAATTGGAATATTTTTGACGAAATTTAATTTCCGAATAAATGTCAGTCATCTCAATTTTTATCAATAATTTTTTATTTTATCAAATATCAATCAAAAGGTATTAGAATTATTCAAAGTTTACAACTAGATAAAATACAAAGAGAAAATAAAATCTTTGATTATGTAAAAAGAACTAAATTAATACCATTAGATTTACTGTAAAGATAAACACAAGCTTGATTATTATCATTCATTACTAAACCACGAAAAAAAGTCCTAATTAAATGCATGGCTTTCAAATTTTAATCCTCATTTACTCAAGAATAAAGTCTGAAAAAAACAAATTTTTAATTTAATTGTAAATTATTTTGATCGAAAAGACAACAAATAAAGGACAAAAAGATAAAAAAAATCTAAAATAATAAAATAGTTAATATTTATTACAAACATACACAAAAATAGAATAAAAAAACTTTTCAATTTTTTTTCCAAGATGAATATCATGACTAGAAAATTCCCAAAGTATTTTAAAATAACAAATTGTCTTAATCTTGATGACTCGCAGTTCCGAGATCCCAAAGTCAATTTTTTCTCCCATTTAACAAATTAATCAAATAAATTTTCCTGTTTTTCCATTTATCCTAGAGTAATTATTCTAGGAAAATTATTTTTAACGGAAGATCACGAAAATTTCCGCCTAATTCTCAACTACTGTCAAAGCATTTTTCCCAGTCATTTTTCATTGCTTAACATGATCGCGAGATTTTTTTTGCATTCAATGAATGTGAAGGCTTTTATGCTAAAATTGCAAGAAAATTTTGAAATATGGCAAATCTATATGCATTAGACAACCCAAGAGTATATAAATTTTTTGATATAAAGCCTGATATAGCAAATTTTAAAAAAAATTTAATTTAATTCCATCATAATTTTGTGAAAGATAATAAAATGACTAAAGGTAGTTCAAAAGAAATTTGGGACGATGCGCCCGAAGACTTAAACGAGGACATTCTCAAGCTGCCAACAGAAGACATAGTCTCACGAACCCGTCTATTAGACAACGAAGTTAAGATCCTTAAATCCGAAATAATGAGAATATCCCACGAGCATCAATCACAAAAAGAAAAGATCAAAGAAAACAAGGAAAAGATAAAAATGAACAAGACACTGCCCTATTTGGTCTCAAATGTAATTGAAATATTGGACATTGATCCGCAGGGCGACGAGGAAGAGGGCGCCAATGTGGACTTGGACTCTCAGCGAAAAGGAAAATGTGCAGTAGTCAAAACTTCCACAAGACAAACTTACTTTCTGCCTGTTATTGGTCTAGTCGAGCCAGAAGAAATGAAACCAGGTGAACTAGTGGGTGTCAACAAAGACTCTTATCTAGTGCTAGAAAAGCTTCCTGTTGAATACGATTCGAGAGTCAAGGCCATGGAAGTGGATGAACGACCGACTGAAAAATATGGTGATATTGGAGGTCTAGACAAGCAGATAGAGGAGTTAATTGAGGCTGTGGTCTTGCCTATGACTCATAAAGACAGATTTGAAAATTTAGGTATTCATCCACCCAAGGGTGTTTTGCTGTACGGACCCCCGGGTACCGGAAAAACACTGCTTGCCAGAGCTTGTGCTGCACAGACAAAGTCAACATTTTTAAAGCTTGCCGGACCCCAATTAGTCCAAATGTTTATTGGAGATGGTGCTAAATTGGTCCGAGATGCATTCGCTTTGGCCAAAGAAAAGGCCCCAGCCATTATTTTTATTGACGAATTGGACGCTATTGGAACCAAACGCTTTGACAGTGAGAAGGCTGGTGATCGTGAGGTTCAGCGTACCATGTTAGAGCTGCTGAATCAATTGGACGGATTTCAGCCGAATCAGGACATTAAAGTTATTGCAGCCACCAACCGTGTTGATATTCTAGATCCTGCTTTGCTGCGTTCAGGTCGTTTGGACCGTAAAATAGAGTTTCCGCACCCGAACGAAGAAGCCCGGGCTCGTATTATGCAGATCCACAGCAGAAAAATGAATGTTAATAAAAATGTCAATTTTGAAGAATTAGCTCGTTGTACAGATGATTTTAATGGAGCTCAATGCAAGGCTGTGTGCATCGAAGCTGTGAGTTTTTTTGTTTTTTTTTAAGAGTTGGCTTTATTAATTTTTATTTTAAAATTTTTTAAAAGGGTATGATTGCTTTAAGACGAAATGCCACTGAAGTTAATCATGAAGACTATATGGATGCCATTTTGGAGGTGCAAGCCAAAAAGAAAACCAACCTTAATTATTATGCTTAATTTAACATGTCCAAAAAAAAACAATGTTTTATAAGCGATCGTTGTCGATAAATCGATTTTTTTCTATAATTTTAAATCTTGATTAAATATAATTAATAAAGTTTTAAAAACTCTAAAAAATTAAATGATTTTATTTTTCAAGGTATTTATAAACCTTTTTTTAGAATTTTGGTGTTGTATCAATTCATAGAAAATTATTGCTTTGAAACATGTTCATAGATTTTTTTTCATTGAAACTATGTAACAACTTTTATAAAAAAAATATTTAAAAAAAACACAATATTAGATTTAATTAAATTAATTGAAGTTTTTTTCAAAACCAACCATAGTTGTTTAAAAGTCACAAGTCTTAAGTCAAGTCCAAGTCGGGACTTAAAATTTTTTTTTAAATTCCAGGTAATTATTGCGGCGGCCAAGTTTAAGTCCAAGCCTGGACTTGGACTTTGACTAAAGGCTTGTGACTTTTTAACAACTCTGTTACAAATTTTTAATTAATTTCCGTTTTATTTAATTTTTAAAAGTTTCATTTTCAATTACAATTTTTGTTTTTGAAGACATAAGGAAAATTTTTTGTATTTTGTCAATCAATTGTCTATGAAAAAAAAGAGACAATAAATTTTCTATGAATTTTTCACTAGGATTTTTTTAATACCATTTAGCGATTTGAAGAATAGAAAAATTGTATAATAAGACCAAAATTATATATTATTTAATTATTAATAATTAATAAGTAAATTTTTGAATATTAAAAAAAAAGTTCTTTAACACTGGAAACATCAAATATTATATAATCATTTTATTCGTGTCAAATAAGTTCAATATTTATTGAGGAAATTTTCAAAATGATTGTTTATTTTTTTAAAAGATGGGATTTAGATAATTTTTTTTTAAAGACCGATTCAATATATTTTCACCAATACTTCTAAAAAATCTCCAACATTACGGAAAAAAAATTTAATTACTGAATTTCTATAACTTCTTTTATTAGTGATAAAATAATAGCCAAAATGTTTTTTACCATAACATTCATTTATTATATTTTTCTTAAAAACATTCTTTTAAATATTAACTAGACTAATATATTTTAACAGAAGAAGAACTTGAACTCACAAAATAATGTTCTTGAGATACTAAAGAAAACAAAAATTCATTGAATATTTAGAAAATACTCTGTCAAATGGGTCAAAAGCTTACTTCTAGTTCTATTCTAATTCTACATTCTATTTTAGTTGGAACCTGGTAGAAAAAAGACTTAGGACTCGTATATAAGAAACAATCTTTTTTTAAGAACTTTTATTATAATATGTAGACAGAATTTAAAAAAATAAAACTTTATTGGTTTTGTGAAGTTCAGTACAAAAGAACAAAACAAGATGATAAAAAATTGAATAACTTTTTTTCTAAAATATAAGATTAGTTCCGTTAATGCAATATTTATTTATTTAGTTAAGCCTCATAGGCACACAAAAAAAAGAATAGAAAAAATAAAATTAAGTTGTTGTATATGTAAAATTATGTAAAAAAATCTACTTTTAACAAGTCGTTTAAAATATTAAATAAGTAAAAATAGTTTAAATTTTGTGACATTTCAATCCTAACTCGTTGAATAATAAATTTGATCGAGTCAACTAAACCTCGGTTTGCACATTGGAAGACATGGTCAACCATAGAGATTGACGTTTTTGTATTATAATCGAATGTATCGATATGAATTTTATTTTCTAAGCTGTTAAGCTGTTAATATGATGCAACATTCAAAGTTGAATCAACTGTCAAAGTCTGCTAATGATGTGCAAATTCTCTGCAAAATGCACTACGCTCGAATATATTGAAATCTAATTTCTGCTAGATTTGCAGAGTTTAGCAGACCTTTATAGATGATGTAACTTTAAATGTTGCACCATGTTGCATTCACAGAACTAATTTTTACAATTAATAAAATAAGTTATTCTATTTTTTATCATTTTGTAATTAATTTCACAATAGCACTTTATTTTTGTTATTAAAAATTAAATTTATAAATAATACGTAATTTTTGTGTTGTTAAATTAAAATTGATGATTTTTCAGAAATTCTGATCAATTGGTTATGAAAAGTTAAATATTTTATTCGATAAATTTAAGCATTAAAAATAATTTTAGTTTCTTTTTAAGCATGAAATTAAGAAAATCAAAATATTTTAAAATTTCTTTTTAGATGATAAGATATTTGTCGAAAAAAATTGGTACCAATTTAGATGTTGGAATTTTAGTTACTAGAGGAATAAGATATGCTAATAAAACAGATAAACGAAATTTTGATAAAGCCAAAGAGAAAAATACTCTTACTGTGGCTAATTTAAATGGAGCAAAATCAAGAAAATTTAAATTACCATTGAATTTAGTTAATGAGGAAAAAAAATTTATTCTAAAAGGAAAAAGTTCACACTTAACAAACAACAGTGGAGATGATGATCCTGAGGCCTTGTTAAAAAATGAAGAAGATTTGAATTTGTATTCGATGAACGAAAATTTATATCATACAAAAATTGTTGATGAAGATATAAGAAATAAGAATAGAGTTAAATTTGGCATAATAAAAAAAAGAATTGATAAATTAGAAGGATTAGATGAAAAACATGTGAATTTGTTGACATGGGATGCCAAAGAACAGATCAAGCACTTGCATTTGTCTGATCCAGGTATGCTATGAATTTTTGTAATAAGTTTTTATTTTCTATTTTAAAGAAACATGGACTCCGGAACGAATTTCCGAAAGTTTTCCGATTACTTTGATTAGCTGTAAAAAGCTTTTGAAATCAAAATGGGCTCCAAAGACTTTAGATGAGCTTGAAAGGCATGATGAAAAAGTAATTCAGAATTGGAAAATGCTCAAGCAGCTAGAGGATAATCCCAACTCGGGTAATATAATTTTAAATTTAAATTTTACTTTTAATTAAATTTAATTTTAATTTTTAAAAATTTATTTTTCATTAAAGCTGGTCCGGCAATCAACATATACCGGGAATACAAAAAAATGAATAAGCTAAATTTATTGAGAAATGCGACTGGGCTTACTGGGATTAATTTTGAAAGAAAATCACATATCTTTAGCGATTCTTATGCACTTCATGAGTCTCTTTTATGCGTATGTTTAGTTAAATTTTTATTTTAGTTTTTCAATTTAAGATTTTAGGAGCCCGGTTCGTTTTCGAAAATTGTTGTACACAACGATAATTATGTAAAAAAACTGTTCGGTCGAAATTTAGAAGAGGAAGAAGTGAAAAAAGGCGCTAAAAATCATCTTACAAACGATAAATATTCATTTGACGAGCATTTAATGTTCACCAAAAATCAATTGAATAAAATTTTGTCTAATATATTTGCAGATGATAAAAATATAAAAAAATAATTTTTTTTTTAGTTAAAAAATAAAACAAATAATTTTTTATTTAGTATTTTGTTTTTTGTTTTTTTTATTTTACCTCATTTTGTATTTGGTCAATTGTTGAAAAAAAATCATATGTTTTATTTACGTTTTAGATAGTTATTATTTATCTCATTTATCTTTTAATTAGTCCTAATGAGGTAAAAAAAAGATAAGCTTTTAGAAATCCAAGTTTTTACTAATTAGTTGACTAAGGATTTAATGAAGAATATTTTGGAAAAATGGATTATCATTATTAAAAATTAATTTCAACAATAGTTAAAAAGAGATCTAATAAATTTGAAATATTTATTTTTATCGATTAAGAGTATTAAAAAATAGTATTAATTTTTCAAAATATTTTTATTTATCTCTTAAATCAAAATATCACTAGAAAGCTAGGATATTTAGTTGAAATCCAAATTTTGAAAAGTGAAAATGTTGATATGCTTTATTGAATTTAAGACAAAAAACTAATTATCGAATAAGATATATTAAAATATTTAATTTTTAAGTTTTTAAATTACAACTTAACTTTTTTTACTTTATTAAAATTTTTGTTCAAGTTTTTAAAAAAGATAGTAAAGCAAATAAATTTAAAAAATAGCATTTCAATAGATGAAAATTGTATACTCAAAGTGGTTTGCTCATTTAAATAACTTCATAATTTTTGCCTTGAAAGGAACTCTTTAGATTTCTGTTAGGCTTGATAATCACTTTTTTTTGAAGAAGTAAAAATTTTATAATAATTATAATTTTCTAGCCTAAAATAAAATAAAAAATTCCAAAATTTCGATTTTATCTGTGCAATTAATTACATAATTCTTTAATTTTTCAATATTTACTATTAATCTTTATTTTAAAACTAGATTATATGTCTGTAGAAAAATTTAATCCTTTTAAATATTTTAAAAGATTTTTTTTAATATTTTTTTTTAAAGCAAGTTTCGCTTTCCTCTTGACTCAAAGAAAAGGCTTTTTAATTTAACTTACCAGTACTGATTAGTTGATTCAAATTTTTATCCTAAATAAATATAATCTTTTATTTAAAAAACATGTAAGAAAAAAGAAAAATTATTTTTTTTTACTTAACAAATCAATAAATTATCGAATTATGAGTGAGATTTAATTTTGCATCAAGATTTTCATTTTATTTCTAATCAAAATTTCATTTAAAAATAGCATTAATTTTTATTTTGTTTTTAATTTAAAAAATATCATTTTATTTATTTTGACTGTGCTTAGGTCAAATAATAATAGCTTTGCAAGAAAATTTTCCGTATTTTCCAATTTCATTTTTCCATCTTATCATGCTTTTTGCCAAGCGTTAATAAAAGTGGTTTTGAACATTTATTAAAGAGCTTCCCTTATTCTTTATTTACTCATTTAAAATATTTTTAAAGTGTTAAAAACTAATATTGTTCATATAGAACTCAATGGAATTAGAAATACCGTCGTTTGATATTAATGCCATTTTTAAAGACTTTTTAAATTAAAAAATCAAGAATATAGAAAATTGATAAGCTAAATGATTTTTTGATTATTTTTTCTCTATTTTCTTATTTATATCTTTTTCTTTATTCTTACAAAATTACTTGAATTTTTGAATGTTTTATTTTTTCTATGTTTCTACGTTTTTTCACCTTTCTTAATTATTATGTTTTGATTAATTCCCGTTTTGAGACTAAGGCTTGGACAGAAGAAAATAAGTTTTTTTATAGAGGTTCATTAGCCATTATGTTACCATTAAAATAAAATATTCATATTTTCTTTTTTTATTGTAATTTTCAACTAAAATTTTTTACAAAAATATACCGAAATTACCTCAATTTCGGTCAAAAAAGTCTATCAAATTTTATTTTTGTAACTGTTTCAAAAAATTGAGAAAAAATTTTTTTTGAAAAATTTTAGAATTTTTTCCACTGAATTTCGCAATAATTATCGGAAATTTACGATAAATACTTTTTTTTAATTACGATATTTTATGTAAAATATGGTATAATATCTTAAATTAACCGCAATTTACCTAAAATATGGTGCATTCATCGTATCGTGGCAGCACTGCATTTATTTATTTATGTTTGGTCATAAATGTACCAAATTTAAATTAAGACACTTAAAAAAGCGATAAAAAAAATTGAAAAGAAATATTGCATTTGATCCAAGTTAAAAAAAGCAAATAAAATTGCACGAAATTTTTGTCTACAACCATTTTGAATGCATATAAATTTTAAAATGATTTATTTCAGCTATAGTTAGCTTTGCATTTTAAATTTATGTTATTTAACATGGTAATCTGTGAACGCGTGGCACAATTTGTGCTCCAACTCGCATCATCACTTAAAAGACCACATCTAGTGCTTGGATCCGATCCTTAGCACATTTTTTTCCAAAATTTAGAGCTTAATATATTCAAAAAATATGTGAAATAACTCACTGCAAAGCCATGTGTATGATATAAATTGCAAGCTTTGTAAAATTTAAATTTTCATTTTAGTTTAAAATGCAATTTTGCGAACACATGGTTTCCATATTTCCCAATTTACCTTTTATCTCTTCCATTTTTTGTGCTAAAATTTAATTTTAATTTGCACCAGAAAAAACAGCGAGCATGTCGAATGATGGCTCCAAGCTAGAATATTTGGCGCCCAGAGCGAAGCCTGTTGGCATAGAGGACAAAAAAGCCGGCTATCTGCCCGAACCCACCGGTCGAATGACCCTAGAGAATAACTTCTATGACGAGATAAACAAGAACAATTCCCGAAGCTGGGATAAATTTAGCGAGGCCATGAAAAAAAACCCGTTTGTGCCGCTGGGCTGCCTGGTCACCATCGGTGTCCTGGGCAATGGCATTTTGGCCATGCGCAACAAAGACCGACTCAAATCGCAGCGCATGATGCGGTACCGTATCGCAGCGCAGGGCTCAACCATCATTGCTCTGGTAATCGGCACCATGGCCTCAAATTACTTCGCCAAGTCCGAATGAACATTTTTTTTCCAATTGCCTGACTCATAATTTATTAATAGGATTTTATCAATAAAAAAATAGTTTTTAGACTTTTGCTGGTTTTTTGAAAGCTTTTGGAATTCATATTTCAAAGTGGCATTCAGACAATTTTTCTCAACACCAAATTTTTGAAAAAAAAAAATTTTCCATTTATCTAATAGCAGATAATTTTGTTTGTTTGTATCTAATAAAAGATAATTTTGTTTAGATATATCTAGTTATAGATAGCAAAGATGGAAAAGAGTCAAAACGGTGTTGAAGAGCCCAAGCCGATCAGTTTGCCCAAAGAAGTGGTCAAACGGGTGAATGCACTTAAGAATATACAGCTAAAAATGGTCGACATAGAGACAAAGTTCTATGACGAGTTGCATCGGCTAGAGTGCAGATATGCGGCCATGTTCGACCCGTTGTACGCTCAACGGGAGCTAATAGTGAACGGTGCTTATGAGCCAAACGAGCAGGAGGGCAGATGGGCCTTGGAAGAGGAGCTGGCGAGTGACTTGGAGAGCAAAGCAGTGATCAGTGAAGTGCCAAGTGCTCCCGAGTGCACATCGGTCAGGGGAATACCGGAATTTTGGTTGCACGCAATGAAAAGCACCGAAATAATCGGCGAAGCCATCCAGGATCACGATGAGCCAATTTTGAAGCATTTGAGAGATGTTCAAGTCAAATTTCGAGACGTGGCACCCTACGGATACACTCTCGAGTTTCACTTCGATCCAAATGAGTACTTTATCAACTCGGTTTTGACCAAGACATACGAACTGACCACAGACAAAGATCCCAAAGACCCGTTCGCCTACGACGGTCCGGCTTTGTACAAATCGATCGGGTGCACCATCAACTGGAACCCGGAGAAAAATGTGACCATGAAGCTTGTCAAAAAAAAGCAAAAGCACAAAAGTTCTGGAACTATTCGAATTGTGACCAAGGAAGAGAAGCAGGATTCGTTTTTTAATTTTTTTGAGTCGCCCACTCCGGACGGAATTAGACCGTCGTACAGACACATTCTGGACCCGGCCTATGTGCCAAAAGAGGAAAATGAAGAACAAGATGAGGAAGATGAAGAGCTGTACGAGGCTGATTTTGAGATCGGACACTTTTTCAAAGAGTTCCTAATACCAAAAGCGGTGCTTTACTACACTGGAGAGCTGGTCGACGAGAGTGGCTACGACGACGACGACTATGATGATGAAGATGACGAGGAAAATGCACAAAATGATGAAGAGGAAGAGGAAGAGACTGACGATGAAAACCAAAAGCCAAAATCTAAAAGATCTACCAAGAAAAACACCAAAGCCTAGGCTATTTTTTTTAAGCGAATCTCAATTTTTTTTTTAGTTCTGGATGTTGTTAAATATTTTAGTCAAAATGTCCGAGGAAAAAAAAGTTTTATTTTCTTTTTCTTTTTTTTTCTAAACAAAATAAAACTCTTTAGTTCAGTTTTTATCTGATTTATTTGGTACAACATTTTTGCCATTAAAAGCAAAATTTAAAAAAATTAAAATTAACTTTTTTTTTTTTTTTATTAACTCAAAAATTCATTTTTTAACTGTTTTATTTGATGCAAAATTTTTGTAATCAAAAACAATATGAAAATGAACTAAATTTTTTTCTTTTTCTATTTTGAAACTCTTCATTTCAGTTTGTAACTTTGAAATTTTGCCATTAAAAGCAAAATTTAAAATATTAAAATATTAAAATTAAATAATTTTTTCTCAATTTCTTTATCTTTTTTAGACTCTTCAGTTCAGTTTGTAACTTTGAAATTTTGCCATTAAAAGCAAAATTTAAAATATTAAAATATTAAAATTAAATAATTTTTTCTCTATTTCTTTTTCTTTTTTGAAACTCTTCAGATCAGTTTTATCTGATTTATCTGTTACAAAAATTGTGCCATTAAAAGCAAAATTAAAAATATTAAAATTAAATAATTTTTTCTTTATTTCTTTATCTTTTTTAAACTCTTCAGTTCAGTTTGTAACTTTGATTTTGGCTAAAAAATTTTGTCATTAAAAGCAAAAATTAAAATATTTAAATATTAAAATTAAATAATTTTTTCTCTATTTCTTTATTTCTTTTTGGCTAAAAAATTTTGCCATTAAAAGCAATTTTAAAATTAACTTTTTTTTAATTTCTTTTTTTTAAACTATTCGGTTAGATTTTTTGCTGATTTATTTGGCACAAAATTTTGCCATCAAAAACAAAATTAAAAACAAAACTGTTATTAACAAAAAATTTAATTTATTTAAAGAACAAGTTATTTAGGTATTTAGAAATATGGAAAGATTACAGAGACGTGTAAATGCTTTGAAAAATGTGCAACTGAAATTAGCTGATGCTGAGCTTAAGTTGTACGAAGAAATAAACCAACTGGAGGCAAAATACCAATCGGTGTTCGAGCCAATTTACAGTCAACGTGAAAAAATTGTCAACGGCGAACATGAGCCCACCGACGAGGAAGCCAACTGGCCTTACAAGGACGAGCTAGACCAGGACGAAGAAGTGAATGGCAGCTCGGCCAAGAAGCAAAAAACCGAAAATGGTTCAGCAGAAGGCAAGGGAGTGCCAGAATTTTGGCTCAAGTGCTTAAAATCAACAAGTCTGCTGGGAAGCATGATCCAAGCCCATGACGAGCCTGTGCTTAAACATTTGAGAGACATCCGAGTCAAATTGAACACCGAAAAACCTCATGGCTACACTCTAGAATTTCATTTTAATGAAAACGAGTACTTTGGCAACAAAGTTTTGACCAAGACATTTGAATTGAGCACTGACCGTGAAGAAGAAAATCCATTGTCAACTGATACAACTAGATTGTATAGATGCGTGGGCAGCAAAATTGAATGGAACGATGGTAAAAACATTACTCTAAAAGTGACCAAGAAAAAGCAAACAAACAAAAGCAATGGCCAGACCAAAGAAGTGACCAGAGAGGAGAAAAATGGCTCTTTTTTTGACTTGTTCGACACTCATACCAAGGACGGCGTTAAGCCATCCATGAAAACCACTTGCAAGAAAAATGATGACAATGATGACTTGGACGAACAGGAAGAATTGGAACACTTGTTCGAATTGGACTATGAAATAGGTCAATTTATCAAGGATGTCTTGGTGCCTAAAGCCTTGTTGTACTACACTGGCGAACTGGTCGAAGACAGCTTGGACAGCATGGACGAAGATGATGATGAGGACGATGATGACGATGACGATGAAAGTGAGGGCGAACAGCCAAAGAAATAAATGCCACTAGAAGAAATAAAAAATAAAAAGAATTAAATCCGTTTTGTTGTTTCTTTTCATTCCATTTTTTTCAGAAAGATCTCAAATAAAATCTTTGAAAGTAGCCTAAAACTAACTGACCAAATCTACGGCCTGACATCTGTAGTTAAATTTGAGAAAAAAATTTGAAAAAAATTAGAAAAAAATTCAAAAAAAATTTTTTATTTAAATAGAGATGTCTCAAAAAGGAAAGAGTCCAAAGTCACCAGCTTTTGACTTTGGCATGAAAGATGCCAAAAAAGAAATTACCAAATTGGAAGACATTGATTTGAATCAGTTGACAACCACATCGGTGCCAGTGCAAAAGCGCATAAATGCGCTCAAAAACGAGCAGCTCAAAATGCTCGACTTGGAGGCCAAGTTTTACGAAGAGCTTCACGAGCTGGAGTGCAAATATGCCAAGTTGTATGAGCCATTTTTCCAAAAGCGGCGAACAATAGTGACTGGTGAGTATGAGCCGAATGAGCAAGAGGCTAAATGGGCTCTGGACGAAGAGCAAAAAGAGAATGGCGAAGAGGAAAAAAAAATTCTGCCTGTTGACCAAAGTAAGCTTTACCAGTGTGGCAAGCAATTATTAAAAAAAAAATTTTAAAGCCAAGTTAGACGACCAAAAAGGAATACCAAACTTCTGGCTGGAAACTTTGCAATCATTTAGGATAACAGCTGAATTGATCCAAGAGCACGATGAGCCAATATTGGCATTTTTGCAGGACGTCCGCGTCAATTTATTTGACCAAAAACCCTACGGCTACAAACTTGAATTTGAATTTGCCGAAAATCCTTACTTTACTAATAAAGTATTGACCAAAACCTATGAACTAAAGACTGATATTGACACAAAAGATCCGTTTTCATTTGAAGGACCTGATCTGGAAAAGTCGATCGGGTGCAAAATTGACTGGAAGGCTGGCAAAAATGTGACCATTAAGTCGGTAAAGAAAAAAATCAAGCCCAGAAACAAAAAAAGTGTGCCCAAAGTCATTACTAAAGAGGAAAAACAGGACTCGTTTTTTAACTTTTTCGAGACACCAAAAAAAGCATCGGACGAAAAAGCAGTCGCCTTGAAGTCCGATGAAGATGATTTAAGTGATGAAGAAGACGACGAAGAGTTGTATATGATTGCTGATTTTGAGATAGGACAGTACATCAGAGAGAAAATTGTGCCTAAAGCTGTTTTGTACTACACTGGTGAATTGGATGACATGGATGAGGATGACTATGAGTATGACGATGAGGGAGATGAGGACGATGACGAGGATAATGAGGATGATGAGGAAGTAGATGATGAAGATGACGATGATGACGATGATGATGATGACGACGATGACAAGGACAAGAAGGGAAAGACTGCTAAGAAAAATGTTGCCAAGCCTAAGGCCAAGTCAGGCAAAGGTCCTGAGCCACCCGCCGAGTGCAAACAAAATTAAATTTTTTTTTAATCTTGTTTTCATTTATCCATGCTGTTTTAAATTAATTTTTTTCAGTTTTTTTTTGTTGTGTATTTAAATTTTGTTGTTACCAAAATGAAAATAAATATAAACCAAAGTGAACTGAATTTTTTGATATTTTTTTCTTCTTCATTTGTGGTTTAACAGCCACTCTCGATATTCTTAGAATTAAATTAAACCAAAAATTAAAGAATGATACTACCAGGATTAAAGAGATCATTATTGAATGTGAGCCCAATATCCAAGCCTGTCATTAGACCATTTTGGCATTGGTTAAATCATGTATGGAATGAGTAATTATTAATTTTTTATTATTATAAAGAATAAATCTTTACAGAGAGACTTGGTCCTAAATGAAAAATATTATGCATGACTCTAAATTTCAATTTTAAATTTTTTTCTTTCAATATTAAATTGAAGGAATTTAATTTGTAAAATTTATCTTTAATAAAAATTTTCTCTGTTGTCTGTAGAGATAAATTATTTTGGATTTTCATAATTGTTACAAATCTTATTCATTTAAAAAAGTCTTCTCAGTCAAAAAATTTCTTCAAGTTTTAATTTTTTTTTTCAAAACTTAATTGTTTTTCAATTAAAATAGTCTTATTAGTCAAACTTCTTTCACCTTTTAGACTGTTTACTCTTGAATTACTTGAAGTTATTGAAATAATAACAGACTTATTTTTAAGTCAAAGTCATGAGTTGACTATGACTTTAAAAAAAATATGAGTAATAACAATACAAGAAGGAAGAGTTTTGTAAAGACTTTCTGAAAGCAAGTTATTTCCTTAAAAGTTCCATTTGTGTTGATTCTTTATTTAAAAATAAAAAATTGATCAAATGAACCTTTTGTATTAAAAATTAATACCTAAAATTTCACTGTTATTAAATGCTTATTTGTCTAGGGAGTTGGTACTGTAGAGTTTAGAATAACAAACAAAAAAAATTAAAAAAAGCCCAAAATTGGTTTTAGAAATTGTACTACCTGATTCACTGTGTATCAGCTCTACCATCTAAATTCAGTCTCTGCAAATACACTGAAAATTAATTCTGGTATTCAAGTGTGTATTTATATATTCATATTTTTTTCAGAACCTGAAATTAGATGATTTTTTAAAAGTATTAAGTAATACAATTAAAAGAACCGACTTAAAAAAATAGAGTTTTATCTATTTATTTTGTATTTTAATTTTAAAATTGACAATATTTGGTAATTTTATTTTTTTTTCATTTTTTTCTATAACTATAAAATCTAAAATTAAGAATAAAAATATTTGTTTTTTACTGACTCTTTGGTATTTTTTTATCTAGTAATAATCGATGGATTAAATAGATTGAATTTTTTAAAAGGTTTTTCTTTTTTACCAAATTATAGGTAATTTAGCAAAAAATCTAATCGTAATGATTTGACAAAATAAATATTATTAGTTTAAATTACCATTTAAAAGTTTAAAAATTGATTATTATTTTATTTTTTCAGCATTAAACTTCGCGTTGAAAATAAATGTTTTGCAATTCTTTTTTTTTCAAATTTTTTTTATTTTATTCAACAATTTCCTTAAAGATACGATACGAAAAGAATTGAAGAAGTCGGTCCAAATAGAGCTTGTGCAGAGTGGCTTTTAAAATGTGGTGCCCAGGTTAAATTTAAGAATTGGGGTTCATATGTGGTTGATTTTAACAAAATGCCTCCCGGTAGTTTTGAAGCGTTTAAAATCGAAGAAATAAAAGCCGAAAATGCATGTATCATGGCAAGAGGATTTGAATATTTTAGTCAGTTTTATATGCTTTTATTTAAAAAAATAATCTAATTTTTTTTTAGATGGACTAAAAGATGTCAAAAAGATCAAATTTATCAATTGTGAGCTGATTGATGACGCATCCTTGGCCAAACTGTCCTATCTAAGGGGTTCCCTTAAAGAACTCCAGCTTGTGTTCCTACCTTCTGTTACAGATGTTGGAATTAGTTATTTATATCTTTTGGAGTAATTTTATAATTTTTTTTTATTTCGATTCTATTATTTTCAATTTTAGAAACCTAGATGATTTATACATAAACTATCTGCCCAAAGTACAAGATTATGAATTGGCCAAAAAATTGTTACAAGAGAAATTACCAAAATGTAATGTTGAGTTTCTTCAAAAAGCGGACGAAATCAAAACATAATTTTTTAATTAAATAAATTATTTTAAATTATTTTGAAAAAATATGTTTTTAAGTTTGCAATAAATTGTAAATCTTTTTTTCTAAATAAGTTTATTTAATAAAAAAATTTAAAAAATGCTTTTTTAAGACGGAAAATATGAATCATAATGAAAATTTTATGTCCCATATAAAAAGTGAATCAATGGAAATAATAGAAAAGCATGGTGAATTTTTAAAAGAAAATTTCGAAGAGTATTCGAAAAATGGTTTTTTATCAAAATGTGATCCTTCTTTAATTGAAATTAATTATTCTAATGAGAAAATAAATGAGAATATTAATAATTTTATTAGAATGAAAGAAGATAAAATAAATAAGAAAAATTTATTAAATTATTGTGGGATACTAGATCCAGGTAAAATAAACAATTTAATTTTCTAATTGATAGTCAATTTTTATTGAATTTAGTTTCCGAAACTGTTGGCTGTGCTAGGTCTAAGTCAATTTATGTTGCAAAATTTGGAAATAGTCATATAAAAAGTAATCAATAAATATTATTAATAATATTTTTTCTAAATTTTAAAATTAAATTTTAGAAAGTAAAATCATAAATCCTTACGGTGCATTATCACAAAAGTATCAACAAGAAATGTTAAATGTTCAAAAGAAAAAATTAATCGATTTTACAAAATGTAAATTCTTGTTTTTATTTTAAAAAAAAATTATTTATAATTTATTAAATGAAGCTTATGTAAAACCAATTGATGTCAACCAGCTAAACAAAGACAGAAACGGATATTAAAAAAATAATTTAATAACTTAAGTTTTATATTTTTTTATTAAAAGATAATTTTTATGAAAATGCTCGAAATTTTATTATTAACCAGACTCTTTAAAGTCCACATTAATCAAAGCACTTGCCGGTCTCGTTGAATCACTGGTCCATTTACAACTTGTTGGTCTTGACACAGAATTCGGCTTAATCTTAAAAAATTTATTTAAGAAATTTCGATTTTCTGCATTGTGAAATTTGAAATTAAAAAAATTCAATAAATTTTTTTCTAAGACCAAAATTGTTTCTTAAATTATTATTATTTATTTTTATTAATTAGTAATATAATGTAAATTGTATCAGTATTCAATCTGTAACCACTTTCTGCAAAATATTCTGCAATTTTTAACTTTTTACAAAGGCTAGCATTAGGTATCGTCTTATACAATTTACAGAATAAATTTTTACTTAAAGGTTAAAAGCTTTTGAGTTTTTTCAATTTGTTCTTAAATTTCACAATGCCTTTTTTAATTAAAAGAATCTTACTACACAATCTAAGTGATTTTCATCTTCATAATTTTGGTGATGAATTGGTTTAAACAAAATTAAATTTACACTTTCATTTAAAAATAGTTCCAATTTTTCCTGTTCAAATTCATTAAACTGCATAAAAATTGTGCTTAATTGTTTTAATTCTTTAAAAATAAATGGATCGATTGTTTTCAGCTTATTTTCCATTAAATATATTGTTCTTAGACTTGTGGCATGTTTAAACAAATCCGGACTAAGATGTTCAAGTAAATTTCTACTTAGATCCAAAACAGCTAAATTAGTCTGGGACTTAAAAGTATTTGCTGCTAGTTCTTTCAATTGGTTATGAGATAACGAAAATTCAGCCAAATTAACTAAACTACGTAAAGTATTTTCATTAAAACAAGCTAGCTCATTGTTACCTAGATAAAGATTCTTAAGTTGTAGATTTTTTTCGAACATATTTTCATGAATAGAGCTGATTTTATTTCCTTCTAAAAATAAAACCTCCAGTTCAACCAGTGTATCGAAAATTCCCTGCGTCAACTCTGTAATCTGATTATATTTTAAGTATAATACTCTCAGGTTAACCGTATCTTTAAACAAATTGGGTTCTAAATTTTTGATCTGATTATTGCCAAGTTCTAAATGCTTAAGATTGGTTAAACCATTAAACAATTCTGGGCTTAAAATTTCTAATTGATTTGATTCCAAGAACAATTTTTCAACATTAACTAAATTCTTGAAAACATTGGGCTCCAAATTGGTTATTCCATTTGAACTCAAATTTAGTTCTTTGATATTTACAAACTTCTCATTGAATAAATCCGGAGTTATTGAAATTATTTTTGATAGAGAGAGATCAATCACGGCTAAATTATTCAACTCTTCATCAGATTTGTTTAATTTTTGGTTAATAAACTCTTTATTCAATTCAACTTCACTCATTTTGTTCTCAAAAAAGTTTTAAATAAAAAAGAAAAATTGCTTCAATCGACTTTATAAATCTGGTTACTATGGTTCAAAATATTATTTTTCTACTATGTAAAATTTAAAAAAAGCAAACATTGCCTTTATTTTCGTTTTTTATTTCTTTAAAGTTGTGAGGGGTATCTAGAGACATTAAAATAAGTTAAAATAAACATAAGCAAAAGAAGAAATAGAATTTAAATTTTTTTTAGTGTAAATAAATTAAATAAAAAAAGAATTTGAACACTAATATGACGAAAAATAAAATTTTTAAATCTTGGAATTATTTTAAAGTCTCGTTTCAGATAAAAGCTGATTCTACGCTTGTTTTTGGAAAGTTACTTAGTTACAACATCATTTTATCGTTCGAACTTTCTAGATTATGCAACGATTTTCTCATTAATTAAATCATAATTTTAGATGTTTTGGCAAACGTCTGTCGTAAATCCGGTAAAGATGGATTAAGATTGTTGTTGTTCCATATTTTCAATTTTATAATACGAATTGACTAATTTTTATGGATTCTTTCTAAATTTAAAAGATAAGCTAATAAAAAAATAATCAAAAATTTAAATATACTTTAAGAAATTCTGAAAATCAAAAAAACACATTTACTTTATAAAGTTAAAAAAAAATTAGAATTTTGGATTAAAAAACAGAAGAGAAGAGTTTTTTTTTCAAGATTAATAAAATTTCGAAGATCAATATTAAATTGAAAAAAATTTGATTTTTAATAACATAGATTTAATTTTTAAAGATCTATTTGGATAATTTTACAAGTAATTTTGAAACCTAATGGGTTCGATTAATGATTAACACTTTAATTAAACATTAAATACTTACTCAAATGCTGTTTATTGACTTAGAAACAATAAAATGAGATGTAAACTTTCTGATCATATTTGTCCAAATGAATTGATTTTGGCTTTAAAATGGCTGAAAAAATTTACCTAGAAATTTCATTAAAACATATCATACAACTTTTTAACCAATCTTTTCGAGAGAGAGCAGAATTCCGAAAGCGTGGAATACTGCCAACATTACTTTGATTAAAAAACATTCTTTTCCACAAGATCCTTCTACAACCTACCATGGAAAGTTGCTTGAGCGCATTATTTACTCAAGATTATACAATTTTTAGAGAAATGGGAGTAATCCAGTTTTAGGAAACACCAGCGGATATGTCACGAAGGTTTATTTAAAAATTAATCAAAATGAATCCAACTCAGTATTTAATTATCTGGAAAGACTCAAGAATATATAGGGTAAATGTGAATGACCAGTTTTCTGCAGAACTTCTTTGTGTCAAAATAAGCTTAAAAAATACACAATTTTTTGTTTTTAGTCTCTACAATCCACCAAATATTCAACTCCCGTTCGAACTTTTCCTAAATATGTGGAAAATTTATAATGGGAAGTGATCTGAATTTGAAAACTAAAAGTTTAGGTTGTTCTAGTGAAAATGAGGATGGCATTATTTTCGAGAAAATTATTAACAAGCTTAACCTCTCAGTAATAAATGATAAAACATCAACATATAATAAATTCAAGACAGAATATTATGAAGTCCTAGGCCATCTTCACTCACAGATAGAGTTGTTGACTTTAAAGTTTTGATAAATTATGATATGCTGAGTGATCATTTTCCTATTAAAGCTCATATTTCAGTTGAGCATGCTATTACAGTTAATTGTTCAAATTTTAATTTTAATATTAAAAAAATTTTAAAAAGGCAGGTTTAGGGTTTAGGCAGACTTTACCAAGATTTACTTAAGTTTTCAAGTCAGCATAATAGTTATACGGAAAATATTGACGAGCTAAATGAACAAATCTCTAAAAAGATTATTCATGCTGCTCAAAAAAGTATAATCCTCCACTCTCAAAAGTTTTTTAAATCTAACTTTCCAAAAAATATTGTAACATTAATCAAGTAACGAAGAAAAGTAAGAAGATCTTTCCAAAAATCTAGATGTCCTTCTCTTAAGGGAGCTTTTAATAAGCTAACATCCGTTCTCCGTCTCAGTCTAAAAGAATTTTGATACAAAAACTAGCTCGAGTTCAAAAACAAAACAGGAAAAAATCAATTGTCAAGTATGCCTTTTTGGAGGAAAATAAATAAGTTCAGATCAAAGAAATCTTCAAGACAAATTCCATCACTTTTTAAAGATGGTAAAGAATTTAATACGGATATAGAAAAATGAAAAATCTTTGGCGATCTATTAGCCACTACTTTTGGTGCTCACATCGATTTTGTAGAATCGGAGGATAAGTGTGAAGTATCACAAGAAATAAAAGATTTCTTAAATAAGGTACAAAATAATTTTAACGAGCCTATCACTCTCTTAGAAATTACAAATGCCTTAAAAAAAACTCAAAGAAATAGCGGGGTCTGATCTAGATCGGACCCACAACCTAATAGCTATCGTCCAATTAGTATGATAAGTTGTCTTGGAAAGTTACTTGGACGTATTATTTACACCAGAATATTTAATTTTCTTGAGAACAATAAATTACTTATACATGAGCAATCAAGATTTAGAAAACATAGACGCACTGCAGATAATCTTCATTTTCTTATTCAAAAAGTTGTAGAGTCTTTTAATAGAAAGAAAAAAGTCTGTTGTCTTTATTTTGACATTTCTAAAGCTTTTGATAAAGTTTGGCACAAAGGACTAATTTACAAGCTAATTAGAATTAATCTACCTCCTTATCTTATTTATTGGATAAGATCGTTTCTGCATTTAAGATCTTTTAGAGTAAATTTAAATGGTCATCTAAGTGATCAATACTCTATTAAAGCAGGAGTTCCACAAGGGTCAGTAAGTAGTCCACTTCTTTTCAATGATATTCCAAAAGGAACCAAAACAAACTGTCAATACTCTCTTCTTTTTGCAGATGATTTGACTACTTTTTTTAATAAAAAATAAAAAGGAAATCTTGAAAACAAGATCAATGAGTACCTAAACGAAGCTGAAAAATGGCTTTTCAAATGGAAAATGAAAATTTCTATTGAAAAGTCATGTTACATGATCTTTGAGAAAATAAAAAAAGTTAAAATCAATCTTGACCTTAAAATTAATGGTAACAATTTAAATAATGAGGAAAAAGTCAAATTCTTAGGCATCACACTAGACTCAAAACTTAGATTTAGTCCAATGGTGGAAAAATTAAAAGAACGCTGTGATTCAAGGCTTAATATAATAAAATATCTCTCAAATAGGAAATGGGGTCTAAAACCAAAAAAATTAGGTAATCTTTACAAATCTTGGGCCAAAATTTTTATATAATTAAAAATGAAGTAAAGGGTGAGGTTTTTATAAAAAAAACTTAATTTTCAAAAAAATAAAAATTTTGGAAAAAAACTAATTTAAAGAAAATTCCAAACTAAATGACATGCTAAAACTTTTTTAAAATATTTTTGCTTTGTAAAATAAGTGAGGGTCAGGAAATTTTCAAAATTAGGGGATCAGTGTTTTAGTAGGACCCTTTTATTTTACTTTATATTTTTATTTTTTATAAATCTTAAGAAAATTAAGTTAAGAACAGATGAACAAATAAATTTGTGATGGAATTCCGAAAAATAATATGGAATAATTTCAAGAATAAATCCAATAAACTTAGTTAAGTCTGAAGTTCCTTTCAAAAGGAGAAAGTGCAAGATTCTCAGGGAACGCACAAGAAACACGGCCAGCTTTGTGATATTGGTTATTCTAAAGAAAAGAAGATAAAAGTTGAAGATAACGAAGAGGTTGCACTGTAAAACCTTGAATAATTTTTTCTCAGCTTTAAAATTTTGCCACTAAATATACTAAATTAATTCTTTCAAATCAAACTTAAAGTTAAGTTTTTTACTTTTTTCCTACAAATTTATTTACATTCATATAAAATATAATATAAAACACAAAGCACATGAAATTTTTTAAGATTTTGAATTTTAATTAATTAAAATAATGAGTATCAATCTAAGAGATGAATTAAATAAATTGAGCAGTACTGCTCCGCTTTTAAAGGATATTGACGAATATTCTGATGACGGTATAAAAAATTTTTTTTGAAAAATTTTAATAAAAATTCCATTTAAAAAGAAACCAGAGCTAAAGTTGTTGATAAATCTAATGAGTACGACGAGCTCGACTTTAAAGCAATAGACCAAGGAAATAAGCGTATTCGAGCACCCATTGGTGATCTTAGTGAATTTGGCTTAAAATATAAAGGGAAAACAATTAGTAGGAAAGAAATTAATGCTAGTGATATTGATGAAGATTTTGATTCTGAAAATGACAATGGAGAGGAAGAAGACGACGGTGATGAGAACGAAATAGATGAGGACGAAGATGAAGAAGAAGAAGATGATGATGATGATGAGGAAGAAATGGAAGAATCTGATGAAGGAAAAAAAGAAATCGACCAAAAATACCAACATAAAAAATCAAAGAATCAGGAGCCTTTAAAATTATCAAATTATAACCAAAAGGAAGAGATGGAAAAAGGAAAAGCAGTCAAAAATCAACTAAGTAAGACCAAGGAAAAAAATCTTTTTAATAAAAAATTTTGAATAGATTTTTGGGATAATTTGGTGGAAGCAAGAGTAAGATTACAAAATGTTTTAAATGTGGTTAATCAATTTCCACAATTCGATCAATTTGATCAGATTCTTGAAAATTTATCAGAAGAATTCAGGCCTATCAATGAAGCTCAATTAAAACAAAGTAAATTAAATGAATTTTTTTTTAATTTAAATTAACAAAAATAATTTTTAAAAGATCAAGAATCTTTGACTAAAGTTATGAATCAATTGATTGAACTTCAGCAAAAACTTGTTCAACGAAATCCGGAAACAAATTACATTTTGAATGATCTCAAATTGGAGAGTCAAAAATCGGAACAAAATGAATCTCATGGTGGTCCAGACTTGAAGAGAAAAATGATAAATAGTGAAGGAAGTAGCGATGAATCGGAGAATGATGAAAACGACGATGATGAAGAGATTTATAGTGACACTGATGAAGAAATGCGCGCAGAGGAAATAAAACGAGCTAAAAAAGCGAAAAAACTAAAGACTTTTCATTT
Source organism: Brachionus paranguensis (assembly GCA_016802215.1). Classification (NCBI taxonomy): domain Eukaryota; kingdom Metazoa; phylum Rotifera; class Eurotatoria; order Ploima; family Brachionidae; genus Brachionus; species Brachionus paranguensis. Next base: position 1,832,225 of record JAESIX010000009.1, on the reverse strand, counting down.
TAAAACACTAAGACCAGACCAATTCGAAGATTATTTGCAAAATTTTAGCAAAAGTTTTTTAAAATACAGAGATTCAACGATTCAAAAATGGTATGATAAAACTCGATTGACCACTGGAAAAAGTTTTGAATCACTGGAGAAACCGATTCTCCAACAAATAGAACATGTATTTTTGCTAAATAAAGCTAATTTTTTTATTAATTAGGTTAAATTTTTTAAAGATTCTTTTAGATAAGGAAAGAATTATTAAGCGGACCCAGCTTAAAAGAGGACAATATAAAATTTGTGGCAAAGAGGAAAAAATTGAAGATGAAAGTGATTTAGAATCTTTGAAAAATCGTCATTTAAAAGACTATGATTCCGAAATTTTTGACGACCAAGACTTTTATAACCAGCTGCTCAGAGAGTTAGTTGAGAGAAAATCGAACAACATATCTGATCCCATCGAATTATCAAGAAAATCAATTGAGCTACAGAAATTAAGAGCTAAAAATAAGAAAAAAGTGGATACTAAAGCTAGCAAAGGTAGAAAAATAAAATTCGAAATTCACAAGCCATTGGTGAATTTCATGGCACCTGTTTACCGTACTTCAATGTCTGAAGAAGCCAGGTATTATGTTATATTTTGAAATTAAAATTTGTTTTTTGATTTTGAATTTTTAAGAAACGAATTATTTCGTTCTTTGTTTGGTGGAAATCAGCGTGAAGAAAAACAAAATTCAAAAAATAATGACATTGACATTTCAAAGTTATTTAAAGGATTTTAATAAAATATAAAATTATTTTATTGTTTAATTTTACAATGCTTTTATTAGACAACAAAAAAGTTTTTTATTATATAGATTTTATTACTAGATACAATTCAAATAGAGGTATTTAAAAAAAAAGAAAAATAAGTATTTCGAATGAAAGAAATAGTCAAGATATTGAACCTTTAGCCAAAATACAATATTTAAAAACCAAAATTAGGGAGCTTGAAAATCAATTACTGATCGAGTCCAGATTGGTCCAAGATCAAACACTTGAATTAGAGAGATTAAGGGAATTTAATAATTTACTAAAGGAGTCTTTTCAAAAATGACATTGAAAAATTGATTTCAATTTCTAAAAATATCTTAAATACTTTCGGATCGAAATCAGATTTAGAAAGCATTTCTCAAATGGCTGTGGGGGAAGACCCAGATCACTGTATTTTAAGTCAAAAATATATTTCTATCAAAATTTCTTTTTTCTTTATAAATAAGTTGAATTTTTGCTATGAGATACTAATATTAGCCATACTAGTGCTTATCGTAAAATAATGACAAAATTGATATTTGGTTCTATTGGATTCATGAGCTATAAGCCAATTTTCTCAAATGAGTGTTCCCAATAGGACCCTGACTTGTCCCTTAGATCTTTAATAAAAGAGATCATCCTTTTCTGGTGTTTGATTGCGTTGATCTCGTCCACTGAGATCGGAGTGTTCCAGTCTTCATGCTGCCGCTGAGCCTCCATGCTTTCACAGGCTCTAACAACTGAGTATTCCCAATGATTGCGCGCTACTTCCTGCTTCCATCCATCAGGGATTGAGAACATTTCCCTGAATTTAGCCATTGATGCACTGTTATTCTGGTTGGGATTTCTTTTTATATAAAATATTATCGAATATATTTTTAGAAGGATCACTATTCAATCGTAAGATCTTTGTAGTAGTAGTCCTTTTTTTTTAAATAACGAATCAAGTTTTCATAATGGTTGTTATCTTTAATAGTCCTGAAATCAGCAGCTTGATAAACAAGCTTTGTAAAGAGTGGTCTTTAATAAAAGCGACCGACTCGTGGTCAAGCCACCGCTCAGCCAACATTTTTTTGTATGCTTTAAAAGGTGAAACAAAAAATGTTTCAATATTTTGCTATACTTAATTTTCAATTACTTTAATTTAAACATGTATGTTGTATTTCTTTACAATTATTACCACCAAATTCAACAAATTCAACAACATTAAATAGCGATGACAGAATTTTAACATTTAAATAAAATAAATTTACAAATTACAAAAAATATTCCAAATTGAATAGATCATAGAGACAAAAAAAAATGTATCTCAAAATATTTATATTTTATTTGATCATCATGGAGGACCAAATTATGCAATTTTCTTGACCAAAAAATGCAAGTTTTTTTGCCATTTTTGCGGTAAAATTGCAAAATTTACGATAAAATTGCAAAAATGCAACCAAATTTAGATAAATCAATAAATCGATATTTTAAATAGCTATTTTACATTTTATTAATTATTAAATTATTAAGAAGCAAATTAATTTTCTTTGTCACTAACGTCTTCAAATGGAGCGTATCATCATCAAAATGATCCATTGTTAAAGTTATAAATAAAATAAAATATACAAAAATTCATCAATCGATCAATAAAACAATAAATTTGCCAAAAATTGCAAAATTTGGCAAATTTTTTATAATTTTTCAACAAAGACAACCAAAAGTTACAATTTCAGCTCTTAGGCGTCCCTCTTGATCATTAATATTTCCTGTGTTAGTTAAAATTAGTTTTTTTTGTTGAATTTAGTGAAACACATTTTGTTTCATGTTGTTTCATCATCAAAGTTTAAAAAGCTCAATTTTTCAATATAAATTAATGAAAAAGAATTTTATTTTTGTAATTTTTGGAAGGTTTATACAATACCCCCTTGTTATTAAATGAGTTTTTGAGTAAAAGCCCATTCTTTTATCCAAAATTACGATCTAATGCATCGCTTTAATTACATATTTTTAATAACACAGGCATGCACCATTGTCATTGGCAATGGTGCATGCTACTATCCGCAAGAAATACTGAAATTAATTTTTGTGATAATTTTTGAGAATTAGATTTAGTTTTTTGATCATAAAATTTACCTTCAAAAGCAACTTAGGTAAATAATATGACCTGTGGGTCATAAAATTGAAAAGTCCAAAAAAATATAATAAAACCTTGAAAAAATCAAAGAAAATTTAATTAAATTGAAAAATTAAAAAAAAATCCTGTAATTCTTCAATTGAAAACATTTTATTTGGTCTCAAAAAAAATTAAAAAAAAAAACAAAAGTCAACAATGAATATTAAAAATTAATAAATCTGACAATAAAATAATGATGGTTATCGATTCTTTTTTTTAATCATAATTGTTTGCTTGATTTTTTTTATCTCAGCAATCGGTTTTTTTTTTGTTGTCGTTGGAATTTTATTTCCTTTTATTTGTTTGTTGTCCAAGAGACGAGCACAAGTTGGATTTATCGAATACGGAATAACAAATAACAATCTACAATAGTTAATAATATTTACTGTTTGGTAAAGAGAAACTTTTGAATTCAACCATTCTTCCATGCACTGATACGATATTGGATCGTAGTCGAGAAGAAATTTGTTTAAAAAAAATTCGCTACGAGTTGTCAGTTCAGGCAAGTCTTCTAGCGAAAAAACGCATATGTTGTGTCTTAATTCGCCCATACATTTATATGAATTTTTCCATCCTATGTAGCGGGATCTCGTAGGAATAGCTGTACGGTTCGGATCTATAAACAATAAAATTAATTAAAATAAAATATCCTATTTTAAATAATTCAGTTATCTCAAATATTCTTATTTTAAAAATAATTTTTTTCTTCTTTTGATATACTTTTGATACAAAAAATTATCAAATTCCAAATTTTAAAATTTTGTTTTAAGAAAAGAATATTATGATTCTTATTTTCCTTTTATTTATAAGAAACTTGACATTTAAGTTTAATATTGCATGATTAATTCACTCGACTAAAAATTAAAAAAAATATATCAAGAGAGCCTACAAATAAAGCAATTGCAACTTTTGTTTTTTAAACAAAAAAGTTCTAAAATTAAGTTATTTAACTAAAAAAATGAAGCAATTACCTTTTGTGATACCAGTTTTAAATATTTAAATAAAATATTCTAAAATATTTGTAAAATAAATTTTAAAGAAAAAACAAAAATAAAAATAGTTTTCTCAGTTAATTACTAATTTAAGAAAAAAGGCAATCTAAATCAAGAAATAAAAATTTTTTTTTTTTTAAATTATTTTTTCGATCTACTAATTCAAGACCTTCTTAATAAATTTTTGATATATAATTACAAGTTTCTTTTTTAAAAAGAAGAAATTCATTCATCATGTGTTGTTATTTGAATTGAAACAAATTGTTTTATAAATATTTGAAAAAAACTAAAATTAAATTAAACTTAAATTAAAACTGAATTCTATTGAAAATTAAATAAAAACTATTTTAATTAAATTAAATAACTATTTTAATTATAAATAAAAAACAAATAATAATTCAATTATAAAATAAGTTTGAATTAAAAATTTTAATTCCAATCTTAGTAAAAAAAATTAAAAAAATTTAAATAAGCTAAGTAATTTATCATTTGTAAAGGAAGAAAAATCATTCAAGGTTATCCGACTCAAAAGTGTTTCTGATATTGCGATTTAATTAAATATTTTAGTTAAAATAAAAAATTTAAAATAAAACTTCAATGATCAAATAAACAAAAATCTTTATATGTCAAAACATTTCTGCTGATGCTGAATATGTAGTTTTTTTATTTATAAAAACAGAGAATTTAATTTTTTTAAGGATTCTTTCTTAAACAAATTTTTGTATTTTGTAAAAAAACAATAGCTTGCATTCTTGAATTCAATCAGCCACTGGACTTTAAAAGAACCTGTTTTTTTAAAAAAAGCAAATACGCGCTAAACTTTTTTTGTTTGAACTCTTTACCCATTTAATTTTTGTCAATTAATTTTATTTAGGAAAACTGTTTTCAATTTAAACTAAAGTTAAAAACAAATATAGCTTCTAATGATGGCCAAATGATTCATTAAAGCTTTGTCTGAATAAATTAAAATTTAATAACTCATTAAAAATCTCTTAAGTATATTAATATTCTTTTATATGCAGACTTATTTAACAAATAATTATTAAATAAATAAATAAATGAATGTCAGTGATGTTTGGGATTAATTTGAGAAAAAAGCTAACATTTTTTCGTCAACATGTGTACAAAGATTTCATTAGCAAAAACATCGAAAAATTTAAAAGATTTAAAAATTTGCTCAATTGAGGCATTGTGAAATTTCATACAAAACTTTCTATACAAAAATAAAAAATTATTATAACTTTTGTTCTAATGGTCAAAAACTTGTTCCACCTACGCAGATTTTGGCAGAAGGTGAAATAAAATTTGTTTCACTTTGTTTCATTTGCAGAAAAGTGTTTGACATTTAGAACAAAAGTTACAAATTTTTTTACTTTTGTATGAAATTTCACAATGTCTCAATTGAGCAAATTTTCAAAAAAAATAAAAAAATTTAAAAAAATTTTATTTACCCTTAAATCCTCCCGGTGGATTAAATTGAACATTGTAATTCAAAGTGGCCCAGTACCTTTTATTTTTATTTAAAAAAAAAATAAGAAAAAAAATAAAAAAAATTTATTCACCATTCATCTGGACTGTAGGTATCCTCGCTCCATTTTAACAAATTTTTAGCATAAACATTATTTAAAGCATACTCGATGAATTTTCTACTAAAAGAGCAATAAGCCAGACCTTTGACAATGGTATAGTTGTGCGGAATGGGAGTTTTGAGCCGTTTGGTGCGGACCATGTACTCGTATGAACTGTTCGAGCTTCTCTTTGGCTTCCAGATGTACTGAACTCTAATCAAAGGAATATTGGTCATCACTTCAATGTCATTAGCTCCGTTGAACATGTGCAGTATTTTGGCCAGTTCATAATTGGTCCTGAGCGGAAATTCACTGCTCGCCATATTCAGCACATACTTCCAATTCCGCGTAATATTTTTGCCAGCCAGAGTGGGCAGGTTGTAATTCGGACTGACCAAGTCGCTCATGCAGTTTATGTCTGCCTTAAGACGAGTAAAGCCGGCATAGACTATGCGCTCCAATTTGCTGGCCACAAAAACATTATCGAAACACTGCACTATTGATTTGACAGCTTGGTGAAAAACAGGTGGACTCTTGGCGTCTACGTGAATGCAATAGACGTTGTGCGGCCTGTAAATTGCCTTCAGCAGTCTCTCGAACTGCTCAATGTTATTGTAGGTCAGAATGCTGAAGGCAATTGGAAAATTTCTCTCAAAAGTGGTAATTTTATAGTTGTCGTAGCCGCGCAAGTCGCGAAACAACTTGCACATGTATTGGTCAAAGAGGAAGTTCTCCTCGGCCAGCGGTGGTATGAAGCCCAAGTTTTGTCTGTCATTTAGACTGCTCAAATGTTGATTGTTCAAATTTTTCAGCTTGAACAGAATGCGCTTGGCCTTGCGCACCTCTGTTTCGTCCCATTCGATCAAGCTCTGGCAATTGACGTCATAGTTGATGCGCTGGATTTTTTTGAAAAATTCCAGAGTTTTGCGGTCGATTACTTTGGCCAGCTGAAAATTGTTCTGTTTGGGGTTGAGGACTAGACCATTGTCGGAACGACTCAGCACATACGACTCCAGGAATTTTATTTTTTCCGAGTCGTGACTCGGCCTGGAGAACAGGTGTCTGAATTGGGTGCGCACGTACTTTTCCATTTCGGCCAAAAAAGCGTAGAAAACAAACAAAAAAAGCCATACTAGCACCGCTATCAGAATTAAGCGCGTGAGCACCCGTATGTACCTGCGGAATTGGCGCGAGCTGGTCTTTTGCTTGAATTTGAACACAAACTTTTGAATCAGCCTCATAATCCACTCACAAAAATATTCTCATTTTTTGTCTCATTCCACTTTAATAAAATTTTTTCCAATTCTTTCTTTTTTTTTGTTCTAGTGTTACTTAATATTTATGTTGTAAATATTTTTGAGCTGTTTTTGATTAGAATTTTTTTCTTCGAACACATTCGAGCTTACCTGTGATGAATTGTTCGCCGACTTTGCCAAATCAAATGCATAATTTTTTGACAAAGAAAAAAAGTCGACTCTCAGATTTGTGCTGAACTAAATTTAATAAATTGATTCGGCTTGGGTCCAACTAGACTAGAAGAAATCTAGACACAAATTTGGGGCTCGTTTAAATTTTGTTAAACTTGTGATTTGTATTTTTGAATGAAATTTTATTATTTTCCAAGTTGATCGTGAAAAATGAGAACAATTCAACAGGTCAGAATTTTTAATACTTTAAATAAATATTTTGAAAGCTCACTGGCTAGCTGAGTCGAATTTTTGTTTTAGTTGTTGTCAGTTTGTCCACGAACAAAGCAAACTGATTTTTTCTTGACAATTCAAAAGTTATCTATTTCTTTTAAAAAAAAATTTCCAAGTAACTGTTCAAGGATTCTTGAGAAAAAAAGTGAATTTCTTTTGAGTGGAATGCAGTATTTGACTCGCCTTTAATTGTCGCAAAAATTTTAATTATTTTAATTATAAAAAAAAGAAAATGTTAAAATTTATTTTAAAAAAATAGGTTAATTTAAACTGAACTAGATTGTGCTGTGTCCGAATAGCTTTCGAATAGCAAACTCTCAAGTATTTGCTTTTCTTTAAGTAAACACAAGAGCTTTTTTTTTAGATACCATTTATTGGACCTAGACCAAGCTGCTGATAAGCCAAATATCACAATGCGACTATTTGCTAATTAGTCATTCTTCATTTAGTTTTTTAATTAAACTGATAAAAAGTGCACTCAAAATTGAAAAAAACAGCCGAAAATATCAATTTTTATTTTTTGGAACAAATTAATTCAAGTATTTCTTAAGAAAATATTTTTTATAAAAATGTATTTCAAAGCTTCTCAAATAAATTTGCGATGCATCTAAAGTGCTTTTAAAAAGTGAACTTAAGTATTAGCTTTTACATCTGGTTTGTTTAATTTTTTGAAAATAATTTCAGGTTGCTCAAATTTGGTCGTGGTTTCTGCTGATTACTAAAATCAAATAAATGTAATTTCAAAAAAATGGAAAGATTGAATTTCAATTTTATAAGATAATATTTGAAAATATTTGCCAATCTCTTCAAATGCTTAGCTAATCATGGGCTAATTTTGTAACTTTTCATGATATTAAATGAAACAAATAGAATCTAAAGAAGCCGTTTACATGCTAGGACTTAATTTTTATTTTTAACAATATTATTGAATTTATAATTAAAAAAATCGACAAATATTTGATCAGACTTTATGAATAAATTTAATAAAACAATATTTTTGAGTTAAATTAACGCAGCTAATTTTGAAATATGATTTGGATTAACAAAACATTTCTTTCAAATCACTTTTAAATTCAAATTCGAATTTTGACAAAATTGAAATTAATTCATAAATAAATATGTTTATTTGCACCAAGAAAATTTAAGTTTTAAAAAAATATTCAACTTTTCTAACTTTTTTAATTGCACAACTTTTAACATTAACTCTCAAAAACTGTAACCTAATCGCCTATTCGATTATTAGTCACGGCTAGAAAATTTTTGAAAATCCATAATTTACCTGAAAAAATAAATTCAAATTAAACACACCTTTTTCAAAAAAAAAATTATTTAAATAAATTATATAAAGTGTGCAAAAAAACTTGATAATTGTTCACATAATGTTTTACTATTAGCATCATGTCTATTTAGTAACCCCAGACTTAAAAAAATTACCACCAAAGGACATGAATAATATTTGAAATGACTATGTCTCTGGATTTGAATAAGTTAAAATCCTAGAGAGCTAAATAAATAGCTAAGAGCCAATATATATTATTTCTGAGAAAAATTTTTTGGAGAAAATTTTCAGAGAAATAATGGTTATAAATACTTCTCTTGAAAATTCTAAAATTAGAAAATTCAAATTATTTTTAAGAATAGTATTGTTCAATTATAAATTATTTGCTAAAATATAATGGATCTTAATTAATTTGATTAAGTTTGATTGCGAAATAATACAAACAGATCAAATTAAAGAAATTAAAATAATTATAATGCAGTTTAATAATTATTTGGAGATTAAAATAATGAAAAACGATCTTTAATAAACTAATTACCATTTATGACATCAAAAAAAGTTAAAAAAAAATGTAATTACAGTAAAAACGGTTTATTAGAACAATGGATATAAGAAATTTTCGCTTATTATAAACTAAGCCTTAGAAATCAAAAACTTTTTCTTAACTTTTAGTGCTAATTCTTTTGGGTATAACAAATTCTCATAAAGAAAATTTATGGTAGATTAAAATTTAATTTAAATTTTTTTCATGTTAAGCTTGTTGTTTATAAAAAATGCTAACTTTTTGTCTTAATTTTAAATTTAAACTTTTTAAAAATGACAAATAATAAAAAAGGTGATGATAAAAATGATAAAACAAACAATCAGATGACTGCTATTAATTTAGAAAAAAGAATTCAAATTCTTAATTGTTGAACCAAGATCTAGATAACAAAACAGCTTAAAAAAATTTTCATTAATAAGAAGTTGTCTGATATAATAAGTTTTTTCTTGTGCAAATTCGGATTTATTTTATTCGGTTTTCAGTGTAGTGATATTGAAAGATGAATTGTAGATACTTAATTAATTAATTAGTTTTTTTCTAATAAATTTTTCTCTGATTCTTTTCAATAAATAATTTTCTCTCAAGTTTTAAATTTCTTTTGTAAAATTTTTCCGTCTTTAAACTATAAAATAATTAAGTTAAAAGTTTATCAATTGAAAAAAATAAGTTAATGACTTAAGGAATCATTTTTTTCTATTTTTATACTTTTCTTTTATGATTTTCTTTTGATGGAGAGCAGCTGAATACTCAAAATAAATTTTAGTTTTTGATTTTTAATTGTGACAATTTTTTTGTATCAAATTTGAAATCAATTCCATCTCATCTGAAACAAATTAAAAAAAATTATGTTTATCTTCTTGAAAGAATTTATGGTCTGAAAGTAGGACTGAACTGAACTAGTACTTGAACTCACGTGACGATTTCTCTGACTCTATTGAGCTATGTCTGGACAACTAAAGATTTAAAAACTACAGAATTTTACAAAATCAACTCATTGAAACTAAATTAATTTTTTGGTCAATTTAATAATAAAATATAAATTTGATTTTGCTGGTATTGCATTGGAGGAAGTAGGTTCCAAATAACCAGGAAATTATTTTAAATTGCTTGACAAATCGTTTTAATTTAAAATTTTTATTTATAAAATTTAATGTTTGTAATAATTAAATTGTTGTAACTATGCTTTGGTTTATTTGAACTATGATCTTTTTCTTCTTTATTTTTTACATGTTTCTCTTGATTTAATTTACTGTTGGCATACGGAACGTTGACGGCATTGATGGTATCATCTTTAGAGTACTTAAATCTACTTTACTAAATATAGAAAGTTTTCCAAAAAAATACTTATTAATTTGTAAGTATTTGGTCACTTAAACAGCTAACAGAAATGACATCGGCAATGCCACCATCACTCCATTTACCAATACTAATTTTATTTCTCCTGATGGAGGTTGATTTCATTTATAATGAACAAATGTTTGAAAAAAACTAAGTAGTATAAAGTAATTTAAATCTTCAAGTCATAATTTACCAATTCTTTAAAATAAGGCCTGATAACTAAAATCTTCAAGCTATTTTTTTTTAAATTGATAAAAAATAAATTATTACGTTTCATGACAAAACGGCTCAAATTTCAACTTGATATGCCTATTTTCTTAGAAGAATAATTTTTAAAATTTATAAATATTATCGATTTTAATATTTATTTGTATTTTTTGAATTTTATGTTATCGACTTTTCATTAACTTATTTTTTCAAAAATTAATTAAATGGCATTTAAAAATAATAAAATAGAACTCATTTGATAAGCAAGTATTGTTTAAGGTTATTCCAAAAATTAAAATATGGGTCTAGTCGGTAAGGTTAGTTCACCTATCACAGGAACAATTCTTCTCGGGTTTTGTTAACTTTTAATTCACCTTATTTTTTTGTTTACGAAAAGGTGACCCTAAATAGGATTAGGTGAACAATTTTCAGATTAGATGACAAAAAATCTCTAAGATTTCAGTGGAACACTTTTTTGAGCAGTATTAATGATATTTTTAAGATTTGTTCATTTAGCTCATCGATATTAATAATTCATTTTGTCAATTTAATTTTAAAATTTAAGTTTTTTTTTTTAATTTTTTCTTTTTCATCACCCATGAGGTGTTTTCATGAAATAAATAAATTAATAACAAAACTTAATTCTTAGTTTGAAGACTTAAATAAATTTCAAGACTTAACTTGGTGTTATCTGAAATACATGGTTTAACTGCATTAAGATCGCTTCCTTGAATAAATTGTCCACATCTCGTTTAGATATCCACAAAAAGTTCAAAAGGAAAAACGCTATTTGATGAATTACAGAGACCAAAAACAATAAAATTGTGTTTTATTAATTTTATTTAAATAAAAAGAATGTGTGCATAGTATTTATCAAATTAACTACTTTTTTTATAATTAATTTATACCTTTAACCAAAAAGATTTTCCTTCTCCATCTCTCAAATTTTGTGCCATTTACTCATTTTTTTTATTACCACAATATTACCTTTAACTTTTCAAATTAGGTGAACTATTTTTTGATTAAGTGAATTTAAAGTTCGCAAACCCGAAAACAATAATTGTTCCCATAATAACCGAGTAGACCCGAAAATCTACTCGATTTTTTAAATTTTTTTTTATGATTTAACAAATACTTAATTAAATCTTGTTATCCCAAAACATTTGTTATGTGTATTTTTTTACCTCAAACTGATGTTAAAAGGTGGAATCTTGATCCAATTCACTTCTTTTTCAATAATTTATTGATGAAGATTTAAGTGAAAATATCAGATCTATCGACACAGTCGGCTGAATTTAAGAATTATTTTATATGCTTAGACTCACATCGTCGATTTTGAATGCATGTTTGGTAGACAAAAGGAATTCGAATTGAATTCTTTAATCTTTTTTTTGCTTTAATCAATATATTTGATTCCATTTATTTTTTATTTTATAAACAGAATTTTAGAATTCAACTAAAAGAGCAATAAATATAATTTTTATGAAGCTTAATTATATTTAAATGTATTTTTATAATTATTTATCCTATTTTTAAATTTTTACTCTATGCTTTTTTTTCTTTTTTACTTTTCATGGACTTCATGACTTCAATAATAAAGATGGCTTGATTATCTTGATTACTACTTTAAAAAAATATGAAGTTTGATAAAGGCCAAATCTTGAAATTGTCTTCTATCAGAATTTAAATCCAAAGCAAAGGAAATGATAGAAAGGCTACTATAAAGTATAATGATATAATGAATGGCGGAGCATGCGTTTAATTACTATAGTGAAATTTTAAGTCTTTATTTGTAGTTTTTAGCTATTAATTGTCACCATAATTTTTATTATAATATCGGGTGATTCATAATGTTTTGCAAAATGTTTGGACCTACATTAAAATATCAAGGTCTTATAGTTTTTTATTAACTAAGAAATTACTTGTATTTGGCAGAGAATGCTGGGTTCAAAAATTTTTGAAAAATATTATGAATCACCCGAAATTATATTAAAATAAGACAAAAATTTATTTAATTCTAATGAAAAATTTATGAGTAAAATTTTATCAGTTTAAATAAATCAGTTTGATTTTTTATAGATAAAATCCCTGTTTTCAAAACTTAGTTTAGAATTTTCTAAAATCTATGTTTTAATAATTAAATAAATATTGACTTTATTGAATCAAAGATTTGTTGATTAAAATTCTCAAAATTTCAACTGAAAAATTGATTGATAGATTTATTAGAAATCAATGTTTAAAATAGACTACGAAATATAATACATGATATTTCCTGAAAAATCGCGAATTTAAAATACAAGAGATCAAGAGTGCAATAGGAATAGAGCTAAAATAAATAAGTGAAATCAGCTCTTGTTTTTATCAGCCTTATCATTAATTTTAAAAGATAACAAATAAAATTATCAAATTATTCTGCTTAATAAAAGCTTGAAATGCTAATTGAGAATTTATTTTTTAGATCCTTTAAATCTAAAATATAATCATTTTGACTAATTTAACAGCTAATTTTTCTAAATTTTAATCTGATAGATCAAATTCTTTAAATCTGCTATTTTTTTAATTAATAAGCTAAAATTGGGCTTCTTCAAACTCAAATAATTAATTTCACAAAAAATAAATGACCGTAAACTAAATCTTATTAAATTTCCTCCAAAATTATTTTTTTGTAATAAATACATGATTTGCTTTAAATTTAAACTATTTGCCTTTTTGCATTTTTTTATGCAAATAAGATAATTAACTTTTGAGTGGTCAGGCGATGGTGACTCAAAAAATATAAATAAAAATTCGATATTCCATCGAATTTTTGGTACATTCTTTTTAATAACCAAACTCAAACCAACGACTAGAATCTTGTTACATGAAGATATTTATTTAAGCAGCTAGTTTTATTTGATTATTCTGGTTTTAATTCGTGGTATAAAATCATATGTTGCTATACATGTCGTATTATAAAATTTTATAGTTAATTTAAATGAAATAAATTTCAGTATTTTATTGAAAAAATTTTTTCCAATAAGAAAAAGTCAAAGATTAATCTTTTCTAGATAAATGACATTTCAATTTGTGTTAAAAAAGTTTTCAAATATTCTTTAATTGGGTAATTTATAATTATTATTCTTTATTGTTATTTAAATAATCTTAAAGAAAAATTTTTTAGTTTTCTATGTCTAATTTATACTGAAAAAAAGATAAACATTATCTATGTCTCAGTGTAAATAAGTAAGATAAGTTAATAACATACAGTTTTGATTAAACTCAATGATACTGAATGTAAAAAAATGTTGTTTTCATTATTCAAAATATTTTAAACATTAATTTTGGCAATTCTAATCTTATTTTAATGATTAAAGAAATCAGCACTTTTAAAAGATAAACAAGTTAAAAGAATAATCACAATGAATAAATAATTAAAGAAGGTGAAATTTTTATTTGAAATTTCTTAAAATCTAAATAAAAAGCTCTTTATGCATTTGACTGAAGGAAGGTTGACTTGGTTAATAGACAAGCTATATTTAAATTATGAAAATTTTTAATTTTTCAAATAAAAGAATTTACAATTTTAAAAATAAATTGTTTCACTTGATATAAAGATAATAAAAAAATTCTTTGTTACAATTCAAATTAAATGAAAAATTTTAAAGAATTAATCTTCTTAGTAGTATCAATTTAATTGAACTTGTATTCTAAGAAATAACTAAAAAAAAAATTTTAATTTTTAATTTAGTTCTAGTATGCGCCAAAAATAAGACCAATTTGAACTTGAATCTACATCACTATCAGAGATGCTGGGTACTATAGCCAAATTTTAGTAATAGCTTTAAAATATGTAATTAAATTAAACAAAATTTAATGGGTATAATGAGTTTCGAGCATATTTATAAAATAAATAACATGGTTTGTCACAATATTAAAGAGTTGTTGTAAATCATTTTTTTTTTCTATAAAAAATTAGATGAGCCATTCATTAATAAATCAAATTACAGTGAAAAGAATATTGTTTCTGTATTATAAATACAAGTGAAAATAAGTTTAAGGTGCTGGCAATGATTAAATAAAATATATAAACAAAAATCAGCTTCTTCGAAAAAAATGTTTTTTTTTAATTTTCAAAGTATAATTAGTACTTTGTATATAAATATCAGTGAATTGTAAATTTGACTATTTGTTTTATATAAATGTTTTTAACAACATTTTAATACAGACTAGTCATTTAACTCTCGTAGACATAAGAAAAAGAAAAATTGATTGATATAATTATTATAAAAAATTTATTTAAAAAAAAACTGCTTTGTTTTCCTAATAGGTGTTAGTTTGTCAAACCTCATTATTTTTTGATTTTTGGTAAAAAATAAAATTAATTTTTATTCGGTGGAATATTTATTTAATTTCTATGTTTTCCCCAAAATCAAAACCTAAACTAGCTCTAGGGAAAGGAATTATTTTTCAGCCATGCACTTCTGTGTTTCTATATATAGATTTAGAATATTTTTTCGATTTTGAGTCAAAAATATATTTTAAATGAAAAAAATTTTATTCGAAATTAAACTTTGAAAAATCATAAAAGTAAAAATAAATTCTCTGTAGTATCTATCAAATCCAACGAATTGAATCAATCACAGTTAATTTTAATAATTTTTTTTAAATTAAAACTATTTTTTGTATTTAACTTGAATTTGTTACCTTGCTAATAAGAAATTGATTTTGACCGGTTTAATTTTGAGTTTTCTACCTGAATATTCAACTTCATATTCGTAATCTGTGAATCATAAAGTAAGCCAGTTCTAATAAGCTTTTCGTAGTCAAATAATTATTGAAAAACAAAGAGAAAATTATATGTCTTTATTTTATTTTAAATAGATTAAATTAATATTCAAATCTTATCTTTTTTAAAAATAAATTATAATAATAATATTTAACAAGTATTAATGCAAAAGTAAGTGACACCAACCGAGAGAAAAGCACAATGCATGTGAATTAATTTAGTTAATAAATTTTAAAATAATCTAATAAGTAAAAAGAATAAATATCATAGTTTTAACTCCTTTTATTTTTTCTTTATTTCCATCCTTGCTTCGAACAGTCTACGTAAATTTTAAAAATTTAAAGCTAAATTATTTTAAATAAAGTATAAAAAAATTAATGTTACAAAAAAAAATCAAAAAAAGACAATTTTAAATAATCTTTGTCTTCTTTTTAATTATAGCCAAAACTTAGGTGATAAGAAAAATTGTAAATATTAATTCAAAGACATGTTGATGGTTAAATTGTACAAATTGACATTTGAATTAATAATTTGTCAAAATCTCTTAAAAACTGTCAAGATTTTTTTATCGTATTTATAAACAAATCACTATGAATTTAATGTACTCTAAAAAAGTGGAATATTTAATTAAAAAAAGTTTTTTTAGAAAAATCTGTTCAAGATAACTGTTTTATTTTATTGGCAAGTATTCTGATTATATTAATGGATTTTTTGAAGATAAATAAGCATCGATTTGGAAATGTTCCATGCGGTTTAAAATGAATTTTTCAAATACTTTATTTAAAAAAAGGTTAGCATTTTGTGTTGCTCAGAGATAA
The DNA here is from genome assembly GCA_016802215.1 of Brachionus paranguensis. Lineage (NCBI taxonomy): Eukaryota > Metazoa > Rotifera > Eurotatoria > Ploima > Brachionidae > Brachionus > Brachionus paranguensis. The sequence goes on along the minus strand of JAESIX010000009.1, from coordinate 1,816,079 downwards.
GAAGCCACACATTATCAATGAGAAAATTTCAAAGCCTAATAACATTTTGGGTCATGTGTGTCTTTTTGTTTGTCCACAAAAAATTGTTTTCTTGACTTTTTAAAATTTATGGGTCGAAAGATTCGATATTTTAATTTAAGATAACAAACATAACGGATAGCAAACAAGCAGGTTTAAGTCATGAGTTGTAAACTAGTTAAAATAATTATAAATTAATCAAATGGAAAATGAAAATTTTGCCGATTTTACTCGGATCCAAAGTAGTAACCATTTTATTTAGTATCTTTGTTCTTTTAATTATATTCCGGTTGCGTCACATATTCGGCGCAAATAGACCGTAAAAACTTGTTATGTCATGCAATCAAAATATTTATTCTATAACAGCTTTTTATTATGTAAACCAAACGTGTTAAAATAAAATTTTTAAACAATTAGCCTCAATCCATGCCATTTGGATATCAAATTTTAATTTTATCTTAAACAAAAATTGCTATCCAAATTTTCCACTGTAATTAACCCAAGTAATGCTGATAATTTATTTCACTAGAGTTACAATAAGCGGGCAAATATTTAGGCAGCATGAGTTGTAAAATAATTAATATCGGAAATTTAAGACTTGTTTAAGTTTTGGCTTTTACTTGATGCTAAATGAACAAAATTTAACAAAAATTACTAAATGAAAATAGTTTAAAAATTTTCATTCTTTTTTTTCAAAATATCAAAAAATTGCTCCACAGATTCAAATGTCAGATGATGGTTGGAATTAATGATTTAAACAAATTGATATGGTATTCCTTACCAGTAATTGATTTGGTAAATATAGATAATTGGATTTTTTCTTATTATATTAAAAGTTTTCTGAATTTTGATTTACTTTAATTTCAAATTTATTTTATTTGTTATTATTATTATTTTTTTAATTCATTAAACGTCTTAAGGCGATGTAGGGAAATAAAAAGAAAAAAAAAATATTAAGTTTCTAAAAAAATTTATAGGAAAAATGTTAATTTTTCTTACAAAATAGAATCTTTTTTTTAAATCTTATTTTAAAATTTTTTAACATTTAATCATTTCATTTTCAAAATTTTAATAAAAATCTTTCTGTATTTATTCAAAATACCGGGATCTCAATCCTAAGTATATTTTTTAATAAAAAAAAAATTTTTTTTAGGATTTAGAAGACTAATTCCGTCACGAACTATATGTCCGCTTTGAATCGATTTTAAGAGGTTCTAAATGAGCTATGTCATTAATGCAAGAGCCGCTCTCGACTAAATCAATATTAATTATTAAAATTATTTAAGGAAAAATAAATAAATTAAAGTATTCATGATTTGAAGTATCTTAATCTTATCGGCTAATGATTTAAATCAATTTGCCGAGAAACTCATCAAAATGATTCGACTCAATGGCTTCTGATATTTTCGAATAGTTAATTCAAACAAGTGGCTAAGTCTAATTCAACAAGACTCCCAAAATTGAAGCTACTAGACCAGCTTTTTTTATCATCATTAATTTCATGCTTTCCTAGATTAGCCAAATGATAAAACCATTCAAAAGCATTAGTTTGTATAGCCGAAATCTGTGTTTATCAATTACAAGTTTTTTGTGAAATAGTTATATCTCTTGAATTAATCAAAAATTTTCACTAAATAAATTAATTTTCATTATCTAATAAATCAAATTTAAGATTATTTTAACTTATTAACTTATCGTTCAGATAAATAATAGCCCCACGAAAAAATAAATAGAATAAATCACAGGAAGCGGTGGTCAGAAAAAGATTGCTAGTTACGCAAATAAATTTTAAATGCTATTTTTTAGTATGAAAAAGCAGCGAGTTTTGGTGAAAAGAATTTTCTTTATTAATTTTTTTAATATGGATAAGGTAAACAAAAATAAACAAAGAAAATAAATTGAAAAATTTATTAGTGTGTTTAGGTAAAAATTATCTAAATTTAAACTAGTTACAAAATTAGATTAAGTAAATATTAGAAATTACTTTAGAAAAATTGTGACAAAACAATTTCCTTTAGTTTTTTTTTAATATGAAAATGAGTTATTTAATTCAGGTCCTGAATTAGGTCTGAAAATTATTGAGTTAATCCAAAGTTTTAAATAGATCTCCCGTCGAGATTAATACTGGCTGGTAAAAAAAATTTTATTGTTTTTTTTTATTTTTCACAAAATTTAATTTAAGATTAACTTAAATATTTGGACAAAATTAAATTAAGATACTTTTTTTAAATCGATTTTAGCCACATATTTTAATTGTTGTTGATAATACAATCGATCAAGCTTGTTTAAATGAGACTTGTCTTTTATTCTTAAACCTTGTGGCAAATAATTTCTTAATTTTAAGTAAATTTTTTTTTGGTATTTCTTGTTTTTTTAAATTGACCATGGTTGATCAAGATCTAAAAAGCATCAAATTGATTAAATTTGTTTTTGTCAATTTATTTTCACCCAGAGCTATTTATTGTGAATTTATTTATTTTTCAAATAAAAAAATTTATATTATTTTATTTTGTTTTTTATCGAATTTAATTTGTTCACATTTTCACCTTTAATTTAGTTTTTCTCAGGCAAAATGACTAAAGAGTGTACTAAAAAATGGCTAAAAATCCAATTTTTAAAAAGTACAAATTTCTACTAGTCTAGAGGATCCTCGAATGTAAAAATTTTGCTTGAAGATGATTTGAAACCATTTTATTATTCATTTTAATACTACGAAGATAGAAGTAGCATTCAAAAATGCTAAAGTTACTTTTCAAATCAAGGCATCATAATAAATATTATATTCATGTCTCAAAACTAGAGACAAATTGTTATTTACAATCTACAGCTTAGATTCATTTGTTAACGATTATCTAAGTGATAGGGTAAATATTAGGTTTACAGCTTAAACAAGATTCAATCAAGTTCTTAGATTTGAAGATAAGATTGCGCAATAGATCCATTAAAAAGGTTCTAATTGAATGCTTGAGTGAAAAATACAAACACCTGAAAATTTTGTTCAAAATATATCTTAAAACTTTATAAGAAATTGATTTTGTCTAATTTAAGTCTTGTAGTGTCTCAAGTGCTTGGATTTGTCTTAATATTTTAAGTCAAGTGTGATTGCTGAATTTTTTTATTTTTTTCATTCTCTGAGTTTGTTTTATATTTTCACTCTGAAAAAAAAAAGTTAAACTATTTGGCTTTTTTTAAGCTATTCAAATTTTAAGCTTTATCTATTTAAGATAAAAGTAAGAAATCAGGTCGGCCTATCGAACTATTCAGTGCTTCGAATAGCTAGCTATTTATCAGATAGCAGCCAATGTTTTCGGATATATCCAGACTGGCTCGACTGATCATTCGAAGCAGCCGGGCTAATAGAGCTATTTTTTTCAAATCAAAAATTAAATAAAAACCATCATGACATACTAATTTCCAAAGAGATTAATTACTTGTTTTCGTTGGTCATTTAGATCCAAATTCGACCAAATAAAACCAATCTAAATAAACTATTATTATTTAAAACCAAAGATTAATATTTGCTCAAATTATTGTTCAAATTTGGAATTTAAATTTTTTATTTTTAAAAAAAATATTTAGACTAGATATTTTTTGAGTCAGATTTCAAATCTCGAATAATAAGTTATATATTGTTTTTTTTTTCGGTTTCAGATAAGATATTGTGATGGCTGCTTTTGAAAAAAAAATAAAAAATTTAAATAAAAATTAAAATTTTACCGACCATCACTTTTGTTCTCATTTTAGAAAAATCATGCTTTAGAATCAAGAATGTGTTTTACATAAAAAAATAATAAAAACTATCAACAAACCCTGATACATACAGAACATAAATTTTCTAGTTTTAAAAATTTTAAAATAATGAGCGAGTGCGATGCTTATAAATTAATTGAAGAATTTATAAAAAAATCCTCGGATGTGCCGAACATGAAGGAAAGCAATTTGGAACTGCCACCGAGCTTACTGTGCATAACCAGCTCTGACTATTCGATAACAAACTCTTCATCATCTTCGTTTATTTCCTCCTATCTCGGCCTGAACAAGTCGAGCAAAGAGCAGACCGTTTTGGAGACCCCACCAGAGACCCCTGAACAAATAAAAACAATACAATTGCCGTCTAAAGAGGACAATTTAAAGCCAAACAGACCCTATAGCTATTATGTGGCCACTAATTTTCATCCACTGGATCTTTCCATTTTGACCACTCAAACCGATGCATCGCTGCAAGAAACAACTGCCCAAAATGGCGTAAAAAGACGGACAAAAAAACAAAAAAGAGATGAAAGCAAACGACTTAGTATGAGCTTGAGTGACATAAAGACAAGCGAAGCTATTGAACCGACCAAAAAAACTTACTCATTTTTTAAGCTAAATTCAAAAAAGTCAAAAAGTAACCAGCACAACTTGGACAAAGATTTTGAGGAGACAGACGACGAAGCTTTTGCTAAATCGTCCCAGAACAGTTTCAAAAGAATGTCTGTATTTAATTCGACAATGCCGGCAAGATTTAATCCCAAAAACAGGTCCACAAACTCGCCAAATCAGCACCCACCTGGCAAGTTGAACAAATTTTTTCGTAATTTGTTCCGTATAAACGAGAAAAAAAGCGAAGACCTGGACACTAGTCAAACAAATTTTAAATTTTCGCGCTTGTTCAGCTTTAGACACAGCCACCATGAAGGCAAAAGTTTCAGGTACAATTCAAATGGCAACCAAACAGACAGATCCAATTCGACTTCGACCAATGACACTCAGTGTCCATTGCAGCTGGTGGTCACCGACGAACAGCCGTCAAAGATAATTATGCCGCAGATTAGTCTAAAACATGAGATTTTGTCGGAACAGTGCTCACCAGAGCCAAGGGACTTGGCCGAGTTCAACGAGTCCTACAAATTAGACAATTTAGAAATTTTGAAAGAAAAATTTTACTCCGAAGTTGCAGAGCGTTTGAAAAAAATCGCCTCCTGTACCAACTCGTCGGCCAATTTTTCCCAAGAAAAATCTAGCCTGTCCAGCATTGATCTTATAGACATACCTTACATAGATGACGAAGACGAACAGTCAGTTGACAATCTTTACTCATGCAGTGACTTCACTATTAGCCAAGCTAGTTCCAAATTGTTAAAGACAGACATGAGCGATCTGGTCATCGAGGAACACAAGCTGCACGACTTTATCAGGAATTCGACTTATTCTAAATTTGACGAACTGGCAGTCGAGTATTTGAACAAATACGACTCAGTGTGGAACAAGATTGCCATTCTTTTTGAATTGATAAACAGAAGTGTTCAAATTGTGAAAAATTTGGAGCCCAAAAGTGAACTCAACCAGGCATTGATCATGAAATTAAAGGAAATAGCTGCAAATTACATACACGATAAGTATTGTGATTGGATTTACAAGAATGGCGGATGGGTAAGAAAAATTCAGATTTTTTTCTATTTATTTTTTAATTTTGTTAAATTCAGTACAAAAGAAGAAAATGACAAAAAATTGAGTATCTTTTTTTCTTTGAGTTCAAAATTATTTCTATAAATGCAACATGGCGCAACATTCATAGTTACATCAACTATCTAGAACTTAGATAGTTTTAGCAGAAAAATTAAAATTCAATATAATCTAGTGTAATGCAATTTGCAGAGATTGTGCACGCCATTTACTTACTTTGACAGTTTATGAAACTATTAAAATCCTTGGTCTCTAAGAGGTATTTTAAAAGGAAGTTAAAGGAAGCAAAGCAAATAACTTTTCCTTTTAATATTTTTTTCAGGAATACTTCTAGCCAAAGAATAGAAAATAAAAAAAAATTTGTGGAAAAAAATTAAGATTCCAAAGTTTTTCCAACAAAAACCTTCTATTTTAGTTGCGATTTGCTTTGTTTTGCATTTCTGCAGAAAATCTCTTTTATATCACAGTTATAAAATTTAACTAAGGAGACAATTGTTGTAGCTATAGCAATAGTTGCAACACAACTATGAATATTGCACCATGCTGCATTCACAGAACTAATTGTGAACTTAAAGAAAACAAGATATTATTTGTTTGTTCTGTTCTTTTCTAGTGAATTTTACAAAACTTTTTTATTAAGATTTAAAAATTGTTTATTTTTTAGAAATCGGTTCCGGATATAATTTCGCTGCCTCGAGAGAGCAACGAAAGATGCCACTGATATGATTGTACAGAGACTCGTGATAGAATCGTTCATTTTTGTTTTTTTTTTGAAAATATAATTAATCCCTGAGTTAAGGCTTAAAAGTGTGTATTTTAATTTTTTCATTTTGTTGTAAAGTTTATTTTTCTCGTAAATAAAAAATACTAGAAATTTATAGAATATACAAAATATTCGAATTAATAATAATTTTTTTTAGTTTATCCACTATTTTTATAAAACCATTCAAATATTTAAGCTATTCATCAGTTACTTAATAAAGAATAAAATCTAATTAAAAAAATTTTTTTTTCCTATTTGTGCTATCAAAATAAAGTTGTTTTTGAAAATTTTCGAAGGCTCAATATTTTTAAATTGAAATAATTGATTTATTTAGCATTCTTGTCAAATAATTTTTTTCATTTTTATTTGTTTATCTGTACCGAGTTTAAGTCCTTTCAGGTTTAAAAAAAAAACCAAAATCACAAAAGTTTAAAATAAGATAAAAAGAAAAGAAACATAAAATTACAAGTAATTAAAAAAGGTAGCAATTAAAAAATTGCAGTTTTCAACTCTTATTTAATAAAGATACTTCATTGATATATGAAAAGAAACATGAAAAGAGACATATCTCTCACTCAACTCAAAGAGTCGATTTGAAACTGTTAGTAGTTTAAGTTTATTGGAGGCCTCTTGGTGCATAATATTGGAGGGGGTATGATATTTCAGCTTCAAAATAGACCGAACTGCTGAATTTTGAAAAACTTTTATTTTTTTGATGTTAGTTTCTGAGAATGAATTTAAACAAGGAAAAGAATAATCCAAGATTGATCCTATCAAAGATTTGTAAAGATTACCTAATTTTTTTGTTTTTAGACCCCATTTCCTATTTGAGAGATATTTTATTATATTAAGCCTTGAATTATAGTGCTCTTTAAACTCATCCACCATTGGACTAAATGTAAGTTTTGGGTCTAGTGTGATGCCCTAAGAATTTGACTTTTTCCTCATTATTTAAATTGTTAACATTAATTTTAAGGTCAAGGTTGATTTTAAATTTAGTTTTTCTTCTCAAAGATCTTGTAACATGACTTTTCAATAGAAATTTTAAATTTTAAAATTTTCGATTTTTTTAGGTACTTATCAATCATGTTTTCAAGTTTTTATATCTTTTTGAAAATAAAAATAGTAGCTAAATCATCTGCAAAAAGAAGAGAGCATTGGCAGTTTGTTTTGTTTCTTTTTGGTATGTCATTTATAAAAATGCTGAAAAGAAGTGGACTAATTACTGACCCTTGTGGAACTCCTGCTTTTATAGAGTATTGATCACCTAAATGACCATTTACATTTACTCTAAAAGATCTTAAATGCAGAAACGATCTTAACTAATAAATAAGATAAGGAGGTATAATTTTAATTAGTTTGTAAATAAGTCCATCGTGCCTAACTTTATCAAAAGCTTTAGAAATGTCAAAATATAGACAACATACTTTTTTCTTTCTTTTAAAAGATTCTACAACTTTTTGAATAAGAAAATAAAGATTATCTGTAGTGAGTCTATGTTTTCTAAATCCTTATTGCTCATGGATAAGTAATTTATTGTTCTCAAGAAAATTATATATTCTAGTGTAAATAATTCGTTCAAGTAACATTAGGACGATAGTTACACACTAAAAGGTTACTAGGGTCTTCATTATGAGAAAATTTTTTAAGGATCATGATTATACTTGCTATTTTCCAGGATTTTGGGATTTTGCCTAGTTCCAAACTCATGTTAAATAGTTGACTTATTTCAAATAAAGTCTCTATAGGTTATTTTTTTAAAATAAGGTTTTGGATCCTACTAGTTCTTTTAGTTTTTTTAAGGCCTTTGTAATTTCTAAAAGAGTGATAGGCTCGTTTAACACTAGAAGCACCGGATACGCAATTTTTACGGATTTTAAAATTTTAATGTGCTTTATCTTAAAAATGAATTCGTTTTGGATAATTTTTTTCTTGCTAAGAATTTTAACTTAACTAAAACTTTTGGTTAAAATAAAATAAAAATGTGCTAAAAGCTCTAATTCAAATATAAATGGATAAGAAATTTAAGCAAAAATGACCCGGTGCTTCTAGTGGTAAATTATTTATTAAGAATTTTAAACTTTAAACATCTTGAAATATTTTTTAAGTTCGAATTTTCTATTTAAATCGACAAAAGTTAGCAAAAACAGTAGATTGTGAAGTTTATTTTTAGTTTTAGACTTTTAAAATAATTTTCTTTTTATTATTTTTTGAAAAAAATAAAACAAAAATACAAATAAAAAAAGATTATATTTTTTTTATAAAAAAGATTATTACAAAAATATAAATAAAGATAATAATAATAAGCTACAGCAGGAGACCTTCAGAGCGGGACCAGATGTAATTAGGTATCAGCTTAGAACGGCTTGATTAATTTATGCTTAAAAACAGACTTGATTAGATAATAAATAATATTTTTTTTTTTTTTTTCGAGAAATTAGTTTTTAGTCTGGTTTTAAAACCAAGTTTTTTTTTATTTAAATTTTTTTAAAACGTAACTAAACAAAAAAATAAAAAACTATTAAAAACAATTTATTTAATTTTCTTTTAAAGTTAATTTTAACTGGGGGATTTAAAATATGGTGTATTTTTTCAAAAAAACCTTGTATTTGAGTGTAAATGAATATATATCATTGCTAGAGTATACGGAAGATGTAAATTATTTTCCTTGCCATTGCTAAGATTATCAATGACATGAGCTTTGTTGTGCTCAAGTCAGACAGTGGTTTCTACAGATGTAGTAAAACATTGTTGTTTAATAACCATAGTATTATATTTTAAATAAAATTAAATTCAGAAATTAGATTCTACAGTGAAACAACATTTTTTTTTCTTGCATTATTAAGTTTTGTAAGGAAGGCATTTATTTTTAAAATTTTAAATAAAGTAAAAAAACGATTTACTTCTAGAGCACCTATTTGATCAATATCATTTATCTTAATAATTTTAAATTAAATAAATAAAATTGTTAAATAAAGAATGTGAAAAGTTTAAGGAGTAAATTTTTTCAATTTTATTTTATAAATGTATTTTTTCCTAAATTTTTAAATATTAATTAAACCGATCAAGTGGTTAAAAAGTTTTAAAAGTGAGAAAAACAAAAAATTCAAGAATACTTTTGTATCATTCACAACTTATTTATTTAGCTATTCGAAACTGGGCCAAAAATGTAGAAGCAGAATGAAGATACTGGACTTTTTCAAATAATTTATGCTATTTAAAAAAATTTGATTTTTTATTCTAATTTTAGGTTTTTTTAAATAAATTAGTGTAGAAATATATGAAAATAAGCTTTTTATACTTTAATATTTTTTATCTGTGTCTTTTTTAAATTTGTGGTGTATGGCTAAAAAATTGTCATTTTCTATTTGAATTTGTTCTAAAATTTTATTGCTTATTAATAAGAATAAAATTTATTTGATTTGAAAGAGATTGCTCAATCAGTTGTATTTTTTATTCTTTTATTTAAAACATAATTTAGGAAAGACCCTTGGGTCTTTAGATAATGTTTATTAAGATAATAATTAATTTTTCTTTGTCAGATGTTTCAAACAGAATATGATCAAATTAGATTAAAATTTTTTAGATTTCTTAAAAGTAACATTACGAGTTTTTAAAAAAATATTGTTGATTTTTTTGCTTTCCGGTCTATTCCGAAACCGTGTCCCAAAGTTTGTACATAAGTAGCAGTAGTAGTTGGATGACTGCGAGTTGCCGGATGACTCCAGCAAGAGAACCTGAGTCCTATGAGCAGCCTGTTCTCTGGTCGTCAATCCTCTTCATGAAAGAATTGACACTGGGTGCGTCAATGACTGATTCGGGTAGCTTGTTCCACATTCATGCTACCCTGTTGCGGAAAGCGTTACGTTTGATTAGACAGTCTTTCACTAGCTCTGGTCTGATGTTCCCTCGGTGCCCGCTTCTTGGCGGTCCAACTTGTAGAGAGGAGTGACATTCTGAATTTTGAACATTTCTATCAAATCACCCCTGGCTCTCCTCTCCTCCAGCGTTGTCAACTCCAGTTTAAGGCACATGTCTTAGTATTTCATGTCGAAGAGTTGAGTTGCGACTTTGGTGGCACGGCGCTGAAATCTTTCCAGTGTGTTGATCTCGCCGAGAAGGTGTGGTCTCCATGCTTGGATTGCATACTCGAGATGCGGTCTGACGTACGTGGTGTACTTTTTTTCCATATATCCGCGAATGCCCTCGTCGTCAAATTGGCTGATTCTAAGAGGTTCGTCACAAAGGCCTTTCTAGGAACGAAACCGTGCTGCTCCTTACATATCAGGTCATTGGCTACTAAATTTCCAACCAAACTGCCCCTTACCATGCTTTCCATGATCTTACATGGCACAAAGGCTAGCGAAACTGGTCTGTAATTACTCGGGTCCTTGCGACAGCCTTTCTTGAAGATTGAAGTCATAAATTCTCGTAGTACTATTTGAGTTTAAACAAAATATGATTGAAATCGCAAATGTCCTTTCTAGAAAGCAAAATGAATTAAATAGGATGACAATGAAGATTAGAGTAAATACAATAATGCTCTGACTGAACCCACTTCTTCCAAAAAAGCGAAATAGAAATATAATTTTGTGGACATTTGAAAATAAATTGATTCATTTAAATAATAAATAAAAATTATCAGAAAGTTCTAGATTATAATTTCGATTGAACAAAGTTTGCTGAATTTTAAAATTTAATCAATAGGCTAGTGCTCATTTTATCAAAGAACGATTTAAACAATAAATATTATAAAAAATTCATAATTAAAATATATTTGACTTTTAAAAATAAAAAATTTTAATTTGATATTTATTTTTTTTTACAATTTTGTTATTTTAATTTTTTTCAGCATTGTTTATAAATTTTTTCTGTAAGTTATCATACAAAAGTACCATTTTAAATGAATTATAAAATTGTCTTTGAATTATCTTCAGAAATTTCATGCAGAAAAGCAAATAAATCATACCATTCAAGACGATCATTTATGTAACTTTAAGTAAAATTACGTAAGAAAAGGTAAGAAATAGTGAAATTATTTTTTTTTAAATAAAATTTATTCTAAATTGAGAAAAATAATGCACTTTTTTTTCTTTTTTACCATCAAAATCATTTTCTAGTAGTTACTTAATTTAATGTAAAATTATATTTCCTTACTAAAAATTGAGTAAAATTAAGTAAGTTTAGTAATTCTGAGCTTTTTTTAGATGCACTTTATAACTTTATTGCATAAATAATCTTCTTGAAAGGTATGATCAAAAGAGAAAATATTTTAAAATTATATTGAAAATATAAACGCAGAGTTTCGTGGGCATTATAAAAGCGTTCACTTAAAAGATTTAATTCCTATACTTTCAAAATAAATTTGCAAAAAAGACACAAAGATTAAAATACTTTATTAATGTAAAAATACTCTTGTCAAATCTTCAAACTCTAACCAAAAATTAAATAATTTTAAAAGAAAAAGAGAGAAAATATTTTAAAATAAATTCTAAATTATTATGAGACATAATAAATTTATATTGAAAAGAAGTTTTTGTTGCTCTGAACTGTCAAATTATTTTTTAAATAAAATATATTGTCAAATTAATTGCACTATTGAATATTTCAAACTAATTTTGATAAAAATAAAATGACAATAAGAAAATTTTGACGCTTTTTGTAATCGATTGCTGCAAAATGGATGTTTTATTTTTTAACCCACCATTTTTATTTTTTAACCAAGCTCAAAAATTTATCAAGATTATCTAAGATTTTTTTCCTCTCCAATCCATTTGGGCTTATTAAATGATCCTTAACAAACGCTTATCACATTCATACCTTTAGAAAATAGCTTAATTGCAAATGATCCAGTGTCTACTAATTCGCATGGGTATTGGCGCGTTTCTAATCAAATATTTCCATTAGAGTGGAATAATGATTCTTAAAAATCCTTGAAACTAATCGCTTAAAAAAATTTATTAAAAAAGACATTTTTATCTTCAGAATTTGAAATTCATTGAATATTTTTAGAAATAACTTGCTTCAAAAACAATATCAAAATATTTCTTAATTTTTTTGATGATAAAAATTCATAGGATAAGAATTGATAAGATGTTTTTCAGAATAGAGAATGGATCTGAAATCAGAAAATACCAACACCAATTAACTAATTGTCCCCCTCAGATTTATATACAAATTACTAATAATTAAATGAAAATTTCCGATAAAGAACAAAATTGATGTACTGAGTGTAGTGATTAGAAAATGAAAATTTTTGTCGGAAAATTTTAATTAATACATTTAAAAAGAATCAAATTGGTTGTAATTAAAAACTCGGTGCATCTTGGTTAGATTCGCATGTATTGGATTACGCGTTATATGAGCACATAATTCAGTAGACAAAGTATTGATTTTTTGTTGATAGGACAGAGCCATTACATTTTAATTTTCTTAAAATTCAAATTTTCAAAACAAATTTAGAGCTAAATAGCTCGATCTTAAATGATGCTCGCAGGTATTGGCTCAGTTAAGATGTTAGATTTTTAATTTTTTAAATAATAATGTTAGAAGGAATTCAATTAATTTTATGAAAATTTCTTTAAAAAATATAACATAAAATTCATTCATTGTGATAAATTTTCATTTCCCTTTCTATTTAGAGAAGCATTAAGAATTATTTGAATATATTGTTTTTCATCTTCTTAATGAGTGTTTTGTGTTCATGCTCGCCTGAGCCTTATGTGTTTTTTCAAGGATTTTTTAATTGAATTTTGATTGTTTTTCTTTTAACTCATTTTATGTCCTATTTTAAACTTGTCACAAAGCAAAATTATTACTAAATCTCACAATTAACAATTATTGTTTCAAGCGAAAATAATTTAAGAAATTTTCGAGCTGCACCTTTGGAAAAAGCTTTTTATTGCTAAAATTTTGCTTAAAAAAAATAAACATTTCACTTAGATCATAGATAAATTTTGTTCAATAAAATAAAAAAAATAGCAGTGTTCTAGCAGGAAAAGCTCTTTTCAGGAATAAATAAATGTTTTATTTTGTTTTTTTTGGTCAAAATTTTATTATTAAAATTTCAACAAAATAAAAAGGTAATTAAAATATTGATGGGCTACTTTAAACTTCAATTTATTTTTAATTTCATGTTAAATCACAATTTGATTGATATCATTTGATGGATTTGAGTTTTTAAAATTTTTCCTTGCTGAAAGATTAAAGCGATAATCGATCTGTTTATTACCTTGGGTTTTAATAATTATTTTATAAGTGGATTAATAATCTAGATATTGAATTATGCCAAGAAAAAAAAATTTCTTAAATCTATTATTCAACAAAATTGTTTTGATTTGATCATGCTTTACTATTTTGATAAAATAATTAAAAGTTTTGAGAGAGTTAAACTATCATAAATGTATAGGAACTGGTTACATTTTTATGTGAATATTTTAGTATGACAGATATGGCACTTGTTTAATAGATTTAAAATTAGCTTTCAGATAATGTTAGAATGTAAGTAATAAATGTAATTAAATTATCTTAAGGACTCAGAATCTATAGTGGTTTTTAATTAAAAATGTGTGCTCACAAAAAATTTATTATTTAAAAAGGCTCCATTTTAAATCGGACTAAATGAAATTTGTTTGGAAAATAAAAATCAAATGAAACCTCTAGAAGATAATAAATTTTAAAATAAAATTTAGAAAATTTAATTTTTTTTAGACTTACTCTAGAAAATTATGCTTGTTTAGATCATTTTTTCGAGGATACAAGCTCATGAATAAATTTCAAATTTTGATGTTATCTAGCTCTAATTTAATTTTGAATATTCAAGTAAATTGTTAAAATTTTTTCGGTATGTTCAATTAAATAATAAAATGCAAATTATGCTTAGAGCTCCTGAAGGATTAAGTCATTTTTAAATTTTACTTGTTCTTAATTATTCAGACTAGATGCTTTTATTCGTATTGAGCAAGCCTAAACATTATACTAATAAAAATTTTAGTATTTTTTCGAATTTTTTGATTATTTTTTCTTCTAATTTGTATTGCCTTCGAACGGAATTTGTTGAAATCAACCCATGATAATATATTTTTATGATCAATATTCCGGCTTATTTTTTCAATCATTGATTTTTGCATATCTTGTCGAGTAATGCTTAATTAAAACTTGGATAACTCAAATTTTTTAATAAAAAGAAACACGGAAACTATCTTTTGTTTACTTAATATACTTTTCTAAATTCAGCTTTCTTTATTTTCAATACTAATAATTAATTGACTTTTTTTTGAAGGTCTCTATTGACACTGGGTTTTTGAGCTGGATTTAAATACTCAAAACAATTTTGATTATATTAAAATTTCCTCTTTTATTTAAAGAATATGACAAACGTGCATAGACCTTTATAAATTTTGAAGAATAAAAATTAATAACTTTCTCATTTAGAAATTTCAAGATGCAGAGAAATGGTTGTAAAATTAACGAATCTCATGTGAACACAATTGCTCTAAAGGCTCGCTTGGAACACCGCGAATGCGGATACCTTTGGAAGCGCTCAAATGATTCAAATGGTAAATGGCAGATTAAATGGTTTGCTTTGTATCAAAATTTTTTGTTCTATTACGAGACCGTGAACAGCACCAAACCTCTGGGACTATATGTTCTCGAGAGCTGCTACTGTAACAGAATTGTGACTAACACAAAAAATACTAAAGAAGGAGAAATAAAATTGGTAATAAACTAAATGAAAAAAATCTAATTTTTGATTGAAAAATTTATTGGATTTAAATTTTAAGTTTTGCTTTTCATTAACTTATTCCAAAGATGGTAAAAACCCAATTGAATTTGGAGCCGAAAACGAGGATGAGTGTGTTCAATGGATGGATGCTATAAAAAATTGTAGCTACAGCAAACTGGCGTCCGATAATGCCGAATTACAACATAAGTACTTGCATCTGAATCAGCTTTATGAGACAGAGACCAAAAGCAAATGGCAGTACATGGCACAAATTGAAGAACTGTCCAACGAAGTTAAGCAGCTGAGAGAAGAAGTAGAAAATTCATTAATTTCAGTATCAGGATTAATTTTTGTTTAGTTAAAAAGATACAAAGGCCAGCATGATCTGGTGGTAGCAAAAACCATTGCCGATGAAGAATCATCCGATATGAAGAGAATAAAAAAGGTTCAAAGTCTGTGCAGAGGTTGGTTATACCGTCGCAGATGGAAAAGAATTGTCAAGGACTACATCGAGTCTCCCGATGCACTTAACCTGAGAAAAAGAAACCGAATAGTGTTTGAGTTATTTGAAAAAGAAGGTGAATACATGTCCCAATTGGAAATATTGGTGTCGAATTTTTCGAGACCATTTAAAATGGCAGCGTGCAGCAGCAAACCAGCCATAACCCATGAAGAAGTCAACTGTATTTTTCTAAATAGGTAAATTTAGAATAACAAAAAAAATTATCCAAATGATAATAATAATATTTTAGCGAAATTTTGTTATTTTTGCACCAGATATTTTACAAGGGCCTAAACAAAAAACTTGAAAATTGGCCATCAGTTTTTGTTGGCGATTTATTTGATTTTTTGCTGCCCGTTTTGGTAATATACCAAGAATACGTGCGCAACCATCATTATAGTTTACAGATATTGACCGATCTTAAAATAAGATCAATCGAATTCCGCAATTTGCTTAAGCGATGCGAAGATAAACCAAAATGCGAGGGACGCTCTTTGGACATTTTTCTCACTTATCCAATGCACCAGGTGATAAATTAAAATCAGCTTTTTCAAATAATTTCTAATCTTGGACTCCTAGATACCAAGGTACATTCTAATATTGCATCAATTGATCTCATTTACTTCACATACATCAACCAACGAACTGTATTGTCTCGAGAACGCAAAGAAAAAACTCGAGGAACTCTCAAGAGTAAGATTTAAAACTAATTAGCTATTCTTTTGTTTTTTTTTTTATTAATTTCCTGGATTAGAACCGTAGTTATTGTGGAGTTTTATTTAAAATGAGTTTGTTACGGTGATGTTGGGTTAACCAGGTTTTGGTTTATAAAATAAACTGGCAAACCAGCATTACTAATTATTTAGTAATTCTTTTATTTGATAAAAATTAATTATTAAAAATATTGTTGATTTAAGCCATGAATTTTATTTATAATTGATTTCAAAGCATGATAGTTTTACAAGTAGAGGGTTAGATTTTAAGAAGATCGATATAAATTATAAATAATAGATTAGTTAGGAATTAAAAAATTCCTGAGAGTTTAATATGACCCATGAGAAATTTTTTTTTCTCGTTAATTAACTTATGGAAAATTCTGATTGAAAAAAAGCTTTTTTGTTGAAAATTTTAATCAATTATAGAAAATGTTTATAAAATATTTGAAGAGTTGTAAAGACTTTTAAAATGGTCTATCAAATGATTTATTGATTATTAAATGCATTTAATTTCTAAATGCCTTTTAATTATTACTTAGCTTAAAAGTTGTTCTAGATTCTAGACTAGTATTTGCTAAGAAATTAGATTTAATCTTGGCGAATCTTCCCGCTACTTAAATTACTAAATTTGGTCTTATTGACATGAAGCAAACAATAAGTCAATTAGGCAACTTTGTTAACTTTGAAATCATAAAAATTTTTGCTAAAATTGAAAATCTTTTTGATTATTTTTTAATTTTTAATTTTTTTGTCTATTTGATTTATTAAATTAACTTTTTGGTATCTATTGTCTCAATTCAACTAAGATTGAAAATGACGCAAAAAAAACCTCTTTTTTACTTTTCCTTTATTCTTTACCTTTTGTATCCAGTTTTCTATTATCCTTTTTTACTTTTATTCTTAAAATAGATTTACTGTTTGAACTTTAAAAAAAATCTTAATCAAATATACTTATTTAATTAAAGGATCCATTTAGATTTTTTTATATTCTCTAATGAAATTTAATGCACGAATGAGCTAAAAATACTCAGACAATAATCTGTTAAAGAAATAAAACTGAAAAATGAACCATGTTTGACTATTGAAAGATGTTGCCAAGAGTATTTTTAGTTTTTCATTTGTTTTAAAAGACTCTAGTCGATTTAAGTTTTAAGGGAATTAGGTTTAGAATTTTTTTTGAGAATTAAAAAATATTTCTCTAAATTAAAAAATTTCTATAATTTGATCTATTTTCCAAAAATAAGTCTTTTCTAAGACAAAATGCAAAATAAAATAAAAAGCTTCTTTTTATATTCGCTTAAAATTAATTTTATAAAAAGTATAAAATTATGCCCATTCTTTGTTAGAGGGAAGAATTATTAATAAAAAAAAGAAACCGTTCTTGTTAGAGGGTATATTAAAACCCATCAATAGGTTCTATTTAATTTAAAGCTTTCATGATTTATTGAAGCTTAAAATGTGATGATTCCTCATCCATTATCCAAAAATTATCGGATGAGTTTATTTACACTCACGATGCATGATTTTATACCATCATTTTCATTTCTTTTACTGGAAAAAAATCAAAAAAAACTTAAAGTATGCATCTATCGGTCCAGTTGATTATGAACCTATAATTTTTTAATTAAAAAAAAAATTGATAATTATAGAAAAGTAATAAATGCGGTTTAGTTTATTCCTTATCAACTTATTTTATGTCTTTGGGGACTCATCTCATTTTCGACTTTCGTTTTCTAAAATAAAATGGTCATTATTCAGAAGTTCTTCGGGATATCCATTAATATTTTCATTTATTTCAAAATATTAGGCAATATTCGGCGATGCATAAAAAAATTGAATATAAAAGATAATAAGTGAAGATTAAATCTTGTTTAGTTAAATTTTTGTCTAATTTTTGAATTATTTTAATTTATAAAAATACATAATAAAGTCCTTCCTCATGAATAAATTCTTATGAATATAAAATATTTTATAGAGATACTTGTAATGCAATAGAACAAATATCAAGTCTCATCATAGTTCTCCAAATGTTCATCTCCTCATATCCACCAAATCTAAAATTTCTAAATGATCACCGCTTATAATACTGCCGCCATAATATTGTTTTCCTAAAAATAAAGTTTAATTAAAATCACTAATTTGGTATAATTTTTCAAATTAAATGATCTGATGGAATTCTTTAGTTTTTCTTTCAAAACATTTTTTGATTTTTGTTAACTTTTATTCATAAAACTCGCCATTTAATACTTAGACTTCTAAGTCTATCGCAGCTTGTCAATACACCCTCTCTATAAAAAATCATTGATCTTGGTTTTTTAAAACAAAGTTGAAATTAATTCTAAATAAATAAAGTTAAATCAAAAACAATGATTAATAGAAACATATCATTTCAAAAGACCTAAATCAAATTTTAGATGCAATTATCTTAAAAATTATTCTAAATTATTCTTTTAAAATTTAGAAAACCTAAAAAATTTTGAATTTTGAAAACGAACTCAACGTCCTTATAAAAAAATTATTCGAATTTTTTATTTTATTGTAAAAATTGAAATATTACTTTAAAATCTAACTAAAAGTTCTAAAGTTAATTTAAATCTAAAGGAAATTGTTTTGTTAAAATTTTAACGGAAAAATTGAATTTTTTTATTTTATTTAAATTATTTTCCCTTAGTCAATGCATGATGAAGTTAGCGAAACGGAGAACATCAGATGTAATTTAGCGATTGAAAAAATGATAGTGGAAGGATGTGAGGTTATTTTGGATGCGAATCAAGTGTTTATTCGTGAGGGTAAGACTAATTGAAAATCAAAAAAAAAAACTAGTTTTGAAATTATTTTTACAGGGCTATTGATTATTTTAACTTCCTTAAAATCAAAAACTTTGGGTGTTAAACTGAAAGATATCAAAAAACGAAATGTTGTTAAATGCTTTTTATTTACAAACCATTTGATAGTCACTACTAGAGCTTCAAATGGACGCCTTAATCTATACAAAGTAAAATATTATTTGTCTTTAAATTTTTAATTTTAAAATTTATTTATTTATTTAAATTAAGCCGTATGAAGCAATACCTCTAAATGAATGTAAATTAATTGAGGATGTAACTAATGAACTTAGCATGATTGAAGAAGAAAGTAATTTAAACAAAAAATTTTTTTCTAAATTTACAAATTAATTTTTTTAGATGTTTCAATCGTTTCCGATGACCATTCCATCTCTTCAGCTTCAATAATTTCAACCGAGTCTAATGGATCACTTTTTTTCAATAAAGACCAGCCGGCAGACTTTAGCTGTGAATTCAAATTGGTTCAGTCAAACAATATGATCCAAAGAACTATTCACTTTATAGCGTCATCACTTGGAGAAAAACAGGCGTGGTGCGGAGATATGAGTCAAGTATACATTTAATTTTTTTTGTGATATTTTATTATTTAATCAACATTTAAGTGCATTGATAATTTAAATTATTCAAATTTGCTTCAAAATACGAATACAAGTAATTCAGTCAATATGCCAAACAAAGCTATGCCATAGTAAAATTCCTAATCAAATTATTATATGAAATTAAATTTAATTAAATTAAAAGCTCGGATCAAAAATTATTTAGAGATGAAAGTGACGTGAAATATTGCAAATCTTTAAATTCATGCAAAGTACCTCAAGTAAATAATTTAATTAATAAAATTTTGAAAAATAAATTAAATAAAATCTAAGATTCGACAAGCCACTTTGGACAAGTTGCTCGAGCGTCTAATTGATCTTAGATTTTTGAGCATTGATTTTTTAAATACATTTCTTTTAACCTACCGAGTCTTTACTGATCCACTTGTTATTTTAAATGCTTTGAAAAATTTATATGAATCATCACCAAAGCATTCTATAGAGCTGGGAGAACATGATTTCAGGTTTTAAAATTATCTAGCAATTTTATTCTTTGTGTACATATGAACTAGTTCAAAATATTAAAATTCCATTTGTTGACGTAGTTTTCAGTGGTTTTTAAGGTTTTATCAATTTATTAACTTAAAAATTTATTATTTTTCTAAGTATTTAGGGAAATTTTCTTAGTGCATCACAATGAACT
Organism: Brachionus paranguensis; assembly: GCA_016802215.1. Lineage (NCBI taxonomy): Eukaryota > Metazoa > Rotifera > Eurotatoria > Ploima > Brachionidae > Brachionus > Brachionus paranguensis. The sequence continues at coordinate 1,795,825 of JAESIX010000009.1, read as the reverse complement.
AATATTTAACTTTTAGAAAAATAGTCATAATATTAAAAGTTATCTTTTTTAATTTTTGGGAAGAAACTTTTAAGTTTGGAGAAATTTTGAAGCAGAGCACTTACTTACTTTCTTAAGATTTTTAAGTTTTTGTCTCCAAGCAAAACTGAAAAAAACATGTTCAGTATTCAAAGATTTTTTCCGTATTTTCAACATCTCAATTTACATTTAATAAATTATTTTTTCATTATTTTTCTAGCTTTTCAATTTTAATAATCATATAAAAAAAACACTAAAAATTTTAAATTTTTCGTGCCATTTAAGTTTTTTATTGAAGAAAAGATAATAATTCTGGTTCAGTATGAAAAATAGATTCAATATCCAAAATAATGTTGGAAACTTTGATATATGATAGGATGCAAAAGAATGGAGCAATAATAAAAATAATCTTATTTAAAATCAGTGCAACAATTTCTATAAAGTTATTCTAAAATTTTTTAACTGGAAATTTTTCAATTAAACTATTTGAGTTAAAAAATTCTAATCATAAGACTAAATTATATACCTAAGAATTATGAAAATATGCTTTATGTAAGCGTTGTTAGATAGGTTTGATGAACCCAATGTGAAAGATAAGAACCAATCGAACTAGCTTAGGGTTCTGTGGAATTCATTGAAGATAACAGAAAAAAATTATTAAATATCTAATAACGGGTGAAGAATAAAAATAGCACAAAATTAATTTTATCATAAAAAAATTTTTATTTAACTAATGCTATTAATTTTTTTTTAAAACATAACTGAACCCTCCTTTTTTGAAAAAATAATATCACTTAAGGTATTGAACTCCATGACGATGTATGATATCGAGCCTAGAGCGAACACTTTTGGGATGGTCTTGTACAACCTTTGGGTCGATATTGCTCAGGCAAGCGTGAATTTTGTTTTCGAGTTGCCTAAGATTTTTTGCCTTCCAATCACCCTCATAAACTTTAGCTTTCAAATTTCCCCAAAAATCTTCAATTGGTGGTGCTTTTGGTACGTTTGCTGGATTCACTTCTTTAGCAACATACCTTCAACAACTATTTTTATCTAACATATAATTCTGTACCATATTGGCATAATCAGATGATGCTAATTCAGGCCAAAATACATAATTGCTATCCTGATAAAATCTTTCCGATATAGGTATATTGGCAATTAAACTTTCTAGCCATCTTTCTTTGCGAACGACCCGATTTATGATTGAAATAGGCTCTAAGTTTGGCCACTATTAGTTTCGTCGCTATTTTAGCAGGTCTACCACTTCCTTTTTTTCTCTTGAAAGTTTCCTACAATATCTATATTATATTATAGAATCTTTTTCTATAATATCTAGTCAACGATAAACAGAACGTTTTCTGTATCCAAGACCAGTGAATCGCCCAAAAACTTCAGCTTTTGGAAAATTTTGGTTACTTTTTAAAAAGTTAGACAAATATTTTTTGATTGTTTCGTATTGTAACATTTTATCGAAAATTCAACTTTTTGAAATAATTTTTTTTTATTTTAAAGCTAGGATCAGTCTGGTTTTAAATTTTGAAAAAAATTTGGAAAGGTCTTGTCCACTTTTATAGAAATTTAAACTTAACTTTTGTGTCATTTTTTTTTCTACACCCGTTACTATTTTTTTAAGTTCCAGACAAATTTTGTGAATGAAATATAATATAACATTTATAGTTGAATTATTAACCTAATTCTGGTAAAACTGGGAAAATTTACCGGAAATTAAATTTCAATATATTTAATTTTTTTTACTTTTTATATCATCATATTGGTGGCAATTGATTTTAATAAATAAAAAAATAAAAATTTTCGGGTCATTTTTGCAGAGATTTTGCACATCATTTGTAGATTTTGGTAGCTAATGCAACTATTAATGTTGCACAATGTTGCATTTACAAAAATAACTTTGAACTTGAAGAAAAAAAGTCATTAGATTTTTATCATTTTGTTTCGCTCTTTTCTACTGAATTTCGCATAATACAAGTTTTGATGAAAATAAAAAATATTTATTAATAAATGTCATAAATTTCTATTATAAAAACTGAAATAAAAAATTTTTAAATTTTTATTTCAGTTTTTAAAATTAGTTTTTTCAATAAAATTAGTTTTTTTTTTGCTTGAATTTGTTTAAATTAAATTTTTAATTTTCAAAAATCTGTTCTAAAGATGTAAAAATTTTAAAACGATAATCAGAGTTTTAATAATGAATTATTAAATAATTGAATGATTTTGATGGAATACTTAATATTCAAAAAGCTTAGGAAAAGTGACAAATTTAAGTGATCTTAATGATCAAATCAATTTTAAATATTCAAATAAATTGTGCCTTTTTATTAAAATACAATACAGTTTCTTTTTATAATCAAAATCAAGTAAAGTTATCAAAATTGATTTTTGATAGTACATAATTTCAGTCTCATGTTAGTGAGTTCAATGAAAAAAAAGAATTTTTATGAGATAAAAAAAGGATTTAGAAATATATAAAAATGTAAATCGAGTTTTAAAAATAACAAATAAAATGTTAGAATTTTATTAAATTTAAATATCCTCTAAAATCGATAGCAAAAAAATTTTAAATTTTCTCTAAACAACTTTTCATGTTGTAAATCAAACCTCTTTTCAAATATGGTTAAATTTTAATTGATGATTTATAATTTTGAGAACAAAAAAATGATGATTAAGTTTTTAAAAAATCAAATTGATTTTTTAAAGAAATTTTTGAACTAGTTCAAATAGATGTAGCCAAATATTTTAATAAACGCTTATTGTTGACAAATTGGTTACATTTAAGATTATTTCTAACTTTTTTTTTATAATATGATAAACAGAAAATTAAATAATGCTAGAAGTGACATAAATAATGAACTTAATCGCAAAGTGTCAGTGGCCGGCTTATTCCGATTGCCATCGATAAATGAAGAACGAGACATTTTTGTCAAAAGAGACAGTCGCCTAAGTTCTTTCCGGAGAGACATTGGTAGGGAACTAATTTGATTTAATTAAAAATAATGTCTTTTAATTTAAATAAGCCATTGATATTGAAAATATGAATATAATGGAAGGAGACGAAACTGATATACCTGAGACTGATAACCCCTCTAATGCACAATCAAATGGACTCGGTGATAAGCAAGAACGTTTAGCCCCTATTGCATCTTGCGAGACTCTCCAGACTTGTTCCTCGAGCACAAATTCTGCTGCAAATTTTAAAGTAAAAGAAAAGCATGTTGGATTCACTTTGCCAAGCAACAGTCCATCAAATATCAATTTCAATGAGAGAACTAACAGTTTGATTGAAAACGTGGTCAATAACCTAACCAAAGTGAATGTAAGTGATGGTATTTTCGCGGTAAAAAATGAAAAAAAATACAATGTATCAACTAAGCCTCTTGCTGCTTCATTTGACTTGAAAAAAACAGATATTGGCACCAATAATGGATCAGTTTTTTCTTCCAATCTACATGATGATGAATTTTTTGAATACAAAATCGAAGATGATGATTTCGGTGATAATAATACTGATGAGGACTATGACTATAGAATTGATTCATCCAATCGCACAAAATACAAAAGATTTATCAATGGAAATAAAAGCTTTAATGGTTCAATTTCTTCGGCAACAAGCTCTGCTTCAAGATTAACTGTAAATTTTAAAGCAAAATTGAAGAAATTTTTTTTTTTTAATTTTATTAAAAATTTAACTTAATTTTATTTGTTTAAAATTAATAATTTTTAGTATTGGAAAGAATCTTTGGAAAAGTCAAATCTTTTGGTAAGTAACATTGGATGTTCGAGCACAGCTGAAGCATTGTCTTTATCACCAGCCATGGCCCCAAAAAGAATCGCTCCACAAAAAAATTCACTAAGTTCCACAACTACAAATCAACTTTTAATGGCTGTGCAACACAATGCTCAAAAAATAGGTAAATACATGAAATATTTTGTTAAGGTGGCATATTAATGATTTGCTCCAGGTAAACGATTAAGTGACACTTTTTCAGTACAAAAATTTTTGACTGACAATGGTCGCAAATTGCCTATTAGTGTCTATGCTGGAGTAGTGGTTACTTCATCAAGATCATCGCGGCGAAGGACTAGCAACACGGAAGCCACAAAAGCATTTGCAATAGCCACTTCAGGTTCACAGACATCTTTGGATAAAGCTCAAACATTTCGTCATTCTATAGACAATGCCAGGATGTCGGTTAACTCGATACCAAGAGTGGATAGGTTGAATAGTTCAGGGCCAGCATTAGACTGCTCAAAAACTAAAAAAAATTTATTTCTGGTCAATACGGCAGCCTCAATGCGAGTTTTAAATATTCTTAGACACTGGGTCACCAAGCATCCATTTGATTTTGACGACAATTCAAAGCTAAAGGAAGAAACTCTTAATTTGATCAATCAAATGTTAAACGAGTCTAATTTGACAGAAACAGAGAGAAAAGTTTCCAAGCAAATTATTCAGCAGTTAACAATTCCAATTGAGAAAAAAAAAGAAAACACAATTAACATAGATTTTTTATTACGACCTCCTAATGTAAAAATTTTTTCATTTTTCAATATTTGTTTATAAAAACTTTTATTTCAGTCTCCAGGAAAGGTGAAATTTTCGGATTTGTCTGTTTCAGAGATAGCCGAACAAATGACATACATAGATTATCAGATATTTGCATCCATATCCAGCCAGTAAGTTAAAAGGAAAAAAAAACAAAGATTGATTACTATTTTCTTCAAATAAAAGGGAGCTTTTGGGTCAAGCTTGGATGAAAACGGGAAAAGAAACAAATGCAAAAAATGTCTTGATATTCAGTAAACGATTCAACGAAGTAAGTTTAATTTTACAAATTCGGTCTAAGATAATTTTGTTTATTTCAAGATGTCTCAATTGGTTGTTACTGAGATAATCATGAGTGTAAATCATACACAACGATTAGAAAAACTTGAAAAATGGACCACAATTGCAAATATTTGTAAATTTTTAAAAAATTTCAACGGTGTTTTACAGATCATGTCTGCTTTTGCGAGCACATCTATTTTCAGGCTCAAATCTACATGGGATAAACTCTCAAAAAATGTAAGTTTTTGAAGCCCTAATCAATCTCATTAAAAAATAATTGTTTAAGTTTTTTTTTTAATTTTTTTATTAAAATATTAAAAAACTCCAGTTCATGAAATTAAAATAAATTAGATTTATAAAATAAATGTCATCCCAATTCATAATATTTGCAAAAAGAACTTGTGTATTTATTTCAAAAAATATATTTATTAAAAGTTATATAAAAAAATAAAAAACTATTATAAAACTGAAAATAGAATCTAAATTAGACGGACATTCACTGTTGTGAGATGAAGATACTTAGTCAACCTAAAAAAATCTTTGTCTCATCAGACACTTAACTGAAAACTGTAAGCAATTTCAAAAATTGAAATTCTAAGGGTATTGTTAATAGTGTGATCAAGTGATCATACAAAAATTGTGACCAGGTGAGATTTGAATAACTTATTTTAATAAAATTGAAGTTTTTAATCAAATCTAAATTTCAAATAAAAATTTTAAGTCTTGTTATTAAATACAAAATGATTTTTATTTAATTTTTTTATAGTGAAAACTAAACTTTTTTAATATAATTTTTAATATTTAACCTGGGAAATAATTAATTTATTCTTTATCTGTAGTAAAAATTAATTTTTAATCAATATTTTGAAATTTTTCAATAAAAAATTTTACTTTGTTTGGCTGTAATTTTATTTTATTTAATATTAAATTTTCGTTTATAGAGTTTGCTTTTACCATTCACAGAATTTATTTTTCTTCAATTTTTTTTGTTAATTTTTCAAAGTTTTCAAATGGAGGAGGGTGTCTGACGCATAAAAAAAAAATATAGCATAAAATTTTAAAATATAGTAAAAGGAAAATAAAGTAAAGATCATTTTATTTTTTAGTTTTTACCGCATATATTTCAAAATTAAGCATAATAATTAGTTTTTTTTAAGAATATGTACTAATTGTATAGCATTAAAAATTTTATTTAATATTTAAAAAATATTTATATTAAAATTTGATAATTTTTGCGATCAACAATGCCACCAAAAACTAGGATTAATTGCCAGCAGAAATGTGCGACAGATACAGAACAATTTGCCAAATTAATTCTACTCCGAACATTTTGTTCCACTTTTCCTAAGAAAAAAAAAAGATCCTGTAGACCAGCTAAGGCAAAGTCGGTTTTAATTTTTGACTAATATTTTGTGCTTTTATTATGCGATAATATTTTTTTTTATTATGCGAGACTAATTCTAAATTGACCTTTTATGCTTTATAAATTTAAATTTTATACTTAATTTAAAGTTTTTTTGTTCATGCGTTAATAATTAATTTTTTAATCTATATATTTTTTTATTAATGCGTCAAGCACTTTTTGTTATTTCAAATTAAGATTTAAAAAAAATCAATTTATTAACGATTAGAAAATTTTTTTTTGTAATTTAAAATATTAATTATTTAATGTTTAAATAGAAAACAAATAAAAAAAGCTGGTTTCACCATTATTGATATTTAATTTTTTAAGTTTTGAAATTTGATCAAGATCATGAAATTCAAGTTGTCTTCTTGTGCACATTTAAAATTTATGTGTTCAAGTTTGGGCACTTGGTCAGGTTCAAAAATTCAGATCTATCCAATTTTTTTCTGTTTCCAAATTCTAATGATCACATAACTGAAAAAATCATAAACAAAGTTTTTCCGTGGAGTCCTAGATACCTTCACAAATTTAAAAGGGTCAGTTTATGTTCAATTTTATTAAATAATAATGATTAACTATTCTAGTTCCTCAATACTGGATTTTGTTTCTTTAAGCCAAAAATGGAAGCTAAAGAACAATTTAATTTATTAGATATTTTTTTAATAAATTGCAATGGATAATATTTTTTTAATGATGCCAACAACCAAAGTGCAAGAGCTAGTCTCTATTTTGTTTAATTGTAAAACTAATTTGTAATTTATATCTTTATTTTACATATTATTATAATAATTATTGTACAATTATATTTATTTCTCAAATCAATAATTTTAATCAATAAAACGTTTAAATCTTATCTATGAGGTTTTATTTGATTTTTCAAAAGAAAACAATAATTTCAGATTTTAATAAATTATTCAGTAAAAATAAATAAATTACTGATATATTTTCAGACCTAAACAAAAAAAGTTATTTTCAAAAAATTATTTTTAAAATTCATTTGAAATTTTTTCTTTGTTCTTTTGTTCCAAAATTCAAAATGTACTGCTTTTTAAGATATTATAAAAAATATTTTTTAAATTAGTGATCCAAAGATATAAAAAAGTAAAATCCAGAAATCTTAAGTTCCAATTTTTTTAAGAGCCAGCAAACAATAGAAATACTGCAGAATTTAGTCTCATCAGATGGTAGATTCAAAAACTTACGCGATGCAATGGTAAAAAGCTAAACAGTATAAGTAATTTATAAACATTATATTTTCTTTTTTTTGAAGAATAAATGCGATCCACCATGTATTCCTTATTTGGGAATGTACTTAATGGATCTTGTATTTATCGAAGAGAGTACACCAGATTTCCTAGATGGTAATTTAATTAACTTTTCAAAATTGAGAATGGTTTCGCACATTATTCGAGATATACGAACATTCCAACAAAGTAAATACACAATACATCACAATCGGAGGGTAAATTTTTTTATTTTAGAAAAAATAAAAACATTTTACAATCTTTTAAAAATTAAATTTAGATATGTGAATACTTATTGGATACAAGCAATTTGCTTACACCAGACGAAGCATACAATAGATCCTTGACTTTGGAGCCAAGAAATTCAATAAATCCAACATTTAAGAGAATGGATGAATTAGATCTAAAAGCACAGACAGCAACATTAAATATTAATATGCTGAATTAAATTTAGAGAGATGCTTAACTTGTTAAAACAGCCTGATTTAAATGATAAAATGATGTAGATAATTTAAAAATCAAACGAAAGATTTTTATTACAATTAAGGATTAATCGATTGAGTTTAGAGTTGATGCGAGAATGATAAAATTTAAATAACTGGAAAATTTAAACTTTTTTATTTGGCAATTAATAGCTTTTTTTGTCTGATTTAGATTAGTTTAGCTTGTTTTAGATTCGCCTGTTTTGTAAACATGCGTAAGAGTTTGGTGCACTGAATGTGTTGTAAAACTTAATTTATTAATGATTTTAATTGTAAAAAACAAATTTGAAAATTCTTTTTTTAAACATAATGATCAAAATAAAGTCCGGTAATAATGATTTATGTTGTTTTTAGAATAAAAAATTAATTATTTTAATTTTTTATTTAGTTTTGAAATTGATTTTAAAATTTCTTTTAAATTTTGCTTGTACGCAAGTCAAAGTTCAATTTGAATTTGCATTGATTTTTAAAAAGATTTAATTATAATAGAAATTATGACTTTAATTTTTTTTAACAATAAACACAAAAAATAACAAAAAAACATCGTAAGATCATTTAAAATTATTTGAAGTCTAATTTTTTATTACAAAAAGAATTATTTTGAATGAATTTACAAAGCTTTTAGAAACAAATCATTAAAAATAAATTAATGATTAGACAATTCGACATCATTTTCAAATTGAATTCGAATTACCTAAAGAATTTTGTCAAATTACGCAAATTAACGTAAAATTTGGTAGAATGCTTTTATCATATCACCACTGAATATTATCCAATTTTGATTTTTCTTGATTTTATGCAATAAATCATGACAAATTTATGTACAAGAATCAATGCCTATGCATTTTAATAATAAAATCAATAAAAAAAATAAGTTTTAAAGCTTTGAAATTCTTACCTTTTGCAGCCCTGAGAGCTGGATTTTTCTAGTCCATTTTTGATCCTCTACTTTTTTTTCACTTTCTATTACATTTTATGAATCATTTGGTTCTTTGATTGGAGAGATCCAAGAGATTGCTTCATAGTGATAAATGTTGCGATTTTCTTTGAATCAAATCGGTAAAATTTAGACAAATATAATTTCGAAAGTCGAATAAAATTCGAAAGAAAAGTTCTTTAAAATTTGGTTTTTTTAACACCTAAGTCGAAAATTACACTTAAATCTTAAATAAGTCTTAGAGAAATTTCTTAAATTAAAAATACAAATTTAATCTTTACAATATTCAAGTTGCTGATGAAAATAGTCTACGAGAAGAAATAGAAACATCATATAACACATACTTAGAAAAAAATTCCTCACAAAACTATACCTCTAGACGATTATATCAACATAGATGAAAATTAAAAAACATCCACAACTCTATCTGATCAAGAAATAGATGACTTGGTAAAACTGTAACTAATTGAACAAATTGAACAAGAAGATGAATACGAAGATGATGAATCAGTGGAACACACAATACCGTATCATGGTGAACCTTAAGAATTAATTGTAAAGCTTAAGTTATTTTTCTATTTCAAACCAAATGATACTACAGCTACAATTGCAAATTTTAATCAGATTTAGTCTAGCTTTCTGGATTTACCAAAAAAAAACAATCAAAAATTACGGACTTGATCACTAAACCTATAAATTAATTTTCTTTATTTTATCCTATTTTTTTTATTGATTTTTTAGTAAATAAATTGGGCATAGGATTAACTCAACTAGCTAAAGAGATAATTTTACAAGATAAAAAAAATAAGCTAATAATAAAATATACAACCAAAATAAACATTGCTTTTATTTTTGGTAAAAAAATTTGAAGTAGTCAAAAAAAATATCTTTTCGAATATTTAAGAGATTGAGTAGTCATTTATCTACCTTTTAATTTAATTATCTACTATTTAATTTTTTTATTCTAGTGTAAAAAATTTTTTTTCTAGTGTTGGTAATCGACTCCAATCGATTGGGAAAATTCGAAAATCGACTAATTTTTTTTAGTCGATTATTAAATCGATTAATTTATTCTAGTTGATTATTAAATCGACTAATTTATTTTAGTCGAATATTAACAAAATGATGGTAGTATCAGAAAATTTATAGAATATTTATTTATAATTTGGTATATTTATTTTAAATCGTTTTAAATTTATCTTTTTAAATATTTTTAAATTTTTTGAATATTTTTTTTAGATAATAAAAAAATTAAATAATTTCAAATAAATCGTTAAATTGTAAATTTAGTCAATTTTTTAAAATATATTTTAAAGACTTTATTGATAAAAAAATTATATCTTTGCTAATTAAATACTATTCATTATAACTATTAAAAATTAACTATTAAATTATAACTATTAACATAATTACTATTCATTTCGATATAAATTAGTCTTTTTGAAAATTTAACTAAAAAAAATTAGTCTAATAAATAATCAACTAAAAAAAAATAGCCGATTTAATAATCAACAAGAATAAATTTATACTTTAAAACAATAAAAAATAAATATTTTATGGTTGATGTAATCCATTTAATTTCAATACGAGAATTTATAATCATAAAAGGTTTAGAACTTTGGTTTTATTAATAGAAATTATAGCTCAAAACAAACAAAAAAATTTTACATAAAAAATCTCTATTTTTAAGTTAATATTCAATATTAAATCAACATTCTAAAAAAAAGATATTTAATGTCAAAACAAAAATTTAATAATAACAGAATCATAAACTTATCTATTTTTTTAAATCTAAAAAATTTTTCCAAATGAAGCTAACAGTCCATGCCGGGTTATACAAAATTAATTTAAAAAAAAACGCAACAACAAAAAACTGGTTTTCAAAAAAAAATTTAATCATTTAATACCGAAATCCAGGTGCGTACAAGTTCTCCGCCATGTGGAATGAGAACATTTCCAAATAGATAACTTAAGTCTCGGTTGGTTCTCACAGCTAAATAGATGTGTTTGGGAAGAATTTGTTTTGGTTCATGATCAAAATTTGTCATATCCCGTGCCGAGTCCAATAGAGCTAGTGTCAAAAATTCAACAATACTTGCTATCATGACACCTGATTCCTCAGAAAAAAATGCTTTTGAATTTAATTTTCTCAAAGCTGTAATTATTTGGTAAACAGGAAAAATAATTCCAGCTTTCTGTGACTTTGTTTGACGTTTTTTACTAATTTTTGGATTTGAAGTTGAAGGTTCATGTAAACATGTCGGTTCATTTGCAGTTGATTGAACTGGACTGTTGGCATCTGAACAATATTTACCTTTGACTTCTAGTAGTCTTTTTGAACTTTTGCTAGATGAATAATCCTTCTTTTCAATTTTGACTTTCATTTTTAATTTCCAAATAAATTTAGTTCTCATCTAATTCAAAAGTAAGAAAACAAATTATAATGAATTTATCTAAAATAGGATAAACATGGGATAGATGCTTGTTATAAGTGACTTGTATTAGGGTGAAGTTAAGCAAACCTTTAATTTTAAGAGGCTTAAACTCAAGAGCATGAGTAATCAAATTTTTACATATAGGAATGGGGCTTTGTGAAATTACATAAAGTTCGCGCGATGCAAAACTTCCACACTATCTTCAGATTTGGATTTCGACCTCATTTTTAGATTCTACGTATATGAAAACCTAGGGTTAGCCAAAATTTTAGGGGGGGTTAAAAATTTATTTTTTTGGATAGGGGGGTCTGAAACTTTACAGCCTTATATTGAGTGTATCTTATTTAAGAGATTTTATCTCAGAATTTTATCAAACATATCTACCCGATCGACACATTTTCTGATAGAGAATTAAATGTTCTATATTCTGAGATGGTTATCTTTAAAAAAAAAAAAAAATTGAGAATTTTTTCGGAAAAAAATCGGAAAAATTTTGACATTTTTAACTTTTTTGGGATCTACTTTTTTCCAAACCCCTTTACCTATATATTATTATATAAATTCTAAAACTAGACAAAATTCTGAACAAAACTATGGTTTTACTTTTTTTATTTATTTAGTTTAAAATTTTTTTTAATCGATCAAAAAGTGTCCATTTAAAAAAAAAAAAATTTTTTTTTGAAATATTTTCAAATTTGAAAAATTAAATGTTAATTTTTGACATATTTTTACATAATTATAAAATTTTGAATTCATTTTAAAATTTTTTGTAATTTTCACACTTATTGTAAATTAAAAATGCCACTTAAGTCTGCCTTTTACCAAAGTAGAATCTCAAATTTTGGAAATAAAATTAGATCAAATTAAACAAATCCTATCTCATCATCCGGCATTCATGGAGTCTAAAAAACTTGAAACTCTAGGAAAAAAATATGGAATAAAGATCATATTTGTTCCAAAATATCACTGCGAACTAAACCCTATTGAAGGCCTATGGTGTTGTCTTAAACAATACGTTCGAACTAGAACAGATCAGAGTTTTGATAAAATGAAAAAGTTAATTGTTGATGCTCCAGACGATTTTATTAGAAAAGAAATTTATAAAAAATTATTACGAAGATTTTGGAGGTCAGTCGATGCTTATTATAAGGGATCAACTTATGGTGACGTCCTAAAGGCATATTTTTCAGGTAAAACAAAGGCAGCTCATCAACAACACTTAAAAATAACAAATTCACTGCTATAATTAATTGAATATTTTTTTTCTCAGTAATATTTCAAAAAAAAATTTTTTTTTTTTTAAATGGACACTTTTTGATCGATTAAAAAAAATTTTAAACTAAATAAATAAAAAAAGTAAAACCATAGTTTTGTTCAGAATTTTGTCTAGTTTTAGAATTTATATAATAATATATAGGTAAAGGGGTTTGGAAAAAAGTAGATCCCAAAAAAGTTAAAAATGTCAAAATTTTTCCGATTTTTTTCCGAAAAAATTCTCAATTTTTTTTTTTTTTTAAAGATAACCATCTCAGAATATAGAACATTTAATTCTCTATCAGAAAATGTGTCGATCGGGTAGATATGTTTGATAAAATTCTGAGATAAAATCTCTTAAATAAGATACACTCAATATAAGGCTGTAAAGTTTCAGACCCCCCTATCCAAAAAAATAAATTTTTAACCCCCCCTAAAATTTTGGCTAACCCTAGGTTTTCATATACGTAGAATCTAAAAATGAGGTCGAAATCCAAATCTGAAGATAGTGTGGAAGTTTTGCATCGCGCGAACTTTACAAACCTTACAAATCATAGGCATTGTGAATTTTGATACAAAAAACAAACAAAAAATGGACATCGTATTAATCAAATTCTCATGTTAAAGGACGAGATAAAAATAAAATGTAAACAAATATTTTTTAAAGTAGAAATTGTTTATTAAAAATAAAAAAATAGAAATGGAGAAAAATATTTGTCGATTTTACTTTGAATAGTTTGCTCTTTACTTCAAAATTGGTCCATCTTTGATAATTGATCAATAAATAAAGAGCAGTCCTCGTTTCTTTGGCTAAAAAAAAAACGCAATTATCGATGTAGTCAGTAGCTTCTCTTTTTGAAATTTGAACTACATTTTCTTTAGGCTCAATCTGTTGTTCTATTTCCAATTGTTCATCATCTTCTTCTTCATTGATTGCATTTATTATTTCTTCATCCGAACATTTTTTGTCTGATTATTATTTGCTATTATTTTTATTTATTTATTTGTTTTCTGTACCGAGCTAGAGCTCCTTCAGAATAAAGTATAAAAAAAATAAAAAAATAGAGTTAATAAAATAAGATAAAAATAAAGTAAATCAGCTGAAAAAAAATTTAAAGAAAGTTTAAAAGACATATATTGAAATAGGTTGTTACATGTGACAAAAGTTTACATAGTTGAAGCTTGATGAAAAAAAGAGGAAATAGTAAGATAGCAATTACACAATGGATTCGGGTATTCTATATATATTATTTTAGTTGTATTTGTTTATCTTATATTCTATATTTCCTTTTTTCTTTAAAATGTAGAATGTGGCCAAGTCGTAAGCAAAAAGAATAGATTATTCACAAGCTTGTTTTTAACTTGTTAGTCAATGACTTAATTTATTTTTAAGTCAAAGTTATGACTTAAAATCTTTAATTTAAAATAAAATAAATTTCTACACATAGATTTTTCATATTTTTTATTAAATTAAATTATATATTAAACAAACAAAGTAATGTAATTAATATAATGTTATAAAAAGTATTTTATTCTCTATACATTTAATAAATCCATATTAGATACCAATAAAGTTGTTGCTTCCAAATTCTTGTCTGTTAATCTTGACTTATGTGGTCTGTTAATGTAACCAGATTTAGAAAAAAGTCTTTCAACTGGTCCTGATGAAGCAGGTATTGATAAAAATTTTTGTACAAGTCATAGCTTTGACTTAAATTTTTGTGACTTAGACTTAAAACTGTGACTTATAAACAAGTGTGATTATTCACTATTTGTTTTATTTCTTTTATAGTAATGTTAGCAGATTTCCATGCATTTGGGATTTTGCTTTTTCTTAGACTTAAGCAAAAGAGATAAATAATGTCTTGTAGAATATTTTGAAGTAAAATTTTTAACATTAGGTTATGAATTTGGTCAGGTCACAAAGCTGCTTCCTCTGTTAAACTTTTAAGCGCTGAGGTAATCTATTTTATGCAGACTCATCATATTTTTTTATTTAAAAAATTTTCTTTTTAATTCTACAAAAATTGTAGGTTTTTCTTCTACAGGCATTTTAATATTTTGTTTTTATTTTCTTTACCAAAATTCGAAATGTCCAAAACATAAAAGAAAAATGTTTTAAACTTTGTTCTAATGGTCAAAAAATAATTCTGCAAAATTTACAGTGTGTTACAATTATTTTTTAACTAATTACAAAAGAGTACAAAAACTCTGCAAATTTCTGCAAAATTGCACGTCATTTCAAAGTATTGAAATTAACTACGCAATTATGTTCCTTTTATGTGTTGTAAGTTATGTATGAAATTTCACTATGCCTATAATTAGTAGTTTTTCTAAATAAAAGAACCGATTAATTAAAGACACGGTTTTTATTTTTCAAAATTTTTAATCAGTAATTTTTGGTGTTGTTAGTTGATCAAAGATCTAAAAAATCGACCTCTCCACTGAATTTTGTCTCGGTCGAATAAAAATCTGCTTAGATAAAAATTAGTCCATTTAAGAAAAAAGTTCAAGTTCGTAGCTAATGCCAATAACATGTTTGCAAATATAGTGTTTAGGTATGTGAAGTTTGATTACCGAAACGGAGAAAGGATGGGAACGAATATTATTGTTCAAAAAAATGCTCACCGTCATTTTGGCTAAATTTTTAAGACTTTGCTTGATTAGACTTGAACATGGATTCGAGTTTTGTTCTTCATATTTTCTTTTTCTCAAAAATGTAATTTAAAAATAATTTAAATTAAAATCTCTCTTAAATTATTTGAGAGAGATTGAAGGCTAAAAAAATATATATTTATTTTTATATTTATTTTTCTTATTCATTATTTTTGAATTTTTGAATCGCAAGAATCAGCGAAATTTGAAAATAAACAAAAATAACACCAGCTTTTTCTTAATTTTGCTAAAGAAAAAAATCTAAATATTATGAATATTTGTAAAAATAAAATTGAAATTCAATGAATAAGTTTCTGTTTAAAATGATTAATAAAAAGATTAGAAAATTCTTCGACTTTAAGAGATCTCTTTAAAAAAATATCACAATTTTTATTAATTTATTTTTATTTTTCGATTAATTCTTTTGATCATTTTATTTTATTCATTGATCTTTTTTAGAGTCCAAAATAATTGTCACAGGTCCATCATTCTGAATATGAACTTGCATCATGGCTCCAAATTTTCCATCTTTTATCCTTTCCTGTTTATAATCTCGACTCAATTTTTCTAAAAATTTCTCATAAAACTCTTTTGACTGTTCAGCACCCATGGCCTGATGAAAATCAGGCTTGGTTCCTTTAAGCGTTGACTGCAAAGTAAATTGACTTACACACAAAATTTCAAAGTCTTTTTCAACAACATTTTTGGTCCATTTTTTATCAGAGTCTGGGCACTCAAAAAGCCGAATTGTCAACAATTTCCTAACAATGTAATCAATATCTTTTTCAGTGTCTTCTCGGCTGATTCCCACAAGCACACAGAAACCATTCTGAATCGAACTTATCAGTTCATCGGAGACAGTCACACTAGCTTTAACTACTCGTTGAATAATAGCCCTCATCTTTTATAATATTATTAAAATAAATTTTTTTAAAAATTTTATTCAACTGGAATGCTAGGTCCAGAATTAAAAAATAATAAATTAATTCATAAGTTTATTTTTTTCAGATAACAAATCTTGATAAATTTTGCCCAATTCGTTTAGCCTAGTCTGACATTCACAAATAGATGTAGCTAAATTGAGTGATCGACAAAATGATTTCTGACTGGTTTTAAGTGACAAAGGAGTCAAAACTCCAAACCAACTTGGCAGCGGAACTTCTTTACTATCCGAGTTTGAAACTGATAGATTAAATTGAATGCTTGGCAACTCTAAATCAACACTTGGATCATCTGTTTTAACTATGTCGATTTTTTGGTTGGTTTCTATTGAAACCTTTGCTTCAAGCTCAGATGGTATTTGAAGAATTGACAAACTAGTGCAACCAACTATGCTTCTTGCTTTTGACAAATTTAGATAGCCATCATCTAATGCTTTATTTAGTAGTTCACGTAAAGTAAGTAAGCTTTGGTAGGACTCAATGTAAAGACACACACATTTGTCAAGTTTTTGATTTATCTCGTCAAGTTTATGAGCATTTTCCATTTTTAAAACTGGTTTAAAAAAAATAAATTAAATGACGAAAGTTTAAAAATCGGTAACAAATCTAACATAACATTCTTCTAAAATAGTTTAAAAATTAAACGATTAAAATAGTAATAAAAGATGTTAAAAAAAAATCGATTAAAAAAAAAATAAAATTTTTATTGAATTAATTAAAAATGTAAAATAAACATATTTAAAAGTTAATTTTTTCAGATAAAAAATTTTGATTAATTTTGTTCATTTTGTTTAGATTTATCTGCTTGACGTAATGATTTCCGACTGGTCTAAAGAGATAAAGGAGTCCAAACTACGAACTAACTTGGCAACAGGATCTGTTATTGAAATTGAAGAATTAAAAAAAATAGCTCGAAATTTAACATAAAATTCTTTCAAAAAATTCAAAATTAATTTAAAATTTAAACATTTTTTATTAAATAATAAATAAGAAATTTTTAAATTAATTATTTTAAAATTTTTTCTATTTTAAATAAGAGATCTAGGTAAATTTTTAAAAATTTTTTTAAGCCTTATTCGTTTGACTTAACAATTTGTGACTCATTTTAGAACCAACTCGGCCGCTAGATGTATTTTTGAAATTGACGAGAGTTTTAAAAAAATAGCACCAAATCTAGATTAACATTCTTCCAAAAAATTCAAATTAAATTTAAAATTTAAATAAACCATATTTTATAAATAATTTACATTTTTTTTCTAGTTGCCTAGATACAAAACATTTCTTAGTCTGATCTCTCCAAATGTCGTCAATGCAAGTATGTAAGGCATTTATTTGCAAGAAAATAAATCGAAATGCTTCGCTAAAAAATATTGGAGAAATTATAATTTTGTAGATTCTAAAATTTTCTTCATATTTAATAAGACTTTTTCAAATCGAAAAGAGGAATTTTTTTATTGCGTGTTTCTTTACCTTTATTTTTAGCCTAGATTCAATATGACAACTGCTAGTGTTCAAGACATCGATTCTTTTATTCGATTACAAAAAGAAAAACTCAACCGTGAAAAATATAACGACTATAGTCACAATCAAGTAAAAATATATTTTATTTTAATTTTAATTACAATTTGACTTTATTTTTTCAAAATTTAAATTATAAAATTTTATTGTTTTTCCCTTATTAAAATTTAAATTAAATTCTTTTTTTGTTTAAAAAAATTTACCCTTTTTTCAAAAAATATTTTTATATAAGCAAAATTTTGAATATTTAATAATTAAGAACTAATACTCTTCAATTTTTAAAGAATATTTACAATCCATCATTGGATTATGAACGCCAACAATTGGACAAGTATTTAGCTAAAGGCCAAACTGAACCATATCAAATACCAGAAGCTAATTTTGCTCGCTTCCAGTCCCAACAACCTCAACAACCTGAACAAGCGGCTCAGCAACCTCCACCAGTCCAAAATCGTCAGTCAAATTCAAAAAATAACCAAGATGATTTTTTCCAAAGATTTGGAGCCAATTATGATGCTAAAAAAAATAAACTACAAAAAGAGCTTCAAAATGACTACTCTCAATACATGCAACAGGTAACACTAAAGCCTTTTTTAATACAAAATTAAATTTTTGGTTTAACAGAAAGCCTTAAAAGAAGCTAATCAAAAGTCAAAAAATCAGGCACCAGTTTCAGACGAATTTTACGCAACTTTGCCACTCAAAAGCTTTGGACCTCAGAAGGTTAATTTTTTTTAAATTTCTCAACCTAAATCCAGCTTTAGCTTCATAAGTCCTCTTTTTTTTACCACTAAAAAAGAATTCAAATAATCAAAGCAATGCAGAATATAAAACATATAGAGAAAATTTTGATATTACTAATCGAAAATCACAGGAATCGTTCAGAGGTAAAAACGAAATAGAAGTAAAGCCCTATTCTGTAAGTTTTAATAATAAAAGTATTGTGATTTGCTTTACCAAATAGTCTACTAACATAACCATTAGCTTAAGTTACACTTTAAATTTATCTATTAAATATTATTTTTATTTTTAATTTTAAAAAGAAACACGGAAATAGCTCGGAGAATTTAAGTAGTATCAAAAACAGTCCATTTGGTTACGACTTAGGAAACAAAAGTCAAAGTCAATTTAATGTGAACTCAGAAAGACGGCTAGAACAGCCACCTTTTGATCCGCTATATTCGGACTCAAACTTTAGAACAAGATCGGCTAATTCATATGAAAATGTTACCAGATATCCTCCAGATTTTTATCCATCTCAACCTCAATCATTTGCTACACCAATAGATCCCAGCTTGACTGATATTTTACGCAGACCTCCAGTGGGACTCAGAAGCGCTCTGGGTGTACCTCACTCGGCACCGAGAGTACAGTTTAACGAAAACGTTATTTATAATGAATTTCCCACTAATCAATATGCTTACCAGGAACCACCTAGAAACAACAACTTTGTACCAGAAACACATCGAAGTATGTAAACTTTTGTTATGATTATTAATTCTTGGAGATCATTAAACCAGCATTAAAATTTTTCAAATTTAAAATTATCTAGCTTTAAAGTCAGTGTGAATTTAACTCTTAAAGAACTTTTATTATTAAAATCAAAAAATTTCTTATATCAGTTTTTGAATTAAAAAATATATATGAATTTATTTATTTTTTGTAATTTGGATAATAAGTGTGAATTATTCTTATTATTTTTACTCTGATTAAATTGGTAATTAAAAACTCGAACTCGTAAAATAAGAGACAATATTTCAAAATTCTTTAACACCACTCAAACGTCAAAAATATATAAAGCTTTTAAAGAATTTTAAAATTTAAAATAAAAATATTTATTATTGTATAATGGAATTTTGAATAATGAATAAATTAATTGAAAACGATGAAGTTTGTTGATGCAATTAAAGTTCCAGGAGTTCAAAACTTAAGTGCTATCTGAATTTCTAATTTTTTACTTGAAATTCGTGAACTACGTCCCTTGAAACCTTAGATTTCATTTTATATTTTTGGACAATATTTTTTTAAAATAAACTAGACAAAATTCTGAACAAATCTATGGTTTTACTTTTTTGAATTTTTGCTTTATTTCATATCAAAAGAAAATCAAAAGAAACAGTAACCTAACACTTAAGTATTTCGAATCTCAATTTAAATATTTATTTATTTGAAAAATATGAAAATTTTAAAAGTTAAATTTTTTTGAGACTTTTTCTATATAAAATAAAGCAAAAATTCAAAAAAGTAAAACCATTGATTTGTTCAGAATTTTGTCTAGTTTATTTTAAAAAAATATTTTCTTAAGTGACCACTGGGACTACATCCGATTCAAGTGAAAAAAAGCGTTATTTTTGGCTGTTTTTCAATAAATAAAATTGACACACCCATTTTTTAAAATAAAAATATACACCAGAGTGTAGAAAATTTTATGCTATTTCAGAATATATATATAATTTTAAAAAACAGTTTAATTAGATCATTGAATACCTGGGTCTGAAAGAACTACAGCTTTTTACAGGGTAAGTTATTTTTAAACCTCTGGGTACAAAATTATTTTTTTACCCTTCCAAGAAAAAATGAAATCTAAGGTTTCAAGGGAAGTAGTTTAAGAATTTCAAGTCAAAAATTAGAAATTCAGATAGCACTTAAGTTTTGAATTTCTGGAACTTTAAAATAAAATTTAATTTCTGAAAATTTCACATTATTTTTCCTTAAGAAAAGAAAAATTGATTTTTAAGTTTAAATTACAAAAAAATATTTCATATTTGACATTTAAACGATTTTATTAACATTATTTACTTTGATAAATTTGAGATTTATGCAAATTCTTAAATTGAATTTTTATGCGTAAATTTTTATAAAAAAAAATTGCAGAAAATCACTGTATATTTTAAATTTCAAAAAAATTTAACTATTTAACTATTATTAACTATTATTGAACTTATTTAACTTTTTTATAATTTTTCTTGTCCGTCAAGCTTACAACAGATGAAAGCTTAAAAAAATTAAAAATTTTAGAAAGAGTATCTTGATGATTTGATTTTAATTAAAAGAGCTGATGCTCTAATTTTTTCAAAGAAAAAACCTTAATTAAAAACGAAAAAAAAGCATTTATTAAAATAATTGCTTTCAAAAAAGATCAACCTTCAAACAATAATCAATCAAATCGTCCAAAAGATACTAATCCTTTTGGATTTGGGACCAGTGGTGAAATCGATCAAAAACAACAAAAAGCCAAAGAATACCAGGATGAATTAGGACGACAGGTTCGAGAAAAACAATTAAAGAAACAAAAGGAAAAAGAAGAACATGAAAGATTAGATAAGAAATTATTATTAGAAAATGCTATTTATAATCCCTACGGTCGAGGTGGTGGTGGTGCTCCTATTAAAGATAAAGATGGAAATACAGTTGCCAATTTAAGTCAAGTCCGCGCAGATCCTTCACAATATTCACCTCGAGACATGCCACCACCTCAATCGGTTATTAACAGCCTGCTTAATACCGAATCCAATTTGCCAAATTCAAGCAGAGTCAATTCAAATGACTTTTTGAATAATTCAGCGCCTAACACTAATAGAAAAACTGGTCCAAATGAAGAGCAAAGCTTTGCTCGAGGTGGCCATGGAATTTTCGGCGAAGGAAAGTCCGAGGATCAGAAAAAAAAAGGAGACAAATATAAAGCTGAACTTCAGCAACAAATCGAGGAAAAACAAAGATTAAAAGCTTTAGAAAAGGAAAGACAAAGAATTGAGGACGAAAAGGAACAAAAAAGAATAGAAGAGGAATTAAAAAAAATACAAGCTGAAGTTGAAGAGGAAGAAAGAAAAAAAAAGCAAAAAGAAGAAAATGAAAAAAATTTTGCTGAAAATGCCAAAAAAATTGCCGAAGAAAATAGGAATCAACAAAATAAACGTGGTCCAAATAAACCAGTAAATAAAAGAACTGGCCGAAAGCCGTCGACTAATGATGAGCCACCAATTAATAACAGTCCACCAATTATTCAATCTGAATTCCGTACTAATAGTCCACCTGTACCTGCTGCTGCTAAAAAGTTAAATGGTGGTAAAGCACCGGTCAAAAAAAACATAAATCCAGAGAGAACAAATGATGATTTAAATGAAGCAGAAAGAAACTTCACTCCACCACCACCAAAGCCTGTGGCCAACAACAGAAATAAGGTGAAATCGAGCACAACCGCCGATTACTACATCACTGAGTCCCGATTGAATGTTTCTTCACCGGTAAGTTAAAATAAATATGCAAACCTTTAATTTAATAAAAAAAAAAATTTTCTTAACAAACAGACAGTAAAAAAAGTAAATTCAAATTTACCACCTCTAGATGATAATGAAGAAAGAGAACCATCTAATTTAATAAATGATTATGAAAATGAAAGTTTTAAAACAAATAACAAAAAGATAACTATTAATAAGAATAAAACGGTTTGAATTTTTCCCTTAATACTTTACTGCTTAGTCTTAATCACTGTTTTAGATGATGTTTTTTTTTGTTTCTTTTTATTTTAACAATTAATTATTTTGTCAAAAATCAATTCTTAAAAATTTATTCTCAATAGAAAGAATTAATAGAAAGAAAGAAAATTTTATAGAAAGAATTAATAAGTTTACATGAGCAAATTAAAATTTCAAAGATAAATAATTTCAAATTTTATCTTATTTACTGGTCACAACAGGACCCAAAATTTCATAAAATTATTCGAATTTGAATCAATGATTTACAATCAATTGATTAAAAAATTGATTTTTGGCAATCTAAAAATACTAGAGCTAATTTAACTAAAATATTTTTTTGCACTTAAATTAAGCACTTTTTATCTATTTTTCGCAATATTAAAACTTTTTGAATAAATTAGATTGTTTTAGCAAAAACGAATTGATCAGAAGAATTTAATTTGAAAAATAGAAAATTTAATTACTCAAGAGTTAAAAGACTTTTTGATATATCAAAAATTAAAAATTATATCTCTAGCTATAAAAACACTGATTTTTTTTCGGTCTCTCTTTCTCTAGGCGAAACTTTTGGTATTGTGATTTAAGATATCCTTGGTTAGATAAAAACTTAATTTTTGATTTTTTGCTTTAATTGGTTATTAATGTAAACTTGGTTTAGTAATTCAATCGATACATCAATTCTAAAATCAATTCCTATTTTTGCATGTAAAATATTTGTCCCAGTCAGAATAAATTTTGATTTCATATTCTTGTCCTAATAATAATTATTTTCCACTTCTTTTTTCTTACTCCATATTACTTTAATTAATAAAATAATTTATTTTATTACTTTAATAGTTTTATTTTAACTACTGTATTCAACTAATTTATTCGAAAATAAAAGCCAAATTTCTTTTGATTTTTATTTTTCTTTTATAAAATTTATTAATTTGAATTTTAGCTCAAAAATATTCATTATTTTATTTCAATCATTAACTAAATTAAAAGATTAAAACAAGTTAAAAACCAAAATGAGTTCATTTATTTCAAATAATTTGAAAAAAAAGAAGAAAATATAAAAATTTAATATTTAATTAATGAAAATTTTGAAAGCTTTTGAATCTTTTCAAATTTAGATTTGATCGATCGAATTGAATAATGATTATTTTTTTTGAAATTTCCTTTATTTGCTATTCAAATAATTTTATTCGGCTCTTTTAGTTTTTTTAAATCACTAGTTAGTGTTTATATTTTTGTAAAGCAATAGATTTAGTTAATTAACATTATCTTTTAAATTTTTAAATGAAATTTTCAATTTTTTTTTTAAAGGAACCCAAAGGCAGAAAAAATTATAATTATGCCGATAATGTCATTCCTACTAAGCCTGTTTTGAAAAAATTGAGCAGACCAGTAAAAAAAATTAAATATTATTTTCTGATTAAAGAAAATAATTATTTTTCTAGCCTTCTCAAGTGTCTAAAGTATCAAATAGCGAAGTTTTGGCTCAATTGAGCAACTTGAAAAAACACCTTCAAAGAGAACTTTCTGAAGTTGAAAATAAAGTCAACAATTCGGTAAACTAATAATTACTTTTTTTTACTTTGGAATAAATTGATTAAAAAGAATGATCGAACAAGCATCGGACAATTAGCTGACATGAGAGAAAATCTTGAGAACATTCGAACACCAATTGGTGACCGAGATGGATTCAAAACTTACCGAAAAGAAATATATAGTAATTTTAAATTTTAAAAAATTTTGATTTTTTTTAATTTTCTTCTCTTCAAGCACCCCCTATACGTGGAAATTTTTACAGGGAAAATACAGTTTTATTGGATTCAAGTAGAAGAGGTAGCATGATTAAGCTTTGAAGTTTTTTTTAATGTAACTTTTAATTTTAAGATGATGACTTTTTTTCAAATGACTTGCAGAGAGAAGCTAATGAGAGACAACGAAACAGACTTAACTCAGTAAACTTTAATAATTAGGACTTATCAATTTTTAATGCATCGATTTAGATCGTTAACTTTGATAATTATGGTGATGATTTTAATGAAAAATTGTCAGCCCAAAATCAACTAAGATTAAAAAAATTAAGAGATATGGAAGGTAAGCATGAATTAAAATTATTAAAATTTTTATTTAAGAATTTATTTTAGGTGACAGTCTTTCAATGAATGATCCTAATGATGTTCTTAATAAGTTTATCAACAAAAATAATAGGTATGTTTAAAAATAAAATTTTTTGTTCTAATGATAACATTTTTAAGACTCGTGGAGGAAATCAAAAATCTTTAAAAAAATATATAACAAATAAATTTTTTTAAAGCTTCTTTTAATATTTTTGAAAGTAATTCACTTTTTTTTTGAGTCCTGTTTTCTATTCATTTTGTCACTCTTCTCTAAAAATGCATGCTAAGATCTAAAAATCACTGTTTTAACTTAAGTATTATAGACTTGATTTTTTTATCTTAAAGTAACAAACTTAAGCTTTTTAAATTCTTCAGAATATGAAGAGAAAATAAAAGCTCTATTAATTAGTTTTAAACTTTGGTTTTTTTAAAAAAATTTATTTGTTTCTAAAATATTTATTGAATATAGAAATTTTAATTTAATTAATAATCAATTAATTTTTTGTTTTTCAGAGCGCCATCAACTGTTACAATACAAGATGATGCATGGTTAAAATAACCAGTTTAATGATCCAAAAAGAAAATTCGATTAAAAAATAGAGAATTAATATTCCATGTAAAAAGTTCAAAATTTTTTATAATTATCAAAATCTTTCAAAAGAAAGTAATAGGTTTTAATTGATGGATTTTTTTAAATTCCCTGAAAATTACTTTTTTTAAAAATTAAATTTGACTTGATTTTTTTTAATTCTAAATATTGGTTTTAATAAATTCAATAAAATTATAAAATTAATTATTTTTATTTTAATTAAGAAGCTCTTTCAATTTTTCGAATTTGAAATTATCTTAAAGTTAAAAATTTCTTAAGATTTGAATTTTGACCTGAATAATTAGGCAGTTATTAATTAAAAAAAAGTTCAGAGTCGCCTAAACTCAAACTATTTATATACAAAACATTGTCTAAATTCACATATGGCCTTGATGTTCTCACTCTTAATTCGACCACAAGAGATTTAATAAATAAATTACAAAACAACTTAATTAGGCTAATGTTTAATTTAAAACCCTACTGTCTCATGTCTTAAAATTACTGAATGTATTCAATTTTGATGATGGTAATTTCAACTTGGTTATGTCTAAAACAATTAAAAAATCAAACATTACAGAATTCTTTTAAGTCAAATAATTCAAAATAAAAGAAATTCATGAATTTTGGTCCAAGTTTTCAAACTTTTGGCATTGTGAAATTTCTTACAAAACTTCCAATACAAAAATAAAAAAATTTTCTAACTTTTGTTCTAAATGTCAAAAACTTGTGAAACAACTGTTGTTTCACCTTCCGTGGAAGTCTGCAAAATCTGTGCAAATTAATTGAATTTTATTTTTAATACTTTTAAATAGGGTGCAATTTTGCAGAATTCGCACAGATGTTGCAGGCTTCCGAGGAAGGTGAAACAACAGTTGTTTCACTTTGTTTCATTTACAGAACAAATTTTTGACATTTAGAACAAAAGTTAGAAAATTTTTTTATTTTTGTATTGGAAGTTTTGTATGAAATTTCACAATGCCCAAACTTTTAAACTTTCATGCATTTTTCTATTTTCCAACTTACATTCTGTTTATATTTTTTTAATTTAATTTTTAGGGAGCTTTCATTTTATTTTCAATTTACTTCTCCTTAAAAGAGGTTAATTCAATTCAATAAATAAATAAATAAAAAGTAATTTTGTTATTTATTCATCAGACATTTACTCTAAAACCAAAATCATTAATTAAAATTTCATTTATGTCTTTATTAGAGGTTATGGCTAAAACGCGAAATTTGGAAATTTTTTGGCAGAATTAGATACCTTAAAAGCGGAATTTTCATTTTGATTTTTTAAGGAAATTTAAAAAATGCGGTAAAAAATTCCGCTAAAAACGTGGCCATGTGGCAAATACATTTGAACCGGATAAAATTTGAAAAGATACCCATACTAGTAGTTATGAGGATGATGTAATTGAATTTGAACTTTTTTCAAAAGAACTTATAATTACTTAATTTTATACTCAATTGAATATGATTTTGGCTAGAAAATGTCTATTACAATCTGAAATGGCTTGAAATTAATGCATGGAATGAGGTTCAAACTATTTATGAAACAAAGCTAAAAAAGTCTACTTGTCCAATATGCTAAAAACTTTGTATTGAATGTGACTCATGTCAGTTTACCATTTAAATGTTCCAATATGAGAAGGTATCATTAAAATTGCAAAATTAAAAATTGGTCTTGCAAAAAGTATGATATTGATTGTTTAATCGATCAGTAAATTTGACAATGCTTTTAAACTTGTGTTTTTTTTTTAATATTTTGTTCCGTAATTTTCAGTATTTTTTAGATTTCCTTAAAAATTAAAAATGACGAGGTTGAAATTCCGCTTTTTAGGTATCTAATATCGGAGAAGCAGTTTCTTGTAATGCAAGAAAACTACGAGTTTTCCGCAAAATAATTTCTGCTTTCCGTGTTTTTGGCACAACCTTATTAGATTTAAAAGTTGGATATCACCAAATGGGTATTCATTCTGATAGTAATTATATTTCGTAATGCGCATGGCCTGATGAGATAAAAGGGGCAAGTACTAAGTATTAGTTGTGCATCTAGGATGTTTCAGTGAAGAATTGAACAAGCTTTAAAATGATTTACAGGGTGCATAAATTCTAAAGGTGTTTTTATTATTTGTCGTTCAATTATAGAGGAGCATTTCAAAAAGCTTATTTCAATACTTAAAAAATTAAAATTGAAGGGCTCACTGTTTAACCAAGCAAGTGTCAATTCTAAGGATTGAAGATTGAATTTTTTGGCTTATAAATTCTCAAAAGATTTTTAAAGCTGTCAGATTTACCAAAAAAATTCAATCTGACTTAAAGAATTTTTTAGGGCCTTTCGAGCTTCTGTTCAAGGTTTATTCCGAATTAATAGCTTTCAACAATTTAACGATTTTTCCCGAGAATATCAATAAAATTATTTTACCATGTCTGATTTATTTAATGTTCCATTTTAATGCTTTTTTATGGTGAAATTTAATTATGATCAAATTTAAACCATATTTATATATTTTATAACTTTATTTTTGAAAATTCATTTAATAAAGCTTCGACTTTATTATAAAAAAATTAATAAAAAATATTTAAATTCAATTAACTAATATATCCACATTTTTTTAAATATTTGGTTTTGATAAAATCGAAGATAGATCAAAATATAACAGAACAAAAAATAAAAATTGATATCAAAATTGAATTTTAAAATTCATCAAATATCTTAATTGAATTTAGATTTAATTCATTTTTTGTATTCATATAAAAAAAACGAATTAAAATGTTTAAATATCATTTTTAAGTGAATTTTATTACACCAATAGCTAAAACATTTGTTTTTTTTAATTTTATTTTTCATTAAAATTCTTCAACAACTCAATCGAAAAAACTCATCATAAAATGGAAAAAAGTTGTGTCATAATTTCTAGAGTAAGCATTAACATTCACATAAATTAAAAATGAGCTAAATGCTATTAAGGACTATTTTTTCTTTAATAAATCAAAATCATGTTAAAAGCGATTATTTCAAGAAAAGAAAAAAATTAAATTAATTTATTTATTTTATGACATTCAAAAAGCTTTCAAAAAATTAAGTCTTATAAATAAATTTATTCAAATCTTGATTATCTGGCTGATATTTGAAAATTCAAACTCAATCAAACCACAGTGCCTCTTGATCTTTAAAAAAAACTCATTACATTCAATACAAAAACAACTAAAAATAAAGCGATTTATTAAATTTTTAATCGCTTTAATTTAAAAATTAAAAAAAAAATTATACTTTTTTCTGTGCGTAAATTTAAATAGTATTTCTCTAAACTGAGATCCGTTTAAAACATAGAGAAAAAAATTAACCGAGAAATTTAAATAATAAAAATAGCCGGACATTCTCTGCATTAAATGATGATTCAATTCTTTGATTGTGTACCCAGTGGATGCATTTTTGGAAGAATGGTTGGAACTATTGATTGAGAGTGTATGATTAGAATGAGATTCAATAGAGCTTAATAAGACGGAATGAATTCGTGAAATAGCCATCGGACTGTTTAATAAAATAAAAGTAATTGATATAATAATTAGCATTCGAGTTGTTCTTGAGTACATTTTAGCTCTTTTAAGCTCGGCTGACCTTCTTAGCAACGATGTTAAAGCCGAAAATTTGCGGA
The DNA here is from genome assembly GCA_016802215.1 of Brachionus paranguensis. Taxonomy (NCBI): domain Eukaryota; kingdom Metazoa; phylum Rotifera; class Eurotatoria; order Ploima; family Brachionidae; genus Brachionus; species Brachionus paranguensis. Next base: position 1,767,259 of record JAESIX010000009.1, on the reverse strand, counting down.
AAAAAGTAAAATTTGTTTTTTTCTGATTTGGTATTTTTAACTCATTTTTCTCATTGAACGAGCTCAGTTCCGGATATGAAATTTGTTTTTTAAGTTCAATTTGAGGCTTTAGAAAATTTTCTCTTATGATCGAAACAGTTTTTCGCCTACTTTTCAGCAGTATGGAATTTTTTAGCACAAATTCATTAACTTCGATTTTGTCATCAATTTTTGCACCTAAAAAACTGGCATCTGTTGAAAATTCTTCATTTTTTCTTTTTCTCTCAAATCCGTTTTCAAGATTCAAATTTTTCATCAATTTAAAGTAAATGGAAATATTGGTGAACAAAATAATCACAAATGGTATCAATATTGTGACAAATACGTCTATTATTGCCATGAATTGAACAGTTTTGTGCCATTTTTCCTTTATTTCGCATCGTTTTTGGTTATCGTATTCGTGAACATTAGAAGAAAAGTAAGAAAAAGAATAAAAAAATAAAGAAAAAATGAAAAAAAATGCTACAGAAAGCTTGTTCCGTGACTGATTACATATATCATATTTTTTAAGTGGAAATTGGACAACAATGTAACGTTCGATGCTAAATAAAATCACATACCTATAAAAAAATTAAACATTTTAGCAAATTTTTTATAATAATCAATATTTTTTAAACCTCTTAGTTTCTTATTTTTTTTAATTATTATTTTAATTTTCCAAGTTGATTATAAAAATGAAACTTTGAGAGAATTTTTTGAGAGAGAATATTTTCTCTTGATTTTTGACTGAAAAATAGTTTTGATATAATATTTTATAAAATAAATATTAAATTACACCATAGATAATGCTATTATAGCTTTTAAAATAATAAAAGAAAAATTCTGTAAATTGTCTTTAAACAATTTTTTGTGTTGGAAGATGCTAGCAGATAATTCTTGATAATCGCTGATTGTTTCTAAAAAAACTTTTTGCAAGTTGCCATATAATAAACTAGATATGTTTTGATAATGTTTTTTTTTTTAACAAAAAAAAGACAAAGAGTTGTTTTATATGGATGGAACAAGTTTACAGTGAAGTTCCAAAGGGCTCAGCGTTTTTTCATTATCATCATTATCATCTGTTAATGCACATCTTGCAATATAATAAAAATATGCATCTTCGTAGTCACTCTATCTTCAAAATAATATAAATAACCTAGAAAAAGTCCAGAGAATAAATTTCTTAATGAATAACATATGAAAATTTAGTGAAAAAAATATTTTTTAATTCAATTTAAATATCTGAACATATGAACCAAAATTTGTCAAAAACGGTAATTAGTGATTATTTTGGATAATTGAAGTATTTAGTCGAATTTTAAAGATCATGATCGAATATTAAAAAATAGCTTTAATTGATTTATAATTATTAAATTTTTGCATAGCTTTACAGATATAAAAAGCATTGAAAAGTTAGTTTAAAAAGATGCTTCTGCACTTAATTTTGAGATAAAAATTTTTAAAAGCTTTTTTTAAAAATAATTTTTTATCAGACTTCATTTCTCATCATTTATGGTATTTAATTATTATAAAGTAATACGCGACCAAAAAATTCCTAGAACACAAGACGGCTGATTATTTATCTTAAACAAGAATACTTTTTTCTTAAACATAAACTGTTTTGGAACAATTTATCAATCAAGTGAGCATAATCATGAAAATTCAAGCATGGATTAACCCAATATCAAAAAGACAAGAAGGCTTTCAAGATCAAATAATGGAAATATTAAGAATTAAAAAAACGATAAATATATTTTTATTTAAAAAAGATAATTATTATTTATAAAAAAATATTTTGTTTAGGAAAAAAAAATAATTATTTAACTACAAACTTTACTATAAATCAATAGAAATATTCGATTTAATTTAAAATTATTTAGTTTATTTTCGAAAACAATATGTTAAAAAAAAGTACTCTGTTTACACAGGAAATTATTCATTTAACTTAGATATTATTTCATATGACTGACAAGCAATTAAATAAAAATATTCAATTCATAAATCTTAAAATATAAGATTATTTATCAAAATTGATTTTCTCTAATTTTATTCATTTAATTTGAGTTCAAATAATTTTTCTATGATCAATACTTTTATTCTTCAAGATTAATCAGAAAACTAATTTCCTTTTCTAGGCTGATTGAATACCCATAATATATATATATTAATTCATTGAAAAAATCAATGAATGAATTAAATAAAAACATAAAATATGTCATTTACTAAGCTTTGATAATCATAATTAATATACAACGAAGAATTTAATTTAATTAAATTTAATATCTTCTGATCTGCTTAAGCCCCCGAGTCTTAACCTTGACTAATATTTTAAAAGTTTAGTCATGCACTTTTTTAATATTCATGTCCATTAAGATCGGTCATATTAATTTCAAATTTAAAAATGAATTCATTTTAAATTAATAAAAATTTGAAAAATTCAAAGTGAAGACTTGAATTTATCATTTATGACTTAAATATATTTTTAGGCACCTGCAAAAATATTTAACCTAAAAGGTTGATTAAATGAATTAAATCATAAATTTAACCTTTTGAATTACTATTTAAAATCCAGATGAATATTTGAAGATAAGAGAGAATAAATATATTGCGTCTTACCTGTTATGTGACTAGTGACTTTTTGTCGATTTTGTGACCAGGTATTTTTTTTGACTGGTCACCTAATATGTGACCTGTTAAAGTTTTTTTTGATTTTAACCAGGTCACATAAATAAAGATATTGGTCACATAAATAAAGATATTGGTCACATAAATTTGTAATAATTAACTTGAATTTTTTTAAATAAAATTTATTTTCAGATTAAATTAAAGATATTTAATCCATTTTAATTCGATTCTGAAAATTAAAATATAAAATTAGGTTTTAATAATAAATTAAATTAAAAAAGAGAAACTTAGAGTTTTGATTTAAAATGTAATCAAACATGTACGATATAATGAAATTCGTAAAAGCTTTCGATAAATCCAAAAAATTTTGACAAGAATTATTCAATTAAATATTAAATTCTTATTTTACTATTAATTTTATTTTCCTTTTATGTCGCTATTTTCTTTGTATCAATATTAATAATTGTTTATAAAAATTAAAACCTTATTTGTGGCTAGTGTTGTGCAAAAATTTAAAAATAATTTTACTTACCAAACTGATAAAAAGCTAAAAATATACGTAAAATAGACTGTGAATTTACAAACAAAATCGAATGTGTTGAACAAGTCATAATTAAAAATATTAATATTGGCAAAAAAAAGCGTAATCAAAAAACAATTGTCACATAGGGCCAAGGCTGATAAAATAAAGTTTGAGTGTTTGTGACTTAAATAAAAGAATCAAAAAATGAATCTTTACTTTTTTATTGAACTTACTGTAATTTTGTGAACAAAAAAATTCCAAACGATATGGTATTGCCGATTAGACCAACAACAACTACTAGCACAATATAAAATGGTTCTATTTGAATCAACAGTCTTATTAAAATTATCTGAATTGGCTCTGTCATTTTTTATTCTAAAAATAAATTTATTTGTTGGCAATTTAATATAAAGAAAAAAAATAGTTTTTTAGAAGCTTCTTTCAAGATTATCTCAATTCGATCTTTAAAATTCTGATAATTATGTAGACAAGAGCAATCATAGAAAGAAACGGAATAAAAATTTTAATCTTTTCGTTCCTTATCTAAGAATATCAAAAACATGTATCAAGCATATTTAGATATAAATAATTCTTCTAGATCAATTATTAAAATGTTTATTAAATATTGCTTTTTGAGATATTTTACAAAAACATCTTTAAATTTTAAGTAGTTAGCCTCATTGAAATTTAATTTAATTCAATTAAAATCTCATTTGTTCTTATCTATTGCGAGTGAACTTAAAACTGGCATTCAATTTTGAATTATTTTCGTTTAAAAGATTTAAAATTTTAAATACGAAATACGATTCAAGAACTTTAGACTACAAGTTATTCGAATTCTGCACAAATTCATAAATATTCAATTTCAAATCTGAGTTTCTTTAATTTGTGACATTAAATTGGGAATTGAAAAATTATTTATGATGAAATTATTTAATTAATAAAAGATTAAAATATTGTTTGTATCAATTATCATTTATCAAAAACACTTTAAGCGCATAACATTTATTAATAATAATTAAATATTGTCTAAAATAAAATATATATTATCAGCGATTTCGTAGCAGAAAAAAATTTGTTCTAATTTAATTAACAACAAAAGTATTGGGAATAAAAATAATAAGATGATTAATATTAAGATGAAATATTTCTAATAAGATTTTAGAACTTTTAAAATAACTGAAACAAAATATTTTTATAATATATAATATTTCATTTTATCAATTTCATTATTTTTTTAATTTTAAATTCATATATTTTTTAATAAAACTTACGAGTAAAAAAATTTAATTTGGTAATTTTTTTCAGAAGAATATTGAATTAAAAATTAAATTGAACTGACTTTTCCAATTAGATTTGGGATATGAAATTTAAGTATTTAAAAAATTCAATTAAAAAAGGATTTTTTTCGACTCCGAATTTTGATATATAAATATCAAGATGGAATATTTCTAATTAGATTTATTTTTTCCATATGTCAATTTAAAAAAATGGCAAATAAATCCATTCATTCCCTGTGTTGAAAAGAAATAGTTGACAAAATAACCAAACATGTTTTTTGGTATTTTCGAGGTTGTTCATTACGAATCTGAAGTCCAAAGGACGGTTACCCATAATATTAGTCCAAAGTAAGGAATTTTTCTGAATCTCAGAAAAAAGTCCATAAACTAAAAAAGATTTTGTGAAAATTATAATCTACTTATAAAAATTACTTAAAATATAAACCTATTTAAATCGATTTTTCAAAAAAATTGGCGATTTATTATTATTTTAATTAAATTATTGATATAAAAATTTTATTGCTAATTTTGCAAAGCTGATATTATTCCTATTAATTTTCCTAAATGGAGCTTAAATTGTAAGTTAAACATAATTTTACTTAAAAAAATATCACTGACAATGCTTAGATAATTTAAAATATTATGATACGAATGTTGATGAAAAATCTTCTCAGTTCTGTAAACTGGTTTCTAATTTAGACCTCAATACATTCTTAATTTATAGCAATTCGGTTCGTATAATGACGGGGAATAAACAAAATTAAAAAAAAATTATATCAAATCTTCAGAAAAGTATTTAGGTTGGGTTATTGATTGCAAACCATGACCAGGAAGAAAGCAAAAGCCTTGAAATTTTAGGCAAAATTTTTTTTATTTAGTTAAAAATTGGAAAAACTAGCATTAAACTTGATTTTTATAATAAATTCATATTTTTATATTAATTTATTTATTTTATTAAAAGAATAGTATTTTTATATTCATCTTGTAAAATTGGTTAAAAATCAGTAATTTTAATCTTTTTATCAGTAGTTAATGAATAATTATCTTAAAGTAAAATGCAAAATGGTTCATTAGCGTTTTTAATTATTAAGTAATTTTTTATCAAGAGATAGCCATGAAATCTTTTAAAAATTCATCGTTAAATGGTGTTGTGAATATTTGAACAAACTGGACAAAAACAATATTTTAATTTTTGATATGTTAAAAATTTGACTTTTGTTAAAATCGAATTATTGGGTATTGTGAGAATTCCTTTAATGTGAAAACTGTAGATTTTAGTATCATTTTGATTGTGCCGAAAATAGTAAATATCATCGTTTTGGTAAAGGTAAAACTTGGATTCAAAATAACAAGAAAGTAAGGTTTGCTTTGAGAGAAACTAGATTTACAATATTTATCTGATTCTTGTTACGTATAGCTTTCATTTAATAACAATTTAACGATGAATTTTTATTTTGTGTAATTATTTTAGTCATTTAAAATTTCCACCGGAATCCGTAAATTCACAAAAAAGACAGATATTTCTCTTTATTTCCATGTGATTTACAAAATAATTTTATTTTTTCGGGCCATGAAATTCCGGATTCCACAATTTAAAAAAAACAATTATTTATTAAAATTTAAATTTCAAAAAAATTTTATTTTCTAAATTTTTATTTTAATTAGGCTTAAAAAGCTTGAATGCAACTTGAGGCTCGAACTCTTCAGAATTATGGTTTCCTGCTTCTTCATCGCCTTCTTCAGTTTTGGCAGTTAGTTCTCTGAATAAAGGTGCTGATTTGGTTTCAAATAAACTAGTTGTTTGATTCCTTTGAGTGTTGAATCCTCCAATAAAGCCACCGTTAAATCCATCATTATTAATAATATATGCTTTGAAAGTCATTGAGTCTTCTTCGTTAATATAAAAGCTATTTATTAGGTCCGAAAATTTATAAAATTTTATAAAACTATCAAACCCTTGACTAGTTTGATATGCAAAGGTATAATTTTTAGATTTATTTAAATTATTATTTGGATTTATTCTATCAACAAGTGTAAATTGTGCATGGACATCTACTGGAAATTTACTTAGTCCTTCTATTGAATTACACTGCAAATAAAATCTCAATTTTTTTTCTCTATTGTCAGTGCAGACAAACAGATAAATTTAATGTAAATAGACCATTCAAAATTTCCCACTCTACATCGTTTTGAATAAACATTTAAATTATTTGAGTCCTCAAATTTAGAAATTTCATTTATCACCAATTGAATTGTTGCTTCAGTTCGATCTTTTCCACAAATTTCATCAATATCAAAAATATTACTAGTTTTTTCTCTAGAATAAAGCTCTCCAAATAAATTTTCCAAGTCAATATCTTAGCTACCATCTGTTAATTTAAATTTTGATTCAGTCAAATAATCTTCAAATTTTGAAACCAAATCGATTCCATTGTTAATGGAAATATGATTATTTTTTTAAATATTTATTTTAGAATAAACATCTAAACTTTGGTCAATTTTCATTGAACCAATTTCTTTTTTAGCTAAATCTAAATCTTTAATTTTTTCAATGACTTTTTTTTCTTTCGTATCTTTTTCAAATTCAACTTTTTCCAACAAATCGTCACAGAATTTATCAATTTGTTTATTAAACATTGATTTAATTTCTTCTCTACGGATATCAATATCATTTCTAGATTGATCATAACTCATTTGAATGTAATGATTAGGATCTTTTGTGTACACTTCAATTTACTTTATCATCTCTTCAAATATTTTTTCTTCAATTCAAATAATTTGTCAACTAAAGCAAGTTTATTTCTAGTCATATTCAAGCAGTCTTGAGACGAAATGCTATGATCTTTGCACACCGGACATTCAAAGTTAGTTTTTTTGAAAATCTGTGGAATGGAACGTGCTAACAAAATGCTTTCAATCAAAAACTTTTATAAAAATTTAAAATATGTTTTGAATTTAACTTTAATTTTAAATATTATTTCAAATGCTTATTTTTTGGAATCTAACTGATTAATCTTATATTTTTAATCCTTTAATTCGTCACTATTCTTTTACATATCCCAAGCAGCCCAGTCGCACCACAAATCCTTTTGTCGTATTTGACTGCAAAACCACATGGTAATATAATCTTTACATTAATTTCACTTAGTTTTTCACCAATGTTTAAATTGTCGTTTGACCAAAATTGGGTTCATCAAATCGAAAATTGAAATGTTCGCCTTTGATAGCGGATGGTTTGTCTTACTTTTACAAGGAAAATTTGAGCTAGTTGCATCCGTTGTTGAGGAGCTAGATCCACCAAAAAGAGGCTTTTGCTGTTGGTTATGTTGAGTGGATGAGCCAAATAGTCCTCCTGAGACAAAAGGACTGTTACCAGTTAAATGTGATGAGCTAGTTCCGAATAAAACAGGGAAAGGCTGAATAGTTTGTCCAAAATCAGTAGTGGTATTTAAAGCTGATGTTGTGCTAGGTTTTTTTGTCCCAAAAGAGCCAAAAGAAGTCGGAGAGCGTGAGGAAGTGATCAGTGAAGTGGTTGTATTTGGGGAACCGAAGCCACCGAAAGGTTTAGAAGCTGTGGAAGATGGACTAAACAGTCTACATGAGTCAAAACCACTTGAAGTCGATTGCATTAAAGATCCAAATAGTCCAATGGAAGTTCCAAAAGTGGGTGAGATCTTGAATTTACAGTTTGCTTGATAGTCCTCAAATCTAAGTTCTTCCTGTGATTTTCCCTCGTACTCTTTCATGACTGTAATGGATTGATGATTTGTTTGAATTGATGATTGTACACCGTTTTTGCTGACTGAGTCCTGGCAAATAAGTGCAGAGAATTTAATTTTTCCAGTACCGATCTGAGTAGTGGTCGTCGAAATTTCAAAAATACCTCCAGCTTGGTTTTCTGATGAGGTAAACAATGATGGTACTGCATTGAATCCAACTAGTAGAAGAATTTAGATAGATTTTATAATAACTATAAATTAGTTGACTTACAAGATGAGCCAGAATTCATTTTTTGACATAATCAATAGTAACATAACAACATTTATTTAATTCAACATAACAACATTTTCATGAATAATAACATTTTTTTATATTTTTCCTATCATTCCCAATCTTAGGTTAATTTTATGAAATAAATTTAATCAAAATTTAAATTTAACATAAAAATTAAATATTTTTATTTCTAATTATGAGCCGAAATAGCTCAGTTGGGAGAGCGTTAGACTGAAGATCTAAAGGTCCTTGGTTCGATCCCGAGTTTCGGCATTTTTTTTAATTTTTAAAAGTTCAAAGCAAACAATTATTCAAATTTTTCGACCTTCTAAAGACTTTTTAAAGCATAAAGATTATTTTGAAGATTCTTTAAAGGTTTCCGGACACTCTTTCTTTACAATTTATTCAAAGAATGGTCTGTAGAATTTAAATATTTATTCTGTAACGATAATTATTTAAAAAACTATAAAATTTCTATAAAATTTCTGTATTATTTTTTTAGATTAGTAAGCTTAATCAATTTCAAATATTTTTTTTTTAGTTTACATCATCCGAAATCAGAAAATAATTATATAAATTTTAGTTAGATTTAAATATAAGATAACTTCTAAATGAAGTATGCATTTATTTGAATTTTACCGTATTTACTCGTACAAAATCGATATAAAAATAAACATATTTATATTTTATGAATTTAAAAAAATTTTGAAATTGAATTTGAGGACTCAAATAATTTAAATGTTTATTCAAAACGATGTAGAGTGGGAAATTTTGAATGGTCTATTAACACTAAATTAATCTGCACTGACAATTTTTCTTAATGTTTGATTCATTGAATCTTTTTATCCAAAATATAGGACTAGTAAAATTTGTGACCTATTGGTGATATTTGTTACCTATTACTTCATTTGTTAATTATGTGAAGAAACAAAAAAAATTTAAACAAATTTTTGTCAAAAAATAGACACTTTTTAAAAAGATAATTTTAAATTAAGAATTTCTTCAAATTTTTTAGTTTAAAACATTTCATTAGAAAAAAACTATAAATCTTTTTTTGAATTAATAAATTTATCATTTAAAACAGATAAATTCTAAATTTTTATACACATGTTATCATGTTTTAAACATTTTACCAAGAATCTTGTCGACTAAACTGGTACTATTTAATAGAAATGTGATTTTTTATCATATACATAACCAAATTTTAAATTAAATTTTTGTGATCAAAAAATAAATTTCAGAACGACATCAATATAGTTTTTTTTGATTTGAGATCTATTTGAAGTAAAGTTTACCCTCAAAAACAAGCCAGGCAAATGGCATGACCAGGTTGTTGACTAATTTTAAAAATTAATATTGTTGAAATTTATCTTAAATTTGTCTAAATTATTTGTGAATATTTTGAGAAAAAATTTCCCAATCTATAATTATTTTTAAAATGGATCATTTATCAGGACAAATAAATAAATAATAAAATTAAAGAAGTTTTTTTGATTCCCTTAAGAAAAAATAGAATAAATTTAATAGAAAATATCTCTTATTTCATTTCTGATTCCTAATATATATTTTTTAGAGTTATCTTTTTATAAATGGAGTGTCAATCAGTCTATTAAATAGATAAGATAACTAACATTCTGATTAATCTTGAGTTTTTCCATATTAATTAAATTAAACGAATTTAAAAAAAATATTATCTTTTATTTAAAAATTATTTGAACCAATTTTATTACTAAATTAAGTTTTATTATAAAACAGAATTTTTTTAAAACATCTTTTTCAAAAATTCAATAAATTGAACATAATTGGTCATTTATTTGAAAATAAAGAAGCGATTCCGGCACCACATCCGGCTAAAACAAGTAAGCAACAGCAACAGCAACAAAAAAGGCCCACGAATATCCAGCTTAAAGTTATGATCCAGAAAGAAAAATAATAACACGTGGAATGGCAGTAATTACCACTTGATGGGTCATCACTAACAACAGATTTCACAGAATAAACCCAAAAATTTCCTTAGATAAAATATTTTAAATGTTTTACCAAAAATAATTTTTTTTACCACAAATAAACCACACGAAGATAAACAACTCGATAATTGAAACTAAGAAATTTTTTTTCTGCGTTTCGGTATTTTCTTCATTATTTCTTTTTCTGTAAAAAAATGATTAAAAAATTTATTTCAAAAAAAAAAAAAAACTAGGAGAATGTACTTGAACATTGCATAGCAGTTTTGAGTTGTTCTTATTAGAGTTGATAGTAAACCAAATACTCCGCTTACTATGAGCCAAATTGGAATTCTGTTATCGATGGGACAATCATCTTTATAAATTGCACCAATAACTATCATTGCGATCGGAATTGCTGACGAAATGGCGAAGAAAATAGTAATAAATACTTATAAAATTTGTAATAAAGATTTTATTTTTATGTTAAATGTTAATTTATTTTACATGAACCACATATTATTCCACAGGCTCTTAAGGCATAATCACCCGGGTTGCTTGATTTTTCTCTAGCTCGCTGAAGCTGAGAGAACAGTGAATTGTACGAAGGTGGAGACTCTTAAAAATAAAAAATTTGAAAAGTCAATTTTTAATCAAAAATAATAAAATTATCAATCTAAATTATCAAAAACTAGTTTTTAATAAGAATTAGCAAAGATTTAGATTTAATCAAAGTCTGATTTTGATGAATAGATTATTTTTTTCTAAATCGAGACTGATACTGAAAAAATTGAGGATTTTGATGAAACAACAAGAGAAAACCAACCATGTTCTTGAGATTGGGGTGCACTAATGGCAGCTGTGTAGTTTGGTGGAGGATTGGAGTCCAACGTGATCTGTGTCTCCTTTGGTTCCATGCTACTCTATTCAAAAATAGTTTTGTTTTTTTATTGATATTTTTTCGCAGTGAAAAAATGCTTTCTATTCGAATTTCAGCAATCTACAAAAAATCTAGACATAAATTATCATAAGAATCTAATACTCAAGATCTAAAAGGTAACAATAAAAAAAATTTTAATGTTTTGTCTGAAATAATCGTGTTTTTATTCATATTAAAAATTTTAATATTTTCTAAATTTAGTTAAAATGTAAGCAAATAAAATAATCAATAAGTTTAAATGAATTAATTCAACTACTATTCTATCTGTATTACTCTACTAGAAAATAATTTTTTAAAATAAAATAATTTTAATTATAAAATTTAAAAAGCTATTTTTAATAACTAAACTAAGAAAATGATCGAGAAAGATAATTTCGCTTAGGAAAATTTAAAAAAATGCAGATTAATCGGTGAAATTTTCGGCCTAAAATTTCTTTAAAAAAAATTCCTTACGTTTTTAAATTTAATCATTTGAAATAATTAACTAGAACGAACATTTTAGATTGAATAAAAAACATTTCTAGAAATTTAATTAAAAATAATGTCTTGTTAATATCTTTTAAAAAACAATAAAAATGATTATGTGAACTCTGCGTTAGAAAATTTTTGTTTCTTTCTGACTTAGGCATTTCGTGGATGTAATTTTTAAAATTTAATATTTTTTAAGAAATTTTGATTATTAATTGATGTTGTTTTAAAAAAAAACAGTTGTTAAGGACTATTTTTATACCTAATTTAAGCTTTTTTTTGAAAAAACAATTTTTAATTTATACGATTTGAGTTTAAATACTAAAAAAAACTTAAATTGACATTTTATATATCTTTGGATTTATCTTTGCTTGCAGCTAAATAGTAAACATGACTGGTCTTTATCGTCATTAGCCTAAAAGTGTCCTCTAGCAATTATTCTATTTATCAAATTTAACAATTATCAAATTTTATTGTGTCAAAATTTAAAATGCTTATTTTGACTGAATTTAGCTTCAACATAATACAGTGACTTAATATTTAAATGATGTAAAACTTACTTCGTAAAAAATGAGCTTTGCGAATTGTGAAAGGATTAAATATTACGAAATTGAAAAAATTATATATTTTATTTTTGCATTTAAATCAAATAGTTATAATTTAATAAAAACCTAAATGAGTCATTATTTTTAAATATTTTCAACCATTTTTTTTATTATAATAATCTTAGTGTTTTTTATTAAACAATAAATAACTTTCATATCAGTAATGGTGTTTAAAGATAATGCGACACCTTTGTGTTAAGTTCATAAAATCTATTACTGTAAATTTGATTATGAAATTTTAATTTTCCTAAAAATTACGTAAATTTATGAATTATTGAAAAAAAAAAAAAATATGTTGAAATTTAGCAATATTGGCCAAAAATCCCCTTTTGTAACCTTTAACAATTTTCAGAAATCTTGATAAGTAAGACTGATTTTATGAAAATTTAATGGAAATTTTGATTACATTTTTTTGTAAAATTTCATTAATTTATCAAATATCTCTTTAGAAAATCAATATTGTAAATATTATTAATGGTTCTGCAAAATAAATTAGCTGACATAAAACTTTTTATGATCCAAATTAGGTCTCTGCAAAAATTCTGCAAGTATGCAAAGAACTTGTATCTATATTGGAAGAACATCTGCTAAATTATATAATTACTCTTGTAGTTAATGAGTAAAGATGAAAAAAAAAATTTTAAGAAATTAAATTTTTTAGATAAGATTTACAAATAAAAATATAAACTTTGAGTTTTTAAATAAAAAAACAAATAGATTAATTTTAATTTTTAATTTTCAATTTAACTGAAAAATTATAATTATTGTGACTATTTTTGATAAATAGATTTTTTTAAAAGATCGGCTCAGTCCCTTTTAATTTTTCAATAGGAAGACTTAAGTACCCCTCAGTCCAGCTCTGGCTATATCATTTGGTTTTAGAATTGATCAAAATCTGATCGATATCGGTACTGTATTTTTTCAATACAGAGAAGGATTTGGGTTTTATTTTCTTTAGCAGCGTTAAGTTTTCAAGCCACATCAAATCTAATGATAACAAGTATATTCATGCTCTTACAGAGAACCAATTATTTGTGGTAAGGATAAACTCCATGATCGAGTTCTCTTTGTTTAACTATTTCTTGGTAATAGTGATCGTTAAAGTATTTAATTTTTATATGTCATCTATTGTTAATAATAATTTTAGAAATTTTATCTATTTTTATTAATTTTTTATTAATGTATATTTAAAAAAAATTTTTTCACCAAAAATAATATCCTGAAAAAATATATATTCTAATTTAATTCAAATATTTTAATGTTTTTCTTTTTTTAATTATTTTGAAAAATTTATATGAGATTTGTTAAAATTTATTCTATTTTGTTCATTTAACTAAAATTTGGATCATGTCAAGTTTGTGATCAAGTGTTCATACAAAATGTGACCAAAGGCCTATGTCCAGAATGTGATCAGAGATCAATAATCACATATTTTGTGACCAAAACGTCCATTAATTAATCCAAGAATAAAAGTAAAATATTTTTGTGATCAAATTTTGATCACGATGATTTTAATAAATATTTTTGTGATAAAAATGATCATATTCTGACAGTTGATTAAACTATGCATGTTACACAATTTTGCATTCACCGAACTAATTACGAACGTAGGCGAAAAAAGTTATTCAATTTTTTTGTCAATTTGCTCCGTTCTATTCTGCTGAATTTCATAAAACTTCTTCGTGATTATTTTGGGCTAGTTTTTTTCTCTCTTTTTTTTTCTAAAATTTTTCTTTTGAATTTTAGGGGATACTTAATGCTTAACTTACGCGCATTAAATTTAGGCAAAGATGCTTTGGAGAGAGTACAAAGAAGAGCAACAAAGTTGGTAAGAAGTATCAGTAACAATCCATACGAATCAAGACTAAAAGACCTTAAGATTCAAACTCTAACAGAACGTCGAAATCGTGGAGATCTGATTCAGATGTTTAAAATTGCTAAGGGGATAGATAAAGTTATTCTTAACAAGGGACTCAATTTCAACAAATTTTCAAATCAACAGATGAAGCTGAGAGGTCATAAGTATAGGTTAGTGAGAGAAATGGTGAGGAACTGCTCTCAAAGACATAATTTTTTGACAAATAGAGTCATGAATGAATGGAACATACTCCCAATCTCAATTGAAGAAACGGAAAACGTCAACAATTTTAAAAGAATTTTGGATGAACATAAACTATTAAATCTATTTTAAACTGTTTGAAGAGACCATCGCAAATAACTACTGAAGCAACTAGTTGGCTGGACGCCCTAGGCGTGTGTATAACCTCAATGTTATACAGAGCAGTTTATTATTATTATTATTATTACTCATAATCAAGAAATTTTGTCATGTTAAATTATTTTAAATGTTAAATGTTGGAATGACATCCAAACGCTAAGAATGTGCTTTAGAACATATTCACCAAAATAAACTATCATTGAGTATTTTTTAAGGAGAAGAAAGAAGTAAAAATATCAAAAAAGAAATTAAGTAAATGTTTGATATGCTGGCAAAGTAAAATTTTTGATCAAATTTAATAAATAAATGATTAAATTTAAATTTAATTTTTACTAAACTAAACTTTACTTGAGTTTAATAAAACAATTTAGTTCTCTTTTTATATAAAGAAACAAGAAAATTATCTTAACAAGGACTAATTTGATCAAAACGTTTTAAATGCGCAATTAAATTTTATTGCATTTTTACAAATTACAATCTTTTTTCAAAAATTTAAAAACAAAGCTTTTAAATTTTATAAAAAAGTATAAATATGTTATAAATATGTTATAAAAATCAAATTTGAAAAATGAAATTTGATCAAAAATTTTACTTTACCGATATGTTTTGACAATTTTTCAAAAAATATTTTTTCAGTATCACATGGTTGTATGTAGTATAAATTTGGTTGAATATATTTTTAAATTCAAATAAATAATAAATAATTGTTTAACAATATTTTCTCAAATAAAAATATTTCAAAAAATTAATTTTATTTTTTTAGAAATCTAAGTCTGATTCCAATTAATAAAAAAAAACAATAATTAAAATAGAAATGATACTAAAAAAAGATATTTAATACATAGAAAAGAATACTCCATTTTTTATAGGATAAATACTTGACAGGAAAAAAAACATATAAAAACCTGATTCTGAACATAAAGAAAAAAATTTGTTCAATTTTTTATGCTTATCTACACAAGCTTTTTTTTTTTGATTTTTTGATGTGAATTAATTTGGACGACGTCTTTTGAAAAATAAAATTTTTTTTTATAGAATATAAATAATTTTTATAGAATAACATAGAACTTTTTTAGGATAAAAATTCATTTTTTTTACAAAATAAAATGTGTAAATACGGAATATAAAAATTTTTCTTTGAAAGAATAAAAAACAAATTTTAAAGTTACCTATCAATTTATATATCACATTGTTTTATCATAAAGGTAGCAATTGAATTAATATGCAGATAAATGATAACCTAAATTCAAAGCATAAGTCTGAGTTTGATTGGATTCGAATTCCAAACCCAAAGGTTAAGAAAATATCCGGAACGAGATGCTCCTGATGCTCCAGCTTTTCATGATTCATTTAGTGTTGCCCAATATTCAGCTAGTCTTTTGAAATTAGAGAATCTGATAAAAGAAGCCGAATGTGTGCTGCTGAAGGTAACAATTTTGAGTTGAGTTTTATATACTATAATAAGACGCTTTTTATTCTATTAAAGTTTTTTAAAACATTTTAATACATTAAAGTTTTATAATGAATTAATTTCATGCGATTATTGCAGTCGAAGCTCTTAATACAGTCTGAATTTTCTCGGTCCTTTCTCCCTTTATAATATAAGTATGAATAAATTTTGCTCTTTAAATCGTGATAAAGCTATTTGATATCAACATTTATTATAAATATTAAAATGTTTGAAATTTTGTGTTTTTTCTCCACGTTTAATATTTTAAAGAAACTTGTTAATTAGTTAATTAAATAAAAAAAATAGTAAATTTTAAAATCATATTTTTTTACTCTTTTAACCGTAAATATTGTCAAAAACTCAAAATTACGGATAAAAGTTTATTGGTAAAATTGAATCCGTAGTTGTTTTTTTTTTGGTCCCGAGCGTTACAGATAAAAGAGCTTCGACTGTATTTTTAATTCTAAACGAATATTTTTTAAATCCTAATAAAATTGATATTGTCAATATTGTGTAAAAAATATTTTTTTATTCTACATTGATTTTTTTTTAAATTCATCGAACAATTTTCCCATTTTCAACATTTATTTAAATTTTTTATTTGTTCAAAATATAAATTAATAATAATTTTTTTTAATTTTTATTTAATAGTTCAATATTAATTGAACTTTCGAGTTTAGTTTTGACCAGCTATTTTCTTTCTTTCTTTTTTCCTAATTTTTATTTTGTTTTAATTTGAATGAAACAAACAATAAAATAAAAGAAATTAAATTTTATTATTTAAACATTTATTTAAATTTTTTATTTGTTCAAAATATAAATTAATAATAATTTTTTTTAATTTTTATTTTTTTGTTCAATATTAATTGAATCTTCGAGTTTAGTTTTGACCAGCTATTTTCTTTCTTTCTTTTTTTCTAATTTTTATTTTGTTTTAATTTGAATGAAACAAACAATAAAATAAAAGAAATTAAATTTTATTATTTAAACATTTATTTAAATTTTTTATTTGTTCAAAATATAAATTAATAATAATTTTTTTTTATTTTTATTTAATTGTTCAATATTAATTGAATCTTCGAGTTTAGTTTTGACCAGCTATTTCCATTCTTCTTTTTTTCTCCAAATTTTCACTCTGTTTCAATTTGAATGAAACAAAAAATTAAAAAAAATTGAAAAAAAAAGTGAAGAAGAAAAAACCCCATAAACAACACTAACAACAACAAAAAAAGTGAAATCAAGAAAAAAGAAATAAAAAAAAAATAAAGAAAAAAAAATAAAAATTGAAGTGTAAACAAGTTACAAAAAATAGTCCATTTCATATCTAACATAGGTATTGTTGCCGTCATCATTGACCTTGGGATAGCCGGCGACGAGCGCGTCCTGCGCCCCTATATACAAATTATTATACACTCTCCAATAGACATCCCTGACCTTTCTGGCCGGATGGAACAGCCCCTGCAGCGTGTAGTACAACAACCGGACAGGTCCGACGCTGGCCCGGAATCCCTCGATGGCGCACATGAACGCTTGGATGACGTGCGGCGACGTCTCGAATATATTGGGCCAAACATGGTTGAGCAAGTGAATGAGCGCGTCCTCGCAGCCGAACGACGAGACGCCCAGCGCCATGTGGCCCACGGCACTCATGGCCGTTTGTCTGTGCACCAAGTCGCGGTCCATCAGCGCGTCCTCCAGCAGCGGCGCCACCGCATAAATATAGTCCTTGCCCATTTCGCCAATATACTCGAACATGAACGAGAGCGACTTGAGAACGCCGTTCTGCACGTTCAGCTCGGGCACCCGGTACTCGTTCATGAGGCCGGGCAGCACGGTGAACGGCGAGCACGTCTCGGCCACTATGGCAATGGCCACCGTGGTGCACACGCGGTTCTGCCGCTCCTGCACCTTCAAATTGTTGAGCAGGGTGGCCAGGACGTCGTGGGGCCCGATCGCCTTGGCTATGTAGCCGAACGTGTTGATGGCCGCGCGCCGAATCGACTTTTTGTGCGCCTTCAGCAGCTCCAACAGCTCGAAGCAAATGCGCATCCATTCGCGGGCGCTCACGAACTCGGCGCCCCGGTCCGCTATCCGGCCGACCAGCTCGATGCAGTTCTCTTGCACTTTTTCGTGTCTGTTCTTGAGTATGGGCGTTAGACGCGGCAGTAGGTCTTTGATGGGCGGCGACATCCTGGTCATGCCGATCACGTTCACGATCGCTTTCAACGCGCCCAATATGCTGCCCAGCACCTCCGGGTACTCTTCGCCCAAATACTCGAACAGCACTTGGCCCAAGTGACTCATCAATTTCTCCTCTTGGCACGTTTTCATCACGGCCGCTATTTTTTGTATCAAATCGGACGCTTGTTGTCGCACCTTGGCCGATTTGTTGTTTAGTCGCCAAAGTATGGTGCCGCATATTTGCGGCAAGTAGGGCTTGGTGCGTTTGCTAAGCGTGTTGACCACAGTGCCGAAGCCGTCGAGCATGACCGTGTCGTCGGACGCTTGCTCCTGGAACGCATACAATATGCCGTCGATCAGCAGCTCCTCGAGCCGGGCGTCTATGTCAGCGGCGCTCAGATTGCTCATTATTTTCTCTATTGTTTCCATGACCATTTTTCTGTACGTCTCCGACTCGTCTTTTAGGTCGTCGACAATGCGATTTATGATCTCGCTGGCGCCCACCTTTTATTTCCAAAAAGGTTAAATAAATTTATTTGAAACAAAATAAAGACTTTATTAAAATCGCCAATTTACAAAATCATTTGTTGAAAATATAAAAAAGCTTTATCAAATTTTAAGTAAAAATATCAATAAATTATTTGAAAATTTTAAGTAAAAATAGCAATAAATTATTTGAAAATTTTAAGTAAAAATAGCAATAAATTATTTGAAAATTTTAAGTAAAAATAGCAATAAATTATTTGAAAATTTTAAGTAAAAATATCAATAAATTATTTGAAAATTTTAAGTAAAAATAGCAATAAATTATTTTCGGGAAAAAGCTTTTGACGAATAAAAAAATTATCTATAGAATAAAAAAAATCCTTTGTAGTATAAACAAAATTTTATTTATTATAGCATAAAAAATCAATTAAATTTGTACTATAGAATAAAAATGTATCTCTTAGAATACTTTCATACATTAAAGAATAAAAAATAAAAACAAAAGTATAAAAAAATCAATCAAATTCTAAGGCGTTTCTTACTTAAGGTGGTCGACCTAGTTTCTTTTATGCTTGTTTATTTAAATCAGCTACCTCATCGTCAACTTTCCTTTTTCTTGGAAGTCCACGACCTCTTTTTCCTTTAGCCCCATTTTCAGCACTCGTTTGGGGGTCCACAACATCAATATGAGGCTCAACAAGTTTCAAGTTCAGTATTATTGGTAAATACCTTAACTTTATTCCATTCTAACTTTTCTTTTGGCGTTTTTAATTTTTCTTAGTAATTTTAGAAAAAATAATAGCAAAACTATACTTCAATTTTTTTATTCTATAGTTGCAAATAAATAAATAAAATAAATAAATTTATGCTACATTTTATTTTCTTATTCTATAAAGTTTTTCTCTATTCTACTTCTCTATTTTTTTTATTCGTCAAAAGCCATCGTCCATTATTTTCAAATTTTAAATAAAAATATCAATAAATTATTTAAAAATTTGGAAGACTAATGGAATAAGGCAGCTTAATATTTCGTCCAGTCACAGCGCAATTTTCAACCTTTTTTAAATAACCCTTTGTTGGAAGAACTTTGGATGAGGATCAAAAACATATAAAGAGAGATTAAAATACACAAAAAATCTGATTCACACATAAAAAGAAAACTCTTTATTTAAAATGATGTACAGCATATAAAATGAATATATTGAAATGTGAAAATCACATAAATTAATTTTTTAAATCAAAATGAAACCATTTAAAAGTTATGAAAAAAATTTTAGTCAATATTTTTAATAAAATATTTTTCTTTTATCATTTAAAATGATTTTTTTGTTATACAACAATGTAACTGTCTAATCACTGGCTCTTGAAAGTTTCTTCAATTGTCAAATTTGTCTTTCAGACTTATTTTTTTAATTAAAACCAGTAAGACTATTTTTGGACAGATTTAGTTTAATGTGCTGTTTTTTAGGTTCACTTTTTTTATTTGTTTTTAATACTCACCCAAGAACTTTTTGAAAATTATGAAGATTTGCGTAGGTCAAAACTACAGCACTATCTGAATTTTACTTTTTCGACCACAAATAGGGTGCAATTTTGCAGAATTCTGCAGAAGGTGAAACAACAGTTGTTTCACTTTGTTTCATTTACAGAACAAGTTTTTGACATTTAGAACAATAGTTATAAAATTTTTTTATTTTTGTATTGGAAGTTTTGTATGAAATTTCACGATGCCGATTGCAACTTGATTAGAAATTGAAATTTAATTTGAAATTTTTCTATGAAAAATTAATTTTTTTGGAATTTTGAAAATGTAAATGATCAAAATCAAAAGATCAAAATATAAACTGTAATATTATTTTTAATAATAATAATAATAAACTTGACATAATATGTCAAGTTTATTTTCACATATTAGATTCTAAAATATACCTTTTTCATAATTGAACTTTATCAAGTTTAAATTTTTTGTTTTATTTTAATAAATTTTTTTAAAGTGGAAAAATAAAATTATTTTAGTTTGAACGAATTTGAATTTTTTAATTAACTTAACGTGAATTATTTAAAATTTTGAATTTTTTTTTTTTTTTTAAATTCGAAGTAAATCATTTTGATGTAAATTTAATAATGAACCATTTTTAGACAAAACATGTCTAGCTAAATATGTTTAGTATTTATTTTTTAAAAATTATTAAAAACATTAGATTAATTAAGCTTTAAAATTTCAATTGATCTTTTCGATCTTAAAATTTGATCCGGAATTTCAATTTGCCATTTTATATGAAATTCAACATTTGCCTTTTACAAAAGTCTTTTTACAAAATTGCACATTTTACAAAATTGACAGTGACATATAAATCAGTTTCCTAACCTACAAGGTTTGGTGATTTGGGACAGCTTATTCACAATATTAAATGATTAATTTAATAAAATCTCATCCAATTTTGGTACTTTATGGCAAAGAAAATGGTACTTTATGGAAAAGAAAATGACAATTTTTTGGTAAAGAAAATGTTATTTTTTGGTAAAGAAAATGTTATTTTTTGGTAAAGAAAATAATATTTTTTGGTAAAGAAAATAGTACTTTTTAGTAAAGAAGATGGTACTTTTTGGCAAAGAAAATGTTATTATTTGGTAAAGAAGATGGTACTTTTTAATCAAGAAAATAAAAATTTTTTGGTAAAGAAGATGGTACTTTTTGGTCAAGAAAATAAAAATTTTTTGGTAAAGAAGATGGTACTTTTTGGTCAAGAAAATAAAAATTTTTTGGTAAAGAAGATGGTACATTTTGGCAAAGAAAATGTTATTATTTGGTAAAGAAGATGGTACTTTTTAATCAAGAAAATAAAAATTTTTTGGTAAAGAAGATGGTACTTTTTGGTAAAGAAAATGTTACTTTTTGGTCTTCTCTGATCAAAGCAGTAATTTGGCATTTTAATATAAGAAAACAAAAAAAAGAGTGTACTCACCTTATTGGCAATTTCGACAGTGGTGTCGACAAGTTGTCGATAGTTTCGTTTGTCCAAGGCCATGCGCTGATTCCAGAAGTTTTTAAAAAAATCGGGCAATATTTCCTCTTTGATGTAGTAGGGCTCGACGCCGTCGGTGCCACAACACTGCTTGACCACTTTGAGCACAATTTTTTTCATTTCTTCGTCGGGCGTGGCGAACTCGCGCGTCAACGTGATCATCACCTCTTTGGTGTAGTGGTTGGCGAACTCGGCGTCCATAAGCGGAATCAAATAGCCGATGGCCTTGAGAAAGGCGGCCAGGCCCTTGCCGCGGTGCATTTTGATGCCGCGCCACAGCGGCTTCAGCACCGTGTCAAACGACTCGATGCCGTAGGGGGTGGCGGCCTCGGCGAGCGCCGCAATGCCCAGCGCCGTAATCGTCCTGACCTTTTGCTGTTCGTCCTCGAGGCCGTGTTCGATCACTTCGACCAGCGACTTCAAATGGGGCAGTATGGCACAGCCCATCAAAATGGCTATCTGCTGAATGATCTTGATGCCCGTGTGTCTCGCTTGCCACGACTTTTTCGACTTGCACACCGCCTTCAAAAAGGGCAACAGCGACGGAATGCCGAGCGCGGACGCGACCACGGCAAAGGCGCGCGCAGTCGTGTTCCGCACGTACTCGTCTATGTTGTCGATGTCGGGCCGCATCGTCGAAATCATGGTGGCCAGGCCGGCCGCCTTCGCCAAGTTCGATATGATCTCGCGGCCCTCCACCCGCGCGTAATAGTCCTCGTCGATTAGCAGCGGTTCGATAACGACCAAAATTTTGTGCACATACGGCCGCACCAAATCGTCCAGTTTGTACAAGATGCGGTCGATTACTTTGACGAGCAAGTGGCGCTCTTGGTCTTCGAGCGAGGGCGACATTAGCAGCGGCAGAATTTGGTTGAAGAGGGGCCCGGCGCCCAGCTCCCTTGCCTTGTCGGTTATTTGTCTGAGAGCGGACTTGCGCATGGGCGGCGTGCCGTTCTTTATCTTCAACAGCAGCTTCATGATTTTGCGCTCTTTGGCCTGTTCGGGCGGCAACGAGTCGTCGTCGACGTTGTCGAGCAGTTTGTTGAAGTACTGCAGGTCGTCGGGCTTCATTAGGGGAAGGTCGCCTTGGGGCTGCAGGTCGGGCAGCAGCGAGGAGGCGATGGCGCCGCGTTCCGGCGTGTCCATGATGCGGAAGGCGCCGGCGGCCGCGCTCTGCATGGGGGTCGGCGTGGCGGTGAGCTTGCGGGCGGGCGTGCGTATGGGAATGTAGCCGTCGGGCGGCGCTATGGTCTTGTAGCCGGCGGGGATGAGCGCGTCGAGCTCTTCGTCGGCGAGCGGCCGGTTGCGCTCGTCGATCTCCCGCTCGTACCGATACGCCTGCATTTGCTCGGGGGTCATGGGCACCATGCCGCCGCTCGGCGTCTGCAGGTTCATGGCGTTTATGCCGGCCGGCGTGGCCATGGACGGCGTGAACATGTCGGCGCCGCCGTACACCGGGGTCATGCCGCCGGCGGCCGACGGCGTGTAGCTGGGGGTGCACGGGCCGCTCAGGCCCACCGGGGTCTCGTCCCAGCGGGAGCGCTTCTTGGCCGCCGCCGCCGCAGCCGCTGCCGTCACTTTTTGAGCGGTGAGTTGGTCGGCGAGGCGCTCCGCCTTGGGCGTCTCGGCCCAGCCGGACAGATGAGGCGTCTCGGTGCCGGCGCCGCGTTCTGTCTTGGGCGTCTCGTCCCAGCGGCGCCGTGCGCTCGCCGCCTTGGGCGTCTCGTTGAGGCTGGCGGGCAAGTTGGGCGGCGTGAGGGCGCCCGGCTCGGCCCGGCTCGGCGTCGCCTCCCATATCTGATGCATGGGCGTTTCCATGTCTTTGATTTGAGCGGCGCCGTTCTCGTTCGACGGCTGGTCCCATCGGCGCTTTTTTTTGGCCGCCGGCGCCTCGTCGCTAATCACTTGGTCGCCGCCGCCGCCGCCGCCGCTCTTCACCGCCTTTAGCTCGCCCGCTTTCGCCTTTTCTCTGAGCTTGTGCTCCAGCTCCTGCTTTTCTTTCATCACTTGGGTCTCGCGCATCACCGATATGGTCGTGCGTCGAACGCTGTGCAAGTCCGGCGTTTGGCTGCCCTCGGCGAACGGGTCGTAGCGCACGCCCGGCGACAGCTGCAGCTTTTGCCGACGCTCCTGGTACTTGCCTCGCTCTCTGTCCGCTATTATTTGCGTTCGCTTTTCGCCCGCGAACGGCTCCGTCTGCTCGCCGCTCTCCGCTAGCTCGGCAAAGTATTTTTGGATGTTTACTTGTTGGTTGTTGGCCGCCGATGGCTGGTTTTCTTCGTCGTCGTCGTCGTCGTCGATGTCCTCGTCTGGCTCGATTGCCATGTCGTAGCCGTCGTACTTTTTCGATGCTCTTTTCTCGCTGTACACGTCTTCCAGTGGATTCATTTTGTTTTTTTTTGTTGTGTTAATTTGAGTACGGGTTTTTTATTTTTATCTTTTGTTTTCTTTTGTTTAAGTTTTTTGTGGTAATTATTTTAAATTGGCAAATGGTTGTGTAATTTGTCCTTTTGTAGCTTAATGATAATTTTTTTTTTGTAAAAAAGTCGAGAAATTTAAGAGCTTTTGTGTGTGTTGTGGGGGCCCAAATGCTTAGCGATATGTGTACTCGAATGAGCTGGTAAATTTATGACGATTTGTGAGACAAATTTACAAGCATCTTTGTGCTCGTCGTTTGTTCTGTGCGTTGATGCAAAATTGATGCAAAATTTTAAAATGTGAATATATCACTGTAAACGATTGAGGCACGGAACTATGTACAAAAATTATGAGAAAACTTAAATGTTCTAAATTTTTGTCTTAACTTTTTGTTTAATACTAGAAAGCCCGGCACGTCATTTGACCCGATTCAAGATTTTAAACCTCAATAAAAATTGATTTAGGAACAATTAAAAAAGCCCGGATTTGTTTTAGAAAGAAATTTAATTTATTATTTAAAAATAATTTTTTAATTTATTCTAACTCTTTAAATTATACATAAAATATACATATTTTTGTATTTAAATATCATGTTTATTCTTTTATTTTTCACTATTTTCGTATTTTATTTTATTTTGCGCTTTTCAATAAATCATATTCACAAGAACTAAATCTCTTTGCTCGGCGCTCTACAACAATATTGACCCGACATAGTTTTCATCCTATATTCAAGCTATTTTGCAGGCATCTTGAAGTTGATGATCAATTCAAAATATCATTTCAATTCAAAAAGTTTATCTTAAGATATTAAAATAAATCTTTGATTTAATTTAAATAATTTTAATGTAACATGATTAACATGCTATGTAGATTTAAAAAACAAAAAAATTTTGAAAAAATATTTTCTCAATCCATTGTTAAAATCGATTTTTAATTTATTTTTGGGATTTTTTGTCAAGTTTATTTGAATTTTTTATTGCAAAAGTATTTGTATCTAGCATTCAAAATTAAATTTAAAAATGAAATTCAAATAATAAATTCCAAATAAGTAATAAAATGAAAATAAACTTGACAAAAAATCCCAAAAATAAATTAAAAATCGATTTTAACAATGGATTGAGAAAATATTTTTTCAAAATTTTTTTGTTTTTTAAATCTACATAACATGTTAATCATGTTACATTAAAATTATTTAAATTAAATCAAAGATTTATTTTTTAATATCTTAAGATAAGCTTTTTGAATTGAAATGATATTTTGAATTGATCATCAACTTCAAGATGCCATTTTGCAAGCGATTAAATTGAAGTAAAAAACATTTAAAATTGCATAATTTTTGATTATTCTAGATTTTATTTATTTAAAATGCAAAAAAGAACTGCTGCTTTACCCGCTCTGGTGACTCTAAAGACATAAACGAGGAATATTCTGATGCTTCGAATGAGTCAAGTTTTTCTGGAGCGGATAATGATGAGGTCTTATTTGATAGCGATTTAGAAGAAGATTTCGACTATTCGACTATATTAAATTAAATTTCAAAAATTTAATATTTTTTTTTATCATTTTTATCATTAATATTCTAATTTTTGGCATTTTTTTTTGCAATTTTTAATTTAAAATATCGAATTGGACTAAAAAATTAATAATAATTTTTTAAAAAATTTAAATATTTATTGATTTTTACAATTTTTGAAACAATTTGACTAAAAGCAAAAAAAATTAATTAAATCTGATTATTTTTGCCTGAATAATTGATAAAAAACATTGTCGGTTCAATTGATCCGACCGGGATTTAATGGTATAAAAAAAACTGTTCTTTCAGGTGTTAAAAAAAGTTTACATTTAGCTTGAAATTTAAGTGCAAAAAATTTTGTAATCAAAATTTATTAATTTTTAAATTTTTTTTGATTTAAATTTTGATGAAAAAAAAAATTCGCAAAAATGATTAAATTTATTGAGTAATAAGCAAAAGAAGCACCTAAAAGGGTCGAAAAAACCCCTCCGGGCTTTGAGTGTTAAATACAAATTGAAAAAAATTCTTCATTTTTTGATAAATTAAAATTAAAGTTAATAAAAAATATTAGAAAAAATACTGCAAATTAGTACAACATACTTTGTGCACCTTTATTACCTAAAATAAATTTTTTATTTTCTGTTTTTTTAATAAATTAAACCAATAATCTATTTAAATCTTGTTGATTCTTTATTTTTGTCTTTTTTTACATGAGAAAAATTATTTTAGTTAAAAAATTTGCAACAAAGTATGTTGTACTATGTTGCAGTATTTATTCTAATATTTTTTATTAACTTTAATTTTAATTTATCAAAAAATAGAGAATTTTTTTCAATTTGTATTTGAAATTTACAATATAGATTATTAGATTGAAAAAATTGTGCTACTTTAATGTACAATTGAATACTATAAATAGTTTCTAGAGAACAGACTTGTAAAGTTCCAGAAATTCAAGACTTAAGTGCTAGCTGAATTTCTAATTTTGACTTTAAATTCGTAAACTTCGTCCTTTGAAACCCTGAATTTCATATTTTTTGGGGGATAAAAAAATTTTTTTGAGAACAATTTTTTTTTAAAATAAACTAGACAAAATTCTGAACAAATCTACAAAATTTTTTTTTATCCCCCCAAAAAAAAATGAAATTCAGGTTTTTAAAGGACAAAGTTTACGAATTTAAAGTCAAAAATTAGAAATTCATCTAGCACTTAAGTTTTTAATTTCTGGAACTTTATATTCTATTTATTTAATATTTATTATAAAAATTTACAAATATTTTTTAAAACAATTGGTATTTTGGTATGACTATTTTAAATGTTTCATTGGTCTCATCATAATAAAGATCAAAAGAAAATAAATCACCTCAACAGTTTTGAAATTCTTATTAATAAATAAAAATAAATTCTTTTGATAAAATAATCAATTTAATTTGAGAAAACGTCGGCGTTTAGCCTCTTTCTTATAAAAGAACAGTCATTTGTAAATTATCCCCGTTTTTTTCATTTGTTTTTAGTTTTAAAAATTTATCTTTTCTTTTCTTATTTTTTTGCCTTTTTTGTATATTATTTTTTGTGATTTTCCAAAGTGTCTAGGATAGACTAGGAATACCACAGAAAGAAAAGAAGATTAAAATATTTTTAACTATGTCGCCAGAAACAAGAAAACTTTCAAATTATAAAAACATTTCTGCTTTCTTTAAAATTGAAATTAATTTAAAAGGTTATTAAAAAATGTTTTATTAGAAAAATAATAAAATGTAATTCGTTTTAAATTAAAGAACCATATCTTGAAATAAAACTGTCTCTTAATAAAATTTAAACTGTTTAAACTAACAACAAAATAAATTTTGATAGTCAATATTATAGGTAAAAAAATGAAAAAGATATATATCGAAATATAAAGTTGCATGTGACACGGGTTAACAAAAGTCGAAGCTTCAAGAAATAAAAAAAAAGATATAGTAAGATAGAAATTGGAATTGGAGTTTCAATGAATCTTGATTCGAAAACCTTTATGTACTCTTCTTCCAGTCTGATTACTGAAGGAACATAATGACTCAGTGCTACTCTGACATATCTCTCAAACAACTAAAAAAGTCGATAAGAGTCTCATGATGTAGAACGTTGGAGGGTGTATCAAATGCTAGTTTCAGTATTTGGAAAAATCATGAAAAATAAATTCTCAACTGAAATTTTCATTTTTCACTTGCAGAGCCATACAAAAAAAATGCATATTTTCTAAACTACTGTAAATCTTTGCAAATTAATCCGAGGTTCTGGTGTATAAATAGCCATAAGCCTAGTAAGACTCGGTCACAGATAGAGTGAGTGATTGATACAACATTTTAAATCATTAACTCACACTCTTTTCACTCAAAAAAATCAAAAAAATTTTTTTTATTTATTTTAATAATCAATAATAATTTATTTGAAAAAACATAGGTGTTCAGAAAGTTAAGTTTTGAAAATCTTTGATCAAAAATTGAATTAAAAAATATATCATCAAATAGATTCAAAAACTATGATTTTTAAGTGAGTCTGAAAAATTTTAAGTTTTGGAATTTAGAGCTGAAAATTTGGCTATAAAAAGCAAAATATGAAAAAAAAAGTTCTTTTTTTCTTTTTTCGGTAATTTATTTATTGATTATTTGATAATTAACGAATTGATATTCTTAAAGTCTTTTAAATAACTTTTAAATAATTTTTCTAATAAACGAAGACTAGGAATTAAAAAAATTTTGATTTTTTAATTTAAATTTTGATCAAAGATTTTTCTAATTTAACTATCTAAACATTTTTATTTCAAAAATATTTGAAGAAAAGATCGATCTTTTCATTTTATTGCTTATTTGGAATTTAATATTTGAAATTCATTTTCAAATTTAATTTAAAATTTTAATTCTGGATAAAATACTTTTGAAATATTAGAAATTTCAAAATAAACTCTAAAATAAATCAGTTTATGAATTTAAATCAAAAAATCGATTTTATCAATGGGTTGTGAAAATATTTTTTACAATTATATTATTTTTTAAATATTTTCAACATGTAAAGCATATTACATTAAAATTATTTAAATAAAGTTAAATATTATTTTAATATCTAATGATAAATTCTTGAAATGAAATAACATTTTGAATTGATCATCAACTTCAAGATGCCTAAAAATTTTATAGAAATTATTTTTAATTAAACAACTTTATCTTTTAGAAATTATTAAAAAAAATTTAAGTTATTTTTTGAGTGTGGGTTATTCACTCAAAATTTTGAGTAGAAATTATTTATTAGATGGACAAAATTAAAAAATGCAACACTCATTTTACTCCTGAACCCCAAGGAGAAGTTTGCAAGGATTTTAAGCGATGGATGTACAAAAAAATGAAAATAACGTAATTTTACTAAATTTGAGCCATGCTATTTTTGAAATCCTTTATATATCTTTTATTTATTAATTATTTTTTTATGGCAAATACTGTTTTGGTACCTCTATTTTTTATAAAATCACCACTTTTTTAATAAAACTAATCTTAATTAGAAGCGGGTGCAGTCAGTTGGTGTCCGGGGCAGAGTCCTGGCTTAGGGTTTCGAGTAAGCAGAAGGTTAGGGTCTTTTTAATAAAAAAGTCTTAACTTTAATTTAGAGGATTATTTTTATGAAAATTAGCGGTGAGGAAAATTATGGGTCTTTTTTTAAACAAAATATGACTAAATAAAATTTACTATTTTAACAGATTAAATCATTACCTGATCATACATTTTATTATTTTATATATAAATAATTTTTGATTTAAATAAAGTAATTCAACTCTTTGAAGAAAAAATTTGAACAAGTTTTTTTAAAAAGTTAATTTTATTCTGATAAAATTTAAATCAAATTCAAAATACATACCTCAATTAAAAAAAAAGCTAAATTTTCATTAAAAAATCTTGATATGACTAGTATTTTAGTGGTAATTGTATATTCATTTATTTCAACTTATTAAAAAACATTTTCTTACCTTAAAAAAATTTAATTCATTTAGAAATATTTTAAACTATTTAAATTGTCTTTAAAAGAACATGCTGGGTGATTTGAGGAAACAAATGTTTTTAATTATTGGGTCTATTTTGGTATTCATTGGTTATCACGGTCGAATAGTAAATGCATCCGAGGAGTTTCAGGTGTACCGAATGCAACAATACGATCTGCCTTTCGGAACCCATTTTGGATCGAGGTCAAATCAAATTAGCATGGAAGCGCGAACTATAAACTCAAAACCAAGTTTTATATCTCGACGATGTGTTTTAATAAAACTGGATGACTTCACTTTGGAACGATACCGAATTCTGACCAGTCAGTATGCCGGTTCAATAATTGTTATTCTACCAGCAAATTACACCGAGTCCCAGAGACAAACCATTAAATCACTAGAAGCTCATTTGCTTCATGAATCAGTCAAAATTCCTGTTTATTTTATTTTGGAATCAGCGCGAATAAATGAGTACTATGACTATATAGACAATGATAAATCGAGTCAAGACTCATCCGCATTCCAGGTCCTGGTAGATTCAATAATCTCAAACGGCTTTCAATTTGTCATTAATTCGCAAAGTATCAAACAATTAACTCAATCGGATTTTCAAGCAGTAAATTTGCAGGGAAAACTAATCGGAGGAGATCAATCTGATCCTAACAAGGCCAAACGCATTCCGACAATAATAATTTCAGCTCATTACGATGCGTTTGGTTTGGCAACAGTTAGTGTTCATTTATTTTTTTATTAAATTAATTTTTTTCATCAATAAAGAGTATGTCAAATGGCTGTGATTCGAATGGAAGTGGTGTTGTGGCTTTGTTAGAATTGTCCAGATTATTGTCAGCTTTATACTCTAATCCAAAAACAATTCCTCCCCTAAATATTTTATTTTTGCTTACGGCAGAAGGAAAATTTAATTATTATGGGCTAAAAAAATGGCTCGAAGAACAATCTGAAGCTGGCGAAGGTAAAATATTGGTTACTTAAAATATTCTAGAAAAAAAAAAGAAAAATCGGTGATGCATCAATTCATAGAAAATAAAAAAAATATAACAAAACTCATAGAATAAATTAATAGAAAAATGTTTAGAAAAAAACACAAAATTCGATTAAATTAAATTAATTAGAATTGTTTTTTAGAGCAAAATTTATATATATATATAAATATATGGTTTATTCTTTCGTCTTTATTAAAAAAGTTAAATACAATTTTTAACTTGCAATTTGAAAAATGCGATGAAATTTAGTTTCTATTTTTGAAATATTTACAAATTAAATTTGCAATGTTATTTCAATTTGATCTTAGATATAGCACTTTTAAAGCTCTTTTATTTAATTGAATTTTTTTAAAAACAGCTCTAGAACAAATAACTCAATTTATTTCAGAGACTGTTTTTTTTATTGACCATAATAATTTTTATCTAATAACTGAAAAGTAAAATTAAAAGATTAATTTTTACAAATAAAGAACATTGAATTTATTAGAAAAAATCCAAAAAAATTAATTTATAAAAATTAAATTAAATAAAAGAGCTTTGAAGTGCAATATTTAAGATCAAATTGAAATAACATTGCAAATTTAAATTGTAAATATTTCAAAAATAGAAATTTATTTTGCTTCATGACTTCACTTTGGAACATCATCTTCACTCTTATGATTATTACATTTTTTTTTAATTTTTTGCAAAATATGATATACACCCTAGTTTTTCGGATATGTATTCTAGAATAGTTCGATGGAAAAAATTCACTTAAATCCTAAAAAGTTCACTGGAATAATAATTAAGTTTTTCGATTTTTTCCAAAAAATTATTTTTAGTATTGTTAATACTATTCATCATTTTTTAAAATTATTGTATTTTTTTTCTTTTATATCACCCTATAATTGTTTTGTTAAATTTAGCCTAAAAATATTTTTTTTTATTTTTTAATATTTATCTATAGAGATTTAATTCAAAGTTTTTGAAATAACGTAATTTTAATAGAAACAAAAAAACGTAGCACTACTGTATTCAAAAAAAAAATCATTATTATTTGAAATAAAAATTCAAATTTTAGATCATTTTATATTTTATTAAACAATTAGTATTAACATTTTTATTCATTAATTTTATAAGTTTTAAAAATAAATAAAAATATCACTTAAAATTATGTTATTAGCCGTGGGAAAAATTGATTTGGATGATATTCAATTTGCAATATGTCTAGACAGTTTAGGAAAAGCAACCCAAATTTCCGATGATGTTCAAGACGGTGGTATTTTTATGCATGTATCGCGACCACCAAAAGAAGGTCAAGCTAGCTTTGAATTTTTGAAAACTTTGGAAACTGTAGCAAACAAAACCAATGTTAGATTTGAATTAAATCACAAAAAAATTAATTTGGCAAGTGATGTGTTGGCCTGGGAACATGAACGATTTAGCTTAAGCAAAATTCCAGCAATGACTCTTTCCCACTTTCAATCGCATAAAGACTCAGACCGAAATACCATGACAGACAAAATGTAAAAGTAAAAATAAAAAATAAATATTTTTTAAATCTAATTTTCAAGTGATAATATTGACCAAAAAGTTTTAATGAGAAATCTTAAACTCATTTACCAATCTTTGATTCAATACATTTATAAAAATGATGATGTTACCAATCACATGGTTAATTCAGACTTGGTAAGACAAAAAATCAATAAAAAATTGACCATTTTTTAATGTTTATTAATTGATAGGATATTTCAGGTGACTTTGTCTCATCATGGATGGAAAAAGTTTGCTTTCAACCTCGAACCGCCTCTCTTATGAACAAAAATCATCCCTTAATTAACTTATTTTTCGCTCATTTTAATCGGTACATGCAAGAATCGCTCAGACAACTGGTGAAAATTCAAGCAAAGTAATCAAAGAGATTATATTTGTTATAATTATTTGATTATTTTTTTTAAAGGGAACCTGAATTTGTTCTTTATAATGAGGAAGAAGCAACTCTAGTCATTTATAAGTAATTTTTGGATTCAGCATTGATAAAATTTAAAATATTCAATATTTGTTTTTATTTAGTGTAAAGCCAGCTGCTTTTGATTTTTTCCTGGCTATGATGGTTTCAAGCTATGTTGGTTTGATTTACTTAGCAATAACTGTAAGTTATTATCAATAATTAACTACTAATAAATAATTTTTTTTTCAAAAAGAATTTTGATAGATTATTTGGATTTCTTAATCGAAAATTGTCGTCATCCAAATTAAAAAGCAACTAAGAACAAAAATTGTTTTGTTATGATTTTTATTAATTTAAATGTTTTGTCAAATCAAGAAGTTATTTTCAAGCTTATAAAAAACGCTTACTAAATACAAACCAAATTAAATAAAAATTTTTAAAATGATCTTGATATTTTAGCTCGAACTCTGATTAATGAGTTAAATGCCAATGATACAACTTGAATTTTTCTAATTTAAATTTTCAAAAATTCAAATAAAAAACTGTTTAAAAGACTTCTTGAGGAAAATTAAAAAATTTTATTTTAAAATTAAGTTTATTGACTAGAAAAAACCTTTTAACTAAAAAAATACAAATAAATAAAATCAAAATTTTATTCCCAATCTGAATCAGACTCAGACTCATCATCACCATCTTGCTTCTTTTCGCTTTTTTCTTCGCCACCACCCATAAATTTTCTCCTCATTTCCAGTTCTTTTTTCAAGTGATCAGCTAAACTAACACTTCCAACCTCTTTGGCAGCTTGTTCTTTTTTCTTTTTTTCGACTTTTCTATCTTCAATATTTTTAACATTCTCTGAAGTACGCAATTTAGTTTTTCCGCCAAAATTTCGAATCGCATTCATAAGTTCGTCATGCGGATCCTCAATCGGTGCCAGTGAAGCCCTTGGTTGGGGTTGCTTTTCTTCGGATGATTCTTGTTGAGACATGTCTGAATTTGGAAGAAGAGGAGGAGGTGGTGGTGGTGGAGGCAAAATAGGTGGTCCAGGAGGGTGCTGGGCTAAAAGAGGAGGAGGCGGTGGTGGAGGTGGCGGCGCATTTGATGATATGGTCAGGGGTGGAGGAGGAGGTGGTGGAGGAATAGAACTGGCATCGGCCATCATCAGAGGTGGAGGCGGTGGAGGACTGGCTTGGGTATTTGGAAACATTTCAGACGCAGTTGTACTTGTTCCAGACTGACCTACTATATCATCTGGAAGACTAGAAGGAATTTCCGGAAGGATATCAGGCAAATCATCAGTTATCAGTTTAGATGGTGCTATAGAAGGCAAATCCTGGCCATAGAAAATATCGGCTATTCCACTCAATTCTGGTAAAAAAGCTGGAACATTGAAATCAGGTACTTCGCCAAGTTTTGGTTTAAATGTCAGGCTTTCTTTTTTCATTTCTTCCAATTGCTCACCTTTGAGAATACTTAATGGAGCTTCGAATATTTCGTTCTTATTCTCCTCAAATATTCCCTTTTTGCTCTTTTTCAAGTCTTGTAATGGATCCTTTAGCTCATTCTGTTTGTATGGATGCTGAGCTGTATTGAACAGTAGTAAACTAGTTACAGAATTAATTCGATCTTCCAATACACTTCCAAGTCCATTATGGTTCTTGTCAGACTGAAAGCTGTCATATCTGAACACATTCTCAGCCACATATTCTTGAAGCTTTTCCTTGAATGCCAAATCGTCCAGCTGAGCATATGGTGTAAGATATTTTTGAATTTTGTGCTTCATTGTAAATGGTTTATCAGTAAAGTATAAATTTTTCCAGTGATTTTGAATCCGATTTTTGTAGTCTTGAAAATTAATGGCTTCATAAAAATTATCTTCATCATCATAGTCATTTTTTGGTATGTATTCTTGGTCAAGTTCGATTGGATACTTGGCTGAGGAGCAAATTTTAATGGCTTTTTTGGAACCCTTCAGACGATTTATTTTGGAATCTATTAATTTTATTCTTGAGTCAAATTTTTGGATTTTTTCTCGGGCTGTGTTCACCGAGTGGCCGATTCGACCGAACACTTCGTCAAAAGTTTTTTCCAAGTACTCCAAAGTATTGGCTATTTGACATATTGCCTCCTCCCGATGCAAATCGTGAGAAATTGTTGAAACACTAAATGTTCGTTGGCTCATTTCATTTCTTAATTAAACAATATTTTATTTTAGAGTCTAAAAATTGAAAACTTAAGTCATATGATCAAAAAAAAGTATTGCGTTCACATTTTAAATTTTATAATTTATTTATTTAGAGAGAACAATTTCATAAAAAAAATTAAAATTGTTTAGTTTGATAGTTTAATTTTAGATTATTGCACATTTATTTTTAATAAGCTTTTTGTATAAGTCAATATATAATTTTTGTCCAGAAATTTGTAGGCATGCTAAAATTGAACTGATAGAATATTACTGCTTCTTTATTTTATTAGTTAAAAAATTTTAATTTTAATTTCGAAGAAAAACCTTTCACTCTTTATTCAAGAAAAGCTTATAGATGAAAAATTTGTTTCAAAAATTAGCATGCAGTTAAATTTTTTCAAACAAGAGCTAATTTTGCTAGGGCGGTGATTGAAAAAAAGATAGATGTACATGGCATAATGCATTAAATCGCCTACTTAATTCTAAAAGCTTAACTTTAGTAATAAGACTTGAATATTTTGATTTTGTTGGAACACCATAAATGAATAAGCTTAAATTCAAAATTCATTTCATAAAATTCATTTCTAAAATAAAATTAAAAAAAAAAATTTGATTTCAATATTGTTACAATACAAATTGTTAGGCCAAGAAAATTATTGTTTTATATTTAAATTTTAAATAATTTAATTTATTACTGAGATCAGCAAAGATAATTCGAATAGAATTTTGATCAAACTCATCGTTTTCATGCTGGCTGAAATCAATCTGAAAATTGTTTATCTTAGATTTAGAATTAAATTGTTACAATGAATTTAAATATAGACGAGATGAACCGATGCTTGAAAAGTAAATAAATTTTTTGAAAAATTTTTAGTTAATTTTTTAAAAGACTTTTATTTTTAGACATTGAAGAGAAGATGAATAAAATGGATAAAACACTCACACGTTAGTGGAACTGTTTTGTAATTATTATTAATTTTAATACAAATTTAATAATTTAAGGCATTGAAGATAAGTTCACTAAAATGGACGATTCACTCATACGTAAGTGGAACTTTTTTGTAAATTATTATTTATTTTAATGCTTATTTAATAATTTAAGGTATTGAAGATAAGTTCACTAAAATGGAGAAAACACTCACACGTAAGTGGAACTTTTTATACTTTTTCTTAATATTTATACTTAAATTGGTATTTATAATACGACATCGAACTAATTTAAATTTTTTTAAAAAAAACTTTGACCTTTTTTTTTTTTTTTTTTTTTGCCTATGAGGCTTGAACTTAATAAATAATAATAATAATAATAAAATAATTATGTTAAAATTCTCACACAATTAACTATCAATATCTATCTGATTAAGAAATTTTTTTTTTTTTAATTAAATTTCAGAGACAGTTAGGACTTTTTCGAACGACTTTTCGCCTTCTTTTCAGACCCCATTTGTTTAAATTTATATTTGATAAAAGAATTGTTCAAATTTCTGTTTAAGATAGAAATAAATATTTAGAATAACTTTTTAGAATATCAAGATTTTTTATTTTTTAGTATAAATATTAATAATTTATTATTTTTAGAACCATCGAGCGTGAGAAATTGGTTCTGGTACAATACTACTGAACCAAAAATGGTTTTAATCCAACTATTGATGATTTATGCATTTATTTTCAGACACATCTGTAATTTTGGTAGCTCTTTTGATTCAATGAACAACAACAACGTTTAGATATTCGGTTAATCTAAAAAAACATCATCTGGTAATATAAAATAAAATTTTATTTTTAAATTACAACAGTTAAATTAATAAAAAGTATTATAATTTATTTTATTTTAACTTCAAACTTGTAGTTGAATAAAGAATACTTTAACCAGGACAAAGTCTAAGCAAAGCTCTAGTTATAGCAGTTATGTAAATTTGCTGCTTATCATTAAGCTTTAAAAGTGTTTAAATTTAATTAACTTTGCTGTTTTTAATTGATTAATATTTTTTTTGACAGTCAAAGTACTTGATGAGTTATTTGGACCTATCTTTTAAATATGAAATTTTTTACAAGAAATTTTAAAATACTATCTTCTCAAGATTTTTTGAGACTTTTGAAATAAAATTCAATTTTATTGTTAAAAAAACAATTTTAATGAAAAGTATTTCATTTAAAATTTCATTCTTGTTTTATTTTTATTTAAAAAATATACCTTTAAATTTTTTAATTTGCAAATGATTATCTTAGATGATCTTTTGAAAATATATCAATAAAAATTTTTTTTTGAATTTACAAAAACTTTTAGATCGTGTCAATTCATTAACTAGGTTCTAAATATTAGAATTTAGTCAAAAAAAATACTGTGTACTAGAACTTTGATAATTCAATAAAAAAAATGATTAATTAAAAGAAAAGCTCCAAGCACAGCATTCTAAGTCTGAAAAAAAATAGATTTTCTATTAAATTTTATTCATTTTTTCAGAGTATTTTTATGAATAAAAAAAATTTTAATCGAATACTAGACTTTGAAAAATAAAATCGATTAATTAAATTTTATTAAATATAAAACAAAAACTAAAAAAGTATCTAAAAAATAAATAAAATATTCTTTCGCCTTTCTTTTAGTGAATATAGAGAAAAAAAGTGTCTAGAAAAAATAATTCAAAAAACAAACGAATGAAAAAAACCATTGTTTA
Organism: Brachionus paranguensis; assembly: GCA_016802215.1. Lineage (NCBI taxonomy): Eukaryota > Metazoa > Rotifera > Eurotatoria > Ploima > Brachionidae > Brachionus > Brachionus paranguensis. The sequence goes on along the minus strand of JAESIX010000009.1, from coordinate 1,729,769 downwards.
AAAATGCCATCTAATTTTGAAATTGGAATTATTTAAAAACCCTAAAGATTCGAAGCCAAAATCGCTACACCTCTCATAAAAAAATTATTTTCACTTTGATCCGCATCTATGTTCAAGGTAAACAATAGCTCAGACCTTGTCGAATTCAAATAGATGGGCAAATTGATCTTTTTCTTCATAGCAGCCTGAACTTCCGCACTAGTCCTCAACCATCTGATCACGGATACATTAAAATTGTTCAAAATATTCAGCGATAAGCTTATCTTATTATGATTGCACTCAGCTCCTTGTAATTTAAGACCAACCAGACCAAAACTATTCTCATCAAGTTTAGCCTGAGACATGCTCTCGTGAACACTGATGTCCAAAACAAGTTCCTCAAGTGACCAGGAGTTCGCTTGGGCAACATATTGCCTAGTCGCAGTGATATAAGCCTCAGGAGTGAACAAACCACCTAGCCAGACAATGCAATTCTTCAATCCTGGTAGACCCTCCTCGTTAAATTGCTTTGACACACTGGCCAATTGCTTGATTCGTTCAGCAAAGTCAACTACCCACGGCTGAACAATTAAATTCTTTGGCACGGTGTATTTCTTCCAATTTTTGGGTATCAAACCTTTGGCCAGGTCTTTCAGCAGTTGTCGGTGATGATTTGTCTGCTTTTTATTGCCAGCGCATATTTCAACCACATCGTTCAAGTCCTCGAGCACTGTTTGCAGCAATTTAATTCCAGAATTGATCTCTCTTTCGAAAAACCTGAACAACGGGTCTTTGATATTCTCCTGTGTTCGTCTAATGAACTGGAGATTTTTTGGCAAAATACTGAGCCATTCTTTGACCGACTGGTGAAGTTGTTTCATCCACACTGGCCTAGTGTCGGCCAATTTTTCTTTCTGCTGCTTGTTCTTTTCCGGATCGTAGGCCAACTCTTCCTCTTCGTCATCCATAATTGACAGCTTGAGCAGCTTGTTGACTATTTCATAGCAATAGTTGGAGAGTAGGACTTTTTCAGCACTATTTGGCAGGCCTAGCCAAGACGGTGTTTGTTGCTGCTTCAAATTTTCCACCCATTCGACAAAATTTTCTCGCTTGACGCCTTCTGGCATGCTCAATTGGCACATCTCGTCCTTTACCAATTTAAAGTCATTTTCAAAACTGCTTATGCTGAACAACTGCTTCAGGAATGTGTTCAGCAAGCGTCGGTCAAAAATGTTGTCAATTTTGCCACCGTAAACGCATTCGGACAAGAGGGTAAAAATAGCCGGGAATGGAACTTTGTTTGGCGGCAGGTTAGTGCGTCCCATGGCAACTGCGTCGATCCAGACATCGATTGTGTCCAGGCCGCATCTCAGATCGGACTCGTTGAACTCGTAGGACTTGGACCAGCCGAGGGGCACGTAGCGCAGTCGTTCTTGGGTGACTGCGTGTAACCATGACAACAAAAAGTACAGCCTTGACCGCTCCAAAGGAGCTTTGTTCATTCTGCTTGGCGGAATGAAGCTCAGTGTTCTGAGCAAATTGGCCCTGATGCCCGGCGGTGGCTCGAAGACAAACGCGCGGCCCAATCTCAACAAATTGCTTGGTATCTTTGGATTTATTTCCATGGACAGAAATATTCTAAAGCTCGGATGGGCCTGAAGGTTGTGAAGCTTTTTTTCCAATTGAACCAACCATTGCGGAGCTAGATGCACATTTTTGAGCAGCACCCATTTGCCAGTCTTGGACGATGTGCCAATCGACTTTTCGGCTTGGGTAAAGCCTTCGGCAGAGCCGATCGCTATTGATATTAGTTGTTTGTTGTTCTCGGCAGCTAGGTCTTCGACTCGACCCGACGCGTCATAGCCAGCTACTGAACACATCAAAATAGGCGTCGTAGATTTGATCTCATTTTCTACAATTTCATTTAAATCGAGCATTTTTTCAGCTTGGTTCAAAAATTGTTCACCAAATATTGAGTTGACAAACGACTCGGCAATCGATATGAATCGATCGGGTCTCATCGCTTTCACAAACAGCAGTTTTTTTAGATGGTCCGCTATTTCGGCCAAGTCAAGTTCACTTTTTTCGCTTTTTTTAGACGCATTGATAAATTGTTCTGGCACACAAGCTTCTGGATAGCTCATTTCGAGCCATTTGAAAAATTCGCTTGAATTTTCGCTGATTAGATTTTTGATGTTGGAGAATGCGGGCAATTTGAGCAAGTAATTGAGCGATTCGGTTTGATTTGAGTTTAGGGTTTTGGCAGCTGGAATGTCGTCTTTGTCACTTGTTAAACTAAGGGTGTTTGAGTTGGCCAGTGCTCTGAAATAAAGGTCCACGTCGCTTCCTTTGGAATCGAAGCCGCGCAAGTAAATACGGACCAGCAGAAGAGCTAAAACAATGCGGTCTTCGTGGAGCATGCCCCTGGCCAAGCGGTAATAGGCCAAATAGAATAGATCTTTGGCTAGGATTTTAAGGCGTTGTTGGGGATCTTTGACATTGGTCAAGTTGGAGTTTTGGTTCAGGACAGTGGTGAAAATTTCGAGAAAGTATTGCAAAGAGTATTGGTACAATGAATGTATTTGGTTGAGAACATCCATGGTGAAATAGATGCTCGAACAAGCTTGGGACAGTGACATGTATTGGTTGATAACTGTGTCCACTTCTTTCATTATTTGATCGGTTTCGGCTACTTTTCGGCTTATTTCCGATGCTTCTTTTTTCAAGTTTTCCAAACGAGTAATAATTGTGTCATCGTTGAGGATTTTACCTTAATACCAAAATTTTTTAATCAATTAATCATTTAAAATAGACCATGATACTCATTTTATTTTATTTTACTTTTAATTTACTTATTTTATTTTATTTTACTTTTAATTTACTTATTTTATTTTACTTTTAATTTACTTATTGTATTTTACTTTTAATTTACTTATTTTATTTTATATTTTTGATTATTATTTTTTTTTATTAATCTGAAGGAAATTTAGTTCACCACAAATAAAAAATAAATAAATTTTAATTTAAAATAGACAATCTTCAATTTTATTTTCACTTATCTTGACCAAATATCTACCGGTAAAAAGATTTTGAAAAATTTAAAAACAATTAAAAAATTCACAAGTGAAGTTTAAAATAATTTTTTACCAGAGCAAAATTTTTTTTTTCATTTTCAAAGAAAATTCATATTTTTTCAGGCAAGAGTGTCAGAAAGGATTTTGCAGATGAATTATAGAAATTGTTTCAAAGGAACTAAAAATTAAGATAAATTTTTTTAATTTAAAATTGTCTGCCGCAAAAACTATGAATTTTATAAAATTTGCTCGCGGTATTTTTAATAAAAGAAAATAAATAAATAAAAATATTTAACTTGCAGATTTTTTGCAAAAGCTATATTTAAATTCTCTCTTTGTTTTCATCCTAACCTTTTTTTTAAATTATATTCAGTAAATATTTTTGATGCTTTATTTATGATAAAATTAATAATTAAATAAAATTTCTTATTTTCTCTGACAATCATTGTTTATTTTTCGATTGATTTTGATCAAATGAAATGACAGGAAATGATCGATTTTGAAACCAATCATATTTTTGACTCAAAAATACAAACAAAAAAAGATCATAAACCCACAACACATATTCTGGAGACACTGAATATAATCAAAATTTTTTGAAAATTAAAAATACATTATCAAATGAATCTAAAACTTACACTAAGTAGTTACTAAAGGTCTGAATCTGAATCTGAATCATTATTGGTAAAAACCTAGAAAATAATAAGACTAAAGACTGGTAGACTAGAAAAAATAAACATTTTTAGCTATTTTATATGTAAACAGAATTTTTTATGGCAAACTTTTATTTTTTTATATTAAAAATTATATTTATAAATAATCTGTCATTTTGATAATGTTAATTTAAAATTGGTAATTTTTCAGAATTTTTTTTAATATCCTCTTAATATCTAAAACCAAAAATAATTAAAATAATTCTCAAAATTAAATATTTATTAAACAATTTCCTGTTGTTTCATCATTCAATAAGAAATTTAAAGATTTGTTTCTAAATTAACCTTCGCAAATCTAAGCTCTAAGACCTAATCTAAGACCTATAGTAAGTGCTGAACACTGTAAGCTTTCGATCTATTTGACTACATGTTTTCTTTATTTTCAATAAATTTTTGTTTTCTCCAGCCTTTAGATTGACAACTTTTTTTTTGATTTTTTTTTGATTTTTGATTTATTCAATTAAATTCTTTATTTTAGTTTTTTTTTTTTAATTTATTTTTAATCTGAAGGAGCTTTAGTTCGGTACAGAAAAACAATTAAATAATAATATGAATACTTTAAAGTGTCAATTTTTCTAAAGAATAAGATAAAAGTAAAAAAAACTAAAAAATTAAAAAACATCTTTAAAGATAAATTATACACGAATTTTTCTAGAACTATTTGAAAATAAATCAATTTAGCTTACCTTTTGACTCATTGAGTGCACCAAGTAGATCTTTTTCCAAATGTCTCAATCGCTGCTGATATTCGCCTTGGGTCTTGAGCAAATCAAGTCTTTTCTCTTCAACATCAGGTCGTTCACACTTGAGCACCTGATGCAAACATTGGGCTTGCAGACTAGAACGAGTCACAGTAAAGTTAACAAAAGTAACCCGTGAACAAATGTCAGGCGGAAATTCCACAGTCGGATCTCTGGTCGACAAAAACATGGTGAACATTGGCGAAAAGTCAATATCTTGATCTCCTAGAGTGATCAAAATTCTGCCACCTGAGCGCCTTATTTCTCTATTCAAAACCGGATTCAAAATTGGATCATAATTCTCCACATCTTGGATCAGTATTGGATTGCCAAATCTGAGCGCACTTTCCAAATTTTTTCTGAACGATGTGTCCAAAAATGATGTCTTGGTTATTTTTTTTTCCTTGTAAACATTGAGTATGAACTCAGTAGCTTGACCGGACGGGTCTATGATCAGAGGGTATCTATTGAAGCGTTTAAGCATGATGGCATTTTCAATGCACAGATCATCAGTTGGCAGAGAGTTAGCTGTCCATTGCATTCGCTCATCCGCATTGCTCAGATACTCTATCCTAGCCAGGTCATCTTTGAACTTAATATTGGCATTTTGTAGACTATATATCCAAGTATTGAACAAATTGTTTCTCATAGCCTGGTCATAGTAGCCACCATAGGCCATGAGGGCCGAGCTGAGCAGCACATCGCCGACTATGGTCGACATCTGGACCTTAAAAGACTCGGTACTAGACTCCCATCGGATTTGCTCATTGGACAAACTGTCCAACAAAGCCACTGAGCGGCCCACTTTGCTCTCGACCGAGCTCAAGTCAGACTTTATTATTTGAGCCTGGCTAATCAGCTCGGCATATTCTTGTTTGTATTGACTTATTGACTTTTCCAAGTGTTCAATAACACTTTCCAAATCCTTGGCCTTTGTGACGTTTACTTCGGCAGCCTCTTCCAAAGATTTCAATTCCATGCGCAGTGGCTCCACTTTGTGCAGCATTTCAGCGTATTGTATTTGTGCAGTGGCCCATTTGACCAATGGACCGCAAGCCTGGCTGGCATTGTTTATCCGGTTGAAGTCATAGTCCGGGTTGGACAAGTATTTTGTTTTCATTTTTTCTTTTATTTGCGGGATAATGTTGTCAGTCTGAAAGTTGATGATCGTGTTTATGAAGTTGTCTTTGACTATTATGCCACGGATCACTTTCCAGTCGCTTGTCTCCTGGTTCAAAATTAAGCAAATTGATTCGAGGCCGAGCTTTACGGGCGCAGGCGGATTTACCAAGCTTTTCAATTCGACCAAATGCTGACGCTTAATTGACTTGACTGCTTGCTGGGCATCTTCAACTGCTGGCTCCACTTTGCTCAAATCTTCCATCACATCCTTTTTCTTTTTGTCTATTTGTTCCATTTGTTCGCTCAATATGGCCTGGAGTTCCTGTGAAGCGACCTTTTTTTTCTCAGCCTCTTGCTGATCGGTCATCATTTGCTTCAATTTTGAATTTGCCTCGTTGTTTTTCTTTTCCAATTCGGTTCTTTTCACTGCCAAACTCTTCTGCAACTCTTCGACTTGTTCCAGTGTTTCTTTGATTTTGCTCAGACCAATATTCAAGTGCACCTGTTGGTCTTCCAATTCAGAGCGTTTTTCGTTGTAAAGCTTGGCAAAGTGGTTAATAAAGTCAAGATAGTGGCGAGGCGTTATTGTGGTGGTGCGACCGCCTTTTTTCTGAAGACGCGAATTGGCCTCGTGAAGTGAGTCGTGTATTTGGACAAATGTGTTTACTACCGCGTCACGGTGAGTTATGCTCTGAACTGCTGGATCGTGAACACATTGAAGAGTTTCTGGCGGGAAGTAGTCCGATTTTTCCAAGTCAATACGGACTGTGAACTCTTTGCCGACTTGGTAGTAGGCGTGATGGCTCCAATCGCCGAACCAGTTGAGCACGCAGCGATTGAACAAGGCCGGTGAGGTGGAGGCACGGGTTTTCAGGCCGTCTTGGCTTGGATTCATCGTGAAAACTACATGCAGATTTTTCATGACTTCATTAGTGAACCATTTGTAAAGTTCATCGGATGAATCGAGCATTAAGCCATCACGTTGAGCGCCTTCTTTGCACTGGGTCATTAGTGTAGAGTATTCGTCTCCTTCGAATAGACCTGGCACTTCACCATTTGCCAGCAATGTGTTCATTCGTTCTAAGAAACCAGAATCAAGCACATTGGATTCGTCCAGGATAAAGACTATTTTTTCGCCCTTTGTTCCTGCACGGCGAAGCACATTTCTTAAGTCATTGTCAAAATCGTCACCGCTGTAATTATTATGCACCTAGAATTAATTACATTTTTTATTAAATTATTTAAATTATTAAGATAATTTCTTTAAAAAAAATATTCAAAATAATCAGTTTATTTTAAATTTTAAAATGATTAATTTCATATTTAGAATTTTAATTCAATTCGTTTTTATCAAAAATTTATTCTAAAATTTGGCATTCTAAAATACTGGAATTAAAAAATGATTTGTTAATTTTAAATGCAAAAAATTTATTAATATTTTTAATCATTAATGATAAATTCGAATTTTCCTTAAAAATTTTAAAAGTTTTTTAAATTTTTTCCTTTATTTAGCTAGAATTCTTTATTTTTTTTAAATTTATTTGGGTAAAAAATTTAATATTAGGGTTTAATTGAGATAAGCACTCAATAATTTTTTATTTTTAATCGTGGTACCAAGCTTCATTTCACCAATAAATAAAATCTTTATTTTATTAATAAAAAAACTATTACCGATTTATAACTTTTGAAATTTTTGAGATCATATTACATTCCTTTAAATATTAGTAAAATTTCATATTTTCTTCAAATTTTTTTCAGAAATCACTATCAATATTTCAAATGAAAAATTCGTTTTTCTTGATAAAAAATTTTTAAAAACTTTATATTTTAATTTATTTTCTTATAAATGGATTGTTCTTAATCATTTAATTCAATTTGAATAAAATTTTTTTATGGTTAATTAATCTTTACATTTAAACCTGAGACAGAGCCACATTTTTGATACTTAAAGCTGATTATAAGCATTATAATATTAAAATTTGTATATTTAATTTGATCAAATATCTAATTTAAAAAAAAAAAAAAATCATTTTGAAAACTTATTTTCACAAATAAACACATTCAAAAACTTAAAAGATGACACCGTCATTGCCACCGCTGTTCCGTTTACCAACTCTAATTATTTTATTAATTTAAAATTTCCTAAAATACATTAATTAAATAAATAAAGGAAAATATTTTCTAAATTTAACTTCATCTTTATATAATACTGATGAAGTTAAAAACAAATAAATTTAAGCTAGCCTCAATTTTTAAAAGGTTTAAAAGTATAAATTTCTTACCTTGATTTGAAAAACACTTAGACCATTGATCCAAGCAACAAAACGTGATAGAGTTGTTTTTCCGGCTCCGGAAACGCCGATAAGCAATAAATGCCCCTGGGGTTGTCTGAATATACGGTCTATTCTTAACACATGATCCAATACTTCATTGAACAAGACCAACTGTACATCAAGCTCTTCTTCATAGAACACTTTGAGTCTTGCTTTTACATATTCCCTTAATTCCTCTTGGTCAACGGGCAAGTAGTCTTTTTTGAGCCAGTTCGAATAGAGTATAGGACGCTGAAGCGCCTTGTCCGAGTCCATATTAATAAAATGTCTAGCAGCCACGGCATTTATATTTTCATCAGTCCACTCTCGTTCTTCATCACTGACCAAACGATCTTGGAACAAACGAAGCGCTTCGTGAACAAAAAGCCTGACCAAATCTTCCAAACTCATATGTTCCAAAGGTCTGATTGCTTCGCATATTCCGCGTACCCAACGGGTCATTTCACGCGGTGAGTAAATATAATGCGGCTGTTGGTCAACAGTGAATCTATCCTGAGACATTAGGTAAAATTCTACCATGGCATTTGTCAATGGTTCAGCATAGATGCGCAAAGTTGGTATTATCCTAAGCATGGCACGGTTGAACGTGCCGTATATTTGTTTTAGTGAAAGTTCTCCTGGATAATCAACATAGACCAGAGGTACGTGTCTCAAGAAGCGATGGGACAATGGCTTACGGCCAGGATCTGTGGGCGGATTGCACGCACCAACAAATTGTATTCGCTCCAATTTCACCCAAGATTGATCTGTGGTGCGATAAAATCCACCATGCTCAATGCATTGTCTAATAAACGAGATGACTCGTTGGGTCCCATATTTATCCTCATCAGGCAAATTGATCTCATCACAAAATATAACCAACCATTTTCCCAATTGGACCGGTGCGAGAACAATTCCATTCGGAGTTCTCTTGTACTCGCAGTAGTGGTCGAATGTTTTAAGCATGAGTTCAGGTGTAGTGGCTGACGAAAAGTTTAGACCGACTACTTCTAGATCAGGCAGACCTCTTAAAGCAGCAAATAGGGTCATTGTTTTGCCAGAACCGGGTGGACCACACAATAGCAATGGCTTGTGCTCGCTGAGCCATGTGAATAGCAAACTTTCATGACGTATTGTGTCTATGGTAGGCACTACCACGTCCGGTGCGGCTACTTTGTGAGTTTCGACTTCAATTTGGGGAACTTTGGCCAACCATGGCACCCATTCACCACTGGACAGCTCAACTTCGTAGTCAATTATTGGATTTTGATCATTGGAAGGCATTTGAATGTTGGTTGAAAGGCGCACAAACTCGCCCAGATCAATTCTGTACTTGAGCTTACAATCTCCAGCAAATGACCAAAGAATAGCCAGTATCAATGACTTGCTCATGTATTTTTCAATTGTTTCCTCGGATAGCTTGAAGTCATGCTCTTGATTGTACATTAAGATGTTTCTCACGGATTGGTTGAGCATGGTGAACATGGAACCAAGGGCTCTTAGCCTGGTAAAGTCCATGATGTGTTCGAATTTGGCCGCGTATTCCAAACACTTGCTTACCAGGCCTTCGTTGCTGAAATAGGTTTTTATGTAAGAGGCGCATGTGCGCTGTTCAGCAAGGACCCCTTTTATTTCTGGATTTGTGGGAAAGTCAGGTATGTTGGCGGACGTGTCTAAATTGGGAGTTGTCGGATTTGACATTGATCTTTTTTTGTAGTCGATATTTATTGCCGCATTCAAGTCTTCATCATCATCAGCCTCCAAAGGCACATTGCTCAATTTGTCAAAATAATTCTCATAAATCATTTCAAGACTTAGAACATGCTCACTGAACCATATCATACCACAACGAGACACTGTTGCCAAAGTGGCGTATTTGAGATCTTGAACTTCGAACATAATCCTCACATTAGATGGTATGTTCAATCTTTCGCCATTTGGCAAAGTTAACAATTTATTATCGTCCAAAACAGAGTTCAAATTTTCGACCCACTCCGGGTCAACATCGCCATCGAATATGATCCATTGGCGCTTATTCAGCTCGCCTCTCACATTGTCAATTATTTTGCGCAGAATATGCGTGAACAGACCATCGGTCCATTCGCGTGTATTCGGGTCCATTGAGCCGTATAGTGCGTCCTTGGATATGGCCTTGGGGTCTATGATATGAGCTACACCTTCAATGTTTTCGTATCTCTCCAATGCTTTGAGAAGTATGCGCCATGCTGTTGATTTGCCAGAGCCTGACGGACCGACCATCATCAGGCCGTGGTTCAAGTTGGATATAGAGTAGAGTTGGAGCACTTTTTCCAGCCAATAGGCGCCCATTGAACCTGGCTCGCCACCGAATACCAAATTTTGCTCTTGGCAAACTCGCTTAATTTCTTCTTTTAAGCGAGCTATTTCGATGGGTTCGTATTGAACGCCTGGGAAAACGTCATTCAGTAAGCTTTGCAGCAATGGAAGATCTTCATTTATTAGTCTGGGCACAAAACTTTCCATTATTGACTGTATTAGGATTTCTTGTTCGTTTAAATTCTCAGCTATTTGACTTTCGTCAATTATTTGCTCATCCTCGGTCAATTTTTGCCGAATTCGCTGAATTTTTTCTCGTTTTACATTTCCGGCCATTACCAGCACGCTCTTTAGGGACCTGAGACCAAAGTCATAATGGCTCTGGGATGATAGCTGTTCATTGCATAGCTTGAAAAATGGTACAACTTTGTGAGCCAGTTTTTCGGCACTTCTGAAGCCTTGCGAGTAGAGCATAACCTGAGCGATCAGAACATTGTCTGGCTGTGTCATTGCCAAAGAGCGGAAAAGCTTTTTCAAGTTATCAGGCAGGTTTGAACGTCCGGCGTAGCCCGGGTTCATCGTTATGAATATTGCCATGTGTGAATTGACCGAGACTTGTTTGCCGACAAGTTCGATGGAAATTGATTCGGATTTTTTGCCATCTAGGACCTTGTGATTTAATTAATTTAAATAATTAACAAATTGTTTTATTTTCAATTATTTTCTTTAAAAATTAAATCAATTTGATGAAGATTTTTGGGCTCAAGTTGCCGCAGTTAAGAAAAGGTCATTTTGATTGGGAAATAAAGTAATTTTTTTAATTTTTCTGTAGGGGTTTTTATTTAAGAATTGAAAGTTCATTTTTTAAAAAAATTAAGAAAATTTTTATTTTTAATTTATTTTAATTTTAAAATTTTTTTCTTCAGTATTCTTCCGGTACAAAAAGTTCAAAATACCTGAATTTAAAAAATCAGATCACTTAGTTTCTAAACCGACTAAGTTTTTATTATTTTTTATTCCTAAAAGAACATTTTAAGATTTTTTTTACAACAATAATTTTATCTTAAAATTTTTTACTCTATCAGAATCTGATTTATAAACAAAATCTTTGTTAATATTTTGTTTAGATTCAAACAATTTACAAAATAAAACTCATTCACAAACCACTAAAATGTTAAAATGTGAAATATTTGAAAATTTGAGAACAAAAGATTTTTTTTTAGGAAGCTAGGCTATGTAGGAAGAGTTTGTAAATTTAGATAGGAAGTTACCTCTTATTTATGCTTTCTTAAATCTTGCTAATTAGACTTAAACTAATAATTAATTATAAACTTGAAAAAAATTATTTGTCTGTCAAAAGTGTGCTGATTTTAGAAATTTCCTATTTTTATGATGGGATGGAGATAACAATGAATAGAACAAAAAAGACCATTAAGAATTTTTAAATAAATTTTTGTCGATGAATTAACAGGCTATTTTATTTCTATTTTTTTTTTTTAAATAAATACTAAGTTTCAAATATTATTGAAATTATTAATTTATTAATTCGGAATTAAAATATAAAAAAATAATTCTTTTAAACAGCGAACTTCTTAATACCATAACCATTTAAAAATTTTATGATTTAGTTTTTATTAAGTCAACTGATATTCTACTAAAAATTTTATTCTATTAATATTCGAAACTTGTTTGAGATAATTTTTTTAAATTTTAAAAATTTTCCCAATTTTTAAGAAAAAATTTATCTTTTTGTTTCATTTTTGGCAAAAATACTTCAAGGATACTTGGTAAAAAAATTATTAAAATTACCTGTAAAGAATGCTCCTTAAGAGCTTCCTGAATAGTCTGAATTTGTTGCGAAACAGCTGACAACATTCTCTCTTCGAGTCTATTAAATTCATCAAAGCAACCCCATGCACCTACTTGACACAAACCAACAAAAATACGGCCCATGGCCTGAAAGTCAAAAGTTTCATCACAATTAAACACGACTACAAATCGACCCAATTGATTTCCCAACGCCTTGACAGACTCGGTTTTACCAGTACCAGCAGGTCCGAACGGTGAACCGCCTAATCTTCCTTCTAGAGCTTGGGTCATGGTCAAGTAGCATCGGTCCGTGAGCGGTGTTTGAACTAGTTTATCCTGGACACCCAAATACTCAAAACCATAGTGAAATTTCGAATTGGCCATTTGGATAGTTAATTGTTTGAGCAAAATTGGACACTTTGGATCAAAGTAAAACCTCATCTGTGACAACCAGTCGAATGATTTGGAGTTGTTGACTTTTTTGCCTATTAAATCTCGTAAAACATCTCGCTGATGAACATGTTCTATAATTAAATGTTCCAGTTTGCGGCGTCTCAAAGCAGCCTGGTCTTGCAGAACCGAATCGGCCAAAATTTTGAGCGTATTCTCTACATTGCTCAAAGCAAGCACTAGTGGATTCTGGTCCGAATTTTCCAATTCAGGATTTGTTTCCAATTTTTTCAAAGCCGACTCGACCAATTCAGACCAAGAAATTTGCGCTGACAAAACAACCAACTGTGCCTGGTACTTTTCCACCCAATTAATGTACTCAACCGGATCGATGGAATTTAGCCGGAACTGATTCGATTCTTGCACAGATTGACTCAAAAAGTGAGCTAGTGTATTGCGTATTTCCTTTTCAACCAAAGTCAACCAGTCGTTGATTTTGGGATGCGCTGCAATGGACACTGGAGTCTTGAACAAAACCTCTTCAGCCTCTTTGCTGGATACACCGAGCACAATTGTGTTGTCTTCATTCAACAAAATCGAATATACACCGGCGAACATTTTTTTAAAGTGTTTTTGCAGTCGGGGCACATTTTTGGTGTTGCCAATTATTTCAAGCAAGTCCTCGTCGCCAACAAAATAAAACCTGGGAAACGAAGACCTCTCTCGCTCCAAGTATTCACCAAGAGCTTTTTGTATTTTGGCCAACAGGTCAGCCAATCTTTCCAGAGTTTTTTGTATGCCCTGAATGTTCAGCACATCCAAAACCAGCGGCGATTTGGCCACTTTTTTCATCAAATTCAAAAATTCCGAGCTCACATTCTGAAATTTTTGTGTCTCATTTGGCAACAGATGCTTTATGTCGGCCGATCCGCCAAAGATCCCGTCCAAATAGACCCATCTGCGCTGCACATCAATCCACACATCGAACACAGAGTTAATTCTGTTCAATTTGTCCTCCCAGCTAAGCGCCTCTTCCTCGAACTCCTTGTAGTATGGCGACAGCTTCATGGCACTCACACTGTTTATATGCTCTTTTAATTTATTAAATAAATCATCCCAGCCCTTGATTATTTGACATTTGTTTTGATAGCTGATCAATTCAAGTGTGTAGGACTTCCACAATTCGCTCACTTCTTTCAAAAATTCTTCCAAAGCCTTCTCACCTTGGGCTACCAGAATAATTTCCTTAATGGTTGTTTCGAACACTGGCAAATTTATGTCCCACACATGACCCAGTGTCAAATCGTTCAAATTCCACACCACATTCATTCTTTTCATTAATTGTTTCCAATGGCGCTCTTTGAGCGCCTCGGACTTCAGCTCTACAATTAGAAGGTTTGCTTTTAGGTAATCTTGGAGAATTTTTTTCACGTAATTGTACGAGTCGTATTGTCTTAGGCGGGCAGGCATGTCACGCATTTGAGTCAATAGACCGTCAAGGGTAGCGCGCAGCTTTCTCGGTTGCACTGTAAGCCATTGTCTTTCTTTTTGTTCTTCAATTTGGTTCCATATTTTGGTCAGTTCGGACCATACGCCCTTAAGATCGTTGAGCTCTTCTATTGAAACTGTGATGCGCATGTCGTTTGAGCTCGACGAGCTGTCTCTAAGCTCCAAAGCGTCTTTGGCACGCATCATATTATCGCGTTCTTCTTTGATCCGGTTGAATTTTCCTTCAAATATTTGCAGGTTTTTCAAGGCATTGTCGGGCTTTAGGCTTCCAGCAACTGGTTTTGAGTTTTCCCATTCATTTATTAGCTCATTTGTTCTGTTCTCGACCACTTTTTCCTCGCTAATTATCTTTGCCTGAAGAGAGGCCACTTGATTTTGTATGGACGAGTCTTTGCGCTTGAGAATTTCATTGAAGGCGCCCCATTCTCCCAGGATGTAGTCAGTGTACAACCAGTTAGACGGAAATTGGTAGCGTTGTCGCTCAAGGATTTTCTGCGAATTTGTATAAGCTTCGACTTTTCGCTCCCAATCTTTTAGTTTACGCTTCAATGACTGGACATATGTAATGACACTGACTGCCTCTGATGTACTCGAGGCCTCGACCGATTGACTTTCCAAATCCTGCCTGGATTTAGAAACTGTTGAGTGAAAATCTTGAAGCTCATTGCCAAGAAATGAGCCAAATTTGCTCAACACGTCCTTGTGCCATGCATCGTACTTTACATTTACTTTTGATTGAACCTTAATTTAAGATTTTATTAAGAAATTTGTTTTAAAATTAATTGAGATTTTTTCTTATTTTTTGAATTAGTATTTGCTGCTTGAGTTAATATTTTGTCTTAAAAAACAATCTTAAAAAATTTTCTTAATATTTTCTAAGTAAAAATAATTTTTCACTTTATTTTAGAATATTGGAAAAATGCTTTTTTGTGAGAGAGAGATAGAGAAAGAATTTAATTAAAAATTATTAATGAAATGGGGGAAAATAAATTTTCTAGATTTCAGAGCATATTTAGGATCTACTTTTAATTTATTTTTAAATCTGCATTAATTCTAAAAAAACGAATTTTTTTATTTTATCAGCTAAATTATACTTTTTTTGCAGTTAATCCAAAATCTTTTTTTTTCTTTTTCTGACCGGGCTTAAATTCATATTCATTCTTATTTTGCCTTGATTGTGCCTGCCTAGAAGGGTTAAGTTTTTTTTAACTTATAAAGTGACTTGGCTTTAAAAAAAAATTAAGTCAATTCATTTCTTTGACTTAAAAAAAAAATATATAAAATACCTTCAGATGAGTTATCAGAATTTGATTTTAAATAACTATTCAACCAAAATTAGCCAGTAAATAGTCGAAATTGTTAAGTTAATAAATTCAGTGTTTTTCAAATTCAGAAAATTCATCTGTAAGGTATTTTATAAAAATTGTTTTTGGTTCTTCAATTCTTATTAGGATTTCTATAAAATATCAATATTAATTTTACATTTTGAATGATAAAGAAAAATTGATTCTGATAAATACTAAAATTTTTCTTGATGCAAAAAGTCTGCAATTTTTAAATAAAGAAAAAAAAAAAAATTGTTTTGAATCCACACGGAGACTTTGGTAAAGAGTTACAACATGCATCATTTGGCAGAATCAATTCATCTATTTCATTTTTAAATTTATTAAAGTTAAAATAACTTCATGAACCCTAAAAAGCTAGAATAGTTTTTAGTTTAAGAATAAAAATAATTATTTAACTTTATCTAAAGGATAATTGATTTGGAATAATTTAATAATTAATAAAAATAACACTGTAAAGTTTGGACTAAAAAATATTGCTTTGTTCTCCATTTTGATCCAAACTTTACACTACCATAATAAAATTACTTAAATTTAAATGTAAATCTTGAACACATCCAGAATAGTTTGTTTTGAAGATAAATTAAAAGAATCAAAAAAAATAAGATATAAATTTCAAAAGAAAAACAAGCATTTTTTTAAAATAAATAAAAAAAAATTTTAAATTTATCAAGTTTATATTTTGATATTTTTTTTGTAGAAAAGCATTCAATTTAATAGATTGAGATTTGATAATTTTTTTTAAGAACACAAATAATTGCATTTTAGATTTGATATTAACTAATTGAGTCTTTTATTAAATTATTCCGCAAAAAAAGATCACAATAATTTCGACTAGGTAAAAAAAAATTTAATCTCTGGAGTTAGGAGCAGAGTTGTGCAAAAGTCAAAAATCAAAGTCAAGTCAGCTGACTTTGAACTTTTAAAGTCAAATTACCTGACTTTAAATAAAAAATAATTGTCAAGTCAAAGTCATTTTAACTAAAAATTTTATTTCCCATAATAATAAAAATTTAAATATTTAAACTAAATAACTTTAATTTTTTATAATCAAATATGATTTTGAATTTTTCATATTTCAAAACATTGCTTTTTAAACCAAAGTTTTTATATTGAGAAAAAACGATAAATATTTTCAAGCTTTATTTTTCAAAAATTCTTTTAAGTTCTAAACTAGTCAATAAAGAAAATTAAGATGACGATGTATTTATCAGATCAAAATTGCAGCATAATAATGTGGTAATTTCTAAATTCCTTTCGGTCATTCTTGACCTGTGAGGGCGGTTAATATATCCCGTACGTGAGAAAAGTCGCTCGACTGGACCCGACGAGGCTGGTATAGATAAAAATTTATGAACAAGCTCAAATAGAAATGAAAACCTAGATTTATTTACTAGATTTATTACTTTAAAAAAAAATGACTTGACTAAAAAAAAATTGAATTGACTTTTTTTTTTGGCACAAGTCTGGTTAGGAGTTCTTCAAGGATCAGTGAATTTCCTCCTTTATTGTTAAAAAATAAATTATAAAAGTTTTTGATAAAAGAACATTGAAAAATGTGAAAAAATTTTTTTCAAGCAAGAAATTCTTTTCAAACATTAATTAAATAAATTGATCAAAATATTAAAACAATTTAGAAAAAAAAATTTTAAATTAAAAGAAAATATTTACCTTATTGTAGTCAATGATAATCGGGCCGAATTTCCTGTGAGTCTCTTGTGTGTCAAATGATTTTCGCGACTCTTTCATTTCGCTCAAACAAGAAATCCACGCATTAAGATTGGCACCAAGCTTAGAATAAATGGTGTCGGGCTGCAAGTCCCACAATGACTGAAAATGCAGCCATATTTTAACAAAGTCCTGTGCTTGCTTTAAAATTTCGTCAATGGCACCGAACGCATAATCCAACAGTTTAACCCCATTTATGAACTTGTTCAAAAGATTTTTGTATGTTACTTTGTATTCGGACTCGGCCTCCATGGTCACCTGAAATCTCGAGTGCAAAATCCTCTTTTGTGTGGTCACCACCGAACTAAACTCGTACAGCTGGGATATCAGGTGTTCGCGCGCATCCTCGATCGACGGATTCACGTACAGCAACTGATTTCGGATCAACATTTCCAGAATAATTTGCTTAATGCTGGGCTCGCCGCCCATTTTGGCAATCAGCTCCAACTCATCCTGAGGCTGCTGCTGCTGCTGCATATCGGACAAAAGAGTAATGCCAGACAAATTGTCCATGTCCATGTCAATAGCTTTGGCTTTTGCGCCTCGCCGAATCACAGTCTCTTCTTCTTGCCGGTTTTTCTTGTCCAGCAAAACATCAATCCAAATTTTGATGGCTATGGTGAGCCGCTGGGCGAACTTTTTCTCTATTTCCTCGTCCAATCTGGCAACCCATTGTGGCAAATTGGAAAATCCCTTCAAATTCAAATAGTCAATGGACTTTTGTATTTCGTACAAGACCTCGGCAAACTTGGTCTCATTGTAGGCACAAGTGTCCAGCTCTTTTAGCTGAGCATCAATGCTCGACTCCACTGAGACCAATTCGTCAACCTTTTCCCTAAAATTGTAAATGGAATCAGCAAATTTTTGCACACTCGACTCCAATTTGTACGAGTCCCATACCAACGAAGACATTTCGGATATCAACAACTGAATGTCTTTTTTCATGCCAGCGACCAGCAGTTGGCAAGTTTGCCTTTCGTTGATGCGCTCACAAATTCTTTTGTAAGTGGACACATTTTCGATCAGCGAAATGGCATACGGATACATTTGTCTGGCCGTGTGGGCCTTGTTGACAATGGCCAATGGCACTCTGGACACCAGCCACTTCATGTTGCGCGCCTCTTTGGTCAAAGTGATAATGTCTGGCGAAAAATTGACTTTGAGAGTGTAAATGGTGCCTTTGGAAGCGCGCATATTTTCCACCGAAAAAATGCGCCCCGAATTCTGCAGATTTTTCTGGCTCACTTTTTTCGACCAGTCTTCGAATATCTCCTGGGTGTTGAGCTTCATGCGAAAACTGTCTCCGTCAGCTTTGAGCTTTTGGCCATCAACATGGGTCTCCCATCCTTTTCCAAGCACAGCTTCAACCCGGCCCATGTACATGTTCAGCTGTCGCTCGATCTGCTTGGCCCAAATGATGCTGCCAGCCACAGTGGGTATGTCGCGCACTTTGCTCATTCTGTAGCACCTGCTCTGAATGTACTGGGCTTTGAACTTTTCCTGCAAGGCCTCAATGTCGTCCTTGACGCGCTGGATCAGCTGAGTTTGGTACTCGCGGATGGCGCCGCGGATGTGCGGGCGAACAAACAGAGCATTGAAGCGCGAAAATATTCTGAACATTTCGTTGGCATTTTTGGCTGTGCCCAGTTGGTCGCGAAGTCTGGCGGTCATGCGGGCCTCGACTCTTTCGATGCGCTCATCATAGCGCCGTATGGTCGACTCCCATAGCTCTTGGCCCTCTTCCGAAATGTCCAAAGCGTCAACTTCCTTTACTTTTTCATAGGCCAGGCGAACTTCTTCTATGGCGTTGGCGTCAGCCACGTCCAGACCGGCGTCAGCTGCTGTTCTTTGCGATTGATTTTGGCTGTGTTCTTCGGCATCGCCTGAATTCACTGGTCTGAGCACGCGGCTTATCACCGAGCTTAGTTGTTCGTGTTGGCGCCGAAAATTCTGCATTATTTGAAGCCGGTTCTGTAGTCGCTTGTGGGACGCGTTTATGCGCCAGACTATTTTGTTCTCGTCACGTTTGCGCTTGGCTAAGTCTCTGAGAGTGGCCTGCAGGCGTTCGAACTCGTCATCCCACGCCTGGAACACTCCGAAGCAAGCTTTCATTATTTTTTCAAAGTCGTCAAAGTTGATGATCATGAGCCGCTGTGTGGACAGTACTTTGAGAATTTGGGTCGTGAGGTCCTTGGAAATGGCTTCGATTAGCTTGAGCGCCCGGTTCATCGGGTATCTTGTGTTCCGGATTCGTCTCATGTGATTGAAGATGCTCTGGATGGCCAGAGTTATTTTTGCCAGCTCGGTGGCTGATATTAGCTCGTTGAGCGGAAAATCTTTCATCAAAATGTTGTAGTCTTTGGCTGTTTCGAAGGCTTCTTTTAGGCCTGTGTCCGAGTCGAAGCTTACTGTGGCCATGAAACGTTTTCCATGCCGAAGAATGTCTAGTGTTAGCGTTACTTCGATGGATTCGCGCTTTTCCGATATTCGGTTCAAGGCACGCTCTAAATTCAGCCAGAAGCTTATTTCCTGAAGCGCAGTTCCTGTAGATGGATCGCGGTCCAATTTTGTCACCTTTAAACAGATTAGATAAATATAGAATAAATTCAATTTAAAATTAAAAAATTAAATTAATTTAATTTTGGATTTTTATTTTAATTTAAAGATAAAAGATAAAAGTTTTTTATTATATCAAAAGATAATCATTTTTTAAAATGTGATGTTCCGCTTTTTGTTTTTTACTAAAATTTACGTAAAATCAAGTTAATTGACGTAAACTAACAATTCATAAATTTACCAGATTTTAGATAAAATATTAAAAATTTTTAAAATTTCAAGGTTAATCAACAGGCTAATGTTCATATCTTAAAACTTCATTTTTTTAAATTTTATATAAAAGTATTCATTAAAAAAATTTTAATTGTGATAAATTAAAAAAACATTTGAATCAAAATTTATTTGAAAAAATTTAACAAAAAGATATTCAAGTTAAATAATTTTAATTTTTGCACAAATTCTAAAAAATTCAATTAATTTAAATTTTGAAAACTTCATCATTGATCTTTTAATCACAAAGTAGTTTTTAAGTCTTTAGTAGAAATTTTTAAATGTTATTTGATTGTTTTGAAAAGAAAAATGTCCAAAAAATTTAAGAACTTTGACGTCATTTTTGTTCCTTTAGTGGTTAAGATCTTGATGCTTTTTTTCAGATTGATTTTTATAATTTAATAAAATCGAAATCATAAAATAAATCAAAACCTATCCATTAAATTTATACTTAATAATTAATTCACTCAAAAGACTACAAAGCTCTTTAACTTTATGGACGTTTTTGTTTTTACTACAATTTACGTAAAATCTGTTAAATTTATGATTTTCACTTTTAAATTTACTTTGGTTTACGTAAATTGGCGTAATTTGATGTAAATCAATTTTTTAATTGATGAACTTTTTATAAAAAATTCTATTTCAAATTAGAAAATAATTAAAATCGAAAGTTTTTGGAGCCAGGTAATTTTCTAAATTTTAGATAAATTTTTTTCGGAACTTAAATCTTAGTTTATTGAGACTTGCTGAAAAATTTCAAATGGTATAAGACCTTTTATTTTTTTTAAATAAAAATATTTTTAGAAATGAAATTAGGCCGCCTTTAAAATTTTAATATGTTTTAGACACTGGAAAAAGGTTCAGAAAATTTTTTTTTTCTTGTCGACGTCCCAATGACATGAGGGTAATTGGGAATGTCAAACAGCAGCAACCCATGAATTTTTGTTTTTAAGGGCTATAAAATTAATTTCATAATTAAATGATCAAACTTACATTTCTTTTAATTGCTTTTCTTATTTTGACTGTTTAAAAAAAATTTTTTAAATCTTAAAAATTGACCAAGGAATGACCATTTTAAGCATAATATTAATTTTAACTTTCTTAAATACATATTTTTAGAAAGTTACGATTATCAAATTTTTTATATTTTTGAGTTCAGCTCGTCAATATCTTTAAAAAAATATCCTAAATTTCAAAGTTTTGATTTTTTTGCATATCGGTCCCATATCCTTTTTTTAATTTTAGTATTTAGATTCTGTCTGTCGGATGTAAGAAAGATTCTTCAAATATACTCACCCGGTATATTGTCAAACGTTAAATTAATACAAGAACGAATTTCGAACCATGAGTCAATGCATTAAGATTAAAAGACTGCGGTAATAATGTATTCATAATGAAAGGAACACATATCCCAAATAGAGCCCTTCAATGAACACCTCAAGATCGATAGAAGTTAAGACAATCAGCAATTACTTTAGATCACTGAAATGGAGATGAAATGGGGTGAAGCAAGGGTAAAAACAAAGGAAAGACTCGATTGAAAATCGAATTTAATGACCCTATATTCCACAAGGAGCGAATAAGGAAAAAATAGAAGTAAAAAATTGATACTTGAAGGGTTCAATGTAAATTTAGAAAAAGAAAAGGGCAGAAAAAATTTCTAAAAACTTTAATTCTTTAAGTTTAAAATTGATTATGTAATTTTTTTATTCTTAAACTGCTTTTTTGGTCTAAATTCATGATTTCTTATAAGACTCATTTTCAATTTAAGGTACAAATATTCCTGAGGAACATTCTGGCAAAATGATAGAAATTAAATTAATAAAATTTTTAGGTTATATCTTAATGCAAAAATCATGTTTGATTCTTGTAAAAAATAAAAAGTGTGATTCTAAGAATCTTTTCAGAGAGATTAATTTGAAAAAGAGTTCAAAATGAAGTCTTCCCCAGTCAACCCAAAACTAATAAAAAATTAAATAAAATCACCTAAAAATTAAAGATTTTGTGGTGAAATTTTGGGGAAAAAAATTGTTGAAATTTCCTTAAAAAATCATTAATTTTTCATTAAAATTCAAATAAAGAAATTATCCTCAAAAATTCATTACTTCTTCATTTTAAGTATAATTTCATTTTTTATAAATATATTAGCATTATATAATTTTATAATTTTGAATTATATAATTTTTATAAACATTAACTGGGAATGATCATTTCCAGTAAATGTCAATGATAGAAAAGATATTATTTAAATTGATAAATTTTTTAGAAAACGATTCTACTTAAAATTAGAAAATAATTTAAATCAAAAGTTTTTGGAGCCAGGTAGTTTTCTAAATTTAAGCTCAATTTTTCTATACTTAAATCTTTGTTTATTGATCTATGCTGAAAAATTTTGAAATGGTTTAAGACTCAAATTTTTTTTAAAAACCATACTTAAAAAATGGCTTTCGCTTTATTAAACATCTAAGTTAACAAAGGGAAAAAAAATTGACATGATCACAAGACTCAAAGAACATCTAAAAAAGTTTTAATTAAATTTTGGTTAAAACCAATAAATAATAGAAGTAGTAATACTAATACTGTATGGTTTTCACCATAAGTTGCACTCTTTACTTTCTTATTATCTTATCAAGTTTCCTTAATTTCAATAATAAGCTCATTAATTATATAAGATTAGTAAATTAATAATTAATGCCAAAAGCTAAAATTTACTTTTTTTATTTCCCTGATCCATCTATTGACGCCCGATTGAAGCTGATTTAAAAAGTTCGTATCATCGACTTTGTCTGAAAAATCATCAACTTTAGGCTTTCTATTTTCATCAGTAGTTTTTTTAATCATTTGTAAAACATTTGGGTGAATGACAAGATTAATTTCAGGTATTTCAATATTCTGCTGCAGATGAAGCAAACCCATCTCTACTTCAGCAATTTTTTTTTCCATTTGAGTAGCAAATTGATCACCACCATACAAACTCTGTGTCGCACCGGACGGAATGTCGCCACCACCGCCAGAACTTAGCTTTGAGTCAGCTGCCGGATTGGAGTCCATGTGACCTCGCTTGATGTAGCTCTTAAAATAGGGTGCTAATGTGTTGCTCACGTAGGAATGAAGGGTTTCGTATGGTGACGAATCAGACAAGGAAATGACTCTGACTTGGTTGTGAAATTTTTTGTCACTTTCAACAACTGCGCCGCGCTTAATTATCTGCACACTCAGACACTTTGGATTTGTGTAGTTCACTTCTGTCGAGATCAAAAATTGACTGATCACGGACTCGTCCGTGTTTTGCTCTGATTCTTCCTCATCTTTGAGTGTAAATCTTTGGATTATCAGCGTTCTGCATTGGCTGTCACCAAGGAATTTCTTGATGCATTCAATGCTTGATTTTTCATTAAAACACTTTTCAAGTTCTGGCAACGAGACCAAATTTGCGTCCAAAAGAGCTGGAATGAATTGTCTAAGATAGTTTATAAATGCGACATGGTCGGCAATGCTTGCTGGTTGAGTCCCAGTGCCGGGCTGCTGAGGAGATGATGATTGATCATTGTCATTAGGCTCGATCATTACTCCCAATCTTTGTATTTTCTAAATTATTGATTATTATCTATAAAGGAAAAAACATAAAATTTTAAGCTTTAAAATAAAATTCGAGTATCATATGGTGATGGAGGGGTACATTAGAGCTAGTTCAAAACAGAGAGAAATAAAATTTGAATTAATTACTAAGCTCTGAACTTAACTGAACTGAATACATTTAAAAATTCGAATCTATATTTATATATATTCATCATCTCGTGATTGAGGTCTTTAGTTAAGTTAGAATCTTTGTGGTCTTGTGTTGCATAGCATCCATGGTTAGAGGAGTATGGCACGCATAATTCCAGAGGGTGAACATGTCGTTTGAATTGGCTGCGATATTGTCCTAGATTAGTGTTTTATCATTTTGTTTTATTATAAAGTTTTTTTTGTTGCTTGACACAAAGACGACTCATTTTATAAAATAATTTCAAATAATTTATTAAATTTGTGAAAAGATTTGATGCAAATTAATTAAAATATGCATCAAAGACCGCATCTTTGTTCAATATAGACTTTCAATTTTGAATTTCGGAGGCAAAAATAGAAATTGAATAAAAATGTCTTCGAAAGGAAACAAAATAATCTTAATTTTTTTTCAGTTTTTTATAATTTATAGGTCAATTAGAAATACATTTTGAGCATAATTTAGCTATGTGATTTATGAAAAAGTGGTTTCTGCTTCAAAATTTAAGTTATCTGGATCTAAAAACTAAAGTGAATTCTGATTTGAATCTTTTTGAAAAATTTTGAATTATTTTGAAGAATATGATTTGAAAAAATAAAAAGCTCATGGTTTCGCTAGGAGCAAATATATTTTTTAAATAGCAGATCATAAAATGGCTAATTTGTTTTTATTTGAAAAAGTTGTTAATTTAATTTTATTAGTAGTAAAAAGTTGAGTTTGACTAATTAAAATTCAGCCTTAATTAAATGTTGGCTGCATATTAACCTGTCATTTCAATAATTAAGTTGTCATATGAAGAAAAATAAGATCGTCAAATAAAAGTTTTTTTGTCAAACATATATTTATTTATTATATAATTAATTAAAGGTAATACAAAAAAAAAGTCTTAAAAAAAGTAAAGTAAAATATATAAAAATAAAATCTTATTCCTACTTTGATAGAGCTTTCGTCATATGCGCTGGTCTTCCAGCCCCTCGTATTTGATTGAGTGGTACAGTGTAAGCTGCAACAGGAAAATCTGTAATAAGACTAATATCTTGACTATGTACAATACCAATAATATGCTGGCAAATATAATTTTTGTACCAATTTGGACTTGTACAGGTGCTTAGTATCCAATTTTCTGTGTTTAATTTGATAATTCTAATTTTTTGAAAATTATTTGCGAATCCAATTACACTGTTTTTCATATTTTTGCGCATTTAAAGCAAGATTTTAATTTTTATGATTTAAAATTCGCGTCTAGTCCGTCAGGTATCCTATGGTCTACCTTTAATGAACTATTATTTCATTTTAACTAAAGTTGTTTAAAAGTCACAAAACTTAATTCAAGTCCAAGTCAAAGACCTTGATTCTAATGACTTTAACTTTTTTGAAATGGTAAAAATTCAAAATTAATTTTTTAATTTTTGAGCGATTAAGAATTATAATTTTTTAAGTCTTTTTTAATTTTTATTCTTTAAATATCCTTGAAATTTATAAAAAAACTAAAAATTTTGAATATTTTTGGCTCAAAATTTCATAAGCGTTACTTAAGTTTTTTTTAATAAACTAAAATCAAAATGAAAAATAAAGCAATAAAATAAAAAAATTTTAAAATGACTAAAAAATCATTATTCTTAATCACTCAAGCAGCTCAATCAATTACGAATACCAATTTTTTTCTTTTCTCAAGCATAAAATAAATTCTCAATTTCCTTTTATAAAACTAAATGAACTTAAATCATTTTAAAAAAATTAAAAATAAATTAGTCTAATTTCTAAATATCTGGCAATCACTTTATTTCATTTACAGAACAAATTTTTTACCTCTAGAACAAAAGTTGTAAAATTTTTTTATTTTTGTATTGGAGGTTTTGTGTAAAATTTCACAGTGTACAAATAATAATAAAATGCAATTAATCTTGAAGTTGTTGATAAATCTGAAGAATTTTCAAAATTTACCAATAATAAAAATAAAATTATTTACTGATCAGAATATATTGATCTTTTCAATAAAAAACTACTAAATTAAATAAAAAATACTGATCATTTAAATAGCATTTTAATTTAAATTTAAACATTCGTGTCAAAGTCATTCTAAAAAAATGCGTGATCCAACCCAGAACCAACACGGTTATTTCCATAATTTTAAACTTAAAATTGAATATTAAATTATATTAAAATAAAATTATTTTAAAATTTCTTAGACGAAAATCAACTAGTTCGTGATAAAATTAAAAATCTTGAAAATCAAATATAAATTTTACTCGAGCAAGCTAAATTCTTAAAAATAGAAAATCAACTTCTCACCAAAGATCTTGAGGTATGTCGCTAATGATTCTCAAAAGAAGCATCTTTTTTTATTTTAGAATTTATAGATTAGAAATGATGAATTATTTTTGTATTTTTAGACTTATTGTCGATTTAAAAATTAATAAAAGAATTTTTTATGCTTTTTTATTTCTATATAAATATTTTCATCATCAAATAAATCAGAATTAGGCATCAAATTTTTACTCGAATCTATCATCAAAATAAAAATTTTTCCACCAAAATTAAATTTTGGTCATCAAAAATATTTTTTTACAATAAATAAAAAATAACTTAACAAAATATTTTTTTTACATCAATTTTTTTTTCTCTGAATCAAATTAAAAAAATTACGCAACAAAATAATATATAAAACATTTAATTAAAATCTAATTTCAAAATTTAATTACTTTGAAATCAATCAACAATCCATTTGATAAAATATTTTATAGATTATCTTGAAATTTATTGTAAAAATATTGAATTTTACATATGATTTATTAATACTTATTACAGTAGTTTTGCAAGCAAATAATTGTATATTTTATTTTCAATCATCATTTTTACCAA
Organism: Brachionus paranguensis; assembly: GCA_016802215.1. Classification (NCBI taxonomy): domain Eukaryota; kingdom Metazoa; phylum Rotifera; class Eurotatoria; order Ploima; family Brachionidae; genus Brachionus; species Brachionus paranguensis. Next base: position 1,703,301 of record JAESIX010000009.1, on the reverse strand, counting down.
GAGTTAGTTTAAAAAAGCCCAAGATTCGAATTTGAAAAAAAATAGAAAAATTTCGATGATTTTATAAATAATGAATGTGTACCTTACAAATATCAGCTGATGTAAATGAAAATAATTGGTTATAATGAAGGAGAATTTTATGTGATTGTCGAAGATATTCAAAAAGTTATGCATACAAACATTGAGTATATATTGCTGTTAGAATGTCAGAATAATTTACTTAAATTCTTGATATTGTTAGGACAATTAATGTTGGTGAAAAAAACAACTCGTGGTCGACCTTGACTAGCCAAAAAAGCTTAAGCGTTTTTTTGGTAAAAACAAGTGAACAGAACGGGACTGTATATATTTTTTTTTCAATGAAACTTTAATAAATTTGGTGATAAAAATAAAAATATTTTGGTGATATTTTTCATTTTTTTGATGTTGAAATTTTTATGTTATTTACTCAATTTTTTGATGATAAATTTCAGATATTTGATGATATAATAAACGCTTATATTTTATGCTGATACTAAATTTATTTTTCTGCTACTAAAAAAAAAATAAAAATGATACTAAAATTCACATTTAAGATACTAAAAATAAAATTAAAATGATACTTATTTTGTTTATGTGATACTAATATTTTTTTTAATTGGTATCAAATAATTAATCAAATAAATATTAATATGCTGAATGGAGAAAGAGTACGATTACTTGTCGCGATAGAGGTATGCCATGGCACGAGAGCGCAAAAGATGTGCCACTGGGTGAAAACAGAAAGAAAGGAAGGCCTGCGAAGAATAAAGATGCTCTTAACCGCCAGCCGATCGAAACTCAAAGTCATTTAGAAAATGAAGTGGCCGAAGACGAACTTTCGTTCATTATTGAATTCTAAGATGAACAAGAACCTGCAACTAAGAATGGTCAAAATTTACAAGAGCAAGTTGTAGCGCTAACGACGTCAAATGAACAAACAAATGAGCAGCTAAATATCGTTCATTTTGTATTCGAATCAGAGCCAAGTGTGTTGAATTTAGTAGAAAATTGCCCAGCTAAACGTCCGAGAGGTAGACTTCGCAAAAACCCAATCAGTGATCAAAGTAAACCTGCGAGCAAAAGATCTAAAAACAATTAATTTTTTTCTTTTTTTTTCTTATTTTTCTTTTTTTGTATTTTTTATTATCATCAATAAAAATTAATATCATTTTCTTATAATTTGTATCAATTAATTTTTTTTAATAGCATAAAAATAAAGAAATAAAAATAAAATTAGTATCATTTTTTTTTTAGTAGCAGAAAAATAAATTTAGTATCACGTAAAATACATGCCTATAATAAATACCACCCAATTTTATATATCTTTTACAAATTATTCTGCATTTTTAAAATCTAGACTTGGCGTATTTGAAATTTCCAAAATTTTAAATTGTTAAAATTTGTCTTTGAGTTTCAATAGTACTTTTTTGACTCGTTTTTTAATCTCTTAAGCTGAAAATAACATTTCTTTTTGAGGAAATTTTAATTTTAAGATTTTGAAAAAATGATCGATTTCTGAATTTTAGGTATCGTATCAGACAGTCCACTTTAAAATACAAATAGAGCGAGTTTTATTTCAGAATAAGTTTTAGACCTTTACAGCAAATATTTATCAACAATTTCCTTTTTTTATTCAAAATTTGTATCAAATTTAATTGTGTTCTAAAAAATTTTCACATTTTTGAAAATGTATTTTATGTTAACAAGCGTATTAGAATGAAAGGTTTTAATTAAGAAATCAAAATAAATTTTTTTATTTTTTAAAATTTAAAACATTTGAAATTTTTGAAAAAAATATAAAATTAAAATGCAATCAAAATTTTGCATTTAATTAGTTTTGAATTTTGGTCAAAAAATTACTTTGTCGAATAAAAAAAAGTTGAATCATGATGAGTAAAGCTACCATAGTTACATCATAAAATCTTTTTAATAAGTTAAAAAAATTCCAAAATCGAAATTTCCTGTACTTTCTTGCCGAATCCGGAATATTCTTCTACCAAAATAATTCCCTATTTATACGCAAATTCTTGGTATTGTGAATTTTAAATACAAATTTAACAAAAATTTTTCGTTTTTTGATAAATTAAATTATAAAAAAATACTGCAACATACTTTGTTGCACTTTTTTACCTAAAATAATTTTCTTCGTGTAAAAAAAGACAAAAAATAAAGAGTCAATATGATATAAAAAGATTATTTATTTAATTTACTGTAAAAAAGAAAATAATTTTTTTTTAGCTAATAAAGGTGCAACAAAGTTTGTGCAGTATTTTTTCTAATATTTATTAACTTTAATTTTTAATTTATCAAAAAATGAAGAATTTTTGTTCAATTAGTATTTGAAATTCACAAGATTTTTAAGACAAACATTTTGCTCCATCCTTTTCTCATTCATTTCAAATTATGGATTTTATGCTCTTATCTTGAAAATCAATAAACTAAAATTTAAATGTTCTCTAACCGGACCAAGTGAACAATTTCACTTTTTATTTGAACCAATCATGTTAATTTTATGTTAACATAAATAAATAAAGACAATATCATATTTTATTTTTATTTCAAAATTTTTCAAAAAACGTAATTCAAACTAGCTCTCAAGCCAGTCGATTATAAATCTTCGTAAATACACAACTTCTTAGATATTATAATAAAGCAAAAAAATTCAATCTAATTACGTAACCTTGCATTTATCTAATTGTAAATTTTTGTATTTCAGTAGAAAAATATTTTTTATATTTTACTCTCAACATGGAAAACAACGATAAATCTTCGGAGTCCAAGAAACGCTCTGAGAGCCCCAATCCATTTCTGTCCTTTTTGTCTTCAAGTCCTTCTCAGAATTCGCCACGCTCGGACCTGTCCTCCAGCGATTCTCAGTCGCCCAGGTCGCCAAGACAAAATGGAATCAAAATACCTTTGGCTTCAGGTGCTTCAGTATCCCAATCGATGCTCACTGCAGGTACACATTCACTTTTATCTCTAATTTCTTTTTTGGACCTAAAAATAAAATACAAATGCATTAAGCATCACCACCGCGCTTTGCAACCATAGAGCAATTCATGAACGCTTCCAATACTGTTCAGAACATGGCACTTGCTCATGAAATTTCTGTCAACCAAAATTTCAAGTTTGAAAAATTGGAATATGAAACCAACAGTCTGGAGAAACAAATACGTGACACCGTTCACAAAGCTTTCTGGAATTCTCTAAGAGAGGACTTTGAAAAAGAGCCTGTAGAGTACAAACACGCGTTCACAATTCTTGGTGAGGCCAAACAGGCTCTGATGGGTCTTCTTTTGCCTAATCATGTAAAATTTCGTGAGCAGATAGACACTGTTTTGGACATGGCGTTGATAAAACAACAAATGGATAATCAGACTTTTAATTATCGTGATTACGCTTTGTTTATCATAGAGACTATGTCTAAGCTGTGTGCACCAGCCAGAGATGCCAAAATAGAGTCGCTGAAAAGCTTGATTGAGCCGGTCGAGCTATTCAAAGGCATCATGGAGACTCTTGAGCTGTTGAAATTGGACATGGCCAACTATACCATTCAACAAATGAGACCTTACATTCAGCAGCAAGTGGTGGCTTATGAGCAAAAAAAATTTAAAGAACTATTGGAAACTCAGAAAGGTTTGATCTTTGGTCAATTTTTTTGCGCATTTTAAAATTATTTGGACACAAAAAAAAATGTAAAATGTATCAAAATAGCATAATTTAAAAAAAAATTGTTCAAAATAATTTCATTCAAAACAGCATTAATTAAAAATAGCAAAATCAAAATAGCAGATATAACTTAATTGATAAATTTTGATTTATTTTTTCGCTACAAATTAGCACGAAAATAATTTGAGATTTTATCAAAGGTTAAAATTTTAAGGGCAATTTGACAGAACCCTTTTTTTTTAAGCTAGACTCCAAGGTTTGAAACAAAAGAACTAAAATAAACCTTTAATTATAAGAGAGACTCAATTTATGTTAAATATAAATAGCATAGGGAGTTGTTAATTTTTTTTAAAATGAACGTCCTGTGAATCGTGCCACATCGAATACACTCGGATAATAATTAAGGAAGTTTGTGAAAATTAAATATTTGGGACCAAAATTAGTTTAAATCATTTTGCTAATTTAAACTCTGATGTCAAGCTATTTTGAATTTTGCTATTTTGACACATTCGTTTTTTCAATACTGCAAATTTGATACATCCTACTTTGATTTCTGCTAATTTAAACTTGCTATTATGAATGTGCTTAATTTAATCTCTGCTATTTTAATACAGAGTTGAAATTTTATACAAAACCTCCAATACAAAAATAAAAAATTTTACAACTTTTGTTCTAGAGGTAAAAAATTTGTTTTGTAAATGAAATAAAGTGGTACAACTTTTGATTCACTTACTGCGGAAGTCTGCAAAATTGCACCCTATTCAAAAGTATTAGAAATATAACGCAATTAGTTTGCACAGATTTTGCAGACTTCCGCAGTAGGTGAAACAAAAGTTGTTCCACTTTATTTCATTTACAGAACAAGTTTTTGACATTTAGAAAAAAAGTTGTAAAATTTTTTTTGTTGTTTTGAATGAAATTTGACAATGCCAGATATTTGGAAATTTGACTGATTGATTTTTAATTTTTTTAAAAAGATTAAAGTTTTTATTTAGTTTTATAAAAGGAAATTGAATTTATGCTTGAGAAAAGAAAAAATTTGTATTCGTAATTAATTGAGCTGCTTGAGTGATTAAGAATAATGATTTTTTAGTCATTTTAAAATTTTTTATTTTATTGCTTTATTTTTCATTTTGATTTTAAAGTTTATAAAAAAACTAAAGTTACGCTTATAAAATTTTGTGCCAAAAATATTTAATTTTTTTTATAAATTTTAAGGATATTTTAAGAATAAAAATAAAAAAAGACTAAAAAATTATAATTCTTAATCGCTCAAAAATTAAAAAATTAATTTTGAATTGTTACCGGTTCAAAAAAGTTAAAGCCATTAGAATTATTGAATAAAAATGATAAATTATTAAATTTTAGTCTCTTCTTTGACTTTAAAAAAAACCCACGGTCGATCTCATTTTTTACAAATACTCTCTACTTTTATTGTACAAAATCCACACAAAGCTTTTTTAATTTTTGAAGTCAAAGAAAAGACTAAAATTTAATAATTTATCATTTTTATTCAATAATTTCAATAAATTTAAACATAAAATATATGATTGATCCTTTATTTTCTATTACGAGTCATTTTGACTCGTTTTGGTACTTCTAGTGTTAAGGAGATCTAATTATAATCACTTTTAGTTTGTTGAATTAAAATAATAATTACTCAAATTAATTAAGTTGAACACATTAATAAAATAATAATTAAATTTAAAATTTCTAAACAAAATATTTTATTTGAGGCAATTTAAAAAAAAAATTTTTTGAAAAAAAATTAAATAAAAAATGCGGTTAAATATTAAAAAGATAAAAAATTTATAATTATGATTTAAAGAGGCTGGAATAGATGGATTGGAATCGACAAGACAATGGCTCATTCGAGCACGTCAGCGAATTGATGAGAATAAAACAATCGGTTCTTACAAGTTTCCATCAGGTACTACGCCAAGTGCGATTACAAATGAAGCTTTTATGGAGATGTTCGTCTGGTCAATGGCAAACGCTTTTCCAGAAACTTTGGCCATGGATGAGATAAGATTTAATGAAATTTACGTCAAGTGTCGTAAATTTTTGGTCGTATGTGCTATTGTAAATACTGTATTTACACTTGTTGGTGAGAGTATTCGCGGTCTAGATGAGCTAAAGCAAAAATTAAAACAGAATATTTTGATTTTGTTAGAGGACTATTTGTCAACTACATTCGAAGAGATGATGAAAAACATTGGTGAACAAGTAATCAAATTGACCAACGATGCATTGGTTAAGCATGGAAAATCTCAGCTTAATGATGAAAGTTCAAATTGCTTGAAAAATTTAATCGTAGATTTGTCTACTAAAAATCTACATGAAAATTCAGTTTATAAACTTTTGTGTAAGTCGGATTAAAATTTTAAATTTAAAAAAGAAAAATTAATTTTTTCTTTAATTTAAGTTGCCCGATATGTGGAATTTTTGCAGAAAATATTGACAAAACAAAGCCAGGGACCTGTCAAGTTACCTCAAGGAATGAGTTTAGTCGAGAAAGACTTGTTGGAAATAACAGGACAATTTTTGAGGCTGGTCACATTCAATAAGAACGTGTTTGGCAACTATTATGGAGAAATAATCCAATCAATGGATAATTGAATCTCAGGGGATGCTTTCTTAACTAGCACAGGACCAAATTTTTTACCCTTTTTTATTTAAACTAATTCAATCAATTGTAAATTTGTTTTTGTTATCCTTTAAAATTTGAAAAAATCGAAAAAAAATCTTCTTTTTTTTGCAATTGTGGGGTATTTCATAAGATTTTGCAATAAAATAATTTCAAAAATTTTTTTCCAAAATTTACATTTTTTTTGAATAATTATTAATTCTTATATTTTAAAACAAAATTTGACTTGAGCAAAATGGAAGCTTTACCTATGGTTAAATGGCTACACAAAGAATTAAGTGTATTGCTTGAGTGCGATATAAGTGAAGAATACGCAAAGTAATTAAAATTAAAAAAAAAAATTTTTTTTTGGATTCTAAGAAGTTATTAACTTAAAGAAACATTTTAAATATTGAAACTCAGAATGAGATTCATGAGTTTATTGGAAGTCTTTTAGACCTAAGTATTGATCGTAATAAAAGATTTTTGAAAGAACTTTTAGAAAAAATTCAGAAACCAGCGCATCATCCTGATATTACTGTAATTTAATTCATTAAAAAAAATGCAGAAAATGAAACCTGAATTTAATTAAGGTGTATCAAAAACCGGAGCTGGGTGAGCCCAAATCTAAATTTGACCGGAAGCCTCAAAAAGCCGAAGTCGAAAATTTCAGTCCAGTAACTCAATTAAAACAGCACAAAAAGAAAGAATTCAAATTGACTAATGATCATACTCTTCAATCAAAAAATTTAAGTAATTCTAATTTTTATCTTTAATAAATATATCAATATACAGTGATGTTCCGCTTTTTGTTTTTTACAACAATTTACTAAAATTTACAAAATTAAAAAATCAAAAATTTTCCAAATTTTACTTGAAATTAGGTAAATTTTTATCAAAACAAAAATGTCCAAAAAATTTAGGAGCCTTAGCGTCTTTTGAGTAAGTTAATTTAAAAATGTAAATTTAATGGATTGGTTTTGATTTATTTTATGATTTAATGATTAAGATTTTTGTAAAAATCACTTAACATCAAGTCCTAAACAACTAAAGAAACAAAAAAGACACCAGAGCTCTTAAATTTTTTGGATATTTTTGTTTTGATAAAAATTTACCTAATTTTAAGTAAAATCTGGAAAATTTATGATTTTTTACTTTTGTAAATTTATGTACAGTGGTGATTCGACACGTGGTTCTGAGGTAAAATTACGTAATTTAACGTTAATTTACGAAATTTTATGTAAAAAAATGTAATTTTTTTTATAAAAATTATGATTATTATAAATTTTCGAAAAATTTCGTAAATTAACGTTAACAACTTTACATTTTCTAATATATTTACACAAAAAATTTCGTAAATTAACGTTAAATTACGAAATTTTACTTAGAACCACGTGTCAAATCACCACTGTAAATTTTTTGTAAAAAACAAATAGCGAAAAAAAAGACAATTTTTTCATTTTTTAATAAATTTTTGAAAAAATTTGATAAAAAAAATTTTTTTTACTTTTTAAAACATAAAAAAAAAATTCCATATTTTACGTAAAATTACGTAAAGATTTATTTTTTTCAAGTAAAAAATCGTAAAAAAAAAAGTAAAAAAATGTTAAAGTCAACAATTCTTTTATTTCACTTTAAAAAAAAATAAAAATTCAATTTTTATTTGTTTTTTGCGTAATTGACCTATCTGTTTTTCAAGAGTTTGCAGCCTTATTCTACGCTTCTTGAAAACTACTTGCTTTCGAAACAAATTTCATTACATTTTCTAATATATTTTTATTAAATTTTGTTCTTAATTTTTTTTAAATTATTTTACCACTGTAAAAAACTGAAATTGTTGTAAAAAACAAATAGCGAATTATCACTTTTTTAAAAATATTTTTAGATAGAAAGTTATGTGATTGTCAAGCAAGCAAGCATAAACTAATTGGAAATTGTCTTAAGTGTGGACGCATTGTGTGTGAGCAAGAGGGCTCAGGTCCTTGTTATTTTTGCGGAAATTTGGTCTGTACTAGGGAAGAAATGGAAAAGATAAATCGAGGATCGAACAAAGGCCAAAAGCTTAAACAAGATCTTCTTAGCAGAAACTGGAATGCTTTTGAGCAAATAGAACAAAGCCTGGCTGGTCAAATGAACCAACAAGATGAGGAAAATCTGCTCAAAGCTATTGACCATAAGAATAAACTAATTGATTATGACCGAACCAGTGCCAAAAGAACCCAAGTGATAGACGATGAATCAGACTACTTTAACACAAACAGCAAGTGGCTATCTCAGCAGCAAAAGACATTACTTGAGAAAAAAGAAAAAGAATTCCGCGATAAAAGATTTGCCAATAAATTTAGTAATCAAAAATTTACTATAGATTTTGCTGGAAGAAAAATAGTTGACCAAAAAGAATCGCTTAATCTCGATGATGTTAGCTGTGAAATTGATAATATTCTGAAAAGTAGTAGTGAAAGACCAGTTCATGGGGAGCAAGCTGGTGCAATAGTAAATCGTGATATGGACTCAATAAAATTAAAATTTTTGGAGGAAAGAACAAAAAAGAAGTCTAAAAAGGAGACTAATGAAGGTGAGCTGGAAAATAAGAAAACTCCCAATTATCGAATTCAAAATCCTGAATTACAGGAAATGAAAGATGAGGGTATGTGCTTGAGTATGCATCAGCCTTGGGCATCTTTACTGATTAACGGAATAAAAAAGTATTTTTTTTAAATTTAGAAATTGGCAAACATTATAATTTGTGCAAGGCATGAAGGCAGAAGTTGGTATACGCCTCTACGAGGCAGATTATGGATACATGCTGCATCAAAACAACCATCAGAAACAGATATCAACGAAGTGGAAACATTTTATAAATGCTATTATTCAAGTAATTTAGTATTGTCTTCGATAAAACGAAAACTTCTCTTAAATTTTTTTGAAGATCATCAACTCGAATTTCCTTCATTTTATCCTACAAGTTGTTTACTTGGTTATATTGATTTGGTTGATTGTCTATCTACCGAAGCTTATAGAGAAGAGGTATATAAATAGACACAAGTTTTGACAAGAAAATTTTTTTTTTCATTTTTTTAAGTTTCCAAATGGAGAATCAGAATCTGAATTTGTGTTTATTTGCAAAAATCCGAATGAACTTTTGGCAAAGATACCAATGTCTGGAAATCATAAAATTTGTAAGCTTTTTAAATATACTTTCGAAATAAAATTAACTTTTTTTATTAAAGTTAAACTTGATAAAAGCATTCATAGTATAGCCAAAAAAACTTCGATGATTCGTCACGATAAAAATTGATTTTTATGTTCTTAATTTATTTAATACATTTAATTTAAAATAAAATTTTTTAAAATCCAAAATTCAAAAATTATTCACCAGAAAGTATGATTTTTTATAAAAATAGCCTTAAATATAGGCTTGAAAAAATTTTTATTCATTTAAATTTACGAAAATTAATCAATTCAAAAGAAAAAAGTTTTCACGTATAAAAGAAATGAAAAAATTTACCAAATCTTACTTCATATTTTTTTCAATTATTTTTTAGATAAATAAATGGTAGACAAGGTGGTTAATAATGATGATCCTATTAAAGATTAATAACTATAGACTTTAATAACAGCATGGCTATTTAAGCTTCAAGTTAATAAAAAACGATAATTTATTAATAATCTAGCACCACTCTGATCATAGCATAAAAGAGTGGCTCTCTTGACAAGTATGTGTATATAAAAAATTACATTTACACAAAAAATAGTCACTTCCAAAAAAATCAACATGTTTAAAATAAGATTTAAAAAAAAAAATTAAATAGTTTAAAAATTAAAGATTTTGAATTTTTATTTCTCATTCAAGTAGAATATTGGAAAATAATAATATTAAAGTTTGTTTAGTTTGACTTATCAAAGTTATTTCTAAAATTTTCCAAAATAGTAATTTTAATATTTTTTGTGAGTATATTTTTTATTTAATTGATTAAAATAAGATTCCAGATTTTTTTAGATTTTGGAAATTTTTAATAAAAAAACATGATTATATTTTGATTAACACAAAAAAATAATGAACTTAATAATTAACACAAAATGAGCTTTATTTTAATCACAAAAAAATAAATGAATCAATTAGATTAAAAAAATGAAAACAAAATCCTATTATAATGAAAAATTTACAAGAAAATTTCATTCAATTAAGCTCAACTTAATAACAAACTTATTTCGAAAAAGTTATACTCTATTTTGAAAATTTTAATTTTTGTAATGAGAAGAATTTTTTTATTCCTAATTCATGTGTGATTATGTTGAAAAGGTAGACCTTATATTTCTTACCCTATTTTGAAAAAATATATTTTATTAGAAAATAATGTAAAATTTAAAATTTTCTTTATACTTTAAAAAAATATGCATTTAAAAAAAAATAAGTATTTATCAACAACTTAAAAAAATTTCCATTAAAATATATCTTGTTAGTTGTTTTTCAATTTAAATCAATTTTCCATAAGAAATTTATCAATTAATTATCTGAAATCTTAGAAAATCAAAGATAATTTTTTTTTCAGGAAGTAAATGTCGAGTGACTTGAACTATGATATAAGCCTAGTTTTATTCTTAAAATATGAACAAAGGTTAAAATTGTTGATGGAACTTTTACCCAACATTGATTAATTTGGTTAATCGAATGATTCTTTGCCGCAATCTTAAAATTTATTTTTTAACTTAATAAACTTACAAAAACTTTTAGATTGTTGAAAAAAAATTTTCTCATATAAAAATTATATGCATTTATTAATTTTATCAATTTATCGCTCTCATTAACCAAATAGTCTTTTTAAAAAAGAATAATTGTTAGATTATTTCTGAAATGAAAATAAAAATTCAAGTGCATTTAGGATATTTTTGCCAATTTTCACGATTTTAAATAAAATAACAATTTTTAAAAAATAAAAATATTTTACATACAAGTACTATCAAAGTAAAGAAAAATTAAAATTCTCTTTTGTTGTTTTATGCTAAAATCAACTAGTATACCGAATGAGGCATATTTTTTCAAATAGGATATCTAAAATCCATTTTAATCAATGCTATTCATTTAGATAATTAAATATAGAATTTAATTATACAATACAATATGGCACCACCAGTCCGTAAATTACCAGAAGGATACGAATTAGCTGCCGGTTACCACCGTGGTCGCAAAGTTACCAAACACACAGTAGAGAAACCATTCAAAACAAGACCAAGTCGTTTATCTACAGTAAATAACTTGCCACAATTTTATCTACTTTTCTAATTTTTTAAATATCTTAGCGCAACAAACATGCTAAGTTTGTCAGAGACCTAATCCGTGAAGTATCAGGTCTTCAGCCTTATGAAAAAAGAGTAATTGAATTGCTCAAAATCGGAAAAGACAAAAGAGCTTTGAAATTCATTAAGCGAAGAGTAATTAATTTAAAAAAGAAAAGATAAATGAATCTAAATTTATTTTTGTTGTAGCTTGGTAACCACAGCCGAAGCAAGAAGAAGAGAGATGAATTACAAAACTACTTACAAGCAAGCAAAAGAACAAAAGTTTAAATTAAATTAAATTAAACTAATTTGATCCTTTGCGACCAAAAAATAAAAAATTAATTCAAAAATATTTTTTCAATTCTTGGCCTTTAAATGAAGAGCATAATCCTTTGCATTTAAACTTATACATTTTATAACTAATCTTAAGTTTTTTCAAATATTATTGTAAAAATTTTTTTCAACAAAACCTCAGACCGGTTGGAATAGTTTAAGTCATTTTTGTGGGCCTAATGGTTCATATAATGTGGCAAAATAAGAAGATTCTTAAGATTTAAATTAAAAAACTTATTTTTAATAAAATTTTTCAAAAATTTATTAACTTATTAAAAGTTATTAAATTGGAAGAGAATTTGAAAATTTTCAAAAAAATTTCATGAAAATGATCAATTAGATTCACAATTAAGATAATCAAAAATTTAAATCTAGGTTTTAGTTTAAATAGTTAAAATGCATTAATAGTTCTAATTTAAATCGGAATTTGCTATACTTTTAATATGATTGAAAATTATTTTTTTTTTGATATAAATTAAAATCAAAGTTATTAATAAATATGATTAAATTTTTTTAAAATATTATGATGATGTTAAAAATTGGAACTAAAATCAACAAATTTTCTAAAAAAAAAATTTTTCTAAGTATTATTTTATTTTTAAATGACTGAAATACGTAAAGTTTAAAGTTTGAGATATTTTCGAGATTTTCGAATTAGTTTCTTTTTTTAGGTAAGTCCTCTAAAGGGCGATGTACAAATCAGAGTTTATAAAAGATAGGTGTCTTCATCTCATTTTTCATTATTTTCAGCAAGTTTTTAAAATTGATCTGAAAAAAATAAAATTAGGTGTTTTAAACTATCAAAAAAATAAGTTTTTATTTTATTTTTATTAATCAGATTAAAATAGAAAATTGAATGAAAATTATTTTATTTAAAAAATTAATTACTTAAAAAACTAAATTAATAATTTAAAAATATTTTAATTTAATTAACTTTTTCTGAAATATGATCGAAAAGAAATAGAAAAAATTCGCAAGCAGCGAGATTCGATCCCAGTCTAAAACAAATTATCTACAGAATAAAATCCTTTAAACAATGACGCATCCATTGAGCTATGTGTACATGTTGAAATTCAACTTTTATTTTAACAAAGACTTTTTAAAAATGATAAAGAGAGCAATTTTAAATATGAAAATTAAGTTTATTAAATTGGCCGGGAGGGGCGGCGCTCTCTTGTAATCTAGCTACTTGGAGGCCGGATTTGTGGGATTGTTTACATGTGGGAGTCCTGGCTATCGTTGTGCTATGTTGAACAGACGTCCGCACCAAGCTCGGCATCAATATGCGTGACTTTGGAGGAGTCCAGAGTCACCAGGTTGCCTAAGGAGGAGGGAACCGGTCCAGAGCCGAAAGGCAGCAGATCAAACCTCCCGTGTCGAGCAGTAGTGGGATAGCGTTTGTGAATAGTCAGCGGTAGACAGCCCATATTGTAAGTGAGACTCAAGTCTTTTTGCTTCTGTTCTCAATTCTATTTTTTTTTGAAATTTTTATGGATTAATTATTTTCAGGCTTTTGTTTTTTTTAATTTAAATTTTTTTTAATATTATTTTTTAATTATTAATTTTTAAATTTAATTTTTATATCAAAATATATTCTTCTGCTGCTGTAGCCATATCTCTTTTGATTGTCTTCATAAAGTCATCTCAACCATCCGAAGTTCCAAATTCCAGCCAACATGCGTTTGTTAAAAGCAAGTTCTTTGTTGCTAACTTACTAGAAACTTAAGAGATAACAGAATAATCTATAACCTTAAAGAAAGCTTTAGACATAATTTACTTTGATTATGCCAAAGCTTAAAAGTGATACACCTAGGTGATAAGAACCTAAAATTGAACTAAAATTTCTCATAGAAACAACTTCAGAGACACCTGATTTTTTTTTGTTTCAATTTGAAATGGTCTGATCAAGTAAATGCATGTGATTAGTGAATTTGGTTCATGGAATTTTCAAGAGAACATTCAGAATCTAAAAAACTGAAAAACTATGCTTTTTACAGCTTAATCTTTTTTCTTTAAAATTTGATCTTCAAGGTGATTAATGTAAAATTTATTTTGTTAAATATTTAATTTTTAAATTTAAATTTGAGTAAAAAAATTTGGAGATGCCGGGGATTGAACCCGGGGCCTTTCGTATGCGAAACGAACGCTCTACCACTGAGCTACATCCCCTTTCTGCTGTTTTCTGCTTTTTTGGAATTTTTTGTTTTTAAAAAACTTAAACTAAATTTCTTAAACTCAATTCATTCTTTTCTTTTTAGTATTTTATTCTTTTTAAATTTATTTTTTCTATCATTAAAAAAAAAGCTCTTAAAAATAATTAAATATGGCTCAAGAAGCTCAAGTCTTTTTGCTTCTTCTCTCTTTTATTTTTTTGAAATTCTTGTTGATAAATTATTCTTAGCTTGAATTTATTTAACAAAGTTTAAAGTAATTGTGATTACTAATTATTATTAATACAGATTAAAAAATTTATTTTTTAAAAAATAAGTGCCAAATTAATTAACAAAGCAATTTTAAATTAACAAAGGATGAATAAAAATAGAGTTACATCTCTTTACTGCTTTTTTGAAGATGAAGTAATTAATTCTTTTTCAATTAAAAAATTACAAAAAGCTCTATTTATTTATTTATTTAAGATTTAATATTTAAGGGTCATTTATTTTGATTAAACGTCATTAAAAATAAAATTAAATCGTCAATTAAAATAAAAGTCAATTTAATGTATTTTTCATAAATTGAAAGTATTGGTTGTTAAATATCATTTATTTAGTTAAATAGTTCAATATAGTTCAATAATATAGTTCAATTTGTTTATCTTCAAATTCGAAGTAGGAAACCTTTTCTATCCTCCTATTGGAAACAAACAAAATTTTAGTCTAATAATAATTAATAATAAAAATAATAATATTTATTCAAAAACAACATTATTCAGTGATGAAAGCTTTGACAATTTAAAAAAAATCTTAAAAAATAGGTATAGCTAAATTAGATGAATGGTGCGAATTATGATTTTGAGCAACGTCTTTCATCCTTATATAATCACCATCAAATCAATGTAATTTTTGGATTTTCTACTCTAACACTTCTTTAAAGGTGCTTTTTCGTTTATAATATTAAGAATAATCTGTTTAAATATTTCCACCGAGTATTCACTTCCTTAATAAAATTTAAAATTTAAGCGAACCATATTTTGTACCTAGTTATTTAGCGGTCAATCAACATTTCTATCTTAGAGAATGTATTAAGAAACGACTTGAACCAATGATTAAAGAATATTGTAACCAATTATTGTAACCAGGATGGCAATTATGTATTGTAACCTGACTAAGCATCATCTCAAAAATAAAAAAATTTTAAAAAAGTCTTTGACTTGATACTCGTGACAATTAAACAACTCTAATAAAGATCAAATTGTAAGTGATATTCAAGTATTTTTGGCCCCTTCCATTTTATTTGAATTTTTTTTAAATTTTTTAATAGAGCTTGAAATAAATTTTAATCTTATTGAAAAATTAAATAAAGTCTCGTTGCTTATTACCTTGAAACTTTAGTTTTTTTTGTTGTCTTTTTAAATAAAACTATGAAAAATTTTTTATAAAAACAAAAATTCAAAAATTTCATCAAGCTTCTCTTCATTTTTCCTATTAATTTTTTATTTTATTAGATAATACTTTGTTCAAAAATCAAATTTTAAATTTCTATTCTTCGCGTTTATTACAAAGTATTTAACATAATATTTGTTATATTTTGATGTGAAAACAAATTCAATTTTTTAAACATTCTTCCTTTTGTTCCTAGAAACATTTGTTTTCAAGCATACTTAATCTTAGATAATTTCATTTGTTCAAAAAGGAATGTACAAATTACTTTTTTCATTTTTCAATTATTTGTTAAAATGTTTTGTTCCTTAAAAAGTATCTTCGTGAATTTTTATCGTGTTTTTATTCCTTTTGTGTGATCAATTTATTAATCTAAATATTATTATTTACCCGCGTCATTAACTTTTCACCATATTTAAGAATTTTTTATCATTTGCATTTTTTGATTTTAATAATTTCTTTTAAAATCAAAGCGGCTTAGTTAAGAGGGGATGTAGCTCAGTGGTAGAGCGTTCGTTTCGCATACGAAAGGCCCCGGGTTCAATCCCCGGCATCTCCAAATTTTTTTATTCTCTAGATTTTTCTCCAAAATTGAATAACTCACCGAAACCATTTAAATAAAAAAATAATGAATAAATTATGAAAAAATTTTAATAACTTTTTATTCTAAAATCAAAAAAAAGTTGTATAATGTCTGAAATGGAAGAAATAAAAGCAGAAACAATTTACCAGGATATTAATAACAATCATTCGGGCCATTCAATATTGAATATTATTCATTTTAATGACGTTTACAACATTGAAAGCGGATCGATTGAACCAAAAGCTGGCGCTGCTCGATTCCTTACGGTTATTAACCATTTAAAAAGCAATAAATTTTCCCAATCTATTGTTTTATTTAGTGGAGATGCTTTTTCACCTTCTGAAAGTAAATAAAAATTAGAATAAAATCTTATTTTTCTTTAACTATTTTTAGTTAGTGCTTTAACAAAAGGATCTCAAATGGTCACTTGCTTGAACAAGTTCGGCATTGACAGTGCTTGCATTGGTAATCATGATTTTGATTTCGGAGTCGAAAGGCTCACGGTTTTGATCCATGAAACCAATTTTCCATGGCTTATTAGTAATGTTGTTGATAAGCAAACTAAAAAGCCATTGGCAAATGCCAAAGTTAAGCATGTTCTTGAGATAGACAACTTTAGAGTTGGTTTAATTGGCTTAGTTGAGCATGAATGGATTGAAACTCTTTCGGCATTAGACAATGATGACATTATTTACGAATGCTTTGTAGGTGCTGGAAATCGACTTGTGCACGAGCTTAGGACTATTGATGTAAGTTCAAATACATTTTATTTATTATTTTAAGAATATTTTCAAGTTCGAGTCTAAAAAGATGATTTTATTTACATTTATTTAAATTATTTTGGAATTTTTTTGTAGTGACTACATTTAGAAAAAAAAAAAAATATATTGATAAAATTTTAATAGAACTTAAATATCATATTTAAATTTTCTCTAAACCAAAATTTTTAATTTGAATTTTTTTATGTTCGAATATACATTTATTTGAATTGTGTTTGAAAAATCAATATATTTTTCATTTTCAGCAGTTAAGAGTTGACAAAAAAGTTAAGTTACTAAAAATCAAAGTCGAAAATTTTTAATTTTTTTGTATTATTTCAGTGAAAAAGACTATAAAAATAATAATAAAATTTTTTGACTTTTTTTCTTGAAATTTTATATTTTTAAATATTAAATTAATTTCAAGTGATTACAAAAGTTTTTAGTTCAAAGTTAACACTCACGTCTTTAAATTGAAATTTTTTCCTTAGAAATCAAGTCATTACTTTGACTCTTTACTTTTATCCTTTTATATGGTAAGGTTCTGATGTTAGTTAAAAATCACTTGAAAAAAAATAATTTTTAACTGATGTTTCAAGACAAATCTTAAAATTTTAGCAATCTCTGATTAGATTTTTTATGCTAATATCAAGAAATCAAGCCAGCTTGTTAAATCTAAGAAAAAAGGACAAATTAAATGACATGATATTTTGTAATTTTTTTAAAATGGTTTTCGTAATTAAAATTTTTAAAAATTTTTATTTTAACCTTCTTAAAGAGATAAATTAAGTAAAGAAAAAATTTAAGTTAATTATGTGTTTTTTATTTTTTACTAAAATAAAAATTGAAGTTATGTTATGCTAAGTGCATGGTTCGTCTACAATTCATTTCTTATATTTTTCATCTATTTTCAACAGCACACACACAGATTGTTAAAGATTTATTTTTAACTTTAACTAAGTTAAGACACGTTGGAGCTATAGTTAACTTTTATTTCCAAGCTGTTTTTAGCGCTTAATTATTTTGCTTATTTTTTTTTAATTTTACAAAAATAAATTGGATTGAATTATTTCACTTAAATTAGAAAACATTTTCTTTTCCATTATTGCTCTTAAATAATATTGTTTCTATGTAAATTTTTGTAATATTTACTATTCGTAAGAGGAGGTTAAGTTATCAATGAATAATTTGATCATTTTTTCCCTGAAAATATAATGTTTAACCTTTAAATTTCGATTTAAATTGAGTCGAAAAATTTCTTTGTATGGTGATTTTGAATTTCTTTGTGTTTTTTCTTCTTAATTTGATGAACTGACCATTGTTCATATTATCAGACTTGTTATTCTTGTTAAATTAAAATTGAAGAATAATAATAAAAGTTGTTATGAAGGTGCCATTAAAAAGGTTATACATTTAAATTCAGTCTCTGCAAAATCCTACTGACAAAATTTGAATGATGAAGTATAGAACAATGGTACAATAGCCGTTTGGCAGATGCTTTCAGACATATTAACGCACATTTTATAAAATGTGAATGAGAGTTTAAGTGCATTGTAACCAAGTTGTGATTGTGAGAAATTCTTTCTTAAATTTTAAGTTAATCACTTACACTCACAAACAAAAGAAATGAATGAAAAATTCGAAAATTACCAGGAATTCACTTCAAAAAATTTTTTTATTTAATTTAAATTTTTAAACTAATTTTATAATTAAATAAAAATTTATTTTAAAGTTAAATTTTTTGTTTCGAAAAAAATTATAAAAGTTAAGATTCATTTAATCATTTCAAAATTTCAATATTTACTTTCAACAAACTTCGTGAAATGATCATAATATCACCCATATATCAGGATTGCTTTTTTCAGAAAATTCCACTGATAAAAGAAACCTTTCTACGAATGCACTTGATGCGTTGATATTAAAAAGCACAATTACAAGTTTTGCATGTTTTAGTATTTCTTTTTTATATTTGAGCCATAAATCAATATTTGACTGATTACTCTCTAAATTTCGGTCCTATTAAGGATTCCTGTTAGTTTTTCTAGTTCTATTTCGATTTTGAATTCGTCTGGTTCTATATTTTGTGACAAAGCTTCATCAACCTTCAAACTCTTACTCAAAATATCTTTTTTTTCTTTGAATTGTCTCGATGCATTATTTGTTCTAAGCCGTATGGTTTGTATTTTAGTCATTAAAACAGAGGATCAAGGGTTCAAAACCTGCGAGTCATTTTTTTTTTTTAATTTTAGTGTCAAACCATCAAAGCCATACGATTTCAATTTAGCAGTAAGTCTTCTGTGCGGAACAGTATCAAATGCTTTCTCAAAATCCAGCAGAATCTCATCAACTTTTAACAGGGATACTTTTTTATAAAAACATCTTGAAAACATTTATTAAGAAGATTTGATATCTCTTTCGGTTCATGCTTTTATTCATTGTTTGACTTTTTTAATGCTTTGTTTGATTCTTTGATTACTTGTTGATCATTTAAGTATTTATACAATATTTTTGGATTCTTCCTAGTTTTTATCACTAAATTTTGTTCATATGTTAGTCTCGCTATTTTAATTTCTGATGAAACTAATTTACAGATACGTTTGAAATCTTTATAAAGATTCATATCCTTCCAGTTACATGAACATTTCCTGTATCTAAGATTTCCCTTATTTCTGATTAAGATCTTGAGATCACCTTTAATCCAAGGTTTTGAGATATTTTTTTAGAGCCATCCGTCACTGGAATCGATTACTAGTTTCGCTGACATAGAAAATTAACTCATTGTACATTTCTTGAATAGTTAAATTCTCAAAAAAGTGCACCCAATTAATATTTGATAGAAAATTTGGCCTATAAAGACAGCCAACTAAATACTTTTCAGTGTTTTGTTAAATTTTACCTAAATTTAAACCTGCATCATTTAATTCAAATGAGTCGATATATTCATCAATGTAGAGACATACACCACTGCCTCTGCGTCCATCACTTCTGTCCTTTCTGTACAAATTGTATCTTTTTACGTTTGTAATTGAAATGCTCTTGAACTCAGCCTCACTTACTGCCACAATTTGTGGGCTATATGTTTCAATAACAATACTGAATTCATCTAGTTTGTTGTCCAAAGAAGTAGCATTTAAATACATACATTTTAACGATTCGAGACAATCTAAACGTGATGACGCTTCTGATGAATGATTATTGCATTACCACGGATTTCCACGGATGCCATATTGAAAGGTCCAGTCTTGTGTAAGACCATTATTTGCTTCGTTTCTTTGTTTTTCCAATTCATAGTCTAAAGCTCTTTCTGTTTCAGTCAAATCTGGACTAATATAAAAAGTTTTGAGAATATTTGAATCTCTCAACTTTTTGCCTGCTAGGAAAAGTGGATGTTGTATGATGGTAATATTACTTATAAATTAAAGGGTTATGTAAAGGCTTAAATGCACCTTGATTTAGCCATAGCCGTCAGATAACCAATCATCTTCAAATATATATTAATACTTAATCTGATAGATTCTACAAGGTCTTTAATTATTATTAAAGTAACAATGATAAATTTGTTCCGCATGGTTAAATATATATACTTTATCAGTCTTTGGATTGGTTGATTTGCCAGTGTTTATATCAGTTTGTGGATAGAATTTTTTTTAATATTTCAAGAGCTTGATCTTATAGGCTCTTTTTCTATTTTGAAAACTTTCTTTTAAAATTCCATTTTCTTAAGCTTAATTAAAAAATTAATGTTTAAAAGACGAAAAAAAATTTTTTAATTGCATTAAAATAATATCATTTTCAGCCTCAATGTTTCAGTTTTGAAATTGTTAAATAATTAAGGAAAATAATTTTTTTAGTCTATTACACAGCTAGCATTTCAATAAAATTTTTCCGCAAATTAGTACTTCTTTACTTTTATTGTAAATTCCGTAGTTTAGAATAGAATAATTCGTGTTTTGTTCCGTAAATCAGTACATGTTCCATAGAAAACAATTCCGTATTTTAGTGTGTTCCGTAGCACACGTTCTGCATTTAAAGTCCTCATTCAATTCTATTCCAGCGTTCCGTAAATATGCGTAAATTGCGTTCCATGTTTTAGGTACACCCATTTTTTTATCTAGTTAAATAACCTTAATTTATTGCACATTCAGAATCTTCCCCATTGCTCTCAAATCTATTGAAAAAATCGAAATAATTTACTCAAATTAATTAAAAATATTGAAAATTTTAGAGATTTAAATGAAAAAATATCAAAATAAGCTTTTTTGCTTATTTTTAAATAGTAAAGTTTCTATCATTCAAACAATGAAAGGGTTTATTTTAAATATGACTTTCCCAGCAGTTAATCCTCAAAAATTCCAATAAAACATTTAATTTTAAAATTAATTTTATTTAAAATTTTTATTAAAGAAAGTTGACATAGTGATAGCAATGACCCATATGAGATTGCCTAACGATATAAAATTAGCTAATGAAGTTCACGACTTAGACTTGATATTAGGAGGTCATGACCATAACTACGTCTGTAAGATGGTAAACAATAAATGGATAATAAAAAGTGGCTGTGACTTCAAAAATTTGTCCACCATTGAATTAAGCAAGAAAGACAAGTCGGTGAAAAAAATTGATAAATACGTCATAGACTCCAGCATACCTGAACACAATGACCTTAAATTTATAGTAGACGAATACATGAGTATTTTAAAAATAAAAAAAAATAATAAAAAAATTTATTAATTTTTAAAATTAGAAACGATGACTAATAACGAAATATACACTGATATTTTGGCCAAGTTGGATGCTGACCTAGATGGCAGGTTTATAGTATGTCGCACACAAGAGTCTAATCTAGCTAATTTAATATGTGATATATTATTAGACTCAATTAAAGCCGCGGAATGCTGTATAGTAAACTCGGGAACATTTAGATCGGATTGCATTAATCCGGCTGGATCCAATTTAACTTATGGGGACTTGAAAAAAAGTTGAAAACTGCTAAAATTTTAACTAGCAATAATTTAATTAAATCTTTTAATTTTTTAAAGTTATACCTGGAAACAATGAATTAGTGGTGATCAAGTGTTCAGGTTAATAAATTTTTATTTTAAAGAATTTTTTTAATATGTTCCTAGGAAAGACAATCCATGACGCATTAGAGAATGGTGTTAGCACTTACCCTAAGCTAGAAGGAAGATTTCCACAGGTTTCTGGTCTCAGCTTTGAGTTCGACCCGAAGCGTGAACCATTCGATCGTGTTGATCCGAAATCAATTTCTGTCAAAGGCAAACAACTAGAGCTGGAAAAGGTAAATAAATAAAGTTTATTATTAAATTGAGAGATGTCAAAACTGATTTTTTTAATTCAAGGATTATAGTGTACTTGTTAAGAAGTTTATTAAAGATGGAAAAGATGGATACAAATGTTTGACTCCATGTCATGTGCTCGTAAGTTTAATAAATTGGGACAGCATAATTGGTGTCCATTGGAAAAAATTATTAACTTTTTTTTTCAATTTAGATTGATTTTTACCAATTTCCGCTGTATTTTACGATTATAGAAAATTATTTTAGGAAAAATCTGGCCTTGAATAATGATTTTCACATAGCGCCAAAAACAGAAAATAGAATTGTCATTTTATGAATTTGTTTATTTTGAGTTAATAAAATTTAATTATTTTTAAAAGCTTTTTTTTTTCTTTAATGTTTAAAAATCATCAATTTAAAAAGTATAGAATACTAAAAAGAAAAGAATGAATTAAATTTAAGAAATTTAGTTTAAGTTTTTTACAAATAAATAATTTCAATAAATAAAGCAGAAAACAGCAGAAAGGGGATGTAGCTCAGTGGTAGAGCGTTCGTTTCGCATACGAAAGGCCCCGGGTTCAATCCCCGGCATCTCCAAATCTTTTTACTCAAATTGAAATCTAAAAATTAAATAATTTACAAAATAAATTTTACATTAATCAAATTGAAGATCAAATTTTAAAGAAAAAAGATTAAGCTGTAAAAAGCGTAGTTTTTCAGTTTTTTAGATTCTAAATGTTCTCTTGAAAATTCCATGAACCAAATTTACTAATCACATGCATTTACTTGATCAGACCATTACAAATTGAAACAAAAAAAATCAGGTGTCTCTGAAGTTGTTTCTATGAGAAATTTTAGTTCAATTTTAGGTTCTTATCACCTAGGTGTATCACTTTTAAGCTTTGGCATAATCAAAGTAAATTATGTCTAAAGCTTTCTTTAAGGTTATAGATTATTCTGTTATCTCTTAAGTTTCTAGTAAGTTAGCAACAAAGAACTTGCTTTTAACAAATGCATGTTGGCTGGAATTTGGAACTTCGGATGATTGAGATGACTTTATGAAGACAAGATATGGCTACAACAGCAGAAGAATTTATTTTGGTATAAAAATTAAATTTAAAAATTAATAATTAAAAAAAATAAAAAAAAATTTAAATTAAAAAAAAGCCTGAGAATAATTGATCAAAAAAAAATAGAATGGAGAACAGAAGCAAAAAGACTTGAGTCTCACTTACAACATGGGCTGTCTACCGCTGACTATTCACAAACGCTATCCCACTACTGCTCGACACGGGAGGTTTGATCTGCTGCCTTTCGGCTCTGGACCGGTTCCCTCCTCCTTAGGCAACCTGGTGACTCTGGACTCCTCCAAAGTCACGCATATTGATGCCGAGCTTGGTGCGGACGTCTGTTCAACATAGCACAACGATAGCCAGGACTCCCACATGTAAACAATCCCACAATTCCGGCCTCCAAGTAGCTAGATTACAAGAGAGCGCCGCCCCTCCCGGCCAATTTAATAAACTTAATTTTCATATTTAAAATTTCTCTCTTTATCATTTTTAAAAAGTCGTTGTTAAAATAAAAATTGAATTTCAATATGTACACATAGCTCAATGGATGTGTCATTGTTTAAGGGATTTTATTTTGTAGATAATTTTTTTTAGACTGGGATCGAATCTCGCTGCTTGCGAATTTTTCTTTTCTTTTTCTTTTCGATTTTATTCGGATTAATAATTAAAAATAAAAACTGAATTTTATAATGGATTGAACACCAAATTAAAATTTTTTCCTATGCGGCACAAAAATTTAAAAATAATAAAAAATTTTTTCTCATTTTTAATATATGTTTTACAGGATTGATTTGACATGATGATCGAGGTTATCTCTAAAACATACATCCAAAAGACCCTCATACTTCATACTTGTTTTTAAGTCAAAATTTTAAGTCTAAGTCACAAAAATTTTTATCAATACCTGCTTCATCAGGACCATTTGAAAGACTTTTTTCTAAATCTGGTTACATTAAAAAACCACATAGATCAAGATTAACAGCCAGGAATTTGGAAGCAAATACTTTATTGGTATCAAATATAGATTTATTAAATGAATAGAGAATAAAATACTATTTATAACATTTATTAATTACATTACTTTGTTTGTTTAATATATAATTTAATTTAATAAAAAATATGAAAAAACTATGTAGAAATTCATTTCATTTAAAAAAAAAATTTTAAGTCATTGACTTGACTTGACTTAAGACTTGTGACTTAAAAACAAGTCTGCTCATAAATTTCCAGATACACCCGAAAACTGATTTTATTTTTGAAAAGAGCATAAAATCATCTACTAGAATATGTAGTTTTTATAAATTAAATAGCATGATTTTGCCATTAAAAATCGAATAAACAACTTTTTAGGCGACAATACACCTTGATTTTTTTTGTCATTTTTCCTTTTTTTTTTGACAAAACAAAATTGCAATAGTAGGTTATTGATCTTCAGGAATCTAAAAATATGATTAGATTTCTTATTATCTGAGTGAGTTTTTAAAATAAATTTTTGTTTTTTATCTGAAATTTTGTTAAATGTTTATAACACCTATAGAATGGTCTTCTAACGTAAATCGAATATAAGGAAAAGGTTAACAATAATAATAATAATAAGCTACGGCAAGCAGGCTTGCGAAAATGTTTTAGTAGGAAAACAACTATGGTAGCTAGATACAACGAAGACTAGATTCATTTTCAAAGACATAGTCGGTATTGGTGAAGATACATGATTAAGACAAAATATGAACAATGTGTGAGAGAGTTACGGCTAAAACAAATTGAGGATAATTTTAAATACGATTAAGTCTATAAAAATTTAACTGCTATTGCTTTTATTTGATAGAGAGGATTTCTTCTTATTGTACTTGTATGGATTGTAATACTTTTAGAATGTTTTAGACACAACCATGGTCGACGGTAATTTTCGTAATATTGCCTATAGGCGTTAACTTTGCAAAAAGGCAAGGCCACAGAGATAAGAAATTTTGTTCTAGACGGTTTCAATATTCCTGAAATTGAGAATGTAGAATACTTAGGCCTTCCTATAGGCAATAGTGAATTCGTTAGGAACTTTGTCGAAGAGAAATGGAAGAAAGTCGAGAGAAGCTTCTACTCTCTTTATGGCCTAGATTGCAAGCCGAAGGCTGCATCTCCAGATCTAGTTGCTTTCCTATACAAACAATTCTGTCAATCAATTTTTCGTTATCCTTTGGACTTGTTATTCATAGGAGAGAATAAGCTAAGTGAACTAAATATTAGGCAAAATTTACTAATCAAAAGAATGTTTGATATCATGAAATTTGCTAGATTCAGACCGATGTTAGAGGCTCTACGTCTTGAATCGGTAGAACAATTATATTTGAAACATAAAATATTTTTTTTGAAGCAATTAAGAAATAGTAAAATGTGCTGGGAATTGTTGACGTTTTTGCATTCGGATTATTAACTCTTTGAACAGAAAAATACATCTTACTGCAAGCAGCTCAAGTATCTAGAGAAGAAAATACATATGGATGTAATGAGTTACAGTCCAAAGACCTCAATCGCCATAATTGACCATGTATCCTTAGACAAAAACCGTGGCTTGGTTGACTCGGTCAAGTTTGTATGTACGCAAATAAAAATTAATATGAAGTTAAATTTAGAATACTTTCACTTTTATAAAATTTTGAATGATCTATTAAGAGTAGACTTTTATACTTAGTAAATATTACAAATGTTCAAATTATTCTTTTTTATGTTTTTCTTAGTCTTTTTTTTACTTAATCTAATGTAATTTTTCTTGTGTTTTTGCCCATGGGGCTTTAAACTAATAAGTAATAATAAAAATAATAATAATAATAGAAAGTATAAAATTATGATTGTAAAATTTCTAATGTTTTTATAGAAACAAATCTTTTAAAATAACAAAAATCTTTTATTTTTTATCTATTTGTCAAATTAACTCAAAACCTGAAATAAAATATTCGTTCTCTTCCGATCAATTTATTTAAACTTCATTCTAAGACAAGAAAAGGTAATCTGTCAAAGTTCGTAGATTTTTATCAAATTATAACATAATTTTAACATTTTTATAAAATTTAATAAAAATTATTGAATTTTATTAATTTTTTTATTTTTTTGCACAGCTTAATTATAAGGAACTTTGATGTTGATTTTACATCAAAATTTATTTATTAATCAAAAGTTTAGTGTAAGTTTTTTGCAAGATAAATGTAATAATTTAGACAGAGATTTTTTGTTTAAAAAAAAAAATAATTAAATTTAAAAGGTTAAAATATAGAAGAAAATGAGAAATTTGTTTTAATAATTAGAATAATTCTTTAAATTTTTATCATCAGTTTTCTAAATGTATAAAACTAATCAATTTTTTAAAAATTGAATTTCAAAAACTTACTCTTCTCAACATTTTTAAGTGTTTATTTCAGTAAATGATTTTAAATTTTTTTAGTTACTAATCTGATATTTGAGAAATATTTATTTGAACTTGCATCATATTTTAAAATTTTAATTTTAATACATGCTTATAATAAAAGCTTCAAGTAATTTATTACTTTTTAAATCTCTTAAACATAAAAAGAATAATTTGTTTCAAATTTTTTGATTAATTATTGCCCAAAATGTGTCTTTTAAATTACTCACAATTAAGTAAACAAGGATTAGAAAAAAAAATTTGCAATAAACTAACTTTAAAATTTAATTGAATCAAGAATAATTAAAAAATGCTTCTATTTTAGAATATAAAAATTTTAAATTTCGTTGATTTTAAAATATTTACCGATTATTACTTTCGTTTAATTTATATTCATTTCCTTTAATTATTACGAACAGTTATTTACGTTTAATATTTCAGGTGGAAATATTCAATTATTTAAAAATTTCAATTAAAACAGAATCAATAAACCAAAATACCATTCTAATTGTTCTATAATGATTCAATCAATCATTTTCTCTGAAAGTAGGTCTTATTTTTTAAAGTTTTTTGTTATCAAGAAGCCCTTTAATAAAAGAAAATAAATTGTTACCATTTTTTATTTTTATCCGAATTATCATAAATTGGTAATTATTAATTTAATGAACAAGAAACGATTAAAAAGTCATAATTAAATTATCTCTAAAATATTTTATTTAATAAAAAACTTCGGACAGTAAAAAAGTGATTTTTAGTCATTTTCAAAATAAAAATTTAAAATTGATTTTTACCTGAAAAACGGATTTTCAATTAGATACATGTGTATAATAAACCAGATTTAATTAGTAGGAGTAGTAGTAGAAGTAGTAAAAAAATACTGCGACCCAAAACGGGTTAAGCTTCTACAAGCTATAGCATTAAATAATTCTTTTTAAGTCATTTATCTAGTTTATCTTTAAAAATATTTTTTGTTTTAGAATTAACTATTTCTTCAGACTGTCTATTCCAAATTTTAACCACTCGATTTGTCAAGAAATGATTAATCATGTGGTTGAAATTTTAAAAATTGAAGGAACATTTGCTATTTTCCTTTTTTTGGCAATTTTACTTGACTAAGTGATAAGTGAAAAAGTAAAATAATGTGACTTAGTACACTTTCTGCTGTCTTTTTTAAAAAAAAAAATTTTTATGAGATCTGGTCCACACGCTTTATTCACATCTAGTAAATTCAGCTTTTTCAATATCTTTTCCGGTGTTAAAATTATGGCAATATCATTATCACAGATAGTATTTGTAATTTTATCGAATATTGGATTCATTCTCTTCGGTAAAATTTCTACGATTGCATCAGACTCATTTGTTTATACATTATTTTTGTCTAACATAGCTTTGATTGAAGAGTGATTGTTATTTATGTTATTTGTGTATTTATATATTAACTGGAAAAAAGTCGATCATAAATCAAGTAGAGTCAATTTTAGGGAAAAGCATAAGAAGCCTAGACGATTGCTGGCGACATTGCCATGCGTTTATTAAAGGGAAGAGAAGGGAGCTTGAAGTTTTTAGACAATCAGAATACATATAAAAATGTTGGCTAACCGGTGGCTTGACCACGAGTATATTGTTCCTGTCGCTGGAGAAGAACGTTGTCCATTTTGTGCGCACCCGTTTCCACAGGCCTATGACGGCCATGCTAAAGGAGCTCTTAATATCGGGGCTAATATAAGTAATGTAAATGAGTTTTTGCAAGCCTTTTGATGTAATTTATATTATTGAATTGTATTGATTGCTAGATAAGATAGTATTAAAAGATAATTTAATTTTTATATTTTTATATTTTATAATATTTGTATGTAATAATTCTTTTGTTAAATTGAACATTTAATGTATTTTTGCCTTTTTTTATTAGCTTCTCTCATGGCCAGAAATGGCCTCTTTTGAATTTTTTAAATTAAATTAAATATATTAGCTTTGGATTTGTTTTTTTGAAAGTTTAGCTAGCTTTGATTTATAATTCTTAAGAGCCTAGTGAACAGCTAAAGCAGCATCTTTTCTTGCTCTTTAAATAATCAAGCATTTTTCATTGACAAATCCGCTACATTTATATGATTGCCAAGCCGAATATTTTCTCCTTAATTTTTGTTTTACATCTTTAGTCAACTAGGGAGAAAAATGCTTATTTTTTAAACATTTTGATACAGGTATAAAACGGGTACAAAAATCTGTATAATAATTTGAAAATATATCATAAGCTTTATCAATGCATAAGTTATTTAATTTTATAGTCCGGTCAATTTTTAGAAGTTCCTGAGAAAATTCCATTGAAATGTAATTGCCTCTACTAAAAACGAATTTTGAGCTTGTAAAAATCTTATCATTGTAGTCTCTTAAGCTTTGCTTCCAATCTAGTGTCACAAGACCGCGATCTACTTAACCAAAAATTAATTAAGATTTATTAAAGAGAAAATTTAAAAAATTTAAAATTATTGATAATTTGAAAAAAAATAAAATGGAGAACAGAAGCAAAAAGACTTGAGTCTCACTTACAACATGGGCTGTCTACCGCTGACTATTCACAAACGCTATCCCACTACTGCTCGACACGGGAGGTTTGATCTGCTGCCTTTCGGCTCTGGACCGGTTCCCTCCTCCTTAGGCAACCTGGTGACTCTGGACTCCTCCAAAGTCACGCATATTGATGCCGAGCTTGGTGCGGACGTCTGTTCAACATAGCACAACGATAGCCAGGACTCCCACATGTAAACAATCCCACAATTCCGGCCTCCAAGTAGCTAGATTACAAGAGAGCGCCGCCCCTCCCGGCCAATTTAATAAACTTAATTTTCATATTTAAAATTTCTCTCTTTATCATTTTTAAAAAGTCTTTGTTAAAATAAAAGTTGAATTTCAACATGTACACATAGCTCAATGGATGTGTCATTGTTTAATGAATTTTATTTTGTAGGTAATTTGTTTTAGACTGGGATCGAATCTCGCTGCTTGCGAATTTTTCTTTTTTTTTTCTTTTCGATCTTATTTCAAAAATGGCTATATTCAATTTTTATCCATTTGAAGAATTGTTTTCTATCTATATCTGTCACTGTTTATTTGTAAAATGTGTACATGACAAATAATTAAATTCCATAGAAAATAAAGTATTGATTAACATAAGGAAGTCCGAGGGCTTTGTTTTGGGCATAGTTAGGGATTTCTAAAGCGCTCTTTTGCTTCCTAGTGTGCACTATGACATGCTCTTTCGAAATGCTGAGCTCAAGTTTTACTTGAAATGCCATGGTAAGATTTTTTTTAAAAAAATCACATAAATTATATTATCAATGAAATTTTTTGTTTAATTTTTGTAAAATTTATATTTTCTAAAATTTCAAATAAATTAAGATAAATTTTTGTGGGAAAAAGTTAAAACTTTGCTAATAAAATTTTGGTAAAATCATTAAAATTGTTTATTTTAATTTTTTTTTAAATTTTTAAAATGCCTGTTTTAAGAAAATAGGAAATTTTATTATTTGCCAAGTCATTTAAAAAAAAAAACACGTTTTACAAATTGACAGTGAAATATCAAGGACTTTTTGATTCAATCAATGATTTTTTATTTTAAATCGATCATCTGATGATATATAGCTTAAATTTTTTATTCAACTTTTTGAATTTTCTATTAATGTCGACAAAAAAACTTAATTTAATTTTTTTTTCTACTAATTTATTTTTAAACTTTTTTTTTGTATTTAATTGCCTATTCGACTCAATAATAAATTTATAATAACAATAATAATACTTTAAAAAAATTAATTCAATTAATATTTGTTTTACAGTATCAAATTTTATTAAATTATTTTAACAAATTATTTTTTCTTTTAAATATTTTTTAGTACTATGAACCAAGTCATCGGATTAAAAAAACTGTATATGGTTAGAAAATTTTTTAAACTAAATTAATTTGTTTAACACTAGAATAAATATATACTTTCTTGTTACCTTTTGGCAAAATGAAGTTCATGATCAGATATTAATTTCAAATGACAATTTTTGGTTTTATATTTAAAAAAAAAGTATTTTTTGACAAATTTTTAATAAAAAATAACTAAAATTTATCAAACATGATATGTTTAATCTTTAGCTAGTTAAAAATTAAAATTTATTTTTGTCAGAAGTAAAAATTAAATATTTATCTAAAAATTAATAATATATATGTTTGAGCCATAATTTGGCTAACTTATAGTGGATTTAAATTTGAATTTAAAGTCTGCAAATAAAGATTCTAAAAGAACCGATAAAAGATAATTTTGAAAATTAAAATTTTTTTTTTTATTTAAAATTTTAAACATTTAATGTTTAATTTAAAAAAGAAACAGAAAAGCTAAATTCATCAAATTTATTGAGATTTTAATTAATAAATTTTTGATTATGCGATCATAATCATGAACCTCAGATTTAAAATTTTTAATATTATTTATTCTTTAAAGCAAAGCGGATTAGAAACTCTCATGAAAATTAAATCGAAATTATGTTCATTTATAAAACATTTTTTTTAATTTTAATTTTTAAATTTAAAATTTTTTTCCAGTTTTGAAATTAAAATAAAAAGTTTCCGAATATCCAAATTTTTAAAAACTGTCTCTCTCTACTTTTAATTTAAAATATTTTTCTAAAAATAAAATCATAAATTTATTAATTAAATCAAAAAACCTAATTAATTTTATTAAAAACAATCTTTTAATTAAGACTTGCTGCAAAAAATTTAAAATTAACTGAATAGTAATAATAATAATAATAAACTGCTCTGTTTAACATTAAGGTTATACACAGGCCTAAGGCGTCAAGCCAACTAGTGACTTCAGCAGTTATTTGCGATTGTCCCTTCAAACAGTTTAAAATAAATTTAATAGTTTATGTTCATCCAAAATTCTTTAAAGATTGTTGACGTTTTCCGTTTCTTCAATTGAGATTGGGAGTTTGTTCCATTCATTCACGACTCTATTGTCAAAAAGTTATGTCTTTGAGAGCAGTTCCTCACCATTTCTCTCACTAACTTATACTTATACTATCTCAGCTTCATCTGTTGATTTGAAAGTTAGTTGAAAATGAGTCCCTTGTTAAGATTAACTTTATCAATCTCCTTAGCAATTTTAAACATCTGAATCAGATCTCCACGATTTCGACGTTCTGTTACAGTTTGAATCTTAAGGTCTTTTAGTCGTGATTCGTATAGATTGTTACTGATACTTCTTACCAACTTTGTTGCTCTTCTTTGTCCTCTCTCGAATAATATAATTTAGCAATTTTTTTATTATTTAAAAAAAATAAAATGCTTCAATTATTTTTATTATCTAATATTTGTCTTTTTTTAATTTTTTTCATTTTAAATTGCCTTTAAGGCGTTTAATGATTTTTTATAATATTTGATATTTCATTAAGTTTTTTCAAGAAAAAAATTTAAATTTATTTTTAAATTTATTTATTTTAAGTTAAAGTAATAGTTAAAGTTGTTCGGAACAGAAGCTTCATATTATCAAACACAATTATCTGAAATCAAGAGACCCAGCAGCTTTTTTTTATTCATAAACAATTGTTTAACTAAACGATTACTTATTGCTCATAGATCTATTTAAAAGTGGTAATTTAATAGATTGGATGAATATTTTATTTATTTGTTTCATTAACTAGCAATCTAAATCGACTAATATAGGCCAGTTAATCCAGGCCTTTGCTTAAATATAAACATAACTAGACCGAGTAAAACAACCGAGCAAGAGAAAAAATATACCGAAGTTTGTGTTAAAACTAGCAAATAAGAGCCAAGACACTATCTAGCAAGACATAGAACTAGTTCGGCCAAATTCAAACATATTTCTCTAATTTTTAGTGATGACGATGACAAACAAATGAATTATAATATTTTAAAGAGCATTTATTTATTTTTTTTCACTATGATGAATGTACCTTAGACTGCGTAGCTTTTTTTTTGGTTTCAAAATTATTTCAACAAGCAAGAAAAAATTGATTTTATTAATAAAATAATTTTAATTAACATATTCAAATTTATCAAATTATAAAAATCAAAAATTATATCAAGTACTCAAATTTCGTTGCTATTCTACCATTTTCACAAGATCAAAGATTCGTAGCTCCATGCATTCTAATTTAATCAAAAATAAACAATGAATAAGTAAGTCTTTTGAATAAGTCTAGTTTGAATTTTTGGAAAATTAGTTTCTAAAGTTTCTAAGGCCACTCTATGTCTTGTATTTTTTATGAATATTTTCAAAAAAGTGCTAATCCTAGGTTGTTGAAGGAAGTTTGTTTGAGTTTAGGCAGTTTAGATAGACATAATTTTAGGCCTAAATAAACCGATATTTAGAATATAAATTTTATTAGCTAAAAAGACCCCTAAACTAAATAGATCACAAGTAATTTGGTATGCTTCAGTGATACTTGACCTTCCGAATTAGATCTCTATTCAACGATTCTCTAAAAAGGCTTTGATTTCAAAAAAAAGATTTCTTAGTAACCTGATATTTTTAGTTTTGAGCAAAAAATTTTTCAAAAAACTTTTAATTTATTAGGTTAATTGATTTATGAAACTTACATTTTTAATTTTTTTTACCATGAGAACACTCTCTACCTTTTGGCCATTTTTTGTTCAATTGTTTGAAATAAAATCAATCTAGAGTTTTTATTTTAAATAATCAATCAGGGTTCAGGGAGGTGAATTTTTTGGTTGCATTATATTATAAAAAAAATTTTTGAATAACTTTTAATTTTGTAACCTTTTTTAAAAATTCAAAATTTAAAATTAAAAAAAAATGACAATACAGAAGAAAATTCTCAATTTACATAAAATTTGATGTTTTATTTGGGTTTTTTTCGATTCTTAAGTCATAATTCTAACTCAAACTAGAGAATTGAATTTAAGCCTGCATTTTATTTTAATAAGTTGAATTAAAAATGAGCAGAAATAAAAAAATTATCATTGTAAATCTTGCCAGTTAAATTATAGATGAAAGAGATGTTATTTTTGGCTCTCAAATTTTCAATTAATCATTTTTAGTAATAATTTGAAATAAAATTTTTATGCGATTTTTTTAAATTTAAGTGCGTCAAATGTTTTTCTCTTAACAATTCCCATCAACTATTTCTGTTACATTTTTATTTTTAAGAAGCATAATTTAGCTTTATCAATAAAAAATTATCATTATTTTAGAAAAAAAAACTAATTATTGAGTAAATAATTTAAATGGTAATCTCTGGTTTAATTCCATTTCGAACAATTTTATTTTTTAAATGGTCGAAAGAGAGTATTTGAAATTATATTCTGTTTCAAAGAGTGCCACGAGACCTTTGAAGTTTTAAAATTTATTTTTTATAATTCTAATTATAAATTATCTATAAGTCTTCTTTTAAAGAAATAAATTCTCAGAATTTAATATCCAATTTTACCATTAAATATGAATCGAAATAATTGATTATTACTTTAAGTTAAAAATCTAGATCTTTTATTTACAAAAATAAAAAAATAGAATGAAATCTTCTAAGTGTCTCGAGTATTTAATTATGAATATTTTAAAAAATTTATAATAATTAGCTTTCGATTAGACAAGATTTTATTTAGATAATAAAAATAAAATTTTAAAGTTCTGATTGTCAGTTTCTTTTTATTTAAGTCCAAGTCAATTTTGTTATTAACTAAAATTGAAATAATCAGTTTTTGAGGTAATGACGACGGTCGTACAATACGGCGTTCCGCTTTTAGTACATTCAGATTGTCAAAGACATTTATTAAGTATAATATAAAATAAGTTAATATATAAGAATGGGTTAATATCGCTATACATTTTATTCAGATTGCTCATTTTGTTCATTTTTTTAAGTTTTTTTTTTATTAAATTTTTTTCTAAAAAAGAAAATATTTTCCATTTTTATTTTATTTTACAACTTATCTTTGTTACAAATGTTTGTAATTGTTTAAATAAGAAAATGAAAAAGTTCAAAATCAACTTGTTTTAAATTGAATTTAAAACGACTCAACCTAAAATTTATTTCCTCACAGACAACTATATTTAGATCTACCAGATTTTTTAATATTCTATTTCTTCTTAAGTTTGGAGAAAATTCTCATTGTAGAACTTTTACCAGCTGAAGAAATTGTCATAGGTGCTTTATACACAATAAATGATTCTGAATGAGATATAATTAATTCTAACCTTGATTTATTAAATGTGAAACTGTAAAAAATAAAGGGACAAAAATATATTCTAGTGAAACACCAGATTCAAAATTTTGGCAATTTTTTCAGTTCTTCGTTCGAGAAAAAGCATCGTATTTGACAATAACTTTAATGATTTTATTAATAGGATAAAAATCAAACTTCCTAAACAATCTTAGAAAACTGAACAAACTGATTAAAGAATATCGTTTAATTTAAATCTGTTTTAAAAAATATAAAATACTAAATAAACTCAAGTTTCAGTTTGTGGGTTTGTATTCAGACCGTCAACACAAAGCGTTTTTTGGAGGAATATATTTTAAATTAAAAATTAAGATCAATTTTAAAATTTTCATTTTAAAGATAAAATTTTTTAAAAAACGTATGCTTTTTTTGGAATTCTGTATTTAAACCTATCCTTTTTGTATTTTTCTCAAAAATTTTTATCATTTATTAAGATTTTGTTTTTCCATGAAATTTTAAATCAAAAAAATATTATATCTAAAACATTTTTTTGAAAAACATGATAAATTTTAAATTGAATTGTACGAATTTTCTTTAAAATTTTTTAAGGAATTTATGCAGTAGAATTTAAACAAGGAAAAGTAATTTAGATAAATTTTAGTAATGATTTCAGTTCTTATTAAAAAAATAGACATACTTTTTTTTTAAATTAAAATAAATGGTATTGTATTAAAGGGTTTTTGGAACCTCTTGGTCCTTAACCAAAAAAAAAATTAACCTTTTGAGTGTTATCTGATTACTTTTTAGTTGTGTGAGGTAATTTTCAGAGTTTTTTTTAAGTCACAAGTCTTAAGTCAAGTCAATGACTTAAATTTTTTTTTTTTTAAGACAAAGTTATGACTTATATTTTTGTGAATTAGACTTAAAACTTTGATTTATAAACAAGTCTGATTTGAACAAGAGATATTTGGGCTTTGGGGGACCTGGTCAAAAAGTACAGTAGTACTGCTAAGTGCGAACCTTGCCTCAAAATATTAATTATTTAATTAAAATTACTTAATCTAAGACTTTAAAAAAAAAATTTTTAAGTCAAGTCATAACTTTGACTTAAATTTTTGTGACTTAGACTTAAAACTGTGACTTAAAAACAAGTCTGGTAATTTTTAAAATTTTTATTTTCAAAAGTGCCTAGCGACCTCAATTTTCCATTACTTTGCTTGCAAAATATTACCAATGGATAAAAAAAATGTTCCCATTCAGAATGAAGTTTTTGACTGAAATAATACTGAGTATACGAGGATATCTCTAAAATTTTAAAACAAAAATATTTTGTTAATTTTGGAATTTAATTTTAAAAATTAAAATTAATTTAAAAGTTAAGCTATTTTTTGTAATTCTGTATTAATTGATAAAACTTGAGAGATACAAAAAAATATTCGAGAACAAAAATAGCGCATATTCGCAATCAAATAGAAATTTTGTTATTTATAATTAAAATTTATGAAATAAATTAAAATTTTGGTCGAGGATTAAATTGCTTATTTAGACACTAGGATCTAAATTTGAATCCAAAATTGATTTATTAATCTCTCTTTTGTTCTAAGTTCGAATTCAATTAATCTAAAAAAATTTTCATCTTTTCTTCGTCTAATCTAGGATAAACAGAAAATAGCCCAGAAAAAGTTTATTAATATTAATTTTTTGTTTCCTTTAATTAGAAAAAAAGATGTAATGAAATAAAAATCGGCTTGTTTTTTTTCGTAGTTCACAATTGTTTTTGACATAATAATCTAATTTTAAAATGAGTTTAAAAAGCGATCGAACTATAATGTACATAATGGTTGTTGGCTTTCACCACAAAAAAGGCTGCCAACTAGAGTACGTCTATCCATGCGATTCACTGATACGCAAAAAGTCGGCTTCGTCCGACCCGGGCGATTTGTACGAGCTTCCAAAAAAATGGAAGCACATGCCCTCTTTGGCGCTTCCGGACGGCTCCCACAACTACGACCAGGACTATGTCTACTTCCACCTAGAAGACTCTGTGCCCGACCAGAACTCAAAAAAGCATCCCAACAACACCATATTCGGTGTTTCGTGCTACAGACAAATCGACGCATCCCAACTTCTTAAAAAAGATTCCGAGGTGACAAGAAACACTCTGCAAAAAAGTGTGTGCATTTTGTCCCGTGAACCTATTTACTCTAGCCTCAGACTCAAGCTGCACTCGATCACCACCGCCTACTTTGCCCAGAAGGATTTTCAAAAGACCCACATTTTAAAGAATGCCTTTGACAGCTTGTGCGTCAGCTATGCCGAAAATGTGGAGAGCAGCAAAAATGCGGACTTGCTTGACCAAAAGTCAAAGTATCTAATGGGCTTGTCGCTCGGAGACCTGGTCTTAAAATACCAACACAAAATTCTAATTCTTTTTAAATTAATTTTGCTGCAAAAAAAATGCCTGTACCAAGTAAAACCGGTTTCGAATTTGTCCAATACCATCATGGCTCTGGTATCGCTCATCCCGGACATTTATTCGCCGACCGGTCTGCAAAAATCCTCCGGCTACTTTGACTCAATCGACCTGGTCAACTCGGAGCTGAACAGAACCACCCATGTGGAAGACAACTTTCTGGTCACCTTACCATCTTTGGACAAACTGAGCCGCAAAATGCACAAAAAAGCGCTCAAAAAACAAGCCAAATCGCTGCGAAGCGTTCCCCAATCCATTTCCTCGCCAGCCATAGCTAACCAACTTCACACGGACACCAAGCGTTCGATGGCCCATGACAGCCCAATCAAAATGGATGCTGATCTTGACCAGGACGCAGACTTTTTTAAACTGGCATTCGATGATGACAAAGTTGAGCTCAAAAATTCCAAGCTTGATCTCAAAAATTCCGACTCAGCCGACTCGCTGGACGAAGAGGAACCGATTGGAGAAATGCTAAAAAACAAAGTGACCAATGTGATCAGCTGGTCTGGCAATGGTAGCAGAAAATCAAATTTGGTCAGATCCGAGTCTGTGAACAGCAAAGTAGCAGATAGACAGCTGATCGATGTTCAACTAACTGACTTGTTGGAAATAAACTTCGGCATGCCATTGTTTCTGTTCAATGAGTTTAACATTTTGCATCCCTATTTATCCTTGCACAATTTGGATTACTTTATGACCATTAATAAGATGAACACAAAATTGTACTGTACCACTGCGTTGATGATGAACATGATGAAGGAGAACCGAAAGAGTCAATTCATAGAAGATGAGGTGAGCGAAGAGCCAAGACAGTGCGCTCAGCCTGCCAAAAAAAATGAATTAAAATCTGTAGGCTACACCATAGGCGCTACCAATATTCTCTTTAAACAGAGACTCTATGACGACCTGGACGCTTTCATTGACGACTGTGAGATCGATCTAAAAAATAATGAAAATCTAAAAAAAGTGCTTCAATTGAGCACCGCGGACCTCAGATTCACGGACTATTTGATCAAAAATGTAAACTCAGCCAGATCAATTGGCGAGAAGTTAAACACTCCGACACTTCTCTCGTTCAAAAAGACCCTTTCCTATTCCAACATGGACAAAAAGGACAGCAATGACATGAGCTCACAGTCGTCCACTTGGGAAGGATCGGACGATTGGATAAGACTCAACTTCAAATGGTATTTGTACACTCTCTTGGGCTCAATAGTCAAGGAAGACGCGTGTCTGTCTATTAAAAATGACCTGGAGAATATTCTAATTGGGATCAATAATGAGCTGAGCTCTAGTTCGAGCAGTTTGGACAATGAAGTTGTGGATATAGAAGAGTATATTGAAAAGGTTAACAGCAATGGCACTTTGAATAGGGAGGTAAGAAAAAATCGGAAAAATTCCTCGAGCTCAGCATCCACTATTTCGTCATCACAGTATTTTTATGTGGTAAATAATCCCAATTCTTTTTCCAATTACCGCGAGGATTTCAACTCGAACTTTGTTAATGAATTGAAAAAAACTGATTGTGTGAGGCGCTGGTTGGCCTCTAGCAGGACTTTGATTGAGAAAAATTTGTTCAAGTTCGAGTGTGAGAGGATGGTAGAAAATTTGGCGCTTGCTCATCTGCCAAGTCAGAGATTTCATATTTTGTTTCAGAATTTACAAGATTTGGAACAAGTTCGCCTTAGTCATCCATTTAATGGACAGATGAGTGTGAGTGATATTAAGCTAAAGTTTAATTTTTTGTTCTCGACAACAGAGTCGGGACGAAAAATTAACAAGGCATTGGCTGAAGGAAGCAAATTGGTCAATAATACAGGCAGAGTTTTCGGTGATGCATTCAATCATGCCAAGCTGGGTTTTAATTCTTTTTTTGGTGGCTGGGGTTCTGGTTCATCAGATGAAAAAAATTCGTCTAGAAAAGCTAAAAATTAACTTTGTTTGTCTGACCAGAAGTGTATGATCACCTTTTTTTATGTTTATTCTTTTTTTTTTTCTACTGCATATTTGAAGAATTTTTTTTTAAATTTAATTCCAGTATTTTATGTTTATTTAAAAATTAACTTATGTAAGTTGGAATAATCCTTATTTTTATGAAATAAAATTTGTATGATATTTCTATTTTTATTTTTATTTTATTATTTACAATTGTAAGATAATTATTTTTGAAATTGTTATCCATATATTTGAAATAATGCTTTAAACCGTATGTTCTTGCAAAGTGGATCGTGTCCAAAACACCGAAATTCAGGTTTGTGTTCGCAGAGTTGCGTTCCATCGACCCCATGTTGAAGACACCCTGATTCATCGACCATGTTCTTAAATCAAAATTTCGGTTTTCATGAAGACTTAATACGAAATTTGAAAACAAATGCAGATAAATGCAGCTTTTGAGTTTAAAATAAACAGAAAACTTGAATTAGTTAATTAGATCAAAAATCAAATTGACAAAAATAAAGTTTAATTAATTTTTTAATTATTTTTTAAATAAAAATATTCTAAGTCAAATGCAGCTCTAAAATTTGAACTTAAAAAATTAAGCAATTTAATTTTAA
This sequence comes from Brachionus paranguensis, assembly GCA_016802215.1. NCBI lineage: Eukaryota > Metazoa > Rotifera > Eurotatoria > Ploima > Brachionidae > Brachionus > Brachionus paranguensis. The sequence goes on along the minus strand of JAESIX010000009.1, from coordinate 1,663,452 downwards.
GAGGAAAAAAATTAATATGCCGGTGTATTTTAAATTTGCAACTCTGATAATCAAGATGATAATACAGATGAGGACGACTTAGATGCTGATGATAATGATACAATAATCTATGTAATCTAAGACATTATCCAAGACGACCCTGAAAAAATAAAAATTCTATAATTTGTACCATGCTACCAACAGAATAATATGAAAGGGCGCTTAACTTCTTTTCGATGCTTTTGAGCGACAACATCCTCATCTGCATTATCATCTTCATATTATTGAGAAAATCTCTTACCCACTCCAATATATAGAGTGGTACTTTTAATTGTGACATTTTGTAGAGTATTCCATTGTGCCAAGTTTTATCAAAGGCTTGAGACATGTCAAAAAATAATGAGCACACTTTTTATTTCCTGTTGTAAGCTTCATATATTTTGAGTCATGAAAACAAGATTGTCAGCTGTTCGTCTATGTGTACGAAAGCCTGATTGTTGCAAACAAATCAAGCTATTTTTTTCGAGATACTCATAGAGCCTATTTCTAACAATACGTTCTTAGATCTTACCTAGACAACTGGTAACGCTTATTGGGTGGTACTTGGATGGATCATTAGATGTTCGTTTTTTTGGTATCATGGAAATTCTTGAGATTTTCCATTATTTAGGGATTATAGATTTTGTTCTTTTTTTTTGTTGTTGATTTTTTTATGATAAAATTCAATAATTTCATTTGTTAATGTAATTAAATTTAGTTTTTTAGTTTTTTGTCTGGTTTCTGTCTTTAATTGTGTTGAAAATACCTCTATATTTTCTAACAAAAATATTTTTTTAAATAATAGTGTAATTAGAAATTAAATTAATTTTTTTTCTAATAAACTTTTTTTAAAAGCAACCAACTAGTTTAAATCCTATCTTTAACCTAAATCATATCTTGACATAGAACCGTCTAACTTCTGCGTGCAAGAGGACCTCTGAGAGTATAACTGATAATCCGTTGGGTGATTAGACATTGATGTTGAAAATTCAATGAATAATAGAGAAAAAATTCAATTTTTCTTCGATGAACATCAGAGAAAACGTTCAAAACACATCGATGTTGCATCGAAATTTACATCTTTTTTGCATCGTTTTTTTGTTGACTGGGAGGTTTTTGATTAGGTGATAGCTTATATTGTCCGGACCGGCGGACGAGTCTACTTTTATATTTTAAATTAATTTTTTTAGTTTCTCAAGGTCTATTTCTGGAAAAAAAGACCCCATAGTTGAATACTGTTCTAAATATTTTTTGTCTTGGATATAAGAGTCAATAGTTTCAGTACCCTCATTTAAGTCAGTAGAATTTTTAATAGAACAAGTTTTACAAAGAATGGACCTAAAAAGATCCCCTTTTTCTTTATCAGTTTTAAACTCTTTATCACTAATACGCAGAGTGGGTATCTCTGAATTGGCAATATTTGCTCTAAGTCTGTTTATTTTTTTCCATAACGGTTTTGAGCTACAAGGATAGAGTCCAAGTTTTACCATAAACTCATCTAATTTTTCATTTTCAAACTTCTCAACTTCAAAACGAAATCTATTTGTTAATGAATTGAATTTATTACGTAAAGTTTCAATATTTTACTTTAATTTTTTTGTCTTTAATAGCCTTATAAGTTTTTTCCTCTCAATAATTATGTCAAGAATATACTAAGAAAACGATTTTTTGGGTTTTTTTTTGAAAAGCTTGGAATTGAAACAAAGGCTGCTTTTAGAATTAAAGAGGTAATATTAGTATTAATTAAGTCAATGTTTTCAGAGCTTAAGCTTAAGTCTTGAGCATACTTGTCAAGTTCATTTTGGAATTTTAATCAATCGAAGTGTATCCATGGCTTTTAGAACGATATGTTGGTGTGCAGTCATTTAGTAGAATATTTTTTTATTTTATTTAGTAAAATAAATTTGAGGGATTTACCCTTAGGACTATTGCGAACAGCTTTTCGCCTTCTTTTCAGTCCCCATTCCAAAAAAAATTGTTATAAAAATTTTTGTTAAAAAATACAGAAAAAAAATTGTTCTAATTTTAGCGTGATTTAAAAATAAAAATTTCATATTATTAAAAAAAAAATAAATTATAATGCTTCATTTACTAGAAGAAATCTAGAATTCAAATATTAAAATTTTTTCCAAAATTTTTCGGCATTGGTTTGTATTATTTCATCCAAGGGAACAAAGCTTACTGTTTAGATCCCCGGCTAAAATGAAATTTTCAAATTTTTTTTGAATATAGTCAAAAACCAAAGGGTTTAGAGGGAGTTTAGGGTCTGGAGGGTGATAATAACTAAATATATAGAGTTCTTTAAGATTCGAACTATTAGTTTTTAACGATATTTTTTTTGAAACTATTTTAAGATTAAAATGATCTAGATCAAAAATTTGAGTAAATTTTAACCTATTCTTAATAAAAACTGCGATACCACCTCCATATGTCCTCCAATTCCTACATTTATGCACACTTGAATAACCTGGTAAATTCAAAAGCTTACATGATTGCGATTGACTTAATTTTATTTCATTTATAAGGACAATGTCAGGCTCATGAGTTTGTAACTCACAAACAAGTTGATATTTTTTGTTACGGAATGAATTGCAGTTCCAATGGAAAATTTAAAGGGTGAGAAATTAGGATTTTTTTTAAAATTTATAGATATAAAGAAAAAAAAAGTTTAAAAAAATAGATAAACTTTAAAGAAATTTTTTTTTTAAATTAATTTTACTTGACTTGAAAATCAAGCCAGTTTTAATTTAAAATTAATAATTAACGTTCCATGTAGTTATTAAGGCGGCTACATGAATTTTAAGACTTTAAAAAAAAAATAAAAGCCTAGTGACATGACTTTATGACTTTTAAACAACTGTGGTTTGAATTAATGTAAGCAATAGTATTTTTATTTTGTTATTTTTTATACTTCTTTTGATAATTTTTTATTAAATTTATGATTATTGTAATCAAAATATGATTTAAAATAAAAATTATTTTATCAGTTTTTGATAAATTGCATGATGCATTTAAAAAAATTAGCATGAAGACGACCACTTCAAATTTTTATTTTGTTTAAGTGAAATATAAACTTTAATTTATTTATTTATTTAATTCAAATTAACCTCCATTAGGAGAAGTAAAATTAAAAGTATAAAAATTTTGTTAATAAAAATAAAAAAAAAAAAATAAAAAGTAGAAAAATAGTTACATATATTGAAAGTAAATTCCTCTGGAACAAATGAATTGATTTAATTTGGTTTAATTAATTCATTAAGAAGGATTTTGAATTTTTTGAATCTTAAGTTACCCAAACAAAGCTCAATAGAGTCCAAGATACCGTCACGAATGTAAAAGTGACGCTTAAGATGCAATTTAAGCTTACCAATATTATTTAATAGTGATTCAAGATTTTCTCCCGTGAACTCTAACAAGCGCTTGAGATCATTTCCAAAGGAAAGAGGAGAAATGTATGTGATAAATAAAAAAAAATATTTATAGATAAATAGGCGGTTGCGAAATTTATTTTAGCTGGACAAAGAGATATTTCTCATTTTCTCATTAACTGTTCGTAATATAAAAAGTTACATTTGAAAAAACTCATTTTCTTTATTAATAGAAAATATCATTACACCATCCTCAAAAATCGTTCAGCGCATCATCAAATGCTATAAAATACACTATACTTATAACAAATATTTCTATAAATATTTTTATAATCATTTTTAAAATAAAAAAGATTTTATAGAATTTAAAAATAATTTTTTTTTTTTTAAATTTCAAGGCTAATCAACAGGCTAGTGCCCTTGTCATAAAGACTGATTAACACTTCATTTATTTAAATTTTATAAAAAGTAGATTTTAAAAAGATGCCTTAGTTTCTTAAGCAAATGAGTAAGCTATTGATTTTTATTAAGAATTTATAAAAGGCATGGGAAAAATCTTTTGACGAATTATAAAAAAATTATCTAGAATAAAAAAATATTTTTTTATAGAATATAAACAATATAAATTTTATTAGTATAAAAAAAATATTCTTATAGAATAAAAAAAATATTCTTATAGAATAAAAAAAATTATCGCAAGTCATTATAGTATTAAAAAAATTTCATAGAATAACGTCTTATTATAGAACAAAAACTCAACTTAAGATTTTTAACTTCCTCAGAACATACCCGGCTTCTTTTATCAGATTCAGCAATTCAATTATTAAATGAAAGACTAGCCAAAGATTGGGAAATACTAAATAGAGCATTAACAACTAGAGCTTAAGGAGCATCTACTCTAGGATATTTTCATAACCTTTGGGTTTGGAATTCGAATCCAATTAAACTCAGGCTTATAAGTTATAAGTAGTCAATTCTCTGCATATTAATTCAATTGCCACCTGTATGATATATCAATATGATATAAAGATTGATAGGTAACTTTAAAATGTATAATTTATACTTTCAGGTAAAAATTTCTATTTTATGCCAAATTTTTTTATTCTCTATTTACACATTTTATTCTTTAAAAAAAATTAATTTTAATGCTAAAAAAATTTTGCATTATTCTATGAAAATCATTTATATTCTTTAAAAAAATTTTATTCGTCAAAAGACATCGCCAATTATCTATTAATTAATTTTTAATTTGATTAATTTTAAATTCATTTTATCAGTAAATTATAATTTTAAAAACAATTTAGTAATCAGCTTAACGCAGATCAGAATCGTAGATAAAACCAGTCTGCGTTCTTATATGAAAGCGTATTTTTAATTTTTAATTGAACGATAATTGATTTCCATTGATTTATCACCTTTTTTTAAACAATGGAGTAATATTTGTTGATCTGAATTGTATTGGAAGCTGACTTTTGGATAAAGATTTTCTGAAAATCAAAGTTTAAAGAATAGTAAAGGCTTCTGCACAGTTTTTAAGCAATGACGATTGAAGATTGTCTACATCACATAATTTATTTCGATTTAGGTCTTGTAATTTTTTAAAAACCATTTCATAACTAGTATCATTTGGTTCAATGTCAATATATTCTGACCAGTTTTCATTAAATTCAACTCCAAAGGGTGAAAGCTGACTATCTTGTTTAATAACAAAAACATCTTGAAAAAAGCTCATCTTCTTAGAACAGTCACACTCACTAACTTAAAAAAACGATTTTATAAAAATTCTTTTTTATTACTTTTTTTGAGTCTTGTCAATTTCATGATCTAAAGATCACAAATTTTACTCGAAAAATTTATCTTGTAAATTTTATGAACAAAAATAGAAAATATTTAAAAAATAATTCGATCAAAATTTTTATATTAAATTAGATCACAAAGTTTACAGTTATTAAAAAATAATTTCATAATTAATTGTCTGGCTATAACGATTGACTAAATTTTTTAAATTCATCCATTTCTTTTTCAATTGAATTTTCTAGGTTTTTATGCGATTATGGCTCAAACTGATCAGTGGTAAATTTTTTTAAGTGGTTTAGTTTCTTTTTTTGATCATAAAATTTACATTAAAAATTTTTGATGATTTGAATTGATCAGTCAAATTCTTCAATATCTTATAAATTTCAATTTTTTTATTTGAGTTAATTTTATTTTAATAAAAGAAATTATTAAATTTATTGTTTTATTCTTAATTTTTAATTTTATTTTAAGGCTTTTCTTCATTCCACTATGAGGATATTCCATACATGAGCACTTTTACTTTTAGGCATCGTGGTTTTCTTAATAATCATGCTCATCATTACATGAAAGCCTTTACATTAGCTGTTCAAGAATCAAAATTATCCAAAGATGACCTATGCATTGGCAATACTAAACGATCAAAAAAAGCTCTAGATCTCGTCACCGAATTTATTGAAATGTATAAAGACAAATCAAATTTTATTGCCTTCATGCACAATGATGAAAATAGTCATGGAAATAATTTAATGGTCAATCAATTAGATGATGACTTAGAAAAATTTTTAAAACAAAATTTTGAAAATTCTAATTTAGATAATACAGCATTGTTTCTTTTTTCTGATCATGGTGTTAGATATGGAAATGATCGAATGACACATCAAGGTGATCTAGAAGAGCGTTTGCCAATGTTTTCAATATATCTGCCAAAAGCTTACAAAAATTTAAACATGGAAAAAATACACAATCTAAAAAAAAATGCCAATCAGCTAACTACTGCATTTGATGTTTATAAGACAATTAGGGAATTGACATGCTTGGACGGACATGAAAACAGGGATAGGCAATTACGTTCTATAAGTGTCTTGGACACTATTCCAATAAATAGATCATGTATAGATATTGGAATGCAACTTCATTTTTGTACGTGTCTACAAGATTGGATTGATTTAAATGAACATGAGAGTCTATCAGTCAAAGTTGTTAATGATGTAATAAAAGAGATGAACAATGCCATAGAAAATGTTAAAGAATTCTGTGCAAAAATAGAATTAAAATCTTTAAATTCTATTAAATATACATATTATCTTGATAAAAAAGTCTATAGATTGGTATTTGTAACAAAACCCACCGACGGATTTTATGAAGCAACTATCTCTTATGAAAAAAATGGATCATATTCAATTGATCCAATTTCATCAATTAGTAGAATAAATATTTATGGATCACATTCTTATTGTGTGAACAAGATTTCAACTAAATTTAATTTAATTAAAGATGTAAGAAAGCTTTGTCATTGCTTATGAAAACTTTATCTATAACTGTTGAAAAAAAAAGATTTCTTCAATAATGAATAAATAAATAATTAAAAATCAATTTTTTTCTATTTCAAAGTTTGATAGAATGGAATCAAAGAGGTTATTGAAAAAACTTGAACTCTGAAAAAAATTTCAGAACTTGAAAGTTTCTGAAATTCAAAAACCAAATACAGAGAATTTATTAAGAAACTCTATTTAATGAAATGATACTTTTTATAGTTTTGTTTTTGAAAAAAATAATTTTTAACTGAATAAAATGTATTTGAATAAATAATGTACTGTTTCAAATTTTTTTTTTTTTTTTTTTTTTTTTTTTTGTAAAGCTGTTTCACCATTATGGTCTTCAGCTAAAATTTATTTATAATTAAAAAAAAAAGAAAAAAATAAAAAAAATAAAGAGTATAATAGTTTAAAATTTGCGAGTAAGATTGCTAATTAATTTGAAGTCGCTTGAAGAAAATCGATTATTTTACTGTTTCAAATTAATATGTGTTTAAAAATTTAAAGTTTTTTGATTAGTATAAAATTAAATTTTCTAAATTAAGTTTAATTTTAAATTTTGATGGTATTATGAAACACAAATACAAATTGAACAAAAATTTTTCCTTTTTGAATGAATTAAAATTAAAGTTAATAACATATACTTAAAAAAATACTGCAACAAAGTGCAACATACTATGTTGCATCTTTATTATTTAAAATAATTTTTCTCATGTTTTAATAAGATTAGGATAAAATATCAATAAGAATTAAATTTATTATTGGTTTAATTTACTAAAAAAAAAAGAAAATAATGATTTTATTTTAGGTAATAAAGGTGCATCAAAGTATGTTGCACTTTGTTGCAGTATTTTTTAAGTATATGTTATCAACTTCAAATCAAAAAAGAAAAAATTTTTGTTCAATTTGTATTTGAATCCAATTAATACCAATTTTGATTATAATTGGCAATGAAAATTAAAAGATGATTGAAAATTAAGAGAAAATAAGTTTCAGAAATACTCAAAAAACAAAACCAATATACAGTGGTTCTAATAAAATCGTTACTTTGGCCACCCATCCGTTAATAATAATAATAATAATAGGTAGAAAGCTACGGCAAGCTTTTCTTTTAAAAATGACTTGCGATGGAAGGCAATAGGTGGCAATGAAACACTACAATAACTAATATATAAACTGATAAACAATTTTAAATGTGTAGTATGAGTAAAAAAGACTCGGTTATAGAGCTGAGAGTTTCCAAGAATCGTATCCGTTTTTGAATTGGTCAACCGAAAGAGCAGTGGTTACTGTACCAAGAAGGATGTTCCACTCATTCATGATGCGGTTTGTAAAAAAGTTCTCATCTTGAGTGCAGTTTATCGAACTTTGTCTGGATGGTCTCTTATTGTGCCCAATAATGCATTCGGCTGGTCCGGATTGAGATACATAGTTGCAATACGAAGGTGGTCGGACCCAGTCCACATTGTTGAGACCATTCCTTATCTTAAATAACTGGATCGTGTCACCTCTGGCTAATCGAAAAATCAAAAAACAAAATCGAACAAAAAAATTAAAATATATTGAACTTTTTTTGGTTAAAAATTCAAGAAAATATGGCGTTTTGACAGGAATTAATTCTAAGTCTTAAATCTTAACTAGTTCTCTCAGAGAATAAACAAGAAAAAAGTTAGTTCCATAATTGAAAATTAACTCGAAATATTATTTTAGTTCTTTTTTCCGTTCCAACTTCGGTACCTTTTTGGTTAAGCTATATCTCAAAATATTTACAATAATTAGTTTGATTTTCATTTTTTTTGGTTTGGGCTTTGTAAAGCTTTTCAAAAAAAACATCAATTATATCCTGGTATCTTTATACCGGTCAAATATATTCATTGGGTTTACATAAAGCTCCACTTAATAATTAGATATTTAAGCTTTTTTACTCTCAAAATTTTTTATTTTTTCATATTGTGTTAACTTTCTAATGCTATTTTATTTAAACTGATTCTAAACATTTTTAAAAAATACTTAAATTACAATGGTGAAGGAGTTTTACTACTCAAAGCTACATATTTTTTTAAAATATGATTAGAAATGGATAAAAATATGATGTATGTTTTGAAATTGAAAAGTTATTTTTTAAGTTATTCTTTTTATATCATGGTTTATCTTGGTTCCTATTAAATTCTTAATTTTAACCAGAGTTGTTTTTAAGTCACAAGTCTTAAGTCAAGTCAAGTCAATGACTTAAAATTTTTTTTTTTTAAAGTCAAGACAATGACCTAAAATTTTTTTTTCAAATGAAATAAATTTCTAAACATAGTTTTTTCATATTTCATATATTTTTATTAAATTTAATTATATATTAAACAAACAAAGTAATGTATTTAATAAATGTAATAAATAGTATTTTATTCTCTATTCATTTAATAAATCCATATTTGATACCAATAAAGTAGTTTCTTCCAAATTCCTGGCTGTTAATCGTGACCTATGTGGTCTGTTAATGTAACCAGATTTAGAAAAAAGTCTTTAAACTGGTCCTGATGAAGCAGATATTGATAAAAATTTTTGAGCAAGTCATAACTTGGAATTAAAAAAAAAAAATTCTAACTCAAGTTATAGCTTTGACTTAAATTTTTGTGACTTATAAACAAGTCTGATTTTAACCATGCATCATAATTTAGGATCGAATTTTTTTTAAATAAAAATACTATTTTTAATTATTTTATTTAATTTTTTAGTTTTTTTACCTAATTTTTAACCCCGCACCTTGACCTCAAAACTTGAATTTTTTGCCTCTAATTTAATTTTGTAATTTTTAATGCGAGGTCAAGTTAGCATTTTCGGCATTTGTTCCATCATTATTTTAGGTTTTTTGAATTCTAACGCCGAGTCAAAACATGAAAACCGCATTTTCATATCACAAGGAGGCTATTCTCTGACACACTCTCTCGCAAGGGTTACTGTATCCTACTTGATCAAAACATATTAAATGACTTAAAGCGTCTTGATTTTAATTAATTTTCCATTCTTTCTCCACTTTTTCACGTTCATCTGAATCTGTAATAATTTAAAATGTTAAATCAAACTTATCATCACCAACTATTAACACATAAATACAATTTTTGATCTAATTCTAATTGCAAACCTTATATAAAAACACATGTTAACAATCTTTATCCTTTTTTTCTAATTTTTTTAATATTTTTTTAATATTTTTTTAATATTTTTATTTTTTTATCTTATTTAACTTGATTTTGATTAATTTTTTTTTATATATTTATTCTGAAGGAGCATTAGCTCGGTACAGATAAACAAATAAATAAATCTTTAGTCTTAAAAATCAAAAAAATGTATTCATTTATAAATTAATTGATTAGCTTTTTTAAAATTCAAATATCGAAACAGAAGAAAAAAAATTAAGAAAATATTTTTAGAAATATTTAGCATAAAAAGCAATATTTTTGTATAAAAATTAATTTTTGCTCAAAAAAAGATTATTCTTGCAAGAATACAATCTTAAATAATTGCAAACCTTAAATAAAAACACATCAAAAAAATCTTTGATTGATGAATTAAAATTCTAGTCGTAAATATTAAAAAAAAGGGTTTTAATTTATTAATTGATTAGGTTTTTGAAATTCAAATATAAATCGAACAAAAACATTTCCTTTTTTGATAAATCAAAATAACCAAAATAAAAATTATTTAAAAAAATACTGCAACATACTTTGTTGCACATTTTTTGCCTAAAATAAATCTTTACTTTTCAATTTTATTTAGTAAACTAAATCATAAATCATTTTAAATGCTATTGATATTTTATTTTGTTGTCTTTTTTAGACGGCGTTAGGCACAAACTAGTAGAGACAAAATCTGAAAGGGACTTAGGTGTACAATTAACAAATAACCTCAAGTGGAACGAGCAGTCGAAAATTGCTGCTGCTAAAGCGAATTCGGTCTTAGGATCGCTCAAAAGAGCATTCAAGACTTGGACGATCGAATCATTCAAGACCCTGTACTGCTCTTTCGTCAGACCGCACTTGGAATACGCCTCCTCTGTCTGGAATCCCCATAACAAAGCTGACATCAAAATTCTCGAAAGAGTCCAAAGACGAGCTACGAAACTTGTCACCGAATTGCGATTTTTAACATACGAAGAAAGACTTACTAGGCTTGATCTAACGACACTCGAAGTGAGAAGACTAAGAGGTGATGCGGTCCAGTTTTTCAAAATTGAAAATGGTCTGAACACCGTAAACTGGTATAACCCTAATACATTTGCTAAATCGATCTCTGCCGTAGGCCCTGCAAGTGCTATACGAGGTAATAAACATAGAAAATCGAGACAACATACACCAAACTGTAGTCAAAGAGAGTATTTCATAACGAATCGAATAGTCCCACTTTGGAATCATCTACCTGCCTCAGTAATTCAATCAAAAACGAAGAATGGTTTCAAAGCTAACTACGACAAACACAAATTGAGCACTCAAAATCGGTTGTCATAGTGAGGCACACCCTCACTTGCAGGAACTCACCTTCCTGTTACAACCTATAACTATTATTATTATTATTATTATTATTTTTTTACATGAGAAAATCATTTTAGGTAAAAAAGATAAAATAAAGTATGTTGCATTTTGTCGCAGTATTTTTTAAGTTTATTTTTTTGGGTCTAGTTGGCTGGCTAGGTGACCATATTTCACTTATTATGTAAAAAATTCTAGTTCTCGGATTTTGTGAACTATTAATTCACTTGATTTTTGTGTCCACGAAAAGGTGAACCAAAATATGAATATGAGAACAATTTTTAAAATTAGGTAAACAAAGATTTCTAAGATTTCTATTTTTTATCAAATGAATTACTCAGCTAATATTCAATTTCTTCCATCTCTGAAATTTTGTCATTTTACTTATTTTCAATATTACATTTATTTTTTTTCAAATTAGGTGAACAATTTTCAGATTAACTGAACTAATAGTTCACTTAACCCCAGAACAAGAATTGTTCTCATAGGTGAACTATGCTTCAACTAACCGACTAATTTGCAAAGATTATAATGCATTTTTTTCCTTTCAAAAACTATTCCATTCATTAAAATATTATTTTTTTTATTTCTGGTCGAAAATCAGAAATAAAATATGAATTCAGATTTGACTTGTGATTTTAATTTAAATAAAAGAGCTTTGAAGTGCTATATTTAAGATCAAATTGAAATAACATTGCAAATTTAAATTGTAAATATTTCAAAAATAGAAACTAAATTTCATCGCATTTTTCAAATTGCAAGTTCAAAATTGTATTTAACTTTTTTAAAAAAGATGAAAGAATTAACCAATTATTTTTTTTATATATTTTATATTTTTTTAAGATATTTTTTCGATTTATATTTGAATTTCACAGCACCAATTGATTATTGAACTATCAAAATTAAAATCACAAGTCAAATCTGAATTCATATTTTATTTCTGATTTTCGACCAGAAATAAAAAAAATAATATTTTAATGAATGCAATAGTTTTTGAAAGGAAAAAATTGCATTATTTATTTTTTAGCTAAAAAATAATCTTTGCAAATTCAAATGTAAAGTTTGTGTTAAAGTTTACATTTTTATTTGGAAATCTAAAAAATTAAATAATTTTGCCGAAAGATGAGTTCAAGACCTTTCATTTAATACAGTTGACACTTTTTTTAGTAATACCTTTTTTAAATGACTTTTATTTTTTTGGTGTTAAAATTTTTTGGAACTTAAATATAGCCTCAATGACCTCATCTTCATTTTTTCCTTCTTGAGATAAAATAAACTTTTTTAATTCGTTCCAAACCATCTCGATCGGATTTAAGTCTGTCGATTTAGGAGGTGATTTAGCCTTTTTTAATTTAGTAAATATTTTAAATTAGAATTTTTATATAAAGAAAAAAATACCCAAATAATTTGATTTTTTTTTCAAAAAATCTTTACAAATGGAAGAGGTATGTTTCAGGTCATTATCCTGATGTAACTTGAAATAATATTCAAAATTTTCAAAAGCGAAAGGGATAAGATATTCTGCCAGAAAATGTTTATCATATATAAGTCATTTAAAAAAGGTATTATTAAAAAAAAAATTTTAATCAAAACATAATTAATTATTTATTTAGGTTATTTCAATTGTGATTCAAAATAATGGAGACTGGTCAAATCATTAATTTTTTCCATTTAAATAAACTGATTTATTAAAATAAAAATTTTTACTGTATTTTCCCATTTTTTACAAAATTTGACAATTAAAAAATTCGGATTTTTTTTTAGATGTTTTAAATTTTCCAAAAATGAAAAAGGTACTTTGCCAATCGAGTAAGCATTTTTTTATTTTATTAGCCATAAAATCTTTATTTAAAAAGAAAAAAAATTTTGCCATATTTTGATGCTTCCAGTAGTAAGAAATCAATTGTTCTATTCTTAATAAACAGTGTAAAATTGAATGTAAATGTTATTTTATTTGTTTTCTTTACCGAGCTAATGCTCCTTCAGAATAAATATATATAAATAAAATTAATTAAAATAAAGTAAAATAAGATAATAAGGGTCTTGTCCAATATGTGATCACTTGATCACAAAAAATGTGATCATTTTAATAATGCTGGTTTTGTGAACAAGACTGATCACCAAATCGATGATCATACAATATGTGATCAAATGATAGATCACGAGAATTTTAACATTGATCACGCTTGAATAAATTTCAAACTTTTCTAAAAAAATTTTTTTTTTAAAAAGTTTATTAATTATTTAAATGGCGTTCGTTTAATTATTTAAAAAACTTTAAAAAAAAAAAACTAATAAATTGGCAGTCTTTATTTTATATATTGATCATTAAAATTTAAAAATTTTTTCATCAACTTTTCTTGGTAAAAAGATGTCGCATTAATATTACAATCTAAATTAGGATTCCAATAGTGCTTCACTTTTGAAATTTTTTTTATATAATCATTCTTACGCTTACTTAGCTTAAGAACTGAAGTATATAAAACTTTGAATGTCTTGAATGCTATAAATCTTACTGCAACAAAATTTTGTACAGTAATGAATTTGAAGCAAAGAAAAAGATCTACCAATGCCAAGAATACCATTATTTCATGGCGATGTGGTTCTTGTGAAACATTTAAATCAATCTTTGAAGACTCGTTTTTTTCATTGTTTAAAAAGCCGCTTCGTGTAATTTTGGCTGTCATTCGATTGCTGGGCTTCCTTTGCAAAAATCTCAAAACTAAAAGAATTTAAGCATCAAACCATATCGCTAAAAAACACTCTATTTAATTTCGAGTTAATTTTTTTTCTTTATAAAACTTAAAATGAAATGACGCTTTAACAGTGCCATTTAAAAATTATTAATAAAAATTAATAATAAATTTTTCTTTTCGAATTCTGTGTTGTCAATCGGTAAATTTTTTTTACTTTTTAAAATAGTACATATTGTATGAGATTGGATATATGGATGATAAACCGATCAAGCATCTATTTTATGTGAGCAGTAAAAAGAAAAAAAAACAAGCAAAATAAAAATTTCAAAATTAATAACAGAGAAAATATTTGTACAAAATCATCTTTATTACAAAATTTAATCTAAATTAATCCGGCAAAATAAACTTAGCTTTTGGTTTCATTGGTACTAATTGATAAAAACGCATAAAAATACCTGAGTTTACAATTTAAAATTAAATAAAAATTTTAATCAATCATTCTTGATAATCTGAATCATCAGATCTCTGACTAATATAACCATAATCTACACTAGGCAAATTAAAAAATCTTGATTTCATATCCAAAACTGTGGATGTTTTAGTCAAAAATGTCGATTGTTGACCAAATTTGGAATCGAGTTGTTTCTGCTTTGGTCTCAAATTCCAATTTAGACAGTTTTTTAACCCTTCGAACCAATCTTTGCTTTCATCATCTCTACTGATTGTCGGAATCGGATAATTAGACCCTTTTATCTTCAAAATATGGCCATCTTTAAGTTCGCTCATAATTTTTCCATCAATTGAACAAAGTGCGCTGCCTCGAGATTCCGAATTCAAACAAATGGTTATTTCAACATTATTTGGTAGAACAAGAGGCCTAAATGTTAAAGTATGTGGACAGATAGATGATAAAGTTATTGCTTGAATGCTGGGATGGCACAGTGATGCCCCAGTGGACATGGCATATGCAGTTGACCCTGTCGGGGTCGATAAAACTAGACCATCACTTTGAACCGATGTAAGATAATTATTGTTAACATAAACATCCAAATTGGTAAGACAATAGTTGGACCCACGATTAATAACAATTTCATTCAGAGCTAAATATTCAAAACAAGTTGACTTGTCTGACTGTGTTTCCAATGTGCAACAAAGTCTGCTTCTGTGCACTAGCGGAAGTCCTCCTTTGAACGACCAGTTCAAATAAGTTTCAAAATCTTCAAAATCAAATGGACTGACTTGGTTGACAAATTTGAATTGTCCAAAAGTGAAAGATTATAATTACCATAAAAATCCCAGAGATCCAAAGTTGAAAGATACGACAGGAGGACAAAAAGTCTTGAATTTTTTTGTTATAAAAGTAAAATCAAAAACTGAGAGCTAGATTACTTGGAATATTGAAGAGACATAGAGTAGGGTTCCGTCACCTCCAAGACACACAACCAAATCAATCGATGACTTGTCATTTGAGGTAAATATTTTAATCCTTTCATTGAATTTACCGTGCTCAGCACAATAAATATCTTCTTCTTTCTTAAGATATTCTTGGGTCAGCTCCGACTCTTCGACGTAGGCATTCAAGTTCCATACCTTGGAAATAAAAAGCTGTTTTGGAAAAAAAATATTTGAAAATTAATTTTACATGAATTAAGTAATTTATTAGATGCACAAAAGGCTTTTGAATTGATTCACCTGGTCTCTTAATTATAAGAATGTTCGACGGACTGTCTTGCCAAATAAGTTTGTCTGAATCGAGCAAAGGCCTAGGTTAGAAAACTTTAGAAATTAGAATTTATTTGATTTTAGACACGTCTTACATTATCAACACTGTATTTTCTAAAGTTTTCAAAAAAATTTTTTAGTCATTTAAAATTTTAGAAAGTTAAGTATAAACTTCGAGATAGAATTTGCTTTAGGAAAAATAGAAATCAAACGCACATTGTCTATTTTGAAAAAATTTAAATTAGCACAGCAAACAAAAATTTGAGCTAGCTATTTTTTAAAAAATCAATTTAAAATTTTCTAGTCAAAGAAATGGACACCAAAGAGAGAGAACTTAAAAATCTCGTTGACTTTTTTCTTAATAGAACTTCGAAATCATGTTGACATTAAGTTCAGATTTAAAATTTCCCATAAAAAATTCGACCAAAATAGATTAAGTATAATTTTAGGTGATAAATTAAAATTTTTAATGTATTGAACAAAATTTGAAATGGATCTGACTCAATGTAAAGTAATAAGGTTTTAATTTATGAAGAAAAATTTAGTGTTTTTATGTTGTCCTCGAAAACAATAAAAAATTCTTTTGAAAAATTTTGTCTAATAAGAACAAATTATTAAGTGATCGCATAGAAATATTTTTTAAAATATCTTAACTTGTTAAAATTATTTAAATAAGCTAATTTTTTTCTCAAAGGTCTCATTTTTAAAATAAATATGACTCAGCTTTATTTCAATTTTAATTTTTAAATTGTTTTTTATAATTTTGTTTTAAGCTTTAAAAAATAAATTATCTTGTTTAAAATTTTTCTACAGATTCTTAAAACTAATCAAATTAAACAAGACTTTAAAAACAATTTATCAAATAGTTTTAGAATCAAACTTTCATCTATAGAAAAAACTGGATATAAGAAATTCGAATTTGAACAAGAAAAAATTTCTTATATCAGACAATTTCTTAAAAATGAAAATTTTTTTCTGGTGTAACTGTTGAAGGATGAATATGGAATATGGAATTGTACAATAATAAAAAAAAAGGAATTTTGATGAAAATTTTTGTCTTTCTTTGAGATAAACAGCTTAAAAAAGAATTTAATTAAAAGTACTGGAATTATATAGACAGAATTAGAATAGTTGATATTTTTAAAATTTCAATAGCCATTATTAGCAATTAGCTGTTAATTTTATTTTCAAATTTTTGAATTAAAGCTACCCTTGTACAAATTTCAGAGTATTTTAAAGAAAATAACTTTTTACTATGATTTTTTGATACTTTTTTTTAATTTACCAAATTTTTAAAAAATTTAAAAATACCAAAACTTAAACTTAATTTTGGAGAATTGTAATATTAAAAAATTATAAACTAAACGACTATCAAATATGATGAATTTGTTGATTTGGCTTTTGAATTAACATAAAAAAAATGTGTCAAAATTCTTTTTTAAATATTGTATCAATCTTTTTGTTGAAAGCTTTTTGGAGAAAATTTTTTATCTTTTCTTTTAGAAGACCTTAAAAGAAATTTGATAGATTTAATATTTTTTCCTACAAAACCACCATTGAACATTTTGGAAGGTTTTTTATTTATATTTGATACAAAACAAGATTCGAAAATTGAATGATCAGATATTAAGATAAACAGACTTATCTTTCTTTATTCAAACTACAGATTTTTCCATTTTATTAATGCATTCGTCTTTTGAGCCTAATTTTCTGACCATTTCTGAGTTTTTTCTATCAATTAAAAATATAGAATATTTTCTAATAAATCTTTTTTAAATTTATCTGTAATTGCATAAAAAATTTTAACTAATTGAAAACATTCATCCAAATTCAGGCCAATAAATCAACATTTTTTTTGATTCACAATCATTTTATCATTAATTTTGATATGAGACATTCTTTTAAGTTTCTCAAAATGGCATAAGTTTTGGGTTGCATTACAAAATTTAATTTTTAATTTTAAATAATAAACTATTAAACTACAAATTCATATTTTTTTCTAAATAAAATAAAATCATATTTTGCATGTAAAAAAGAATCTTTTTTTTAAAAAGTTTATTCAGAAATTTTAAATACAAAAATAATTTTTTTTTAAAATGAAAAAAAATTAAAATATACCGAATGAATGAATTTTGTAAAATATGCTTCCACAAATTTTGTTCTAGCTTGAGAGAAAAAAAGTGACAAAACATTTATTACCGAATATACGATAAAAACAAATATTAAAAATTCCGCGAAAGCACAAGTTTCTGCAAGGAAAAACTTTATAAAATTTATAAAGTACTAGTTATACTAATTTACAATTTAGACTAAATAAAAATTCTTAGAGTCTTCAAGAAAATAATTTACATTTAGCTCAGAGATTAGAAATTTTTCTCTTTTAATTTGTTCAAGAGTAATTTCTGTACTTGATAATAGCAAATCCAGCATCGCATCTTGCAGTTGGCATATTGGTCTTGGATGACCAAGAATTATTCGCTTCATCGTACTCTTCAAGTGAACTTAACAAAGACTGGCCATCATATCCACCGACGACAATAATTTTTCCATGTAGCAATGTTGCTGAGCAATAGCATCTAGGTACTGTTAGATTATTAATCATGCTCCATTGGCCAGTGATAGTACTGAAAGTTTCCACAGTTGGCAAATGAATGTGACCATCGAAGCCTCCACAAACAAATATTCTGTAATTTAATGCTGCACAGCCAGCCCCCGATCTTGGAGTTATCATGCTGGAAATCATTGACCACGAAGAGGCGTGCAAGTCATATCGTTCCACCTTGAATTTTTTAATTAAATCATTGTCACTTATCTAACAAATTTAAATTTACAGATCTTAGTAAATTATAGCCATCATAGCCACCTTGAGAAAAAATTAATTAAAATTTAAAAAAAAAAATTTTTTTACTTACCAATACAATAAAGACAGTCTCCTAATGAAACTAGGCCTGCTCCCTCTCGACCAACACTGGTCGAGTCTAACAAAGTCCATTTATCTGTATTCTGATCATAAAACTCCATTGTGGAGTGTCGGGAAGTGCCGTCAAAACCTCCACAGACATAAATTTTATCTTTAAAGAATAATTGTTTATTTTTTTAATTATTTTAAAAATAATATTCTTTACTGTTATGCACACAGACTGCAGGTAGAGCTCGTCTAAAAAGCAATGGAGACACACTTTGCCATTGAGGATTCTCCTCGGATAAATCCAATTTTTCCACCGATTTCAAGCGAGTTTTAGTATCATATCCTTAATTATTAAACATTTAAATTAAGCTTTTTAATGTAACTCAAGAGCCGCAAATAGCTTTAAAATTTTTGAATTAATTGAAAAATATTTTTCGGATAATTGAAAATCCAAATTTTTCCTGGAAATTAAAACGGATCCCATAATTCCACACAACAAAAATATGTCTGTTTAAAAAATGAAAAATTTTTAAAACTTTTAGTTAATTAAACAAAACAAAATCTTTTTAACATAAATTTTATTTCAATTAAAAGTTTTCAAACCAAAAATTAAAATTATGATTTTTTTTAACTTAAGTTGAAGAATTTGACCCAGCTTTTTAAATTTAAATCTCACTATCTTTTAAATGTATGAATACAATTTTATGCTGAGTCAATTATTTCAAAAATTTTTAAAGAACCAATTGGGTAATTAAAACGAATATTTCTATTTTTTATTTACTTATTAAAAAAAAAGTATATAAATATTTGGTATTTTTTCACCAGGTGTTCTAAGACAAAGAAATAAACTGTAAATTTGTGTTAAAGTAAAATCTTGTGTTTCAAGGTAATAGACTAAAAACATTTCTTTTTTTAATTTTGGCATGCATCTTCACTAAAAATAATGATTTAATGAAATGTGTCAGCATCTTAAAAATTTTCATTTCCGAAAAAAATTAAATAAAAATCAAATTGATTCATGTGAAAAAATATAAAAAAAATATTAATTAGAAATTTGAAGAGCCGATCAGACTAAAAGACTTGAAATAGAATAACTGCAAATAAATTTTGAATCATAGAGATAAAAAAAAATAATTTATTTGTAGAATTTTTAAATATCATAATATAAGGCTTATAAACTAGCCGTTTGATAACAAGTTTTTAAAGATGCTGTCTATCAATTTGAATACTGATAATAAAGATAAAAAATTAATTTTTTTAAATTTTATAACTAAATAACTTTTTAAATCATTATTAAGAAATTTAAGGCATTACTAAATGACTAAATTTTATAAAATTTCATAAAAAAAAAGCTTTCAAAATTGGAATATTTGCAGTTCTTGAATGTTAAAAAAAACTAAGCATACCTCCTATAATAAAAATACATTTTCCGATTGCTGCCGAGGCAGCATAGCGTCTTTTTTTGGTCAAAGACTTAGTAAAAAGAGTAAAAAATTTATTTAGAAAGATATGAAAAAATTACGGGCAATATTGACCAATTGTTGGTTCGTGGGCAATATTTTTCCACTACATCCAATGGCTTTTGCTGGAAACCGAATCCACCAAGCATTACCAAATGTTCGTCTTTTCCAGTCCGGATTCTGAATCGAGCTCCGTTCATTTCAGCGCGGCAATCGGGTCTTAAATAAAATTTTTTCGCCTCATCTAACATGTCACGACATTCAAAAGACTTTTTAATCAAGTATTCCTTGTCACAAACATCAGTCAAAAACTGAGGAGACAAGAGCGGTAAACGAACATGGCACATTAATTTTGGTAAACATTGCTCACGATTTTTTATATCATAATTAGTCCATTCAATGAGACAATTGTACACAATTTCTTCATTAGCTACCTCGATCTCATCCGATTTTATCAAATCCTCCATTTCTTTGCTTTTTAAATTCAAAAACTCGTCGCTGTTTTGAACAATTTGGGAAAAATTTTCATAAATGTATTCCTGGGTGGCATTTTTTAAGTTGGTGCAATTGTGCAGCTCGGCAAATGCTTTTATTCCGAGACAATTTTGAGGGTCTAGTTGATTCTTGAGAAATTCTTCACATCCAGATCTTATTTCTTAAAATTTCTTTTTTTTAAAAAATTAAAAAGTTTAAACAAAATTTTACCATTTAGTTGGAGTAGCGCGGCAGCGGGTAAAATTTCTTGGACATTTTCGATGGTGAACGAAACTTTTTCCGAGTAGATGCAGTCGAGCAGAATATCCATGGTTTTGGAACTAAGACCTTGAAGCTCAATCACTGGCATGTCTTTTTCTTTCATCTAAACAAAAAGTTGAAAAAAAATTTTAATCCAGAAGATGGAATTTACCTCATTGGTAAACATGGCGCAAAAGTAATCACTGCAGGCAGATAAGATAACTAACAATAATTTAAATCAAGATTAAAATAAAAAACTTTCTCAAAAAAGAGTACCTCTATGAGCATAATATTCCTCGTTATCTACTTTTAAAATAACATCGCAAAGGATACGATTTTTCCTCAGGTTATTTATGTTTTCAAATATAGATCTGAATGTTCGCTCGTTAAATGACCAATGTTCGTGAAGGACCATTTTTGAAAGCTAAACTATCAAGATGGATAACAAGTTTGGCAATTTGTTTTGATGATATCTAATTGTAAATGAGGCCGGCTTTAGCAAGCACTTTGGGTGAATGGAAACCAATTGAGCATGAAAATTTGATGAATTAATAATGACTAGTTTTATTTTCAGTGGCTCGATTATCTTTTGAGCTGAAGCAGATTCTTGTTTAGTTTAAAAAATTTTTTATTTAAAAAATATGAGCAATAATTATGATGCTTTTTGTTTTTGCTTGCTTTCTATAATTATGGTATAATTTTTAATTTTAATAAAATATAACAATTTTAGCTTAATTTTTTCTTTGAATTTTTCTTTTCTTTCAAAATTAAGTAAATTTATATTTAGAGAGAGAAAATAATTTATTTCATAATTTTAGGCAAAATTATATTAAAATTTGTTAAATTTTTTGTATGATTTATTTTTGTTTTTAGTTTATCAATCTTTTTAATTATTCAGAAATTTTTTATTTTTGAGAAAATTTTTTAAATATCCAAACAAATAAATTTTAAAGTTAAGAATCCAGAAATGATGATTTTAACAAATGAATTTCTTTAATTCACAAGTGTTGAAAGCAATGCTTCAATTTTCCCAAGAAAGTAACTATTTTTTTCTATAGATTTTATTCAAAAAGTTCATATTTAACTAAAACTATTGATTCAAATAATAGATAAGTAAAATTGTGTTTAATTTGAAAATTTAAAACTAAAATGATATTGGTGATAAGATACTTGTTAAATATTTGTTTAAAAAAATTTTATTTTAAAATATCAAATTAATATCAAAAAATATATTTTTCTTTTTATTATTATTTATTTGCAATTAACGCAAAAAGTAAATTAGCAAAAAAATTAAAATAAATTTTAAGAATGAAATTGTTGTTCGTGCTAATTTTTTTCTGATAGAAAAATAAAAATATTAATTAATAATTAATTATTTACATGATTATTTTGAATTTTTTAGGTTTTTTAAAAATAGATTATCAATAAAGAGGAGCAATAAAAACTTCAAAAGCTTTATTTAACAACTGTCCAATATACTAAAGAGTTTAGTACTGAATAAGGAAAGAGTTATTAGTAAAAAATGATATTTATATTTACAATAGATTTTTACATTAAATTTCGGAAAAGATATTAAAAATTCGTTTGAAAAGTTTTTAAAATTTTTATGAATATAAGTTTTGATTGTTTTTAGATTTAAAGTCACATTCTGGAAGTTTGTTAAATAAAATACAATAAAAGTATTTTAAAGTTTTTTCACAGTGCTTGTTTGATGATTTTGGTATTGTTTATGACTTTTCATGTCTCAAATTGTAGTTTTGATTTCTTTCTCTTTTTGAATTAATCAGAGATCGTTTTAAAATAGACTTTAGTAGAGTTTTTCCGGTTTGGATGTTAGAGTTGATGATTTTTAAGCAAGCTTTTATAGAATCACTAACACTATTTTTGCCAATTTCTTTCATCTCATCTCATGTTTCTCTTATCACTTTTTTTAAAAGTAAGTAGTAAATATTATTATTTCAAAAGAGAAAACAAAACATAAAAACCAAAAAAATAATTATCTATTTTTGCAAACTGTTGTTGAAACATAAAAATTGAAATTTAGTCTGGTAAAACCCCACCTGGATATTCCATGTCCAACTGTCCAATCGAGTCCTGGCAAAATCAAAAAAATCCTTACACAAAGAACTAAATACAGTATATTGCCCATTTTTGAAATTTTTGAGAAGGTTGTAAGGGTTAGAATCTAGAGCTTAAATTAATCTTGAGATTCCAAGTTCAGCTGTAACTAAATTTACTTTTAAAAAGGAATCACAGAAATATATTGAATTCATTCAGAGATTAAGCAGTGAGGATGAATATCAAAAGTACAAGTGCCACGACAAATGTGTAGTTCCAATTGATCACGATTGTTTTTGTACAGACTTTACACATTGTACGTGTATTGATTTTTATTATGAAATCTTTACACAAAAATTTTATGTTTTATTAACATTTATGAATAAACAAGTTTATGTGCTTGTTGACAGTTTAAAAAAATAAAATTATGTTTATACTTGATTCTTATTTTTTAGGGAAATTTTCTTATTTTCTTGTGTTCTTCAGATCCTTTTTATTTCATTTAAATATTCATTTTTGTAGTTAAGTCCAAGTCTGGACTTTAAATTTATTTTTTAATTTTTTTAATTTTTTATCAAAAAAAAAGAAATTTTATATTTTTTTCTAGAAATTTATCAACTAATTATCAAGCAAAACAATTCAGTTTTTACAATTGGTTTTTATTTTTAATTAATGTTTGCCAATAAAATTAAATTCAGCTTTAACTTTATTTCAATTTAATATCACTTTTAAATTTTTCAAAAAATAAAAGGATCAATAAACTTTTGGTCAATGGTTAATTTAAAATAAACACTTAATTAATTTTATTAGCCAAAAAATTTTGATGCCTTAATTTTTAAATTTCAAAATATTTTGGAAAGTTGATTTTGTTAAAAATAAAAAAAATAAAATGTAATTTAAAAATAATTATTTGAATGAAGTAGTTATAAATTATTCGAATTTAATTTTGAATCAACTTCAATGACACAAGATAAAATTTAGTGATCATATCGACTTTAACGAGTACGACTTTAACGAATATTAAAAAAAAATTAAAAGTCTTTGACTTGGACTTTAAAAAAATCTTGTATTTAAAAAAAAATAATATAAATCATCATTTTAAAATAAAATTTTCGGTATTTTTTTCAAAGGCATAATTGGGAGAAACTACAGATTTATAAATTTTATTTTATTAAAAATAAGTTGCATGATGTCAGGAATTCTTTTTTATTTATAAATTCGAAGGTTCCACTTTTAGCTTATTTTTAAACAAAAAAATTGCGAAATTTTTCAAATTAAAAAGAATCAGATGAAAAAAATTAAAAAAATAAAAATAAAAATTTTACCAAAATTAATTTGATTTGATTAAATTTCTCATTTTAAATACCTATTGAGGAAATCGGTGAATCGAACTTCATTTTGAATCCGATCAGTGTCTCTGAATAGATTTTGACTAGTGTCTGAGCTTGCAGACTTTGAAAAAATATATTTTATAAAAAATTTTAAATTCTTGAATCGTTAAGATCAAGTGAATTGAATGGAGTATTTTTTTATTGAGGTCAATTTCACAAATAAATTTTTTCATAAAATTATTTCAAATGAGTATATTGTATCCAGAAATTTATTTGATAATTTAAATTGAATAAGATATTTTTTTTAAATGAAAAACTTTGAAATTTTTTTATTTCATTTTCTGAATTTTTTAAATTGAAAAAAAAACTGCTTGAAGAAAAAAGTTTAAAACTTGAAAATAAATAATTTGCCCTTTTAGCAACCCTTTTAAAAATAGTAAACTTAAATCTAATTAAATTAAATTCAGAAGTATGTGTGATTTTCTGTACTTAAATATTATGATAAAATAAAATTTCTTTATTTTTTTAAAAAAATAATTTGTTGTATTTTAGTGGCCCTTTACCAATTTTTTTATTCAGAACCTAATAAAGACGAAATTTAAAAAAAATAATTAAGGCTTTAATCGATCATAAAATGACAAACTCTTGATTATCTTTGAAACTAAAAAAAGACAAATACGACTTTTTTACTCTATTTAATCTCATTTGATTAAATTAATTTATTTGATGACTTTACGAGATAAAGTAAGCCTGATTAAATTTAAAAAGCATAGAAAAAGTATCTTTTAAAAATTTGAAGCAAAGTAAAATCTATAGAAATATTTCTTAAATTTAGCTTCTTTATCGTTATTTTTTATGAAAAAAAGATTAAATCTTATTTTGATAAATAGAATAAATGAATTAAATAAAAGATATGCATACATCATGATATAAAGCCAATTGAAAAAATGTGCCATTTATTTTAATCGTGATAAAAGTTAAAAAGATTTCTTTAAATATAAATTCAACTTTTTATTTTTCCTCAGTCATGATTGATATTTTCAACACAACTTTAAACATTCAAAAAGAATATCAAAGTATGTAAAATTTTTCGGTTTTTGAAATAAATTATAATTTTTTAATAAAGCTGCTTTTTTTGCTCATTTTTGAAATCCTTTTTTATCATTTTTTCATTAAATTTTAAAATTTATCTAAAATAAATCAAGGAAATTAAGTAAATAAAAAATTCTAAAAAGACTCGTCAAATGGAAGATATAATGAGCTTTTTTAAAAATAATCAGAAAGAGATTATTTTAGGATCAGTGTTGGCTTTCGGTGCTGTTTTAATCAAACGAAAGCTTCGATCAAATCCCCAATTTGAATTGATTAAAAATATCAGACTAAATGAAAAAGTCGCGATCATCACTGGTGCCAATACTGGAATTGGATATGAGACCGCTTTGGATCTGGCAAAACGAGGTGCAACTGTAATACTGGCATGTCGCAACATGGATGAAGCACAAAAAGCTGCGGAAAAAATAAAGCACCTAAGCGGAAATTCAAATGTTTTCATTGAAAAGCTTGACTTAGCTAGTTTCGAGTCAATTAGAAATTTTTGCTCCAAAATTATGGCTGATTACAAAAAAATAGATATTTTGGTAAACAATGCCGGCATAGCTTCCTGTCCGAAACAAGTCACAGTCGATGGATTCGACCTACAATTGCAGACTAATTATCTAGGACATTTTCTACTCACTAGACTACTCTTGGAATCATTAAAACAATCAAGCGATTGTCGAGTAGTTAATCTAACATCCAAGTTGTACGAGACAGCATCAATACGCTGGAATGACATTAACATGAGCGAAAACTATAGCCCCATGGAAATGTATAGTCAATCTAAGCTTTGTTTAATTTTATTTACAAATTATACGAAAGATTACTTGAGACAATTAGGTATAGGTAACATAAAAGCCTATTCGGTAAGTCCAGGATTTGTTCTGACCGAATTAAGTCGCTACAGAGAGAAGAATTTAATTTTAAAAATTTTTAAATTTATTTTCTACCCTTTAATTTGGTATTTGCTGAGAACACCAAGGCAAGGGGCTGAGTGTTCAATTTATTGTTGCGTAAAGCCTAATCTTGTTGAAAAAGAAGGGTTCTATTTTAGGAATTGTGAGCCGACCAGACTCCTTCCCCGTGTGGCAAACAAAAATGATGAAGTAAGATTATGGAATTTGAGTGAAAATTTACTCAAAGAGTATAATGTTTGAACTTTTTATTTGTATTGTATTTTTTTTTTGATAAAATTATTTAGAAAAAAATTATAATAAACAATTTTTTATTGTTTCGAAAAAATTAATTTGGGGAAATAAATAATTATTTAGTTTGTAAATGAGATTGGCACCATAAATTTCCCATGATAATTTAAAAATTAATTTTAAAAAATAAAATAAAATTTTTAATTGCAATTGAGTATAGATTATAGTAAAAATCGAGGTTCTGATTTGTCACGGTTAATGTAAGTTTAGAATCTAATAAAATTAGTTTAAATTTGACGTTTATCTGTTATTCATTAAGATGTTCTCTTGAAAATAAGTGAATTAAAAATAAGCTATTTATAATTCCAAATACGATTGTGATTTTTTAAGCTGATCTTCTTTGCTTTTCAAGTTGATTGATATGGAATATTGAACAATGGTCTGATAAATCAAAAACTAAATTTAATTCCAATATTTTTGAAAAGGTTAAAATTAATTGCTTATTTGTTTTATAATGATAAGAAAACCTAATTTAAAAAGATATTTCGAAATGAATAATTGAAAATTTATCAAATATTTTCAATTTTTTGATTGATTTAAAAATTGAAAGAGACATAAACGTTAAAAAAAACACGATATCTATTATTCTAAATTAGAAAAAAATTAAAATTTCATATAATTAATTAGTTAAAAGCTCATATCTGTTTAGCGGAAAGAGAATACTTTTTCCGATATGTCAAATCTCTAGTTAAATTGTATAAATTGTTATAGATTTAAAATTTTGAATAAAAAACAAACAAAATTTAATTATTATTTAATAGGATAAGTGGAAATATTATAAATTTTATTAATAGTAATTATTTAATGAAAAAAAAATTATAACAATGGCCAAATTGAATTTATATATCAAATGATCAAAAAATTAGTTCTTCCTTTATTTTTATATTTCAATTTCGATTACTGAGGTCAGGAGAAGAAAGAAAAGGCACAAGAATCGATAGAATTAAATCCATTGGAAAGTTTAATCATAACTGTTTTAATTATCTCAAAAATCTTTTGATTGAACTTTGGTTTTTCTCTTGAAATGCTCCTTTAAAAATTTGTAATCTCTTAGTGATCCTAGAACTAACATTTTCATTCAATTTCTGGGATACTATTCTTTTAATTTTTGTTTTTTTTTTCATATTTTTTAAATTGGTTAAAGACTTAAATTCAATTTATTAACATAAATGTTGGATAAGATGCTAAAACATTAGTTAAGATCTATTACAAACAGAGAATAGCTTGAGAGGAGTTTCTAAACTATTTTTTAGCTTTTAAAAAAAGGAGTAATGCAACCTTGGTTTTAATTTATTTTCTTGTCAATCAATCTTTACCTCACCGAACATGATGCCTCTTTGCAATACCATTAGACTTTTCTTATATAATAATAAATTAAATGTTCGATTAAAATGAAACTAATTGACTAAATTGGAATCTTATTCAAGAACCTTTAGAATTTTTAAAAAAATAGACAATATTTATTTTAATATTTGAAAGATAATTTTGATGACGAATTCTAAGATAGTTACGGGCGGCTCTAATCCTCTTTTCAATTATTTAAATTTTTTTTTAACGTTCCATTCGATAAATAGATAAAAAGTGACAGAACGGTGACTAAATTGTTAAAATTTTCCCAAAAACATTATCATTCTTTAACATTCCTAACCATTCTATAGATATTTTTTAGAATCATTTTTGTGATCAATTTTTTCTATTAAACTTATTAAATAGAAAAAATTCTTCATAAACGGTGGTCTTCAAAAACGACCTCCCAGAACATATAAGCTTTTCATGTAAGCTATATGCGGATGACTGCAAGATCATCGGCCGCTTACTCACATGCAGCTGTAGTGAGCAGCTCCAACGCGACCTGGAAGCTTTAGCAGCATGGTGCGACAAATGGCTGATGAAGCTGAACCTCGGCAAATGTAAGGTCATGCATATCGGTAAGCATAACCCAGAGAATAAATACCACACTCTAGAAAGGTCGACCGGTATAGCACACGAGCTTGAGGTTACTAAGACGAAGAAAGATCTGGAAGTCCATGTGAGTAACACTTTGGGCACAAGGATTCAGGTGGATAAATCCGCATCAAAAGCCAATTCCATGCTTGGGGTGCTTAGCAAGACACTGGTCTCGAGGGATGTGCAAATGTATACCACGTACGTCAGACCGCATCTCAAGTATGCAATCCAAGCATGGATACCACACCTTCTCGGCGAGATCAACACACTGGAAAAAAATAAGCGCCGTGCCACCAAAGTCCCAACTCAACTCCGCGACATGAAATACGAAGACAGGTGCCTTAAACTGGAGTTGACAACGCTGAAGGAGAGGAGAGCCACGGGTGATTTGATAGAAATGTTTAAGATTCAGAAAGGACTGGACACTGTCGAATGGCATTCCTCTCTACAAGTTGGACCGCCGAGAAGCGGGCACTGAGGGCCCATCAGACTAGAGTTAGTAAAAGACTGTCTAATCAGACGTAACACTTTCCGCAACAGGGTAGCACGAATGTGGAACAAGCTACCCGATTCAGTCATTGACTTAAGAGTGTCGATTCTTTCAAGAAGAGGATTGACGATTAAAGAAAAAGCTGCTCATAGGACTCAGGTTCTCTTGCTGAAGTCATCCGGCAACGCGCAGTCATCCATCTACTACTACTTCTAAATATTTTTCATTCAGTTCATTTGACTCATTTTTCTTTATAGGGTTCCATTTATTCTTCCAATTATCTTTTCCATTTTTATTCATTTAGTTTCGAATCAAACTATATTTTATTTTTTCATTTTTGTTTGATTAATTGATTTGGTATTTATTCTTTTAAATACTGGAACTCTACCGATATATTTTCCTTTTATTATATTTATTTAGTTATTTAAAATATTTAACGTACTGGGCACTCTAGTTATATTTTGATAAAAAAATTTTCTTATTTCGCTTCGATATAGAAAATTCAAATTTTTTAATTAATTTTTAAGTGTTAATTCTTATAAAATAATTTTTCCTCTTAATGGTGTACTTTTTTGAATCAATATTCCTTTTCATGGGACTGTATAATGTGAAGATTTTTTTTAAGAATCTTTTCTTTTATTCGGAAGGAACATTTAATTAAAACAAGAACCACCGTAAAGTGTCAATGCTCGAATTGGTCGGGTTGTTTTTGGAAAAATTAAGATCTGATTTTTTTGAAACCAGATTTTGTAATACTGAAGCATTAGTCAAAAAGGGACCTTATTAGAAATTATTGAGATTTAATTTTTATTTAGAAAAAAAAGATAATTATTAAATCTTAAAATTTTAATGAATTTTTTACAATATGTGTCTATTGAAAATTTGAATAAAAAAATGATAAATTCGACTTTGATTTTGAGTTATTTATTTTAGATTTTTTAAAGTGTGAATTTATTCGAAATAAAAAAAATTCAAAAATAATAAAAATAATTTAACTCTTGTTAAGATTCAATAATTCTAAATGAAAAACTGACAGCTTCGAGTATAGTTAGAATGAAAAGGAATTTTAATCAAATCAAAATTTTTATTCAATTGTTCAATAAACCACTTGAGAGTCAAAAATTTTAAAAACAAATGAACAAAATCCCAAAAAAATTGTCTTAAAACCTTATCTAATAATAGTCAAAAAAGTTCGAAAAATTTTAGCTAATTGAAATAATCGAAGGTGGTCTAGGTATTCATAGGAATAGGTACAACTACTAAAAGAAGGAAAGTGGAAAAAAATTAAGAGTTCGTAGAGGAACGGGTTTCCTGGATTTAAATAGCGTGGTAATTTAGATTTAGAGCTAAATTGCTCTTTCTATTGATATTGAAAATTCAACGAAATAATAAAAGATAATAAAGTAAATCGTTCATAATTTTATAAAATTGTTAGTTATGTGCTTGATGAATGCTTGAATATTAAACAATTTTAACAATTAGACTATTTTAGCTATTGATATATAAGCCGGATGCAAATGCATTTTTAAATATATTAAAGGAAAATGTTTTTTAGTTAATTTGTATTCTCAATTTGACTAAGAAGGCATAAATTTAAGTTTAGAAAATGGAAAAAATTAATCAGATTTTCATTTCAGCAAAATTTATAGGAAAATTTAAGTTATTAATTAAAGAAAACAGCAAAATTAAAGACATGAAAATAGAAAATGAGGATTTTTTTCCTATTGTGATTTTATTTTTTCCGCAAAAAAATAAGAAAATATTTGCCTAAATACTAATTAAAAATTCATTTTCAATTTAATTGTTAAATCAGCCAAGTATTATTTTACATAGTTAAATGCTTGGTTCCGACCTTTCAAATATTCAAATTAAAAAAAAATGGATTATTATACCATTTGTTTTATTGTTCCAGGAGTCCATCCAAATAAGTATTAATAGGTAGTTTAATCATGGTAGTTTGAGTATCAAATTTTTTGCTCAAAAATTCTTCAAGGATTTTTTAAAAATAACTAATTCAAATATTTGATTTAACTTAACAAAAAAAAATTTTAATTTGTTTTGTATAACAAATTTATTGAAATATAAAATAAAGTCATTTATTTTTTTAAGCTTTAATAAAATCTAAAGAATATAGTTAAGGTGTCTGTAAAACATTCGGATGTCAGCTGTTTAAAGCCATTGAATTGAGCTGTTTTAATGAATTAATTATTTATGTCTAGTGATTTCTTAAAATAAAATTTTGATTATTTTAAAAGTGTTTTTTTTTTAAATTGTTTCAAAATCTTATTGTAAGAGACAGTTCTTAATGATTTAAAGAAATTTATTGAACAATTCTACACTCAGATCAAATTGCTGATTTATTTTGATAAGAATTTTTAGATCTACCCAATTTCTTGAGCGATATCACTGCTTTATTTATAAAATAGTTAATCAAATTTTGTGCATACCTTAAACAACTATTGCCTAAGCTTGTTTACCGAGAATGAGATTTCAGCAAAATATTTGAAAAATTTAAGCTAAAATCGACTGTTGTTGTTCGGGTGTAAAATTTCAGATAAGAATTTTTAATACTACTCAAATTTAAGAAAATTATTATTTATTTTCATGTAGATGGTGTCATTTTAAAAAATATTAAAATTTAGAAAAAATTAATGCTAATGAGAGTTATCAGGTTCGATTAATCTTGTCAAAGAAATTTTTTAACAATCAAAGCCAGTCGTCTGAAAAATTATTGAAAATTGTCTTTAAGGCCATAGGCAGATAATTTTTTTGAAATTTAATTAAAAAATTGACAAAAGAAAATCGCATAATTAAAGAAGCTTTTTTAAAAATAGAATTCTCTATTAGATAACTTGTTCTCCCGAGAAAAATAATCAGTTTTATGTAGACCAATTTTTTAATTTTGAGGGAAATAGGATTTTCTCCGATTTTGAGCAAATTCCGAACAAAATATGCTCAAAAATCTGCTTAATAAATATTCATGACGCCTGACTTCAATCCAAAATGATACAAAAATGGCTGGAGTCTTGAATTTTCATTCCGCAAATTTTTTGATTTTTTAATTTTTGTAATTTTTTTTTCAAAATGACGCAAATTCGCTTTCCGTCACAACAAGCGTCGTTTTATGAACTGTTCAATAAAATTTATTTCTTCTTGATTTACTTTATTTTAAATTATTTAAGCATTTAATGCAAACAGGAATTTTTTTTAAGATAGACTCTCGACTATTAAAGCCATTTAGCTCAAGACTGCTTATAAAATTATTTGATACCAACTTTTTTTGTTCTCAAATTTCAATTTTTTTTTGGTATCTGCTTAGTCAATTGCGTGGTAAATTGTAAATATAGACAAAATTGGTTGTGAAAAATTAACAACTAAAAGCTCAAACCAGCAAGAAAATAACTCACTTAAACTCACAAGATTTAACTCTTGAGCAAAGCGTAAAATTTGATTATAAATTATATAATAGGCTTTTAATTGTTGGAATTAAGTTAAAAGGCTGATCGAACAGGCGTTTTTTATATAAAAGTTTAATAGAACAATTAACAATTACGGAATTTATCTATATATAGAGACAGTTGTGCTTCAGAAGAGGTGAATTAACTCAGCTTTTTTTGGATACTTGAGTCTAATTTAAACTTCCTAAATTCAAGATTTTAAATTAATTAATGAAAAAGCGCTGTATGAATTGCGCCAAGTCAAAATAATAAACAGTAATTACGAAATTTTGGAAGCAATCAATTTCAATTTTATTTTGACTGTAAATTTCAAAAGGTTAACTCAATCAGCTTTTTTTAAATAATCTAGTGGAATTCTTCATTTTTATTTTGATTCTTCAATCAAAATATTTAATTAAAAAAAGTCAAATTAATATTTTAGATGATCTATTAAATGATCCACTATCTGAAAATACCGATCAAAGTAATTAAAAATTGATATGAATTCACCAAAAGGTATTCTAGTGAACAAAAAATATTTGCGAAGTAAAAATTATCAATTCCAAATATTTGGAATAAAACTATTTAGCTTTCAACAAAAAAAAGAGTTGAGAATGATATTTTAATTGAGCTTAATAAATTTTAAAAATAACTAAATGATAAGAGGTTTTTCCGCCCAAGATTACTGAAAAGAATTAATACAAGGAACAAACATTTGACTAAATTGCATGATTCATCGCTATTAGGGTTAGACAAAAGCTTAATAGCTTAAACATATAATTTCCAAGTCTTTTTATATTAATCATATATTTTATTTTTCTAAATAAGGTCTCTTTGCTTAAATAATCATTTTTTAATTTATGATAGAAAATAAATAAGGAAACTTTTAAGAGTTATTGTTTCCATTTTGATCTTTTGACAAAATTTTCCCCAATATCAATAAGTTAAATATTCTTTAAATGTTCGAGCTAAAATCAATTGCCAAAATAATGGTTTCTTAGTAGATAATTTTTCAATTATTTCAAAGCAGCATGATGCCCTTGCCACAAATTAAAAAAGAAAAGCTATATCTAAAATTAAATTTGTAATTTCCTCATGATAAGTATTTTTGAATTTCATTGATCCGGAAATATACTTCACAGAGCTTATCTTGGCATGCCAGTGCACCGACTTTCCACAAATCATGCCCACTTTAATTAATCAAATCTAATTTTAATCTAAGCTGATCTAAACTTAGATAACAAAAAAATGTGTTTTTAGAATGATGAAATATTTTTTTTATCAAGCTTTTTTCTAAAACTCACCGCAAACAGAACAAATTCAATGTCGTTTCCAAATGACCAAATTAAAATTGTTTGTGTGTTTTTGGCATTAATAAATGTCCAATTTGGTTTATCCGCTGAAGAAATAAAATTTTTTGCCAAAAATGTTGAACCTTCGAAAAACTGCTTGAACCAAATTTGTTCGGATGGAATTTTTAAATGGCACAAAAGCAAGACGAAAATTTTGCATGTAGGCGGAATTTTTCCTATGGTGGGCGGATGGCCTGGTGGACAGTCTTGTCTTCCATCGGCCATTATGGCACTTAATCAGGTTAATTTGAACCAATCTATTTTGCCAAATTACAGACTAAAGCTTAACTGGTTCAATAGTGAGGTACTGAATTTTTTTTTGAAGTAAATCATTATTTACATAAATTTTAAGTGCAATCCCGGAAAAGGAATCAGTAATTTATACGAAATGCTGTTTCACAAGGAAAAGAATGAAGATGACATAATAATGCTTCTGGGTCCCGGTTGTAGTGATGTATCTTCTTCTGTGGCAGAGGTAGCCAACTATTGGAATTTAACAGTGGTAATTACAAATTTTAAAGAAAAAGTAAAAAAAAGATTTAAAAAAATTTTATTCAGCTCTCTTTTGGATCTAGTTCTCCAGCTTTGTCAAATCGAAAAAGGTTTAAGACATTTTTTCGTACCCACCCTTCTGCAATTTTAGATAATCCGGCTCGGTTGAGTCTGTGCAAAGAATTTAATTGGAATAAAATTGCTACTCTTCAAGATAACAAAGAAGTTTTTACTTCTACTGTTGATAATTTGGAAAAAGAAGCGATACAGTTTGGTATCGAGATACTA
This sequence comes from Brachionus paranguensis, assembly GCA_016802215.1. Lineage (NCBI taxonomy): Eukaryota > Metazoa > Rotifera > Eurotatoria > Ploima > Brachionidae > Brachionus > Brachionus paranguensis. Next base: position 1,629,001 of record JAESIX010000009.1, on the reverse strand, counting down.
GATAGGCAAACGTTTACCAATGATCCGACTTATGCGGTCAAAAACTTGAAAAAACTGGATGCCAGGATAATAGTTGGAGTTTTTTATGAACAAGAGGCAAGAAAAGTATTTTGTCAGGCGTATAAAGAAGATATGCTGTTTCCGAAATATGTTTGGATGATTATTGGTTGGTATTCGGAAAATTGGTATCTGGAAAATAATCATGAAATTAGCTGCAATCAAACCGAAATGGAAATAGCAGTCTACGGTCATTTAACAACAGAGGTTCAATTTTTTAGCAACGAAATTTATGAAAAATTGGATTATGGATTGGTAAAGAGTGAATGAAAAATTAAAATAATTAATTTAATTAAAAAATTTTCCCTTTTTAGAGTGTAATAGATTATAATGAATTTTTTAGACAATTTGTTAGTAGTGCCGAATGGAAGGCGTACGCTAATTCGTTTTATAAAATAGACTACAAGTACAAACAGTCGGTGCCAATGGAAGAAATGAAATCACTCATGGACATCTATGATAAAATTGACAATGAACAATCAAATGAAATAGAAAAATTAGGTGGTTATCTTGAACGGTCGCTGGCATTTGACGCCGTATGGGTTATGGCTTATGCTCTTAATGAATCTCTTAAAGAGTAAAAAATTGTTAATAAATATTTTTTTTTAAAATTTTAACTAAGATTTGGAAATTTTGATAATTTTCAAATTAGTAATTATACAATAAGCAATTTTATCAAAGAATCAATGAAAATGACAAATTTTAAAGGAATATCGGTAAGTTATTTGATTTATTTTTACTTTAGATTCAAATATTAATTTAATTTAGGGTATGGTTACTTTCAATGACCAAGGCGATCGAATTTCTGAGGTCTTGTACGAACAATTGCAAAGTATTCCAAAAATGACAATTTAATTTGATATATTAACTTTTTAATTGAAAAGATATTTCCGGCTCGTTGACCTATGTCAAGCTTGGAAACCATTTCAAAAAAAATTTCAATTGCTGTAAAAATATTTCATGGGGATCAAGTAAATTTAATTTGAAAATATTCGCTTTTGGTAAAAAATCCGATCCAATTTTTATTTTTTTAACAAAAAAAATTTTAAAGACAAATTTTATGAGCAATTTTTAGGTGGATGTTAGACTTTTATTTTTAGCTTAATCATTCTTTTGATCATTAATAATAGAATTCAAAATAAGATCTAAATTAATTTAAATCATAAAATCAATTTTATAAATACAGTGATGACGTGATTATTAGAATTAAGGGTTCTTTTCAATGAAATTTAGATAAATAATAATTTCTCATTTTGCCGAAAATTTACCATTAATTACTGCAATTTACGTAAAATTTAAACAAATATAGTAAAATAAATTTTTGATTATAAAAAATTTAAAAAAATATTTAATTTTTAAAAAATAAATTAAAATTCCTTTTATGGGCATTACATTTTTATATTTTTTTACGTAAAATTACACAAATAAAAATTAAATTTCAATTCTAATGATCATGACAAATAATAATAGTTAATGAAGATAAGATAATTTTGTTTTAAATTATTACAGTGCTTTTATAAAAGATTCTATAAAATTTATGAATACAGATTGAAACACCTAAATCTTATGAGTTTTGAAAATCGTTGTTTAAGGGGAAACTTAATTCAAATATATAAAATTTTAAATGGTTTTGAAAGAGCTTCGTTAACAAATGGTATCGATTTCGCTTGTAGTGCATAAAACCTATGAAGACCACATGACAAAAGGCTGATTCGAAAAATAAATCGTAGAGGCTCATTGAGATATAATTTCTTAATAAATCGATGTGTAAAACTATGGAACAGTTTAACAGTGAATACTATTAATGGGAAAATAATAAAAAGCTTCAAAGCTGTCATTTACAATGAAGTCTTTGGAATGGTGAGAAGCAAAGTCTGCCAAAGCCTTAAAGTTAATAGGGCTAAACGCTTTTGAGCGTTAGTGTGGATAGAAATAGTTATAATGCAGATATTACTCATATTATTTTGTAATGAAATAAAACTAATCAAAGAAAAATTCAAAATTTTTTTTAGCAAAATCCTTTTAAAAATGCCTATGGTCAAAAAAATGTGGTTTTTGGTAAAAAAGAACAAACTTTATAATTTTCCCGAAATTTATAATTAATTTTATTATGAAAAATAAAAAAAATTCAGCATTCCGTATCTTTTCTTACATGATATTACGTAAAATTACACATTTTTTTTATTAAAAAATTTTAATTTTTCTCTAAAAAATTTTTTGATTTAAGTTTATTTAAATAATATTGAATTTCTCCTTCGTCAGTTTTATTTTCATTACAAAATTTTACCAAATTTTATCAAAAAATGTGTAATTTTACGTAAAACTATGTAAGAAAAGGTAAGGAATGTTGAATTTTTTTTATTTTTATATAATTAAAAATTAATTAATTAAAAATTTTGGGAATTTTTCGTAAATTTCATACCCTTACCGACTAATATTTACGTTAGATTACGTTAGCTTCCTAAAAATAATCTAAAATTACGTAAAATAACGTAATTCAGCCAATTTGGGGCTTTTTATTAAAGTACTAAGTATAAAAACAAGGTCATTAAATTTTTTTTTTGTGTTGGATCAATAAATATTAAATAAAGTAATTGATGATAACGCAAAGACACACAATTTATTTTGGTAAAACACATAAACATTGGTTCAGAATATAACAGCAGCCTTAATAACTCATAAATGTTTATCTTAGGCCTGCATCCACCAATCGATGGTGTACAACGAAAAATAAAGATTAATAAAATCAAAACAATTTACTCAATGATTTTTACTTTACTTTCCGCATTCACTGTCTTGATCGGAATCGCTTGTCTAGTATTCAACTATAAATGCAAGAATAGAAAGTAAATTTATTGCTTTTTATTTTCATAAAAGAATAAAAAATTAATTTTAGAATTGTGAAAAACTCTCAGCCTACTCTGAACAATTCGATGATTTTCGGTTCAATACTTTGTCTAGTCAGTGTTTTAATCCAATCTTTGGATAAAAGTAATTTGCCTACGACAACTTTTAGCTTTATTTGTCAAGTAATTACAGATTTTCTTTTTTTTTATAAATTTATAAATTTAATAAATTTTTGTAAGATTCAAGAGTCTTTTTTGCTTATTGGGTTTACGGTTGGTTACAGTTCGCTTTTTTCGAAAATTTGGTATGTCTATTCGGCATCTATACAAAAGAAAAAAAATGTAATCAACAAAATTTTTGAAAACTTAATTAAATTTTTATTTATATTTTAAAGAAAGATGTTTTTCCCGAAAAATTGAAATACTATACCATTGTTGTAATAATGGTTTTAATTGATATAGTGTTTTTGTTTGCTTGGATGGTCAAAGATCCATTGCAAAAATTTACACAAAAACTTGGAGATGAAAAGGGTGAATCGGATGAAATAATTTATGAACCTGAAATTCACATATGCAAGTGTAAGCATGAAATTGTATGGATGGGAATTTGTTTTAGCGTAAAAGGTATAAGTTTAATTCTCGGTCTTTATCTAAGCTATGAGACTCGAAACTCAAAAATCGAAATTATGAATGATTCGAGGTATGCAGCTCTTTCAATATATAATATAGTGGTGCTTTCAGTGATCACAGCGCCTGTGGTTATTATCATACGGAATCAACTTGATGCAGTGTTTTGTTTTCTAGCATTTTCTATTAATCTATGCTCGCTGTTGACCTATGCGCTAATGTTCGTTCCTAAGGTAAGTTTTTAGATATGGAATGTTATTTTTACTTAAATTTTTTAAAGACTTTTAATTAATTTTACCAAGCTTATTAAAAAATACAATATAATTTTTACAGCTATCTAAATTTCAAGATCAAAATTTGTTGTATCTTGGGTCATTTTCGGCTTGTAAAAATTTTTGCTTAATATAAGATTTTTTTTTAAAATAATAAAAAGTTAATTTTAAAATTTTTTTAATCTTTCATACCAATGGGGGTATCAATTTTATCTAGCCGAAAATGACCGAAGATATAACAAAAACTTAACTTAGAAATAAAAAGATAGATGAAATATCAAACTGCGAAAAATTAAAAAAATTTTTTCGTAATCTTGGCACAATTGATTTAAATTCTTTAAAAAATTTAATTAAAAAAAAGCTGTCAATGTTATTTAAAGCTAAAAATTTAGTCTAAGGGATTTTTTAATACTTTTATTTAGGTAAAGCATGTTCTAAAGCATACAATTGAGCAAGATATTCACGAAGATCTACTGATTGAGACCATGCTGAAGGAAAAGAAAGAAAAATATCTTGCTTTATCTGTGACTAATCACAATTTGAACGAAAAGATCGAAAAGGTTTTAGAATGATTAGACAAAATAATTTTTTTAATTTTTTTAATTTTAGAAAAAAGATTTTTTAATGAGGATTGAACACATTTTGAATCCGGAAACTTTTTGTAATGAAGCGGAGAATCAGCCCTCAGGTGATGATTATGATGAATTTGAAGAACCTGAAGATTCAAGTTCTAGCTCGCTTAAAAATAACAATTCACTGATGAGATTAAGTTTTAAAAATTTTAGTTTTAAAAAAGAAATTTCAAATATTATTCAACATGAAACTGTAATTTAATATATTTTTTGAAATAAATTTTTATTTAAAAAATATTTTCAATTCTTAGTAGAAATCATTTTTTCTCAGTTTTTCTAAGCAACACGCTATTAAATTGATGATAACATTTTATATTCGTTTTTATTGTGTTAAAACCAACATTTTAATGACCTACCACTTCTTTAGTTTAATTGTAAAAAAAATCTGAAATTTATTAAATTTTTAAAACACAGAGAAGGAAATCTCAAGAAGTTACTAACCTTAAAATATTATCTGTTTAAATTGGTGAATTCTGTCTTATAATTACTTGCCTAGATGACAAATCTTGAATTCTTATTCGAAGCTTAGTTTTACCTTTTCGAACTATCAATGGAAGAATGAATACAAAGAACAAATGGCTGAGAAAACTTGGAAATAAAATGAGAAATCTTGCAAGATTTCGAAAACCAAAAGGATCCAATCTGAGAACAAAGTTCCATGATGACTCTTATATTAGAAGAGGTCTTCTTTGTGAATGAAATAAATGTATTATCGCAGACTACCGCGAGCTCATACTAACCTTTTTATATTCATATTGTATTTTTCTTTAGTTTTAATAAAGTCTCAAGACCGATATTATTTTTATGTAATTATTAGCGCTTCGCCTTTAAACTAACCCGGGGTAATGGGGTGAAACTCAATATATTCAAAAACTAATTTCTAATTTTTAAAAATCTAGTGAAAAATTATTTTTTTAAAATTAATCTTTTTCAAAAATTGTCACCTCTTTTACATTTTAAATAATTACCCTGCTTACCGTTCTTTTTTCATCATTTTTATTTTTGTAGAAGAAGAATAAATTTCAAAAAGGTTCTTCTCAAAAATTAAATTCTGTTAAATAGGTGATTTCTATCAACTTATAGATTTGAATTTATGAATATGAAACCAGCATGTTTATGGTAGCCTTATTAGCCCTTTAAGCTAGAAGATAAATAAGGATTATAATAAAAATCTTTATTTGAGAATTTTATTTAACCTTAAATCTCTTTCGGATGAAGATTTGGGGTAAGAAGATTTCAATTATTTTTACCTAAAAATTCATCAAAGTATGACAATATTACTATTGAGTCTTTTATTTTGGAATAAACGGGTTTACCCCTTGTACTAATGAGGTGTGTCACAATTTTTGGGGCAAATTCGGTGATTAAAAATTCACGTTTTTAACAAAACTATGCTTTAAATTTTAATTTTCAAAAAATAATGGCTATCTTTTAAGAGTGATTAATTAAATATATTTTTTGACTCGGGTAAATGTCTTTAAATTTATTTTTATTTAATTTTAAAATTATTTGTCTTCATCATATTAGAGTTGTTTTTTGAAATGAATAACAGTCCTAATAAAAAACATAAAAAAATCAAACTGAAATTTGGAAAAAATCAATGAATCCAAATCCAAATTGGAAGTGTCAGATAAATTTTAGTTTGTTTTAGATTCTCAGATTTTGACGACACGAACTTCTTCTGGATTCGATAAACTGCAGTATTAGCGTAAAAACTAAGACCAAAACAGACATGCGTTTAGCACAAAGAGCCATTGTAGTCACTGCGACGAAATCATAAGTTTTTTATACCAAACAAAAGAGAAGAATATTTTTTGCTGAAAATTTTAAAATTAGATCGGGTGTCAATTTTCAAATAGTTTAAATAAAAATTTAATATTGATTGTATTTTCACAAGAAATAAATTTTTAAAAACTAAAAATTTTCAGTAATATGGTACAATAAGTCATTAATTTATTTTTTAAATAATAAATAAATCACATCTTTTTTTAATTCAACAATTGCCGTTCTAGTTCTTCTTTGGCAATGGATTGTAGACTTTTCATTCAAGATAAAAGTCCCAGGGATTTAAGTCTGAAGATCAGGCAGGCCATCTTTTCTTGCCCATGAATATTTCTTAAAATTTGGACCAAAAATAATTTCGGACTTTATTTGCTGTGTGGAGTTTGGCACCATCTTGTTGAAAGTAGAATTTCTTATGATCCACGCTTTCTACTTTTGGCCAAAAATGTGATTTCAGTATACTGATATAGCTATCTTGGAAAACTGTACCTTCAAAAAAATAAGCACCAAAAATCCTTTGACTTTTCTGTCGCTCTATGCCTTATGTTGGTATAGATTTTAGCCACAATCTGTTCTTTGCTTGTTTACAGGTTCTGTGAGGTAAAAATATACTTCGTCTGAGCAAATTAACTTCACAAAGGTAATTTTTGGTAATGGCCTAAACCATATGCCAAAATCTAGTCTTTTTGCATGATCAACTTGTTTTAACTCAGGATTAGCTGGAAGTTTGTATGGTTTTAGACTTAAATCTTCCTTTCTTTCTTGTGAACAAGTTCTTGTGAAATATTAGCAACCTGAGCTGCTTTTTTGTCTAAAAATCGGGTTTTCTGAAATCACTCTTTCCGATATGATATGATTTCAGTATAACTTATACTTTGGCCACTCTGATTTTCGACAGAACCATTTTTTTTTAATTTTCTAACAATTTTTAAAATCGCGGAGCGACTTAGAACTTTTGAAGTCACTTATTTAGTTCACCATGCTCTTTGGTTAAGAGCAATAAAATTCAAAATAATAAACTTTTTTATAATAAAAATTTAACCCCTATTTTACACCATATCATATGAAAATATTACAAATTAATAACTTAAAATAAAGTACCACATGACCATATTATATTTACAGGCTATTTTTTTTAGCATTTAAAATAACTATTTGAAAATTGACCCCCAATATTATAGATTATTGTAAAATAAGTGAATCCAGTACAATATCAAAATATCGATTGAGTTCAAAATTGAGAAAGTTATTTTCAAAATGTATTAAATATTCAAAAAATGTTTTGACAAGGAAGTTGTTTTACATACTTTAAATTAATTAATTTTTAAATCTCTTACCTTTTTGTTATTATTTCATTTGTGTTTTCATTAAATTTTATTATTGTTTTTTTAGCAGAACTATATAATTGTTATCACAAAATATAGTTTTTTTAAACAATATTCAAAATAAGAAAAGTAATTTATAAAAAAAATTTAAATTATTTAAAGATTGTCCGGATAATTTGATTAATATAAATTATATAACATTATTTTGTATTCTTTTTGATTTTATTCAAATAAATTTTTAGAATATAAATGCATAATATAACAAGAATATTCGGCCACAAATGATTTGATTAATTTAAATGTTGTTATTTATTCCTTTCTATTTTTACCTAATGAATAATCCAAAAAAATTCTATATTCTGATATCATTTTTTCAAAAATAGGTATAGTAAATGTTTTTTCTCTTGGCATCGTTAAAAGAAAAAATTTTTAGTCGCTTAGAAAATTAATTTCTTTTTAATTAAGAATAATAAATTATATGTATAAATACCGCAAGCATTTACTCACTCATATTAGAAAAATTTAAATTGTTCCCTTTAAAAAATAAATGCATCAAATCTTTTGTATTTTAATTTAATTTATTTTTAGCATCTTCAAAGTACATTTCGACTTTTACCTGGAATTTTAAAAGTTTTACTTTTAAATTTTTTTTATAACTGATAAAAAATAAAAAGCTGCTTTAAAATTTTATTTTAAATTTTACTTTTTGCTGCAGTGAACCACAGTAATCTTGCAGTGAACCACAAGATTTTTGTAGTTATTGTTATGGTCACTATGGATAACATATTTTTAATTTTATAATTCATTGATAGTAATTTTAAGACCAAATATATTTATTTTTGCTAAATTGCATAGCCCCATTTGACCCAAAACAATTTAAAGTCATGAATAAAATCTTTTATAATAAAGTTAACTTTGCTGATAAAAATATTAAAATTAAATTCTTAAAAAAAAACTTAATTTTAAATATGAATGAAAAAAAAGACTGAGATTATTTCAAACTTGAAATAATAGACCTATTTTTTTACACTAGTTTAAATCAAATATTCCCTTGATTTTATTATTTATCCTCGGATAATTTGATTTTAAAATTGAATTAATTTGAATGTTTTCGATAAATGGTTTCTTGATCTAATTTTGCATACAAGGCTGATTAATTTTTCTTACAATTTATGTCATGTATAAAGGTTCTAAAAAAATATCTATAACAATAAGAATAAATTAAAATGCTAGTTTATGAATCAATAGAATAATTACATACCAAAATTTAATAATTTTTTATTTTTTTTTAATGTTCAAAAGCAAATTATCAATTTTATGTCTTTTTTGTTTAATTACATTTTTATTACATTTCACCACATTGACTAATTATTACCTTAAAAAAAATGCTTCAATTGTTTTTTTATATCCATTTTTAGTTCTAAATTAAATAATATCTATATTATAATATTCATTTTTAACCAAAAATTTAATTTAGAAATGTTATTGCCAAAAGAAATAAAAACTTTTATTACTGGTATTTTGGGCTTGTGATTAGGAGCAGTTGGCACATTTTCTATCTTTCTTACAACTAACATTCCATCAATAACCCTTCCTTTGATTAAATAGGAATAAAGAAATTTAACGCTAAAATTAAATTTGTTAGATTACCAAAAACAACATGCTTTCCGTCCAAAAAATCACATTTGGTACATGTAATGAAAAATTGGCATCCGTTGGTATCCTTGCCACTGTTTGCCTTTAAATTTAAATCAATATTTACTTAATTATTTGAGAAAAAAAGTGCTAACCATCGAAAGAAGACCCGGTCCAGTGTGTTTTAGCGAAAAATTCTCATCTGCAAAGGCACCTCCATAAATAGACATTAACCCGGTACCATCATTCTATCCGTGAAAAAAAATTATCATCTAATCATCTAACAATTTCCTTACATTGACAAAATCTCCTCCTTGAATCATGAAATCTTTTATTACTCTAAAATATCAAAAATAATTGAGTTGCTCTATCAAATTGATTATTTTTAAACCTGTGGAATGTAGCTCCCTTGAATCCGATGGGCACTCCATCTTTTTTATATTCTCCGGTGCAAAATTGACGAAAGTTCTCGGCTGTTTTTGGAACCACATCGGCAAAAAGTTCAAATTTAATTCTTCCTACTTCCTTCATAGACAAAATTTGCATCAATTTAAAGCTCAAATATTGACAGAAAATGTACTGTAGTTCCAATGGTAATGTCAAAAAAAACAACAGGATTTGAAGCGTTTGGTCTATTATCAACCATTTTTAAAAATTAATTTTAAATTTTAAATTATTTCAAATTTACATTATTAGTCATAAGATATTATAAAGTTATTTATGCAAGTTTTATTTCTCAATAAATCATAAAGCTTGTCTTCATTTGTCTTTATTTATTTATTTATTTATTTAAATGACGTAAAACCAGGTAATTTTGGTAAAGCGAAAATAATTACATGTGACTATGGGCCTAAGGGATACCTGTTTAGATAAAAGCTCTGTCTAGTCTGAAATTGTTCAAAAACGAATATTTGAATCATATGAAATCGAAGTAAGCAAATTTTAATTTTTAATTAAAGAGTTGCCAAAGATCGGGGTTTAAAGCAATTGCAAATACTTCAAGTTTTTAATTAATATATTTAATTTTATATTGAATAGAAAGAAATTCTAACAGGTTGTTAACAGGTTGATTTTGTTGTTATTTTCTTTGATTTTTCTATTATTCTGTGATTACTTTTGGGTCATAAACACAATGTATTCAATTGGCGAAATTTTTCTACAAAGAAAAATAACAAGTTTCGATTTAATTTCAAATGAATAGAAGAAAAAAAAAACTTTTTAATATTTTATTTTTATTAAACAAAGCTAAATGAAACAAAACAAAAACTTGCAGCTTCTTTACTAATAAAAGACTTGGAATTTATTCCAATAATCACAAGTCTGACTTAAGTAAGCTTTGAAATTGATACTTTTTAAAGGCCTTTAATTCTTTCTTTTTATTGAAATTGTTCTAAAATATAACTCTTGAAACAAATATAATTTTAGGACCTTAACAAAAAATTTTTTTCTTTCATCTAATTAAATGCTCTTTTTTGGAATTTTGAAACAATATTTAAAACAGTCATTTAAAACAGTTATTTATTCCGGAGAATTTGAAGAATTTTTTTAAATGAAGTTTTACTTAGGATTTGTCATTTAATGTAAATTGTGAGGAAGTTTTGACAAAGCTATTCGCCAAGGATATTTGTCCCTTCTTTCTTTTATGAAAAAAAAATTATTTTTTCAAGGATGTTTTCAAAAATTTTTAGTTAAAGCAACTCTTGTTATTCTAAAGATTAAAAAAAAATCTTCATTCAGGAATTTTCTAAATCAATTAATTGTTATGTAAAAAAAAAAAACTTTTTATTATTTTTTTTAAATTGTTTTCATTAAATGTTTCATTAAAAATGTTGATTAACAAAAATTTTTGTGCTAGGGGGGTCTATTTTTTATTTCTAGTGCGGTCATCCGATCTCCCAAAAGTGGCTGTGGAATACCTTTTTAGCTCTTTGAGAACAAAAATTAGCAAATATGTCGCTAATTGACACCGAGGCAAAAAAGAGGGAAAACATTTATTTATTTTTTCAACAATTTGAGGTAGACTTGAGGCAACTCAGAATGGAACTAAATCTTTCTTTTAAGATTGAGAATAAAAAGATGGTACAAATAACAATGGAGTACAAGCTTTGAAAAAAGACCTTTAGATAAAAATTTTTAGAACTTTTATTTTTTGTTTAAAAATTTTTTTTCTCAATTTTGTCTTCAAGGGGTTTCTAGAATAAAAAAAATACTTATTTATTTTAAATTAATTTTATTTTATTTAATATTAGAGAAGAATTTTTTTTCCAAGTATTTTTTATAAATTGTGTTTTAGTAAAGATTTGTTGAGTAATGGAAATTTGTGTTTTGGAGGCTGAGAGAATGAGAGGGGGGATGGGGGGTCGAAAATTTGAATAGTTTGGAAAAGAAAACATGCGATTTCAATTAGGCTCAGGAAACGATTTTTTGTTGATGGTTATTTTAAGTAAAATCGAAGCGTAAAGTACAACGAAACTTATCGTTAACTTGTTTGGTTTACTCAAATCAAACAAATAAATGTATCGGCATTTTTAGGGTCTAAGAAAAAATGATAAATAATTTATTAAGAAAATAAACAGAAAAGGAACAACAACAACAAAAAAGCATCTAGCGTTTCCTAGTGGAATTGAAATCACATGACATTCCGGTTAAAGTTGAACATTTAGAGTTGGTCTTGCGTTAAGCATTGTCATTTGACACAACTCGAATTCGCTCACCTGGTTGATAGCGAATTCGCTACTAGCTTTAGAAATTAACTTTAAACTAATAAAACAAAAAACAATTAACTCTTTTTTTTTTTGTTCAATTTTTTTTCTCTAACACAAAAAGCCTCGAGTGCCAAATAATTTCTCGACAACTAAATAATACCTTTTGAAAACTTTTTGGAACAAATTTGAATTATTAATACAACAAAAAAAATAGAGAGAAAAAAATTAGCTTCGAGATAGAGCACCAGAATCGAGAGAGAACTAACTAGCTTTAATAGAATATCAAATTTGGCGAAAACAAAAGTTAATCAAATTTAAATATTCTTTGTTAAATTTTTTTGTGTTTCTCTCTTCAATTTTTGTTGTAATGTAACTGTTTTTCAAGCTCATTATTGTTGGCAATAAGAAGAAAAAAAAATGAGAAAAAATAAATAAATCATTAAACAATAAGTCAATTTTTTTTTCTTTTATTCAAAATAAAATTTTCTACGTAAATGTAGACTGAACCTTTGGTGAGTTCTTTTTCGCACAGAAACAATTAGGTGATTTGAACATCTGAAATTATTTTCTTCAAGAAAAAACAACAACAAACTAAGACAGCACTTTTTTGTGGAGCAAGCAGCGTGAGTTTGCTAAGCCAATTTGAGGTTCCAAGGTGTTTTGTTTATTGACGACCGGCGCTCTCTCGAGTCATTACTGGCTCGTCTACTACTAGATAAAATTCCATTTTCAGCCAATTTTCTACTCAGTTGATCATCACATCGTCAGAACTCGGTCAGGGGCATTTTTGAAATTTATTTCCTAATTGAAATTAGAGTTCAATAGCGCTCAAATTAGCCGTCAAAAGTCAAAAGAATTTGAGTTTATCTTGAAACAGCCAACAAACAACAACAACAACAACAGAACAGAGCAGAACATAACTAAAAAAGGTATTTTTATTCAAAAGAGTTGGCTTTAATTACACGGTACACAAATGACCCGGGGTAACGTGTTGCTCAGAGCCATATAGTGGTTTGAGTGTTAGTCATACAAGCAAAATTTTACCAAACTGTCTCTGGATTACGGCGCGCATGTTTAGAACCCCAAATACCAAACTCAACCAAAATTTTTTTTCACTAGGCTCGTGTTGAATATAGATAATTTTTTTTTTTATTTTTAAATTTTATTTTCTTGAAATTTTTTCATTATTCACTCCTTGTGGAGCATTTTTTCCTTGCTTCTCTCCGTGTCATCACTTCTGTCCGAGCTCTGTCGACCTTGAGGTGTCCATTGAAGGTCCCTGTTTGGTATACCCATGTTCCTTTCATTCTAAGTACATGTTCAAGCTATTGCAGTCTTTTAATCTTGATGCATTGACTTATTGGTTCAGAATTTGTTCTTATGTATAGCTCAGCGTTGACAATGTGTCAGGCCAGTTGAGCTGATACTTTTATCATACTATTTCTATCAGTCTCAGATGTACCCAAATATTCAGTTCGGTGCATCAATGTTGCTTATACTACACTATTGTCCAGCTTAAGCTTCATTTCCTTGCTGCTGCTGGCTAGCTGTTTGAAAAACTAGGTTTTCTCATGATCAAATTATAATAACAAGAGAAGAAAGGATGGCCTGTTGTTGACACAATCCAATTATACAAAAAGGAAAGTCAATATCCATACATCTATACATCTTTAAAGGATGTATTTAAAAGTGGTCGGAGTCTAGCAAAGGCGCCTATTGCTTCAGCTAGTCTACTCTTAATATTTTTATGTGATCCCAGCGCTGCACTCATGATGCCTCGCACAAATTCTAGTTAAATAGAATAAATTTAATAAAAGTCTAGTAGAACTTTGTTAAGATAAATAACACCAGTCAACACCAACCAGTGATTGGGGTCTGAATAGAATGAGATAAATAAAAGGATGAACGCTTAAGGTTTTGTGTTTATTTGTAGAAGTTTTAGACCCCTTTGATTTTACAAAATGAGGCAATGGGTTATTGAAAAGGGATGAGTGCCCTCTCTTATATTCCTATTGGATAACAAGGACCCAAGTCTCTTATGTGTGTGTGTATGCGAGGGAGAGTGAGTGTGTGAGGAAGAGTTGGATCTAAAATGGAATGGGATAAAATAAAAGGATAGACACTTAAGGTTTTGTGCTTATTTGTAGAAGTTTTAGACTCCTTTGATTTTAAAAAATGAGGCAACGGGTCTCGACAGGGTTATTGAAAAAGGGACGAGTGCCCTCTCTTATATTCCTATTGGATAACAAGGACCCAAGTCTCTTATGTGTGTGTGTGTGCGAGGGAGAGTGAGTGAGTGTGTGTGAGTGTTGGATCTTGACAATTGAGAGAGAGAGAGAGAGAGAGAGATATTTCCGAACTAACGGGATATTAAATCGCAAGTGCTTTGCCTATTAATTCCCATTATCAGCGAGAAGAAAGAAAAGAAAGAGATTTGGATTTTGTTTCAATTAAAAGCTAGTTGAAGAGAGAGATAATAGAAGGCTTTGAATAGAAGAATAGATAATGAAATCACAATTAGAATAAGTAGAAGAGAATAGTTGCCATAATCGCCAATTTTATTAGAGAAGAAGAGCAACAAAAAAAGAAAAGAAAAGAAAGAAAGAAAGGAAAAAAATCTTCTTATCTATTTTGTAAGCTTGTTGAGAAAATGAAGAATAGCTAATTAAAATGAGCGCACAGACACTGGCTTATTATTAGCTAAGAGATTCTTTAGCTGATTTAGATGATGGCACTCGAAATACTAGTTGCAGTAGTCCCATACTCCAGCACAGCGACTTTGACTATTTAAGCCTCGATGTTTTTACACATACACACACACATACACACATTTAGCTAAGTCCATTAATCAACTAATACTAATGCCTTGTGTAAACACATTGTCATCATTAACTGCACATCTAGACCAGTACTGCTACTATGGAAAATGAATTTTTTGTACGGCTATTAGTTATCTGCAATGAAAACATGTTTGTTTATTAATCAAAATAGTTAATAGGTGTAAAATTGGCTGAGTGAGTGACTGAGTGACGAAGAAAAACAATGAAGGATTTAAATTTTTTTTTTTTCTAAAAGTTTATTTTAATAAAGTGATGATAAGATAAATGAGCGTGCTAATGTGAAAATAAAAAAACTATTTGAAGCGATTTGAATTGTGAAGGTGTTGAATGTGTGACGTGCTTCAATAGTAAAAGATCTAAATTTTTTGTCGAACACCAAAAATTGTGGCGATACGATCTAGAATTTTTGTCTCTTTTTTTCTTTCTTTTTTTTGTTATTTTGTTGTCGCGATTGTCATCTAGAGATACAAGTCATAAAAAAATAAATAAAAAATTTTTGTCTCCTTCTTCTTGTTTTTTTGTCGTCATCGCCAAATAAAATTGTGGCGGTGACGATGTCGCACTGCTCGTTTCAGATTCTATCTTATCTAACTTTAGATAATATTTATTGGATTAAAATGGTTTCAGCCGTCAGCAAACGACACTCTAGCAACCAAGACGACGACCACGATCAGCTATTCTACGCACATCACATGAATCACTTGTATCAACAGGTAGCTAAAAATTTTAATTGTTCAACTATGCACACAAACGCGCACACTCACACAAGGGCGGTTACTGATACATTTTTATCTTGACAAAAAAAAAAGAAAAAAAAGAGGAAAAAAAAAACTCAAAAAACTAAACTATTAGAAATTTTTTTCATTTGCATTTTTTTGATTGGCTGCCAATTTGCTCATTAGGCAAAAATTTACATTGGCTGATTTGATTTGATTTCTCCAAGATTTCGAGCTAGCCAATCACAAAATTCGCGCCAGCCTAAATAAAGAATATTTATTTTCATTTTACGAGAGCTCGAGAGAGAGAGAGTATTATTATTTAAGTTATATACAAAAACACCAACGAAAGCATATAACCAAAAAAGAAAAAAAAAATAAGAAAAAAAAAATCTTGTCAACTTTTTCTCTTCTTCAATATTTGACGACTTCGTCTTTTCTAATTAGCTTTTACAGGGTCAATTATAGCTGAGAGCATTTGCTTGTCATTTATCACTCAATTTTTGAAAATAAAAAAAAATCAAAAAAAAAATCAATTTTTTTGCTTTCAAAAGGAACGAAACAACAACAGCAACAGACCGAGCCAACACATCACATTCAACAATCTGCATTTGCCCTACACAACCCCGACAAACAATTTGTCCGATCAGCCGCTGTCGGCCGACTTGACCAGCACATCAGAGTTTAACAACATGGAATTTCAAGCACCGCCTTACTTCCCGCCGCCGCCATACACCCAAGGCACTGCTAGCTCGGCCTCGAGCGGCGCGACGCCGGCGACCTACGACTTCCAAGCCGCGGCCGCCGCAGCAGCCGCCGCCGCCCAGCTCAACACCTTTCACCACCACCACTCGAACGCGTCGTTTTCGGCCAGCGCCAACCCTTACATGGCCTTCAACCAGCATTATCACGCGCACCCTCACGCCGACACCCTGTACGCCAACTACCCGTACAACAGCATACTGCGAGCGAACATGGCCCAGTCGGAGTCGAAGGAAGGCGACGAGCTGCTGTTAACCAAGTCGCCGCCCATCACCGCCACCAGCTCGCCCTCGTCCGTCTCCTCGTCCGCCTCCTCCCTCCTCCAGGACTCCACTCATCACCAACTGGCCCAGTTCAATCAACACTACCAATCCAACATGTTCAACTCCAACTACTCCGGCTACTCGAGCAACTACTACTCGAGAAGCTTTGCCGCTCAGCAAGACAATGGCGCTCCTAGTTCCAACATGAACGACAATAACGCCACCGCCAACAACAACAATGCCACCACTGCCAGCTCCTCGTCCTCCGGATCATGCTCGCCCAAATCTTCTTCCATCGGCCTTGACTCCAAGAACAAAGTAAATATTCTTTTTGTGTTTTTGCTGCGGACCTGTTCACTTAACGATGAGTTAAAAGAGATTTTTTGTGAACACTATTCTAGATCAAAAAATGGAGCATACGTAGTTGCAATTTTATTTTTTACTAGTAGCAAAAATATTTTTTTTTAGTAGAATAAAAAATGATAAAAAAGTGTGGACAAAAAAAGAAAAATGAAAAGACTTATCAATTAATCAGTTGAATTAAAAAATGTAGCCATGCGGTCCTTTAAAATTTTTAACTTAATCTCTAGGCAAAAAATTCATACAATGAGCCCGGCTAGATGTAAATTACAAAAGTTGAACAGACATATCTGTTACCCAGTAGTATCACTTATTCATTAGCTTTTCAACTGATGCACAAAGATAAGTAAGAATTAAAATTGTCATATGACTGAGAAGTTAGACGCTTCGAAATGCTGACAAATACATTCATCACCCAGATCACATCTTGCCTTAATTATAAGCTTGTATTCGTCAACACGAGTCTATAGATTTAAATAAGAATTTCACTCTTAGAACTTCAGAACGTTCAATTAATTAAAATCACCCGGTAACAAAAGTAGACTTTGAAGTTAAAATTTCCTGTTAAAATTTAATAAAAATTTGAAAAAACAATTTTTTATTTTTTTACTTTTAATTAGAAGAGTGCTCATCATCAGCATCACCATCACTATGATCAACGGATGCAGTCACTCGATGTGGAGCAAACGGCCGAGGACACTGAGGCCAAGAACGGCGGAGGTGGCCGGCTGAAGAATAGCGACGAGGACGAGGACTGCGAGGACATCGAGGCCGAGACGTCGATTGTGGACGACGAGGAGAGCACGAACGCCTCCCAGAACTCCTATCTGTACTCGAACCAGGCGCTCGCCCGCCACTTTCAAGCCCAGTCCCACTACAATCAGCACTTTTTGCCCAACATACCCGAGCAGTCGATTCAACTGCACGGATTCCATCCGACACAGTCGCGAGCCAAGGCCCAGTCGGACTACTTTGTGGCGTATGCGGACCGCGACACCAAAATGAACACTTTTGGCCAGTCGTGCGCCCAGCCCATCTATGCCAACGGACCGAATCCGGGCGACGAGTTTTGCAAGGTGCCCGGCCGCCTCAGTCTCCTCAGCTCCACGTCCAAGTACAAGGTCACTGTTGGCGAGATTCAGCGACGACTCAATCCGCCCGAGTGCCTGAACGCGTCGCTGCTAGGCGGCGTGCTGCGTCGCGCCAAGTCCAAGGACGGCGGCAAGCAATTGAGACAAAAGCTGGACCACATGGGCATCAGTCTGCCCGCTGGACGACGCAAAGCCGCCACTGTCACTCTCCTCACCTCGTTGATAGAAAGTAATTTATTTTTTTTTTTGTTGCCAAAAATTTTTCTTTATTTTAAAAAATAAAATTTTTCAAAAAATTTAATTTTTTTTTTGTGTTCAGCCGAGGCTGTGCATTTGGCCAAAGATTTTCACATGGTGTGCGACAACGACTTTCCGGCGACACAACTAGCCGATCACGTGACCAAACAGAACATGAACGCCTCGATTGTGAACACTCGCATTCAGATGGTCGAGTCGACGCTCAAATTGACCGAGGAGTTGGAGAAGATATTGCGACGCGACCGCTCGCCACTTGCCGAGAACCCGTACGCCAAAAACGTGAACCAAATGACGCCCATGGAACGAATGGCGGCCGCGGCGCCCCCACTCGACGCCGACATACAAAAGCACCTGACCAATTTTAGTCTGATAACGCACGGGTTCGGCGGGCCGGCCATGGTCGCCGTCCTCAACGCCTTCAGACACTATCTCAACTCAATGAAGGGCAACTATGAGAAAATGCTCAACAACTCGGCCGGCATCGCTGCTGACATGGCCGCCCAGTCCCATCTTGCTCAAAAATTGGTCAATTACAACACTAGCAGCAAAAACTCGTCCAATAGCTCAGCGTCGTCTTCTTCAAACTCGTCGTCGTCCTCCTCCTCCTCTTCTTCGTCTTCTTCCTCGTCCTCGAACGCGACCAGTTATTTCAACAGCAAGCAAATGTCTGCTGGCATCGAGCTCACTTCCCTCAAAGTCGAAAGCAAGGACTAATCCAATCCTGTGATCATTTCTCTTCTATTTATTTTTTAAAATAAATTATAAAAGCAACAAAAATTATACTTTACAGAAAAAAGAAAAAAAAATGAACAAAAAAAGTACTCGAGATTAAAAGAAAGAATGAATTTTTGTTTTTAAAAAAATATTTTTTTTTTTTTTTTCTTAAACTTTATTTTTTTTTTTGATAATATATATTTTTTTAAACATGTTGATTTAATGGAAAACTTGGCATGCAAATTGAATTGACAATTTACACAAACAACAACAGCAACAGAGATAAACAGGAATTTTTATCTTTTTTTTTTCTTTTTTAATTTTTATCTTTTTTAGTCGTGTTTAACGCGTTCTTCTTCTTTTAAAAGTTGTTTAATTTAAAAAAATATTTTTTTTTCTTTATTTTTTAAAACAGAGAAAGAGAGAGAGAAAATTTTTTGTTTTATAAATTTATTATTTAAATAAAAGTATTGTAATTTTTAAAAATTTTATTCTAAATTTTTTGCTTAAATTTTATCTAATTCCTTCTTAAAAAAAAATGAATTTGTCCCAGAGCAGTATACTGTCTTAGTTCGAATACTCGGAAGTACTTTTGACTTGGTGAGTCTAGGGGCTTTTAGCGAAATACGCCCAAATAGCTCATAGTCAAATCATGTGAACAAGTATTCTAAGGCATTGTTTTAAAAAATAAATTATTTATTTCTCATAACAATTAAACATGGAACTGAATATTATTGAGCGATCACGGAAGTGATATTTTTTAAATAACAATTCTTAGATTTTTAGAATTAAATAAAAAATAAATAAATTTAAAATTTTTATTAGATCAACAAAAAAATGTTGAAATTTCTAATTTTATTTTGAAGTCACGTGACTTTAGTTTATTTTGCATGAAGCTGGACATTTTTGACGGTATGTCCAAAGCTGTATTTGCAACAAATTGGTCGGCTTTGGCAATAAGTAGTAGATATGTAGATTGATCTGAAGTCTAATTAAGACAAGATGAAAGATGATAAATGTATCTGTCAGCATTTGGAAGTGTCTACAACTTCTGGGATACTTAAAAAGTACATCTCGTTTATGTCTTTGTGAAGCAGCTTTTTTAAATATGTAAAATAAAAAAATATTTTGGATATTTTTATTAGATCAAAAGATGTAAAAATTTTATTTTTTTTAAAGTCACATGACTTAAGATTATTTAGCATGGGACTTGTAGATCGATTGTCAAGTGTTGCTGGTTTGCCCAAAACTATACTCTAAACAAACTGGTCGGCACGGCTTATCAAATTGAACACACAAGCTTTGATTTAATTTCAAGAGTTGCTGCTAAATCTCGCTTATTTAGATAAACTTGTTTGAGTGTGGAGACAAAAATACCGAAGACGATTAGCTCAAGTGGATTGTTGCTGGCACCGTCGGGTATTGTTGATGGTGGAGTTTGTGCTGAGCCGAGTTGTTTGTGTCAAAAAGCGATTAATTAATTGTGAAAGTTAAATTGGAAATTTCAGCACTCTATTGACAGAGATTTTATTTCAAAATGAAAATGAATAGACAAAAAGCAGCCCGGAGGCTTTAGTTGTTGTTGCTGCTGTAATTGCCATTTAAAGGAAGCTTTTCTCTCTCTCTTTTTTTCTATTTTTGTTTTATTAAGAGTTTATTAAATTTTCATTCGATTCTAGCACCAAATTAGCAGACATACACTGATTGAAAAACGCTAATAAAAAAATCATTATTTCTCATTTTCAGTTTCCGAGAGAGAGAGCTTTTTGAGAAAAAAAAATTAAAATTTCCATTAATTTTCCGATGTTTTTGTTCTTAAAATCGATTTGTTTTCAGAAGAAAAAAAAAAAAAAAATTTGTTTTCAAGTTAGTCAAGAATGGCATATGCCTGCTTTGGCAATAACAATCATCATTAAACTAGTCAAGCATCAAATTGGCCAAAGACAATATTTTTACAGCGGATGTGAGAAATAAAATTTTCTGCTCTCATGACTATCAAAATGAGTCATAAAAAAAAGAAGAGGAAAAAAAAGAGTGATGCAACTAATCCAAACAAGTATGTGGCCTCATGCTGTCACGATATCAAAGCCGTGCACAAGTTTATGGTGCGTAGAGGCCGCGGGCACTTTTTGTGACATCAAAATGCCCCGGATTATATCAGATTGTAAATTTTAAATGGGATTAAAATAGTTTTGTGGCTACACATGAGCGATTTTGATATATCTATTTTGTTGTCGACCAAAAATGTCACCTAATAAAGATTTTCTAAATGAGATTAATTTTTATGTCATTGGCAACAAAAATGCGAGATAACAATCTCCAGCTAGTGTGGTCCATTTTGCTATTTTAGACACTTTCTTATCTGTTCCATATTGAAATTTGATATTTATCTTCTCAATTAGAGAACACCTTGAAGCGCTTTTTGAACTTCACTTATCAGAACAAATTAAAATTATCTAGTGTTGGGCGAGAGAAGCGCCGACTCTGTGCAACCATTAATAATCGGTTATCTAACCACGGAGTCTAGTATTGATTTCAAATTAGGGCACACCTTAATGAACAGATAAAATTTGAAATACGAGTTCTCTTTGAGCCCGGCGTAAGCTTTATCAAAAAGTTCTAATTGAATAAATCTTATGCACATGGCTGCCACAAGATAAAATATCAAAGCAAACAAAAAACAAGCGCTCGCTTTACCAATTCTGCTTGACCATAGAAAAATTCATTTTCAAACCGGCTAAAAGTTATTATTTTTCTATTTTTTTTAAATTATTTAAGTTAAAATTCGAATCGAAAAACTTTAATGATGTCAATAATTTTTTGGAAAAATATGGGTTGTATGCTTTTCAGCATAGATTTTTAGAAAGAATGTTATCATTCACTTTTAAGTCTTTATTCTATCATAACTCGCCTGAGAATTTAAAAAATAGATTTCTTAAAAATGACTCGAGAAATTTAAGTTACAATTTAAGGAATAGTGCAAACCTGATTGAACCGATGGCAAAAACGAACAGTGGAGAAAAAACATTTGGATTTTTTTATTCAAGATTGATTAATAGCTTTGTGATCAAACGATCAATGCTGAAATTTGCAACATTCAAGCTATCAATTTATAATAATACCAATTTGTCATTTATTGACTTTGTAAAAAATTTAAAAAATTTGATATGAATTTATCAATGTTTTTTTGTTTTCAAAATAGTAGATAATTTTACTTTTATTAAAATTATAATTTAAATTATTAAAAAATTTTATTAAATTAAATAAATGAAGTGTTAATCAGTCGACTACGATAAGGACACTAGCCTGTTGATTAACCTTGAAATTGAAATTGAAAAAAAATTGAGTTCTCTTTGAGCCCGGCGTAAGCTTTATCAAAAAGTCCTAATTGAATAAATCTTATGCACATGGCTGCCACAAGATAAAATATCAAAGCTAACAAAAAACAAGCGCTCGCTTTACCAATTCTGCTTGACCATAGAAAAATAAAAAAATTTTTTATTATTTTTTTATTGGATAAAAATATAAAAATATAAAAATAAAATATGAGTGGCCGTCCTATGCCGGACACATACCATGCTAAATGATAATAATTAAAATACCTTTGGTGCGCGTCTTTAATGAGTCAAGAAAGTTATGAAATATTTGGTGTAATGACGTCCCACTGGGATCAAAAAAGTTAGGCAAATAAAACCTTCAATTATTTTAATTAGGAGGAATTTTGCAATTTTTAAATTTTGGGTCTAGAATTTCTTGGTGTTGTTTGCTGATTAATTAGCATGACTTTTTTAATTAATTAATTAGTTTAATAAGAGAGATGTTCGATTGGGCTTGAAATCGATTTTGAAGAGGCCATTGGCTCTCTGGCCACGTTCGAGTCTCACAATCAAAAATCAAAACACTCAGAGTGATTGTTGTTTTAAAGTTTTATGAATGAATTCAAATTTTGTGTTCACGCCTGATTTGTTTCAATAAAGTTAATTCATTCAATATCTTAATCTAAAATGAAAATTATTATTTTTGTTTTTTTTTCCATTTTTTTAAACACCACTTGATTCTTAATTTAAATGCCGTGAGCAATCGACAACCAAAAAATTCTACGAATTGTTGTTTAGCTATTAGAAAAATAATTGAGAATATACTTGAAAATTTTTTTTGTTGTTTGACTAAATTAATAAAATACTAATAAATGTCTAAATCGATATTTAATTTTTATTTTTTTTTCTACAGTGACTTTATTTGCAGATTTGATTTTGGCCAATTTCAACTTAAATTACTTGGAAAATTGTGAACACTTTAAATTAATGGCAAAATTGAAGTATCATTTGGCACATTATATGAAAAATATTTGATAAAAATTTTAAATATTTAATGAAGATAATTATCAAAATGCTTAATTTTTTCTCTCTTTTTTTTTGAATGTTTTTTTTCGTCATTAGCTTAGCTAATATGCATAAAATTCTTTTTTTATGCTTTTAGTACTAAAATAAATACTATTAGGGTTAATTGAAAAATCGATTGTCATTACTTTTGAATACTATTAAATTTGTCAAAGAAATTTATTAATCATCATCACATCAAAAGTAAAAATAGTACAATTTTTTCTCTTTTTTTTTTTCGTAAATAATTTATCGAAAAGAATGTCTAAAAATAAAGAACAGATTATTTGAATTAAATTTTTTCTTTTTCATTTAGATTTTGATCGGATAATTTAAAATTAAAAAATATGAAACTTTTATGCATAATTATATTTTCAAGCAAAAGCATTTTTATTCAAAAGAAAAATTAAAGCTTGAATTTTTTTAGTTTTTTATTAATTAAATTTTAAATCATTTTTTAAATAATTTAAAATTTGATTTAATATGAATTGCTAAGTTAAAGATCAACAAGCTCCAATTTAGTTATCAATCTAATTAACTTGAAAAATAAATCAATCTTAAACATTAATAATTTAATTAGAGGCTTTTTTGTCAAAATTTTTTCAAGCATAAAAATTTTCTTATTTTTTGGTCAATCTATATAGAATAGTCAAAAAGCCAAAATGACTTTATTTTTTTAAATTAATTCAAAATGTATGTCTAGTGGTTTAAATCATTTGCCTCGATTTACTTTCTCAAATTTAATTAAAAAAAATTTTGAGTTTAAGTACTTGAATGAAATTTATTGTTCTAAATATAGAAAATTTAATTTAAAATAAGATTTGCTTTCAATATTTAAAATAATCATTTATAAATAATTTTATGCTAAACGGATTAATTATTTTATCCAACAAGAAATAAGCTGTAAAAATTGACCCTTTTAATTAAAAACTTTTAATTGATATATTTAAAAACATAATTTACAATTAATTTGTTCACTGATTTTAATAATTAAATTTTCGATTTATCATAATATAATTGATACAAGCTAAAAAAACTTTAACTAAACTCTGAGCATAACTGTTCCACATTGATCTGTCCTTGATGACCATTTCTGGCTGAACACATGTCAGTTTCATCTCATTTAAGTATTTTCTTCCGAAAAATCTACGGTCTTCCAGTGTTTTTTTCCTTGAGTCGTCTGGCTAAACTCATGATTTACTTTTTGACACAGATTTATATTAAATAAATAAACCTTTAGAAAAAATTCTTTTGAGTTTATTTTTTATAAGGATTTTTTCTTGTTATTTCACTATTAAGTAATTTTGGTATTTTTACTTTAGAAAAAAAATTGAGAATTTTTATTTATTTAAATTGATTCAACAAAATTGATAAAAAAATTCTAAAATTATTGGTTAAAAGTAAAAAGTGATTTTAGATCACTTAAAAATTACATAAATTTTCGCAATCTTACCAAAAAATTTAAATAAGACAATTTTACCAATTTATTTTATGAAAAAACTAAAAAATAAACTCAAAATTTATCTTAACAAAACTCAACGTAAATTAACGTGAAAAATAAATTTAAATCAAAAATTTGTGTTCAAGAATATTTATTCTATTTTTCATCAGGATTAAATATTATTTATTTCAAAAAACATCTCTTAGGTGATGAAAAAAAATTTAAAAATAAAGAAATTTTAAATTAAATTAAAACAGATTTAAGGACAGTTTATATGTTTTCAATGTTTGCATTTTTTAATAAAGATGAGTTTATTTAAAATCTTTAATTTAGTTTTAATTAGACACGTCACTGCAAAAATAATCTTTTAATTAATAAAACATTCAAATTGTTTTTCCTGTTTTCTCTAAAAAATTAAAAGAATTTTCATTGAAAAAGCGAAATATCTATTTTTAATTATAAGAAAATTCATTCACTTTTTTACTAAATGTCGGGTGTTGGCAGATGAAGTAGCGATTGACATGGTTGGTGTCATTATTAAAATTTTAAAATGTGCTCTATAAAAAAACTCCACAAAACCATTTTTTTATTCTGTAAGCTTACCAATTTATTAAGATTTCTTTTCGTTTAAAAAAAACAGATTAAAAACGAACTCGATAATGCCACTGCATTAGAGTATTTGCAGAAACTGAATTTATAGGCTGACACAATTAACAGAACTAGTTTTAGGAAAAAGTGATTTAATTTTTTGTTTTTAAATTCAGAAAACCCAAATTTATAATTGAAAAATAGAGCCCAAAAAAGCCTCAAGTATTTTTTAAAAATGATTTTGAATATTAGGTAAAAACCAATTTTTAACTTTATTAGTTAAAAAATTTATAATATTTTTTTTTACAACTTTAAAATGTAAAAAAAAATTAGATTGAAAAAAAACTGAGTAAATTGAATTTTTTAAAATTTTTATTAAAGTAATAGTAAATGGAGTGGTCTTTAACCTCACTTTTAGACTCCTTATTGAATAGTTTTGATAAAATATAAAAAACAGTTTTTTTCGTGTTTTTTTAATCAGAAAATAAAAAAAAAATAAAGAGTTTTCAAAGTAATAACTTTTTTTTAAAGAAAAAGATAAAATATAATTTTTTATAAAAATCCTTTAAAAAGATATAAGGATTTAAAATTTTTTAAAACGAGTCAAAATGACTCGTTTGGTGCTTCTGGTGTCAAATTAAATAATAATAATAATTTTTTGGTATAAATTGAATAGAAACTATCACATGTAATCTTGGCTTCAATCTTCTTCTTATTTGTAAATTCTATCATTTGATACATTCTGTGTCTCTGCTAGAATAAGTCTAACGAAAAGATAAAAGAAACATACCCAAGGTTTCACACATCATAGCTTAATATTATCAATTATTAATAATATTGATGAGAAAATTATATATTTTGAAAGTAAAAGTATAAAAATTATATAATTAGTTTATTTGTTACTCAAAAATTTGATTTTTACTTATGACGTCTAATTTATAAGATAAGAGCCGGTTGTCCAAAATTAAGAATCAACAATGTAGTTAAACCAAGGATTTATCCTCTGGTACAATTTACAGAAGCCTGACTGAAGTTTTTGAGTAAAAGTTATGAAAAATTTTGAATTTTATTATAAATTCCTCGATTTAAGGTGAAAAATTTAATCAATGAATGAGTAAAAAGGCTAAAACAGGAGTCTGATAAAATGCTGATTTTTTTCAAGGTTCATGCCTAAATCCCATTCAAAGATTTAGAAAAATTAGTGACTAATAAATTAAAAATTATTCAAAAAATTTTTAAATTTCTTTAAATAAGTTTGAAAATACTATTTATTAGTGAAATATCAACAAAATAGGGAAAATAGGGAATATTTATTAATTAATTTACCATTTGAAGTAGATTTAGAAACATTTAAAAAAAATTGTTTTTTTATACAGGTAAGAGATACTTCTACTTCAACTACTTCAACTATTAATTTACTCATAATTGTTCTCTATTATTATTATTTATTATTTATTTCAAAAATAAACGCCAATATTGGCGATGAAATTAAAGTAAGACAAATAAAAAATAAAATAAAATAAAGTAAAAATAAAAATGATAATGATAATTGAATAAAATTGGAATATTAATTCCTTTATTTCCCCCTTTTTTTACACAAATTTAAATTTTTTTATTAAAGTCTTTAGTCCCATGGACAAAGTAGAAAAAGATACAAAAGATTATGTAAATTGAATAAAAAAAAAGAAAATTCTAATAATAAAATTAATTCATTATTTTCAATTGATTCTAAATTTAAACAAATTTAAGTAGAATGTATTTTTAGTTCTAGTACTTTATTTGTTCGACATATAGGAATGAAAAAAACAAAGTAAAAAAGAAAGGGAGACATAGAGAAAGTAAGTTTTCCAAAATACTTTAATAATATTTTTTAAAATGTCCTTCCATTTCGCATTCAGTGTGTTAATGCATATATTCGCCATTGCATATTGTCACAGATTCGAAACTTTAGATTCCATTTGATTTCAGGACAGACTTTTACTTTAATTGATAACGGCTTGGAAAACTATATAAAATTTATAAAACTTAAATTAATTTCAGATCTTGTTGATTTAATTTCTAATTCTTCTTGGTTCATTTAAACTTTTACTTTAATTATTTCTTCGGTGAACTTATTAAATGATAATAATAATAATAATTATAAACTTCATTAAAAATTCTTTTGGTGATAAATGTGGATCTTTGAGTGATTAGAAATAAAGTAGATTTTACAGTCATCCGCATAAAGTAAGCATTTATACTTAAATCTTTCAGATAAATCGTTGATTAAAACTAGAAAAGAAATACATCAAACAACCAAGACTCAAGACTTTTTTGCAAATGATTTGTCTCCATTTTTTAAAAAGAAAAGAAGTATTTAAAGAACTCAAGTAATGGCTTTTCAGATGGAAAATGAACATCTATGCTGAAAAGTCATACAGAAAGTATACAGAAGGTTTTGAATCAAGAATTATCGAATATCCAAATTTAGGCAATTTTTATTTATTTAGTCTTTTTTCTTTTTGAAAATCAAATATTCTTATTTAAATTTAATTAATAAATAAAATAATTTCAAAATAATATTAAAAAATCAAAACATTACATTTAATTAATTAAAAAAAAATTAAAAAAATTCAACTTCACAAATGGTAGCTTCAGCACAAGATAAGATTGACAAAAGTGTTTGAGTTTGTTAAGATACTTCAAGTTCATAAGAGTCAGTAAGGGCTTTATTAATTTATAAACTTATTTTAGCTGATAATAGACAAAATATAACGCAATTGTTTACGACATGTCATAAAAAACAAAGACATGTATTTTTATATTGAACACTGGTTAAAATTTTTAAGTTAAGACAAGAAATTAAAGTTAAAAATATCCTAATATGACTATTTTTTGAAAAAAATAATTTAAATTAGATTAATTTTCAAAAGATATCTGCTTTTTAAGGATTTAATAATTAATAAATGTAATATAGCTATTTAAAATATTAAGTTAATGATTTATTTAAAACCTGATTGAATTGTTGCTTTTTAGCAAAAAAACATGCATTTTTTGGTCAAGAAAATTGCGTTGCTACCTCACAATTTCTTTTTTTTTCTCAACTCTGGAATATTTAAACATGTGCAAGCTGTAACCCTTTTCTATCAATTTATCTATTGTTACCTTCTTCTATATTTTATTATTTTATTTATTTCGTCTTTTTTCTTTTTGAAGATCAAATATTCTTATTTAAATTTAATTAATAAATAAAATAATTTCAAAATAATATTAAAAAATCAAAACATTACATTTAATTAATTTAAAAAAATTAAAAAAATTCAACTTCACAAATGGTAGCTTCATCACAAGATAAGATTGACAAAAGTGTTTGAGTTTGTTTACTGGTTTGTTAAGATACTTCAAGTTCATAAGAGTCAGTAAGGACTTTATCAATTTATAAACTTCAATTTATCTATTGTTACCTTTTTCTATATTTTATTATTTTATTTATTTCTATATT
This sequence comes from Brachionus paranguensis, assembly GCA_016802215.1. Taxonomy (NCBI): domain Eukaryota; kingdom Metazoa; phylum Rotifera; class Eurotatoria; order Ploima; family Brachionidae; genus Brachionus; species Brachionus paranguensis. The sequence continues at coordinate 1,600,227 of JAESIX010000009.1, read as the reverse complement.
CAACTTTATTTTTAACTTTATTTATTTTTGAATTTTGTTTTTTTTTTTTCTTAAAGAGCTTTAGATCATCACAAATAAAACAATTGACTCAGTCACATACTTTAGAAAATAAGGACTCAAACCATCAACTCCAGTGCTTTTGATGGCGTCCAATTCAACAAAACTAAAAAGTATACGAAAAAAAATTTTTTTTTTGTCTAAAATTTATTTTTTTAAAATAAAATAATAATAAAAAACTAATTACAATTTTCTTTATATTTAAAATAAATTAATTAACAAAAAATTTTAATACTTAAAAAAAAATGAGATAGAACAAATTCAAATAGCTGTTTCCATGGGCGGCGGCTTATTAGCATCAGCATCGAAATCACTAGACTGCACATCTACATCGTGACTCTGGTTAATTTCAACATGAGTTTTCAGAGTGCGTGGATTAAAGGCTGGAATTTTTTTGTCGTGTGCTGCATTTGCCTGAATACCAGGAATGCGCTTGGCTTCCTTTACATTGTCCCTATTCGCCAATAAACTAGCCGAGGTGATCAACTGTGCACTCATTAGCGAGTCTGTGTCATCGGTGTCGCTAGGATGATGCAGTGGCCTAAACTGAGACAACAACTGGGGCGGATAGTTTTTGGGTGGTGGCGGAGCAACTTGAGGTCTTGGCGAAACCGCCGGCGCATTGCTCCGCTTCATCAGCACTGGTCTGGCAAAAGGTCCATTAGATGCTAAATTTGACAAATTTTCATATTCTGTTAATTTAGGCGACACGTTGCTAAAATTATTGGCATTGGCAGCATTGGCCAAATGAGTACCATTTTTTATAGTCGATGTATTTACCCTGTTTGTCAACAATCTCTTTGAGTCCATTAGATCTTCATCTGTGTCATTCAAAGTGTTGTTCATTAGTTGGTCATAAGAGGCCTGGTTGCCAATTTTGCATCCTTGTTTCACCAATTTAGCATGTATGAACTCTTTTTCCAAAATGTGGCCATTTTCACTCAAATTGCTTTTGGGCGAGACCGATTTTGACTTGAACCTGTTCGAGTCCAGCTTGCTGACCGCGGTCTCTTCCGACAATTCATCACTGATTGTGTCATTCGCCTCGTCCAACTCACCATACTTGATCGGACTGGCATCAAAGTCATGATACTGAACCGACTGGTTAAGTTTGCTCTTAAAATTGGAATAGTTGGAGTCAAGACCAAGAGTATTGAATGTTGGACTTGAGTTATGGCTCGAGCACTCTGGCAACATGTTGTCACATTTTTTTTGCTTTTTGTTCATAAAGTACTGGTTTCGCTGGCTATGGTAAATGCCTGTGCTCCTTGATGCGGCACTGATGCTGCCCTGTTCATTTAGTGAACAGTCCGAGCTGGCGTACACATTGTTGGTGGTCTTGAGTGTGGAAAATCCGCTGTTGATCATGTGACGGTTGGTTCTGGCGCTGGTCCGCAGCGTATTCTGTCTGTGGATGTGTTCTTTTTTTCTCTTGCGCGACTTGTAGATGGACAATAGAGAGAGAACAAGGATGGATAGGAGAAGAGCGGCCAAGGCAGCTATGGCAAACGCAATTTCGTCTTTGAAGCGAAAGGCCGCGCCGGTAAATACCGGATCTTTTTCGCAAATAAAGGGCAATTTTTGGTCACAGTTGAGCGACGACGTGCCAAAGTCGTCAATGACCGAGCACACTTGGTTGTCAAAATAGGACTCTGTGTGCAGCCACATCTTGCGGTACGACTGGGTCTCGTAGTCGAATTGGGAGGAGCGAGCCAGCTTGCGGAAGCGCGGCAGCTTTATTGGCGCCACAGTCTCTCTGGCCAGTCTTGACTCAAAATTTTTGCACACCACTCTTGCCTCATTGTAGCTTACATAAGACCCGATGTAAGTGTAGCATGTGTCGTCAATCAGCGTCCAGCCAAGCTCACACTTGCCATCTCTCAGCTTGAACTCATCAACACCAGGTTGGTAAAAAATTTCGAACAAAGTCCCATTGTCGTACTTGTCTCTGATCCTGGCCCCGATCTCGCTCTCCACCACACTGCCCCAGTAGTTGTGTGTGGCGTTTATGACGCCTGAATGTGCCACTTGGCCATACAACCTCTCTTTTGGATGAGCGCTGGTAGATCTCTTCCAGTCAGCTGATTTAAATGGACCAAGAGTGGTCGTGGTGTAAAACATTTGAACATATTTTACAACCAGTGGATCTGGCAAAGCGGTGAGCTCAAAATCGTTGTCCTTATTGAACATGTAGTTGGAGTAGTAGACTTGTTTGTGAGATGCGGCGACCATTGTTGACCTGAAGCGGTTGGCGTCTTCCAGCTCGTTTAGCATGCCATAGGCGTAGTTGTATCTGAATAGATTGAATGAGATGTCTTGGCTGCGCGGCGTGGACACATTTTGAAAGCCTTTGGTAATCAAAATTCTGGCCGCTTTGTTGTAGATTATTTGATTGCGCGTGAACTTGGAGACCAGGCCCGACACCGATATGAGATCAGTGCGCGGCGTCTCGTTCTCCAAAAATAGGTTCTTGTCAACAAGGACTTCGTTGTATGGCAAGTTGACGGGACCAGAGATGTCGAGCACGGTGCCATTTTTGTTCGCATAGAACAGATTGTTGTAAATTATTGAGTTGGTGATGAGAACACCGGAGCCCGAGTAGATTTGGATGGCACAGCCGCCGTAGTTGTTCGAAATGTAGCTGTTGCCAAAGTAAAATTTTGGACTGTTTTGGATGACCAAGTCGACCAATGGCTGGCTGCTGGTGTTAAAGCATTTGAGGCCATTTGACACAAATCTGTTGCGCACAATGTACACATTTGGATTTCTTTCGCCGGCGCTCATCAAGTTCACTGCGCCAAGTTGGTTGCTGGTGAATTGGCAATCGGACAATTCGATGTAGGTGTCGCTGAGCAAGTATTGGGACGTGGGAAAGAGCAACACTTCGGCCACAAAGCCATGGTACTCTCGGCCCGGACTGGCGCTCATGAAAACACTCAGCGAGTCCTCTTGACTCAAATAGAACTTTTCCAAATGGTCCATTTGTGTCGAATTGGTGAGCGATTGCATGAGGCCATTTGCATTGAATTTAATGCCTGAGTATATTTCTACTGTGTCGTTCAGCACGGTGTTGTTTACCAAAGAAAATTGCAAAAATCTGAGGCCAATTTTTGCTCGGGTGCCAAAAGTGGAGCTTAGGCGAGCGCGGAATATTTTGCCACAGTCACGTGACTCACTTGAGTACCTGTAGAAGAGAACGATGCGCTGCTCCAGGTCGTAGTATTTGTGCGGGTCACAAATGTCCACCAGAGAGAACAGACTCGAGCTGGACAGGCCACTTTTGCTGAGTATTCTAAAGCTTGACTTTTGATCAGTGGTCTGGGAATTCATGTGAAGAGAGTTGACCGCGTAGCCCAGCGACGAGCTGATACTGAGCTTGTTAAAAATGGTTGTAGCTTTGCTCTGCATGAACTCGAGGCCGTGGAAGCTGCTGTTTTTGATGTTACAATTGCTGATCAGAGGGCTGCGGTTAATTAGCTGAACTGATGGCTGGCCTTTGTTGTGCAGCTTGCCAGCTCCGACCATGTCCACATAGTACATGTAGGACGAGTCCGGTTTGACTTGCTGAAAATCTGCATTCAAAAAAACCGGTCTGTCATTTGGCTCATTGAAGTGGTGGACAATTTCGTAGTTGCTTTGTGCAAAGCGAATGCCACCCCATGCGTGCTCAAATTCCGCTGCTAAATTGTACTCGCCACATATGATGTACGTGTACTCGCCATTGTGGCGGCACGACTCCACATTTAGATTGGACAAAGTGTCACATTCAGACAGTTGAGACTCGCCACCTTGGCAAACAAAACTTTGATTCCACACAGCTGGCTGGTATGTGGGATGAAAATAGTAGTGGAACGATTTGACCAGTGGATTTCGGTGCTCTTTGCTCATTTGTTTGCAGACTGTAGACGCTGTTTCCAGCGTAAATTGGGGATCACATGTAAATGTCCAAGAACGAAGGCTTTCATTGAAGATCTGGAGGAAACCTTCGTTCTGGTCAAGTCCGTGAAAAAAGCGGATTTTTAAATTTTGATCAAAAGAACTCTCGGTCAAGAGAACTCGAGGCTCAATTTTTTGAACAGGCCTCATCTTGATGTAGTCATCTAGGCGTCCCGAAGCTCTCAAGTCACCCAACACCAATATGCCCACGTTCGGATAGAACTCAATCTCCACTCCTGGGTTGATGTAGAGCGTGGCTCCTGGCATAATGGTCAAATCGCACACAACCTGATAGGCCATTGGCAATTTAGCGAGAGTCAAGTCTTGTTTCAGCATTCCGCCAAGTACATTTTGTCCGTGAAACACAGTGTGGTCCGGGACTCGTTTGGAAAGAGAGTACTGGACCTTTTCCGTTATGAAGGGCAGAAAATTGACAATGGCGTGGTTGTTCCAATTTTTAAAGTCAAATATTCTAGTGCTTACCACATTGGAGTCGCTGGAGCCCCAGTAGTTGTAGCTGGCATCGATGGTTGTGTTCAAAGTATTGGTGGCCAATGCGCCCACAAGCTCATAGTCTAAATTAGGATTTTCAAAAAAATTTTTGTTCATGGTACAATTTTGGATGCCGCGCAAAGCCACAGTGTAAGAAAAGGGATAGTTTGGTACGAGAAGCTGGGACAAGTGGCGTGATTGAAAGAATTGGTGCGGCTTGGTATTGGCGTAAATTTCGTTCTCGACCAGAAGACTTGGATAGTCGTAGGAATTGTCCGCGTGAGATTTGGCTTCCAAGTCAAATATAAAGCTGGCCATGTTGTCATAAATTCGATTTGAATAGATGAAAAAGTGTTTTTCGCTGCCACTTAGTTTTACCAGGCCTAGTCTGCACTGGTTGTCTGTGAACAAATTTTTTGTCATGTTTATTTGGGCGTAGTAGCCGTCAATGCTTAGCTCGAATAGGCTGTTGAAAGAAAATTGATTGTTGCGTATGTTGAATGTGTGGGTCAAGTTTTGGTAGTGTTTTTTGATGGCATATCGGTAAAGTCGTGGTAGGAAAATTTTCAAAATGCTCTGATGGTTGTTGGTAAATTTATTGTTTCGTATTTCATAGTTGAATATCGAGTTTGAGTATTCGTGGTAGCGGTAGATCGACCGAATTCCACCAAAGTTGCTGTCAAATATGCAATTTTCAAATGTGATATTTATTCGACTGAGAGGTCCTTTTTTAACATTTGGTACCAAGTCGTATATTTGATAGCCACTCTCAGCTATTAAAGAATCGTCTTTGTTAGACTCTGTTAGTGAATTTATCTCATGGAATGTCAAATTGTAGACCCTAAGATTCAAAAAGAAAATAATTAAAAAAATTTTTTTAAATTTATTTTTTAGAAATGATTAAATAAATAAAGTAAAAAAATTAAAAAGTTGTTTTTTTAATTTTTATACTTTTTATCGCAAGATCACATCTCCCCTCAGCCTTATCTAAGAAAGAATCGTGCAAATACTATTAATATTATTTTTTTATTTTATATTAATATTCTAGGTCTGGTCTCGATTAGGTTTTTTTAATATATCTTTTTATAAAGTTTAAAAGATAAACATAAAATTCAAAACAATAAAAGAATACTGCTGTAACAAAAAATTTATTATATTAATTTTTTTTATTTTTATTTTATTAATTTTTTGCGTTATTGATCGTTTCTTTTTGAATTGATTTAATTAAATTATCAGATTTTAAATGAATTTGAAGATTCTTTCAAGATAAAAGCATCAAGACAATTTTTGATATTTTTTCTATTTGCTTTTGGACATTTAAAATTTTTTTTGATGAAACATTTTTATTTTATAAAGAATTTTTAAATGTTAAAATTTTCTAGATTCTTTTTTGTCCTAAAAAAGACTTAAAGCGATATTTTATTTGTATCATTTTAATTAAAAAATGATCGTGGTGAAAATAAGTTAAGTCTCTAGGCTCTAAAGTGTGTAGATTGGAGAAATACTTAACTTGGATAACTTCTTTTTTCAATATTTAACTTTATTAGTTCATCGATTTTATTTATTAATTCCTATTCTGATGTATTTTAAATTAAAAAACAAGTTAAAATTTTTTTAAAGTATCCTTCTTTAATTGAAAGGTGCACATGTAAGAAAAAGACGAATTTTTTCACTTATTTCATTTTTTTTGGTATTAGTTAACCAGAGTTGTTTAAAAGTCCCAAGTCTCAAGCCAAGTCCAAGTCCGGACTTTTTTGAAATTTTTGATCATAAACTTCAACATAACATTTATTTTTAGTATTTAACTACCTACGATTATTTTGAAGCTAAAAGTTTACTATGGATTTAATTACTCTTGGAAAAAGATGATTCTATGTAAAGAACATGATCGTTTTTTGAATTAATTAATAGACAGATAAATTCTGATTTCTCAGTTTTTAGCGATGGTAATATTCCAAAACTCCATTATTCTAGAAATATTTGGTGTTGTTATTTTTTTTTAAATTTTAATTAAAACCATATTTTGTAATGCTTTAACACATTTTTTTTTCTTCCGAGTTTAAGACTTAAATTTTGGAATTTGAAATTTTTAAAATATTCAAATAATAATTTAATTTGAATTTTTTTTAAAATAAACTAAACATTAGTTTTCATTGTTGAATAAAAACTTTAAAAAAAAAAAAAAATCATCAAAAATTTCAGAAAAAATTATTTTGATTTTGACTTACTATTTGCAATTTTTAGAATTGGCAAAAGGAGCATGATGCCGGAAAATTTTTCTGTATTTGGGGCCGCCCAATTACAAAGTCGGAAAGTCCGGACTTGGACTTTTTTTTTTAAGCCTTGGATTTTAATTTTGGACATTTAAACAACTCTGTAGTTAACTCAAGAAAAGACTAAGAAATTTAATTTTGAATAAATATTCAATAGAATTTGTTTTAATCTTAAACTCACATGTTTATTTGTGTTCACTTTATGCATTCTACACACAATTTAAATTTCAAAATTTAGAATAAATTTTATTTGTCACTTTTATTTTTTATTTTCTTCTAGAAATTAAACTTTTTTTTAGTTAGTGAATTGAAAAACAAGCAAATTAATTTAAAATAAAATTTAAAATACTAACTATTTTGCTATATTAGAATTTTTAAGAGAATTGAACTCAAAAATCATGGTCAGAGGTTCGATAATTATTCCTTAATTTTAAATCTTGTCTCTATCTTTTAATTTTTTTTTAAATAAAAATTAATGATATAGTATTAAAAAGTAATTAAAAATTAAAATAAAAAATTTTTGTCTTATTGTTTACTTAATTAAAAAACGTAAAGAGAGAAAAATCTGAAATAATTAAATTTTTTGAGATTTTGTTCTTTTAGACTTTTTTTTAAATCCATCACTTACCTAGGATTTATCTTTGGATGATGAGGATCCGTATTCATCCAAAATATTTGGTCATTTGAAGTAAAACTAGAATTGGATACGACTATATTTGTATAATTGTATCTAAATTTTAATTTTAATTTTTTATTCTCAATAGAAAAAAAAAAATATTTACCTTTTTCTCAAATTTCCGAATAGATCCAATGTTTCGTCATAATGCCGCATCACGATCGAATGTCTATTCGAAAAAAATGTCGAATTATTAATTTTAATTACATTTTCCGGCATCAAATTCCGCATGTATGTATTAGTCGGATCTTAATAGAAAAAATAGAAAAAAAAAAAATAAAATTACAAAAAAAAATACTCTTATAGTCATAAACATGTTCAGGTGCTTTCATGGAATAAACAATGAAACTGAGGCGACCAGACTTGTGCGTGGTCACATTGTATTTCACATTCAAAACACTGTAGCTGGTATTTATCGGAAAATACATAAATGTCTCTGGAACAGACATATTCCACTGTCTAGAAGTCAAATCACTGTAATCATTTTGGCACAAGCGCTCACAAAACACCACTTGTTCCTCTTCTAAATTTGGATTAAAATCAACCAATTCGAGCACCAACACTCGATTATTGTCTGTTTTAATTTGAATGCTAAACTCAACAGGTCCAAACTCGTACTCTGTGTCTGTGTACAAAAAAACCATTTCTTCAGCTCCAATAAACCACTGGTTATCCCTAATCCTGGTCAATTCCTGCCTCACATCTGTGCCACGTCTGGGCTCAGCCCCATAAAGCCTAACCTGACTCAACAATTCAGCATCCATGTACGGATCTATTTCCAATACAGGACTAATCAAATTGTTCACAGCATTTAGCTGATTAATTGTAATATAGCCACTTCTGGTAACCAGACCAACTCCATTATTGGAACCAAAATTTAAATTATTTATTCTAACAAGTGTGTTCGGCTGATTGAACACAACTTGAAGAGAAGTGTGCTCATTTTGCTCAAAAGTCAAATTGCTCAATTCATGTCTCAACAGATCGAAGTGCAATGCTGGCGCCACTTGTCCCTCATTGTAGTCATATTGACCAGCTTGCTCAAAAATGGCATACTTGAGACTGCTTCTTTGTGAAGCCATCCCGAACCTGATTCCGGCCCAGCTCGGTCTCAAACACTTGAGCCAAACATCGTCATGGTGAGTGCACGTGTGATCGGACTGTGACGTGTGTCTGCACTCAAACAAACTAGTGTCCAGCTGATCGCACTGAACTTCGCTCATCAAAATAGCCTCATTTAATCTATGATCTTTGTAGAGCTTTTTTGAGTAAATGTAAAAATTTGGGTCCACCACCAGACCCATTTGTTGACAGACTATTTTAGAGTTTTGCATTGTCCAGCCCTTGTTGCACACAGTGCCAAATTTGCCATTTGTTTCCAGTCTAAGTCGACCTTCCATTGAATTTCGACCATCCACTAGATCCACTCTGAACAAGCTGCTAAAAGACTTTGGCACAGAGGAGTCATTGGCCAATTTAGAGCTCGTTTGGTTAAGTGAGCGCACAAATCTGGCACTTCGCCTGGACGAAGTGAGCTTGACCTGAGCGCCAAAGTGGCCATCTATGTGAAGCTCGCCCAGCACTAACATTCCCACACCGTTCAAAAAATTGAGCTCCGTGCCAGATTTGATGGTGAGTTTGGCGCCTGGCTTAACCAGAATGTCATTGACCACTGTGTATTTGTTGGAGGGAAGGACAGAGTTGGCCAAGTCGTAGACTCCGCCAAAGTTTTGTGTAGAGTAAAGATTGAAGTCAACTGGCGGACGCAGATCACTGCTTGACTCGGAGTGCCAAAGTCTTTCGTTGCATGAAAATGGCCAGTAGATTATTTGGGCCAGATTGGACCGGTTGGAATTGTCGAAGACAGCGTTGCGTATCTTGAGCCATTGCTGGTTGCACTTTTCTTTGTGGGACATGAAGTAGTGGAGATCGTAGACAGGCTGTAGCGAGGCGAACCAATTGAAGCTGGCGTTTATGTGGCTTGTGAAGTTGCTGAGACCAGTGGCTATTTGAACTCTGCTCTGCGGATTGTCAAAAATGTTAAAGTTAATTTTCACATTTTTGGATGAAATGACTGCCACTGCGCTTGCCGAGCTCCTGGGTGCCAAGTTGTCATATGGCTCAGAGATGAAATTATTTTCAAATTTGTTATAGGTCACATTCACTGATTGAGTTTGAATGTGGGCCAGGTTGTTGGAGCCTATGTTGATGCAGTAGCGGCCCGAATTGAGCCGAAATAAATTGTTGGTAATCAGCAGGGACACATTGCGGCTCATCGAGTGCCTAGAATGGTTGGCCGTGATTAGCATGGCGCCTTTTTTGTGACTCTGAAAAGTGTTGTTGGTAACCGTTCCGACCATGTTCTGCAAGGAAACTATTTTGAGACCGTTCAAGCGGTTCGAGTCAAACAAATTCCAAGAAATGTTCAAATTGGTGAAAAAATAGCTCCTGTTCAAAAATTGCTTGAAGCCAAGATTGGCCGTCAATTGGACATACCATTTGTCTTGATCACAGCTCTCTATTACTAGACCATTTTCTTGGTTATGGGAAAAGATGGTCGAGTTGATAGTTATGTTTGATTGGTTGCAATAGGGTCCGATGTACACGCCAGCCAGCATGTTTGAGTCAATTGTTGAGCTGTTAAGGGTGGTGTTCTGGAACACATTGTCAAATTCCTGGTCTACATTGTAGCTGATGTAGATTCCGTACAAAGCGTTGTTGTGTATGCGGGAATAGTTGAATTCTTTAAGGCCTCCCGAATACGTGATGTTTATTCCGTTCATGGAATTGGACAAAATTTGACTGTGGTAGACGCTGATGTCTCCGGCGCCCGCCTGAACATGCAATCCATTCAGATGGTTGTGCGAAATCAGGCTTTGGTTTAGCTGGACTAGCGAGTGCAGATTTGTAGCGTTGATTCCATTCAGAGAATTGTTCACAAATTGGGAGTTTTTGATGAGCAGGTCGGCATTTTTGCTCGGACCTATCATGGCATACATGGTTATTTCGTCCAGGTGAGTGTAAGGACAAGCTAGTCGAGTTTTGAGATTGTTGAAATTTTTTTCATTTATTTTCTCATTTAGCTTTAGATTTTGTTCTTTTAGATTTTTTTCCAGTTCATGCAAAGTTTTTAGTCTGTCTGAGTCGGTGAGCTGGTGCAGAGGCAAAATTGGTGAATGTTGGTACAAAGGCATGCCTGGGCGACTGGCCGCCGAGTATCGGTACAAATTTTGCTCGTAAATCATCTGATTTTCTTTCATTTGGTCCCATTGATGTTCGAGTTGGATTTTTTTTATCTCCACGGGCTGCAGGTGCCCACCACTCGGAAAATTGCACTCATACTTTATTTTGACAAACATGTAGTTACTTTTGGAGTAGATGGCCTCGGGTGTTTTGCCATTTTGAAAAGTGTAGTTGGCAATAAGAGGGTTTTTGTCGGTCTGGCCGTCATAAACCTCCAGCCAGTAAGTGGAAAATTGGCTGAGAATTTTTATTTTCTGGAAGTGCAGAGTGATTTTCATCTGGGACTCGGTGCTGAATGTTTTGGTGCACTCGTGGACATAGTTGGGGTTTTTGTATTTGTAATAGGCGGGAAAGCTGAGCGGGTTTTGCGAGTCACAGTATTTAATGTAGCGATTGGTGAAGTATTCTTCTTGTTCTTGCTGGCTCCAGATTGTGTTGTTGAACTCGTATTTAAGGCCGTCTCCAAAATTGTCCCTGGAAATTACGTTGGACATTTTTATGTTACCAAAACGGGTCTTGACTACGATTCCGTGCCCTCTGTTGTTGCGAAAAATGCTGTTGGTCAGAGAGCCTGGTGCTTCTATGTTCGAGTAGTTTAGTCCATTGCCGATTGAGTTCTCAATTGTTATGTTGTTAAAATTTGGTGCATATTGGAACACAGTGATTGCCGAACTTGGCAAAAAATCATACTTGGACTTCAACGGGTTTTTGTTGCTGATCAGTCCGGCAAAGTGTATGTCAACAAATTGCAAAGTTGATTGAGATACATTGTAGAAAACACTCGTATAGTCTTGGATTTTTTTAAATGGTGCATGTTTTTGGAAAACTATACCACCCCAATTTGACACAGATGACACTGCCTGATTGTCAAAACCTTCACACACAAGGCCAACTGAATTTTGTTTTTCTAAAAAAAATATTTATTTTATTCATTTGTTAATAATTATTAATATTAAAATAAGAATTTTAAATATTTTTTATTTTTTTCTTTCAGAACTTAAAAATTTTTATTTTGAATTACTGGCCCTGTCTCATGATAAACTCATCAATTTATTCAATTAATTACATCTTTTTTGAAATTAATTCAAAGAGAATATAATCCAAATGATCAAAATAAAATACTAGAATTAAAAATACATTCTATTTAATCTTGTTTAAATTTAGAATGAATTGAAAATAATGAATTAATTTTATTATTAGAATTTTATTTTTTTTTATTCAATTTACATAATCTTTTGTATCTTTTTCTACTTTGTCCATGAAGACTTAAAAAATAAAAATAAAAATTTGTGTAAAAAAAAAGAGGGAAATAAAGGAATTAATATTCCAATTTTATTCAATTTTCATTTTTCTTACTTTAATTTCATCGCCAATATTGGCATTTATTTTTGAAATAAATAAATAAATAAATAATCCAAATGCTAAAGATAAACTTATCAATGCTTCAATTTTTCAATTAATTAAAACTTATTAAAAAATAAATTCAAAGTGAACAAGATGTAACTTAAAATGTGATCTTAAACACTCAGTACAAATTAATGACTAGATTTTATTTTACCCCTAAAATAATAAAAATTAATTTCTAATTAAACGTTGTTAATTTAGAATTTAAAAAAAAAATAAGTTTCATTTAAATTATTATTTTTTTTTAATATTTTGACATGAGAAATTAAAATAAAACAAATGATTCAATGAAAATTCTTTAAACCTTTTCAGTTTGTACAAAAAACTAAAAATTGTCAGAAAATTTGCTTTTTGAATTAGTCCACATTTTTAATGTATAATGATTAAAATTTAAATATTATTTAAATAATCTGTGTCAAACGCAACATTAAAAACTATTTCTGTGAATATAAATGTCATGAAATTAAGTTTTCTGTCAAAAATTTTATTCTATAACCTCTTAATAAGTTTAAACATTTCCAAAGTCTAAATGTATGTGCCATTTTGAATTAAAGATTTATAGAAATTAAAATCACTAGACAAAAAGAAATTAAGTTTCTTAGTTTTAAAAAAATTTAGCGAATACCCTACTTAATAATCTGTTTTTACTTTATCATTTCTTATTTCATTCTTTTCTGAATCGTGCAAAAGACGAAAATCTACCTGTAAGTACAATGTCACTCGCTATTTCAATTGCTATTTTAACTTTCTTTTAAATTTTATTTTAACTATTTTCATGTTTTGCTTGGTACACAAATAAACAGATAAACAAATAAATAAACAATTATAACAAGTATTTTAGATACACGTTGTTTTCATTAAAATGGATTTTTTATTTCAGATTTTTAATTTGTTTTGTTAAAAATTATCTTTGTAAGTTTCTGATTCTATATTTATAATAAAAATAATAGCAGTATAATCGGGATCTTGAAGTTGATGATCAATTCAAAATATCATTTCAATTAAGAAAGTTTATCTTAAGATATTAAAATAAATATTTGATTTAATTTAAATAATTTTAATGTAACATGATTGACATGTTATGTAAATTTAAAAAATAAAATTTTTAATTAATTTTACTAATTTTTTGTAAAGTTTATTTTCATATTTTCACTTATTTGTAATTTATTATTTGAATTTCTTTTTTAAATTTAATTTTGAATGCTAGATACAAATACTTTTGAAATAAAAAAATTCAAATAAACTTTAAAAAAAAACAGTTAATACATTTAAATATAAAAATCGTTTTTAACAACGGATTGGGAAAATATTTTTTAAATTATATTTTTTAAAATGTTTTTTAAATCTACATAACATGTTAATCATGTTACATTAAAATTATTTAAATTAAATCAAAGATTTATTTTAATATCTAAAGATAAACTTTTTGAATTGAAATGATATTTTGAATTGATCATCAACTTCAAGATGCCGTATAATCAACATTTGGAGATCAAGCTATGTTAGGCTCGTTATGGTAGCTGTTTAAAAAAAATTAAAATTTGATTAATATTGATGTTTGAGTCCAGACCATACTTATCATGAATTATTATTTCTTTTATTTTTAATAAATTTATTTTTAATTTTGACTAAACCAAGCATTGTAATCAAACATTAGTTGGAGCTATTAAAAATCAATTCCTTCTGAGGTAAGTTAATTCAATTGATTTAAACAATTCTCTCGTTTTTTTGTTTATGAAAATTTACATCAACATTTCTATTTTTCCTATTGTTATTTTCGACTGTTCTCTTATTCAGGTTTCACTTATGGTATGGGATATACGTCTCTATCCTAGACGTCCTTAGATCCAATAGTGATTGGAATTGATCGATCATAACCACTACTAACGACTTGGACTAAAAACCCAAAATGAGGTGAAGAATTAATAAACTCGTGTTTTAGAATGGATTATTCGAATCCCTTGTTTTATAATTTTGCAAAAGCTTTTATTTTAAAGAAAAAACAGCAAAAACAATTAATGTGAATGAGCAAAACTTTGGACGTCTTTGGATTGCTACACTATTAATTATTTTAATCAAAAGAATATTTAAATTTTTTTTATTCCTGTATCTATGAAAAACAATTAGCTCCTAAGAAAAATTTCCAGAAAAAAAAAGAATATAAACTCAACTTAACATTTGTTAAATCTTAAAATAAATACCAAAAGATTAATCAAAACTTTATCTCTCTTGCTACCAATTTTATTTAAGCCTAAGTTCCAAATCTGGTGGAAAGAAGAAAATGAGGTAATCTAAATTATACAAGTTCATGCATGGAATAGAATTGGTTGAAAAAAGCAACAATTTTAATGTCACAAAAAACCAAGGAAGAGGTCACTGCTTCAAATATCACAAATAAATTTCGAGGCTCCAACATAAAGATAACTTTTTTTTCAACAGAACTGCTAGCATATGAAACTAGCTGCCAAATTAATTGATTGAAAACCCTAATGTTTACATTAGTACCTTTGGGTATTGGAGCATGTATTTATGCTCCTTCTTAATTTAAACGCTCATGGTTAAGTTAATTAACTTTCCAGTGATATCGACAAAGATGTCGCTATATCACAATGTTAACAGCTTTAAAGCAGGCATTGATTGCTGGATGAGCAGCAGTGAGATAATTATTAAAAAAAAAATTTACCACAGACTGTAAGTCCAAGTTCGGGGTTGCTAGTGCCAGCACATTCGAACAAATTTTGTTCAGTCCCATTACATTGTGGCAAAAAAATTTTCATATGACTTGTCAAATTGTTAGTGGGTGAATAGTTGTAAAAAGTTCCGTTCGAGAAGCCCAAACTCTTACAGGTAACATTGGCATCTGCTTTTGTCCAGTTGAATTGTGTGCTGCATACATAATGCCATTTGGAGTTGTACAAAACCTGTAGTTTCCCGTCGAGCACACTGTCGCCTTCGACCAGACGAAATCTGGTCTCACGAGGACTTGTTCCACGAGTCTCATTAAATGTTTGATTTGTTGCCAAGTAGTCTTGGTCATTGAATTTGCTAAATCTGATGCGGTTAAGTTCGGTCCCGTTGGCTACCAAAGTGCCGTACACAATCAACTGTCGACCCTTGGCCAGGCGAATTTCACTACCGGGTTCAATTGTCAAACGAGCCTTTTGGTTCACAATCACGTCACCGCTGGCTAGATAAGGACTATTTCTGGCATAAAGCACTAAGTCATTGTTTATTTGCGGGCTCAGGATGGTAAAACTATGCAGCCCGCTGATCCCTATTGTATTTACAATCAAAACTAGCAAAAGCCTCAGACACATCTTATATACATAATTTAAATGCAGTGCTAAAAAAATGCTAACTTGTTCGTGAAAAATACGATTACAAGAACTGATTCATTTCAGTCAATTTATCTAAAATAATTTTTTTTTTTTTTTAATTTCGATAAGATAAGAATTAGCGAAATGAATAATTTTGAAAAAAAAAATCATAATTTTGCTAGGGACAAATGTAGAGAGCTTGTTTTTGATCATCATCTAACCTAATTTATTCTCAATGCATATTCGGAAACATTAACACGTTTGATGAAAACTTTTCATAAATTGTAGATCGGAAAATTTAATTCAAATGATTATTTTTTTTTTCTTTCCTAGCGAATAAAAAACTAAATTTGAAATTTAGGTTAAATAAGCTAAGTCTTTGACAATGCACACACACACACAATGAATAATCAATCTATCTAGCATAAAGTCTAGTTAAAACTCGCTCATTTAGTTGAATCAAAGTAAGTTGTGGCCTCCGGCGACTTATCCATGTCCAATATTAATAAATTGATTCTAATTCACTTTAAAAATAATTGAGAACTTTCACACGACCTCAACATTCTATAAAACAAAAACTACAGTCATAAAATTCTTCCTAATTAGAACTAATCTACCTCCTTATCTTATTTATTGGATGAGACCGTTTCTACATTTAAGATCTTTTAGAGTAAATGTAAATGGTCATTTAAGTGATCAATACTCTATAAAAGCAGGAGTTCCAAAATCTTCCAAATATTTAAACATGTCTAACCTCGAGATATTTCAATATATCGTTTTTTAATTTTTATTTTTTTTTTTTTTTATTATTTAGACTTATTTATCCTTTTTTAATATTTTTATCATTATTTAATATTTTTATTATTTTTTTTTTTTTTTTTTTTTTATATACATTTTTGCTCTGAAGGAGCACTAGCTCGGTACAGATAAACAAATAAATAAAATAAAAATAATAAAAGCAGGAGTTCCACAAGGGTCAGTAATTAGTCCACTTCATTTCAGCATTTTTATAAATGACATTCCAAAAAGAAACAATACAAACTGTTAATATTCTCTTCTTTTTGCAGATGATTTGGGTACATTTTTTATTTTCAAAAAGATAGGAAATCTTGAATACATGATCAATGAAAAATGGCTTATCAAATGGAAAATGAAAATTTCTATTGAAAAGTCATGTTACATGATGTTTGAGAAAAAAACTAAAGTTAAAATCAATCTTGACCTTAAATTTAATGGTAACAATTTAAATAATGGGGAAAAAGTCAAATTCTTAGGCATCACACTAGACTCAAAACTTACATTTAGTCCGATGGCGGATGAATTAAAAGAGCGCTGTAATTCAAGACTTAATATAATAAAATATCTCTCAAATAAGAAATGGGGTCTAAAACCAAAAAGATTAGGTAATCTTTACAAATATTTGATAGGATCAATCTTGGATTATTCTTTTCCTTGTTTAAATTCATTCTCAGGAACTAACATCAAAAAAATACAAGTTATTCAATATTGAGCAGTTCGATCTATTTTGAAGCTCAAATATGATACCCCCTCCAATATTATGCACCAAGAGGCCTTCAATAAACTTAAACTATTAACAGTTTCAAATCGACTCTTTGAGTTGAGTGAGAGATATGTCAGAACAGGATTGAGTCATTTTGTTCCACTGGTCGTCAGACTGGTGGAAGAATATAGAGAAGGTTTCGAATTAAAATTCATCGAATATCCAATTCCATTGTGTAATTGCTACCTAACAATTTCTTATTTTTTTCCTGAGCTATCAAATATTTAAACATGTTTAACCTCTAGTTATTCCAACATATCGTTTTTAATTTTCTTTTTATTACTTAGACTTATTTATCCCTTTTTTAATATTTTTAAATATTTTTTATTTTTTTTAATATATTTTTATTCTGAAGGAGCATTAGCTCGGTACAGATAAACAAATAAATGAAAATAAAATAAAATTCTCCCAAATCAATACTTTAATTTTTTTCTACAAAAAAATTAGCTCGGTACAGACGAACAAATAAATAAATTTAGCTGGTGGAACGATCACTAAATAAATTTTTTTTAAATCAAACAAACTGTTAGAAAAGAGCAAATTTTTTTTGTTAGCTTTGAAATAGATTTTTGTTTTAAAGAATTGGTTCAATTGAACCCATCCGAGAGCTTTTAGGCTTCGGTTGAGTTAATTAAAAAAAAGCCCGATTTTCTAAGGTTTATTACTGGTAGACTAGGCCTAATGAGGCCAAAGTTGAATAAAATCTTAATTTTGTATTCGACCTCGTTTTGAATGTTGCTAGGGATTTTGTTTCCTTCTGAATCGCTTGAGGTCACACGCATAAGCTAATCAATAATAAAAAATCGATTATTTCTCATCCTCTCCCTAAAAACCAACTTCCCTCTGTGCAAATACCCACTTGGGTCATTTGTTTTTGCTGCAAAAAAGGTCTTTAAAAAATCTTTGTTGATCGAAAGTAAAACTTTGAAATTAAGCTCTCGTTGCTTTTTTTTTTCTAAATTAGTAAAATATTTCAATAGGTCACATCTGAACCAAAATAAAGAAAATTTGTTTGACCGATTTGAGTTAAGTTTTAGAAAGAAAAAAGAGCGCTTTAATTTATTTTAAAACAATTTAGCTTGAGCGTAACAAGAGAAATTCAGCTAGACTTAAAACTCTACCTTTTTTACGTGAATGCATCGATTTTCATTTAAATATTTGTCCGTTAATTGAGAACTAAGATATCCAGTTAAAAATTACAAATACCTGACAAAAATAAATATTTTTTTTCTCCAACTTGAACAAATACTGATGAGTCAATTGATTTACTGTTTGCTTTTGATTTAGCAGGAAGTTCTCTCTCTCTCTCAAACAAATTTTCCCTGCATACACTCATATTCAAATTAATCTGTGTCATCTGTTCAAAAATATTTTTCTTAATTTGAAAACTCAAGGTCACTTTCAAATAAAAAAAAATCCCATAATTTTTGTTTTTTTTTCATGATATTTTTGTCCACCAAAATAAGCTCAAAATTTAGACCACTTTTTGCTCACTTACTCTACAAAGGGTTTTAATTTCTATTTATGTTGATAAAGTCCACACACGTGCAACCAAATTGGTGAAAGAAAGGCTTGAATCCATTGAATGAACTTAGAAGAGGACAGAACAAGCGGAGATTTTGCGTTTATTCGCGTAAAAAAAACTAAAAGTGAAAAATCAAGAATTTTCGAAAAAAAATTAAAATTTTAGAAAAATAAAAATTTCCAAAATTTTTCAAATAATCCTAATTATTTTAATTTTTTTTCTTAATTCGAAAACTGAAGATTTGAATAAATTCTCGAACAATGCGGATATTTTTTATGTAAAATTCACAGTTATTTTGGCGTAAAAAATTTCTAATTAACCGTATGAAAGCAGATTGAAGGCTTTGAACATTTCAAATCTGGTCGAAAGAAGAAAAAGAGGTGATCTTATTCAATTATACAAGTTCATGCATGGAATAGAATTGGTTGAAAAAAGCAACAATTTTAATGTCACAAAAAACCAAGTAAGAGGTCACTGCTTCAAATATCACAAAGAAATTTCGAGGCTCCAACATAGAGATAACTTTTTTTTCAACAGAACTGCTAGCATATGGAACTAGCTGCCAAATTAATTAATTGAAGACCCTAATGTTTACAGCTTTAAAGCAGGCATTGATTGCTGGAACAAGTACGCTAAAAAATTTGAAGAAAATTAATGGTCTTGAACCACTTGAACCAATGATTAAAGAATATTATCAGGATGGCAATTTTGTATTTTGGCCTGACTTTGCATCATCTCATTATGCCAATATGGTACAGAATTATATGTTAGATAAAAATATCAGGTACGTTGCTAAAGAAGTGAATCCAGCAAACATACCAAAAACACGACCAATTGAAGATTTTTGAGGAAATTTGAAAGCTAAAGTTTATGAAGGTGATTGGAAGGCAAAAAATCTTAGGCACTTCGAAAACAAAATTCGCGCTTGCCTGAGAAATATCGACCCAAAGGTTGTACAAGACCATGCCAAGAGTGTTCGCTCTAGGCTCGATATCATTCCTCGTCATGGAGTTCAATACCTTAAGTGATATTATTTTTTCAAAGTTATAATTTAAAGTAAAATTTAAAGCCCTAGTTAAATAAAAAATTTTTTATGATAAAATTAATTTTGTGCCATTCTTTATTCTACATCCGTTACTAATTACGTACGGAAAAATGTTGGCAATTTTGTCATCAAAAAATTATTTTTGTTTGATTATCTAATAAAAATATGTTGTTTTTTTGGCAAGGAATCTTATTTATTATTTGAGAATTAAATAGAAGAGAAAAAAAATGAAACTAAAAATTAGTGTTGGGTGGCCGTCAAGCCTGGCCGGCCAAACGCAGCCAAAATAAAGCGGCAAGATTTGCGGTTGACCAAAATTTTACCGCGAAGTTGGCCGGCCAAATGTACGGCAAATTTTAAAAAACTAAAAACTATTTTTTAATTTTAAATCTTGAGCCACAGCTTTCATTTTTTGTTGATCAGAATCAACAACTACTACTTAATTAACTTTATTGTCAATTAATGCTTACCAATGTACATTTTTTGGGTCAAAATATGAACCAAGTTGATTTGAATAATCAAAAATTAGAATTATTTATTTATTAAAATTGTTTTTTAAAGTTTGCAGTACATTTGGCCGCCGGTCTGACCGCCAAATTGGCCATCCACCTATATAACCGTCCGTTTAGGCGGTCTAGCTTGCGGTTAAAAAAACTTTTGACCGCATCAACGACCGCTTGTACGGTTCCCAACACCACTAAAAATTAAAATAAAAAAAAATACAAGAAAATTAATATTTCGGATTACCTGTATACTTAGCCAAAAATTTAAGAAGTTTGTTCTAATTTTTCTCCTAAGACTATCGTTCCACTTTTCTAACACAGATGTTTTTCCTTTTTGACTTTTTTGGGCAATTTTTTGAGAAATTTTTTCCCTTTTAATTTTAATTTTCAAACTAAAAGAAAATGTTTTTGTTAAATGTGGACTTTTTTTTTACTACGCCTGGTCTCTTTCTAATTAATAAAAAGTCAAAATTAAAAATTTTAATCCACCAATATGATAACCAATGAAACAGAATGACCAAATTCTTCCTTAACAGATCTCTCCTTCAACTCAAAAAGTCGATTCCAGACTGTCGTCAGTAGTTTAAGTTTATTGAACTGTAAAATAAATATAATTACTTCTACTCTTTTTAATATTATTTTCTGAAAATGAGTTATAAAAGGCAAAAGAATAATTCAAAATTTCCAGATTAAAAATCTAACAAGACTACTCAGTATTTCACTATTTAGGATCCATTTTTTATTAAATAACTTTAAATCTTGAGCTATAATTTTATTAGATTTTATTGAACATATTTTTTTTTAATTTTTACTTAATTGTTTTTTAAGTATGGAAACTTTTTCTTTATTTTATTGAATCCTTTTTGAAATTTTCTATATTTTTTAAAAGCAATTAATTTTGTATAAATATAAACTCGAGAAATGACAGAAGATATTGCAATTATTCAAGTGAGTTTACTATCTTTTTATTTGTTTTTCTGTCTCGAGCTAAAGCTCTTTTAGATTAAAAAAAATAAAAATTTTAAAGTAAAATAAATTAAAATGAATAAAAAGAAAAAAATTATCTAATAAATTGAAATGAGAAATTATTTATTATATTTATTTATTTTTTTATCTGTACCAAGCTTCATAAAAAATATTTTAAAAAAATGTAAAATAGAGTTAAATAAAATAAGATAAAATTTAAAATGAACAAAATGAAAAAAAGGATAAATAAGTCCAAGTAATAAAAAGAATATTAAAAGATTCCAAAAATATATTTTTTATTTATTTGAAAATCTGTACGGTTAATAATTTATCATAAACGCAGTTAATTTTTCTAAATTTTTCAATGATTCATTCAAACTTTAGTCTAAATTAAAAGTGACTTTCAAAGGTCAGAGAATAATTTACAGATTTGAAATTTCTCAATTGAAAACATAAAATAATTATACATCTGTTGAGATTAATCAAAAAAATATGCGAACCCATCAATTTTGGATGCACTTTTACCTTTACAACAAATCAATAATTAATTGTTGACAGCTGCAATTTATAACAAATGTTGTGAACTTTTGAATTTTACAAGTCAATAAAGAATATGAAGAATTTTTTGAGATCGATTTTTTTGAGATCGATTTTTTAGAACTTAAATAAAATTAAAAAAATTAATGAAAATCTTCGGTACAGATAAATAAATTATAAATAATTATAATGAATATCTTGGATTAAAAAATTTCTTTTTTTTTATTAAATAATTGATTAAATTGAAATTATGGAAAAATTCAAAAAACTTTTTTTATAAGATAAAATTTTGTTTTGGAAATTATGTATTTTAATTGTCTTTTATATAATATTTTAAATTGATTTACTTTTATCTTGTTTTTACTTTACATTTTTATTTTATTTTATTTTTTCTTGATTTTTTATTTTTTAATCTGAAGGAGCTTTAGCTTGGCACAGATAAAACAAATAAATATATAATAATAAAAAACAATGCACTTTAATATTTTGTCGAAATGATATATTTTTATTAATTTTTACTTTTTTACATTGATACATTAATATTTTAAAATAAAAATGCCAATTTTCTAATTCAACTCAAGACAAGACATTCATGAATTCCATGTTACCTGAATATTCGATTTTTGGGGAATTTGAAGTTGATGATCAATTCAAAATATCATTTCAATTCAAAAAGTTTATCTTAAGATATTAAAAAAAATCTTTGATTTAATTAAAATAGTTTTAATGTAACATGATTAACATGCTATGTAGATTTAAAAAACAAAAATTTTCTCAATCCATTGTTAAAATCGATTTTTAATTTATTTTTGTGATTTTTTGTCAAGTTTATTTTCATTTTATTACTTATTTGGAATTTATTTTTTGAATTTCATTTTTAAATTTCATTTTGAATGTTAGATACAAATACTTTTGCAATAAAAAATTCAAATAAACTTTAAAAAAAATCAGGTAATACATTTAAATATAAAAATCGAATTTAACAATGGATTGAGAAAATATTTTTTCAAATTTTTTTGTTTTTTAAATCTACATAGCATGTTAATCATGTTACATTAAAATTATTTCAATTAAATCAAAGATTTTTTTTAATATCTTAAGATAAACTTTCTGAATTGAAATGATATTTTGAATTGATCATCAACTTCAAGATGCCGATTTTTGACTTATTATTCCTAGAGAAAATTTATTTACAATATTCTAAATGAACCGTGTTCAGTACATGTATTCAAATAGATCAATAATATTTTATTAGATTTTCTTAAGCCAACCTGTTCAATTACCTGTCAGACTGATCATCACCGAGCAAGGTTCTTATCAAAATTAATCGTAATACAAAGCTCATTTGTACAAAAGCTACCTTACAATAATTACTTTTTTTCACTGACAGTTCAATATCCAATTCTTAGAAAAACAAATTCATAGAAAAAATCCATAAAAAATTCATAAAAATAAATTTGTATAGAAAAACATTTCATTGTAATATACTCATGTAATAAAATTTTAATGTATAGATTTAATCAAATAAAATAAATAAAAAATTTTTAAAATTAGTATAGATTTTTGAGATTTAATTTTTTTGTTTTATCTGTACCAATCTAAAGTTTCTTCAAAAAATTTACAAAACAAAAAAATCAACAACTCAATCTAATTCATCTAAATTAAAATATATTTTTTGTAAATTTTTGTAAGAATTTCAATATTTGTTTATTTAATAATAGAAGAGCTATTGCTCAGAAAAGACATACAATTAAATAAGTAAATAAATAAAACATTTTTTTAAAATTTTTAATAGCAAACTTTTATAGCCAGAATAAAACTTTTTGTTAGAACAATTATTTACTTGTTCTATTTATCAAAATTTGTGGTGTTAAAAAATTTAGGACACTTTTATACCTGACTTAAGAATAAAACAGTAAGATTTATTGATATAATTAATTTAAATTATATTATAAAAAAACTTAAATAATTTATCTATTTTTTATAATTAATTTTTTGTAACTTTGATTTAAATTTCAGAACCTTGATAATTTAATTTTTTTACTTCTTTTTCGTATATATGATGTATATTTTATCTCATAAATAAATGGGCTCAATCGTCCTTTTATTGGTTTTGACCTTTGGTCTTTTTTGATTGAGTTGAAATATAAAAAAAATATATATATATAAATATATATATAAATATATGAAATCTAAGTAATATTTGATTAATTTTTAATTTAGAAAAAAGTATTTCTAAAAAAATTAATCTAATATGCCATGAAAAATAAAATATTGAACCATTTAACAATTTGGTGAGTCAACGATAAAAAAATTAAAAAATTCATTCTAATAATAAAAAAATAAGTAAAAAATTGATTTTATTTTCTTCCATTCCACTTATCAGGATGTTTAATTACATGTATGTGTCAGAAAAAAATTTCTGATAAAATCATTTCAACATTAATGTTTCATGCCAAAATAGATTTATTTTTGTGAATGGAAAATTGAAAGCAAATTTTTAATTTTAAAAATCTTAAATCTTAATAAAAAATTAAAATTAATTCTTTGACTAAACTTTAATATTTCCAATTTAAATTAAAAAAAACGTTCAATTAGACATCTCCTATTCAAAGAAAGACTGAAAATGTTGGGCTAACCAAGACTTCAAACAAAGAAAACTAACGGGCCTGGTGAATTTTTCAAAATATGATGTTGTCGATTATTTCAAACCTCTTGTAATTCAATTTTATTATTATTATTAAAGCGTAATTTTTTTAATTAAAAAAATGATTGCAAAATACAATGATTACAATGATTTACTCTTTAAAAAAATTATTACAAAATAAGATTTTTTAATATTAATTTTGCATTTTTCTTTCTTTGATTTCATTATTAATTTAGAAATTTAAATTATTTATTGAGAACATGTTTCTGAGTAATAAAAGTAAAAAATTTTTAAAAGAATATCTAAATATTAGTATTAATTTTTTAACAAGAAAGGTCTTGCATTAAAATGAAATTTTTAATAATTTATTATTTGAATTACTTAAAAAAATTTTATTTGTAATATAAATAAAAGCAGTAATATTTTTAGAGATTTTCAAAAAGATTCAACATTTTTCCATTTAAAAAGTTTCATTTTAAAATGTTTTTCAAGTTTCGAAAACGTTTAATTAGTACATTTTAAATGTCAAACTATATTTAGAAATATTTTAAAGAATTACCAGTAATATTCGAATTTTTATTAGAAATAAACTAATCATATTTATAATTATTTGCGTCTTCAATGGCCTCAAAACAAAAATTATTCCTTTGAAATAAAAAAATCAATTTGATTTTTGTTTTTTTTTTGCTATTTCCACAATAAAAGATTAAAAAAAAATTTGAAAAGCGATCTTCAAAAGATATCGCTTATCGTGTTTTCATCTGAAATCTCTAATTTAATCAGGATTTAAAAAAGATTATTTTTATCTCTGAGCACTCTGATTAGTGCCAAAAAGCAATTCGAAAAATATTATTTTTTTTTAAATTAAAATTCTTTGGTTTTAAATCAAACGCTAACGCACAAATGAATTGTTTGCGTCAGCCGAAAATAAAGAAAAAATTATTGCAAAATATTCTCTAAACTAATACAATTATCTTGATCGTAATCAAATAATGATTAATTTTATGCTTTAAATATTTTATTAAAATTAAAAAAAATATTGCTAAAATCAATTGTCTTAAAATTTTATCAAGCATTTAATATCAACAAAAAAACCCGCTTATAAATTACAAATAAAAGATTTAGTGAATTTTATTCAAAAAAAAATTTTGATTTTGTGATTCATTAATCTTTTAGACAAATTCTGAATTATTTCTGGCAAAAATTCTTTTTAGTTTAATATACTACAAATCTATTTTGAGATCCAGGTAAATTATTTTTTATCATGTATGCTAAGCAAATGATCAAACTTGTTTGATAAGATTTTTTTTCGTGAAATACCTAAGAAATGTATCGAACCAGGTAATTTTAGAAAAAAATTCGTTGTTCTAGTTCATGAAATTAAGCGCGAAACTAGGCAAAAAAAAGGATATTTTTATATGACTTGTTTTCAATTTAGAATATTTTCTTTCTTATTTAATCAAATAAAAATATCATAAAATTAGTCTATTGCAAATTCAAAAAAGAGCTCTTTAAAATTATGTTTAAATTTTATTTATTCAAACTTCGAAGATAGTTTCAAGCTTGTTTATTCATAAGACTAATTGAGTGAGTTTATTAAATGAATTTGGATCCGAACAGCAAAATCCATGCCTATTTCGCCAACAAATCAATATTTGTCACTGGTGGCACCGGCTTTTTGGGAAAGATTCTAATTGAAAAATTGCTCAGATCTTGCTACCAACTTGAGCATATATATGTGCTTGTGAGAGCCAAAAGAGGAAAAAAGCCAAGCGAGAGATTACATGAACTTTTTGATGCTCCATGTGTAAATAATGCCTTAAAAATTGAGAAAAAAATTTTATAAAATTTTTTAGCTATTTGACAAAGTTAACGAATTGCATCCGGACTACAAGGACAAAATAATTGCCATAGAAGGGGACCTCACTGCCGACAATCTCGGTTTATCCGAGAAAGACAGGAAAATTCTACAAGAAAATGTAAATATCATTTTCCATTCGGCAGCTACGGTCAGATTTGATGAGCCATTAAAGTAACAATTTCTAAAATTTTAAATAAATTATTTTTTTGTATTCAAATCCATTTGCTTAAATATTTTAACAATCAATTATCAAATTTAAAAAAAAAATTAATTTTTTAAAACATTTTTTAGAGTTGCAGTTAACATAAATGTGATTGGAACCAAAAAAGTGTTGGAGCTCTGCAAATCGCTCAACAATCTTGAGGTACTAGTTCATGTGAGCACAGCATATGCCAATTGTGATAAAAAATATGTGACAGAAGAAGTGTTTAAGCCGCCAGTGATGCCGGACAAAATAATAGAAGCCTGCGACTGGATCAACGATGATACCATTGACTTACTAAACGACAAGATAATACACCCTAAGCCCAACACGTACACATATACAAAGGCTATAGCTGAATACTTGGTCTATCAGGAATCATCTAGAATACCATGCGTAATTGTGCGTCCATCTATTGTTGGTGCTTCATGGCACGAGCCTTTTCCAGGTTGGCTGGACAACTACAATGGACCGACCGGTCTCTATGTGGCACACAATATGGGCGTTCTTCATTGTATGGTTGGAAAAAAGGAAGCAGCTGCGGACATTATTCCTGTTGATGTTGTAATTAACATGATGCTCGCCTCAGCTTGGTTTCGCGGATCGGGCAAGACCCAAAAATTGAATGTGTTCAACTGTACCTCTGATCGTTCTAATCGTGTAACTTGGGACATGATTCAAAATTATTGCAACAAAATCTCAGTCAAATATCCCTCAAAAAATTTATTTTATCTTCCATATTTTCGCTTCACCAGATCCCGGTAAATTAAATTTATTTTTAGCTAAAAAAAAACCCCAATTTTGTACCTTTAGAGTGGTAAGGAACATAGCTTGCTTTTTGGAACAATTGGTGCCAGCATATTTTGCTGATTGTGTTCTCAGGATTGTTAACCGCCGGCCAATGTAAAATTTGAATTTTTTTGTTGTGAAATTTTTTAAAAAATTTCATTTAAGATTTGTTAAAATTCAAAAAAAACTACAAAAAGCCTTACATGTTTTGGAAACTTTTACAAGAATGCATTTAGAGTTTAGCACTGATAATTATTTGATGCTGTTGAATGAAATGAGCAGTTATGATAGTCAAGTAAAAAACCCGATTTTGTTAAAATATCAAAAAGTTAATTCACTTTTTTTAAGGATTTTAAATTCGATACCAGGAACTTGGAATGGGAGAAATACACAGAAAATTATTTTCTAGGAATTAAGAAATTTCTTTTAAAAGAAGACATGTCTAAGCTTGACAACTATAGGGCAAAGTATTTCAGGTATTCTAAAAAATTTTTTATTTTTTATAAATGTAAAAATTTATTTTATTTTTTTTTAGATTGAAATTGGTGAGAAATATTATTCGCTCGATTTTCTATTTAGCGATGGTTGCATTTTTTTTAAGTAGATTTCCAGCTTTTAAAGAATATATCAAAACGTTTGTGAGATTAGGTTTTAGTAGGCTACAAAAACTTTTTTTATTAAAATGCTATTTTACTTCACTTAATTAAATTTTACATTATATTTTTATTAAATCCACAAAAATTTTCGTTTTGAAAAATTTTCTTCTAATATTTTTAATAAAATTTTTAAAATGAATTTTTTTTTCAATTTCTATAAAAAGTGGTTATGATACTCAAAATAATTGAATTAAATATTTAATGAATAAACTTTTTTTATTGAGGCGTAATTTAATGAGCATCAAGACCTAAAAAATTTTATCATTGTGATATTGACTGAAAACCATAAATAAAATTAGAACATAAATAAATTTATCAAAAATTTTAAATTTTATACAAAAAAATCATTTTAAAAACCATATCTATTAGTAATGAAATTAAGTATGTGTTTGAATTTCAATAGTAAATAAATAAATAATAAATCTAAATTAAAAAAAAAACTTGCATCATTGTGCATGGATAAAAACAAATAAAAATCTTTGAAAATTAATTTGTTGATTAAAATAGTAAATAAAAGATAATCTTTGAATTAAAAAAAATTAATTTTTGAAAGATTAATTGTTGACTTAATTTTTCAAAAATTAAAGTGTGTTTTTTTTTTAAAAAGAGACTACCAAATGTGCTTATTTTTATACTTTTTACTTTGTCGACACATATTATAGTGAAGGAACAATGAAAAAAAATCTGAATTTAACAATAAATTATTAATTTAATTAAATGAATTATTTTTTAAGGATTAAAAGTTAATTTGAAATTTTTATGCAATTCAATTGATATTTTTGATGAAACTGTATCATAACGTGTAATCATCGTATGGCTTTTGATCATTATTTTAGTATTATCTTACCAATTTTAAGTTCTTTATCAATCCATATTCCATAAAATTACTTCAAAAGTAGGATCTAATTTTATGTAATCGTACATTTTTTGATGTAAAATTTTAGATCTGACTGCTGTATTCTGAATTGCTTGTAGCTTTTTGATATTATTTTCTGAAAATGAATATTTCTCCGAAGCATTTTCCTTTTTCTTTATCCGTTTTTAATTCCTATTTATTTGAGATAAAAGTTGGAATTAATTTTGATCCTCTCTGTGACCTAAATTTATTATTTTTTTTCCAAAAAGGCCTGCTTGACAGTGCATTTTTCCAATCTTCTGAATGAAATTTAACCATTTTGGTTGCAAAATTTTTTTAGAGAGAACTCTAAAATTAAATGATTAAATATTTTCATTAGTCATGAACAGCGAGTTCTATGAAAGTTTCTTCTAATTTTCCTACGTTCTTTGATCAGCTTAACTATGTTCGATAGTAGACTGGCTATGTAGATTTTCTCTGATTTTAATAAGTATATATTTAAAAAAATGAGCATGATAAATTATATCTTTTTATTATATATTATTATTATTACTATTATTACTAAAAAATAATAAGTTTGATGTAAAAAATAACTGCATACCCTAAGAAAAAGGATGCCAATGAGTGTATTTTTGGAAAATGCCTATAAAACAGTGCGAAATTGGTCGCTAGATACTGTAAAAGAAAAGATTTTTTGTACAGAATATGATTTAAATGACCAAGGCTGGTCAATAATATTATTTTTTAGGTTTTTTTTTAAGGTGAGTAATTTTTTTTTAGGTACGACTGATTTTTTCCCATAAGGTATGCTTTTTTTAGAAGCAAAAAGATTTTTTTGTAATTTTATCATTTATGAAAGTGAGTTTTCAGTAAAGTTATCTCTATTTACATTTAAAGTGCTACTAAAAAGTTGCAAGCAGTTGCAAGCTTGCTTTCTTATAGTTTAACCTTCTAATTGTAAATTTTCTTTTTTAATACGTTCTCAATGGAAATAGATGCTTCAATTGGGAAATGATCACTAGTCATATCCTAACTATTGAGAACACTAAAATCAGTCACCTTGTCTATTTATTAGGAAGAAAATTAAAAAAAGATCAAGAATTTCAAAATAGTTCCTGTTAAAAATATTATTGGTAAGTCACTAGTCATTCATTAATGAAAAATCTAACTCATTGATTATTCTTTCTAACATTGAGCCATTTTTATTTTCACCTAAACAACCTATTTACCTCGTCCTGGCGTTAAGCTCACCACACAAAATGTAGTTTCTTCTATTACTATTAATCGTTTTAAATTTATCAAAGTTAAGTAATTTATTGAGTGGATTGTATAGACTAAATACAAATAATTCATTAATCATTCCTAAATTTATTTTAATACACCGAAATTGTATTAAACTAAATTAAAGAATTGAAGTGCTCATAGGAAAATTGTTTTATAATATCTATTCTTTCTTTAATCAAAAAAGCTACTCCTCCTCTATATCTATTGCGTGGTTTAGTTATTGATTGATAATTTTTAAAGTCAAAATAAAATAAATAAATAAAAATTAACGACATGTCGTTAATATCGGATAATTACGTTTAATATTTTATTGTTTCGAAAAGTAAAGTAGGAAGTTTTAATAATGACCTTCTTCATAATCTCGACGTTTCCAAAAGTTTGAACACACTTCAGTAAGTCCAATGAGCAAAAAAATCTGTACTTCGTTGAACACTAGCAAGCATCAGTCTTAACTGTGTAATTGCTTCCTTATTATTTTTGGCGAATTCATTCTAAAATATCCAAATATTGTTCTAATTCAAAAAAAAATTTTCCAATTGTACAAAACATCTTTCTCTGGCTCAAAAATTTGCTCAAAATCGACTTAAATGTCTATCTGCTGATTTTTAGTTTTTATAAGTAAAATTATCTTTGATTTATAATTTTAATACGATTTAGAAAAATTAATAAAAATGGAAAAATATACTATAATTAGTAATTTTAGTAAAAAATAATAATAATTACTTTATATTTAACTTTATTTTTGAATTTTTTTTTTCAATTTTTATCTGATATTTTTACAGATTAACAAATAAATAAATACAGTCGATGAAACTAAAATAACTTAAATTTTTCAGGGTAGGTTAAAATTAAAATTTTAGTAATTTACTAAATAACAAAATAAAGAAAAAATAGAGAAATAAATTTTATTAGGTTAATTTCTTGAAAAGTCAGTAAATTTTTTAAATAACTTTTAAATAAAAAATTACGTTTATTTCCTGTTGGACCAGGATATTTTCAAACTAACAATAACAGATATAAATATGCTTAAATTTAAATATTTAGAAAAATATTTGAGTTTTCATTTTTTTATCCAATTTGCTTCATATCTCTTAGTTGAAAAGTTAGGAGATTTTTGTAAATTCTAGGAGAATTTCGTAATTTTACTTTTGTGACAGATTCATAAAATTTTCGTGGGTGTTGTGATAAGTTAGGTAAAATTGTGTTAAATCAAAAATCGAAAATTCACTGTAAAATTTGAAGTGTTCGACAATGGAAGAGGTTGATTCAGCCTTGAAAAGTATAAAAACTTAAAGTTTTTTTATGGAAATTTTGTTTTTTTCGAAAAATTTTTGATTTTTTTTTACTGAATTTTACGTAAGTATCGTTATTTTATTAAGTGTAATAAAAAATTGAGAAAAAAAAATTCTTAAAAATCTAACCTAACTTTATTTTAAAATAAAAATTTAATAAAATTTAATACCTTGATAAAATTATTCTTGAATAATTTATGAAACAAATTAAAATAGTTTTTTTTTCTAAAATTTATAATTTAAATTTTCTAATGAATAAACAATCATGTCACGAAACGTATCAGTTGTTCTAGAGACATGGCAAAAATTCGACTTAGAGGCGGTAAAACGCGACTTGGACGACAAAGTAATCGAAATAGCCAAGTCGCTGGAAGATGGAGACGCTTCAAGGAAACAACTGATCGACCAAACTAAGGAATTCCGCAAAACTATCACAGACGATCAGCGAAAACTAGTGGCACCGATTCTTAAATCATTCCAACATGAGGTCGATTCGGCCACTAAACGAAACAAACTGATGGAACAAGTTCTCTTGAAGCTGTACAAACAACTAATTGATTTGCCAGATCCAGTCCAATCTTTGGAAAACTTACAACGCGTCCAAAAGAAGGCCGAAAAAGCCCAAGATCTTGAGATCGAAAACAAACAACTGCGCGAGACTCTGGACGAGTACAACACCGAGTTTGCCGAGATCAAGAACCAGGAGGTTACCATCAAAAATTTGAAGGAAAAAATCAAAGAACTCGAAGAAAAAAGTGAACAACAGGTCCAAGCTAAGCTAAATGAGAAAGAAAAGGAATTGCAAAAATTTTACTCTGACAAGGAGGAGCACTTGCAGACGTCTCAGTTGGATTTGGTAAAAAAACTGGGTGACACTGAATCTCGGTGTTTGAATCTGCAGAACAAGCTGGAAAAGGCCAACTCGGATTTATACGACCTTAAATCCAAACAGGACGAAATGCTCAATGCCAAGTCTTTGGAGATCGAAATTTTAATGCAGGACATAGACAGACTGAATGACCGAGTGGCCAATGCCGAAAGACTGAATGAACAATATGTCATTGAATTATCCAAGGAAAAATCGCATGATCCTGTCCAAGAAAAACAATTTTCTTTGGCAAATTTTCAAACATCGGCTCTGGAAGTTGAGTTGGCCGCCAAGGAAAAAGAAATATCTCAGCTGGTTGACGACATTCAAAAACTGCAGCTCAAATCGAACAAAACGCGCCAATTCTACGAGAACCAAAGAAGTCAGCTTGAAGAAAAACTGGTCAACAAGGACAGAACACTGGAACAAGTGGAATTTGAACTGGGACAAAAACAAGACTATGACGAGATAAAAAAAGAGCTGATGATTCTAAAATCAATTGAGTTTAGTGAAGATATTTACCAAGAAAGTGGGCTGGGAGCTCCGTCCGAGCAGCATTCTCAGAAATCGCTGGAAGTTTTGCTTTTGGAAAAGAATCGCCACCTGCAAAATGAGAATACACAATTCAAAAATCGTCTTGATCAATTGGAGAACAAGTGTGAACAATTGACCACAGACAACTTGGCGCTGAACAGTGCCAATTTGGAGCAGAAAAGTCTGATTGTTCAATTGGAAAGAGACTTGCTCAAATTGGCCCAAAATAATGAAAACAAAAGTGAGTTTGAGAGTGAGCTCAAGAACGAGTCGATCAATTCAGTGATGGGCATTGATGAGCAAACAGGTGAGTTGAACAGAGAGAGCCAAATAGACAGCAGTTTGTTTAATATTGTGTCAAGTCAAAGGGAAAGATTTAGAGCTCGAGTCCAAGAGCTGGAAGGTGAGAATATGAGCAGCAAGCAACAGGTTTTGTTTTTGACTAACGAAATAGACAGGCTTAGATCGGACAATGTAAAGCTATATGAGAAGATAAAATTTTTGCAGTCGTTTTCCAAAGGACCGAAAACGACCTCGATTTCGCTGATGGATGATGATGACTCGATACCTGTTCTAAACAGGTACACCACTGAATATGAGAAAAAACTTGATCCCTTCTCCAAATTTAACTACCGCGAAAAACAGAGACGCTACACCGACCTAAAGCTGCATGATAAGTTTACGCTGATAATCAGTCGATTTATTGTATCGAGCAAAACTGCCCGATTGATATTTTTTGGCTACTTTTTTCTCATGCATTTGTTGATTTTCTTGAGTTTGTACACCATGGCGCACAATGACGCATCGCACAGAGATTTTTCGGCCGAATGTGCTCATGCTTATAGAGAACATATGGCTCAAGTACATGGTCAAAAGGAATTTGAACCACCACATTAATTTTTTTTTTTATTTAATTTCTATATTTTTTTTCTCGCTATAAAATAATTTATCAATTAAACAAATTATTTTGAATATTTTGGATTTGATATTTATTTATAA
Organism: Brachionus paranguensis; assembly: GCA_016802215.1. NCBI lineage: Eukaryota > Metazoa > Rotifera > Eurotatoria > Ploima > Brachionidae > Brachionus > Brachionus paranguensis. Next base: position 1,566,704 of record JAESIX010000009.1, on the reverse strand, counting down.
TTATTTTAAAGAAAATAAAATTGAGTTTTTTTTTTTTGAAATTTTAAAATAAAAGTTTGACGACTTTTCTGGAAAAAAAGTATGCCGAAATTTATTTTATTTTAATTTTTTTGCTGCTTTCCGATAGAAGTTATAGTTTTTAATTTTTTTTTTTGTTGATCAAATGTTGTTTTTTGGCTCTTTTTCAATAATTAGAGGTCCAAAAAGGTTTTAAATAGTTTTCGAGTAAACTGTGTGAGTCAAGTTTTTTCCAACAGTTCAATATTAGAATACAAAAAATTAAATTGAATCAAAATCTTAAAATTTAGTTTTTTTTATGAAATTTAATTCGAATTTTCATTGTATTACTTCAATAAGATGCAAAAAGTTCAAAAATATTTAGAGATTTTTTTAAAATTTTTTATTTAAGCTCATAAAAAAAATAAAAAAAAAATTTAAATCTGATCTTAAAACACTTTTATAACACAATGCAGATATTAATTTAAGATGCTTTACTTTATTTTAAATTTAAATACACTCGCATTTCATTTTGGAACACACTTTTTTGCTTGATACATTTTCTGCTCTAGCTTTTTAAGATTGGATTTGGAAGAGATCATGAAGCTTTTATTATTAAGCTTTTTGTTGATCCTATTGCAAGCCAAATCAGATCTTGTTTGAAGAGCTCACAAAGAGCCTGACTCTGAGTTCTTGTTGTATTATCAATCGTCATTTCGGTCATCGTATTGCTTTTTGACATTCTTATGCAAAAAATTACTTAGAATCACCTTAAAGAAATATTCAAATTTTAAGAATTTTTTAATTAATAAAGTTTTGTATGTTTTTTTTCATTAATTATTAATATTATGTTTAGAGTCGAAAATTCTCATTTAGCACCATAGTTTAACAAGCTATTTAATCTTTTCCGAGTCAACAGGATTTATTATTAATCCCACATTTATTATTATTTTTATTGTTTTATTTTCTTGATATCAACTCACAAAATGAAATGGTACACGAGTAATTGAGTCAAAACTTTTTAAAATTTTTTATTATTTTTATGAATTTTTTATGATCTAGAATATTATGATCTTCACTAATAAATGACTTTAGAATGACTTAAATTTTTGACGGCAAAAACTCTACAATTTAATGCATATTTTAAATTGCAGAGCTTGGAATTCGTATATACAAATTTTTACAATATTGTACTGTTTACAGAACCATTTTTAAACAATTAGAAAAAAAATTATAAAGTTTTAACTTTATGTACTGTAATTTTTGTACTAAAATTTCACATTTTCCAATGCTTCCATATTTCATCAAATAGAAGTAACCACAAATAGAAGAAACTTTGTAGTATTTGTGTCGAAAATTTCCTTTTATTTGAGTTGTTTTTCCCAAAAAAAATGTGCCTCGTTTAAAAGAAAATTCGCCAGTCATTTGTCATGTTAAACATGTATTTTCTTGTTTCTAATAGAAGGAAAAAATGGATAAATTTCTGTTGTTTTAGTCACTTTTTTAGAGCAAAACAATTTCGAAAAGAAGAAACACTTTGTTGATCAAACTTTCTTTTATTTGATGAAATAAATCCTTAAAATTTTAAAAAAACAAAAAAAAACAAAAAATACAAAAATAAAATTTCAAAACAAAAGTTATTTAATTTTTTGATTAAAAAAATCTTGAAAAGTTAAAAATCAGATAAGCCGATCAAATTTTAAAACACATAAAATATGTTTGTGTAGGATTAAACAAACATAAAATGTTTCTAAAAATTGAACGGATTCCTATGACGAATTGATTCAGATGTAGAAGTCGAATCCTTTTTTAAACAATTTCCCAAAGCTCATTATGGCCAAATATGATGAAAAAATTACGGATTATAGTTCGAAGATTTCAATTGAAATAATTGATCATCTATTTATGGATATAAATCGTGGTCTAGTTGATTCGGTAAAGTTTGTTGTCTCTCAAATCAAGTTAAATATAGAATTAAATTTTGACTACTCTATTTTTTATAATTTTTATAATAAATTAAATATTCTCCTAAAGATAGATTTTTATACTTAACGTAATTATCCGAATTTATTGACATGTCTTTAAAATATAGTACTCTATTTTAGTGACATGTTTAACAAAATTGAGCACTTTTTTTAAAAAAAATAAAAATGATTAATTATTAATGACATGTAATTAAAGTGTATAAATTTAAAAATTATAAAAAAAAAGCATCAGCTTTTGTGAAATTCTTTTAAAAATGGAAATTTAGTTATGTTTTAAATCCGAATGTCATTAAAACCGGATGTATTTTTTAACAAAAGTTAACTTATTCCATTTTTAAGACATGTCGTATAAATTGAATATTGCTCTTCTTAAAATCAATATTCAATTAGTTACATGTCACTAAATTCGTATAATTACGTTAATTGTATCTCTTATTTTTTTATATTTTTTAGAAATGTTATTCTGCCCATGGGTTTAAAAGCTCAAATAACTTTTCATTGTGAAGATAACTCTTATTGTAAAAAAAAGATATCATACTCGATACATGCACCATAACCAAAAAATCACAAGTTAAAATATTTATTTTTTATAGAAACTTTTCGAAAAGATTATTTTTCTTTTAAGTGAAACTCACATTAATTTTGTTTTTTAGTATTTTATGTTTTTCTTATTAGCGCCAAAAAAATTTTACATAAATAAAATTTAAATTTAGTTTTCAAGCTTAATTTTGTCGTATGGTTTATGGGTAAAAATGATTTATTCCATCTTAAATAATTAAATATACTTGTTTCTGAACATTGTTCATTATTTATATTATTAATATTTATGTGTAATCGTCAACTTTGATAAGAAATAAATTTTGAAAAAAGGAAAAAAAAAATTTATTTCCTAGCAACTTTTGATGATTAGATTCTATTAATTAATTTTAATTGAAAATTTTTTGAATATTAGAATAAACAAGTCGAAATTTAAACAATTTAAATTTCATGTTTTGCTCAAATTTTACAAAACTTTATCTATAAAAATTCGGCAAAGTATGATGAAAAAAATTTATAAAGATGCAAATGATATTCATCACCAACAATTTGACTGCTCATAATTTAAACAATTCTGTGTAACAAAAGTGACATTTTTAGTTTTGTATAAAAATTAGTTTTCATTTTAATAAATTACAAAAAAAAATTAACTAATCGTAGAATTAAAAAATTGCAAAATTTATTTATATTTGCGTTATGTATCGTAAATATCAAAATTTACATATTATCAAAATATACAATAGCATTTATGAATACTCCCTTAATTGTAGAATTTTTTAAAATGTTTTTTTTTCAGAAAATTAAAAAAAAAAACGTTAATAAATTACACTTTTAATTTTCTAGGAATACTTAACATGTATTTTCCAAACATTTACTAGTTGTATTAATAACCAACTCATAGCGATCAGGTTTAAATGCCGTCAACTCTTTTAAGTAAATGATAAATTGTATAAAAAGGGAAGTATAAATTAAATTTAAATGCAAACCAATTTAGATCTTCGTTAATATTATATGTGGTATGTTCAGAGGACAATCGATTATGTTGAACAGCGAGTCAAAAAACAGTCAATGAAAAACCAGTCTTTAGATTCTAGATCTATTTTAATTTGAACACTTTGTCTAATTCGTTTTTACAATTAAAATCTTCTTAAAAAATAAGTTTTAACATTTTTTTTATTTCGGAAATTTACATTTAAATTTATTTATCAAATTTCCCATTTTCAAATTTCAAGTTTCTTTTGAACAAAATCTTTTGACAACCATTTTATTTATATTTTAAATTCTTTTTAAAAGTTTGTTTAAATAAGAGACCTTACTCCGCACTCTAGTTCCGTAATAATTTAAATTATACAAAAATTATTTATTTAAACCTTCAAAATCAAACTCTAAATTTCTAAGCTTGTAAAGTGAAATTAAAAAAAAAAATATGCAACGAGCTGGTTAAACTATTACTTTCTAAGTCAATAATACAAAATGGCATTTAATTAAATTTGAGAAAAAATTAAACTTATTCTAAGCTACAATTTAATTAAATGAATTCGTTGAAAATTTAAAAAAAATATAAGCTCACAAAAAATATTTAAATCATTTTAAAAATTTTTGATTTTTCTTTAACTATTTTTAATCTTCTACTTTTAATTTACGGATATTTGGATAGATATAATACCTGAAAGGGATGATGAAATTTGAAACAAAATTTTTGGATATTATTTTATTTTTTTAGCCTGTAGTAATAGCGTAAAAGTATTCAACAAATATAAATTTAAGCTACAGCCTGGGCTAATGAAGCAACTCTTGGCCATAAATCGGCGCACTCTCTGGCTACTGGTCCGGTGATAGCAGAGCCTTTTAACTCTCCTTTATTATTTACTATCACCCCTGCATTGTCTTCGAAATATATAAAAGTGCCATCCTTTCTTCTATACGACTTCCTCTGCCTGACAACAACCGCCGGTATTACTTTAAAAAGTTATCTTTATTAAAATTTTTAAAAAAATTTAAATAAAAATTATCTTACCTTTTTTACGTAAATCTGGCTTGCCTTTTTTGACAGTCGAGATGATCATGTCACCAACACAGGCGGCTGGTAGTCTGTTCAATCGGGCACCGAAACCTTTTACGGCAATGATGTTCAAATTTTTGGCTCCAGTGTTATCGGCACAATTAATGACAGCGCCCACTGGTAAACCGAGAGAAATTCTAAATTTACCACCACCAACACCTCCTCTACCTATGGTTGAAAAAAAAAATTGTCAGCAAACAGATGCAAGCATTGATTAAATTGGATTTAAGTATTATACCTCTTTTGGTTGCCATTTTTTTGCAAAAGGTTTATGCTAGTTAGTAATTATCGATGCTTTTACTTTAGGTTATTCAAAAAACTAATTTTTAGTTTTTTTAATGTGCTCAGTATTAGTGAATGCGCTAAAAGATTTTGAATGCATTTAGTCTACCAGCGCCAATACATGTATTAATTCTTTGTTGAAATTTTGTGCTCAAAAAATTTGCATGCATATTTTCCAAATTTCTTAGGTTCATAGAAAAAAAAATTAAATTGTCTTTTTAAAGTTGTTCGAATCTTCCAATTTTAAAAATAAGCACCCTCATTAAAATAAAATTTATTCCAAAAAATTAACTGATATCATTTTTTTATTTTAATTAAACATAATCAAAATTACACAATTAAATTTAAAAGAGATAAATATTCAATTTTTAATTTAATTTTTTTATTTTTTAAATTGTTAAAATTTTATTCAGATGAATTTCAAGAATGTTATCCAAAATAGCTTGAATATTTGTGACTTTTAAACAACTATAAATATCAGCCTAAATAATTATTCTGATAATTTTTATATTGGCTTTGGCTTACTAACAAAAATTTCATTATATTTAAAATTAAAAGTAAAAATTGGTTAACATATTCACATAATATTTTTTACCATGTCTTTTATTTTTCAAAAATGAACTATTCTAATCTGAAGTTAAGTTAAAACAGACAATTTTAAGATATAAATAATTTTTTTAAATATAGTCTTTTTACAGATATAAACTTGAAAATGAAATTTTGAAATACATTTTTTCTGATACAAAGCCCATAATCAGAAATGAGTTCGGATCTAGCTGAGTTAAGACGTCAAAAAATCTTAAAGAACAGCGAGCGTCGTCTTCAACTTTTAATGGGTAGTCAAATTTTTTTAATTAATTTAAAATTTTTAATTTTGATTATTTAAAAAAAAAGGACTTGAAAATTCCGAAAATCAAACTAATTTAGAAGAAAGTGTACATAAAATAATTGAAGACAAAACTACTAAAGTGTGTCCGAGTGAAAAAAATCGCATTCACCAGCAACCAGAATCTCACTACCTTTTATCAAATGAAAAAACTACTGAGGTTTTACCCGATGAAAAAAAAGCCGAGAAAAATGATCTGATTCTAGCATATACTTTCAATGGTCATTCTAATGTAGAAATTGTCCTTTTTTTCGTTTTAGCTTTGCTAAGTAGTACTCTTTTTTATTTGAAACAATCAAGCTTAATTTATCATGTATGTTTTTGGCATCATTAATTAAATTAAATTAATTATTTGAATTTAAAAGAATGTTTTGCTTCCATTTTTCACTTTGGAAGCTGCTCATTTGATCGTTCATCTTAAATATTTTCCGGTAATCATTTTAATTCTTTTACTTTTTGATATTAAATTTAAAATAAGGCTTATCATTTATTCGATTTAGATTTAGTACAAATATCAAACATTTTCATCAAGTGATCACAAAAAATGTGATCTGACACATCATCTAAAAAATGACCATTTTCAAAATTTATCAAAAAAGTTAATTTTTTTAGTGATCAAAGAATTTTAATAGAAAGTTTTAATAATAAAGTTTATTTAAGTGTATATATGGTGGAAAAGTAAAGTTAAAAGCAATTGAGCAAGAGTCATTTACAGAATCAAAATAAAATATATTCTGAAGTTCTACAAAGGCTGAATTTTTATATAAAAAATTTGCATTCAGATTTTACAATATTTAAATTTGTCATTAATATTTTCATAACATTTTATATTGCTCAGTTGCTCTTAACTTGCTACCTTAATAAATTATTTGGTTTTACCTAATGAATGATGATTAGAAAAAAATTAATGATTAAAAAATTGATTATTATTCTTTTTACTAAAATAGTCGGAAGTGATGATTACAATCACATTTTTTGAAAACTTGCCAAAAAAGATCGACAAGATCGCTTTTTTTTAAATACCTGTGAATTATTAAAAATTACTGCAAATTTACTGCAACTAAAACATTTTTTTATCTTATTAAAACAAGTCTAATTTCTTTTTTAAATTAATTTGTCTAAATTAAGGAATATGTCTACACTCGACCATTTGAAATAAAATTTTTAAGTCAAAAATTTTAAGATTTTGGCTTGATTAAAAAAAAATTCGTAAAGATGACTTAATTTAAATTTAATGAAAAAACTTCAAATTATTTAAAGGTCTTTACTTTTTTTATCATTAATTTAACTTCACCTAATTAAATTGTATAAATTTACTTATATCTTTATAAAATACATTTTAGCATTTAAAATGATATTATTAAGATAAAAATACTTTAAATATTTAAATATCTTAAAATGACTTCTAAAGTTCAGAAAACACGGTGCCTTTTTCTTTCTTTTTGGTCGTTATCTTTATCTATCAATTGCTTGAGTGTCCATTCCACTATCGGATTTATTTTATAAATCAAGCATTTAAGAATTTGGTGAAAAAAATTTATTATTTTTGTTAGTATTTTGAAAATAATTCTTGAATAAAAAAATTTTATAAAAAGTTATTTTAAATTCATAAAGAATTTTTATTAAGTAATTTTATTTTAAAGATAAAAAAATAATTTTAGTTACAAAAACAATTTCTAGTTTTATTTAAATTTAGTTGAACATTCAAAATTTAACTATTTTTTTAGTATCCTTTAAATCGACAAGACCTTTTTGTGTTAACCTTTCTGATCTGATTAATGTCCTCTGAAATTAATTCTTTTCCGGATTTTTTTGTGTAAAACATTAATGATACATTTAATATAAAACATTTATCAATTTTTATGCCAGATTAATTTGAATTCTTGTAATGAATTTCTATTTTAATTTAACTTGGAATAAGAACTGTCCAAATAGCAATGGATATAATTAACCAAAGAAGATTGGACTTAGATATGCTATATTTATCGTGTCTTATCATTTTTTTTTAGTAATTGTCGAAGTATTCTAATTCAAATTAAGTTATTGATTATTTTTAAAAATTTTTTGTTAGGTGCTGCTAAATATTTATATTTTTGTGTTCAGCTTCTATAATTAGATGGTAATCCTTCATAAAATAAATTTAAGTAAAACATTAATAATCAGGCAGAGTTTGGCTTCATTAAAAGAGTGCAAATTATAAATAAAATACTAGAGTAAAGCTCCTTTTCAATTTAAAGTCTTTTTAATAATTTTATTTTTAAATTTAAGGTTTATTTAAACTAAAGGTGTGTTTATATTCTAAAATTTATTTATTTTTCTTGTAGGCAACAAGCTCACAATTTCAATTGTTCCGGACATTGTTGCAATTATGTGGCATATCACAAAAGTCACTGAAAAAGCTAATGGTTGCTCTCAACTTCCTATTTATTTTAATTGACAATTTTGTTGTTTATATTTTAAGTTTTGTTTTAATCAATTTATTTCTCAATACTTTTTTTATTGTAGACTAAATTTAAGAATTAAATCTCTATAAACAGATAAAAGACTTTTTAAAATTTAAAATATTTATTTTACAAAAAAATGATTCATGAGAAAAATTTTGGAAGTTTTCGAACCTGCTTGCTACTCTGAAAACCAATAAATAATTATACTTTCAATTTGGTAGACATTGGTCTTGATTTTTTTAGATTTGCATAAAGTTCTTGCATATGTTTGGCTTTGAAATATTTCCAGTCAGCGGCTGTCTGAAATTTTTTTTGCATTTCTTTGGTGCTAGTATAAGGTTGAAACATTTGCCTGATGTTTTCTTTGACTTTGTCATTAGAATGCCTCAAAAAAAAGTCTTTTTTAAGCATCAAAACTTCGCTCCCATTACTTATCTAAATTGAATTTCAAATCATGAAAAAAGCCAGAGCTGTTAGCAAAAAAACTCACCAAACTTAAGTTTGGATTTGGTACATTAACATCTGTCTCGTCAAATTTCAATATATTTAATCCCTGCAAAATAAATATTTTTTCTGAAGCCTTAAAAATTAGAAAATTATTTTATTTAACTCACAAAGGTATCTCCCGCTTTGAGGGTTTGAATTTGCAGAAAAACAGGCTCTTGTCTTTCTTTGTTGGAAGGCTCGTTCAAATGTGTCACTGACCACTTTAAAAAAATCAAGAAATGAATGTTACAAAATTAGAAAATTTTCATACTGGAATGTGTCTTTCGTTGCTCTCAATGCTTTCTCTTCTCAATCGTGTGTCCACTTTTGGTTCTTTAATTTTTTTTTTTAATTTAATTAATTTCTTTTCTAAAAAAATTTATCAATTACTGTAAGTGTCTGTTAGAAAATTTTCTTTTGACAGAGCTCTTCCTTGCAAGAGTTTACGCGGCTTTACATTTTCAAGCTTTTTCATTACTTGGCATGTTCCCTGAGTAAAAAATTTGATTTAAATATAAATTTGATTTTATTTTTACGAGTTTTTTTACAGATTTAACTACAAAAATGTATTCATTTTTTGCACTATCCGGAACTATTACTTGATTACGCCTTTAAGTAAAAAAAATAAATTAAATTAAAAAAAATTTTTTTGAAAAAATTAACTTGTAGTAATGAAATACGCAGCTGGTAGGATTTTGGAGCAAAATGTGAATGGGCCAGTCCTTGGTGAATTCACATTTTCGAAGAAATTGAATATGCTCTGGTTCCTGTCCTCGATTAGACATAAAAATATCATAAAAGTCATCTCTGCCAATTGAAATAAGTTCCATGGTAGTAAGCGATGTGACAGTCGCAGTTCGGGTTGTGTTGTAAAGAAATGCTAGCTCCTTATAAGAAATTTAAATTTAAATGCATTTTTAAATGACAGGTGTTAAATTAAACAAAAGCATTTTATTTTATTTTAATGCGATTATGTTTAAATAAATAAAGCTTAGAATTCAAAATGAATTGACTTACTCCAAAGCATGTACCATCTCTTAGGACTGCCAAAATTCGATTTTTGACATCACCTGTTTTCTTATCTTCATCTAAAACGGTAACCATAGCTTTAAAAGAAAAATATTTAATATAAAATAAAATATAACAATGAAAAATATCAAACCTTGTCCTGAGATTATAAAATAAAAGCTATCAGCAACTTGTCCTTGTCGGATTACGACTCGTTTTGAAGGTATTCTAATTTAAATAATTAAATAAATTCAAATTAAAAAAAAACAAATACTTTTGATAAAAAGCACATTTGCATATTTTTTCCTGCATATTTACAGGATACTCTGCAAATGATTCCATTCTAAGCAATCCAATCCGCGCCTATTTTTTAAAAGCAAACTTAAGAGTTAAATTTTATTTTAGATTTTTATAAACTTTTTTTAACTAGTTTTATTTGTTCCGGCGTTCTGGATTCAGGTGGAATTGTTAATGCATATTGAATGTCTCGGCTCAAATCAGTCTAAAATTTAAAATAATTAAATTAAAAGAAAAAAATCGTAAAAATATATTTTCTTCTTGATAGAGCAAAAAGCATTTAATCGAATTAAATATTAAAATTGTAATAAAACCATTAAATTCATACTACTTTATACAATATTTTATTTAAAAATTTTTTCAATTAAGTATTTCTATCTTACCTAAAAAATGAATGAAATAAATTGATACATTTTAAAATTATAGAAAAAAATAAATTTAATAAAAAATGCTCTAAATAATTTTCGTTCAAAGACGTGAACATATTTCTATTTGCCAGTTCAAAAGCGGGCAGCTAAACTTAGAAAATATAAATCTTTTATAAATTAAAAAATTTTTTAAATAATAAATGGAAGAAAAATTAATAGCAGTTCAGTAGCAACAGAAATTTTATTTATTCTCAAAAATTTGGTTCTTAATAAAGAAAAGATAATTATTCACTGAACTCATATTGAACTAGCAAAGATGGAAAAGTCTTTTGATAGAAAAAAAGTTTGATTTTTACTTTAATTGATAAGCTACTAGCTAAGAAAATTAAGATCTTGATAAAATTTGATCATTTGGACACAAGAGTTTGTAAATAAAATTTATAATTCATTGGTAAAAAATAAGAAAAGACTGTGGACCTAAGATTTTAACTTAAAATTTTATCTTTACTTGTTTGGATAATCCAATGTCCATATGAACCAACTTGGGTTCGATTTTCATAAAAATTCGAAAGTAGTCTTAAAGAAGAATTATCTAAACCATAGTGAAAATATTTTAATAATAATAAATTGGAGTCTCAGTTATTTATTCATGGATAACTGTATGACATGAACAGACAAGTCATGTTATCCGTTTAAAAAATAAAGAGTTAATTGCTTTGCTAAAAACTTTTTAAAAGCTTTTGATGAAAGCTATGATATTCCACCATAGTTATTAATATCTGATCTTTTACGGTTATTTTAAACAATAGTTAGCTTAAAGTCATCTGGAAAAGTCCCTTTACTGTAGCTATAATTAAATAGCTTGGACAAAAAGTTCTTAAGATTTTGAATAACTGGGTTACCCATGTTATGTGACCAATTGGTCAGAAAATATGTGACCAATATTTATCAAATTTTAAGATTATATTCAATATATGACCAATCAATTCATTTATTTACCTAGTTTAATGATTATGTAGCCATTATTATTAATTTGGTGACAAATAAAATTCTATAAAAATAAAAAAAAATTGTCGATTTTATTATTTCTTAATCATACATACAAAAAGTTAAATTATTATAAAAGTCAAATTTGAGTTATAAATACAAAGTCAAATAGAAAATGCTATTTTTTATGCTTTGAACCTAATCTAATAATTTCCATTACTTGCTGAAATTTTTGACATTTAGAATTCGAAAATTTTTGTGAACAGTAAAAAGCGCCTATTTCATGAAGTAAGTCAAATGGTTTAAATACTTCCGAATTTTTAATTTATTCAGTCATTTTTTTATCTAAATCTTCAAAAAATTATTTAATTCTGTTTAATTTTATTAAAAAATTTTTAAATTTTAATTTTTTCTCTAAGTCTTTTACATAGTTTAAAAATGTAACATTATTTTCTTTTCTTTATTATTTTATAATTCTAGAGAGTGTCTGAAAAATTTGACTTGGCTTAATTTGGCTTATTTTTTGAAATAATTTTGTGACCACTGTTATTTATAAGGTGACCAGTGTCTTTTTTATGTGAGTAATTTATGGTCAAATATTTCCTACTAATAGGACTGGTCCCCAACTGAACAAAGTGAGGTTGGTCACATATTTCGTGACTAATTGGTCAAATAACGAGGCAGACCCCAATGACTTTAGTGTGAATTCCAATGAAACCAGGTTGACTTAAAGAAGGGAGTACACAGCCTTTTTAATTTATTCTAGAGAAAAATCCTTCTATTAATATAGGTTTTGTTAAATTTAAATTTTTAAAGTTAAAAAATATAAAAAGGAATTAAAATAATTCTCAAAATTTTATAGAATTTTTAAAATTCTTGGTTGTTTTTCGTCAAAGAATGATTGAAGATTTTAAAACTAAGAAAGAAATGCGTTAAAAATAAAAATTTAATCTTATTCATTAATTTCTTAACTTTATTACACTAATTTTTTAATTAAAAATAACAATTGGTGTAATTAATATGGAAAAATTTATATTATTACATGAATAAGGATGTTTAAATATCAAGTGGCTAGTAATAGATATATCAGAAAAAAAATTGACTTTTAATTAAAAATTTGGTGATTCTGACCAGATGTTGTTTCAAGGATACTATTTGAAATACTAAGTGTAAAGAACATTAATTTAAAAAAAATTAATTTTTGTTTTGAAGAATTTATTAAGAATTATTTGATAAGTTTTTTTTTTATAAAAATTAGTGTTTAAAGTTAAGAAATTAATAAATAAAATAAAATTTTTATTTTTTTATAGCAATTTATTTTGATTAACTTTTTAATCAAATAAAAATCATAAGATTGCAAAAGTAACTGCAATTTATTTTTTATTTAAATAAATTTGAAACTTGACTAAAATCTTATTCAGCCGAAGATAACTTCTTGACCAAGTTCTGCATCGGATCATGCAAGTCCAACACAGAAATAAGAAGAATTTTCTAGGTTATTTAAGATTTATTATAAGTTTTTTATAAGTTCCTTTATTTTCTTTAATAAAAAAGAAATTATAAATAAACAAAGATATAAAAAATATTATAGAAATGTCAAAAGATCTTAACTAAAATTTATTTTAGAAACATAATATGAAAAAATTTAAATAAATAATCAGAGGTAAATATTGGTATAAATAGAAGCGTCGATTTAATTTTTAAATTCAATTTTATTCATTTTTTCTTTAAATTGTTTCTTAAATTAATTTTTATTATATTTTATTTTCAAATTTGATATATTAAATAACAAAATCTACAAAAAGTATTTTAAAAATTTGCTATGAAAATCTTACATTGAAATTTGATTGAATTTTGATTATTTTATGATTTTGAAAGTTAAAATCGCATAAATGAAAAGAACGATCATTTTTTAAGAATTTCTAAATTATTTTGCATATTAATTTATTAAAAGGAATTTTCTTTTAAGCTATAACGGTAGTAAAAGTTTGTTGTTTCCATTTTAAATAATGGCAATAATTATTATTTAAATAATAAATGTACTTTTTGCCTAATATTTCTTAAAATGATATTAAATAATGGTAACTTTAAAAAATTTTTTTACGAAAAATTTAACGTTAAATTTGTCAATTTTGCTACAAAAAAAAATAATTTTTCAATCAATTAAATATTTTTTTTACCGTTAAATAACTTAATTTAAAAATGTCTTTTACATACCTAACAAAAGAATTTCAATAAGACGAGAATCAAAAGGAATGTTTTTCATTCGAAAAAATATAATATATTATGGCGTATCATTGGAATCGATGATCAGATTGCAGGCTCTTACAAACTCCTCCCTATCGCCGAGTTTATAGACCATGCCTAGGAACGAACACTCAATAAAATTCTGGTTGACCCAAACCATCCCATCACGTCATGTCAACCACGCAATCTTCTTTCCTTTCCAAACAAGAAAAGCAAACAAGGCCGCTTATCGCAACAGCATATTACAGAATTTCCTTCGAAAATTTCGCAATGATGCCAACAACCAAAGTGCAAGAGCTAGTCTCTATTTTGTTTAATTTTAAAACTAATTTTTATCTATATTTTACATATTATTTTAATAATTATTGTATAATTAGATTTATTTCTCAAATCAATAATTTTGATCAATAAGACGTTTAAATCTTAATATAAAAAAAAAATAAAAATGATAAATTAGCCTTTAATTACGAAACTTTTGTAAAATTCTTTTTTTTTCTATGAAAAAACGTAAATTCTTTGTTAAAACATGCCTAATTAATGAAAATAAAACAAGATGTAACATTATAACATAATACAAGTGAATATATTAATTGAAAATGAACATAATTGGTTTCTTTAAAATTTAGAATTTAATAAAATTTTAAAAATAAATAAATTTTACTTCACTTATTAATTCCTTAGTTTTCATTATTAATTTTATGTTTTCTTATCAATTTTGTATTTTAAGTAAAATAAGATAAGATATTACTAGGAATTTTTTTAAGATTTTTCAAAACTTCCCAATAATTTTTAAATAATTTCTAATAAGTTCTTTAGGACTTCCGATATAAAATCCTTCAAAAATTGCCTTTAGGTTTAATATCCAAGACCTGATAAATTTTTAAAGATTTTAAAAAACAAGTTCTATAAGATTTTCATTTACAATTACATAAAAAAATTTTACCAGTTTAAGAATTCCTAAGATAATTTTTTAATACCCTAAAGGATAAATACAAAAATCCTAGATGCCGCATTTCCCTTAAAATTCCTCAAGATTCTCAATAAGAGTTTTTTCATGGGATCGCATTTTTTTTAAGACGAAAGAATACACCAAATAAATTTTGAAATTAATAATTAATTATTTGAAAGAAAATACTTAATTTGTATTCTTCAATTTTTTTATGTGCTCATTTTATCAAGGAGATGTTTTGTTAATTTTTCAAAAATACTTACCTCTTTTTTAGCCTTGTAATAATCTTTATTGAAAATGACTTTGTCTGAGTCAGTTGGAGCCGAAAATGTATCCTGTACCAATTCTGTTATGTTATCCATCTTCTGATTTTGCTGAATTCTCATAAAATTTTTTCTTAAAAATGAAAAAAATTAAAAAAAAATCTCATAATGAAAATCGGAAATTATTCCCTAAAGCTCAATTAAACAGATTGCTGGAAACGTCTGAAAATAACTTTAATGTAATGCATAACCTTTGTTAAATAAAATTTTAAATTCTATTAATTTAAATATTGCCGTAAAACAGCTCGAGCAATTTTATTTATTTACTGTTATTAAACTGACAACACCAATATGCCAAATTGAATGAAATTTAAAATTAGAAAAATCAAACTATTCAAAGCATAGATGATTGTTCTTCTAGTAATGCGAACTATTTGTAATTAAACAAAATATTTAAATTTGCCTTAAAGCCAATTTTATCTCCAATTAGTGGAAACTATTTTTCAGAGAAAAACTCAAAGCAAACAATATATTAGCGCTATTTAATTGTTATTTGGCTGTTAGTTAAAATTTTAAAGAAATTTAAAAATAAATTTACTTGAATTTGTCAAAAGCGCAATCCACTAGCCGCAACAGGGCTATAACAATGCGGACTTTGTGCCGAAAAAACTTTCTCGCCTTTAAATAAAGTAAAATATTTGCTTAACAACTTTGATGCTTTATACTGTAAAATTTTTGGACCGTATTTTAAATTGTAATTTAGATCTTTGTCGAGTTTTAGAAGAAGTTGAACTGGACAACTGGTACCGAAACGAACCCAAAGAAGAATGAGTGAAAAGTTCTCCAGACTCATCCGTGGCATCTTGTTCATTTGGGCGATTTTTTTTCATGTCCATTTTAGGGACGATGATGGTTGCTTGAGAAACAGGCAAAATTAAAATCTCTAAATTTTCCATTTTTTATTTTTTACAAAAAAATTAAAGTGTTTACAGCAGGTACATAACTAATCTGTTTAAACTAAAAACCACTTAAAAACAGTTTCTTAGCAAGCAAAGACGTTGATCAAATAATTTATAAACACTTTAAGTTGAAATAATTTAATAGTTTCACATACTACCTGGTGGAGTGCTGTTAGGACTAGCTGATGACGCTGAGCTAGAAGAATCGTTGTATTTCTCTTTTCGTTCCATTTTTCCCATTAAATATTCAGGCTTTTTCGGAAGTATCATGGCAAAGTTTTGATCAGGGCTTGAAGTTTTGTACTTCATATTGTTTATACTTAAAATTCCCTGCTTAAATTCTTTATGTTTGAGAGTGTTTCGGCTGTGTAATTTGTGCCTGACAATTTCAAATGTGTTGTTGTTGAGAATACCTTTTACTTGTTTCATAAGACGAATTTCATCAGAGCTGTAGCTAAAATTTGTCCATAAGCTTTCTGTAAAGAGATTTTTTCTCTTAGGTGAATGCGCGTGTATGCTCGGGAACACGTCGAATGCTTTCAAAAATTCCACTTGATTCCTTTTAATGGAAGTCATTTTCTAAAAAGCTTAGAACAGTTCAGTTTTAAGTGAAATTAAAAAGTTTATTTGATATTTTTATTTCAAACTATCTTCGAAATTTAGTTTTCAAAATGTTTTTCAATAAAAAAATGAATGCAAAATTGGAGATTTTTTGATTGTACTGTCGCTTAAATAACTAAAAGAAAATTATAAAATTAAAATAAAATTTTAAAATATCAGCCAAGTTCTGACTAGCCCGGAAGCTAGTTTTTCTAAAAATAAATTTTCACTAAACTACAATTCTTTGTGATGGAAACAAAATATTGAACCCGCAGCGCTTCCATTTAAGTCAATATTGCTTAACAACTAATTTTTACATTTTTACAATTGGAAATTTAGCTACATCTTATAGCAGTGATTTTTTCTAGTTGAATTCAAAAAATAATATAAAATTTAAGTGAAAAAGTATCTCAAAAAGAAACTAATAGCCTTTAAAAAATATAAAATTAAATTAGATGAAAATTTATTAAGTAAACATTGATTCAAAAGAAGACTTTAAAAACAAGTTTTACACTATCCAGGTTAAGTTTATGAACCTAATTGTGCTTGATGAATAAATGGCTATAACTTTACTAAATATGTTTTTTTTTAGCAAACGATCAGAGTATAAATTCATATTAGCTCTTAACAAAAAATTAATAAATCATTTACCGGCTAATAGCCAGAAATTATTAACTAAAGTCTTTTATGTTTAATTCTTTTCTGTTTCAGTTTATTGAATTAAATTTTTTTTGTTAAATGATTAAAATATTTAAAAAATATGAAAAAAAAAATGATCATTCAAAGTTATAAGAATTTTTGAATGTGAAATTTTGATTTATTTTTTTTGATTTACTACAGTCAATGAAAAATGGCTTAGTTTTAAATATTTATAGAAATTAAATCAATATCTTTAAAATTTTGTAAAAATAGGCAAAAAATAACTTATTTTTGAAAATATTGTTTTGCCAATAAAAGTCATAAATTTTCTGGATCATTTTTTTTCGCGTAATATTTTGATTTTTAGCTACTGCTTAAAAAATAATTAAAAAAATTAATTTCCTTAACACCTAAAACCCCCGAAAGTATTTGGTTTAACAAACACGCTTACAATTGTTTTCTCTTGTTAAATTCATCAATTCAAAAGCTTGTTAAGTAAGAGGTTTTGAATTAAGTTGGCCCTTTGAGTTTTGAAAAATCTTTCCTAAAAGAAACTTGCTCTTTCATGAAATTGAAATAAAATCTTAATTAAACTGCCTTGAGTTGTAGTTTCATTTTTAAAATAACTCTTTAACAATTCAATGTTTTTGTAATAAATTAATCACTTATTAAAAGAATTTTGACTCAAAAAATTCTAATAAATTTTTGGTGAATTAGAAGCTGAGTTCGTATTTAATTTTGAAAATTTTCTTGTAATCTATTGAATGAAGAAATAAGAGGAAACTAATTTCCTAAAGATCTTCTAATAACAAAAATCAAGAAATAGAATTTGTATTAGGAAAATTTAAAAAAATTGTTTGCCTTATTGCTAATGACAACATAATACCTAAAGAAAAAATTTTGTTTTTTCTTTTAGAAGTAAATCAAAATGGTCCGAATATTTTTTTTGTAAATGATATTATTTACTTCATAAAACAAGACAAATATCAAATGTGCTATTTACTTAAGTAATTGTCTTATGATCATGCAAATTTAATATTATATATTTTGGAGAAATTGAAATATTTAAATTTTATGCGAAAAACATTCAAGCTTTGCTTAAGAGTAAATTTTTTAGAGATAAAACCTAACTTTAAAATTTTAAAAAGCTCAAAAATCTTGACCTAATCTTTT
Organism: Brachionus paranguensis; assembly: GCA_016802215.1. NCBI lineage: Eukaryota > Metazoa > Rotifera > Eurotatoria > Ploima > Brachionidae > Brachionus > Brachionus paranguensis. The sequence continues at coordinate 1,548,535 of JAESIX010000009.1, read as the reverse complement.
AAATAATTTAATGTCTAATAGTTTTATATGATAAACGTCTTACGTTTATTCAAAATTAAATGGTTTTTTTCAAACACTTATAGAAAGTGGAACAATTAATTTTGGAGGTTAACTTTTTAATTGGGTGTAAAATTTTAAAATTAATTACTAAACATAAAAATTTTACAGCGTGATTTAAAATAATTCATTAATTTAGCTTTTTTTAATTGAATTTTTTATTTTTTATTTTTTGGTGGATTAGTATTTTTAATTCAAGCATTTGTATTTCGTTTAGTTATTTAAGTTTTTTTTTTAATGAAACTCGAACATCAAGCCAATTTGCTTTTTTTTATTTTTATCAACGTAAATTGGTATTTAAATTCATAATTTTTAAATAATAATGCTCTGCAGCAATTGCTTATAAATTAAATAACTATAGTACTTCTTCAATAAATAATCGAATTTTTTTCAATTCTATTTTCAAAATAATTTCTTTAATTTTGTTTATAATTTGGAATTATACTTCCTTTTAAGTGAAAAATTGAGCAGCAAAAATTTAAAAAACTTTTGAACAAAACATTAAAAGGAATGAACTATTTTCAACTCTTCAAAAAATTACTAGAAGCCTTTTATATATTTAAAAAAATCTTTTATTTAGTAAATGGTTTACACTTTGCTATTTATGTTTTGTCAAAATTTACAGAATGAATTATTAATTTGATTTTAAAAGCTAAATAATTACAGTCATTATTCAATCATAAGATATAAACTTGAGATAAAATTATTTATTAAAATCTAAAGCTTCTTCAGAATAAAAATATAAAATCAAAATAAAGTTAAATAAAAAAAACATAAAAATATAGAAAAAAATTAAAAAATAAATTTATATTTAATTTATAATTTATTTGATTACGAATAACATCTTAAATATGTTTGAATATTTAACGTTTCAGGAAGAAATTATAAAAAAAAATTAAACAATGTAGTCGAAAGCTGTATGTTTCTTGATTGGAATTCGGCATTTTTATTGCTCACCAGTCTGAAAACCAGAAAAGAGAATAATAATCAATTAGGTCGAAGTTAAGACTAAAAGTTACAGAACGTTAAAGATCCTTCCTTTTTAGTCTGTTTTTAGGTGCCCTTAATTAGAAATAAAAGTAGAAATTAATCTTAATATTTTTTTGTTCTAAATTTTTTTTTTCCAAAAATGTCTGCTTGAGAGTGGATTTTTTCCCTCCTTATTAACAAAGTCTAGCCAGTTATGATTTCAAAATTTTTGAAAATTTTTTCAATTCAGATGTCAACTGCCTAAATATTTTCATTTATCGATTTAGATACTTAACTTTCTAGAGTGCTTCGGAATTTAACATTGATTACTTGCAGATATTTTTTAATATTAGAATATTTCTTTGACTTTATAGTTTGCTATTTTTTATTAAGTTAACTACAATGATAATTTTTTTAAGAGATTTACTTCCAAGGTTGTTCCGAAACAAGGTCTTTAATTTTTATATTTATTAGACTCTTTCCTTTATATTGTTTTTTTAAGGTTTTTTTTTATAATTCTTTTCTTTTACAGCTTTTTTTAAACAAAATCAAAAAAGTTAATCAAAACAAAATACGTATAAATTTGATGTTACGAGAGTATGGAGTAATTTAGCTTTAATTTAATGGTTCTTAGAATATTGACAATTATTTGAAGGGAGAACTTTAAAGGGTACCTTTTGGAGGAGGCAAATTTTTGCATCTTTTCTGGATAGTTTCTTGAATATGTTGGGTAAAAGTCCAAGTCCGGACTTGGACTTTAATTTTGGACTTTTAAACAACTCTGAAAATAATGAATAATAATTTTGAAAATAAAATTAAATGAAAAAACTTTATTACATTATGATAAAATCATCTTTATGATTATTTCTTAAATGAAAAATATCTCACTATGCTTTAAATCTAAATCTAATTTCCTTAATTGCTAAAATTTTGAACATTAAGGATTCAAACATTTTTGTGAAGCGTGAATCGCTCTAAATGATGCTGTTTATTTATCATTATTATAAAAAAAAATTTTTGCAAGACAGACAATCTTCCCTTGATCCACTAAATTTGGTTTGGATACCTTTATCTATTGAAAAGTTATCTCAAGTAAACCTTAAAAAGATCATCTTTTGACTTTTTGAAAATTTGTTAAAAATTGTAGTTTTTTTTTGCAATGACTTTAGAACTAAGAGTCACGATTAAATGATTAATTTATCATTTTAATCCTTGTAAAGTTATCTTTTAGACATTATACAGCGTTGCTTTGCCACAAGGATTTTAGATAAATTTACGTAATTTTGGTGAAATTTTACAAAATTGACCAAAAATCCACTTTTTTTTCGGCCCTTCTCAAGTTTACGAAAAATTTCGTAAAATTACAATTTTTTACGTAAATTAACATAAAATTACATAAATTAACCCAAAATCCTTGTGACAAAGCAACGCTGTATAAATCTAAAAATCTTAAAACCTAAACTTGCTAGGATACAGGGTTTTTTACCAAAGGTCAAGGCTAAATAGTCTATTTGAAGGAAACAATAATATATAAAAGATAACTATTGTCTTATATAATTAAGATCCTAATTTTCAAAATTTCACAACATTTGGATATTCCATTCTTATTATTTTATAAGGAACAAAAATGCGCTTCCTTTTTTGAACACCCGTTATATATAGCTTTGTAAATTTCAGAAGTTTTTTGATTTTAATTGAGAGGAGTTAGATTGTTTTTAAGAGGTGACTTACCAATTTAAGGCAATCATGAACTATTTTTGTGTATTATTTTTTACTGCAATAAACCAGAAGTGTAGTTGGAATCGAATTTTAATAAGCTTACATCTGAGCTACGTCTCAGTCTAAAAGAATTTTGTAACAAAAACTGATTCGAGTTCATAAATAAAACAGGAAAAAATCCATTATCAAGAAGGCCTTTTTGGAGGAAAATAAATAAGTTCAGTTCAAAGAAATCTTCAAGACAATCCATCACTTTTTTAAGATGGTAAAGAATTTAATACGAATATAGATAAAGGATAAATCTTTATTAGCGATCTATTAGCCACTACTTTTAGTCCTCAGCTCTATTTTGTACAATCGGAGGATAAGTGTGAAGTATCACAAGAAAAGAGAGATTTCTTAATTAAGGTACAAAATAATTTAAACAAGTCTACTACTCTCTTAGAAGTTACAAAGGCCTTAAAAAATCTCAAAGAACTAGCGGGCTCTGGTCAAGATCGGATCCACAACCTGATGTTAAAAAATTTACACATAGAGACTTTATTTGAAGTAAGTCAACTCTTTAACATGAGCTAGGAACTAGACCAAGTCTAAAAATCCTGGAAAATAGCAAGTTTAACCATGATCCCTAAGAAATCTTCTCCTACTCAAGACTCTAATAACTATCGTCCTATTAGAATGACAAGTTGTCTTGGAAAATTCCTTGAACGTATTAAGTGATCAATACTCTATTAAAGCAGGAATTCCACAAGAGTCAGTAATTAATTCACTTCTTTTTAGCATTTTTATAAATCACATTCCAAAAAGAAACAAAACAAACTGTCAATACTCTCTTCTTTTTGCAGATGATTTGGCTCCTTTTTCAAAAAGATAGGAAATCATGAAAACACGATCAGTAATCTTTGAGAAAAAAACAAAAGTTAAAATCAATCTAATTAATGATATTAATTTAAATAATTTACGAGTGCATTGTTTACGGCAATAAGAATCACACAAAAAGCGGAAAACAAGTTCGTCAAACTGCTTTGTGAGAAACTGTCGATCGAGAACGAAAATATCACGTATGGATGCATTAAAATCAAGCTCAAAGATATTGATGATATAAAGAAGGAAGCCAAGACCAGCACAACATGTCAAGCCGTTCAGACATGCATTAGCACACTGAGTCCGAATTGGAAAGACTTTTAAAAAAATATAATTAAAGAATTTTAGAAAACTTACTTTCTGTATCTCCCCTTCTTGTTTACTTTGTTTTTCTCATTCCTATATGTCGAACAAATAAAGTACTAGAACTAAAAATACATTCTATTTAAACTTGTTTAAATTTAGAATGAATTGAAAAAAATGAATTAATTTTATAATTATAATTTGAATTATTCAATTTCCAATCTTTTGTATCTTTTTCTACTTTGTCCATGGGACTAAAGATTTTAATAAAAAAAATTGAAATTTGTGTAAAAAAAACAAAAAAAAAGGAAAAAATAAAAGAATTAATATTCCAATTTTATTCAATTATAATTATTTTTTTTTATTTTTACTTTATTTTTTGCCTTCAATAAACTCAAACTACTAACACTTTCAAATCGACTCTTTGAGTTGAGTGAGAAATATGTCAGGGCAGGAATGTTCCATTGGTCGTCAGACTGATAGAAGAATATAAAGAAGGTTTCGATTCAAGATACATCCAATAAATAATAAAATAAATGAAAATTTTTTTATTTTTCTACTTTATTTTTGGTTTGATAATATTATCTATCCTTGCTAGTCTGCAAATAGCTTAATGCATTAGTAAAGCATTGAAATAAAATTTCAGAATTACGTAGTATTCTTAGACTCAAATATGACACCAAATCATAAACTCTTTTTCACCATGCACTCCAAGAACTCAAGTTGTATAAGGTCGATAATCGAATGTTTCATTTAGATGAGATCTATATCAGGAGATGTTTACAAAATCAGGTGGCTCCTACGTGTCGACTCATAAGTGAATACAAATATAATTTTGAGTCAAGGGATATCAACTACCCTACGCCTTTGTGTAGTTTTTTTCTTACTATTGACGAACTCTTTCAACTAATTCAAAACACATACAGTCGTTAAACCTTTATCTTATATAAAACTATCTGTATAATCTATCTTATACTTTTTCTACATGTTTAAAAACCAGTATTATTTGCTTTTATTGGTACTTTAACCTTTTTTTTTGCTGAAGGAGCTAAGCTCGACCAGCTTTGCAATAAATAATTGCAGAGACTTGACTTGAGTGATACAAAGTTTTGCCGAACAAATTTCAGATCTAAACAAAAAAAAGCTATTTGAATTAAAATTTTTGTTTTTGTTCTTTCAATATTAACAATTCCTATTTGGATAATCATTTTTAATTAAGCAAATATCAACCTCTTTTTAAAATAAATTGCAAACGATAAAAAAAATATTTTATTAAAACTCGAAAGGGCTAAGTTTAAATTAAGAAATTAGAAAAATAAAAAATCTTTTCAAAAAGGCACAAGGTGATAAAAAATTTAAACAATAAAAGAGAGAGAAAGATAGAGAAAAAAAAACAACAAAAAAACTAATTTTTAATGTCATTTAAGCTAAAAATTGTAAAGACTAGGCTCATTTATTCAAATTGACAAGAACATGAGAAAATATTGGCTAAATCGATCACAGCTATTTGATTGTGCTGGAGCTGAAATGAATGCCTCGTGAGAGCGACCCATTGTCAATCAAATGTACCGGACTGGTCGCTAGCGGCTGATGCTGCATCTGCTGCAATTGTTGATGAGTGCTTATTATTTGGTTGATAGATGGCGGAATACTAAATTTAGTGGTCTCGTTAAAAATAGTATTTATCTTCTGTTTTTTATTTGATTTATTGGTGTCCGATCTTTCGCTATTTTTGTTCAGTTTTCTCTTGTTTTTCTCCTTGCCCCTGAAATCGTTCACATCAATAAATCCTGACTGTTGAGCTTTGGCCTGTTCTTCCTGAGAGTCGTTTACTTCATCCATTTCATTTTCAAAGTATTCATCATCTTCATCATCATCATCGCCAAAATCGGCCTCATTGGTAAAGTTTTCGATGCAAATTTTGTTATCAGATAGACTAGCACTATTTTCGTCATCGTTGCACGGAGTTAGACACGACTGAATGAGGCTCTTGCCAGTCTCGCTCGTGATCATGGGCTGAAGCTTTTCGGTAGCAAACGTGTACACATGGCCGGTTTCGCTGGCGACTAGCAGCATCACTTGGGTGCCTGTCAGTGTGGACAGTTCGTATGCTTTTTTCATGATGCCTGTCTTACGCTTGCTAAATGTTGTGTAGCGGCGAATTTTATTTTCTATAAATTCCATTTTGATTTTCACTCTTCCTTTGGTTTTTTTTGATCTGTTCGACTTGGTGTAAGAGTTGGGTTGCTTGGAATTTTGAGGGCCATTTTGACTGCTATTATCAGGTTGGGCTCGCTTGTCATTTGAACCTGTCAATTGTTCTGTGGATTCCATTTTGATTCTTAGTGTCTACAATTTATTAAGCATCTAAAAAAGAGTTGTAAAATTTTTTTTTTTCAATTTTCAATTTAATTCTCTTGGAATGTTTAGCTTGGTACAGATGATTAAAAAAAAATGAATGCAAATTGAGACGTAATTAAATTCAGTCTGACACAGTCTTGCTGAATTTATCTATTCTAGTTATCTTAAAAGCTACAAAACCAACTTTAAGTATTCATTTTTCTTATTGATGTTAACTTTGATTCTTAGGCATCATACATTAGAAATAAATAGATAATTTATTATTATAATATGTAATAAAGAATTTTTTAACATTACTTCGATCTATTTTCTTTTTGCAAACGGAATTTCTAAATTAACTTAACTTTTTTTTTTTAGCCGATCAATTAATCAAATTAATTATTGACCTGAGGAAAATTTGAAAAATATTTTTTTTGGTTGAATCAAAATAAATTGACTGGAATAATTAGATCTTGAACCCTTTTCTCGAATCTATTTTATAATTTAATTAAAAAAACACTAGGAATCAAGAAATTTTCCAGAATTAGACCTTTGTTAGAAACCTTATACTTAGAGATGTGTTACGGTATGAAAATAACCGTTACAACGATTTAAATTAACCTTAATACTATTTACAATTTTTTTAGATTATTAATATTATTATTATTTATTATTTGTTCAAGCCCCATAGGCAATACGTATAAAAAATTATGTAAAAAAGAATAGTTTAAAATAAAGATTTAAAATAAACAATTAAGTTATTCAGTTTACACATTTTAATAAAAAATTAAAGTCATTATACAAGTAAAAATATACTTGATTAGTTTTCATTCCTAGATCAATAAGATAACAATAGTACTTTACCGAATCTACAAGCCCAGCATTGTTACAGTCAATGATTTTCTATTGAAAAAATAGAAAATTTTAAATCATATTCCATACAATCTATTTTTGTCAAGTTTTTAACAACTGACAATTGCTTTATAAACGATGTGTTATATCTATCAAACGATTTATAATCTTTTCTAAGATACTCTAAAACTTTACAACTGACCAAGTTGTTAAGGACTTGTTTCAAGAAAAACATTTTGTGCTTGTTGTACATTTGTCTGATTGATTCTAACTTTAGCGCTTTGTTGAGCAGCCTTGTATTTAGATTATATCTTTATGAGTCATAAATCTTAATCACCGATTTAATTTACAATTTATTTTGATTTAACTTCTTTAATATTATTGACCTAATTACTGTGTATAAATAAGAATTGTGATTTTTGTTAAGAGAGCTTTTTAAACTTTGTATTTGTACCTATTTTATAACAAACTTTTTAAATAAACGTTTATACAAACAATCTCGATCTTTGTCTTCACTTATCTCCTCTGAAGTTAATCTAAGGAATCAGGCCAATTTCGTAGACTAACAGTTGATTGAACAACTATACTATATATGAATATTTTGACTTTCCTTTGCGGAAATTATCAAAAGTTTGATCAGAAAAATACCTCCTTTTGCAAACAACTTAATGATGTGGAGAAAAAAACTCATATTGATGTTATGGATTATAGTTCGAAGACTTCTCTAGCAATAATTGATCATTTATTTATCGAAAATCGTGGTCTAGTTGATTCAGTGAATTTTATTGTTTCTCAAATCAAATTAAATGTGGAATTAAGCCTAACCTACTATAACTTTTATTATTTATTAAATGATCTTCTAAAGATCGATTTTTATATATAATTGGGTCTATTACTTTAATATATCTTTCTACTAACTCTTTTTCTATGGTATAAACTCATGGAGTTAAATTAATAATTGTAAAAAGGGATTTAATTGTAATTTTTCTTCTTTTTTTTTTATATTTTTTTTATACATATCATACTTCAATTTGTCCATGGGACTTAAACTTAAATAAATAATAATAATGATTTCAGAAATTGGTAAAATTAGAACGAGATTTTTTTTCTCTAAGCCCAAATTAATTAATTTTTTTAAAATAATTAATAAGCATCAGCCCCAGGCACTTCAGAACGGTAATTAAACCTCCTTTCCAGCCTGCATTCTAAGATGAAAAAAAATAAAGAATTTAATTTTTTTTATAAAATAACTAGTTTTTTTATTCAATATTTATTAAATTTTATAAAATAATAAGCTTCAAATGTTCTAACTCACTATCGTTAAGCATAAAGCTCTACAAAAGGATGAAATGATCACTATTTGAAAATTGCTTTATTATTTTAAAATTTGATACAGAAAGGACTTGCTTAAAACTTCGAAAAATTATAAAAGAATACTAAAAATTATCAAAAGATCTCTTTTAAAAACTTCGATTGAAAAAAATGCAATTAAGTCTTAAAATTTCAACAGTCGACCAAAGAGCTAACTCACTATTAATTAAGTTCCTATCAAAAAAAAAACGCAAAAATCAATTCGTCAAAAATTACTTTATTTTAATCTGATATCAAATTAATAATCATCCAATACATCATTCCATAAATTTTGCCAAAAGAATTTTGCTTTTATTGTTTGGAACTTTTTTAGAATTTGATTGCCTTCTCTGGCTTAAAAAACTGCTGAAAATCAATCAGTTTATTTTCAGTTATATAAAGTAAAAGTACGATTTAGAAAAATTACTAAGAGTAATATCAGTCATTCAAAATCAGCAATTTAACATTTTTAAAAGTAATTTTAGTTAAAATTTCAGCAATATGTGTAATAAGAAATGGCGATTTATTATTTTTTTACCAAAATTACTGAAAAAAATTTTTTTTTTCTTAAATTTGCATAACTGATATTATTCTTGATATTATTTCTAGGAGCAAACGATTTTTTAAAATTACAATTTATTAATCTGGAATCATAACATGGGTTTTGTCATCAAAATTAATCAAAATTTAATTTATCGAACTAAGTTCAGAATAAAATTAGCTAGTGGAAGGATATTTTCCTAAATAAAAAGATTAAAAAAATATCAGATTCAATTTGTTTTATTACAGTTAGCCTAAAAATATGTTAAGTTTGTTTATATCAAATTGTCTATTTTTGAATTGAAAAAAAAAGTTTTCATCTTTAATTAAAAAATTTCTAGAGTGAGTTTGAAATATTTCCAAAATATATTATGGCAAATTTACCTGAACCATACAATGAGTCTTTTTTACCACTAATTCAAAAATTTTACTCACTAGAAGCCATTGGTAATTTAATATTAATTACAAGTGAGTTTATTTATTCTTATTTCGAAAAAAAAAATAGCAAGAGAACCATGGGATCCAAGCACAGTTCTTTTTGTACCATTAAAAAAACAGATTCTTTTGGAAAACGGTGGAGCTGAAACATTTGCCACTGTTATTTATTTGAGCACTTTGAATTTAAATTTTGAGATCAAGCGGGCCAAAAATGTAAATGAAATTTCTCCATCAGGTTTAAAAGGAATTGATTTAAAAAATTGAAATTTACCTTTTTTTTATTAAGGTCGTGGTCCTTTGTTAAAATGCGGAAAATACTCAATTGGTGAATATGAATCAATCGTTAATTTTTCAAATTTAAAAGTAGTTAGTTAAACTTTATTTTTACGGCCTAAAAATTCTTTTAGGGATATCGTTTGTTGGCCAATTTTTTGGAGTCCTCAAAAAAAAACGAAATCAAATCTTACATGCTTTTGATTGAGAGTTCTTATTCAGATACATTTGTGAGAAAAATTTAAGTAAAATATTTTAAAATTAACTTTTATGTTTTCGAAGAATTACTTTCTCTGGAAGAGCGATGCTGTTCAAAAAGTATAATTTTAAAATGAAGAAAAAAGTATAAATTATTCTTTTATAAGGCAATTAAGGAATCATTCAGCAGTGATTATCCGTGGCCCTTAAACTTTATTCTTTATTGGAATGAGTATTATTTTAAAAGAAAATACTTAAAATCAAATAATCTGTGGGATCTGAAAAAAGATAAAGTAAAAAAAAATAAATTTTTAAAGCAAAAAAAAATAAATTTCAAATAGGTAATGCATCGCTTTAGTGAAGTAAATGAATGTTTGAATAAAAAACTAAAAGAAAATGCTTATCTCATGGGAAATAAGTAAAACTACGACTGATTAAATAAAATTAAAATTTAAAATTAATTTTTTATTAAGCATGACTGAAGTTGATATATTACTTTATAGTTTTATCAAGGTATTGACTATAAACTCTGTTTTTGAAGAGTTGAATGCTTCACTTGGCGAATTAACACATTTGAAAGATTATTTTGCTAAGATGGACCAAAATATGGCAAGTATTTTACAAGAAAAATTAAATCTTGATTAAAACAAGTATTCTAAATTAAAAAATTTTATTGAATAAAATTCTACAAATTAATAAACCATTTTTTATGATAAAAATAAATTGAAATTAAGCTCCAAAATATAGAGCCCCACAAGTTAAGTAATAACTTTGATAAATGAGTGTCTGAAACGTTCCATTGGCAAGGAAATGTGGATGAAAACAAAGAATGACACACGTAAAACAAAATAGAATTCATTCCTAGATAAATTAGCGGATTACCGGACCAGAACGTTTTTACATCTATAATAAAATAGAGAAATGCATAAATTATAAAAGAGCTAAATCCAGTAATTAAAGTATAGGTAAGAGTCCAAAGATTTTTGTTCACTGGTATCCAACCATTGGACATGTCAAATTGTGTTAAAGCTGAATATAGAATGAAACACATTGTACCCCAGAAAGTCAGTGATATTATTCTATTCTTTGGACTTTTGAAAAAAATAAAACTCCGTCCTGCATGAACACCTAAATAGGTAAGAACTACCGAATTGAAAATACCAAATAAGCCCTCTGGATCAAAAGGTTCTGTTGTTTTATAAATTTTTAATGGAGTAGGTCTATTATAAAGATGCGATTTTCCAAAAATTATTTTATCTAAATAGCCTGCTATGCCACCTGTACAGTTATAATAAAGACCTTTTTCATCTAGTCCACCTGGTCCCATGTAGCCTCTTGGGCAGCCTGGCACTTTAGCGAGAAAAGTGACCAAGGACCAAGAAAAAATTGTTAAAAAAATAAAACAAATATGAAATTTAGACCATATAAGATCGGAAACAAAGTATTTCCAGTCTTTTTGCTCCTTATCTATCTTAATTTCTTTGTATAAAACAAGTTCTAGAATAGCTACTATAAAATAGCAAAGTGAAATTCGCTGCAATACGCCAAATATTCTTAATTTAGATAATTCTATGCCAAATCTAGAATTAAGCATGATTCCAATGGCAAACATTTTTAAACAACGCACTAAAATTTTCTTAAATATTACAACTTTTTTATTATTTTTCATTTGAGAGTTAATATTCATTGGAATTGTGAATCCCATAATCCATAAAAACCACGGAAACTTAAAAAATTAATTCTTAAATTTTTTATTTAACAATAAATTTTCAAATTCTTACAACAAAATCAGCGATTGTGATACCATGCCAAGGAACATGCTGCATGAATTTGTATCCACCAGACCCGTAATTAACAAAAATCATCAGAAATAAGCTCATACCTCTAAAAGTGTCTAATGAGCGAATTCTTTGTTTTTTATTAATCTCAGTTTGGACTTGAATGAGACGCTGGTCTAAACTTATCTCTTCAAAATTTGATACTTTTAATGATCGATTTATTCTTTTTATCAATTCCTTTATTTTAATCTCATATTTTTCCACCAAGATACAAATTGTTATAAAAAATCCAACTAGAATGCCTCCTAAAATAGCCCAAACATTGGGTCTTTTGGCATTTTTCTCAAGATTAATGCTGCAATCATTTTTTTCAATATTCATCGAATATATTCCACACTCGCCAAATTTTTCATATTCAAAAGCACCACAAATTTTTCCCAATGTTGAGCTGACATTAAAGATGTAGCTATAGTAAGAATCGATAGTAATAGACGCGTTAGACTTTTCAATTATATCAATTTTCTTTAGTAAAATTAAATCGCATTTGTTACATATTGAATATTGATAAAAAATTTCAACATCTTCTTTTATTTGATCAGATACTTTAAACTTCAAAAGGGCTGTGTCCATGCCGGTACACTTCCATTCGGTTTCATCTGTTGGTTCATTTTGGCATTCAAAAAGCAGAAATAAAACTGTGATTTGAATAAATAGCATAAATGACCTATTAAAATTTAATTTTAAATTCATTTTTTATAATGCAAAATAAAAGAGGATTGTTAGAGTTAGTTAATAAAGATAAGATAGTTTTATCTATCTCAGATTAAGATATGAATTTCTAGTATTTAAAATTTTTGAAAATAAATATTTTAAAATTTTATTGAATAAATTAATTGAGACAAGTTTATGTGTTATTTTATGGTAATAAAAATTTTGCTGAAATAAATTTAATTAATTTTAGTTCAATTTTGGTTAGTTAATTGGCATAATATTTTTTTTTGAAGTTTTTAGGATATTTTTAACTCGATCGATTAATCTTTTAAAAATGGAAGAGTTGAATTAAGAGAAATTAAACAACAAAAGCGTGCTGAAGGTGCTAAAAATAAAAAAAATGTTTTAAAATAAAAATGCGAAATTAATTTGCATAATTTTAATAGAAGTTTATTTTACACATTTTTTCTATTTAAAAAAATATTTTATAAATCTTGAGAACAAATTTTATTAATTGCCTCTTCTTAAAAAAAGACCATACTTTTAAATGTGCCAAGATTTTTTTCTTTTTTACATTTTTCAATAAAATTTTAAGTAAAAAAAGTCCAGAAAGAAGTGGTTTTATAATAAAAAAAAGCAGAAGGATAAAATTGAAAATATCTCTTTTTATAAAACTAAATCATTTGATAGTTTTTCAGGTTATCTTTTTTAAAAATTGAAATATCTTTGATGCACTTTTCTATACTTTGTCGAAATTTTGGGAACAAATTTAAAGAAAATTATAGAACATATTTTCTTGAAATTTTAACCAAATAAAGTTCGATAGATGTTAATTATTTTGTTTGATTTTGTTTTTTGATTTTTAAGCAATTAAATAAATTATAAACCAATAAATTGAATCAATTATTTCGTTGATTAAAGACTATTCTTTTTTTTTAAATCTGCACCAATCCTTGTTTATTTTTAAAAAAATATTTATTTAATATTTTGTTTGAAATTTAAAAAAAAAGGTCTGATGTAATGGTTTAATACGAAGAAAGCCGTAACGCTGTAATATCAAAAACATGAGTTTTGTTCTGGATTTTATTTAATGTCTGAAAAATTATTTTAAAAAATTTTGCAAAACAAAAACACTGGTCCGAATTAGAATATTTTATATTTTGTTAATTTAATATATTTAATATTTCAAAATAAAATATTTTTTATATCTTTAAAATTTGTTAAGTTTAAGATTAAATTTTAAAAATACAAATCTCTTTAATCTAAAATAAAATTTAAAGAGAAGTAATTAATTTGTAAAATTTTTGAATGCTTTATTTTAAAACCTATTTCTTAAGGTTTTACATTAATCAAAAAAAATTCCTTTTTTTAAGAGCAAATTTAAATCAATTATTAGTTTGATAAATTCTTTTTTTTAAATTCGCATTCTCGATAGTGTTGACAAACAGAGTGGCGTCTTTTGATTTTCTAAATATTGTTTAGAAATAAAAAATAAAATAACTAACAAATAACTTTTATTTATCAATGAATTATTTTGTTAGTTTGTTGTCAATTCGATAAGCCTCTTTTTACACTAAAGGCAACCATAAAACCTTTAACCAAATCTATTTCTCGGTTTAAAATTACTCTTAAAAAATCCAAGCGATTTAAAGTGCTTTATTCAAATGGTGAATTATTATTTATCTGCAATAATTTCTCAAAATAAATTTAAAATTATCTAAATTAAACAATTATAATATTTTTTTAATTCAAAATATCTAATTTAAAAATAACTCCTTGATCTAAATTAATGTTCAAAGGGAATTTAAAAAATTTAATGGCGAATTTTTTTGTCACTAAAATTTTTGTATAAAAATATTAACAAAAGATATTCATTTATTTATAAATTAAAATTAAAGTTAATAAAAATATTAGAAAAATACTGCAACATAATTTTTGCACCTTTTTAACCTAAAATGAAATTTTTATTTTCTGTTTTTTTAGTAAATCAAATCAATAATCTATTTTAATCTTATTGATGCTTTATTTTTTTTCTATTTTCACATGAGATAAATTATTTTAGGTAAAAAGGTGCAACAAAGGGTTTTGTGAAATTTAGTACAATAGAACAGAACAAAAAGTAAAAAATTCTTATAACTTTTCTTTTAAAAGTTAAAAGCAAGCTCTGTAAATGCAACATGGTACAACATTCAAAGTTGCACTATTATTAACAATATGGTAAAACTCTGAAAATTTAGCATAATTTAAATTTCGACAAATTTGGCTATAACGGGTGATGCATAAGTAAATGGACAAAAATTAGCCCTTGTCTTGACTAAACGATTTGTTGTTAAGAAGACATAAGAGATAAATAAATGTCTTTCAAAGAAGATGGTGAGATTTTTGATTTGGTATTCTTATTTTGGCCAGTTGTTAAATAAACTTTTATAAAAAATACCAAGTTTTTGAAATAAAATAAAATAAAATAAATAAGCAATAAACTAATCAAGTAAAAAAAAAACTTGCTTGATTAAATTAACTTTTTTTATTAGCAACAAAATAAAAATATCGAAAATAAAATAAATTTTAGAATATACAGGTATTGAACAGCCTTTAAAAATAATTTTTTCAAATATACTTTGGTAAAATTTTGGGTTTTTTTCGGTATTTTTGTATCTCCTCCAAGGTTTACCCCAAAACATTTCATAATTTAACATTATAATAAATTTTTTTTTTAAATCACATTTTAAATATTTTTTTGACTCAATTTTAAAATCTTAAAAATCAAAAAATAGGAGGAGTAAATTTTTGAAAATGTTCAATATTCGTAATTTAATTAATAACGGGTGATGCATAAGTAAATGGACAAAAATTAAAAGCGAATATCTCAAAAAATAAAAATGATATTAAGTTCTGTTTTTTTTTCTGATGTAAAGAATTTATTTTTCAATAGAATTATGATTTTTAAATAATGAAAAAACTCCATCGTGACCGATTTTTCTGAGCTTTGCTTTGACCCCCGTCATAAGGGATTTCACAAAATTTAAGTCAAATTCCTTCAACTTTAATTTAATGCAGTTAATCAGCTGTTGCTCTGTTGAGGCTTGCAAACCTCCCTCGTATACTTTTTCACTCAATCAACCCCAAAAATTTTCGATTGGGCTCGCTTGAGGGACATTTGGCGGGTTGATATCTTTGGTCACATAATTTACATTTTCGTTCATCCATGTTATGCTTACCATAGAATAGTGAGCAGACGCTAAGTCAGGCCAAAAAACGTAGTCAAGGTCTTCATGATACTCATGTATAAATGGGAGCAGTCGTTTATTCAAGCATTCGTCGATATAGATGCTCGAATTGATGGCAACCGACTTTGATAATCGAAAAAGAGGCTTAGACATACCTCGATCAGAAATGGCTATCCAAACAAGCACCTTCTTTGGAAACTTCTCTTTTCCAGCAAACCGAACACTGTCCGGACTAGTAGACTTGTCATTTGTGTAACATCCAGCATTTCCCGGCATATTGTCGCCCGCCAAATTAAAGTACTTTTCGTCGTCCAAAATTAGCGAACATAGTGAACGATATAGCATATTTGAAAGTTTTTTACTCAATTTCTTGGCTTTCTCATGCTGTACGGCGCTATATTTTGGTGTTTTTTTACGTTTACGATATGAAATATCCATTTTTGTTAACTGCCGGCCAACTGCTGTCTGGTGGACATTAAATTTTCTTGCTAGACGCCTTTGACTCACTCCAGTTCGGTTATTGGTCAATCTCTTCAGTTTTGTCTTCCTTGCAGCTGTCCAGTTAGTTGGACGACCCGTTCTCTTACTGTCCTTGATCGGATCTCCAATTTGAATACGGTTGATCGTATTATATATAGTGCTTCGAGCGATTCCTTGCTTAGTAAAGTGCGCCACAATGTCGGATTTTGCCATTTGTGAAATCATATTTTTGACTGTTTTTCGAAAAGCCTCTCGTTCAGACACAGAAAGTCCCATTTTAAAAATTTTTTTTTGCAATATTATAGCTAATTTTTAGTAGTTTATAAATAAATATATATATGATCCCCTGATCATTTGCATGATCGGGCAAGTTAACTTAACTTTTGTCCATTTACTTATGCATCACCCGTTAGTGCATTTTGCAGAGACTTTGCACATCATTGGCAGACTTTGACTTTTGGTGCAACTAAGTATGTTGCACTTTGTTGCGCTTACATAACTAATTAAAAGCCTTCAGGAATAAAGTTATAAGCTTTTTTAGCATTAATTTTTGTTCTAATTTTTTATTTT
Organism: Brachionus paranguensis; assembly: GCA_016802215.1. Taxonomy (NCBI): domain Eukaryota; kingdom Metazoa; phylum Rotifera; class Eurotatoria; order Ploima; family Brachionidae; genus Brachionus; species Brachionus paranguensis. The sequence continues at coordinate 1,531,866 of JAESIX010000009.1, read as the reverse complement.
GTACCAAATTTCACAAAACCGCAACAAAGCATGTTGCATTATATTTTCTAATATTTTTATTAACTTTTATTTTAATTTATAAAAATAATGAAAGATTTTTGTTCAATTTGTATTTGAAATTCACAATACCATCTATTCTAAATCAATCTAGTCAAAACCTGATAGAAGAATGCTAAAGACTGGTTAAAATTACAGGATAAACTAATTTAAGTACCTTTTTACGTAAACAAAATGCTTATGGATAATCTTTTTTTTGTTTTTAAAAATTAAATTTTTAAACGATCTGTAATTTTTATGATTTTTAATTAAAATTTTTAGTTCTTCAAAAATTTGAAGAACTAAAAATTGTGAAAGTTCGTTTCAAATCTTTTGAATTCAGAAAAGTTTAAACAACTTTTTTACTAAAAGAAACAATTAAGTTGTGTAAAATGCTAAATTTTAAGCAAATTTTTTTAATGCAGTTAAACAAATTAAGTCTGCATAAAACTCTTCAATTTTCTGCATTTTGCACACCATTAAATAGTATTCCAATAAACTGTACAACCGCTTTGCAGAGTTTTTGCAGACTTAAATTTCCGGATTTAGCAAATTTGCTTAAACATTAAGCATTTTATAGAACTAAATTATTCCTTGTGGTAAAAAAGTTAGTCAAGTTTTTCTGAATTGAAAAAACTTCCCAACCCCCAGAAATGTTGTTGAAATGACAAGTCTACTCTAATTACATTTTTCAACCAAATTAAAATTTTAAGAAATGAAAGGTTTATAAGATCAAAAACTATTTGGAATTTTTATAATATTCAAAAATTAAAAAAAATTTTAAATCAATTTATTTTTTATTTTTGTAAATAAATAATTTAATAAATAGAAAATCTGACTCAAAGACACTTAGAGTTTATATGTTTTAATTTTTAGAATAAATTCTAAAATATTTTTTATATTAAATGATTATATTTTTTCTGACAAAAGCTCTTGTATATATGGTCTAACGCTTTTTTATCATCACTTGCCAAACTTTTAATCACATTTGTAAATATTCCTTCATACATGACAGAATCTTTGTCGTCCGAGTGGTAAAGTCCGAGAACATGACCGATTTCGTGTAAAAGAACAGTTTTTAATGAAATATTACCACTTGGACTTTTCGATTCCATCCAAAATATTTCATTATTTACATGAATAGTAGCTGGATATTTTCTGTGATATTTAAAAAATGCATGAGCAGCAGTGCCATGAAATTTCCTATTGCAATTAAAATGACCACTTTTGTCATTTGTGAACACTATTTTTATATCTGCATTTAACGTAGCTTCAGAAAAAACAAAACATGAGACCGATTGCCAATCCGAGAAAGCTTCAGCAAGCGCTTTTTTAGCTGCCTCGAGCGATGTTTGATTTTTATCTGAAACATCACCTGACAATGAATAGGTTAGATTGTATTTGGACCATCGAGCCATTCTAGGTGTATATCTGTATCTCGGTCTCTTGTATGCATTTGACGTGCAAGTTTGCACTAACAGACAAAGAATAAGGAGAATTTTTCCAGACATTTAATCAAATAAAACCAAATGAGGTGATTTTAAGACATTAACATTTAGATAAGAAGAAGCAAGCGCTTCTTCATTTCATAAATATTTAAAGGTTATGTAATTTTTGAAGAATTTTTTAACAATTTTATATTCTTAAGTTTATTTTGTAACAATGTTAGAATAAACTAAGTGAGATCAAGTCAAATTAAAAGATAAGAAATAACATTAGCTCAAGGCATAATTTTTTTTAATTAATAAAATTATTTCTTATTAATGTATTATTCGTTTGTATTCTAATTTTTGAAGTACTAAATTATGTAATATTAGAAAAAAGATAAACCAAAATTAATTTAAAACTTAGTGCTGATTCAACAAAGTTAATTTTATCTCAATTAAATAAAACAAGTGTAATTGAATAAAAAAGGTGAAATATTTTTAAAAAAATTTATTTTATTTATTTTATAATTTGGTATCTAAAAAAAGTTGCTTTTATTAACTTTGCCATAACCACTAGAGATAAAGTGAGCCCGAAAAAAAGGTAAACATATTTCACAATCGAAAATTCCATTTCATTACTAATAAGAAATAGTGTACAACTTCCGTTTGATGCTATATTCAAACCATATTGACCACACTCTATAAATTGATAGAAATCAAAATTATTGCATAGTTTATCATTTGAAATGTTTTTAAATTTTTGATGGGTGCTAATCTCAATTTTGTACGAATAAGCCGAATTAATAATTAGTCTCAGGATGCTTGTACTTGAATTGATTGTAGCTAAATGCTTGGGGCCACAATCATCTGATTCCAAACAAGGTTGGTATGAATAGTCTAAAATTAGATCTTCTGATTTTTCAAATATTTCACTTGTATTCTCGTAGGTAAAGCGAAACCAAAGTCTGTCCAAGTGGTCATTACATATGAAATCGTCTGATTTGCTTGGATCCAGCAGAATTTTTTTGCTCTCAGTAAAAGTGATGACAAACATCACTTGAATTATCATTAAAATCATTTTTGGCTGCCGTTCAAAAACACATTCGAAATAGAAAAAAATTCATTATTTTATTAATGAATATTTGTAAAAAAAATATAAAAAAATGTGTTTTTTTTTTAAATTAAAGCTAAAACAACCAGATCTAAAATTGTTTAATATTTATTCAAATTAACATAATTTCAGACAAACTTCTAGTTGATTTTTTTTTAATTTAAAAAATTTATACAGTGTTAGGTATAAAATATAAAAGATTTGGGAATTTCTTTTTGTAGCATAAATAGCTTTGCGTTGCCTTTTATTTCAAAACAATCCGATTTTGATATTTAAATTATTGATTTTTATACATTTAAAATTTATTTACTAAAAACATTTCTTAGAACAAATAGATCATTATCAAAAAAATAATATTTAATCAATCCATTCTGCGTTCAGAAAGTTGGCACATTTTTTCAAAATAATTCTATGCGGGGGATAAAAATTTTGGTCGTATAAATCCAGCCATTTCAGACAGTAGTTTTCTGTAGAAAAATCTTTTCGAAAAGCTTGCTCGACAAGAGCAGTAATGTTGTCATTAAAATGGTGGCAATTTTCAGCAATCACTTCAATCAGAGAATTTTTTTTTTTTCGTCCATCATTCAAATATCCCCTGTAAATTATTTTTGAATTAATAAATATTTGCTTATAAAAATCTTTTATCATTTCATATTTTTCATTTGACAAATCTTCTTTTTTTGCACATTTTATAACACTTGGTTCAATATTAAAAATTGTTTGGCAATTTTTTACTCGAGAGTGGCCACTCGGAATCATCCAGTACTTGTCAGATGAGTGCTTTTTAAATGCTAAGATTTCAACAAAAGGCCTATTGGTTTTACTGACCATAAATTCAGCACAATTTTCAGCGTTTTTATACCATTTGAATTTGGTGATCAAAGTCATGGCATACTTTTCCAAGTGATTTGGCACTGCCCATTGCTCGTTCTCTGACATTTCTTCGATTTGGCAACAGTTTGATCTATTAGAAGAAGTAGAATTACCATCTAGTACTTCACAAGGAAGTGTTAAGTAGGCTATTACTTTTTTTTGTTTGCTTGACTCCTTTTGCTGGGGACATGCTTTAAAATTAGGTGAATTCTTATCAACCATAACAAATAAATTTTCAGTCATTTTTTTCGGTTAAAACAAAAAATTAGAATTTGACTACAACTTAATTAATTAAATAAAAAATAAATGTCACCAGAAAAAATTAAAAAAAATTATTTTGCTGATTTTTTTTGTTTAGTTGTTATGACAAAAAATTTTAATATCATTTCAAGTATCTTTTTTGATTTTGACTTTAAAATGATTAAATTTTTTAATAAATTATGTTTTAGAAAAAAAACTAAGTTTTCTAAATAAAAATATTAGATGGCTAAAAATTTTGATAAACTCCAAAATTATTTGGACTTTGAGACTAATTTAAATTGTCATGAATTGATGATTGACCATGTTTGCTTGTTTTTTTTTTATTGTAAATTTTAAATTGTTTCGCGTTGAAATTCAATCGACCTGAATTTATCCATGCAAAGCTTTCTCCCACTACTTTCCTCATAATTACTCTAATTGCGAGCTACATTTCGCGTAAATTAGAATTTTTTCTTTGCTAGCCACAAAGCAAACCAAATATGACTATCATTTATAAATTGCCTAAGCTATTTACTTCAAAGAAAAATTTAATTTCGATTGTATTTTATTTTTATTTTGAAAAAATAAAATCTTTAAACATTTTAAATTTTTACAAATGGGTGTCGCGCCATTGAAGTATTTCGATAAAGTAGATAAAAAAATTTTCCAAAAAATTAAAAAATTCTAGATTTAAAACTTTAAGATATCTAAGGGCCCAAAAAATATTGGAGAAGCTTGTAATACTCGAAGTAAACGTGACAGCACTTATTCAAATTTTTACTTCGATTTCGATGAAAATTTATTCAATAATTTTTATCTAAACCCTCAAATAATCTATCGAGTAAGTAAAAAATTAGAAAATTTTCCACTCAATTTTGCTTTTTTAATTTTTATTAGCAAGGGACTTATAAAAACAAAAGCAAAGAAATTTTATCATACACAGCATACAGTGTTTTGGGACAGGGCTCGTTTGGAATAGTATTAAAAATTAAATTTTTTAATTTTTTAAAAATAAAAGAATTATTTCATTTTAGGTATATTTAGCCAAAAATAATAAAAATGATCTAGTTGCAGTAAAATGTAAATTGCAATTGAGTGATTACAATTTAATGCAAAAATCAAATATGCTGTTTAGAGGTGAACTCGAAGCCTTGTTCAATCTAAAGCATAATTGTATAGTAAGGTATATCAAGTGATTAGAAAAAAAATAAAACACTGTTTATTATTTATTAAAAGGCTTTTAGGTGTTGAGATCGAGTTCAATGAGGTGGTATCCCTGATCATGGAGCACATACCTGGTGAACCAATGGACAAATTCATCTTTAAAAATCACAATTTAAATGAAAACTTAATTCAGTTATTTACTAAACAAATAGTATCTGCTATTGCTTACATGCATTCTAAATTTGTCATGCACAGGTTTAAAGATGACATAAAATTGTGATATTTTTTAATTTTATTTTTAAAGGGATATAAAAAGCTCTAATATAATGGTTGTTTCCAATACATGGATTAAGCTTATTGATTTTGGTATGGCAAAGCGTTTGAATGTTGATGAAATTGGTTTTAGTACTTCAACATCAACCATGGTTGGAACTGTAAGCTAAAATTTAACGAAAAATTTTAAAATTTTTTTAAAGCCTTTTTTGTTCTAGATACCTTTTATGGCTCCTGAAGTTCGAAATTTTCAAAGCTATAATTCCAAAGCTGACATTTTTAGCATTGGAGCTCTAATTGTAAATTTATCTAACAAAATCGGGATTTTTTCTAGTATTTTAAAACAAGTATTATTTAGTATGAAATGGCAAATGGAGATCCTTTTGTGAGAGTTGCACACGAATACATGACAGAGACAATGTATTTTTTACTATAATTATTTTTTTTTATTTTTTTTTTTATTTTTTTTAAAGTATTTTGTCGCAAGTTAGAGGAGTGGTTAATGTTCCCACACTTTCAACATTGGCAAATTCATTTATGCAGTATTGCCTCATTCGGTAAATGAGAATTAATTTAGAAAAAAAATAAAATTTAATTTTTTTTAAAGTGATGCCAATAGACGGCCTGGTGCTACGACATTACTGGAACATCCATTTATTAGTTCAGTTGCGATACCGAGTCAAAAAAGCCAAAGTTTTTTCAAAAAACAGAGTAGTCAATCAAAAAGCTTGTTTTGAATTCTTAGGAAAATTCCTGACTTTCATTTTGTTTACAATATATGAAAATGATTGTATTTATATCGAAGAATACCTTTATTGTTTGGTAATGCTTCATGGAAACAAATTAAAAATATGCATGCAAAAAAGAGAAATTTTGTTTTAAAAGAAGTTTTTTGAGTTTGTTTTTCGTATTTTAGAATTTAATAAATTGTTATTTAAAAACTTGTCTTATCACTTTTTTTAGGCGAAAAATAGTTATTCTTAGTTTCTGCGTCTAAAATCAATATAAATAGCAACAATATTCTAATAAAAGATTGTAAGAACTACTTAAAAAAATTTTTTTAAATGAAACCCAGTTTGATTTCAGGTGTTAAATCTAATTTGTATGCGTTTTTTAAAAAAGTTTATGTAAGATTTTTAAAATTGAATAATGCAAGCCAAATATAACTTTATAGATCAGATAAAAGACAAGTATTTTAATAAACTTCCAAATGTAAAAATCGTTTAAATCATAATTGGAAAAATTATTTATTTATATTAATCAATAAATGATTTTTCCATGGAAAATTTTTAAATAGCATTCAAAAAACTTGTATTAGGAAGGGGAGTACAATTCTATTCATGAATCAAAAATAATAAAATACCGAAAATTAGATATTATCGGAAAAGGATCATTTGGAATAGTAAGTCCAAATCAAAGTTTTAAATAAATTTTATTCTTGATTAACAAAATTTTAGGTTTATTCTGCAGTAAACCAAAATGGTGAAATGATCGCTGTAAAACACAAAAAAGAACCAAAAAATGTAGCATTCAAAGTAATATCAAATTTATTGTTCAGCGAGGAGTTGGAGTCATTAAACCAACTAAATCATCGAAATATTGTCAGGTTTGTATCAAATTGTTAATAGATAAAAAATTAATTCCAAATTTTAGGCTATTGGGGGTCGAATTTACATTTAAGGGCCCAATAAGCATAATAATGGAATACATTGAAGGGGTTAATTTAGAAAAAGTAATTAAGATACAAGGAGTTTTGGCAGAGTTAACCATCAAAACGTATTGTAGGCAATTGATAGATGCTTTGGCCTATCTTCATTCTAAGAATATTATTCACAGGTATTTTATAAATTAAATTTTGGAATTAAAAATTAAAATTTTTTTTCAGAGACATTAAAAGTACAAACGTGATGATTGAATCTGAAAATTTTGTGAAATTGGTTGATTTTGGAATGGCCAAAAAAGCATATCCATCTGCTTACACCATACAGAGCGATTCTAACTCAACCATAGTTGGAACTATAGCATACATGGTAATTGTCATGACTTCATTTCATTTTATGAAAGCTAATCACTTTTTTTTAAGGCTCCGGAAATAGTAACCCTTGATAAGTATAATGCCACGATTGATGTCTTCAGCTTGGGAGTGCTAATATTTGAAATGGCCAATGGTGAGCCATTTTTGGGTACAAAAAGGAATCCAGTTCCTCTATGTCAATCACCTACTATGATATCCTTGGATAATTTATCATCAAAAGCAAACAATTTTATGCAAAATTGTCTTGTTAAGTAAAGTTTAAATTATTAAATTTTATGCATTTTTTTAATTAATTGATTTTTTTTTTACTAGAGATTTTAAAGTTCGTCCTAGGGCAACAATGCTTTGCATGCATCCTTTTGTAACACGATGATTTAGGAAAATTTATTAAAATTTTATTTTTGTAATTTGTAAATAAATTTTAAGTGGTTTTAACATTTTTTGCGTTTCTAAAATTGTAACTTAAAATATCTTTTTTTATTAAAGAAAATTTGAAGAAATTTTTTGTTGCATAATTCTAATAAACAAATTTTAATAAAAAATATTATTTTTAAATTTGTAATTACATAAGTGATCGTTGGGCCGGTCCAAAAATATTTTTAACCTCGATTGATATCAGCTTAACGAACGGTAATAAAAGGAGGCCATGTTAACTTTTCAAAATTCAACCTTTTTATTATGTGAATTTTAGCCAATAAACTAAATTTTTGTAATTTTTATATGAATTATTCTAAAATAAAAACAATAATTATAAAAATTCCTTGTAAATAAATTGAATTTTTTAATTTTATTTAAAAAAAACTTTTAAAAATTCATTTAATCATTTTCAAATTTATTATTTTTTTTTTATTAATTTGTTTTATCTGTACCGAGTTAAAGCTCCTTCAGATTAAAAAAAAAAATCAAGAAAAAAAAAATGTAAAGTAAAAATAAGAAAAAAGTAAAATGAGTTATAATATAATATAAAAGACAATTAAAATAGACAAATTGTAAGTAATGACAGGAGCAAAATGTTTAAGTATTGAACAGTTCAGGAAAGAAAGAAGAAATTGTAAGATAGTAATTACACAATGGAGTCGGGTATTCGACATATCTTAATTCAAAATCCGCTTTATTTTCATCAACCAGCTTGACAACCAATAGAACAGAATGACGAATCCTCCCGCTTCATATCGGTAAAATTGAAAAATCCCCACTTTTGAATTATAGAAAATTTCCCGCTTTAATTTTTTTCGATATAGAATTTCCATTTTTAGAGTTTTTTTGAATAATTTTTAGATTAGAATATTTTGATTCCAGAGTCATATTCAATTTTAAAGGAGATTGTAAATATTAGAACCAAGATTTAAAAAAAGGATATTCGGCAATTAATATTAGATTTTTTTTCAATTTTTTTCAAGGAAGCGGTTTAAGATATAAAGATAATTAGTAAATCAATTGAGTAATTTTATGAAATTATTAATTTTATTATTTAAAATTTTTCTTTTGGTTAATTAATTTTAATATTCGAATGGGTCATTTTAAAAGTGGGGATTCTATACGGGGAAAAATAATTAACAATAATTTTTCTAAGTTGGGAATTTTTTATATGGGGAAAAAATAGTGGGAAAATAAACAGTGGGGAAAAATGAAGTGGGGAATTTTCTATTAAATCTTCATATCTTTCACTCAATTCAAAAAGTCGATTCGAGACCGTTAAGAGTTTAAGTTTATTAAGGGCCTCACGATGCACAATATTGGAAGTAGTATCATTTTTTAGTTTAAGAATAAAACAGACTGCTGAGTTTTGTAAGACTTGAATTTTTTTAATTTTTGTCTCTGAAAATGAATTATGACAGGGAAAAGAGTTATCAAATATACATCCGATTAACGATTTATATAGATTTCCTAGTGTGTAATAGTAACGACCCCATTTTTTGTTTGACAATATTTTAATTAACTTTAACCGTGAACTACAACGCTGTTTTATTTCATCAACCATAGGAGTAAAGGTTAATTTTGAATCAAATTTTATACCCAAGAACTTGATTTCCTTTTGACATTCAATTTTATTTTCATATATCTTTAAGTTTAAGTCAATATTTTCCTTATTATATTTAGTGAGTACAATTAAGCAAGACTTTTCAATAGATATTTTCATCTTCCACTTGAAGAGCCAGTGTTCTAACTTGTCTAAGTATTTGTTTATCTTATTTTCTAGATTTTCTTTTTTCTTAAAAATGTGACCATATATTTTTTTTTCTTAATCTGAAGGAGCTTTAGCTTGGCACATATAAAACTTAAATAATCATAATTAGCTCGGGACGGATAAAACAAAAAAAAAAATAAATTAATTAATTGAGATGTAAAAATTGAATTAGGCCTACTACGTTTTTTTTCTTTCTTATTTTTAAAAAAGCATAATTTTTTTTTTGGAAAAGTTTTCATAAGCTTGGCAAAGAAGCGAAGAGCTTGAGCCATTATTTATTTATATTTATTAGAATAAAGACGTTTATCATCATCATCAGGATTAGGTCTCAATTGAGAAAACAATTCATTTAGGGCATTGTGAAATTTCATACAAAACTTCCAATACAAAAATAAAAAAATTTTATAACTTTTGTTCTAAATGTCAAAAACTTGTTCTGTAAATGAAACAAAGTGAAACAACTGTTGTTTCACCTTCCACGGAAGTCTGCAAAATTGCACCCTATTTAAAAGTATTAAAAATAAAACGCAATTAATTTGCACGGATTTTGAAGACTTTCACTGAAAGTGAAACAACAGTTGTTTCACTTTGTTTCATTTACAGAACAAGTTTTTGACATTTAGAACAAAAGTTATAAAATTTTTATATTTTTGTATTGGAAGTTTTGTATGAAATTTCACAATGCCTTCATTTAGTTTAGCAAAAATGATGATGAGCTTATTCTTCAAGTTACAAAAAAATAAAACAAAAACCATAGACTCAATAGCTTCAAGATCAACATGTTTGTCTAAAATGCAATACTCCAATGGTTAAAAGAAGTTATTGTTATTGCGAAAATAGATGTTAAATATTTTAATTAATACTAAATATCTATCTTTTAATTTGAGGATTTTTTATTAAAAAAAAACCTATTTTTTATTTTTTTGTTGGTATTATATAATAATTGTTTTTTTATTATTTTTGTCTATGTTTTATTAGAATAAATGTTTTTTATTGAGTTAGAATAAAAAAATATATATAAACTATTAGTTTAAAAAAAAATGCCAATTATAACAACTCTTGAGAAAATTTTAGCTATTTTTAAAATTTTATGTCTAATTTAAAAAATAAAAAACTATAAATCATTTTGTAAAAAAACAGGATTTTAGGAAAAAGTATGCCAGTACATCACCATCAGTTTACAAAACGACATAAATGCAATTAACGACTGGTCAAACAAGTGGCTGATGAGACTAAACATACCGAAATGCAAGGTAATGCATATCGGCAAAAACAATCCAAAAGCAATCTATACAATGCTAAATAGCAGTACAAATACAAGCATCAAAATAACCGTAACTACGTGCGAAAGAGACCTAGGCATCTTTATCTCTAACGATCTTAAGCCATCACATCAAGTCAACAAAGCCATCGCTAACGCAAACTTCATACTCAGCTCACTAAAGAACACCTTTATGTTAAGAGACGCCAAACTCTGGAAAAAGCTTTACACCTGTTATGTTAGACCGCATCTGGAATTTGCAAGCTCAGCTTGGAGTTCATACACTCAAAAAGACAAAAATTGCTAGAAAAAGTACAACACAGAGCCACAAAAACCATACATGATCTTAAAAGCCTAAACTATGAAGATCGATGCAGCAAACTCGGACTAACTTCACTAGCTACAAGGCGTATCCGTGGAGACATAATCCAAAAATTTAAGTTCGAATTAAACTTTGAGCACATAAACTGGTACACAAAACCACAATGTTCAGAACCGCGAGGTGGTCGGTTTTGTGAAATTTGGTACAAAATAAAAAAATAGAACAAAAATTAATGCTAAAAAAGCTAATAACTTTTTTCTGAAGGCTTTTAATTAGTTCTGCAACCGCAACAAAGTGCAACATACTTAGTTGCACCAAAAGTCAAAGTCTGCTAATGATGTGCAAAATCTCTGCAAAATGCACTATAACCAAATTTGTCCAAATTTAAATTATGCTAAATTTGCAGAGTTTTCTCATATTGTTGATAATAGTGCAACTTTGAATGTTGCACCATGTTACATTTACAGAGCTTGCTTTTGACTTTTAAAAGAAAAGTTATAAGAATTTTTAACTTTTTGTTCTGTTCTTTTGTACTAAATTTCACAAAACTGAGGTGGTCATAGGAGTTATTTAAGGCGTGAAATAGTAAGATGTTGCAATCCAAGGCACAACTTTTTCAACAACAGAATTGGTAACATTTGGAATGGCCTACCAGACAATGTCATCAACTCACCTACAGTGAACTCACCCAAGAACAACCTCGACAAGCATCTCGACAGCGCTACAGGGCGTCATCTACTGTTGACGCGCTCCGCATGATTTATTTCATGCCGCGGTTATTTTTACTACTACTACTACATCAGCTAGTTTTGTTCATAAATTCGGAAAACTGAGGATTCTAGATATTAATTTAGAAGATATGAGGATTGGTGCTAAGTAAGAGTTAAATTTGAAAAATTATTTTGTTTATAAAAGATTTTATTTTTAAATTTACAAATTTAAAACTAACACTCAAATCTAACATTAAAGATTTTGCAAGCATTGCAAATATTGCTGAGACCATTTCATTTTAAGAGGACAATTTAATATAATAGCTTTTTCCAAATTTTCACAATAAATAAATTTATCTGATTCAGTCTTGTGCTCATGATAAATAGAATTATTCTTCATATTTTCTTCAGTACAATACTTCGAGTAATCTAAATTAAAATAGAATAAATATACTTTTTTTTATTTTTTAAAAAAGTACCATTGATTTCTTCAGTACTCGCATTTTGACTTGGAACTGGATCTACGGCAGTTATATTTTTTCTAATTAGCAAAGGACCACCTTTTTCAATTTTTTTATCTGGAGATTCAAATAAGCTCATTTCATCTTCTTCAATACCTTCCAAATCATCTTCTATTCGTAAATCAACATTTTCCTCATCCTCTGTCTCTTCTTCTGAATAATCATTTTTAAACATGTTCAAAACTTCAACTGAAGAATTTTTCAACAGATCCAAAATATTTATAGATGTAGTATTTGCAGTGAAAATTTCATTTTCCGCATTTTTAGCCAAAGACTCGGTTGATGTGAACAAATTGTCTAAGACTGGCTCGGTTACAGTTGTGGTCTGCGCAGAAACTGGAATCGTGGTTTTTTCTTTGGAGGTTGATTCTTGGGTAGAGGTGATTACTTCTTGTTTTTCAATTGCTGTTTCTGTGCTAGGAGCCGGACTAGATTCTATTTCCTTGGTATAAATTTTAGGCAGAGCAGTTGATGTTTCTAATTTGAGGTCATCCGAATAAACCAAGTTAGGGCTTATTTTAAATTTTCCACCACATTTCAGCCACGATATTTTGGCACCACATAAACCGACACCTGGTCTATAAGTTCCACCAATAACTCGATTAATGCCGAAATAGACATCAAAATCGGGCTTGACTCCTGCATAGCATCGTGTGTCAAAACAATTGCATGTGACATTTTGGCCATTTAAATTGAACAAATAAGGTGATTTAAAAATTTGATGATATCCGCGATAGTTGGTGACTTCAATGCGCTGATCGCTGATAAAAAAAGTCACTTTGTCATTACTTTGAAATAAGCTGTATTCAATTTTATACAAAAGTGTATCGCCACAAAATTTTGTATTCTATTAACAAAATTTAAACAAAAATTTTTTAATTTTTAAAATTATTCTATTACCAGCCAAACATAAAATCTGTTGTCATTGCTGTGGATCTCTGCTGAATTTGATGTGGTTCCAGTGTCGCCTCCATAGGCATTGTTTGTCGGAGAATCACCAATGTTAAATGTAAAACCGGAAAGCATTTCACCAAAATCGAGATCAAATCGAGCCACCCGTCTCATGTTACCCGGATCATATTTTAGTCTTAGAACGCCCTGGGCAGAACATGGTGAATGTTCCATTACCGATGTTTCCAAGTAGCTTAAAGGGCTAATCCAGGAAATATTTTCCGAGTCGGATAGTTTGTATTTTAAATCGGCCACATTTACTTCTAGATCAGGCTGCTCATTGCTGTAACAATTTAAAAAAGAAATGTCTGCTTTGCATAGACCAGTGCCTGGTAGCAAAGAAGAATCTACTATGGCTCGATTCAAACCAATGTAAAGAAATGGCGAAATATGATTAAATTGACTTAGATAGTTTTTTTCGCACTGGTTGCTTAGAATAGATTTTTTAAATGTAAAAAGATAATTGTTACTGTAATAAAGAGTTGTGTTACGGTCTAAATTGTCAATTCTGAACCAATTATCTGTTATATAGATGGCAATTTTAGTGCGCGGATTAATAAAACTTAGGGATTTGTTTAGTAATAAAATTTTTGATAAATCAATAGGCTCATTTGGTTCCGCATTTTGATCGCATAAACTAAGTGAGCTCATATAAAAGTTAAAATTTGTATCATTTGAATGTATCTCTGAATTGTGTAAAGTGGTTCCTCGGTCACCTCCATTCAAACCATTTGTTGGCGAGTTTCCCACATGAATTGTAGTTCCTTTGGCTATTTCACCATACTCCAGTTTGATTCGAACCACTGTTCCATCGGTCAATTTGTAGAAGGGAATTCTCAACAAAACTTAATTTAAGAATTGAATAAAATTTTTATTTAAATAAATTGAAATTTTTATTAATATGATATTTGTCTTACCATTTTGAGAGCAGTCATCATTGGTTTGTTCTAAACTCGAGCGCTCTAAAACTTCCACTAAATCTGTGTCTTGGTTCTCCTCATTGCCATCGGACAAATTAACATGATATACCATGCTAAAGCCGTCAGAACACGAGTCTACACAAGAGTTGGCATTTTCTGGTACTTCGAAATAAAATAATTAAATAAATAAAATTTATTTTAATTTTTTTTAAAATAGGAACTTACTGTGGTTCTGGGTATTGATAGAGGCAATACAATTGAGTGCAAAAATAATCCAGAAAATCATTTTGAGTTGTAGCTAGAGTTAATTTTGTTTTCAAATGAGAAACTTCAACCAATTTATACGTATCCAAGCTGTGTCTAAAATATTCAATGATTTGATAAAGATTAACCAAAAGACCATTTTTTTTAAAAAGAGACTGTTAAGTGTTTATGAAAATCAATCTAAGATAAGATATTGAATTCACAAGACAGTATAATCTATAAGATAAATAGAAAAACAAAAGATGTAGGCCAGAACTGAGTGGACGGAGCTATTTAATCGCCCTCGAAATAGACGATCAGTCGTTTCAAAATAGTATTAGTCACGAAATTAATTAAAAAAAAAACTAAACAAACTCAAAGGTCCGTCGAGAATAATTTCATTTTTATTTGCCTTTTATAATTAAAAAAATTCAAAATATATTTAAATTTGTCATAGCCATAGGTTTCCGAATTTAAGCTTTTGTTAGACACAAGGTAAACATTGAATCTTCGGGGCTCAATGATTTATCAAATTATGAAGGATTTAAAATTAATAATTTTTGTAAGATTTATTAGTCATTAAATTATCAAAAATCAGCGCATTTATCAGAAAAATTTAAACAATTTGAAGTTTTAATTTTCAAAAAAATTAAATTACTAAAATTATGCTTGATTTAAAATTTGTTAGGGCTAAATAATATAAAAACACATAAAGGAAAATCAAAAATAAAATTTAAGTCAAAAAATTTAAGTTGTTGAATTATGGTGCAGGGTTAAAATAAAAATAAAAATTAAAATAAATTTTTTTTTATTCAAAAAATTTTGATGCTAGATTATTTTTTTTTTGGAATTTCATGCAACAGAATTGTTTGAAATCACGTTAATGAGCTTGAATATTATTACAGTTAACATTTCACCTCAGTTAAAAAACTAAGCAGTGGACATTTGTTGGTTTGCACTAAAATGATGGTGGTGGTGGTGATGATGATACCATTGATATTATTAAGTTTGATCCGAATGACGATTCTTTATTTGATAATCAATCACATCCAAAAATAACACATTACTAATTCTTTCATCATTTCCAAAAAAATCAACATCAAGTTAATTTCACTCATTCCTGAAAATGTGGTCAATAAAAATTTTGGCTCAAAATCTGATCCTATTTCATCAGGAGAAGTTAAAGTTAAGAAAAAAGTCGATAGACCGAGTTTAAACGAGGAACAAGAGGCCGAAAAAAATAATGAAAATAACATTGATTTCCTTTTAATTTGTAAAAATTAATATAGTTCTCCGAAACATAAACTGAAGCTGGCCATATTAATTCCGAGTCAAATAACTTGTGTCGATTCCATCAATCTTAATGATTTTTTAATTGAATTAAAGCTGGTAAATTTCTTTACAATTCGTTGGAAAAATATTATTAATAAAGCTATGTTATCATAGTTAAAATTTCTAAAATATTAAAATTTAGAGTATTTGAGACTACAGTTTATGAACTGGGGAACTTTACATTTATTATCTATTTCTAATCATTTTTTTTAATTTTCAAAAACTCTATTCAAATAATAATTATAAGTCAATAATTGTAAGTTTTTAATTTTTTTCTATAAATATAAATTTCTCTATAAATATAAAGAAATTTTTGGACTTTTATAAAAATTGATTGAAACTGACAGCTAAAAGATGTCTCACCTCGATAATTTTAAATTTTCTAGTTTTAACAATTTAATAAGTTTTTAATTTTCAAAAATTTCTTAAGCGACGGTTTTGAATTTTATAATTTTGTTTTTTTTTAAAATTACTGGAGATATGAAATTTAGAAGACCGGTCAAGTCCAAAATCTTTTTCAATGCAAAATTTATCTTTATTTGGTGAACTATCAACAGATAGAAAAAAAATATAAAATTTCAACTTAAGAAAATAAAACATGAAAAAAAAATTGATATAGAAATTTAAATAGATAGAATTTTTTTTGGCTGTCACGATCTATTAGATAAAACGTATTCTTTTTCTATTCTTGGATTGAAGGTAATTATTATTATTAAAGAATTTTCTCTCTCATATAATCGAAAATAATCTAAAATTATTAAATTTTTTTATTTTTGTTAATTATTTAAAAAATTTATTGATTGCCAAAAAGAATTAAAATTGAAATTATTCATAAAAAAATTCGAAATTATTTCGATTTTATTTTAAATTAACGCGTTTAAGTCTTTAGTTAATATTGAAATCAAAATCTGCAGGTAGCTGAGGTATCTCTGGAATTTTTTGTGGTATTTCTATCCCAAGTGTATTAATGTCCAATAAATGAACATCAATTAAACATTCTACAAAACAAGTTATATTTGGAGTTGGCTTTGGATTTATCAGAATACTCAAACCATCAAACCAAGCGTCAATTATAGCTTCACTTTGGTTTGATAGAGTTATTGTTTCTTCACCTTGTTCATCCAGTCTTAAGCAAACTATCTGAAGCGAAAACATTTGTTTACGTGGTTCTTCCTTTTTCACGTCTTTAATAAGCTCAACTTCTAGTTGTGCTAAATTAAAAAAAATTTTGAATAAAAATTTTTGAATAATCAATGTTTATACTTGTTGTTTTAATTTGATTTGAGTGCAGGCTTTCACTTTCTGAGATATTAAATGTTTTGTAATCAGTAGATAAACTCCAAAATTGCTTTTCTTTAAAAAAATTTTTTTTTTCAAATCAGAATTATATGACAAAAAGTTATTACGTTTTGATTTTTTATCCTTTAAACTTGTTTTTTCAAAAGTTTCGCCTTTGCAAAGTACTTTCAGACGTTTGGGCTTAAGGGTTTGAATGACTTCTTCAGTCAGATTTTTTTCAAGCTCTCTTCAAAAAATAAGAAATTTAAACAGACTTTAATCAAATAATAAAATTAAATTAAAATTTATACTCAATTGGTTCCAGACCAAATTTTTCATATCGACTTTTTCCCTTTTTTATCAGATCATATTTCCATGTATCAATAGAATTGTTTAAGTCACTTAATCTTTTCTTTACAATTGAACAATACCCATGACCATTGGTATTTTCGACTTTATTCAATTCGATTAAAATTATATACAACGAGTCTTTCAGAGCATTCAATGCCTAAAAAAAATAATTTCAAAAATTGTTTATTTAAAAAGACAACAAATTAATACTCTTTCAAAATCCAAAGTCTGAGCCTTCATTTCAATCCAGAGGCGGTAAAAAAGCCACAAAATCTTGGCAAAAAAATCAAATGTTCCATCAGGACTAATAATGAACATAATGAATAAAATTTCGGTTTTCTTATCCATTTCATCTTTGAATAAATAAATCAAATGGACAAGTTTTTTGATTTAATTAAAATTTACTTTTTCCAATGTTAAGAATTTCATATAAATGCTTTATCATGTAAATACTGGCTTTTACAAATGGAAACATGTATTCAAGACTTTTGACAGATCTCTCATTCACAAACTTAGTGAAATTTTAAATTTTAAATAGGTGACCAAAATTTTAATCTCACATTTTGAACAACGGGCTGAAAAATTTTATTCGTTGCAAAGTACTCTAAAAAATCTAGGGCTAAAATGCCTGGTGGTGTTTCTGTAAAGTCTTCAATTGGATTTTCGATATTCTATTAATATTTAATTAGATTTATTTTTAAAACAAAATAATTAAAATTCAAATCAACTCTTTTTAAATATTTAATAAAAATAAAATATGATGAATTTTTTGGCAAAAATACAAACCATAAATCCAAGTCTAGAGAGCTTTTCTTCATTATTCAAAGTTTTATCCGTCAAGTTCATTCGGTTTGAGTCGAAAACACATTCACTAATAGCGTTTATTCTTGAGAGATGAGCCTAGTATTGAAATTAGATTGTAATTGTATTTTTTAAATTGACAATTACCTTATCAACTGGAGTTTTGATCCTAACTGAAAATTCAATATCGAGAATGTGTTTTTGGAGCTGGGCAAAATTACTAAAAATTCTTTGGAAATTTTTGTCATCCAGAGAAGCCTTAAAAAATTGAAATACAACTTTATCTTTTTTAAATTAAACATTTTTTTAAAGAGCCACATTTAGCATTTTCAAAATTAAGAGCAAAGTAATAAAGCATAAGCAGATAGAATAAGATAATGATAAATACAATGAGAATTTGAGAATCCTGATCTTGAGTTTTTTTACGGATTTTATTTTTTATTTTTTTGGACTGCTCACTAAAAACATTCATAAAATGTCCAATTTTAGAGTTTGATTGCTCAGTGTTCGTATCATTGGGACAATCTAAAGTTGCTTTTTCATTATCCAAATTAGTTACAACTCTTAGTTCCTAGAAAAATTTATTTATGAAAAAAATCTTTAAAAACTTACTTCTCTTAACAAAGAATTGGCCAGAGGCTGTGAAAGAATTGAGTTTAAATTCTTAAATTTTAAAAATTAAATTTATTTTTATATATTTCTAATTAATATAATGAAAAAATACTTTTTTGATTGTGCATTCTCCTTTTAGAAAACAGCTATTTAAAAAAATTAAAAGAGCTTCTTTTATTTGTATTTCGGACCTTAAGAATACAAAAATTGGATTTGTAAAAAATTAGAAAATTTTACCTTTGAATAACGAATAAAATGTCATGAAATTTAATTTCCCTAAAAACTAATTCACGTGCGGTATTGCTTTAAACAAAATTTACAATAAATATTTAAAAAATTTTATTTTAAAATACCAATTTAATATGGCATAATTTAAATTTTGTAAATACAACAAGACTAAAAAATCAGGTATCACTTCTTTTTTACTATCTTTGGTCGATTCGTTTAAAATTTCACAAATCTAAAAATTGATATTTATTATAAAAAAAATTTAAGTATAAAATTAAAGAAAAATGTAAAAATAAGTACCGATTTTAAAAGTTGAAGTTCAGTTTCAGACGTGTCCCAGGTAAAAAGTGACCAGTTTGTTATAAAAACAATAAAAATTTTGTGCAGATGGTACAACAAGCTCCATTTTTTAGCATCATTCGAACGCTCACATTCTTTGATAAAATCTATTATTATTTTCCGACCACCTTTAGCATAGAATTCTAATGCAAAAATTTTATCGGCAGAGATATATTTTTCGACCGAAATCAAATGAGATATCACAGAATCAGCATTGCTGATTTTGGACCCACTAATTTTATCAATGTAACTTTTGACTTCCGTTTCCTTTTAAATTTGCTCAGAGTTAATTTTGTTTTTTTTTTTTCAAAAAGGCATCTTTTGACGCATGAGAAAAAAATTCTCACATAAAATTTATTTTATTATATAGACTTGAAAATTATTAAATTATTTTTGATTAATAATATCATTTTTTCAGGTGTATTTTATTAAAAATTATATTTATGCGTCAAAAGATCTTTTCTGATTTAAAGCTTTAATAATAAATAAAATTACCAAATTAAGACACAAGTCAACATCATGAAATTTTATGTTATCGGTCAAGCTTAGTAGCTCGCTTCGATTTTTTTCATTGATATATTGATTTGTTCTACATAATCTAATGGCATATAGGCTAGAACTTTTATCTTTTATGGTATCCAACCTAATTTAATAAAATAAAAATGGTAATTAGTGATAAAACTCTTTGTTTAATGACAATTTTACTGAGGCAGAATTTCTTGAATAAAATTTTGAATTTTTTGATCCTTATTTTTCGATTTTAATTTTTATTCTAAAATTATTAATAAAAATTACTTCAAAAAGCTTGGCTGGTATTTTTAGCTCCGAATTCGGAGTGCCAACAACAAGCGGAATAAATTTTTTGCTAGGTATCTGTTTGATTGGTATAGTTGGAGTATTTGGTGGTAGATTACTCATTTTAGTTACAAAAAAAATTTATGATAAAATTTAAATTTATTTTATCTATTAAAAAATTTGAAAATTTGGTGCATAATTATTTTTTAATATATTTAAATTCAGGCAGTGAAGCTTTATTTGCGAGTTACATATTTTTTTGTCTCAAATAAAATTCAAATATTTTAAAATAGAGTTAAGTTTAATCGTGTTAATCTTTTTAAACCTCTATTTTGGAAAACAAGATTTTTTACTAAATGAACAAAAATCGTTTAAAATTCTCAGGAAGTTTTTTTTTTAGCGTTTCAATTTTCAGGACTAATTCATCAAGATTACTATATTTTTTGTCAGCTTTACCACAGATATTACTTCGGTTACCCTAAATTTAACCCATTTACACCAATATTTCATTGTTTTGCCTTAGATTTTATGTCCTTTTTCATAAAACTTTAAAAATTTTTGTCGAAATATTTTTAAATGATTTTTTTTTCTCGAATAAAATTTAAAAGTAATTTTTTTTACAATGGTGTAAGCTAAAATGTTTTAAATAGGTGGCAAATTTAAATCAAATTAATTCAAATTTTATTCAATTGACCATCCTTTTTTGTCCTTTAAAAAATTAAATAATCTATTTTAAAAATATTATTTCACAAGATAGTTTATTGATTTAAATATCTATTAGAGTTAGATATGGGGTTAAGGAATAAATTGAGTGAGTTTTTAACAAAATAAGATGCAACCCTATTAAACTCTTAGAATGACTATTTTAGATATCTTGTCGCTATCCTATCGATCACTGGTAGTTAAAATTATTTTATATAATAATTATTTCATAAATTTTATTGAAATATACAGTGAGAATAAAAATATGTTAAATTTAAAATTTAATATTAACTGAAATTATTTTCATGAAATTAGATTCATTTGGCATTATATCAAATTTACATAGCATTGTTCAATTTTAAAAAAATTTTGTATCAAATCAATCGAAAATTTTTTTCTTGATTTTCATTTTAATTATTTTTTTTTATTTATACGATGTTAAAATTCTGAACTAATTTTTGGTATTGTTATCTTATTTATTGTTTGACATCAGATTCCTGATTCATTTTTTTTGTTTTTTATTTTTTCTAAACTAATTGATATTAAATTCTCATGTTTAATGAATGGCATTATTTTCTTATCTAATTATTTGACATTGTATTCAAAATTAAATTTTTACCATTAATTTCTTATCCAGCGCTGTAAATTGAATACAAGGAAAAATCGTAAAAATTATTTTTTAATTTTAAAAAATCTCAAGCTTTAATGGCCCATTTAATGTCTTCAATTTCAAATTAAGTGTTTCTACTAAATTCTTCTTTTTAAGTTGTTCTTATAATAAACATTTTTCATCAATCAAGTTAATACCAGATAGTCCTAGGGTATTGTGAATTTCATATACAAATTGAACAAAAATTCTTCCTTTTCTGGTTAATTAAAATTAAAGTTAATAAAAAATATTAGAAAAAATACTGCAACAAATTGCAACATACTTTGTTGCACCTTTTTTAACTAAAATAAATCTTTATTTTCTTTATTTTTTAGTAAATCAAATCAATAACCAATTAAAATCTTATTGATTTTTTATTTATTTTCCTATTTTAACCTTAGAAAAATTATTTTAGGTAAAAAAGGTGCAACAAAGTATGTTGCAATTTGTTGCAGTATTTTTTCTAATATTTTTTATTAACTTTAATTTTAATTAACCAAAAAGGAAGAATTTTTGTTCAATTTGTATATGAAATTCACAATACCTAGTCCTAGGGAGTTATTCTTGATTATAACACTGTGATCTGAATTAATTTGAAACAAAAAAATCAAAGATTTTAAACATTAAATTTGAAAGAGTTTTATGTTTTTATTTTTTTTAAATTTTCAAAATAAAATGAACATTTTTTGTTACTTAAATAAAATTTTGTTAATTCTGCATCCTCAACTTAATTAATGTAATATGTCTTATATTTTTGAATTGGGTGTATACTTAAAAAGAAAAGTATCAAAGTTTATTTAAATTATTTAAAGCTTTTCTTAGTTTAAAATTGAATGGATTAAAAAAAAGTGTCAGTATTTGCTGGAATGAGCAGACAAAATACAGATTACGCTTCAATCCTGACTAGTTCAGGCCGAGCACCCGATCTTCCAAAACCATCTATTTTCGATATTTTAGCTCAAGAGAGCATGAATTCTCTTTTTAGACTTTCATTCAATCACTGCTTCAAATGGACATCAAAATATTCAACTTTTTTAAAAAGATCAACAAAATTTACCGACGAAATTTATCTAATTTTGCATTCATCAATTGAACTTCTATACCTCAAAGTTTACGACTCTCTTTTCTCAGAGCATTTTTATGGTCTTAAGCGCCATCACTTAACAAATAAAAAACGTGTTCTTTCCGTACTTTTTTCAATAATTTTACCTTATTTGAAAGCCAAGTTGGATAGTGTTTATGAAAAGCTGGAAAAAAATTTGGACGAACCACCACAAACACCGATTTTGTCACAAAATAACTCGAAATATTTTTTTATCAAGAAACAAATTGAAAAAATGATTCTACAATTTTATCCCTATTTCCATCTTATATGGTCGTCTATCTTCTGGCTTTTTAGATTTAGATTTATGGTTAACTCATCTGAATTTCACTCGCCACTTTTAAGCATTTTAGGAATCAAATTAGTCTACGATTTGGATGCAAAAAATCAAAAACCAAACAGTATTCTAAAAAAAGTTTTATTATTTTTTAACAATTGCATGACAAATGTTTTATATTTTGTTCAATTTTTAAAATGGTATCAAGATTACCAAGAAAATCAGTCATTTTCCAATGAGTCGAATGTTTTTGCAACACCTGTTAAAAACATTTTTAGCCAAAATTCACCTCAGGAAGAAGAATTAGTTCCACCGCCTGTTTTGCCTGAAAAAATAGCACAAAACAATTTTTTCAAAAATTCAAATAATCAAAATCTGTGTCCATTGTGCACCAAAAAGCGAGCTAACGAATGCGTTTTGTCTGTCTCTGGTTTTGTGTTTTGTTATCCGTGTATTTTCAAATTTATTAAGGTTCACAATCGATGTCCAATTACCAGTTATCCTTGTAGCACCAAAGACATCATTAGAATTTTTGCTTCTGAATAAAATTAATAAATTTTAATGTAAAATTTTTTTTTTGATTATCAAGAAATTAAATTCTTGAAAATTTTTTTCAAATTTAAAAAAGAAATTTTCATAAAAAATTTTAGAATGTCTAAAATTAGTGGATTGGTTTGCATGGTGACTGGAGGTGGGTCAGGTCTAGGCCGAGCAGCTGTTGAGAATTTTGTCCGTAACGGTGCAAAAGTTGTGATATGTGACCTTCCAAATTCAAATGGAGAAAAGTTGGCTAAAGAATTAGGAAATTCTAGTGCAATTTTCAATCCAACTGATGTCACATCTGAACAAGACGTTACCAAGGCTATTGAAGCAGCAAAGTCAAACTTTGGTAAATTAAATGTTTTGGTAAATTGTGCTGGAATTGGTGTCGCTTTTCGAACCTATAATTATACAAAAAAAAGGGTTCATACCCTACCAGATTTTCAGAAAGTAATTAATGTTAATTTGATTGGAACATTTAATGCCATAAGATTAGCCTGTGATGCTTTTGCCCAAAATGAGCCCAATAAAGATGGTCAACGTGGTGTAATCGTGAATACTGCATCAATTGCCGCTTTTGACGGACAAATTGGACAAGCAGCCTATGCTGCAAGTAAAGGTGGAGTTGTATCGATGACTCTTCCAATTGCTAGAGATTTGGCAAATATGGGAGTAAGAGTTTGCACTGTTGCCCCTGGATTATTTGATACACCGATGTTAGCAGGTTTACCAGATAAAGCTAGGAAATTTTTAGCCGAAACTGTTCCATTTCCACAGAGACTTGGCGATCCAGCTGAATATGCCCAGCTAGTTCAATCAATTATTGAAAATCCAATGCTAAATGGAGAAGTTATTAGATTAGACGGAGCGTTGAGAATGCAGCCATAGACAAATTCTACAAAAATTTTAAGGCTTGATTTTAAATAAATTTATTTAAAAAATTAGTTTATAAATTAAAAATAATACTAGAAATTACATTTCTAGATAAAAATTGGTTTTTCGATCAATTTTTTAATGATTTTAGATGGCATTGAAAGGTATCAAAGTTTTGGAGTTTGCTGGTTTAGCACCTGGTCCTTTTTGTGGAAAAGTTTTGAAAGATTTAGGCGCAAGAGTTATCCGCATTGACAGAGTATGAATTTTTTATATCTTATAAAAGAAACCACATGGGAAAATTGTGGAATGAAATTCAAATTTTTTATTTCAAAAAATTTTGATTTACTTTTTCCAAAATAATTAATCATTTTAAATTGGAATATGGTTTTTTAATATTTATTATGGTTTTTAAAATATATAGAATTAAGGGTTTTTTGAAGTCCAATACAAACGAACAGTAAAAAATGATAAAAAATTGAATAAGTTGAAAAATTTTAAAATTATTTCCGTGAATGCAGCATGGTACAACATCCAAAGTTATATAAACTGTCAAAGTCTGCTAATGAAATGCGAAATCTCTCCAAAATGCACTACGCTCGAATATATTGAAATGTAATTTCTACTAAATTTGCAGATTTAAGCATACTTTGATAGTTTATGCAACAAAGTATGTTGTACAATGTTACATTCAAAGAACAAATTTTGACTAAATTTTAGAAAAATTTAATCAATTTTTTATCATTTTGAACTGAATTTCACTAAACTGAATTAAAAAAATTATTGCATATATAATTGCTTATTAAGTTATAGATATGTTAAATCGAAAATGAGGCATTTTAGATTGTTCTCTTTTTCTAGTATAGAATTTTTTTTAAATTAATCAAATCTTAATCAAATTCAATCGAGATGTATTTTTTCTGTATGAAATATTTTATTTTAGGTTAAAAAAATGCAATCTACGATATTGCACTATATTAAAATTTTTTTATCTTTGATTTTAATTTTTGTTAAAATTGTTTAGTTTTACTGAATTTTACATCCTGCCAAAATCATTCAAAAAATTTTGATCCAATTTTTTCCCTAATGGTTTAAAAGAAACTTTAATGGGAAAAAAGTAAATTTCTGGAAAAAAAAATGGATTTCAGTTCATAAATTCTAGAAACTTTTAAAAATTTCTTTAAAATTAATCTAAAATCCCTCTTTAACTTTAAACGAATCTATCTAAAAAAGGCCGATGCTACAAACGATGTAGACAGATTATCTCATGGAAAAGAGTCGATAGCCATTAATTTAAAAAGTAAAAAAGGAGTTGAAATAATTAAGCATCTAACCAAAAATGCTGACGTTTTGATAGAACCTTTTCGAAAAGGTAAATTACAAAACGAAAAATTCATTTTGGCTAAATTGAATTGCTTTAGGTGTTATGGAACGTTTAGGTTTGGGTCCAAGTCAAATATTTAAGGTAAATCCAAGTTTGATATATGCTCGGCTAACGGGCTATGGTCAGTTTGGGAATTTGAGCCAAAAAGCTGGTCATGATATAAACTACATTTCTTATTCAGGTGTTTTGTCATGTTTGGGTAGATCTTCTGAAAAGCCTTATGCTCCGATAAACTTAATAGCTGATTTTGCTGGAGGTGGTTTGATGTGTGCTTTGGCAATTATCACTTCTTTGTACGAACGACAGACAAAGGGAATTAATGAGAAAGTTATTGATCTATCAATGGTTGAGGGAGCAGCTTATTTGTCTTCATGGTTGTGGACTTCGAGAGATATACCAGGCGTGTGGAGTGGAAATAAACGAGGAGAAAATCTTTTAGATGGTGGCTTTGCTCCATATGAGACGTATGAAACAAAAGATGGAAAATTCATGGCTTGCGGACCCCTTGAGCCAGCTTTTTACAATCAGCTTTTGCAAGGCTTGGAATTTCCAGAAGATGAAGAAGTAACAAAAGAGGCTTTACAAAAAGTATTCAAAACAAGAACTCGACATGAATGGGAAGAAATTTTTAAAAATCTAGATTCGTGTGTTTCACCAGTTCTAGAACTAGATGAAGCACCGATTCATCCCCATAATAGAGAACGAGCTTCATTTTTAGAGTTATCTGATGGATCTTGTCTTCCAAGTATGAATTGGTTAAATCAAGACTCAAGTAATCAAAACTTCGAGATGCCAATAGTTGGCCAACATACAATTACAGTTCTTAATGACTTTGGTTTTTCTAATCATGATATCGAAATATTTTTAAATGAAAACATAGTTCAAGATTATGGAAATGTTAAATCAAAATTGTAAAAAAAATATGCAAAATTTTGAATTTTTTAACAAATAAAATATTTTCATTTTTTATTAAGTAGTTCAAAATTGAAAATTTTTATTTAAAAAAAGAATTTTTATTTACTTCTAGTAATATATTACTTAAAAAAATTATTTAAACTAATGAAAGCTTCAAAATGATTAAATTGATACAGTGGCTCTTGTTAAAATGAAACGTGCCGTTCCAAAAGGGTTCCAGTTCCGTTCCAAGAGGGTACCGTACCGTATTGAAAAGTCCTAATATAAAAATAAACAAAAATGTTTACTTGTTTTAGATTTATTTTGATCGATTCATTCCCAAACAAGACTCATACGTTGTTTTCTTTTAAGATTGTTTTATTTTAATCTGAAAATTTTTTAAATTTTAAATTTTTTGGTACGGTACGTTTCATTTTAACAAGAACCACTGTAACAACCATATTAAGATAAATGCTTAAAATTTAAATTTTTTAAATCAATTTGACTCATAACCTATTAGCTGTGTAATTTTAAGCCTTTGAACTTAAATCTGAGTTTATCTGTATTCTTAAGACCTACGACTTTATATTGTAATTAAGTTTCATTGTGACTTTTAGAGAGCGATCATCGTTGTTTTTTTCAAACTTGAGCCGTCAAAGTCTTCTATTAAATCTATGGTTTGATTCTCCTCATTTGCATCTGACAAAATAACATAATATACCATCCACCTTTACTAAGTAAATACAAGAGTTGGCATTTTCTAATTCTTTGAAATAAAATAATTAAATAAAATTTATTTAATTTTATTTATTGTGGTATTTTACTTATTGTGGTTCTGAGTATTGATAGAGGCAATACAATTCAGTGCAAAAAAAAAATCCATAAAATC
This sequence comes from Brachionus paranguensis, assembly GCA_016802215.1. Lineage (NCBI taxonomy): Eukaryota > Metazoa > Rotifera > Eurotatoria > Ploima > Brachionidae > Brachionus > Brachionus paranguensis. The sequence continues at coordinate 1,504,545 of JAESIX010000009.1, read as the reverse complement.
ATTTTGAATTGTAGCTAGTGTAACGGACGAGGATTTAGCCCGTTATGTTTATATAATAAAGCAAAAAAAAAAGAAAAACGTTGAGACTAAGTATCAAATCTTTTTTAAGTCAAGAAAAAAATTTTAAAAAAAATTTTTAAGTCAAGTCAATGACTTAAATTTTTTTTTTTTAAGTCATAACTTAGACTTATATTTTTGTGACTTAGACTTAAAACTGTGACTTATAAACAAGTCTGATTTGAACAAGAGATATTTGGGCTTTGGGGGACCTGGTAAAAAGTACAGTAGTACTGCTAAGTGCGAACCTTGCCTCAAAATTTTAATTATTTAATTAAATTTACCTTTTATTTGCTGAAAAATTGGCTTTTATTTTTAGACTTTAAAAAAAAAATTTAAAGTCATAACTTTGACTTAAATTTTTGTGACTTAGACTTAAAACTGTGACTTAAAAACAAGTCTGGTGAAATTGCTCTGATTACTGTGCTAATGCTTTTGATTACGGTGTTTTTGATATCCGACATCGAAGATATCGATTGGTCACTCCATGAGTTTAAAGTTTAAGTTAATTAACAGAAATTAATGAATTCTCAAAACTTTCAAGACGATCTTTAATATCTAATCAAGAGGATGTTGTTAGATTTGTAATCAAAAGTTTTACAAATATAAGTGATGAGATGAAATGTGATCAAAAAATTTTCTGATCAATATTTTATTTTTGTGATCATCAAAGAGTTTATCAATAAAAATCAGTTTTTAAAAATATCATTATTTTTATGTCTTGATGACCAGCAATGGCATTCAATTCGATTAGAAGGTTTTTTAATATAGATTTTTTTAAACGAAGGATAAATTAAAATCAAAGAATAAAAAGACATTCTTAATAATACATTGGAAAGTAAAATGAACCCTAAAATGAAAAGAAATTGATTTTGCTTTTTACATAAAACTTAACTAAATTATATGCACTTACATTCTTTAGTTAAACTTTACTTTTTGAGCACCCATTATTAGAATAGTGAATAAAGTATGAAAAGGAGATCTACAAGAACAAGTAACAGTACAGGGAATAAAGTGTGGGTAAAAACTCTGCACATACTTAGCATTTTTACAGGAAAACATGTTATGATAATACGGAACCAGAAAATTTTTGAACAAAATTTTAAAAAATTAAAAATTTTATAATTTAAATTTTATTTTATTAGATAAATTTTTTAATCTTTATAGCAAATTAATTTTGAAGCATTTCTATCATAAACTCCAACTACCAGTACCTGCTGAATACATTCCAACACAGTGAAATCCTCTATGCCCTTTGGGATCTTTTGAAAAACTGTTTGATTATTCAAATAAATATCTATTGCAATTAGTTGAGAAGTCTTGTAATTTTTAAAAAAAATTATGTTATCATTAGTTACGTATACTCCATATGGTCCATTTTCATCTGACTGTTTAATAGTCAAATGATTAATTAAATTCAAGTCTGAAATCGAATGGACACTTATTCTATGTAGACCTATGTCAGTCAAGACTAAATAATTGTTATTAATGCTTATTTTGTAAGGGTCTCCTTCGGGTATATTATATTTTGCTTCAACACTACGGTTCCGGATATTTATTTTGAAGACTGTCTTCAAGCTTTTGTCACATACAAAAATATGATCATTGTTCAATGCTACGCCTATAGGATGTATAAAATTCTCACTGAGCCCAATATTAAGTTGAGAGGGTGAATTGAAATCTACTGTCGCTAAACTGCGCGGATACAGCACCACACCACAAGGCTTAAGATTTAATTTCTTGCTTGTTTTTGTATCCAAATTAATGTAACTAATTGCAAGGTAGTTTAAATTTAGCGCCATATTTTGAACATTTTTAAAAGGAAATTTAATATTCGAAACAAATTCAAATTCGTTTGAATTTGATAAAGTGAAAACTAAAAGTGCTTTTTTGTCATCAGAGTTCAGTAGGCCAAGAGATTCATTTTCAGCCAAGCAAAAAAGGTAATTTCTAAAACTAGCCAAATAGGCAGGAATCTTTTTTATTTCAATGGACTGAAATGGATTGTCTGCAGCTTTTTTTTTCCATTTTTCAATGCTATTTGAATTTTTATTTTGCTGATTTATTTCCCGGATCGGACCGTACAAACTCGGTAAAGTGTTTAATACTGAAATGTTGGATTTTAGTGTTTGTTGATTCAAAAATATTGAGCCGATTAGGTTCTGGGAATTGTTTTCAGCAGGAACAAATCTCTTAAAAATAATATTAAATTTAATTAGTTATTTTATTATATTTACTTCAATTGTATTGACTGGTTGAGCTAACAGTGCATTGAAATTTTGGCCGATGCTATGGGATTTTTCATAACTTTTTTCAAAATTTTCTACCAAAATGTTCAACACATTATCGTGATATCTAAAAAGCAAAAATATGAATAAAAATAATAAAGTTCTTTTTCCAATTTAAGTTTTCGAGGTAAGTGCTAAATTTATTTGAATTTTAAATAAAGGATTCATTAATAAAAAAATTATACTATAAATTTTTCTTAAAATTTATCTGTTAAAATCTAGCTAAGAATTCGAAAATTGTTATAATATTTTAAATTCTCAAAATTGTTGATAGCTGATACTGAATAAAGATAAAAATTTTCTTAGATTCATGTAAAATCTAATAAAAGATCATACAAGATTAATTACTTACTTAGTTATAAATTTTTATAACTTAAGGTAAAAATAGTGTTTATTTAACGAATTTAATTTTTATTTATTTAGGTTTAATAATTTTCAATCCAAATTTACCAGTTCACCTCCTCTAGGCTCAGTTTCAAGACCCACTTTGCTTTTTATCTAATTCAACGACCTGTTCGAATTGATTCTAAGCTCTTGTTTTACATATGCTGATGATTTAAAGATTCTAGGATTTACATTTAGAGATTAAAAGTGATCAATTTTGTTAGAAAATTATTTGAATTGTTTAGAACTGTTGGACCAAAACGTGGTCGACTGAACTAAATATCCTTTAGTGAAATAAAATGTTATTTGGAACAAATAATGAGAATATGGCACATTAAATGTCTAACATGGGTTCCTCAATAATTTTGAAGCAGAAGAGTATAGAAAACGACCCTGGTCTAATAGTATTTAATGATCTAAAATGGAACAAACAATTTTCCAAAGTAGCTAATATAAATATAATTTTTGGCCAAATTAAAAATGCATTTGCACAGTGTTGCTACGATAACTTTTAAGTAAATTTTTCTAACTTAACCGAAATTTACGTAAAATTTGGTAAATTTACATTAATTGACGTAAAAATTTAAATGACCAAAAGAAAAAATCGATTATTGTTAATTTTTTTTAGTTTTTTTTTCAATTTCTCCTTAAATAGATAAATAAAATAATGAAAATAATAAAAATATTACAAAATTCAAGGAGAAATAAAATAATAAAAAAAATAATTCACTCAAATCAATCAAAAATTTACGTAATTTTACGTAAATTCACGTAAATTAACTAGATTTTACTTTAATTTTGGTAAATTTTAAAACCAAAGACCAAAGATTGAAAATATAAATTAAATTTTAATTGCCATAAAATTTAGACATAATTTTTCGAATAAAAAGCGAAAAATCTATTTACGTTTTTAAAAACTGCAATAAAATTTATCTTAAAGCTTTTGACCATTCAAATAAAAATAAATCCTCAAGTATCTATAAAATTTTATAATTTTTTTGTTCGGTTTTAGATAAAATGAGTTTTCTTATTAGAAATTAGTTACTTTTTGAAAAAAATAAAAAAATCTAAATTTTTTTTTTCGAAACTTTTTAGAGAAATTAATACTCAAAAAATAAGATTAAGAGTCAAATATCATGGTTAACAAATAAAAATTTAAATTTTTTTTTAAATCCTTGACACCTAAGTAATAGATCAAATTTTTCTTACTGTGATTGAATAAATATATTACCGAAAATACTAATTTTAATAAAAACAAAAATTAAATCTTTACATATTTTGAGTAGGATTCTTAAATTCATTGATATCATGACTTATGTGGTCTAGCAGCTTGATAAAGTCTGAAAATTTAGAGCTAAAAAAAATTAAATATATTTTAAAATATTCTTATTCAAATTACTAGTCTCTTTTGCCCTCTTCGACCAAAGCTAGAAGTCTTTTTTTTTCATCATTCAGCAATTTTAATTGATTAGCATAAGTCCGTTCTATTGCTTCAGCAACTCTGTTGGCATTTGTCAAATTTTCACTTATCTGTGAATGTAAATTATCTGAAAAAAAATTTAAATTTTGTGTTTTTTTTTTTAATTTAATCCAACCAATTTCTTTTTTGTAACTAGCTATAACAACTTCTAATCGATTGCAATTAGGCATGCATTCATCCCTGTATTTCTCATATTTAAAGATAAGACATGGCTTGCATAATATTTCATCTCCAATGCGCTCTAGTCTTGCATTGTTTTTGCACCTTATACAGAATCCTTCAGTTGACATCTCTTGGTCCTTAATATTATTCTATTTAAAAAATAAATTTTTTGTTTTTGCCATTTTTTAATTAAAAAATTTAAATTAGAAAACTATTTGTGTAATTAAAAATTCTTTTTTTATGAAGAAAAAAATTTGAGCTATATGCCAAAAACTAATGTTTAATTACTTGTTTGTTTTTTTCCAATTATGTAGGCTTAGCAAACAGATTTTTTCTAAATAAACTAACAAATAAAATTTTTGTTTAAAAAAATAGTTGTTTTGACCAACAGATTATCTACCTTATCATATTTTATTTTATAACTTGTATCTCTATTTTGCATTATAAAATTATTAAAGTCAACTGAATATTTTAAATATTCAAGGTATGTTGCTTGATTGAAACTTGACAACAACTTGTTACAACATATAATTAAAGTAAAAACTAAGAAAAGAAAAAAATCGCTATATTTAAAAAAAATTTAAATCATATTTAAAATTGAGAAAATTTTGAAATCTACGCTAGAACGTGCTTGGATAAATATTTGATTTATTTAAGTTTATAATCTGATTTAAATACTAAAAAAAATATTTTTTTTTAATGATAAGATTGACTAAATTTAAAATGTTTTAAACCAAAAACGAAAACCAACTGACAATAATTAAGTGAAATAATAATTAACTTAAATTAAGAGTATGTGATAAAAAAGCGGGTCAAATCGGTTTGAATATCAAGGCATACAATTGAAATTGATATATATTAACCTTTTTTATTTAAATTATTATTTCTAAATTGGTTTCCAAAATCTCAATCAAATTTTTAATTTTAAAATTTCAAAAATCAACATTTATAATATTATTTTTTTTGTCACTATAGAAAAATATTAAAAAATGAATGAAATGAAGACCGCGTAATTTATTTTCCACCAAGAACATAAAAAATTTTATGAATTCTTTTAATGAGAGAATACCAGGTAATGTTGATTAATAGGTTTTTCTTTTTTAGTTTTCAATTATTTTTTTTGATATTTTAATAACTAAATTTTTCTTTCAAAATTTCTTTTTCTCAAAAATCGTAAACCAACAAAATTTACTTTACATGTTCAATCTTACGAAATAAAAATAAAATTTTAATTTATATGTTGATTTAATTTAAAAAAAAATCCAGACCCAGAAATAAAAAAGAACAGTTAAATAAATTTTTTATTTTTCATCGAAACATTACTCTAGAAAGTTAATGATTCGATTTTATTTGATATTCTTTGATTCTAGACAGATTAAGATTGATTTTTTGGGAGACAAATTCAAAATAAATCATACGAATCAACTTTTTCAAAAATAAAATAAATTTAATGATTTCGTTGATTTATTAAAATAAAATAAATAAATGAAACAAGAAACACCACAGATCTTTTCAATTGTAGTCTAGTTTTTATAGAAAAAAAGAGACTTATAAATGATCCTTAGAACGAGATTCGATTTAAATGTAAATAAGTACATTTTTTGATATTTTTAAAAAGTCTTAAAAATATTAGAACACCTTTTTTAATTAAAAAAAAATATTATCTTTCAGATTAATTTGTTTATCTATCTATAAATTTTCTATCGCATAGTATTTTGTTTTAAAAAAGCAACAAATTTTCATTTGGTCGACTATTTAAAAGCCCGTGGGAACAAATTTTTTTGAAAATTTAAATATCACAGAAGTTTTGAATTTCCTGCACTTTATAAAATAATTTTTTTAAGAATCTAAGCATCAAATGTAGCAGTAATTTATTGTTCACATAAACATTAGTCACATTTTTTAAACGTTAGGAGATGAGTTGATAACATAAAACATAAGATCCCAAACTTGGTTTGAGGATTTTTGGTTAAACTAAAAAATAGTTTGATAATATGATAGTTAAACAGACCCTTTTTGAATAATAAATGTTTTTAATATTTTTTAAATACATTTTTTCATTAAATTTTCAACATTTGCTTAGATTAATAAAAATAATAAGAACAGTTTTGTTTTATTTATTTATTTTAGAATAATTAAGAAAATGCATTAACAGGGACTCAATGACTCCATTTTAATATGCGTCTAAAACGGAGTAAAAATAAACACATTTGAACTGAATGTGTCAACCCGTCCACCATAACATGCTTTGACGTTTATTCAAAATACATTAACCAATTTCAATTGATTTGTTGGTAAGATTTAAGATTTATGACTTTTTTTGTATCAAGATGTTAATTGATGTTAAATTTAGAAGTTATTAATAAGTTATAATTTAAATTTATTTAAAGCTCAAGTAAGCATGTTTCATTTGGTTATTCTTTCAAAAATATTTGAAAATTTATTTTCAACAAAAACTAATTTTGAGAGAGGTTTGAATCTAAAAGAAAAATTCTGAACACTTTTCACACTGGAAGTCCCAGTTTTCCTGGCCTGACACATTGTCCAACGCTGAACTATACAGAAGAATGAATTTCGAGTCAATGAGTCAATGTATCAAAACTGCGGTGGCCTTAGATATGTTCTTAGAATGAGAGTAACACGGATATACCAAACAAAGCTCTTCAATGGGCGCCTCAACGGCGACGATCAGCTTTTATAGTGGATGGAGATTAGATAAACATGCTAAAAGATTAAAAAACATAAATAATGTGAATAATACATAAAAGAAAAATATTTACTTCAAAAAGAGAAAATTCACATAAAAAAATCAATTAAATAAAGATAAAAAATTTTAAGATCGTAAACTTTTCGGTTATCTGTAAAATGCGGAAGCAGAACGGAAAGTGATCCTAAAATCGGAATGGAATTCGGGGGCCTAAAGTTCGGAATCTGAAGATAGAGAGAAAATCTTTTGATTTAATTTTAGTTATTAAAATAAAATTAATTTATTAATTAATTAAATCAATTTAATCTAATTGGTGTTAAAATTTTAATTTAAAAAAAAAATTTTATGCACAACTCCGAATAAAACCAAAAATCAAGTTGACTAACAATTTTTCTTTACATTTGGCTTAGGGCATTAAATATGTGAAACAATTTCAATAGCACATTTAGTATTGCCTTTAACTTTTTCTCTTAATTTAATAAAAGTCAAAGGATTTCTTTTTTTGGCCTAATAGCTTTAACCAATTCTGATTAGGCAAATATATGACAGCAATTAATTTTTAAATTCAAACTCAATTAAAAAATTCAAAAGCTTTTTTTAACAAATAAAATTTTAAAATTATATCTTTCCGATTCTGCATTTTAGATTCCTTATTTTTTCCGCATCCGCATTTTAGTTTTTCAGATTTCGCTTCCAAATTTTCGTATTTCAAAATTTATATTTTATTTATATTTAGTCAGAATTTATAATCCATCTATACTGGAAAAATAAAAAAAATTTTTTTGTAAAATAAATTCTATTTTTAATAGAAAAATATTATTATAAATAATTTTGCAAAATTTGTAAATCTTATCTGAAAAATCTGTGTCGCAATAATAATAAATGATTTTTGTTGTACTAATTTTTTGTTAAAAAATTGATTCTAGACTTTATTTTTTTAACAAAACAAAAAGTTCAATAACATTTTTATTGTTTAAAATTTAATGTAATATTTAATTTTCAGAAAATAAGCCAATTTTAAATTTGTTGTTTTCATTTTTACCAAGAAGCAAAAAATTGTTTCCATTTGAATAAAAATTGCCCATACCTTGTGAGTTAGAGTTTTCATAATCGAAAGAATATTTGATATTTAACTTAGAATCGTAAACTACACATCTAACATCATCTCTATTTTTGACAGCTACATAAACCTTATCTCTAATCACCAAATCGTATAACTGATTGAAAAAATCTTGTGGAATTTTTAAAGACCTAATCTTCGTTAACTTATCAGAATCTGTCAAAATTATCTCCATGTTTTTTGAGTCTACATAAGCTAGAAATTTATCACCGATGTTAAGACAAGTTGGTTCACCTTCAACAATTAGTTGGTTACCAAGTGAAGCTTTTTTCAAGTCAATTTTCATCAAACTATGCGACTCTCTCTCACAAACAAAAACATTATTTTCATTCATTGCAATTCCATTTGGACTAGTTAAAATGTAATTTTTTGATGACGAAATCACCTTATCCAAAGAAAAGTCCGAAATTTTGAAAATAAAAATTCCACTTTTTAAATTAAAATTTTTGTAGACTCTTGCTAGTTTTTGAATTTGATCTTCATTTAGTTCGTCGAATGATAAAGCAATATAACTTTTGTTCACTGCAAAATCTTTTATATTCTCAACTTTGAGTTTAACACTTGATTTTATTACTAAAGTTTTAGATAATTCTATAACAACAAGATTTCCATTCTGATCACTTATAAAGACATTTTTCGAATTAGCCCTGATAAATTTTGGTTGAATTGGTATTACTAATTCTTCAAGAGGCTTTTTTGTTATTGATTTAAGATCATTTTGTTCAACTAAACGCTTGAGCTTTATTCTTAAAGTTCCAAACATTTGAATTTTATCATTATCCGACTTTTGAAGAGATTCATTCAATTTTGTGTGGGATTTTGTGTGTTTTGATTCTTTTGGTGGCAATGGATCTGAATCGGTCACAATTATGCTTCCAAAAAAATTTTGTTCGCTATCATTTGGTTCTTCATATTCCTTAAATTTATTTTAAGAAAAAAATATTTAAATTAAAATTTAAGTTACTCCAATTATTTTTAAGGGTTGATTTCTTAAAACAGAATAATCAGTGGACACAGTTTCAACTTTTGCTTGAAACTCATGAAAATCTACTAACAAATTTTCCAATTCATCAGAATCGTTGCTTAAAATTGATTTAAAATTTGAAAAATGATTTTTATTATTTACTCATTCAAAGCATTCTGAAAGTTTTCCAAAGATTTTTTTGTATTTAAAACTTTATTTTCAAAGTCCAAAAATTTTTTGCTTAAATATTAAAATTACATACATTTGACTTTTCGAAAATTTCTAAATTTACTTTTCTTTGTGAATTTCATCAATTTGTTCAAACAGCTCTTGTTTTTGTTTAATTAGTTTTTTCAAGAATTTTTGAAAATTTTCCTCAATTTTCATCTTTACGCCCTTAATGTTCTCTCCGTTTTTTGAGATAATAGGGCTAATCAAATCTTAAAAAAAAGAAAAAGAGTTTTTATTTAAGATTATTTAATAAATTACTAATTTTTTTTATATATTTTTCAAAATCATGCATCGCTATTTCGCAAAATTTAGCTGATGATTCCTTCCATAGAACAACATGACTTGAAACACAATCAGTGCATCTTAAAAATCAGAGGATTATTTGGAAAACTAATTTGGCAAATTCTGGAACCAACATGGGCTGTTTACAATGAAAACAGGCAATTAGTGATTTGAGATTTTTACAAATCGGACAAAGAGCCTCGATTATGTTCATTTGAATATCCGCTGGTCTAATTATTAAGATAAAAGAAGGAATTTGGATTTATTAAGCTTACGATTCCATTTTAAATTTAAGATTACGAGCTGAAGGAATTTATCTTGTTTGAAGATCAAAAACGAAATTAGAGGTAATTTAATTTTATGCAAAAATAAAAAGTCTAAAAATTTAAAAAACCATTTTATATATCACCTGAAAACTAAAAATGTGCTATATAGAAGCTTCTTTAAGAATATTTCATGTTAACGAATTCAGAATTCAATTTGAAATTATGCAAATTTAATTGGAAATCATGAAAGAAAAATTTTCACTTTGGAGCTAAATGAAAAGCAGTAAGTATTAATTAAAAAATTAAAGAAATAAAAAGTTATTTCATGTTATTTTGATTGAGCAAGTATTAACTTTGAAATTTTTTTTAGAAAAATTATAATCTTGATTTTAATAATTGCCAAAAAAACTAAATTTGTCCCTTAATTGATCGATTTAACTTGCATAGTAATTTTTTTTTATTTATTTCTTTTAAACTTAAATTTATATTTCACTAGTTAAATAAATTTTAGATTAGATTGCGTTTTTTTAATATCTTAAAAAAAAATATTTACAAAAAATAATTACCCTGAATTTTAAAAAAATTTAAATATTTGTTTTGAAATTCGATTCTGGCTCAGTGTCGAATAAGAAAAATTCCTCCAAAAAATACATTTTCTTTCCATAAAATAAACTTAATTAGTTTATTTTGTGGCTAAGTGTTTGATTTTAAATTAAAATTTGCTTACGAAAACAATCACAAAAGGCACATAAATTTTACAAATTAATTAATTTTTTTAAATAAAATTTAAGATAATGCTCAAACAAATAATTTAAAAAACAAAAATTAATTAATTAGATACAAAAAAAAATTGAATACTATCTATTCGTCTCATGCACTTATATAAAAATTTTATATTTTAAGGATAAAATTAAAACTTTATGAAATTAAATAAAACTTTATGAAATTAAATAAAACTTTATGAAATTAAATAAAGACTCATTTGAATGTTTTTTTAAAGCACTTGTGAGACTTCATCATAAGTTTGCAATTGATACCTAGTATCCGTACCCAGAGAAGGATTATTTTGAATTAGAAAAAACCTACAAGAGACATAAAATATTTTGAAAATTTAAGTTAATTTTATTATTATTTAAGGCATATGATAATAATAATAATATGAGATAAATAAGAGCAAGATTTTGTTGGTCAAGGTACTTGTTCTATTAAATGATAGTTCATCTTATTTTAAAGCGAGAAATATGAAAGGCAAATTAATTCAAGTGTATAAATATTTTAAATTAAAGTTCTAAGTTTTATCTGATTAATATATTCGGTAATACTCTTACAACCTTACAAACCTGATCTATCATATTAAAATTTTTAACTTTACGTCATTCTTCATAAATTCTCTATAAAAAATTCATGCTATTGAATTAAAATGCTTTTTTAAATTTTAGTAAAATAATATTTCAGAATGAGATTCAAATATATATCACATATCACATTGATCACAAAGCCACCATGACTCCAAGATTTTTTCAAAATATCGAAACTATCTTAAAATACGTATTTTTAGATTTCGAAATTTTTTTCATCATTGTTTTTGATTAACATGTATTTCTAGGTAAATGCTTTTTTGGTTTATTTAATCAGTATGTTAAAATCGAGTTTTTTTAAGCATATTTTTTAATATAATTTTCTACTTTTTTTTCAGTATTTAATGTATGATTTTAGAGTATAATTATATGAAGTTTTAACAATAATAATTTTTCTGCTGAATAAAAATATTTCATTTCGTTAAAACCTTGACTTGATACAAGCATTTTATTAAATTTTTTTATAGATAAATATATATCAAGTTGCAATTGTTTAATGATGATTTTTCTCTCTCAAAAATGACGAGAATTGCTATAGCTACAGAACAAGAGTATCTTGAAAAAGGTTGGAAGGAAGATAATGTACTGAGAATAAAGCTAGTTTCTCTATTAAGAAACGAAGGAATCTCTTTTCCGGAATCAAATGTAGTAATTATTGATTGGCGTGATAGACTAATAAATCCACATACATTCGATGCCATATTTATTTCCTCTACTTGGAATGCTGTCGATTTTCCAAATGAATTTCTAGAATGGTTGAAGAACTGCGAGAATGATGGTATAGCTAGACTAATAAATTGTAGCGAAATAATAGCTAAATCGTTTGATAAAAAAAACTATTTTCAAGAATTGGCTTCTGTTCTTGATAAGCAAAATCTAAGAGGCAAATTAATACCAACATATTTCACTTCCCCTGCATCCCAAGGTGTCAGTATAAGTGAAATTCGAAGTTTCCTAAAAAAATCAGACTTTGAAGCTAAAGAAATAGTTTTAAAACCTAGAATATCAGCTGATGGAAAAGATGTATCCAGAATAAAATTAGATGGAAGAAGTGATGATGCCATTGAAGCAGAACTTACTCATGCATTAAAAAAAACTAAAGTCAAAGCGTCAGGTGGAATGATTCAGCCGCTGATAGACACAATTGAATCTGGAAGCGACCATGGCGAATATCAGCTATTGTTTCTAAACGGACAATTTAGTCATGCAAATGTAAAGCCACCAGGTTTTGGTGTATGCGCTTCAAGAAAAGAATTTATCAAAAAAGAAAATTTACCTGATGGTATGAATGAATTTTCAGAGTTTATAGCTGATTACTTCTTCAAAAAGTATAACGTAATAAGAATTAGAGTGGACATGTTAGTTGATAATAAACAAAGACCTGTTTTATTAGAAGCCGAGCTTATTGAGCCCAATTCTAATACGGACTCTTTATACAGTTTTTCACTAGCAAATATTGGAAAAGAGGATTTTTATCTACCATGTGAAGAATGTCCGGAATACAATGATACTATGAATAGATTTGCTGCTGCAATTTACAATGAAGCCAAGCGCCTCAAAAATACACAATTGAATAAGAAATTATATAATTAATTCTGAAGTACACATGGATTAATATTCATAATAAATTTCTTTATTTTTTTAGCTAATTTAAAATAAATATTATTTGTTCACTCATTTAGTAATTAACTGTTTCTAAAGCATTTCTTATTAATTCCAATTATTGATGTCTTAATAAAAATTTTGAAAAATAATTAAATATTTGAAGCAGTAATCGGCAAATATTAAATTTACCTGGAAAAAATTAGAGAAAATAAACCTGACAAAAAATTTATTAAAAAATAATCAATTAAGATTAATGATTTAAATAAAAAAGAATTCAAATTATTTTTAGTTTGACAAAAAAAATTCAGATCTTTATTATGATTTTCTTTTGTTGGAATTTATGCAATGCCGCTGTTTTTAAAAGCCTTCCTATCATGAACGTTCCAGTATTTCATTCTTAGTCGGTATTCTAGGCTTTACATATTTTCAATTAAATAAAAATTTTATGATAAAGTTATACTTATATTTTTATATTCTTTTTTATTTTATTTTTTTCCCATTGCCTATTGTTAAAGAAAAAAAGAAAACAAATAAATTATAAATTTAGGGAAACGATTTGGTTATTTATTTACATAAAATTCTGGGTCTCGCCTGTAATGTGATTATTAATTCCTATTAATTTTCTCTTTACCACTCAATTTTAGATTTTTTTGTCAACGTCGACAGTGCATGAATGTATTGCGATATAAGTCATGTTCAAAATGTAATTTTATCTGTTCCATAGTTTTGACAATTGAAATTTGCGCACCATAACATTTGATTATTTCTAAACAGTTTTTAGTGGTTTTCTAACAGGTCTACCAGCTGGTCTCATAGCAAGCGAGATCCAAAATCTTAACATTCGAAAAATTTTTTAAATATACAAGATATTTTTATTTTAAGCGTTAAATTGATCATTGGAATCATTATAAACCCATTATTATTATTATTATTATTATTATTATTATTTTTTTTTTTTTAGATTTTATTTTTAGAAAAGGAAAATTACAGAAATAATATAATAAAATTAAAAATTTGTTTATTTAATTATAAAGCTTGAACTTCATTTAGCAATTTGAATTTATTTTTATTTTATTTTATTTTATTCTTTTTTTACTTTTACATCACTATACTGGTGACTATTGAAATAAATAATAATAATAAAACCGTTATTGTAAAAGTTATTAAAATCTAAATTTTAAAGTTATTAATCTCATCATAGATTCTGAAATTTATTAAAAAATTGACTTTTTTCCTCTTTGTCATATTTATTTTTATAGACAAAAAAACATCTCTTTTACAATAGTGGTTTGACCAACCCCCATTTATTTCAAATACAATTTTTATATTTATTAATTTAAATTGTTAGTTTCGAGTCATTTTTTTAATTTAATATTTTTAGGTGACTGATAATATTTGAAAATTTTTATGAATTATTTTCTAGTGTGTTTAGTTTTTATTAATTTTTTAACCAAAATTTGCTAAATTAAGAAAAATTCATTAAAAAATTGCAAAATTAATTATAAAAAAAGTAAAAAGATCAATTTAATTTTTTGCGAAAAATCGTTCATTTTTGAGGTTGTAAAATTTCAATATTTTTTTTCTCGAAATGATCAAATCAACACTGTATTTAAAAAATTGTGACAAAATTTTTAGGAATCGCTTTCACTTGTCATTAAAATGAATTTTAATCAAAATTTTAATGGAATAAGAAGTTAGAATTATCATAAGTCAAAACATCTGTTCTATAAATTTTGTTGGAAGGATAAATCGCTTTTAAAGAAATTTAGTATTAAGATGTTTGCAGATGACACGACCATTAGTCATTCTGATAAGAACTTAGGGATTAGTTAATTTCCACTTGTCTTTTATTATTCTAAATTATTGGTGTTTTTACAATAAGGTCGATAAAAACTGGTCGAAAACGTTTTGTAGGATTCTTACTAAAAGAAATATAATTTTTCCTGAAACAATAAACTTATGTGGAATTGAAATAAAAGTTATTAAAGAAATCAGTCAATTAGGTTTTAATATTGATTATAATCTAAATTTTACTAAACAAGCTTGCATCATGTCTTTTGCTGTAAATAAGAAATTGTTTAGTATTAAAAGACTATTTTTTTTGTCAACTTTTATTATTTTTCTATTTTTAAATTGTTTCAGTTTAAGTTCGAAGCGAAAAACTTTAATGATGTTAATAATTGTTTGGAAAAATATGGCTTATATGCTTTCCAGAATAGATTTTTAGACAGAATGTTATAATTTTCTTTAAAGACATAATTCTATCATAACTCGCCTCAGAATTAAAAAAAAAGACTAATCAAAAATGACTCAAGAAATTAAAGCTATAATTTAAGGAAAAGTGGGAACCTGATTGAACCAATGGCAAAAACAAATAACGGAGAAAAAAACATTTACATTTTTTATTTAAGATTGATAAAAAAAAAGCTTCGTGATCAAGAGATTGATGTTGAAATATGCAACATTCAAGCTATCAATTTACAATAATATCAATTTGATCTTTATTGACTTTAAGTGATTTTCAAAAAAATACCTTAAAATAAAAAAATATTTTATATTTTTTTTGAAAATATAAAATTTAAGTTATTTTATAAAAGTTTTGTTTATTTATTTAAACAAAATGCCGCAGCTAAGGCGATATGGGGACTGGAGCGTGGTCTAGGAACCCAATTACTTTATTTACATTTTAATATCATTTTGTGAGAGAAAAAAAGATAAGAATATAAATACAATAAAATTAGATAAAATTAGTTCCATATAAATTAGATTCTAGATTACCTAGAAAAGTAAAGAACATAAAAAAAAACAAAAAAAAAAATTGTTATTTTATTTTTATAAAAATCTTAATTTAAAATATTAAAAATTTTACTTAAATTAAATGAAGTATTAATCGGTCGACTATGATAAGGGCACTAGCCTTTTGATTAATCTTGAAATTGAATTGAATTGATTATTTTTTTTAAGAGCACAAATGATCATAAAAAAAACTTAATAAAAAATTTGAAATTTCTTAGAATACCTTACTTTTTCATTGTTAAGGATCTGATACTTAACTCGATAAAGAAATTATTCTATCCTGGATAGGATTCTTTTAAGATCTTGTCAAGAATTTTGTTTAGATTGCTTTATAATACATTAGCTCATAGTATTAATCGTTCAAAACTAACAAAAAGAAAAGGCTATATTTTTAGATTGCGTGTTTTCATTTTAATTTTAAAATTCTTATCAACCTCTTTTAAAAAAAATGTGACTATTCTCAGATTCATATTCATTATTTAAAAATGCTCACAGTTTTCTAATAATGCTATTTTATCTAACTTGAAGGTAGATAAAAATGTCGATAAGTCATTAAAAAAAATAATAAGATTTTATGAGACAATAAAATATTATCTATGTGATTGTGAATTTATAAATTTTTTACACCTTTACCCTTATTCTTTATTTTATTTTATTTTGAGGTAAATTTTTATTTGTTTGTTTTATACTTTTGAATATTGGGCTTGAAACTAATAAATAATAATAATTTATTCTTTACCAATGTTTTATAAACGTGAAAATAAAAAAAAATTTATTTTCCGTATTTATGTTTTAAATATTAGGATATGTTATTTTTTATTGTTTTATTCATAAATTATTTTTTGTTCTCAATACATTTTTAAAGGCTTTAAAAGCCAAAATATTAGGAAATTTGCTTCTTTAGTGACATTTGCATGAATGTTCAACATAATTTTATTCCTAGGTGGTTCTATGTGAATCACCAGTGATGGTTACATATTGGAAATAATTAAGAAAATTCATAAAATTTAGATTAGATCGAGATTCGACATTTTCATGATTTCTGACAGATTTTTTTTAAAGCAGACACTAAAAAGGCAAAAAAAATGATTTATTTTAATTTTTTGCAAACATTTCTCTTTAAATATAATAAATAGTAAAAATAATAATTTTCAAAGAAGCTTAACTATTTTTTTTAGGAAAAAAAACGATAAAATATTTGTGTTAAAAGTATTTACAAAAAGTCAAAATCAGCCCATTTGAAAAAGAAATTTTATAAAATGTTCTTTTCAAAATTTAGACAATAACTTTGAATATAATCAGGAAAATACTCATTAAAAAAACAACAACAACAAAAAATATGGTACAGAATTATCTATGCATATCATATGTATCTATAAAAAAATGAAGATTCGGATATGACGGTATGGTAGTTGTGTTTGTTTCGTAGTTGTCATCAGGATCTAAATTGTTCATTAGCCGGTTGAACAAATTCACGGTAGCAAAAACAGCGGCATTATTTGGAAAAGCTCTTAAAAAAAATAAAAATTAAATTTTTGTCAAACATTTTATTTATTAACTAATCAAAGTAAAAAAAAATATAAAAATTAAAAAATTACCTTAAGAGAGTAGGTGCTAATCCTCTGAATAATACCTTATTTCCTTCGGTACTGAGTGCTTTTTTCAGACATTCTTTTACGCTTGAATAGCTTTCATCTGCTTGAAATCGAGTTTTGATCACATCGATTGGATATGTTATCAGCCACGAAAAGCATCCCGCGATTCCACCTGCCATTAATAGATGCAAAACAGGCAAGTTATCCCGAGATATTCTGTAAGAGTTACAAATGTACTCAAACGAAACAAAGTAGGAGCTAACTGCCGGAACATCTCTGAGCACTGTAAGCCATGTTCCTCGGAACAAATGCCTTAGATTGTGATTTTTGAGGATATCTTTGACACAGCACCAGGTCGATTGATAGTGACAACCTGGAATTTGCATCCTAATTTTGACCAGCTCCACCGGGGACAAAAGAAACGATTGAGTAAGGCCAGCTATTGCGCCAGAAACTGCGTACAATTCGTAAAACTCACGGGTTTTGTCACTGGTATGGTACTTGGGATCATTCAAGTGAAGCATTTTGCGAACATTTTCCTCCACGCCGAACAGTACCGCATTAATGAACATTGAACCAACCAGCGGACTGCTCATTCCCTTGTACAAAGCTGATGCCTTAGAAAAAAATTTGTCTCTTTTTCACTCAAAGTTAAAAATTTTTTTTGGTAAACATACCGATTCTTTGCGCAAAATGAGGGACAAGCAGTCCATTGAACCGCTGTATTTTAGCTCATGTCTGTGCTGATTTTGAATTCTGACCTTTGAAGCAAATTAATTTGGGAAAAAAAGAAAAAATTTTTTTGAAAAATTTTATTTTACTTTTATAGTGTCGAATGGGTATGACGATACTATGCCAGCAAAGCCGCCCAAGCAGCCGCCAATAAAGCTTTTCAAGTCCATGTCCATTTTTTGAACGCCTAATTTAAAATGTTTGCTTTTTGGACAATTTTAGAACTTTAAAAATTCAAAAATCGTCTTACTTTGCAAAATAAAGTTTCGAAGCGATTAAGTGATTAATGCGCTCTAGTTATCCAAAGCTAACAAATTAAATTAGTCAGATTTAAATTCTCGTAATAGAATGTTCAAGAAGAGGATTAATTCTTAATAAAATGACCAAATAGTTAACTAAAGAATGCTTTTAATAATTTGGCATTTTAATATCATTGAGCTAAAATGGCTATTTATAGAAACTTCGAGTCTATCTTTAGTCATGAGTTTATCACTAAGAAAATTATGAAAGCGATTCACTTGAGTGATTTTTGTTGTAATAAAATTTATCACCGAGTTATCCGAGAGATAGTTTTTTTTCTAGAAAAGTTTGGAAAAATAAAATAAAGTCTGAGCAGATTGGTTTTGTTTTAATGTGATCACGCTTGTTTCATTAAAATTAGACATTTGAGGATTCTATGAAACGAAACCGGGCTGCATGCTTTTTTACATGGTTCAAATTCAAAAATTAATAAAATCATGTAATCCAAGGTCTTGAGATTGCATTAGCCTTTTGATTAATCTTCTAGAGTAAAGCTAAATTGAATGAGAAGAGAGTGCTTCTATTTTGCATGTAGACTTTTTGACAAAAATTTACTCAAAAAATTTCTCTTTATTAAAAAATTATGATTTTTGAACATCAAGGTTTTGGAAGAACCTAGAACGTTTAATCTAAAATAGAAAAAAAAATCGAAAATTTAACTTCACTTAATTTTCTATATAGCTGCTAGAAAATATCTTCTTTTGCTCAAAAAACATTTATACATATTTTGAAATCATGCTTCTGAAAAATAATCATAAATTCCGCATTTGATTTTTTAAGTTCTTCTGACTTTTTGTTTTTAATACTGTGACTAATGCGACATTAAAAATCAGCGATCAAAATTACATTTTTTCATTAGATTTCTAAAAATAATATTTAAGCTTGGATTTTTACAGCTGAACATTGTTGATGTAATTGAATAAAGTATCAATTTTGGATTTTATGGTCGAAGATAATTCATTCTCAAGCTGTAATTTGTTCTAAAGCTGATTGTTATTTTTTCAAATAAATATTTTGAAACCAATTTTTATCTAAATTAATTAGAATATAACAAATCGTTAAATTTAATTATGTTCATTTTATTAGGCGTATTTATGATTTTTTCATAAAAGCTTCCTAATAGATTTTTTTCTTAGAAATAATACATTTCTCAACCTTTAATAATAAAAATTTTATTTCAAAATTAAACTTTTATTTTTCAAGCATTATGAAGCTAATGATAAAATTAAAATAATAATGAATTATCAGTTAAAAATTTTTAAAATATTTAAAATAAATTAAATGGAGAAATTTTTTTTAGCAACGCTTATAATCAAGTGCCATATATATGTGGCTATATAAAAATTTTTCAGACATAAGCAGAAAAATAATGCTCATGGTTAAATGCAGTATTGTGAAATTCAAATACAAACAAAACAAAAATACTTCCTATTTTGATTAAATTAAATTTACTAAAAAAAAAAATATTTTTTAAAAAATACTTCAAAAAAGTGCAGCATACTTTGTTGAACCATTTTTACATAAAATATTTTTTCTTATTAAAAAAAAAAGACAAAAAACAAAACATCAACAAGATTTTAATTGATTATTGATTTGATTTAAAAAAAAAAAAGAAAAATTTATTTTAGAAAAAAAAGTACTACAAAGT
Source organism: Brachionus paranguensis (assembly GCA_016802215.1). NCBI lineage: Eukaryota > Metazoa > Rotifera > Eurotatoria > Ploima > Brachionidae > Brachionus > Brachionus paranguensis. Next base: position 1,484,570 of record JAESIX010000009.1, on the reverse strand, counting down.
ATGTTGCATTTTTTTGCAGTATTTTTTAAAAAATATTTTTTTTAGTAAATTTAAATTTATCAAAATAGGAAAAATTTTTGTTTTATTTGTATTTGAATTTCACGATACCGTTAAATGCTGAATACAAAAATATGTTTGTGTATTAATTTAATTTAAATAAATATTTAAAATTTAAAATTATTTTTTTATGATCATGATCGTTTAAAATTCAATCATAAACTTCACTGTGGATTTTTTTAAAGCATTGAAATCAAATCAATTAAAATTTTTTTTAATTTTAAATTCTTTCGTAACCAGATTTTTTAATTAAAAAAATCTGATTACGAAATAAAAGAAATGAAAATACTTTTTCATTCATTTATTGTTTAACTTTAATGTTTATTCTTCATATCTAAAAAGAAAGCTTTATATTACCAAAACAGCATAGAATTGAAATATTTAAAAATTTAAATTTTAAAATATTTTTTTATTAATAATGTTAATGTTAATAAAAAAATTATTAATTAAATAATTTTTTTTCTAAAATCTAAATTAACTATTTTAATCAATCAAATGAGCATTTTTTCAATAAGAGAATGAACTAAACGCTCATAATGAAAGTTTCCTCGCAAATCAGGATCGAATTCGGACATAATCAAATACATTTGATCCGGTGACGGCTTCAAACCAAGATTGTCAAGTAGACTTTTAAATTCTTTGTCAGTTAAGAAACCTTTTTTAGCTAAGTCATATTTTTTGAAAATTAGCAGTAAATTGCTTATATCGTTTTCGTTGGGTTGTTTGATTTTATTATGCTCTAAATGCTTTATTAATTTAATAAGTTTGAAATTTAAATTAATTTTTTTAGACTAAAATTTTTACTTTTTCTCTCAGCTTAGTGATCAAATTTATCAAAAGTGGATTGAATTCCGACAAACAATTAGCATCAGTTTTTCCATTTTTGAAATATTTCAAAAATTTAACATAGCTAAAATCGATTCCGTTGGTATGAAATTTATGGCAAAGTTCATGTAAATCTGTCTCATTTGCCAAGATCTGATTGCTCTGCAGAATTGCGTAGGCTTTGGCAAGAGTAATTGACGTTTTTCCGAGTTTGTCTTCTCGTCTAAACTGCTGTTTTAATTCCTCCCAATGCTGAAGAATCAATGGACGAGCTTTTTGAATAATTGCTCGTTTTTTTCTTTTTTTTATCTCAGTCTCCTTTGGCTGAGGATAACTGAAACTATTATTGAATGACCCTACTGCAAATCCATTAGCACTTTGTTCTTCATTAATTTGTTTTTCTATCATTTTAAAAGTAAATTAAAAAAACTTATTTCATTTTTATTCATACCCAGCTTTATCTTGTGGCGGATGCGTCTAAAATTGTCAAACTCTTCAGGCACAAAGAATCTGCGTACAAATAATGAAAATGGTACAGATTCCGAGTCAAAATCTTTCCAGAGCAAGTCTACTTCATTTTGAGTGAAATTTGAGCCACACCTTCGCAGGCAAAAACTTTGAAAAATATAATTGATGAAGCTAGAATTTTACTTTTTCATCAGATTTTGAAATTTTTCTCTATCAATCATTTCCGTGTGAGTTTTATCCAAAACCGAAAAGTGTTTATTAATGCTATGAAATTGAAGACGCATATTGGACTCAACTTTTTTCTCCAAAGCCTTGGTTAAATTTAGAAATAAAGAAAAATATTAAATTATTTTTAAATTTTAAATTACTCTGATCAATTTAACTTCTTCTTGAAAATTTTTCGATATTTTTGAATATTTTGATTTTTTGAAGCTTTTTTTGTTATTGAAAGTCAGCATGCTAGATAAAGTTTCATCATCAGAAGTGAACTCCAGATCTGAATTTTTTTCAGAATCCTGCTCCAAAATTGTTTTTTCATTTATCTCGACAATTGGCTCTGGCTTAGGATAAAAACTCAGCAGTGATTTGGATCGATTAAAGCTCGATCGACTTGAACCACTGGATGATTTTCTCGATTTGCATTCGGGTCTATCAAACGAGTCTTTGAAAAGTTTCCAAGCGCTTTTAAAAATTCCATTAATTTCAATTTATTTAAAAATTTCATAAAGTACTCTATTTCGGAAAATTTTCTAAACATTATCTCCCATTGTATCCTTTGGCTATCACCGTCAACATTCAAAAAGTCCAGTAGATTTTCAAATTGGTTATTATCAATGATGATAGAAAACCTTTGTTCAATTAGCCTTCGAAGTTGTTCCACCGAGCATGTTGAGTCTTCAAGCGATTTTCTTAAAGCAAACTTAATAATTCATAAAAACTTAAAGAAATTTTAGAATATTTTAAATTTTAACAAAATTTGCTAATTATTGTTAAAAAAAAATTTTACATCAATATAAGTTTTGAAAAAGTTATTAATGGTTTATTAGAATAAAATTGCTCTGCTCCAAAAAATTGCTCCCAACTTCACTCTCCCTAATTCATATTAATTCAGGATATTTTATTTATACTTAAAAAAGTTGAATAAAGTCTCATAGTTTTCATGTAAAAAATGTAATATCTGCATTTCAAGTTGGTCCTCAGTTCTTGAAAATAAATTGATTAGTAAATAAATTTTTTAAATATTGACCCTTAAATCACAGATAATGGTCAATATTCATTTCAAAAAAATAAAATTCTTAAAAACCCAAAATTTGGTGGTTGCTTGAAAAGACTGTGCGGACTACGGTCATTGAAAACGTTTAAAAATTTCACATAATCAACTATTTGATCATTTTTTAGCAAGTAATGCCTTTAAAAAAATAACATGACTAGTCAATTTAAAAAAAAATATTTTTTCTTTAATTTACTTTTTTAAAAATGAAGTCATCAATTTTGCATCAGTAAAAAATTTAAACTCTTCAAGAACACTACGAAATTCAATAACGAGCAAGTGTCCTAGTCGATCTTGATCAATGTATTCAAATGCAGTTCTCAACACAATTAGACCCTCGTTTAATTTATTATTTAAGAATGAGACAAGATCATTTTTGGGACCAAAATCATTAGTTTTTTTCAAACTACTAACCATTGATTTTATTTTAGCCTCAGATAAACTAGTGTCAGTTCGATTGACTGATTTAAAGTTATTTTTTGGACATTCTTCATTTTTTTCCTCTTTGGCCTCTTGAACATTTTGAATTTCTTCTTCATCTATTTCTTCAACTTCATCTAAAGCTTCATTTTGGAAGTCGGACATCGAATTGACCAACTTAGTCTCCTCAATTTTTTGATTATTTTCCTCTGCATGGAAGCTCTTATTCGATCTGAATGTATTTAATGGCACTGTGGGATAATTGCCAGAAAATTGATTATTTAATTCAAGCTTGTCCACAATGATTGATTTTGACTTGTGCAGTTGAAATCTATTTTGATCTTCCTCTGTTGATTTATAATTTATTAGTCGTAAAAATATATTGGTCCGACAACATCCAGTGTCATTGATGTCAAATTTATTCCACAGCTTTTGGAATTCTTTTCTTGAAAGTCTTAATTCTAAGTTGTTCAATAATTTTTGCAAATGATGAGGTAAAACTAAGTTCTTTAGAAAACATTCTTCAGGCAAATATTTTTTCGGATCGAAATCCCTTCTCAAAATATCAATTATTTTTCAAAAATAATTTAAAAAAAAGTACTTTTTAACAGCTTTTGATCTGATAATTGACAAACAATAGGTTGCCGATAGCTCTGGTAATGGGATCTTCTTTGTTAAATCTCTCTGGGAAAGCAGTGTTGACATGGATGAGGATTTGAAATCAAGCAATTCTAGATTCTTATTCAGCATTTCTTTCTTTACCTTCTTTTACATTTTGTGGAATCTATTAGAATTTTTAAATAAAAACAAATGATTTAAAAAAAAAAAGACCTACCTGGTTCGAGTCAAAATAGCTGATGAACTCATCGAATGAAATCGTTTCGTATTCATCAAGCTTGAACCTTATAGAATGGCTTTTTTTTAATTGTTTGGAAATAAAATAAATACAATTACTTTTGGATGATTTTGTTCCAGGTTTCATTAGAGATAAAACCACATAATTGATTCAAAATCCATTTGAAGCTTTCTCTGAAATTTATTCAATTTTAATTTGGGAATTAAAAGCTTTATTCAGTTGATTGAGTTCATTCGGAAAATTTTAAAAATCAACTAGGTAAATTTTGTGGCATTTATGGAGTTACCCATGAGAAAAATTCTTATTATGAATAATGAGGAATCTTTAGGAAGAATAAATCATCTAAGATTCTTGCAATTTTCTTTTAGGATCTTAAAAGCTATCTTAGGAATTCTTGGCCTGCTAAAATTGATTTTTGCAATCGTAAATGAATAAAATCTTATTTTAAAATCTTTTAAGAATTTATCAGATCTCATATAAACATATAGGAAATTTTTGTTAGATCTTGTATCAGAAATTATTTAAGAATTTTTCAAAAATCTTAAAAATATATTCTTAATAGGATCTTACCTTATTTATTTGTACCTTACAATACAAAACAGATAAAAAAAATTAAGATTAATAAGGAAAACTCAGGAATTGGTAGGTGAAGTTAGCAATCAAAGAAAATTTTTTTTTAAGGTTTATTTAAAAATATTATTTAAAACTAAGGCAATGTGAAATTTTAGTACAAATATTACAGTACAAAAACTAAAAACTTAATAAATTTTTTTTCTAATTGTGCAAAAATGGTTCTGTAAACAGTAATTAAAGGTTTTTTTGTCAATGGTAGTCTAACATATTCCAAAACAATTTAATAACAAGAAATTGTTACATAAAAGATTTTTTTATTTTGGTAAAACATTCAAAAGATAAAAGTAATTAAATCAATTACAATTTTAGCTTCGTTATTTATTCCATATTATATTTTTTGTAATCATGAAAAACATCTTTTTCTCAATTTTTGGCCAATTTGGCAAGAATTTTTTTTTTAATATTTCGGGATGTTAACGTTATTTTTGAATATCGTTATTTAATGGTAAAAAAAATGCTTTTTAAAAATTGTAAGATTATTACTTTTTGTAGCTACTTCTTCGTTATTATTACTTCTGTCTTAACCAACATCTCTTATTATTTCATTTAATTTCTTTTTTTTAAATTTAATTTAGCTTAGATCTTACATTAATTCCAAAGTCTTTTTTAAATCGGATATTTAAAGCCAATTCTTTTTGTGACATAAATGATCCTATAAGAAACTTGTTACAAAATCTTACTTTTTCCTATTATGGGACTTATATGATCCGTTACTGAACTTGATCAAGAAATTAGCCTGAACTAAATAGTATTTAGTCAAGATTTGGATAGGATATTTTTGGGGGAATCTTGATTATTTTTGGAAAGAATTTTAATATTGGGATTATTATCTTTTTAAAATTTTGGAATTGAACTGAGTCAATCGAACAACCCCATTTTATTGATATTTTAGAATATTTTTATTTGTTTACCTGCTTAATCTTCCATTCTTATGGACATCATTTGATACAAATAAATGTCTGACTCCATAATAGCCATTATTTAATTTTTGATTAATCAAATCAAGCACCTTGAGAATAATTGAATAAACCTAATTTTTATTTCAAAATTTTGACAAAAAACTAACTTGATCACTTGTTGTATTGATCTTATTGACCGAATTTCTGGAACGAATTTCTTCCTTGTCTTTTTTAAATTTTAAAAATTAATTTAAAGTCAAGACTAAAATATTCAAAGAATTTCCATGCTCAAATTGCTAAACATGAATCCATAAATGATAAAAGCAATGTTTACCTAAAAGACTAGCAATATAACTCTTACGGTCAAAATTAAATGAGCCAAAATTGCTAGAACTAGACTCATTTGGGTTTTTGCCTAAGACATTTAAGTTGCATTTAGCCGAAAACTTGGTCATTGGGTGCTGAATAGCTACCAAGTTTGGAAGCTTAACTGATTCTGCAAACGATTTAGCCATCTCTAATTTTTAAGTTTCTTAAAATTAAAATTAAATAACTTGCTGAAAAGAAAATTTATACTAGTTTATTTCTGAAATAAAAACATTAATGAAATATAAATAAAGCAATATAAACATTTTATGGCAAAATTTTCCAATAAGTAACAAAGCTTGCTTTTTGTGAAAAAGTGTAAACAAATTTGAGTTACCTCTTTATTAGCTAAATAATGCTTTTTATTTTTTTTTTGTTAAGAAAAAGAAAATATCGCTAAAAAAGTTCTTTGTAATTGTTTAATAAATAAAAAATATTTTAAATTTCCTTTGTTTTTTTATTCTATTTATTTCTTCATTTTACAAATTCTCAGTACTCAAAAGAAAACAAAAAATCAGTTACCAGGTTTCATAATTGGTAAATTATTGAAAAACGAAAAATGTTGCAGTTTATTTTAGAGAAATTTTTTGAGTTAAAATAAAGGTTTATCATTTACTAATTCAAAAAATTATTTAAAAATATACAAGAGAGCAATCTTGGACAATTTCCCTTAGAAAAATTAATTAATTGAAATCAACTTGATTAAAAGCATTTCCTCAAAGAATACTCATTTTATTTAATTTTAAAAATCTAGAGCAAATTAAAAGTAATTAAATTTTTGAAATATAAAATATTCAAATTGAGGTTACTATGCTTATATAATCTATAAAATTAAAACTTTTAAAAACTATATTTGAAATGGAAATTACGGATAGGATTAAAAAAGCGAATCTTGTAAGTTTGGCCAAGCATTCGTAGACACGAATGCATTTATATTCATTTTAGATCGAAAACCCTCTTGATTTGGTTCCAAATTTCAAGTCTTACATTTCAGAAAAGTAAACAGAAGATTTTGTATTTATAAAATTTTAAATTATGACTTAAAAGAGATGAATTTCAAATTATTTCGCGGAAAAGTTCCAAATTGGACGAATGTACAAAAAAATGGATTTTTGAATTACTTGAAAAGAATATGAAAAAAATGTAAACACTAGAATTTCTGATTTTTATTTACGTTTAATCAAATAATTATAAAAATTTTGGATTTTTCAAATTCCATTTTAATATTTTAGTATTAATTTTAGCTATGAAAAATCAATTTCTGGTTGGAATGAAAATTTCAAGCTTGAGGAACTTTTTGACAAAAATGCATGCTATTTAATTGCATATAAAAATAAAAAACCAGTTGGTTATACCCATTTTCGTTTTGATATGGATTTTGAAAATGAAGTTGTCTATTGGTACCAATCATCAAAATAAAAAAAAATACTAAAATTAATTTTATTTTGAACATAGTTATGAGCTTCAGATCGAAGAAGATTTTCGAAGATTTGGTCTTGGCAAATACTTTATGGAAATCCTAGAGAATTTATGTGAAAAGTAAAGATTATTTCAATTGATATATTAAAATTTTTTTGTTAGTTTAGAACTTGAAAAAGTAATGCTAACAGTTTCTAAGCATAATGAAATCGGACAAAGTTTTTTTAAGAAAAAAATGAAGTAATATAAAATTTTTTAATTTGAGACATTTTTTATTTTATTTTAAAGATATCAACGTGATGAGACAGACATTAATGATGAAGATCCCACTATTGACTATGAAATTTTAAGCAAAGTATTTTGGGAAGAAGATGAAATTTAGACTCGATAACTTCAGCTTTTGGAAAATTGAAGTTTATATTCAAATTTTATTGATTCTCAATCAAAATCAAAAATCGTTTTTAAAATTAATTTTTTTTAAGTTTAAATGAAAAAATAAATTTTTCATTTTTCAAAAAATACATAGTCTTTTTTAATATTTAGTATATAGAATTATCTTCATTTCGCCCAGATTTGGACAATTAGGTTCAAATTTATTTAAAAATATCTAAGTAATTTTGTTGAGAAAATCTACATTTAATTTTTCGAGGATAAGCCTAATATTATAATAAATAAAAAAATGATTTTAAGTTTTTCAGCATTTAATAATTTTAAATTCTAAGTAAAATCACATAATGAATTAATGAAAAATTATTGTAGCCGAAGTTTCTATTTTTTTAATTTCTAGTTTAGGTTTCTAAGAAAATTTTCAAATAAACCTCGAGGACGAGAAATTTTCCTAAAAAATGAACGAAATTAAATAAATAATTTTTTAAAATTAATTTAAATAGATTTTTTTACTGTTTTTTTAAGTTTTCCAATCGATCTGAGTCTTAAAGAAAAAATTGCATAAAAGAAAAATAATTTACAGTTTTTATTTGATATAAATTAGAGTTTTTAAAATAAATATGAAATCTTTGCAAAATAAAAATTTAATTCTTAAAAATAGATGGATATTGAATGCATTTAAAAGCTTTCCAATTATTTCAAAAAAAATTAAGTTTTAAAAGTTACACATCATGTTGATTGATTACCCTAACTAAATTCACTTACATTAAATGCTAATTATTGAAGAATATACATTGATTCTCAAATGATAATAAATCGAAAACAGTTCAAATTCTCTGATGATGATTAAATGGTCCATAGATGCGTTCTTTAGCCACATGGTCAGTGATTTTGAAATTCAATTCTTAAGGCAAATAAAATTCCAACTGAATAAAAAACGACCAGTTTATCTTTACAAGAACTAGAATGGTCACTTTTTGAAATTTACATCCATTTATGTATTAAATTGATTTAAAAAATTATATCTAAAAAAAACACATTTTGCACATTTGACTAAAATTAACAAACTGCCGAAGGATTTAGCGAATATGTAAGTTCTTCGTTTATAGATGTTGCCAACTCTTTTGCCTAAAAATAAAAATATTAATTAAATAAGTTGCTTTTGGAAATCGGGGTTTTAAGTCTGTTAGAAGCAAAATTAAAATTATTTTAAGATTTAAATTTAAAAAAAATTAAGATGCTTATATTTAATTGGAACAAAATCATCTTTTTGTCTAAAGGCAAATTAATGATCTGTTCAAATCTAAATAAGTTTATATCTGAATTAGTTCCATAAGAAATTTATGAGAACAAAAAGTTTACCATTATTTTTTGGTTTATCATTAAATAAATGTTAGAGGAACAATGATTTAGGCCTTTGCATGCTTAAGGCAATTATTAGCGTGATTATATATATTACAAAAAAAAAGATTATAAAATTACGTTTCATATGCAAAAATATTTTTTAGGATGCTTCTCAAAAGATTTTTCATTAACTTCCACTTTTTCTAGCCTCAACTGCATGCCCACACAATTAGTAGATATTTTTTCTTATTTATTTATTCTTACTTTTCCATTATCTTCTTTAAGTATTTCTTCCTCTTCTTTGGTAATGTTTTCCAGCATTTCATTTTCTTGTTTATGCTTGCATGCTAAACGTTTTCTCTCGTCTATAAATCGCTTCATATTATTGGAATTGAGTTCTCTGAGGCGTCGGTCTCGGTCTTGTTTGTTGCGGAAATTCTTATCAGAAAGCAGTCGTTTACTGTCTTCGACGCTTTGTCTTGCTTGATTTGCTTTTAATTGTTCGGTTTCTCTGGACAAAATAAATATTTAAAAAAAAATTGGTTATCTAATATTTTTTTAGATATATTTTATTCAAAAAAACGAGTCATTGATAAACCAATTACTCGAATTTAGATACATTTAATTTCGCCATTTATTATTTTTGTATCTTAATTTCTGATTGCATCACTAAAAATACAGAACCAAAAAAATTTCTTAAAAAATTTTTAACAAATTTTATTTTTTTAAATTTTGTCTCAACTTTCTCATTTATTTTTCTTGAGTTTGAAAAAAAAATTATTGAAATCAAAATTTTGAATTAAATGATCCTAAACAGGAATTATTTAGCGGATGCGATTATAATGAAGATGAAGAAGCTCGTTGAAAGCTCTGTAAAAGCTAGTAAAGTATGATCAGTAAATTTATTTTACTAAAATTAATGTAATTTTTTCTAGAAATTTAAATTTCTAAAATCATTTACAAATTCAAATTAAAATTTAACTATTTTTTAATTTCAATAGATAATTTTTTGGTCAACAGCCGAAATCAAATAAGAAAAATAAATTATCACTTGGAATGCAGTACAATTAGCCTTTTTTATTTTTTTTAAAGATATTTATAATTAAGAGAATTTAACTAAAGTTGAAATTTTGACTTTATTATTAAAACGAATAAGAATTTTTTACTTTTTATTTATAAAAATAAAATCATTAAGAAAAAAATTAGAGATAAACCAGAAATTAAAGTTTAAAATTAACACGCCATTTAATTTTACTTAATCATATTACTTAGTTATTTAACCTTATTAAGCTTTTTAATGGCTATTAATTTAACGATCAGTATTTTATTGAATTGATTAGTATTTTATTAAATAGATCAATAAAAAAATATATTATTATTAGTATTAAAATTAAAATTAAATTAAATACTGATCTATTCTATAATGATCTATTTAATAAAATAATAATCAATTCAATAAAATACTGATCAATTAAATTAAATACTTATCATTTTGATACTGATCGCTAATCATTTAAAATATCTACTGATCATTTAAATAATTTACTGATCAATAAAATTAAAATACTGATATTTTAAATAAAAAAATACTGATCAATTAAATAGCAGCCCTTTTTAATATTTTATATTAAAGGTTAAATTTGTTTTAAGCGGAACCCCGAAGTTATAGCTTAGGTTTTTTTTAATATTGAGGTTAAATACAATACCTAGTGCAAATACAATAAATAGAAGTAAAAAAAAATCAAAATTTTAAATTTGCGTAAATAGAAAAATTGAATAGTTGAAAGGATTGGTTTTTTAGTAAAAAGGAAATGAATCAGACTTAATAGATAGGGTTATAAAAAATAAGTTTTCCATTTGTTAAATTTTAAATTTCTATCATTATCAGCAGCTAGAATCAAAATACACAAAAATTTGAATTTGTTTGCAGAGAATTTTTTATGTTGTTTTTTTATTTATTTTTTTAATTTTTTATGTGTAAATGTTTGTTTTTATAGTTTTGTATATATTTTAGAAAATTAGAAATTATTGTGGTGTTGAAGTTTGGAGCAAAAATTGTTGCGAAGTAAAATATATTTTATTAAACTTATAACCAGTTTTATTTCAATTTTTAACAATTATATTAAAAATTTTAATATTATTTTTAGACATAGTATGTCAAAAGTAAACAAAAGCAAAAAGAATAGATCAAATATATGAATAAGTTTTTATTGATTTTAATGCTAAAATTTCCAAAATAATCAATCTATTTTTTAATTTCTAAAATATTTTGCTCTGTTTTAGTTTTTATAACTCCAAACCTCGCCGCCTCAAGTTCATCCTAGATTGCGAAAGTTACATTCAAAAAAAGGTTAAATATTTTGAAAAGTATTCTGTTAACTGCAACACTGGCAATTTTTTTTTTTAATAAAAAATAAAAAATCATTACTTTTTTTGCTTGGATTCTAAGTCTTTTTTTCGTTGCTTTTGGGTCTCTATTAACAACTGAATCAATTGATTACATTGTTGTTCCACATGCTCATTATTCAACTGTTTGTCGTCATTTTGCTGCTTTTCTATTAAATTTGCCCAAAGGCGACTTTGCTCTTGGACGATTTCCTTCATCTTAAAAAAAAAAGAAAAATTGATTGTTATTAATAAATAGACATTTTTTTATTTTACTTTAGTTTTAAAGCTATTCTCAGACTCATTTTTATTTTTGTTTATTAATTTTCCATTCGAACTAGCAACAATATTTGAACCCAATGTGTTCTGGTTTGATTTATCATAGTTGGCAGTCATCTTGTCAATCACACCACTGTGCTGCTTTTGCATCAATGCTCGCTCTTTATTATGCTTTTTTTTTAAATTCTCTTTATCTTTAGCTTGCTTTTTTAGCAGTTTTTGAAAGCCTTTTAAACTTTTGAGAGATTCACGAGTTATTTTTTCAATTAAATTCTCCTCCTTTTCGTTTCCATTAGTTGGCTTTTTGCCTCCTTCTGCTCCTAATTGAATAGAGCTGGGACCAGAATTGCCTAGTTTGGAAGATTTCTTCTCGATTGGAACAACACTGATATCTTTTTCTTCAATTCCCAATTTTTCTCTCAATTGTTTGAGTCTTTTTTCTTCTTTGGTCAGAAACTCTTTCGGATTGTTCAACGCATCCACAAAATCGCCCAAGCCATCAGGCACGTATGTCTTTAGCACAATGTGACAAAACAATGTCGGAAGTGATAATGGAAAATTTCCTTCTGTTCTCAGTGAAATGTGTCTGTAGCCGGCCTGGAGACCATCAAGTGGCAAAACTCGTTGACCGATCAATTTGCCGGTCTCTTCAAAAACCCCAATTCGAATGCAAGCCAAATCGGGCAGAATTATTTTGCGAAAAACAAAAGGATCTTCATTATAGTACGGGTTTAGGCCATTATTAGGAACTGTCTTAGTTCTGAATTCACGCCTGATAGTATCAGTTGGCAAACCGTACATGTCGACTTCCACATAGGTCCCAATGCGTTTTTCGGATAAAAATTGACCGGATATAATCTAAATAAATTTTTTTTTTGATTTTTTAATTGTTTTATTTAAATTAAAAAAAATATGTACTCGGATTGAGCAAAAGGCAGCAATGACACCGTCTACAGGTGATTCCGAAAACGGATCAAAGTAACGATCGGATCTACGCAAAAAGTCCGGTTTTAGCAAAAAGCCACTGTTGCCATTATACTCGAATTTTCCCATGTTTAATTGCATACCAAGATCCGGTGTCTGAAAATTCAATGATACCATTTGACATCCAGTATTCCAAAAAATCTAAATTAAAATTATTTCTTTAATACCATGGCTTTGATTGAAAATTGAAAAACTAAAATTTCAGTGCAGACAAAATATTCCAGATTAGATACCTACCGGGAATTCATTAAAACATTAGGTAATTTTTTAATTCAAATAAAAAAAGTATGGGACATAAAGTCCCGTTCTATTCACTTGTTTCTACAAAAATTTATGTAAAATTACGTAAAATCAAAAAGAGACAAAAAAATTATGATTTTTTGAAAAAAAGGTAAATATTTTGCTTTTTCATCGACTTTCTACTTTTTATCATGTTAATAAAAATTTACGTAAATTTAAGATTTCCAAAAAAAAATGTATTTTTTAAAATTTTTATTTAAATATTTACAAACTTTGAAAGACAATTTAATTGGAATAAAGTTTTAGATAAAATAGTTAAATTTAGTTTGTTTTTTTCGAGCTCTTGTCCATCTTAAAGCTATTCGCTGCCTTCTCCCAAGCTTCTTTAAACGTCGAGTTTTTAGGCACATATTTTTGTAATTCGTCTTTTTTTAATTATTCTAAATTTCAATTCTGTACATTTTAAAAATAAAATTGCTTTTTATCTCGAGCATATTATTAGGATAGGCTTTCTGGTAATGTTCCAAAGTTTGACTAGGATCGTTCATAAAACTCGACGTTTAAAGAAGCTTGGGAGAAGGCAGCAAATAGCTTTAAGATGGACAAGAGCTCGAAATAAACGATCTTAATTTAACTATTTATCTAAAACTTTATTCCAATTAAATTGTATTTCAAAATTTGTAAATATTTAAATAAAAATTTTAAAAAATACATTATTTATTGGAAATCCTAAAATTTACGTAAATTTTTATTAACATGATAAAAAGTAGAAAGTCGATGAAAAAAGCAAAATTATTACCTTTTTTCAAAAAATCATTATTTTTGTCCCTCACTTAATTTTACGTAAAATTGCTATTTTTTACATTTGTCAATTTACGTTATTTACGCTGTTATTTTTTATTATTTAAATAAAAAAGAAAATGATTCCAATTTTTTGTTTAATTAATTTATTTAGAATAAAATTTACCCATATTTTATTGTGTATGAAAAATTTCGCTAAAAAACTTCTTAACTAAAGAGGTACCATTTAATAGAATATTTATTCTTGTTAAAAAACATCATAATTAGAACTTTAAACAAAATTTTCACTAAATTTTAAGTCAAATTTTATGAGAAAATATTCAAAGTAAGCATTGACAAAGAAATTCTTGGAACAAAGGCTATCATTGATGATACCATAAATATTGGTGTTAAAAATAGCTAGAAATTTTTTTACCTGAGGCATATAATTGCTGGAATCAACTCGACCACCCCTCGGATAAATCCGACTCAATTGCCGAGTATTGTAGCTTTAAAGAGAAAATAAAAAATCATATTTTTTTGAGCAATTCGCGTTTTACTTGACAAATTCGATGGCATCGGATCTCAAATGACCCAGAGCTACATTTTCATTAAACGAAGACATATGATATTGTATATTTTTCTTTTTAGAGTGTTCGAATCCTTGAAATTTAACCGGTTGAGTGTAATTAACAAAACTGGACAAAAGTGGGTGTATGTTGGTGGTGGCTCCAGTGTACTGGTATTGGTTTAAAAGAGCTCTCTCTTCTTCTTCACTTAGTTGGCCATTCGTTGTTCCTTTTTTAATAAGCAAATTGAAAGGAGTTTTTTTGGTCTCTTCGACATCTGCATTCAGCTCTGGATGAGCCTCTTCGATCATTGGTCTCACTGCCTTGGAATTGTCATCGATTTCTTCACCCTCGACCGCGTTCTGGTCTTCATTCACCTCATTTATGTCAATTAATTTTCCAGCATTCAATAGCTCAAGTTGTCCTGGTTTAACAATGTATAAATTTAATTTATTTTTAATTAATTAAATTACTTTTTTCCACTTCTGGTTTTAGTCTCTTATTTTTAATAAGTATTTTTCGCTTGAACAAATTCGGAGATGGCAGCGGATACCCTGGCTCTACCGGAAATCCGTCCAGAGTCTTGGTTAAAAGAAGTGTCCCAAGAATTTTTTCACAATGGCGGGCAAGTCGTTCTTGCTGCTTTTTGCTGCAATGGTTTTCAAAAGAGAGTATCACCGGAAAGTCGCTAGTAACGAAAGCTGTTTCAGCGATCGCTTCTATGACGTCTTTGAATAGAATGTCTGTACACAAAGCCATCCCATGGGTAATGATGGGCTCTTGGTCTTCTTGGCCGTCCCAGCAATCCAGCTCAATGCATCGGCAGCCCGCTAGCAGAACGCGCCGATACATTTCGACGGAAGATTTGCCGCCAAATTGACGACCGGTCAAATAAGTGTTGTGAGAAGAGTTGATGAAGTAATGGCACAGTGGCTGGTCCATGTCTTGGTACACATCCAATCTGTCCAAAAATACTGGCGCATTATCATCAGACATTAGAAAATTATAAAAGCCTGTTATGGTCAGACTTTCTTTTTCCCTATTTTCTTCGTTTGGTTCATACAATTTGATCAATCGTAGAATACTGTTCCGGTCATAGTAAGGAAATATTATCTCGTTTAGACGAGGATCCCGTTGAAACTTGAAAATTTTGTATGTTTTATTTAAAATAATTTTTTTTTGACTCAATAAATACCTCATTTGCAAAGTCAATTAGTTGAGGTACGGTCAAATATGATTGTCCTTTGGAACTTAAAAAAAATTAAATCAGTTTAGAAATAAAATTATGTTCAAATAGTTTATTTAGCTTTAAAAACTAAAAAAAATCCATTTTTCAGTGACATTTAATGAAATTATTTGAATAACCTTAAATACAACTTGAAGAATGGAGATAAAAAATTTTATTGTACCATAAAAAACAAAACCAAAGTTTAAAGAAATTGATCAATATTTTTTTTTGACAGTGTTAAGCTTTAAACCATTTTAAAGCTCTGGCAAATTTTTTTTTTCTTAAATCTCGGTAATTCTTAAAAAATTTAATTTAAAAGCTTGCTCAAATGTCGTAAATAAATTGCTTAACAATTAATTTTTTTCATAATTAAAGTATTGAAAAAAAATATAAAAAGAAACAAATATTTTGATTTTTTTTTACTAAAAATTAATGAAGTTTTAATCAGTCTTTTAAAAAGAAAGGATTTGAATTTTTTTGATTAAGATCAGAATCAAATTTAATTTAAATTTTTTGATGACTTTCAATAATATTTTTTAGTTAAATCGCTGTAAAAACAAATTACTGAAACTATGAACGAGTATATTATTTATTTTTTATTAACAAAATTGACTGAAGTTAATACATTTTAATACAACAATAACTTAAATCAAAACAAATTTCTTAAATTTTTTTTAACTTTTTTTCCCGTTTCTTGTAATAATTCAAAATAAACTAAGAGCAGAAATAATTTTCAGAATTGATTTCTTTTTTTTTGTTTCACTTAACTGACACCTTACCAGGCAAGAATTTTTAAGCAAGATTCTCTATGGGAATCATACCGAATTAATTTTTTGAATCCAAAAAAAATATTAGAGTATGATTTGTAAAAGTTCGATTAATTTGAAACTAATCAAAGAAATCTTCTTATCCGACACCAAGATGCTGGATGATTAAATGGGCTTGTAGAAAAAATGGATTTTGAGTTAAAAATGGTTAAAAAAGGGACTAAAAAAGTCAATGGTACAATGTCAAATTTTAAACAAGATAGGAATGAAACAAAACAATGGAAGTGATCATTGACTCAATGAAAGTTAAAAGCAAAAGAAAAAAATTTAGAGCTATCTTGCAGAAATTGTAATGCTTAAAATATTGGCATTGTGAAATTTCATACAAAACTTCCAATACAAAAAGGAAAAAATTTTATTACTTTTGTTCTAGTTATCAAAAATTTGTTCTGCAAATGAAACAAAGTGAAACAACTTTTGTTTCACCTAATGCGGAAGTCTGAAAATCTTTGCGAATTCTGCAAAATTGCACGCTATTCAAAAGTATTTAAAAATAAAACCCAATTAATTGGCACAGATTTTTCAGTAGGTGAAACAAAAGCTGCTTCACTTTATTTCATTTGCAGAACAAGTTTTGACAATGAGAACAAAAGTTATAAAATTTTTTGCTTTTTGTATTGGAAGTTTTGCATGAAATTTCATAATGTCTAAAATAATTATAAAAAAATAAAGTTTTTAAGTATTAATTCCTTTAATTAAAATTTATCTCAAATATTGAAAATAAATGTTTGTGCGTGATGATTAATCGAATCTCCGGTAGCCTTATTGCAGCCTTCAATCAGCGTTCTTAAATATAAATCAAACATTTATCTTAAAAAAAAACAATCAAGCTAGTATTTTAAGTAAAATTATCAAATGTTTTCCCATTTTTATCGACTTATTATTGTTAAAATAAATAAAAAGAATTTAAATATTATCACAAAATTTGATGAAAAGTGGTAAATTCTTTAACCAATACTATGAAACCTTATTATCTTACTCTTTTTTATATTTACTTTTGCTTTTTATTTTTTCTAACTGTTTTGTTTAAATTTTATGTCAATATTTTATAGCTAATAAAAATTATAAAAATTGATACAAAAAGATAATTAAAAATTTCTTAAAAAATAACAAACTAAAATTATTCTTCTAAAGGAAATAATACTTTTTTTTATAAAAATTTGCATCAAAGTTGTCTGTTAACTTAAACTGAAACTTTATTTTTGGATTTTTTTTAATTAAAGAAAAATAGTTATAATTACATTTCTCTAAAAAGATCTTCTATATCGGTTCTTGGACATATTTTATGGTAGAGTTCAATAAATTTTTCGAACGTAAAATCATCAACATTAATAGCATCATTCTAGAGAAAATAAAAATTATGAAACTAAAATTTTTTTTTGCAATCACACTTTTCCGGATTGAAAACCGAGTTCTTTTAAGCATTGAAAAATTATCCGCTCATTTTTGCCGGAGGCAAACGTTCGGGTTATGCTTCGCACTGGTATTTTTCTTTCACCATTTAACTGAAGTCGAATCTTCATCCAACTTAAAAAAAAAAATTTTTAAAATATTTGAAATTTTTAATTTTTTTTAATTTAAAAAAAAATCTTCACTTCCACTCACTGTTTTATTAGACTCGACATTGGACAAAGGTTTTTCGATTTATGATTAAAGCAGATTTTTTGTAAGGCTTCAATCCATTCCTGAAAAAAAAAATTGTATTTTTGCTCTGTTGATTAATTTAATGTCTGATGGATCGTACTCTTGTTCCTTTATCACTGGAGCCAGTAATCACCAAATTGGATATGTTGACTAGATCTAGACCACTTGATATAATTATGGTCCGTTGGTCTATATTGCCCCAACCGTTGGTCAAAGCTTTATCGGAAAGTTTATTTAACAAATTTTGGTCCTGTTTAAAAAAAATTTCCATTTTTTATTTTAATAAAAAAATGCTCAAAAGTTACATTTGGTTGGCGGCCAGTTCTAATGTCGCATACATGGGTCAATTCGAGAACTTGGCCATCCTAGAATAGTTCAAAAATAATGATTTAAATTTTCAAAAAAAAATAGAAATAATTAATTTAAGATAGTAGGAAGTCAAATAAATTGATTGAAAAATTATGTGTAAAATTAATGATTATTTTTTAAATGATGAAAAAGACAAGTGTCAGCTTTGCCAAGAAAATTCGGCTCCAAGTGTCTCGTGCTTACTTTTCCGTCTGGCTGCCAGTAAAGAAAGAATCCGTATTGATCCACGCGAAACAGAACATTTTCCTCGAGCAACCCGGTTTCCTTAAATTGAAAAAGTGCAACTGCTGTGCATTTGTCTGATCAAAATGTGTTTACTTCTTCCCAACGATCATACAATTCACCTTTGAGCAATCGATTAGGCACGTTCGGGCGCCAATTGAACTCATATGGTTTTGACATTGTCTAATTTGAACAATCAAGTCTAGTTGATTAGTTGACTTGCAGCATCTAGTCGTTCGCTCAGCTTTTGTCTTTGAAGCAAATTGTTTGAAATGTTTTTGAACAAGAACAACACAAAAATAATTATTCAGTCGAAGAGTGCTTGCGCTGCAAATTATGCTGATTGCAATTAATCATTAAAACTAGATAGAATAGTAGAGAAGTCTTCACTTTTTTTGAATTTATTTACAAATAAAAATTATTCTAATTTGATTAATCTCTATTCTAAACAAAAATAAAAATAAAAAAAAACATTTGAACAAATATTTTATTAAACCAAGTGAAATGGACAAATATTGATCTAGCTTAAAGAGCTTGCCTTCAAACTGTTTTCTAATTTGACTGCATTTTCCAAACTAAATAAGAATAATAAATTTCAATTAATTATTTAATATTTCAATGGAAAAATCTATGAAAAATAATAATATTATTATGAAGCTTGATATTGATTTTTGGCGAACAAAAATAGTATAACACAAGGTTTCTTTAGATTGAAATTATCATCACCATACACTAAAATGCACATAACTGACAAGTTATTTAGTGATTTTCGATAGTTGAATGCAACCAGCATTTAGAAATTGGCTTATCATTGTTTGCCATAAATCATAATTCTCATATCGCATCGATTAGCATACAAACAAATGAGAAAAAAAAACTTGAGCATTGATATTTATTGATTATTATTATTATTATTATTAGATAGATAAGATAAGTCTTGGATAAAAAGCGTACTTAATTTGCAAGAATTTATAATTTTCTATGGAATTTCAATAAAATAAGCCACTTTGATTTCTTAAACTTATTTTATTAATAATCTAAATTAATTATTTCTTGAAATTTTTTCTTTTCTCTCTCTTTCTCTCTTTCTCTCGTTCTGTTGCAATTATTTGATCATAATTTATTTTGGTGTGAGCCTTGCGTTCCATTAAATCAGCATGAGGAAGAATTAAGTAAATTGCTACCTTTCGCCGCACATTATCCTGCAGATTGCACAATAGGAGCGAGAATTTGGTTCCTAAATCTTAAGCAAAATATTTCTCTCGATTCACAAATGCCTTAGCTCTAGTTAAACTATTATTTAGCATGCTGATTTAGTTGAGCTCAGTCTTGCTTAAACTAATCCGAGCACCTGGAATTAATGTGCTTTTTAGCTTTTTGGAATTCTAATAATTTTTGCTTAATATATAAAATTGATTTATTTTTGCTGACTACTAGTCTTAATTAAATATTTTTTTTCAAAATCCTAATCAATTTATTGGAAAATTAAATTTTTTTTTTAATTTAAATTGCCTTATTTGTGTCTGTATTTTGTAATTTAATTTTCGAGTTAATTTTAAAAGTTGAAAAATAACTCTTAAAAAAAGTGTCTATAAATAATGTGATCAACGCATCTGCATTTGATTAATCAAATTTAATTTAGATGCCAATATTGAACTTAATGAAATTTTTATAAATTTCCAACTTATTTTCTTTGTGAGTTAATGGCAGCTCGAACAGCTGAATTTTTAGAATTGCTTCAGTGAAAAGAATAAACAAAATTCGATTAGATTATTCCAACCATTTTTAATTATCTAAAATGAAAATATTTTATGTAATTTTAAAGGTTTTGTCTATGTGAAAAAATGTTTAATCGTTTAGCGGAAATTAATTTCTCTAAAACATTTTATTTGATATATATTATTCAGTTACTAACTATAAAACTCAATTTACTTGATTATTATAAAATAAGTGAAACCAAGTCACTTGTTTGAATACTGCGCCCCTTAAATAACAAAATAAGGCACATAGTTTGCATTATTTTTTTTATTAGTTTTTGAAATTCTCATATGATTTACACGACTCATAAAATATTTTTTTATATTTTTTGCAATAACATACTTCCAGGCAACGAAATATCAACAATTCTCATAACGGAATTAAATCTTAAATTAATCCGGTTTTATATAAAATTTTCAGCCCTTTTATTTTTTTAAACAAAATTTCAGCAACAACCTTTCATTATGAAATTGAAAATTACTAAAAGTATCAAAAAGAAAAAAAATTTTTTTTGCTCAATAAAACCTTCAGCTTTGTCAACTAAAAAAGTCCTGAAAAAACAAAATTCTTTTCTTTGATTATTTAATTATTTAATTGCCATTTTAGAATATGCAATTAATGATGATAAAATTTTTAATATTGACATTTTAATATTTTAAAGCTTGTTTAAATGATCGGTCCTGTCTTAATTTTACCTTGCATTCAAAAATTGTTTTTTTAATTGAATAAAAAAATATTATTTTTGAACAGATCATAACAAAATATTTCATCATTTGATCTAGTCTAATGATGTCTAAATATTTAAATTAGGTAAAATTTAATTATTTCATATGAATTAATACTTATTACAAAAAAATAATTAAATTAATTAAATCTCCAGAAAAGAGTTTTTTTTTCAGAAAATACTAATAGGCTAAAGCATAAAAGAATCAAAGATTTTTTTATCATTTTATTTTATCAAAAGATTTAGAAAAAGCTTCGATTTATAAAATTTGCTCCTTTATTTAAATAAACAAAAAAATCTTTAATAAAATCACTTTCATTAATCAAATAATTAAATCCAAAAGACATTTGCTCCATTTAAGACTTTAATAATTAAGGTTACTTTAGATGCATGAAAGTATCATCGTTTCATGAGATTTTTGATGAAAAAAAAAGATTTTTGTGGCTTGAAAAACTTTGTTTTATTCAACGATTCGATAAAAGCTTATAGAAATTCATCCATTTAAAAAAATAATCAATCAATCTCAATAGAAGATTTATCGACTTTAATATATATATTATATATTTATATATATGTATATATTTGAATGCTTAATTTATTTCATAGCTTAGTTCTTATTTCTTTTTTACTTTCTATCAATATAATTTGGAAATCAAACTAATAATTTTTTTTTGGCTTTAAATTGCTTTGGATATATGATTATGATGCATGCCACATTCTATTAGGTGGAATTACTGACATTCTATTAGCTTAAGACTTATTAAAGCTTTTCCCGATATTTATGAAAGATCTATTAATCTTCTAAAATTTAAAATTTTTTAAGATAGTATCAAGACTAAAAGCGATTTAAAATTAAATATTATTTTGCTTGAATTGCGTCAATATTCGGATATTTTATAAAACTTTTCATTTCTAGACAGAAAATTAAAAAGGAGCTGAAGGATAATTTTTGTTATTTATGAAATCTGTCAAAAATAGCTAACATCATCTCATAAAATCATAAAAACAAAAGCTTCCTATGTCCAAAAAAATGAATATCTGCTAAATGCTTTTTATTTCTGTATTCAGAAAAAAAATTGAAAAATGCTAAAAATATTGATTTATCTTTAACAAATAGTAGGTAAATGTTAATATGGATAAATTTTTAAATTTTGATAAAAAATTGATTGAATGGCAAATTAAAGAATATGCTGTGAATTTAGTCAGCTTAGTATAAAGAAAACTAAGCCGGATTTAAAAAATATTATCTAAAACCAAGTTTTTACAATATTTTATTTTTTTTTAAATAAAAATTTATACCACTTATCTTTTTGAAATACACTCGGAACTTATGATCGAAATTTAGGATGCAATTCTATATTTTTCTAAGTCATTTTAGATTATATTTCAAAAATGATATTTTTCTAAATGGTATTATGGATTTTTTAAAAATAAAATTGATTATTTAAATTTGAAAAAAGCACGAAATAATCAATCTTGTTTAAATTATTTCCCTGGGGAATCTTTTAAATTGACTATACAAGCATAAAAATGATGGTGTTTTTTAAGTTATTTAACCGAATTTTCTTTAAAAAAAGGGCTAAAATTTTTTGTTCAAATTTTTCAGTTCATGTATGATTGACATTTTTTGTATTTCTGAAAAAACAAAGAATAAATAGTTTAAGAATTAGAATTGAATATTCTCTCTCTAGCGACTAAAAGATTGCTAAAGATCCGGAGGGAATACTCCAAATTCCATTAAAAACAAACTAAATGCGTCATGTTTTTATTTAAAATTTCTCTAATTATTTATCTAAATTTTTCGAAAAATGATCTTAGAAAAGTTAAAAAAATTAAAAAATGATTCTAATATTTATTAATTTTTTTCGGCTAGATAATCTAATTGATTATCTGCTAAATTTTTTTTCTAATTAAATCTAATTTTCTGATTATTAAAAAGTAAAGAATGATGTTTTAAATTACCATAATTTGGTTTGATTATATGCATTTTTATATAATTACAAAAGTTCTATACATTACCTTAGCTTAACATTAATACTAATAAAAATAATAAATAATTAGATAGTGTATACTCTTTGATAATCGATGTATTTTTCTTTTTTTTAAACCTCACTCTCTTTGTCTATAATTCTGAAAAATAAACTATATATTCACAAATATCAGAGTGTTAATAATTCCAATTATTATTTGACTTATTCGAGAATATCTTCCCTGGAAAAATTAAATTTTTGAAAATAAACTGTAGCAATTTTCAAAAGAG
Source organism: Brachionus paranguensis (assembly GCA_016802215.1). NCBI lineage: Eukaryota > Metazoa > Rotifera > Eurotatoria > Ploima > Brachionidae > Brachionus > Brachionus paranguensis. The sequence goes on along the minus strand of JAESIX010000009.1, from coordinate 1,461,357 downwards.
GCTTAAAACACCGATAGAGTCTTTTGAAAGATAAATCAGAATCGATCGTCAAAGTTGTTGAAATAAATGAATTATTCAATCAATTATTTTTATAGATTTGAATTTTTGTTATCTAAAATTGATTTGCTCCCAAACATAAGCCAAAATTTGCTTTGTGCCAAAAATTCAATAGATTAACAGCTATGTCACGAAATTGAGATAAAAAAGCTTAAAAAAAAGAGATACCAAGATGAAAAAGTACTGAAATTTTCTAAAAAAATGATTTATTATTCTACAATGAAGCAATTTTTTTCATGCATTGAGGTAAAATTTATTAAATTTTTAATATATTTTTTTTCAATTCGATTTTTATTTAAATAGCAGCTTTAAAATTATTTATGAATAATTGTTTATAATAAGCTAACCTTTTTTCATTTGTCGTCAGTCTACCAGAGTTTAACTTAATCATTTATCCAAAACTAATTAGTCTTAAATTAATAAAAGATAAACGCTTAAATCAATAGACATTTGTGAATAATTTATTCAATATGAGTATAAATTTAATTTTGAAAAATGCAAATTTTATGGCCTTAAGGATTATTAAAAACTAGCATTAGAATACAGTATTAATAATTAATTTGCATTAAATATTATTTAACTGTGTTTCAATCAAATAATTTTTTTTGCAAAAAAAATTATTGAATTAAGCTTAATTCTGATGAAATGTTGTTCTTCTGCGTAAAAAAACGAATGATGATTAAATTTATCAAATAAAAAAAAATAAATTAATGCAAAAAAATGAATAAAGATTTGAAAAAAAATTTAAACCAGCATTTTGATATTTTTTGAGTTAATATTTTTCGAAATTTTCTATTGATCTTTTAGTAAAAAGGTTAATTGGAATAATAAAATTTGATTTTTTAAAAATAATGCCATTATCAATTGAAAATAATGTCAAATTTAAAAATAAAAAGATTTAAGCCATCAAAACTCTAAAGAAGTGATTAATAAACATGACGCTGTTTTTAATTAAGCTTATTTCGAGGCCTCGAGTATTAAGCTTTTGAATCATAGCGCTTTTTTAGTTTTTCAAATAAATTTTTAAGACTTGTTTTAAAATAAAATGCTAAGCTTGAATGCAAAAATTCAGAATTAAAAAATTTAAGCATTTATCGCTGATGTAAACAAACTATTTGTAAAAGATCTAAATAAATAATTCGCTAACCCTTAAACAATATTTTTCACTAATTTATAAATTTAAAGCAAACAATAAAAAAAATTATTCAAACTAAGGATAATTATTACGTAATTTTCTATCGATTGATTGTTTTATAATATGTATGCTCCCCAAATTCAAATTGAAATTCATTTAGCTTTAATCAAAAGATCATAGTTTAAATATATTGAATTTAAAAAATGGATTAATCTGTCCAATCATTGTCTGAATTGGAATTAAAAAATCATTTTGATGATTACTAGAGATTCATATTTATTTAAACTTTTATTCATAAAACTTTAGAATAAGGCCTTTTGAGGACATGGTCATTTTTACCAGCAAAGTATGATGCATAAGCCAACAAGCTATATATAAATGAATTTAAGCACAAACAAAAAAAAGCTTTATATAGAGAAAATAAATGCAAATTTGAAAAAATATTTAAAATTCCGGTAAAATAATTTGAAATCATGAAAATCATTAAACCAGTGAATCTTGAATCGGTAATAAGTGAAAAAGAATTGAATTGATCGATGAAGCCTTCAAAGCAATCAAGCCCTCTCCAATTTCTTTCTCTTAACCACTTTTTAAGCACGTTCACAAAGACAACATTCATAAGTAGGAACATAGACCAAATAAATGTGCCCTGTAGGAGCTTTAAAAAAAAATTTTAATTTTTGTTAACTTTAAAGAAAAATTTTAAAAATCATAATTAAAATTTTATGCTATTTAGGAAACAATATGCACAAATAAAACTACTGGAATTTTAGAAATAAGAAAATTTTATTGTGTATCGATTTTTGAAAAAAAATAAATATTTTAAAGGCTTTTACCTATCCTAGAAACTAAAATATCTGCATCAAATTTCAATTTGATAAATAGATAAATAAATCATAGATGCAACGTTTTTGACTGAATAATAAAAAAATTTAAAAAAACATTTATTCATATTAAAATATTACAAATGAAATAGCTTAATTTGAGAAGAAAGAATTTTTGAATTCTTCATAATCTAAAAGAATTCTTTTTCTCGGAATAATTATTTTCACCAGGATCATTAAACAAATTGCTGCATTATTATTTTTCTTAAAAACTTCCTCTTTTCATTTAGTTTAAGCTCATTAAAAAAAATTGAGTTTGGCAATTAAAACATCTCTATAAAGCTTTGTTCAATTATTTAAAATTTGAAATAAAAAACTCAAGGAAAATTAAAGTTTACTCAATTGACAAAAAAAATCGATTTTTAATTCTGCATAACTTACTTTTTCAGATCAATTTATTAATAGTGGTGTTTAAATAATTCGTCCATTTTTTTTTGAATCTTTAAAAACAGTAATTAATTTGACTAAATCATTTAAAAATTAGTTATACTTAATTTAAAATGTGTAACTTAAAATAAACGTAAAATCCAAAGGTATAATAATTATGTAATTAATTTACTTTAATTTTAAAATAATTAAAAAAAAGAATAAATCGATAAATCATTAGATGAAGAGATTCATATAAAAATTTTCAAAATGAATGAATGAATTTTTTCCTTTAAAAACAATAAATATAAAAATTTTAAAGTAAATTTTAAATGATAAAATCATGATTTTATTTTTAATGAGTAAAAATCACAATTAATCCTCTTAAATTTAACAATTAATTAATAATATAACACTAAAAATAAAACTTAAAATCTATAACGGTTCACTAATTTGAAGCATTTTGAATATACTGTGAATTATTTAAAAAATTATTCTTAATTTTTTGAAGATGGAAAAAACAAAAACAACTTTAATATATTAATCAAATAATTCAATTGCACAAGTGATATAAAAGAAATGTGTCAATATTGTTCAAAAAGTATAAGTACAGAAAATGATTAAATAACGTATAATTTAACTAAATTAAATAAACTTACGATAAACAAAACAAAAGCAAGATTACAAATTCTTCTCGATGAATTCTGAACATAATTTCGTATAATTTCAAATGCCAAGTAATAAAATAAACAATTAATTATCAGGAACTTTATACACTTGATGGATCTTTTCATTTCGACATTACTGGAAGAACAATTTCATTTAAAAATAAATTAAAAGAAAAATACAAAAATAAAAATATAAAAAGGTACTTTTTTTCTTTGCGAATTGAATTTATTCTGTGACATAATCCATTTCCACCAATATAAATTGCCAAATATCCAAATGTACTAAACAGACCCTCTTTATTCAACTCAATTAAATTCTGTCGTTTTATTGATACATTTAACAAATACATCCAAAACTCGTTTCTCATCAAAAACAGCTGATAGACTATGCCAATAGTCATCGAAAGCACATAACATTTAAAAGGACTTTTTTGGGTAATTGATTCACAAATTGTACCTAAAACCTTGAGAAAAAAGTATTTTATTTTTCAATCAAAATCAAAATAAAAAAATGACAAAATTTACTTTTACAACAAAGATTGTGAAAAAAAAATTCCAATGAAGTCCATATTCTGCAATGTCAACATGATATCCCGTAATAAAGACCAAAAATACTCTAACTAATCCAAGAATTAGCAAAATACTTGATTTCTTGATTGTTCTTTTTATTTTGAGCAAAAGACTACGATCAGTTTGCTCGAAATCGCTTGAATTTCGAATGAAGCGCATGGAATGACTCAAAATAAAATACCCCACGCCAATGTCCATCAACGAAAATCCAAAATAAACTGTTTTGGCATATTGAGGCTTGAAAATGCCAAAATCCACAGCAAGAATAGCCACACTTGTAATTATTATGAGTGAACTTCGAAAATTGGTCACACTGTTTTTAATTATTTTTGAATCAAGATCAGAAATCGAATCATTGTCATCGGTTATTGCAATGGGCTCAATTCTTGTTATCAAGTACCAACAGGACAAAGCTCCACATAAACCCAAAACAATTGTGTTCAAATAAAGATAATGGCTCAATAGAGTAATCGAAAGGATAATTGGTATTTGATAGCTAAAATAATCGATCCAAAAGAAAGCCTTAAAATTACTTTTTTAATTTCAATTTTTCTTCTTTTATTAAATTTTCAAATTGATTTTTTTAATAAATAATAAATTACCAAAAATTTCTTCTCTGTGACTTGATGATAGAACTGAATAGCATAATTTTTATTAAACCATTCAAAAAATGAATTAGCACAAATAAAGTTAAAACAAAGAAAAACTCTTTTATTGAATGGCAAATTTTTTCGCTGTCTCTTATTACCTTTTCATGGAGTCTCACTATTTCTTCATATTTGTAGATTATTGAGGATTCTTTTACGACCATATTTCAAATTAGTTTTTGAAACAAAAAAAAAGTTATACTTAATTTCAATATTTTTATAAAATTAAATATTTGTTTTTATTAATTACTAATATAATTATAATGAATAAACGAAAATAAAAGAAAATTTACTTTTTTATAAATTTTTATTTTAAAATCTATAAATCAAATAAAATTTTAATAATTTTACGTAATATGCTACAAATATTATATTTTATTTATTTTCGGCTTTGAATATTTTAATTAAAATTTATTTATTAAAAATAAATTAATTTATTTATTAAAAATAAATTAATTTATTTATTAAAAATAAATTAATTTATTTAAATGTAAATTTTTATAAATAAAAATTATTTGAATATTGATCTATAAAATAGTAATGTTTTTGAATTTTTTTTATCTTTTCGAAGTTTATTCATTTTTCTCCATCAACATATCATATTGAGTGTCGGTGTCATTACAAGCGGATAGTAAATGGGCCAAAATTTTCCGAAACCGTGATCGAGTCCGTATTAACCGAGAAAATTTTGCGGATTAGTGTTAGGTCGTTTATCTTGGTGGTCACTTTTTTGAACGGTTTAAATAACCGTTTAAAATAGTTAAATCTAATTTTTTTATAAAATATACAAAATTCTTGTTAATAAATAAAAATGGACAAAGAAGAAAGAATAAAAAATGACTTCAAGATTTTAAGATTTTTTTTTAAAATTAATTAAAATTTTTTTATCACTTAAATAAATCCACTTTTTAAAACGACTGTCTCTAAATTAATTAATTATTTTCAATTCACTAACTTTTTGTGTTATAATAAAACTATTTTGTAGTTTTTGTACAATAAATTTCTAAAATGCTTTTTTAGAAAATGCATTCGATACTAGTAATCGTTAGAAAATGGTAAGAGTAATAGTTAGAGTCCAGAATTAGGCGAAAATTGGTCATTTTATTTATTCAAATTAGGATTTTTTAATTTTTTTGAAAATTTAATCAGTCCTAAATTTCTGTAATTGACTTTTTAATTGCTTTTAAATATTGTCTCAAGCAATTGCATTTTTTATGCATTATTTTCATAATAATTCTTTTATTGTTTAGGCTGAAAAGAAAGGTAATACATTCTACACAGCCTGATGGTTACCCTCAAACCATCGAATTAAATAAATAAATAAAGTTAATAAATAGAGAATGGACACTCATCCAAAAAAAGCAAAATAAAAAGATGCTTAAATGTTTTTAAAAATTTATTAAGACTTTTAACACACTGTTGCAGTATAACCATTATTATGAAATGCTTCAAAAGTGGTTTCTAAATGACTCTTAATATTTTTCAATAACAAATTTAATAAAAGTTACCACAAATTGAATTAAAAAATAAGAAATCTATTAAAACAATATCTAAATTAAACGTAATGTAATTTATTTAATAAAAATTAACATAATTAATAGGATTGCTACAAAATGAATGAATTCATCTCTAATATGATAAAAAAATAATTTTTTTATTACAAATTGAACAATTTAATTAAAAAAAACACAGATAAATTTAATATTTTTTGCTGCAACCACTTTGACAACAAAAAATTGTATCTAGTGTATCTTCCCACGGATTCCCAAGAATGCTTACTCTGGATTTAGCTTGAGATTCCATTTTTTATTTTATTTTATTATGAATTTTTAAAAAATTTTTGAAGTCCCATGGACAAAATAAACAATACATTTAAAAAGAAAAAAAAATTATAGTTAAGATTGATCTCAATAGTTAAGTTTTCAACAAAAAAGGACTTACCTTATTTCATTAAATAGAAGTAACCACAAATAAAAGAAACTTCGCAGTATTTGAGTCAAAAATTTACTTTTATTTGAGTTGTTTTTCTCAAAAAAAGTGTCTATTTTTAAAAAAAATTTTTCGTCATGTCAAATATGTATTTTCTTGTTTCTTATAGAAGAAATAAAAATGGATATATTTCTTTTTCAATTTTTTAGAGATTAAAAAATAAAGGAACCTTTTGATGACCGAACTTTTTTTTTATTTGAAGAAATACGGTATGTTTTCTTTTTTAGATTCGATTTTATTTCAAAATTAAATCAGTTTTTCTTAAATTTTTTCTTTGACAATTTTTTTTCTTAAAACTTTGATCTTAAAATAAATCTTAAAAGTGAATCTTGCTGAAAAAGAATCATTAGACGAACAATTCGATTATAATGATTTAAGGACATCTTGAAGTTGATGATCAATTCAAAATATCATTTCAATTCAAAGGGCTTATCTAAAGATACTAAAATTAATCTTTAAATAAATTTAAATAATTTTAATTTAGCATGCTTTACATGCTTTCTAGTTTTAAAAATAAAATAATTAAAAAATATTTTCTCAACCAATTGATAAAATCGATTTTTAAAATTAAATGTATTAACTCATTTTTTGTAAAGTTTTTTTTTTTAAATTTTTTAATTCAAAAGTATTTGTATCTTGCATTCAAAATTAAAAAAAGAAATTCAAATATTTTATTCCAAATAAGCAATAAAATGAAAATATTTATCTTTCCAACCAATATTTTTTCAATTAATCTGATACTATAAAAAAAAATTGTTTTTTTGATTAAAAAAATACATGTATTGTATCTCGGGATACATTATGTATCCGAGAATACATTTTGATGTATCCTTGGGTACATTTTGACTTGCTCTGACTCCTTGGTGATGCCGTACTGCTTGAAGTTAGCATTTATGGTGATTGTGTTCTTCTATGATCTAAAACAGGCTAACGTTGGTGTTTGTGTCGTGGTAGTGCAACAGGATTGCTACGGAACATTGTTTAGCACAAAGCTTTACTGAATTAGAGTGGTACTTGCATATATAAAAAATAAATCTACCTAGTCACCACAATTAAAATACTGTTCCCCATAGTGAAAATGTTTTAAACCAAAAAATAACTCGACTAAGACAAAAAAAGCTTTTCACAAATTATAAACTTCTAAGTACAATTTTTTTCATAAATTTTCAAAACTGCAACACATTCCTTAAAATTCCTGGGCACATTTGTTTTATATCCATTAAAAAAACTGCTCGCCACAATTTTGTTTTGTAAATAAAATGCCGATGATTTGGCGTAATCAAAAAAACCTTGCAATTTTTCGAGATTATAAAATCCCAAAAACAATAAAATAAAGTCAATCCTCGCAATAACGAACTACTTGGGCGAAAAATTCGGTGTTCGCTATATCGAATTGATTAAGAAAAATTAAAATAAAAATGCGAAAAAAAAAAAAAACTTAATTTTTTTAAAAAAAATCGTTAATCGATGGTTGTTTGGTAAAGCTACTTTCAATTATAAAATATTCAATATTAAATAACTAATTAATTGCATTAGAATTATCACATTTTTTATGTTATTTAATCTTTTTATGTCTATCAAAAATTCGCCAAAAATAAACATTAAGTCCAGGGTAAATCCAAAAGAAAAGCTTCGTACTTAAGAAAAATCATGGCTTATATTTCATTAATTAGATATAACTAAAAATATTTATTAAAAAATTTCGATTTATTAGAAAATCAAAAAATATTGGTCATTTAAAAAAAAAAACAGCCTTTTATTCATTGAATACTTTTTTTTTTTAAAAATATCTCAAATATAAATAATAAGCCAAATAACTAAAAATAAATGAATTTAAACATAGAGTAAAAAAAGCATTAATGCTGGAAAATAAATTCAGATCAAAAGTAAGATTTAAAATTCCAGTTATGTAATTTGAAATCATAAATATTGTCAATCCAATTAATTTTGAATCAATGATATTCGAACTTGAATTAAATAAATCAATCAGACCTTCGATGCAATTAAAACTTTGCCATTTGAATTTTGTAAGCCATTTCTTGCAAACTATTGCAAATATCACATTTGCCAATAAAGTAAACATGCAGCTAAATGATCCCTGAAGGAGCTAAAATTAAAATTTGATTCTATCTTTATTTAATTTTTTATTAAGTAAAATTAAAGTTCATTTTAATATTATAATTTAAAATCAAAATATTAATTTTTAAATTAAAAATAAGTTTTTTTAATCAAATTTGTATCAATTAATAATTAATAAAAACTTTATTAAACATTTTAGTTTATTCCATGTAACCAAGGATAAAAAATTCTTTATTAATTATTTAATAATATTTTTTTTAATTAAAAATGTTATACATTAAATTTTTGAAATAAAAAACATATTAGGAAATACATTTCATAACTTTATTTGGAATTGTAATTAATTAAATTCTAATAATATTATCATTTTAAACATAAACTTCAAGTTGTCACTAGAATTTTTGTAATTAAATGTAAAATGGCGAAAGAGAAAATTAAATATACCAATAAATATACAAACGAATATACAAAATATGAAAATTAAATTATTTTTAATTGTTTAAATAGAAATTATGTAAATATTTTTTTGAGGATCTACTTCTTGAATTCCAGAATAAAAAATTGTCTTAATTTTTTTTTATCTTTATTTTTAATTTGTTTTGTCATCGCCCAATATGAGGTAATTTGTGAAATAAATAAATAAAATATAAATAAAATTATAATTATTATATTTACATAAATAAAATAAAGGCTTAATAATTTATTTTAAACCAAATTTAAATTATCAAAATCATAATTTAAAATTGGAATTTTTAAAATTTTCTTCGATTCAAAAAGAAATTATTCAAATTTTTCTTTAATTCAGAATTTTAATGTTCCGAATCGAATGATTCGATTAAGTACCCTAGAACTGGTTACCATTTAAAATAAAGATCCAATCGAGGATAAATAATTATTATAATTAGAATATTTTAAATAATTTTAAATTTTTGAAGTAAATTTTAACGGTTAGCTATAATTGAATTATGCTAATGTACCAGTGTGTCAATATTGATAAAAGTAGAAAACCAGAAGATGATTTAGTAAAAATAATTAAAAGCTTAGTAAGAAATGAATAACCATTCTAATTAGAGATTCAATTGACTGAGAATGGATTAAAAAACTATTCTTAATTTTTTGAAGATGGAAAAAATAAAATAATAATTCAATTGCACAAGTGATATAAAAGAAATGTGTCAATATTGTTCAAAAAGTATAAGTACAGAAAATGATTAAATAACGTATAATTTAACTAAATTAAATAAACTTACGATAAACAAAACAAAAGCAAGATTACAAATTCTTCTCGATGAATTCTGAACATAATTTCGTATAATTTCAAATGCCAAGTAATAAAATAAACAATTAATTATCAGGAACTTTATACACTTGATGGATCTTTTCATTTCGACATTACTGGAAGAACAATTTCATTTAAAAATAAATTAAAAGAAAAATACAAAAATAAAAATATAAAAAGGTACTTTTTTTCTTTGCGAATTGAATTTATTCTGTGACATAATCCATTTCCACCAATATAAATTGCCAAATATCCAAATGTACTAAACAGACCCTCTTTATTCAACTCAATTAAATTCTGTCGTTTTATTGATACATTTAACAAATACATCCAAAACTCGTTTCTCATCAAAAACAGCTGATAGACTATGCCAATAGTCATCGAAAGCACATAACATTTAAAAGGACTTTTTTGGGTAATTGATTCACAAATTGTACCTAAAACCTTGAGAAAAAAGTATTTTATTTTTCAATCAAAATCAAAATAAAAAAATGACAAAATTTACTTTTACAACAAAGATTGTGAAAAAAAAATTCCAATGAAGTCCATATTCTGCAATGTCAACATGATATCCCGTAATAAAGACCAAAAATACTCTAACTAATCCAAGAATTAGCAAAATACTTGATTTCTTGATTGTTCTTTTTATTTTGAGCAAAAGACTACGATCAGTTTGCTCGAAATCGCTTGAATTTCGAATGAAGCGCATGGAATGACTCAAAATAAAATACCCCACGCCAATGTCCATCAACGAAAATCCAAAATAAACTGTTTTGGCATATTGAGGCTTGAAAATGCCAAAATCCACAGCAAGAATAGCCACACTTGTAATTATTATGAGTGAACTTCGAAAATTGGTCACACTGTTTTTAATTATTTTTGAATCAAGATCAGAAATCGAATCATTGTCATCGGTTATTGCAATGGGCTCAATTCTTGTTATCAAGTACCAACAGGACAAAGCTCCACATAAACCCAAAACAATTGTGTTCAAATAAAGATAATGGCTCAATAGAGTAATCGAAAGGATAATTGGTATTTGATAGCTAAAATAATCGATCCAAAAAGAAAGCCTTAAAATTACTTTTTTAATTTCAATTTTTCTTCTTTTATTAAATTTTCAAATTGATTTTTTTAATAAATAATAAATTACCAAAAATTTCTTCTCTGTGACTTGATGATAGAACTGAATAGCATAATTTTTATTGAACCATTCAAAAAATAAATCATTTTAAAAACTATTAGAACAAGAAAAAAATCTATCACTGATCTGTGTAATTTTTCATATTTTCTAATCATTTCTTCATATTTTCTGATCTTTTCTTCATTCATTGTTAATTGTTTTTTATTACGATTCTATCATTTATTTTTGAATTATGAATTATTAATTTAAATCTTTAAAATAATTTAATTATTAATCGTTATCTCTCAAAGGAGAAATTTATTTACCCAACGTATTGTAATAGAAGAGGTGTCCCTTTTAATTTGATAAGAATGATAGAATAAAATAAAAGAAATCAGAAATAAGAGGATAATTTGAATTTAAAACTTTTTTTACAATATTTTTCAATTAAAAACTATTTTTTTAATCAACTCTAAACAATTTTAGAATTTAAATAAATCTCTTCTTTCTTGTTTTATTTATTACTTAACTGATTTTTATAATTTTTAATTTTCTTTTTTTATGAATTAATGAAAGACTTCATTTCTGAACGGCCTGAGGAAAATCTTAAACTATTTAATTTAATTGAATTTTTTTTACCAAAATTTTTTTTTCTAATTTTATGCTAGTATTGTCATGTAATAAAATAAGGATAAAATTGATCACTTCAGTTAAAAAAAATTAGCAGTTTAATTTTGGTTGAGTTATTAATGTGTTAATTTTTGAAACAATAATTTAACTCTGGTAGTTAAATGAATACAATCTTAAAGATAAAAAGTAACAGAATAATTTTAACATGAATTAAATTAAAATTTTTTGCGGTTGCTATTAAAGCTTTGATTTTTTATGTTATAAACTTAATAAAGTTTATTTGTTTTGTTTTAGGTGGTTTTAACACTAAAAGCGCCGATACGCAAAAATTGCGTATTTTTGAAATTATTCGATTCTTTTTTTAAAATAACTCCTTGAATAAAATTAATTATGATCTGATTTTCGATACGCTTATAGAATATTTGATGACAAACAAGCCCATCTATTTTATTTTTCAGAAAAAGATTTATTGAGAATTTTAGATGGGAGTTATTCAGCACCGCTATACGCTTAAATTGCGTATTGTTTAAATTTAATTGATTTTGAATACAGTCTCATTGTTTGAGTTTAAATAAGTATTTAAAAAAGGAGAATCTTTTTTTACAATTTATCTATTAAATCTTATCTGAAATAAATATTTTAAAGTCAAGTCAATGACTTAAAATTTTTTTTTTAAATGAAATAAATTTCTAAACATAGTTTTTTCATATTTCATATATTTTTATTAAATTTAATTATATATTAAACAAAGTAATGTAGCTAATAAATGTAATAAATAGTATTTTATTCTCTATTCATTTAATAAATCCATATTTGATACCAATAAAGTAGTAGCTTCCAAATTCCTGGCTGTTAATCTTGACCTATGATCTGTTAATGTTACCAGATTTAGAAAAAAGTCTTTCAACTGGTCCTGATAAAGCAGGTATGGATAAAAATTTTTGTGACTTAGACTTAAAATTAACCAGTTATTATCTTTTTTTAACTGATTTTTACCTGTATTTTTATACTTTAATTTTTTTTTTATTATTATTATTATTTATTTAAAAAATAAACGCCAATATTGTCGATGAAATTAAAGTAAGAAAAAAAAAACAAAATAAAGTAAAAAAAAAAATAAAAATGATAATTGAATAAAATTGGAATATTGATTCCTTTATTTCCTCCTTTTTTTACACAAATTTTAATTTTTTTATTAAAGTCTTTAGTCTTATGAACAAAGTAGAAAAAGATACAGTAAAAAAAAAAAGAAATTCTAATAATAAAATAAAATTCATTATTATCAATTCATTCTAATTAATTAATTAACAATTAATTTTTTTTATATCATTTGCAAAATAAAAATAACAAAAAAAAACTGTTTAATGTTTTTCATATTATTCTTTTAGTTAAAAGCTTTCTTTTTACATGAAATTATTTTATTTTTAACTAATACGCTCAATTTGCGTATACCGGTGATTAAGAAAAAATATGAAATGCGGTACTTTTAGTGACAAAGTAATTTTTGCTAAATTTTATTATTTGAAATTTCATCATACCATAGTAAGAATTACGGTGGTGCAAGCTGTTTCGCGACGCTTAAGTCTTACTTTTGTGTTTTCGAAATTACCTTATTTAATAGAACTTATTACATACCTTGAATAATCTTAATTTAAGTTTTTTTATTCCAAAAAAATTAAATTAATTAAAAGCTTTATTTAATTACAATAATTGATGTTTAAGAATAATTTTTAATCAAGGTTATCTACTTTTCTATTAAAATAATACATTCATATAGATTCAAGTTAAATATATGTCATTATTAGCCAGTTTATACAGCATTTTGCTAAAGTTTATATATATTATTATTTTAGTAAAGAATGTATTATAATTTTGCAAAAAAGGAAGGGTAAATAAAAATAATATTATTTAAAATTTAATTAACAGATAAATAAAGAACTCAAAACAAAAAATCAAAAAAGTCAGAATTTTCTTTTATATTAGAATTAAAGTTTTATAACATTTTAAAACTCTTTTTGGTAAATATTGAATTTGTAATTTGAAATCCAACAATAACTATTTTATATTTGATTGTGATTCAGTGATCTGTTGTTTCATGGTAGAATCTCTAAATTGTGCCCATCAAACTAACCAATAACAGAATTAGCTTTAAGTTAACTGAACCGCCGACATTCTCATCAAAATCAGTTAAACTGATGTTACAAGTTGTTTATTAGTATTTAAGTTAAAATTTGAATTTAAAAATTACATTTTAACGTTGGTGTTTGTGTCGTGTTAGCGCAACAGGATTGCTAGGGAACATTTTTTAGCACAACGCTTTACTGAATTAGAGTGGTACTTGTAACGTCAGGCGTTCTCAGTTGAATTTGGCTTATTTTGAACCAGATTTTTTCAAATTTTAGAAAAGTTTGAACTTCCGCGAAAACTAAAACTTTAACGAAAACCCAAGGCTTGAACTTTCTCTGGGTTGGCTCGTTTTCCTGATCTTCATCCTCGGCTTACAACTGTGAGTTGTGAAAAAGAAAATTTTCTAATTAAAGTTCTTGATTGTTCATTATTAGAATATCAAATATAAGAATATTGATAAAAAAATAATTATAAGAAAGGCGATGGATTATTATTTATTTTACTTGTTTTTTCTGTTCAAAGCCTCCTCATTCAAATTTAAAAAAAATCAAGAAAAAATAAAATAATATTAAATATAAATTAAAAGAAGAAAATAAGTAAATTATATTTAAGCTTAATTAAATTGAAATTGGGAGCAAAAGTGAAATTATTTAGAACTCAATTAAATCCCACCCATAATTAACTGATGCACACACAAATTTCGAAGAATTTAGAAGATCCCAAAATCGATTCTTTTAATACTTGAATACTTTTCCGATTTAAAATAAAATTTAACACATTTTAACTAAACCCTATTTTAAAAAAATTACTGGGGTTTAGGAATTGATATTAAGATATTTGATTCAATTTGGCAAATTTCAGCTTCATCTCCTTGGATTGCCAGATCGCTGTAGTCAATTTTTGCTCGTTCAATAGCGTTAAGTCTTTTTCTGATCTGGTAATTTTTTCGCATCTTCGAGTTTGAACATGACTCCATTTACATTAATTGGACGTTCAAAGACACTTGAAACATCAAAGGCTTGTTGGAATTTGACAATCCATACTTTGTTTGAAGAAAAGTTGTAAATTGCTGTAACTTGTTTGAATTCCGTTTCTTTTAGTATCCAACTCAGCTGTTTGAAGATTGTCTGATGATTGACAGGTCTTTCCAATTTTTTAAGATTCAGCCTGGCTGAATTCTTAAAATTTCATCGTTGAAATTCGCCTGAAGTAGCAAGCGAACTTTCCATTAATTAATTTGATCTTGCTTACGTGATAACGCTATAAATTTTATTTTTTTATTTATTATTTATTTGTATTTCTGTATCGAGCTTTAGCTCCTTCAGATTAAAAATAAAAATTAAATAAAAAAAAAAAAATAAAAAAATCAAAATAAAGTTAAATAGAATAAAATAAAAATAAAAAATAAGAAAAAAATAAAGTAAGAATAATATAAGTTAAAAAATAGAGAAATATTAAAATTAAAATTAGATAAATTAAGATAGAGAGTAACAGAATACATTTTTTATATTTTTTCTTAAGAAAAGTATTAGTCGGTTTTATTTTATTAGTTAGTAATATCGGGATTTCGTTATAAAGAGGTTCGTTAAATCAAAGAAAATTGGCAATCTTTATCTTTTATAAAAAATCGGTTCCTGGATTCTTATTCGTAATATGAAGGATTTCGTTATTTGGGGGTTCTTTATTTGGAGGATCTACTGTAATAATTTTGGTTATTTTATTTATTTAAAGATAAATCAAAAAAGTTCTTCCAAAATTAGCTTTAAATTGATTTTCTTTTAAAGAGATTTCAGATTAGTTTTAAATTGTTGACCAATTAATCAGTAATTTTGTTAAATTTATATGAATATATTTTTATATTTTTAATTTGGCACAAAAAAATTGTGTTTTGCAGTGATTTGAGGTGAAAAGCTTTTAGTTTGTGGGGAACCATTTATCACAAAAAAAATCATAAAATTAACTCCCTAAAGAGTCAAAAAAACACAATGACTTAAATAAAATTTCAGATAGAAAGATAAATAAGCATAAATTTTTTTATTCACAAATATATTTATAAAATTTTTTTTTTACACAATGATTGTAACTTGAGTGTAATTCATAAACTAAATATTTTTATTTATGTTTAAATGATTTTTTATTATATTTTTTGTTTATGTTTATCAAATATCCGCCAAAAAATAAACATTAAGTCCAGGGTAAATCCAGAAGAAAAGTTTCGTACTTAAGAAAAATCATGGCTTATATTTAATTAATTAGATATAACTAAAAATATTTATTAAAAAATTTCGTTTTATTAGAAAATCAAAAAATATTGGTCATTTAAAAAAAAAACAGCCTTTTATTCATTGAATACTTTTTTTTCTTAAAAAATATCTCAAATATAAATAATAAGCCAAATAACTAAAAATAAATGAATTTAAACATAGAGTAAAAAAAGCATTAATGCTGGAAAATAAATTCAGATCAAAAGTTAGATTTAAAATTCCAGTTATGTAATTTGAAATCATAAATATTGTCAATCCAATTAATTTTGAATCGATGATATTCGAACTTGAATTAAATAAATCAATCAGACCTTCGATGCAGTTAAAACTTTGCCATTTGGATTTTGTAAGCCATTTCTTGCAAACTCTTGCAAATATCACATTTGCCAATAAACAAACCAGCCAAAAAAATGATCCCTGAAGAAGCTAAAATAAAAGTTTAAAAATTCTAAATTCAATGAATTCTTTTTAAATTAAATTTAAACTGTTAATTTTAAAATGAGAGAAACAAAATTGAATATCTAACAAATGCGAAAATTCAGTTTCAGCTTTCATGACAATTTAACCCATGTTTTAGTATTTTATGTTGTGGTATTAATTTTTGGTTTAATTTATGAGCTCTAAGACCTTCTTAATAAATCGGAATAAAGTGCTGCTAAAATTCATGCTATTTGAAATAAAAAAGGTCAAACCCAAAAAAAAATAAATTATTTTTTTTAATTTTCTCCGTTCTTAAAATTATTCTCAAAATTATTTTTTAAATAATTTTACAAAAAATAATTTATTTTTTTTCGGATTTTGATTCAAAGGTTACTTATTTGATTACTTATTAATTAGGCCTTCCATCTTTTAATCTTGACATGGATGACATGGTATTATGCGCGGGCGCTGAAACTGAAATTTTGGGTTATGATGGAGCATTTAAAAAGAGGAAAATACGGTTTTCAAATTGTCTCTGATTAAATATTCATTTACCTTATAGAAAGATCCATTATTTTCAATTTTTTTTTAAATTTTTTTTCGAAGAAGACGAAGAAAAAGAGAATAAAGTTTATAGATCCTTATTTTAAATTAAATTCCAATTAATCAAATTGCCAAAAAAAATTATCTTCACTTTTCAAAGTATTCATTCAGACCATACATCTCAGTAAAACTAAAATAAGCTACAACAAAGACCTGCGGAGCGAGACTAGATGTGGTAGCTGTCTGTTTAATTCATCTAAAATTCATCTATTCTCTCAGTTATCTCTCAGTAGATATAGTTATGATTGGAAATAAAATTCATTTTTATATCAAATTTAATCAGAAAACAAATGAATAAAAAAAATTTAATCGTTAAAAGAATAAAATTTGAAGCTAAGTTAAAAATAAAAGGATTATATAAACTTACTATAAAAAAAATAAATGCTAGATTACAAATTCTTCTTGATGAATTTTGCACATAATTTCGTGAAAATTCCAATGCCAAATAGTAAAACAAACAATTGATTAGCAGAAACTTTAAAGATTTTGTGGATCTTTTCATTTCAGCTGAGCTGAAAGGAAAATTAAATTAAAAATAAAATTAAAACTTTAAGTGCTGATTCGGTTGTAAGATTTTACGTAAAAAAATTACTCAATTTCCTATTTTTGACAAATGCTCGTCTTACAAATCTTAACAAGAATCAGCAGTGTAAATACTTTATTTACTTTTTTTCTTTGCGAATTGAATTTATTCTGTGACATAATCCATTTCCACCAATATAAATTGCCAAATATCCAAATGTACTAAACAGACCCTCTTTATTCAACTCAATTAAATTCTGTCGTTTTATTGATACATTTAACAAATACATCCAAAACTCGTTTCTCATCAAAAACAGCTGATAGACTATGCCAATAGTCATCGAAAGCACATAACATTTAAAAGGACTTTTTTGGGTAATTGATTCACAAATTGTACCTAAAACCTTGAGATAAAAGTTTTTTATTTTTCAATCAAAATAAAAATAAAAAAATGACAAAATTTACTTTTACAACAAAGATTGTGAAAAAAAAATTCCAATGAAGTCCATATTCTGCAATGTCAACATGATATCCCGTAATAAAGACCAAAAATACTCTAACTAATCCAAGAATTAGCAAAATACTTGATTTCTTGATTGTTCTGGTTATTTTGAGCAAAAGACTGCGGTCAGTTTGCTCGAAATCGCTTGAATTTCGAATGAAGCGCATGGAATGACTCAAAATAAAATACCCCACGCCAATGTCCATCAACGAAAATCCAAAATAAACTGTTTTGGCATATTGAGGCTTGAAAATGCCAAAATCCACAGCAAGAATAGCCACACTTGTAATTATTATGAGTGAACTTCGAAAATTGGTCACACTGTTTTTAATTATTTTTGAATCAAGATCAGAAATCGAATCATTGTCATCGGTTATTGCAATGGGCTCAAGTCTTGTTATCAAGTACCAACAGCACAAAGCTGCACATAAACCCAAAACAATTGTGTTCAAATAAAGATAATGGCTCAATAGAGTAATCGAAAGGATAATTGGTATTTGATAGCTAAAATAATCGATCCAAAAAGAAAGCCTTAAAATTACTTTTTTAATTTCAATTTTTCTTCTTTTATTAAATTTTAAAATTAATTTTTTTATGAATAATAAATTACCAAAAATTTCTTCTCTGTGACTTGATGATAGAACTGAATAGCATAATTTTTATTAAACCATTTAGAAGATGAATCAAGGTAAATACAGTTAAAATAAAAAAAAATTCTGGTACTGAACTGTGAAATTTTTCATTTTCTTTTATTGCTTCTTTATATTGTTCTACAGTATCCACGTAATCATCCATTTTTTATTATGGAATTATTAATAAAATTCTAGAATTAATTAATTTATCATCTAAATATTTTTGCTTTATATTTTTAATGCTTTTTAATAAAATTATTTCGAAATATTGCTCAAATCTCATATTAATAATCCCATTTTTTTTCTTTTGAAAAATTTAATATTTATTAGAAAAAGCATTAAATGCAATTTAATTGTTTTTTTAACTTAAACCAAAAATGTGAATTTTAATAGTTTTAAAAAAAATTTCTTACTTTCACCATATTTATTTTTGAAATTTAAAAACCACGAAAAATAATGTTTTTGCGTGAGCTAAAGTAAATTTTTATAATTCAAGCATAAATTTCTTGATTCTGAAGCTATAATAGCTTTTTTGATAATTATCTATCGAATCTCACTTTAAAACCCTATTTTGTCTTTACCTGTGATGTGTGTATTCTTCATTCAAATTTTTCCATAAACATTTTACGAATTATTATGTAATAAAAAGACACAAACTAATCAGAGAATAAATCAATTATTTTAATACTTTTTGTGAAAAAAATAAAGTGTCTACGGGATTAAATGTTGTTTTTAAAATTAAATAAAATTTTTTCATGATCTTATATTTTAGACTTTTGAATTTATATACCGAATCTTAAACAGATTTTTTTAGAAAAGACTAGGAAAATAACTATTAAAATAAATAAAACTAAAAATTATAAATCTTATATCATACTGTTGCTATTTATTCTTTAAAATTATTTAACAAAATTCTAGTAAAGCATGCTAAAAAGCATTTGGTTAATAATTTTTTTTTTTAAAAATAAATACATGTCATACACGCTCAAATTTGGTTTAATGATTCATTAAATTTTTTCTGATTGAAATAAAATAATAGACTTTACTTTTTAGATTTTGTTGAAAATAATAAATTAAAAAATTTGTGAAACAAGAGTATATACAATTTATTGTGATAATTTTACAATAAAAATTACAAAATCCATTTTGAAAAAAAATCAAAATTAAAAAAGAAAAATATTTTGTTCAGTTAAGGTCCATTGAGTTGTTAGCGTTTGCGTTCTCAGCTAGAGTTCGATTATCTTTTTCATTATTTTCATTATTTTCATCATTTTCCACTTCATTTACTTTCATTTCGTTCTCTTTAGCTTTACTTTTATTTGGTCGCTTTTTTTCCTCCAATTCCAAATACTCCGGCGCTATAAAAGAAGCTGAGGTACAATTTCTAACTTTATAAATACCAAACAAACGATCACACAGCTCAAACATATTATTCCTCAAAGAAATAATAATAAATTGAGCATTTCTAGTTCTTTCCTTTATATAATGAGCAATGATAGACACATTTTTAAAATCTAAGGCAGCGTCTATTTCATCCATGACGTAAATTGGCGTCGCTCTAAACTCGTGTAGAGCAAAAACCAAAGATAAAGAGCTTAAAGTTTTTTCGCCACCAGACAAATTGGAAACATTTTTCCATGACTTTTTCGGCGGTCTGACACTCAGAACAATTCCCTCAGTAAATGGATCAAGTGTGTCAACCAATTCAAGCTCAGCGTCACCTTCAATGGTGACTGTGCGATAGATTTCTTTTAGTTTGAGACGAATTTGGGTAAAGCCAGCCATGAATTCATCCAATCTTTTCTTTCTGAGCTCTTCAAAATCATTACAAAGCTTATCGCGCTCTGCATTCAGCTCGTCCAGTTCATTTACTCTTTCCATAAATTTTTTCATCTAAAATAAAATATTAAGTGAAATTTTCAGTATTTTTTTTTCAAATTTTACCAATTCTTTATAATTTTGAATTGCAGATAAATTTGGAGTATGAGATTTTAGATTTTCTTCAAGCTTACGAATGGTTCTCGTAGCCCCCTCAATATCAAAGCCTGTGAAGTAGTCTTCGTCAAATTTTTCCAATTCAGGCCCATCATGTAAAGTTGATTCGTTATCGTTGAAAACATTTTTTTCCAAATTCTTGGTGTTATGAAGCTTCAGAGAGGAAATGGCATGTTCAAAGTGCTTACACTCTTTTTCTTCTGATTTAAGTTCTTCATTTGATTTGTCCATTTTGTGCTTTAAATCAATTCTTTCCGCTTCCAATTTTTGAATTTTGTTCTCATTTTGTTTGATAACTTTGGACACCTGTTTTATCTCGGACTCCAGCTCTTCGATTTCTTTCTTTATTGACTCGTGCTGTTCGACCAATTCTTTACCATTTTCGTCCATGTTTTCCAGACGATTTTTAAATTTTTCCAAATTCGTCTCATTTAGCTCCAAATCCTCTTTTAATGAAACCAATTTTTTTTCACTATTTACCAAATTTCGCTTCGAAGTTTTAATTTCCAATGTCAAATCAGAAATTTTAGCATTTTTTTCACTAATTTTGGTTTCCAAATTCTTCAAGCTGGCCTTTGGTTCGTCCAATATTTTTTGACTTATCTCAACTATCATCCTATGTAACTCGTCATTTTCATCTCTTAATTTTGCAGCTGATTGATCTGCTTTTTCGAATTCGTTTTTGAGCTTTTCCAAGTTTTGCTCCAAATTTTTTTGCTTGGCTTCATCTCGATTTATCTCTTTTAGCTTTTGGACACAGTTGGCCTCAATTTTTTTGTACTCACAAACCTGATCTTTAAGGGATGAAACTTCGTTCTTAAGCTTGATCAAATCATTTTTTGCTTTGTCTATTTTGTGCTTTAGATCATAAGCAGAAGGCTCAAGCTCTTGCTTCCGGTTTTGCATTTCTCTTAACGCCTCTTGGTCAATTTTTAAAGTATCTTCCATCTTTTTGAGTTGTTCACTCGAGAATTCCTCGGTTATTTTAGAGCCCATTCTTCCTTTAGATGGTTGACCACCGCCACTCATTGTTCCAGTCACTTCAATTATTTCTCCTTTTAATGTAACCACTCTGTTTCTGGTCTGACCATATGCGATCCTGGTGGCTTGATCCAAGTCATTAGCAACCAAAGTATTGCGCAGTCCGAAGTAAAAAGCTGTAAGGAATTTTTGATCGTTCACTTTTATTAAATCGACTAGTCGAGGAATATTTTCAGGCCTTAAAAAGATTATTAAAAAAATTCCGTCAATCATTAAAACTCTCACGTTGTTATCTTTCGGTTGACATAGTCTCTCCATTTTTCTTGTTTGTCCAAAGCGATAAAATGAGCTGAGCCTACATTGTTTGTCTTTAGGTATTCAACACATTTTTGAGCTGTATCAATATTGTCTACCACAATGCTATCAAGGGCTCCACAAGCAGTTGATACAGCAATATCATACTTTTGATCAATAGCGCCCAAGTCACCCTAAATATTTTCTCAATTTTAGAAATTTTTTCAATAAATTATTTAAATGAATCTAAAATTCGGAAAATTTCTTTAACCTTGTATTCAGTTTTTTTTTTAGATTTAAATGAATTTAGTTCAAATATTTTTTTTAAATTAACAAACTAAAAAAATTTCTAAATTTAATATTTTTTAGTTTATTAGAATAAATTTAATAAAAAAATTAAGTTTGAGATTTTATTTAGGAAGTCAAATAATTTTTAAATTAATAAATTAATAATTTTGCAAACAATTAAGTTCTCAACAATACACAAGTAAAGCTTGATTATTTTTTCCAATTTTTATCAACTATAAAGTTTATCTAACCCAAAAACAAAAAAAAAATATTTAAACTAAAGTTAATATTTAGTACATTTATAATAAATAAACATTTGATTATTTAAAAGTTATTTAAAAACAATGTTTTAACAGATAAAAATTAATTTCGAAGGTTTATCGTAGATTTAAATATTTTTCTTGAAGCAATTGAAAAATAGTTCAACATGCTGGAATTTATTGGTGTTTCTTATTGAAAACTACACAATTTTTGATCAGAAAAATATTTCGTTGTGTAAGCAACTCATCAATAGTGGAAAAAAAATTTGTATTGATGTAAATGACTACAGTTCCAAGACTTCGATAGCTTTAATTGATCATTTATTCTTGGAAAAAAATAGAGGTCTGGTCGACTCGGTGAAGTTTGTTGTTTAACAAAAAAAACTAAATACGGAATCGAAATTTAACTATTTTTATTTTTATAATATCTTAAATGACCTTTTGAAGGTAGATTTTTTTACTTAAATGTTTCAATTAAAATTAATTTGTAAAACAGCTTGTAATTTTTTTCTTTTAAGACTTTTTATTAAAAATTTCTCTTTTGCCTATGAGGCTTTAAACTAATAAATAATAATAATAATAATAAAATAATAATAATTAGATTTAAAAATCAAATATTTTGAATAATTGAAATTGATTTCATTTTAGAATCAAGAAAATTAGCCTAAGAATGGTAATTAATAAAAAAGATCATTTATTTTTCTTCTTAAAATAAATTTGGTTCTTATTAGAATCGTTATGGCTGAAGTGTGTTACGCATTAATAAAAAATTAATTTAAAAATAAAAATACAACAATAAAGTCTTTCATTTTTTTTCCTTTTGAAACATAATAAACATAGTAAATTTAATTAAATATTAAAAATTCAAATTAAAAATAGCTTTTTTGCCAATGAAATAAATTATGGAAACTTGGTTTTCAATTAACATGTTCTCCTGAATTAAATCACAATTTTTAATGGTAAAATATTGAGTTTTAAAAATTAGAAAAATTTAAAAATTAAATTTTCTAGCCGTTCAAATATTCAGATACTTAAGAAAAAGAAAAAAAAATTAAAAATTTTCCAAAATTTGGTCTCGAAAATTCTAAATGAAAAAATAAAATTATTTACCAATCTTCCATGAATGCCCGGAATTTTTCCTTCCGACTTTAATCTCATTAAAAATGACAAAACTCTATTTTGATTACGATTCGAAGAAAAAGAGCTTTGTGCTTCTGTAAATTTTATTCTGTTTTTATTCACAGTCTCAGCAAGGTGTTTTTCTTTTAAAGATATTTGATTTAATTCTTCAGTAATCGATTTTAATTCCTGTTCAAATTTCGGAATAGTTCTTTTATCTAACTCAATCGAAAGTCTAAAAATGAAATTTGAAAATTTGAAAATAAAAATCGCTCCTTACTTTTCTTTTTCACCTGACTGAATCATTAATTCCTCTAGTTTTTTTCTGACATCTTCCAATTTATTATGTTCATAATTTTCATTTTTCAAATAAACATCAAGTTCCGATTGAGCAATGTCCATTTTTGACTTGGCCTCATTTGCTTTTGTTTGTAATTCAGTTAATTTATCCTGTAATGAGTTTTTTTTTTCTTGATATTTCTTAGTCTCTTTATTAACAAGATCCATTTTAGAATCTAGGAGTTTATTAGCTGGCTCGAGTTTTTCTTCCAAATCAGCAACTTCTCCTTTAAGTTCATCAATTTTTTTTTCATTATTATCAGGAATTTCTTTAAGATTCTCAATCTAAAAAATTTATTTTTAATTTAAATCTTTAAAAATATGATCACTTTACTTTTTCCTCTTCATTTGTTAAATTTTTTTGTATCTTTTTAATATTTTCTTTGGCATGCTTTATGCCTTCTCTGATTTCAACATCTTCTTTTTCAAAATCTTCAAAATTTTTTTTCAATTTTTCGCTTAGTTTTGATTTTTTATCGAACTCTCTAGTTTAAGATTTAGGTTAAAATAGTAAGAACTCAAATAGGAAGTATTATTAAAAGGGTAAAAAAATCAAACATTCAAACAAAATTAATAAAATTTAGTTATAATTTAAAAATGTATCTTACTCTGATAATTGGATTTAACACTAGAATATACCGTGGGTTATATTAACAATAATTCTGTATTTATTTTTTAGAAAGGGTCTCTATTGAGAACTAGTTAATGATAATATTGAATGGGCATTAATTTTAAAAATGCTCTAACTTTAATGATTTTGGATTAATAATTTAAAAAAAGAATTTAATATTAAAAAAAATTGATTAATAATGGAATTTTTTAACAAGCTAAAATTTGCTTCTACTATAAATAATGAATGTGATTACTTATTAATTTAATAAGGAATTTAATAAAAACTTGTACATCTAACAATAAGATAATTAAAAAAACTAAATTTAGGCTGTCTTTCGGAACAATATCCGAAGTTTTTTATTTTCCCTTTTAAATACTGATCAGAGTTTAAACCTAAAAAAAATTTTTCATAATTACTTTATTATTAGTCGAAATTTAACTAGCAATAGTTTGTGTTAAAATTTCTTAAATTTTATTCTCAACAAAATCATTAGATTCTAAAATAAAATATAAAATTTAAAATAAAACATTTCTATGCGTATTAATAGTTTTGTTTTCTTTGTCTTTTTCTATAAAATAATTTTCCAACTTAATTTTTTTGTGTTAAATGCTTCTCTTTCGTAAAATTAGCTTTTTAGGTTTGGTGAAATTAAGTGCAAACGAACAGAACAAAATGGTAAAAAATTAAATAACATATTTAAAATTAAGTTTACAGTTAGTTCTATAAAGTAATATGGTGCAATATTCAAATTTACATTTTAACCAATTTCTGGTAATCTCTGCAAATTTAGCAAAAATTTAATTTTAATTTATTGAAGCGTAGCGCTTTTTGCAGAGATTTTGCACATCATTAGCAGACTATGACGGTAAATACATCTAAGAATTTTGGACCATGATTCATTTACAGATCTAGTTCAAAAAATAAATGCTATTAAATTCATTCTATTAAACATTTTGTTCTGTACTTTAGTATTAAATATCAATTAAATTTTTTATGGTGAAAAGAAGACTGGTTTTGTTTGAAAATGTTTTACTTTGTGTTAATCAGAATTTGGTTGTGTTGAAATAATATTCTCTAAGAAAATACCATCTATAAAAGTATCATTTTTCAATTGAACATAATTTAATTCAAGGAAATTGATTTACTGTAAAAAAGTCTAAAATTTAAGAGATACTCATCAATTTTTAATAATCAAGAAACAAAAAATGAATCAAAATCTTTTCTAACCCTTTTAAACTTACTCTAAAATTCAACAATTTTTACTTTTTTTTTAAATTGCACTCTGTAACATGGGTTTCATTTTCCAAACTTAATTGTTTCAATTTTTCATTAAGATCTTGGAATTCGTTTGACATTTCTTCGCACACATTTTTACGTGCATTGATTTCTTCTTTTTTTTTGTATCTTAAATGGATTAAGACTAAATTTTTTTAAATTGGAACAAAATTTAGAAATTTTTACATGATTGCTTGATAGCATTTATTTTTAGCTTCTATAAGTTCATTTTCAAGCTTGAGATAATTGACTGCGTCGTTCTTAGGTCCCTCTAAGTCATTTTTATCTTTTTGCAAATTTTGAACTCGATTGGATTTTTCGGTACGAATTTCGTTGACTTTTTCAATTTCCTGATTTACTTCTTCGAGCATGGGCTTATATTTTATAGTGCCAATGATATCTTCCAGATATTCCAACAGACCTTCATCGTGTTCATTGGTAGCCTTCGGTTTCAGAAGTGATATTTGCTCTACTTCTCCTTGTAATATCAAAAATCTATTATGATCAAGATCGACATTATTCTCTCTAAGTAAACTAGACACTTCTTTATATTGAACCTTGTGTTCATTTATATAATACTCTGAGGTATTGTCTTTGTATGCTGTTCTTTTAATTGTAAAATCTGAGTTGGCAACCACTTCAAACTTACTAGGGGCCTTGTTCACATGAAATAGATTTGAATTTAAGATTTTTAACAAAATTTACTGTTTCTTTAATTTTACGGAAAAATATTTTCACACTGCACGAATTTACATTCGAGTGCTGATCACTGTTGTGGATCAGAACACTTAATTTTTTTGTTCTTATTTTCTGGGCCCGGAAGCCAAAGACAAACAGAAGAGAATCAATGACGTTTGACTTTCCACTGCCATTAGGTCCGATTACAGCGTTAAAGCTCTTAATTTTATTTTTAATCAATTAATGAAGACTGAAGATGCAAATTACTTGATGGAATGGACCCAGTATATTTTTTCCGTAATATGATTTGAAATTTTCTATCTCAATATAGTTGATTACCAATGTCATTTTTACTATATTGTTGACTTCAATCAGAAAACTTGTTGCTTTTACAATTTTGAATTAAATAAAATAAAAAAACCTTCAACTTTATAAATTATTGTTCAAAATGTAGCTCTAATTTGTCTTGAGCAAAAAGAATATTTTTAAAATTATAATTTAAAATTAATTATAATTGATTAAATAATGGCATTGTGAATTTTCATATAAAAATTCCCAATCAAAATTTTAATTTCTAATAAAATATGGTTTTTAGATTTTTTGTTTCTAAAAGGTCAAGTAATAGATGTTTCATTTCCTGTCCATTTAAAAATTTTAAATGGACAGGAATTAAATTAAAATAAAAAAATAAAAGACAAATTTCCAATAAAATGATTATTTTTTTTCAAATTGTATTCTAGTTTAGAAATTAAATTTAAATTTTTTTGCAATTCTAGATTTAAAATTAAAAATATTCAAACTTATTTTAACATTTAAATATATAAAATTCAAAAATTGCATAAAAGAATTCAAATTAGAATAGATCATAGAAGCCACAATAAAAAAGACATTGTAAATTATTGTTTTATTCAATCATCAAAAATTTCTTATCTTTTAATCTAGTGTAACAGATTTTGTTTCATATTGTTTCACCATTATAGTTTAAAAACTTAATTTTGCCAAATTAAGTGTGAAAAAAATTAATTTTAAATGAAAGGATAGTACGAAAATTCTTTAAGTTTATATTAAACTCTTGATAAAAAAGACTATATAAATTCGAATTGATTTTATTTATTTATTTATTGTAATAATCTCTAATAATTTAATTTTTATTAAATTTGAATTAATTCAGACATGAAAAAAATTCGATTTTAAAATATTTTTATGATGCCTCCATATTTGAAATTTATTAAAACTTATTCTCGAATGTATTTTTTAATAATTAAAAAGAACTCAAAAATAAAATTTTAATTAAAATTACGACTTTTTGAAATAATTATTTTTTTTTAATTAATTGAAAAAATTTTAAAGCTTTATTAAAAATTATTTATTTCTCATTAAACCGCATTTTCTTACTCCAATATCCTCCAAAAGCATAAATGGCCCAATAATTTCCTCTATGTCCTTTCTCCAATCACTGCTATTATCAAGTTGTTCATCTGTCTGCTTGAGAGAAAGGATATCTTTGTCAAGTTTCTTCTCTAGAAATTTTGATGCCTCACGACAGTCTACTGCCAAAGTACTAAGATAGATTTTCTTCAAATAATCTTTGTAAGCCAAAATATAAATTTTCAATCCTTCAGAGCTAAAATATCGTTCAACTCCAATTCCTAAATATAAAATATTATTGAATTCTCTGATACCCAACTAAATCTCTCATCAATGCATTCAGATTCTTTTGTTCACTCTGTATTCGGCTAGACCAAAAGACGTAAAATTCCGCCAAATAATTTGATTTCAAGAAAATCTCCTCTTCAACCAAATCAGATGGTGAATAGAGAATTCCTTTCTATCTCAAAACTAAATGAGCTTCTTCATGAATCAGTAGAATTCCCATGTAAATTATCAGAAATTGTTTCGCTTTTGAATCAGATTGATTAGTTTTTTTTTTAAATCTAATCTTTGTCTGAATATGTCATTAAAATAAATATTTTTAACATTCTTTGTTCGCATAGTCCAAGCCATTGTATGGACTTTTTTAGCCTCTACATTAGGAACACTATAAGTTATTCTAACCAGTTGACATTTTCAATACTTTTTCGAAATCAATTTAAAAATTTCTTTCCAATTCATTTTTGACAACATTAGTGTTCAAAAATTTATTTGCTATTCTAATTGATTTTTTGATATTTTCATCCTGACTTGATTCAAACAAAAATTGTAGCTCCATAATGACTTGATATTTTTAAAATTTAATTTTTTAAGCATCAAAATTGTTTTGACTTTCCTAATTTAAAAACAAAATTAGAATAAATGCTTAGTATATTTTTATAATAAATCCGAAGCTTCCTCTCACCGAACCTCTCCCAGAGATAAATATTTTCGACATTGTCCAATTTTGTGTATATTGAAATTAGACTATTGCCACGATTTTTTGATTTTACCAAAATATACGTGAAATTAATAAAGTAAAAAATATTTAATTTACCGGATTTTACCTGAATTTATTTAAAATTACCAGAAAAATTTTAATAATCATTTTGGTAATTTATAATGATCATTTTTGATGATTTTGATCAATTTTTCGATGACCAAAAAAAAATACTAATTTTTCGAAATTTTTCGTTAATTTGTATTTCTAAATAATAATTTATGGTAAATTGGTGTTATTAAAAAAAGCAAATAATTAAAAGTAAATAAAAATTTTTATATAAATTTTTAAACAAATTTAATATATTTTTTTGTCATTTTTTAAGCAATCCCATTTTACCTCTTTAACTTTTTGAATAACCCTATTAGATATCTGTACCAAGAAACTATATTATGAAATAATATTTAAAAATTATTTTCTTAAATTCATTTATAATTAAAGAACAAAAAGATAAGTCGATTGTTTGAAATTAGTAATTTTTTTGATTTAAATTTTTCAGCCTCGTAACACATTTGAGCTTTACCCTATTCTATTATATAAAAAAATGCTTAAATAAACTAGAAATACCTTTAACACGAATTTTTAAAGATTTTTTAATAAAAGCATAAAATCCAGGGCAATGGGATGAAATTTTGGTCAACAGAGCATAGTTGATAAAAAATAGAGCAATGGGTTAGCCACTTTAACCCTCACCTCGTTAACCCATCACTAAATGGAAGTCAAATCCTTGCTACCAAAGGAGTGGTAAATTTTGAGTATTTTCACCTTAATAATCTTAAATTTAAAATACCAAAAAAAAGGTAACCCGTTTAGACCATATTACATTATGCAATTTATAATATGATTCCTTAATAGTTTTAGTTAATTTTTTAATAATTCTATATAATAGTTTTCGAGAAAATCAATTTCTAAGTAATTAGATAAATTAAATCAGGCTTAATTTTTATTGAGATAATTTTTAATTTAAAGAATTTCACTGTTTAATCAATCACCCAAACGCCTTTTGAACAAAACTAAGAATATCTAATTAAAAAAGGCAGTTGGTATATTAACTTTTTATTTTAATTCATAATTTAGACTCCAACTGATCTCGTATGCAAATCTTTTTATATAGCGAAGATTTTATCTCCAGTATAACCATTTTTAAACTGAAAAGTATTTTATTTATATATGTAAATAAAAGTAGATTATTTGGAATATTAAGTTCTCAATTTAAAAACTTGATATTGAGTATAATATTTTTGTTGTCTAGTAAATTTTATTACATTTTTTGCTTTACCAAAATCTGGTTAGTCCAAAAATTCAAAAAACTTTAATTGAATTTTATTGATCTAATATCACTAATAATTTAAATGTAAAGTTAGTTACCCAGTATTTAAAAGATTTAGTCTAAGATTGAACAGAAATTTGTTTTGATTTAAATTCAGAAATTGAGCAATAATGTACGAATCATTTAAACAATCATCGTTTTATCAAAGATCATCATAATTTAAATCATTTAGAATTTTTTTAATTATTAGACCAGGTCTCGTACCTTCGTCCTATCGCGTGAATTGATTCAACTTTAACCACTGAGCTAAATTCATTTTATTTTTAATTTAGGTTAAATTTTATTTTAAATAAATCCAATTTTAAACAAATTTTCTAAAAAGCATATTTCTATTTTTTGCTTCTATTTCCCCAAAATTCCATAATGACTCGAACAAATTCATTAGAAGACCACCTTCCAACTAAAACATCCACTTCTCTTTTATTGGTTTGTATTAAGAGCTTTTTTTCACCTTCTCTCATTAATTTTCTCGATTCCAATAAACTCTTTTTATTTAAGAAAATTATTCACTCAAATTAATATTTAAAAAGTTTACTTCACGAGGTAGTTTAGAGAATTCTTCAATTTTTTTCCAAACTTTAGTCTGAAATTCGTCATGAGCTATTACTTCAGTGACCAAATTTCTTTCAAATGCTTCGTGAGCAGTCAATTTTCGATTGAATAAGAGAAATTCCGATGCCTTAACTGGACCCATTAGCCTAGGAAAAGTGTATGATGAACAAGCTTCTGGTGATTGTGCAATTTTAGTAAAAGGTGCATTGAATGTTGCTTTATCAGATGCAAAAACGTAATCAAAAAGACCCATTAATGTAACAGAAATTCCAACAGCGGGACCATTAACCACAGCAACAAGGGGTTTCGAAAAATTTATAAACGAATTCACAAAATTTCTTTTAAAAATTAAAATTTAACAAAAAATTTTAAAAATGTTTTTTTATTTTGATTTACTCTAATAAAATTCCACCTTCTTTGGCTGCCTTTTTGATATCACTCATTGCAGAAGGAGAACTGAAGTTTGTCAGGTCATTACCAGAGCAATAATAATCACCAGCTCCAGTAATGCAAACCATTAGAATATTTGGATTATTCTCAGCTTCTGACAACGCTTCAATCAATTCATTATACATCTTTAATAAGAAATTTACATTGATTTAAAAAAAAATTATATCTCATTTTATTTTGAGAAATATTTTACTTTAAAAGTAATGGCATTTAATTTTGTTGGTCTATTCAAAACTATTTTATAAACATTATTAAATTCAATAGATGTTTGAATATCTTGAAATTTTTTTAAGTCAGATAAAGCTTCATTTGTTTCACCTTGTTCTGATTTAACAAGTCCATTTATCAATTTAATGTATTCCTTCTCTGCATCCAACTAAATCCAAGTTAATTTTTTTAAATGTTTATCATAGATACTTACACTGGACAATGATTTTAGTTCAGACCAAGCATTCCATTTTGCTCGATTGACAAAATCTACCATACTTGGCTTTGGAGTATCACAAGCTCCTACAGTTGCCTTTAATAAAATAATATATTGAAGAGTATGACATATCTTTATAATTTACTTGTTTAAATAAGGCGTAAATTTTTAGCTTTACATCACTTCCAGGATCCTCTTTTAGTAAAGATAATTTGGTTTTGGCATCCTCAAATTCTTTGGTAACAAGAGCAGATTTTGATAAATGTAAATTTCTATTCAAAAATGATTTGAGTAATAACTTCTTTTCAATTTAGAAAGGGACCTACTTTTCGAAGAAGCCAAGAGTTCTGGGAATCTTTTGAAATAAAGAGACAGTATTTTTTTGAAAAAACATTTGTATGCGTTTAAAATTAGAATTTGATCTTTGATTGGAAAAAAAATTTTAATATATAATTCAAATTAAACTAGAAGAAAAAAATAATTTTGACAAAATAAATTTTTATAAGAAATATCTTAACTTTTTTATTCATTTTTGTTTTTTTTTTCTATATTTAAGTTGAATCGAATGAACTTATAAAGTGATAAAAGCAAAGTAAAGTATAGATTACTAAGATTTTCTGTTTACCAAGATTAATGTTGGTAAATCTTGACTTTTTTTTAATTGAACCGTTTATCTTTACTGGTCAAGTAGTAAAGGGTGGTCCAGAGACTGCAAAGCCAAATCTTTCGGCTTCAAAATTGAATCGCATAGCGAGACTGGTTTAAAAACCGGTATTTTTATCAAAAATATTATTACGGGAGCGATATCACCATAAAAAATCAAAATATTTTTCACGAAGGTCATTTCTCAGAAAAAATTGAAATTTTTCTAATTCGATTTTATTTTCAAATTTTTTTTATTGGTTTAATTTTAAAATTTATATTGATTTAATCAAAATTTTGTAATATTTTTTGATTCAATGTACAAGTTTTGGACCAGTTTCTCGGTTAATTATTATAAAATGAAGCTTTTTCAACCTTTTAGAGGGTTATAAAGTTTTTGAGGGGGAATATTTAATGAAAGATAAAAGTAAGGATTCGAAAAAAAATTTTCAATTTAAACCTACTCGTTATGTTTTAAAAAAATAGCGGAGAATAAAGTGGCTTTAAGCTTCAACTTTTTTAGTAAAGTTTTTAAAACGTTTCTTCACTTTGAAAATCTAAGAATTAAGATCAAATGCATTAGTAAATTGTATAAAACACAGAAAAAAAATATAAAATATTTACTCCAGTATTTTCTTTCTTTTAGTTAAATAAAATGATTTTCTTCTGGTAACTTTTACTCAGATTCTGTACGAGTAAATACGGTAAAGTTCATATCACTGGAAAGTTAGTTAACTTAACAATGAGCGTTTAAGTTAAGAAGGAGCATATACAGTGTGTTGCAAAAATTTAGAAATTAATTATATTATTTATCTAAAATTTTTTATTTATTGAATTTGACGAAAAATTGAGTACAAATAAAATGATTAACAAGAATTTAGTAGAATTTTTTTTTTCTCTTCAATTTGATACTCACATTTGGCATAAAAATATGATTAACTTTTAAATATTTACAATCAAAAAACTTCCTAAAAATTAAAGTCGGTGTAAAAGTTTTAAAATTCGGATAATCCAAAAGATTAAGCAATTATTACAATTTTTTTCACACCTTTATTATTATTATTATTATTTATTAGTTTAAAGCCTCATAGGCAAAAGAGAAATGTTTAATAAAAAGTCTTAAAAGAAAAAAAATAAAATAAAAATTACAAACTGTTACAAACTGTTTTAAAAATTAATTTTAATTGAAACATTTAAGTAAAAAAATCTACCTTCAAAAGGTCATTTAACATATTATAAAAATAAAAATAGTTAAATTTCGATTCCATATTTAGTTTTATTTGTGAAACAACAAACTTCACCGAGTCGACCAGACCTCTATTTTTTTCCAAGAATAAATTATCAATTAAAGCTATCGAAGTCTTGGTACTGTAGTTATTTACATCAATACAAATTTTTTTTCCAACATTGATGAGATGCTTACACAACGAAGTATTTTTCTGGTCATAAATTTTGTAAATTCAATAAGAAACACCAATAAATTCCAACATTTTGAACTATTTTTCAATTGCTTTAAGAAAAATATTTTGTGTTTCATATACAGTTGTTCTACCATCTCTAAACGTAAGGTTTCCAACAAAGGTCTAAATTTAGCAAATTTTTTAATGCCTAACGCTCTCTTGATTAACAAATTCTGCCTTATGTCAAGTTCATTTAATTTCTTTTCGCCAATAAAGACCAAATCCAAATGATAACGAAAGATTGATTGTCAAAACTGCTTGTACAGAAAACTGACCAAATACGGATATGCAGACTTAGGTTTACAGCCTAACCCATATAAAGAATAAAAACTCCTTTCAACTTTCTTCCACTTTTCATCAACAAATTTCCAAATGAAGTCGTTATCTCCAATTGGGAGACCTAAATATTCAATATTCTGAGCTTGCGGTATCACAGTACCATTAAGATTAACGTTGTTTACAACTAAAGATTTACCTTTTTGAAAAGTAAGCATAGCAAATTTGCTTGGGTTAAAATCAATTTTCCAGCATTTAGCAAATTCTGAACATTTGTCAAGCAATATTTGGCAATGACCAGAAGACGTTGCTTGTATCACAATATCATCTCAGTACCCAATTACCGACAAATTCAGTCCATTAATTGATGCACCGAGATTTAGCTCAGTACATTCATTGATTAAGTCGTTTATAAAAAAGTTAAACAGGTGAGGTGAAAGAATACCTTCTTGTTTGACACCCTCAGTTGTTTCCAACAAAACACCAACTTTGTTCTGATTAATGATTAATTCTTACATATCTTCTAATTTTGAGTAAATTGTGCTCTTAAACTGCTTAATTTAAATACCGTCCAACCCATCATGTCCTTTCAAAAATAACATTACCAGAAAACCTTTATTTTGGCAAAAAATGGGTAAAAAAATGTGTCTAGCCCACTAAAATGAGAGATAGTGGGTTTGCAAAAAAGTGAAAATATATAGCAAAATGAGATGTGTATCTCCAAAATGTGTCTCTTCAACTAAAAAAAGATATGATCTGATCGAAGAGACTGGTACTGTGTCTGATCGAAGCCGTTCTGATAGACTTTGGGAGCTAACTTTTAGAGATAAAATTAAATTTTTAGAGAGATTAGAAATGAGCCTACATCTAGCTATAAAAAAATCACCACTGATTTTAATTCTAAGGCTTAAGGAGTTAGGATTAGCAAGTATACTGTAATGAGATTTCTCAAAAAAAAAAGCTTTAAAATCTGATATAGCGGTCAGAAAACCCCTTCTAACCATAAAAGATAGAAAAAAAGATATAGGTGGTATTAACAGAGACTTAATTGGAGGTTAATGATTGGTCCAGAGTTATTTTCAGTGACGAGTCTAATTTTGGAGTTTTTTTAACTCATTTGTAATAGTAAAAAGGTTTAAATATGAAAATCCCAAGTTCTGTATACCAAGGTAACAAAACTATGGAGGCTCAGCCGGTATCTGAAGATGCATTTCTTACAAAGGCACTGGTTTATGCAACATTTAAACAGGACGAATAAATCGATTTTTCTACATCAACACCTTGGAAATCATTCTTTTACCATCTGTTGAACTCCTATTTGAGCCAAATGACCCTTGGATTTTTAAACAAGATGGCGCTTCAGCACATAACGCTAACTCAGTAAGCGACTGGTTCAAGGAACAGAACATTTAGGTTCTGCTATGCTGTGCCCGTTCGCTAGATATCAACCTAATGGAGAACTTATGGTCATACATGGATGCCAAAATGGTAAACACTAAAGTAACCTCTATTGATCATTTAAAAGAGGTTTTATACAAAGAGTGGTTGAAGATTTTTCGATTGAGTATGTGAAAAAATTGATTAAATCTATGCCAAAAAAAGTTTTGGCTTGTTATAACGCCAAAGGCGGTCATTTAAAATATTTTAAAAATTTCTAAACTTTTGAACCTTTTTTTTTTAATTAATTGTATCCATTGTTTTTTTCACCAAATTTTTTTTTGTTTTATGTTTTTGAATTGATGACAAAAATAAAAATATAAACAAAAAAAGCCGCTTTTTTTATTTTCCCGCCTATTATATATGAAAAAACAATTGATTTGTTAACAAAAAAATTTCTAAACTTTTGCAACATACTGTATACATGCTTCAATACGTCTAACGAGAAGATCGGATAGACGGGTCCAAGGGTACTAATTTAAACATTGCATGAATTATTTATTTTTATTTTATCTTATTTTAGTAACTCTATTTTTTTTTTCTTTTTTATACTTTATTCTGAATGAGCTCTAGCTCGGTACAGAAAACAAAATAAATAAAAAAAAAATGCTTCAATTACAAGACACTTTATCTTCAAATCTTACTAAAATACATTTAATAAAAAAAACTAATTTCTGATGATGTTACAATGCAAAAAAAAATTTAAAATTCTTTAAAATTTTTTTCTGGGTATTTGATCCTAAATGGTACAATGGATTGGAGTAATTTATTACAATTCAAAAAGTTCAGTCCCTTTTGAAAGTAAAATAAAGGTATATTCCAGATTATTAACTATTTTTATATTTACTTTAATAATATTTTATAACAAAATAGAACAAAATAATTTATAATAGAGACAAATATTTTCGACATAGTCCAATTTTGTGTGTATCGAAATAATTTTTTTTAATTTATGCTAGTATTTTTTAATTTAAAATAATGAATAACAATTTTTAAAAAAACTTATTTGAATTTAACTCACAAATAAAACTTTGAGTCAAATTTCTTAAATCAGTAATGTAAATAATCTGAATTTAAATTAAATAAATTACTTAAATAAATAAATTTTCTAAATAATCTGAAAAAATTTTTTGATTATTTTTCATTGATTTTTATGCTAGCTTGAGCAATATTCTCAAATAATTAATTTCTTTTTAAATTCATGGATAATTGACTAATTGTTTTTTTTTTCGCTATTTAAATATAATTTATTTTTATATCTGCTTTTATTAAAAACGATAAGTTTAATTATGCTCTTAATGTTTTCACTTGTGCTCTGAAAGTTAATGTGCTATGAGATTATTTGACAAGTTATTAATTATTTATTATAAATAACAAAAATCTTTCATGCATTTTTGCTATCATTAGCTACAAACTTTATTATCCTGTATTTAGGAACTCAATAGATAAAAAGTCAGTGCTCTATTTTGAAATTCTCCTTCTCTCCCTATACTAGGACTAATTTTTATGCACTATTCTAAAGTTATGCTAGCAATTTAAGCTTTTAAAAAAAATAAGTGACAATTTTAAATATTTCTAATTCAAAAAATAATTTAACTAAAATGTCCACTGAATTTGAAAATGCCAAAAATTTGGTGAATAAGCTAAAGAATGAGCCCGACAATGATACCAAACTTAAGCTATATGCTTTTTTTAAACAAGTTTTGATTTTTATTCTATTAAAAAATACTAAATTAAAAATTTCAAAAGGCTACAAAAGGTAAATGCAATACCTCAAAACCTGGTATGTTAGACATTGTTGCTAGGTCAAAATGGAATGCTTGGAATGAACTAAAAAATATGTCACAAGTAAACAATAAATTTTTATTTTTTAAATTTTCAAATTTTTTAAAAAGGAAGATGCCAAAAATTCTTATATTGCTTTGGCAGATCAACTTTATACTTCAGAAAACCCTAAAGATGAAAGTTCAACAAAAAATGATGCAAAATTTGAAAATATATTAGCTTCCATCGAATTTGGTAATGTCTATAAAATTATTTTCAATAGACCAACAAAAAAGAATGCATTTTTGGATAAAGTAATTTTTTTCATCTTGAAATATTTAGTTCTTATAATTTTCATAGATGTATTTGGAAATAATTTCAGCATTACAGGAAGCTGAAACCAATCCTGATGTCAAAATTTGTGTTATCACTGGTGCTGGTGATTACTTTAGCTCTGGAAATGATCTTTCGAATTATTTAAAAGAAACTAAAGAACCAGAAAAAACTATTCGACAAGGTTGCAAATCGGTCGAAGATTATGTTAACGCATTTATCAATTTTCCGAAGCCATTAGTTGCATTGGTAAATGGTCCAGCAATTGGGATAAGTTTCACTGTTCTTGGCTTGTTTGATTTAGTATTTTGTAGTGATAAAGCATTTTTTTATGCTCCATTTACTCGTTCAGCTCTTGTACCTGAAGGTTGTTCGTCATTTACTTTTCCACGACTGATGGGACATGCAAAGGTATTTGAAAAAAAGGGGAATTATTTTTAAAATTATTTTCTTTAGGCTTGTGAAATACTTTTGTTTAATAGAAAATTAAATGCTCAAGAAGCTCATGAACGAAATTTGGTGAACCAAGTTTTTCCTCATGCTCAAATTGATGAGCTTTTCAAGAAAAAAATGGAAGAGTTTTCAAAATTGAACCTTGATGTAATTAACTTTATTCCATGATTAATCAAATACAATTTATTTAATTTTTTTTAAAGTCACTAATTGAATCAAAAAAATGTTTGAGAGCTCTAAATCGAGATGAATTAATGAAAACAAATCATAATGAAATGAAAATGCTAGAAAAAAGGCTTTTATCAGGAGATTTTATGGAATCAGTGATGTCTTTTATGACAAAAAAGCCAAAACTATAATAGGATTAAAATATTTTAATTTATTGATTTATCTAATAAAAAATTATCATTTATTTGAAACTAATTCCTTTTTTCACTTCTTCAGATTTGTGAGTTCCATCACAAAAAGGTCTGTCATTTGATTGTTTACAATTGCAGAACCAAACATCCTTGGTATCATCAGCTACATACTTTATAGGTCGGTATTTAGGTTGTTTTTTGACAAGATGAGTCGTCCAAAGCATTTTATGAGTTGAATCACAAAATGGCTAAATATAACACTTTTATACTTTTTAAATAAAGCTTAACAATTTCATACTTGATTATTACTGTATCCACATGTACAGAAAGAGTACACTTTTCCTTTTTCAACTTTGAATTTAAAAGGTATTTTTTCGTAAATTCGTCCTTTTGGAGGACCATCTAAAGAGTATTCATCTGGAAATAGGGGTGCTTCTGGATGCGACCTTATGTTGAGAATTTTTTTGATATAGTCATTTTCTTCATTTTTAGCACTTATAGCATAATCTTCAGTACCATCTATTGTGGGCGGATAACTTAAATTTTTAATTACTATTCTAGATTGATATCTGTAACGATTGGCGATTGATTGCTTTTATTTTTTAACAAAAATCAGTCGAGATTATTTTTCTTTAAAAGTTAAGTTACTTTTTGGTAATAATTTTTCAAGCTGTGGGCAGCATCTTGAATTACGGCATTCTTACGAATCAAAATATTCATTTTAAAAAAAATAATTATTTAAAAAAAAATTAAACAAAGCTTAAATCGCTATTTTAATATTACATATATTCACTTATATTTTTAAGTCCTACGAATCAGTTCAGAACTATATTTCCAAAAGGTGATTAAATCGAAAATATTTAAAAAAAATTTGACGACTTAAGAATTGTAATTTTTTATTTACCGATTTAATAGCTTTAGAATTAATCAGCATTAATTGACATTTTCTAAAATTAATTTATTATTTATTTAAAAAAATTATTAAAGTATATATATTTAAAAAAAAATAATTTTAGAATTTAGCAATGAGCGTTAAAATAAAAAAAAATGAATTCGTTAAAGAAAAAAATAATTTGCTTATAAAACATTTACCTGAGATGAATTTAGTTTTGTTTAAATATGCTTTAAACTTATTCATTTTAATCCTAATTAATAGTCTAAAATTAAACTTAAATTAATAAGATTATTGTTTAAAAACTTCTCTATAAAAAATTTAAAAAATTTATTTTTTAATATCGTTTTTTATTTTTAATGATTTTTTAAAAGAATGATTAAGTTTCATGTGAATTTCAAATTCAAAATTTTTTTTTCAATTTCTTTTATTTTGAGAATCTTTCTCTTAAGAGGAATTATTTTGAAATTTCTTAATTATTTTTTAAATAAAAATAAGCAAAGATGGCTTAAAAGATAGTTCTATAATATATTGAATTTAATTTAAAAATTTTTTAAATATTTATTTAAAAAATTATGAATAAAATATGATTTGAGCTTTAAATAGGAATGTTTTCATTCTTTAATAAATGTATAGATAAAAGATGCTAATTTAATATTTTATCAGGAATCATTTTCATCAATATCATTATTTAATATATTATCACTCAAGCTTAAAATAGAAATATCCGAAGACTTTGCATTTGGATCAACCTTTTCTTTATTCAATCTTGAAAAATGTTTTTTGAATCCGAATCCAATTGATGATTTGCTTTTAGAAACCATGCTTTTTTTCTTGATGCTTACCGGACTTGTTTGTTCCGAGTCGATTTTGGTATCATTCTCTGGCTTCTTTGTATTGATATTAGAAGGAGTACTTGGTAAAGATTTTTTTTCTATAAACTTTGTTCCAAACAATTTCAAAAAAGTCATTTTTTCATGTTCTTCAATCTGCGAGTCGGTCAACTGCTGTTGTGAGTTAGATCGTCTGTTACGGTTAATAAGATTATTAACTGGTTGTATTGGG
The DNA here is from genome assembly GCA_016802215.1 of Brachionus paranguensis. Lineage (NCBI taxonomy): Eukaryota > Metazoa > Rotifera > Eurotatoria > Ploima > Brachionidae > Brachionus > Brachionus paranguensis. The sequence goes on along the minus strand of JAESIX010000009.1, from coordinate 1,421,171 downwards.
ATTTTGATCAATTTATGCTTTATTGCTTGGGATAAAAGAGCTTTTTTTTTCAATTTCTTTTATTTTGAGAATCTTTCTCTTAAGAGGAATTATTTTGAAATTTCTTAATTATTTTTTAAATAAAAATAAGCAAAGATGGCTTTAAAGAATTGTTCTATAATATATTGAATTTAATTTAAAAAATTTTTAAATATTTATTTAAAAAATTATGAATAAAATATGATTTGAGCTTTAAATAGGAATGTATTCATTCTTTAATAAATGTATAAATAAAAGATGCTAATTTAATATTTTATCAAGAATCATTTTCATCAATATCATTATTTAATATATTATCACTCAAGCTTAAAATAGAAATATCCGAAGACTTTGCATTTGGATCAACCTTTTCTTTATTCAATCTTGAAAAATGTTTTTTGAATCCGAATCCAATTGATGATTTGCTTTTAGAAACCATGCTTTTTTTCTTGATGCTTACCGGACTTGTTTGTTCCGAGTCGATTTTGGTATCATTCTCTGGCTTCTTTGTATTGATATTAGAAGGAGTACTTGGTAAAGATTTTTTTTCTATAAACTTTGTTCCAAACAATTTCAAAAAAGTCATTTTTTCATGTTCTTCAATCTGCGAGTCGGTCAACTGCTGTTGTGAGTTAGATCGTCTGTTACGGTTAATAAGATTATTAACTGGTTGTATTGGGATTTTGATCAATTTATGCTTTATTGCTTGGGATAAAAGAGCTTTTTTAACATGAGATTTCAAAGCATTAATTAGATCAAGCCAAGTCCAAGTTTGGTCATGCACTTCAAATATTGGAAATAAAAGACAAACATTGTTCAGGTCCTTAATGTTCTTCTTGTCTAAACTTGATCCTTTGTAAGTTACCAATAGCTGTATTTCAGGTATTTTGATGCATAAGAACGTATTGTTATTAGCCGAGCGTTGCTTCATTATTTCAATGTCATCGTCATGAAGGTGGATATTGGAATTATTATCATGGTTTTTATTTCTATTAGGGTTGATGGAATTGCTTGAATTTGATATTAGTATGTTTGGCGAAGACATTATTATGTTGTTTCCCTTTAGAGACGATTGACTTGGTCTTTTGTGATGACCAAGAATGTTTTTTAAACCTGCTGGACTGTGAACTTTGGGAAGCATGCTATTTTCTGTCCCTTGATTGCCACTCGCCCATAAATGATTCAAATTTTGGTTGTTCTGTGGTAGATTAGTGCTTTGATAGGATTCTGATAAAAAAAATAGATAATAGTTTAACTTTGTTTATTATTTTGAATATTTCATTAGGGGCCGTGCATATTATGTATCAATCCTGTAAAGTGAATGATTAAAAAATATTAACCATAAATTTAAAATTTGATGATACTAAAAAATTAACTTTAATTTGTAATAAAATTATATTTGAAACTTTTTATTTTATTTTTTTTAATGATTTAAATAGATTTTTTCAAAAATCCTTTATTTCTGTATAACTTCAACGGCATAGAAAATGAGAGTTTTTTAATCTATGTTAATCCTTCTTTTGTTTTAAATAAATTTTATTAAAATGAAATACGATAAAATCAATAATAAAATAAAACAAAAGCTTAGTGATCAGAAATAATATAAAAATTTCAATCAAGTATTAAAAAAATATAATACTAAAATTAAACAAACAAAAAACATAAGGAATTTTTTTAGAAAAAATATTGAAATTTGAGGAAGGTTTTATTATTTTTAACAATTCTCTCTCGCCTTATAGAATTAAAAAGTTAATAAAAGGAATATTTTTAACAAAATGATAAAATATACTATTAAGGTTCATAAAATTAGACAAGAAAATTATGACTTTTTGCCATTGATAAAATAAAATGGGAACCCATGTTATTCAAATTTACCTATATTTTTTACCTATCTAACAATTGATCGAGGTTTAGTCTAGAATGGAACTGTCTTTTGTTCGTAAACTTTATTGACTTCAAGAAAGCCTATGGTAGCATACACAGAGAAACCTCATGGGCCATATTAAAATCTTATGGTCTATCACAGAAGATAATGAACTTGATAAAACTCTTCCGCGATAAATTTGAGTGAAGCGTAATTTTGAAGAAAGTATTTACTTTGACTTAAAAAATCAAGCCATTTTTAGGTCAAAATTGATATCTGAATTTTTACCGCTTCATGCAGTCGTAAATGCGGGCACAGGAATTTAATACCGTTCCACATAGTTATTGTGGCGGCCAGACGAATTTTTGATCGAAAGGAAGGAAAAAATAAATAAAATTGAGATTGACTTAAAAAAAAATTCAAGCCAAAAAACTTTGACTTTTCCTAAGACTTTTGACTAAAATAACAACTCTAAAATGGACCCTTTTTTAGGACTTTTATTTAACAAAAACAAACTTTAAGCTACAATATAATTTGGGAATCAGAAAATGATCAGTAAAATTTTCGACAACTTTTTATTTTTAATTTTTAAATTTTTATAGAGTTTTTATCACTTTCAAATTTGCTCATGTTTTACTAGTCAAAAAATTCAGGTAAATTTGATGAACAGTGGACAATAAAATCAACTTTTTTTAAGAATATAAAAAATGCTCAAAAAATTAATTATCTAATTATGGTATGCATTTCGAAATTAAAATATTTAAAACTAGAAATAAATTCACCGCCCTAACGAAATAGAGGCCTTGAATCCATTCCATTTAAATTTTTTAAGATAAAATTTGATTAATTGTAAATTAATTTAATATTCATTATTAATTTCATTTATCTAAAGATTAAATGTTTTTTTTTTCTTATTTTTTTAAAGAAATATCTCAATTTTTTAAATGATACAATCAATTTATAGCTTTTTTGTATTTTCTGGGAAAGCATTTTTATAATGGTCTTTTATCGTACAATACTTCTATCTATATATCTATCTTCTATCTATCTATTTATCTATCTTCTAATAAAGATACAAAATATGTGGCCTTTCTTGCTAGACATACTTAATAAACTAATTTTTGTTAATTACAATTTTCATTGTCTTATGATCTTTATAAATTTTTAACTTATCTACTTTATGAATGTTTTTAAAAGATTAACTTTTTTAAGAAATTTTAAAAATATTTAATAAAAATAAATAATTAATCACCTGTCTCTTCACTATTTTGTGTTCTTGCTCCATTGTTTGGACTATTGATTTGGTTTTCAAAAAAATACTTAATCATTGTCTTAAAAAATCGGTTAGTTAAATTAATTTTCAATGGCGAAACATTTAATTCCAGGTGTTCAATGACAGGTATGCCAACCGGAGGCCGTTCTTTACAATAAATTCGGACCATAGTCGAGTTTTGAATAGTGTTCAAGCTATTTTCATAGAACGAAAGAGAAGAAACCGAAGACGAGACTGAATTAGACATGGATGCTGATCCGGAAGTCGAACTCGAATTGTTCAAATTCGAGTCACTAAAATTACAAGAACTTTCAGCTTGGGAATAGTCGAACAAACTTGACAAAACATCTTCATATACTTTTCCGACTTTGTTCTTGGTCTGACCAGGATCCAAGTCCTGAAGCTTGCACGACTCTATCTCAAGGTTATGCTCAACACAGTCCAACTCTTGTTGGTTCATAACTTTGGTGTACAAAAAATTTTTCATCAAAAATTTAGCTAGACCATTTTGACCAAGATCATCATTCAACTTCCACTTGGTGTTTTTGAACCAAATTTCGTAGCGCTTTGGAATTTCACTATTTAGAATGGACTTTTGTGCCAACTGATCCAAATCAATCAAGTCGGAAAATTTGTTGCCAGACGGCAACAGCAACCACGGACTATTGCTCTGCTTCTCATTGTCCATCACATATTGCACAAACATTGGCGTTTGAGCCAAATTAAAGGCTCGCTTCTCGACCATCATTTCCTTGTAGCAACTGATCAGAACATTCAATTCATCGCTTAGCTCATTTAAAAACTTTTTGCACTCTTTGTACTGTTTTTCCAAGTTTTTGTTCTCCAACTTTAGCTCTTGAATGACATAAAATGGACCCTGAGGTGCCTGCAAGTGTCCAAACTTTGCATTGTACTCATTTACTTCATTCTCAATTTTTTCCTTCAAATAAAAAACCTGCTTTTCCAGCGATCTTAGATTGCAGAGCAAATTTTTGGTCTCGATTTGTTTCATCTGAATGTAGTTTTTGAGCGAGTCCAAATTGCCCATCGAAAGCTCCAAATTGAACTTGACTGCTTTTTGACGCTCAATTATTTGCTTGCGTCGTGGACGAAAGTACAAGACCAAATTGTTGACCAGGTCCATGAACAGCTTGTACTGGGCCGAGTTGCACGCCAAGCTAATATCATGGTGGATTAGAGTAAAGCAGTCGATGGGCTCGTTAAAGCTGGGATTCAAGTCGAGCAAGTATTGGTGGCAATTTTCCGAGCCTCTGGGCTCCGAATGTTGCGGAGACAAAAGACTTGACAGGTTGAATGTGGAGGCTGTATTTTGAATGTAGGAGTTGTCATCGGGAATTTTGTCATAAAAACCAATGAGGTAGAACTCACAATGGCACTTGGGCACTATTAATTGAAGTCGACTCTCTTTTGTTCGACTGCCATCTTCTATTAGGTAATTTTGGGGCAAATCCTTGGGCGGATCGATCAGCTCTTCACTCAGCCAGTACTCGGAGTCCGTGTTTGTGTTGTTCAAAGTGGCAAAGTACTGCATGTTTTCCAAATGACCGCTCCAGGATATTTTTTCCAAGTAGCGCTGTGACTTCCAGACTGGCTTGTGCAAATGCTGCACTACATTGGCTCTGGCTGCCGATATAATCACGTACTCTTGCTGCTTGTCCGAGCTTGGCACTCGTTTAGGCTTGGGTATAAAGCTCAAAAAGGACTCGTCGCTGTGCCAAGAGTCGTCCAAGCTCAGCTTAATTTGACTGTTTATCAATTGAATGGACACATTTTCGCTGACAATGTCGCCCATTCGATTCATTGAATGAAAACCATAGATCAAGTTGTCAAAGTGCAAATTGGATCGATTGAGTGGCGTGTCGCCGCAGAACACATGCGAGTTGAGGTTTTTTTCGCTGTCCAATTTGTTGAGCAATTCTTCGAAGTGACTTTCGCCACTTTTGCCAACTTGACTCTGCTCACATGCTTGTCCATTGCTCAATTCACTTGATTTTCTGGACAATTTTTGCTGATTTTTGTACTGGGACAAAATGTGGTTTTGCAAAAGTTGGTCAGTGAACAGATCGTATTGTTTGAGAATGTGTGCCGACAAATTTTGTCTGAGCCTATTTGACTTGTTGTATATTTCGAACAAAATGTACACAACATCCCTATTGACCGTGTTCCACTTTGCTTTTAGATTTCTAATGGACAGATTATGTTTGGGACAATTGGTGATCTGAATGGGCACTAGACTTGACATGGACATGTTGGTGAGTGTGTCATTGGCAGACTCGTTGCCAAGTCTTGGATAGAAACTGCAGTGACACGACTTTTCGCGTTCATATTCTATGCAGTCGATTTTCATGAAAAAATTCCTCACTGCAGGCTTTGAGTCCAAGAATTTGATGGACCTTTCGTTCATCTCAAGCATGAACGGGTCTGTTTCGCTTTGGTTGGCAACTTTTTCACAATTAGCGCCTCCTGGCGACATCAAATCTATGCTAGTCTGCTTGACACTGAATTTCATCAGCTCTATGGACCAATTTGGCCTGGCTCTTCGCTTGAGCTTGTCCGCAAATGGCACCAAGTCAAGCTTAAGGCACGAGTTCATCAAAAAATCCTCACTGTCCATCTGAATGCCATACTGTTCGCTTGCCGAAGACCAATAGATTACATTTATCCTTGGCAAATCGAACTTGAAGCTAACTCGCTTGAAATGTCGACTAAGAATGGTTTTTCTTGGCCGAACATTGCGGAACAAATTGCCCCGTTTGGTGGGCCGAGTTGTGGCGCTGAGTAAATTTTTGATTTTTTCCAAGAAACGCGATGTACTTGCGTAAAATTTGCATGTGGGCACATCGTTTGAGTCCAGATGGCATTGAAATGAAAAAAATAAATTCAGACCCTCGGATCTAAAGTGTGAGTAGGAGTCGTGTTCAAAAGAGTTGACAATTTGTGGCAATTTGTCTGGCGCATGCAAAATAACCAAGTTGTGTCCATTGTTGTTGGTTCTTGGCTCGTTGGCTTTGTTAAAAATGTGAGTCTTGCACAGCCATTCGATGTTGATTTTGGCTTTGAGGTTAGGCAGGTGAAGCAGCAAACAGTCATCGTATTTGGACTCGGTATTCAGGTAGATGTCAAGTCCGCCATCCAAAGATAGCTGCATATTTTTCCAGTCAAAATGCAGCGGGCTCCAAACCAGCTTCATTTCCTCGGTTCTGTTGTACGGGTCCATGCTGACATGGTAAATTATGTGACACTGTTGGACACAGGCAGAGAGGCGTCCGTGCAGGTAGAGGCGCGATTTGTCCCACCAAGGCAGAGGCTTGCTAGGATCGCGCGCCGGGTGTATAATTTTTTCCAAGCTTAAATTCAACTGTGCCATGCAGCCTTCCCAACAAGGTCCATATGCGTACTGCAGCACTGCCATCTTAGATGACAAATCATGGTAGAATTTAAACGGCGACATGTAGCGCTCTATTTCAAAACAACAATAATCCAGCTCGCTTAGTTCGCTGGACACACAAATGTTGACTTGTCGCCTAGACCTAAACGGCACTTGGTACTCTGAGCCAAGAAATTTGCCAAAAAAATTGGCGCCATTTATTTTCAAAAATGGCTGAGTGTAATCGCGAAATAGAAATTTAAAGTCTTGTATTGATAGATTTATGTGTCGACACCAAAGAATCAAATAGTTAAGAGCTGGATTAGAGCTGCTTTGGTCATGATCGAGCTGGCTAGGTGGCGGACTGACATGGTCAATTTTACGCAAAATTTCGTAGCATTTTTGTCTACCGTGCCATTTCCAATCACTCAATGCTTTTAGTTCCAAATTTTCAGCACTAATACAGAACAATTCAATCCTTGGCAAAGACGAATAGACCATTTTTGAGCGCTGAATGTAAATTTTGGACTCTCGTTGCATCAATATTTCCAAAGCTTGACTTTCCAGGTTATTTTCTCGTATAGAACGTCTTTGATCCAAAGACTGTCGTCGCTTCAACGACTCCATATATTCGTCAGCTATTAGTGAATAATTGTACGAGAGCTTCACCTCAAATGGATCGTCTTCAATTACCAGTCTTAGTTGCTTTACACTCAGAACAAAGTCCACAGACAAAGGCCCCTCTGGGCTCAGCACTATTTGCTTGGGCGCTACTTGATGAATTTTGTACAAAACTTTTCTCACATTTAAAATGTGGTCAATCATTTTGGCAAAATCGTATTCAAACAAAAATACCAAGTGAATAAGTTCAAACTTTGAGAAAAGAATTTTATTTTTTAAAATTTGACTGTTCACATTTTGGCGTTCATTCGCCAAATAGTCACTTTGGTCATCGGTGTAAATGCTGATTTTGTTCGCTTGCAAAAATGTTCGACCATAGCTCTCCTGGTTTGCTGCTGAATACAAAAGCATGTGGTCATGTTTGTTGACGAATGCACACACTTTATCAATGTTTAAATTAAATTTGTTTTTTGTATAAAAATAATAGAAATTATTCAAAGTTAAGGAAAGGGTGTCTATTAGTTTTATGTTGGAGTTAAAGTAGCGGTAGCTTTCGCTGTCTTTGTCTTTTAGAGATGATCTTTTTGAAGAATCTTGACCATAGTCGAATAAAAAATTCAGCAAAATGTTTGTTTCGACCAGAACTTTGAGACTAAAATGTGGTCTGTCTAGGTCCGAATGCGCTTTTAGCAAATCTGAACACTTCTGAATAGGCTTGAGGACAATTTGGTCGAGTATGAAGTGACATTTTAAGGACCATGTGATCAAAACATCAGCCATGCTAATCGAGTAATTTGCATCCGAACCATTCAAGCTTACAGACTTGAACAAAAAAATTAGATCAGTCTTTTCATTTTCTTTTAGGTGATTGATGGTGTTCTGATTCATTGAATACTGGGACTCGTTTTGGCCAAGCTGTGTTAGTTTATTGTGAAAACAAGAAAATGATTTGGTAAATGCGTCCCATTGACCATGTTTTTTCACTCCCAAATCTTCCATACTAAAATGCAAGAAAATTTTTTTCTCAAACAAATAAATTAGATTCGCCTGATTTAGTCTCAGATTAAAAATTGTTTGTCTCTTGGACTCGTTGGTCTTGTTCAAGCTGGACACAAATGAAATAACTTGGTCCAAAAGTTGGCTTGAGTGCTCAATGTAGAGTTGATCGGCAAATGTGTTGATTATTTTTCTCTTCGAATTGGTTAGTTTGAGTCTAAATTTGACAAAATTACAATTCATTATATTTCCCCATACGTGTTCATACTGACGTTTGGCACCAGCATACTTGAATTTTTTATAGTTTATCCATTGGAACAACTTTATCAAATCATTCGATTGACAAAATAAATTATTCGAATATTTATCTTTAGGCTTTTTACTTGATTTGAACAAAACAAAATTTTCACACTCAAATTTGAATAAACTCTTTAAATTTGTATTCAGATCAATAAATAGACAGCCCAGAACATAAATGTCAGTTTGTATTCGATCAATTAGGCTTATGTAGAAATTATTCAGTTTGAATTCAAGGCGAAAATTTTTGGAAATTTTCTGCCCATTTCGGCTTAGGAAAACTTTTTGAATTTTTGCCAAAAAATGCTCTATTTCATCTAGATAATAATAAATATTTGTCTGGTCACATTTGAACACCAGGTCGAGTGTGGATCCCGAATTGAATACTTCGATCAACAAATTATCCACCAAACGAGTGTTTTTACTCAACATGAGATCATTAAGACAGGTCAGATTGATTTTCAGGTAGTCTAAATTGGTGTTGTACACTTCTAGATGGTTGAGCACATGCCGGTTGTTCAGAGTCAATTTGTTCACTCTGATCGACTTGATGCACTCGAGCCACCTGGTACTGGAATTGGCTGACGTTAGTCCATTTAATTCATTGATGTGTTTTGTTAAGTTAAAATTTGCATTTGCCTTGTCTGCTTCCAACTCAATGGACCTAAAGTCAGGACTTGAGGTGACCAAAATTTTGTTTCCAACAAGCTCATTTTGACCACTTTGACAGTCAAAATCGTCGAGGATCAAGCGAAAAAAGCTTTTGCTTTTTCGCTCTACTTTCAACTGCTTGATGGTAAAATGCTGGTTCGATAGCGCAATTTTGATGTTCTCTAGGCTCAAACTACCGAAAAAGTTAAGATAAAGCGTAACAAACCATGGAATTTTGGGTCGATTAGAAATGGATTTTTTTACAGAATTACGCCATTTTACGCTTATGTTACTGGAACAAATTAATAAACGCTCGCTAACATTCCTATTAACAAAACAACTGGATATCCAAATTTTTCCTATTTTCAGCTCAAAGCCGGTTGTGTCGATCGGGTCTTGGCAAAGTTTGGATATGCTCACATTTTTAAGGTGATTTCGATTAAAAGTAAAATTAATGTTTAGTTTAAATTTAATAGATAAAATAAAAAGACAACATTTTGTGATCAACCAGGCGATTGTAAACAAAACGACTAAAAACACTAGGTCCATTGTTGTTGGCTTAATGTGGCTTCATTTTACATTTTTTTTCTAAGAAAAATCTTTTTTTATTTGAATAGATAGTTGAAAAATTATGCTAAGAAAAAAATAATTGAAGAGAGGAACAAGAAGTTAATTGAAATCAGAAGTTTCATAGCCATCAAAATTTGACTTTTCTGTCTGAAAAGAAAAAATAATTTTTCTATTTAATTTAATTTGTTGTCAAAAAATTTAGACTCATTTCGTATCCTGGAAGAACTGTAAAATTATTGATTAAAAATTTTATTTATGTACTTTTATTGAGCTAGTGCCATGCACAGCAACAATTTTTGTCACAATTTAGTGGAAAAATTTCTAGTCAAATTCCTAGACTTAGAAATCGAGCAAATTCTTTTGAGTTATTTTGACAAACCGATGCTTTTAAGATCGAATCTGCGTAATTAGATTTAGATTTATCTTGAGCTTTCTAGGCATAATCGAACACCTAAAATAACATTCTTCAATAAACAAAAGTTAAAATTTAAATATAATGCAATTAAACCTTAGACTAGAAAATAATGAGTCTAAAAAAAACTCTATTTGTATCAATTATAACTGGATAAATGAAAAATAAATTTTCTAAAAATAGAGCTTTTTAAATATGCTTTTTAAATCTATCACAATAAATGATCCGATCTGAATAAAAAAATAAAATGAAACCGATTTTGTCAAATCTTTTACTCAAAACTGGAAATTTTAATAAATAATTTTTAAAAAAATTTTGAATTTTAAATTTGTCGTGATAAATTGCATTTGAAATTTGAATAAAATTATCTTTAATTGGCAAAAAATAATTGACTTTTTCAAACAAAACTAGGAGAGCTTGAAATAATAGTGCCAGCTAAAATATTTTGAGCTAACCTGATCTATATTTCAAAATTAGTTTTTGTAAAGAAATTGAAATAATTTTTGAAAAAATTAATTCATTATTCTAATATTATCATTTTAAAGCTTATTTCAAAACATTTTCCAAAGCAAAAATAAAGAAACAATTTCACCATTAGCAAAGACAAAAACTTAAGAGTGAATCTTTGTTAATTTTTTTGTGGGCGAATTTTGCTTCAAATTATGAGCATTATGGGTTCCCATCATCAATGTGTTTTGCATAAATTAGCATAGAATTTTCAATTTAAAGAAAAAAAATTTAATCAGGAATTAAATCCATATTTTTTCTAAGTTTAAAAATGTCCGCCTTACCTCTTCTCTTGGAAGTGACTAGTTTGTTCATTATCGTATTCATTCTATTGCAGCGATATGCTAATTTTCGACAGCAGAACAAATTCATTCTCATTGCCACTTTTATAGCATGGTATTTTTCGTTCATGATCGTGATACTTTTACCAATGGACATTTCTATGGTAAATTGAATTATTAAAATAAAAAATTTAAATCAAAAAAGTTTTATTTTTAAGACAACTTATAGACAATGCTTAAGAGACACTCCGATCGTAATAGATAATCAAACAGCTAATCAGGTATGAATAATTGACATTTTCGTTTAATAAGAGAAACTTATCTTTGTTTAAAAATTAGGAAAAAACTTTCTAAATCCTCGAAAAATAAACTTATGAAATTTTATTTTGAAAGAATTGTAATCAAGAGAATTATGAGGATAAAAAATTTTGAGCATAAATATGTTTGGGATTTGATTTAGTTTATTGACCGATTTGATTTTATTTAGATGAATTTATTTAAGAATATTATTTTTTTAAATTGAAAAATTTCCTGCCTAATTTGAGATTAATTCAAATGTTTTATAAATTAATATTTTTATGGTTATCTGATTTATTTTTATTTTTAAGAAATCTTGTAGGATGCAATGTTTTTTTATTTCAAATTTAAAGATCACTCTTCAAATATTTATAATTGAATTATGATTAAAAAATTCTAAGATTGAATTTTATCTAATCGAAAAATTGATCATAATTTAAATAGTTGGCAATGGCTAATAATTTTCAAAATTCAAAAATTCACAATTTTCCTTTTATACATAAAAAGCTTTTAAAAAAAACAATTAAAATTATTACCAATAAATTTCCACTTTTAAATGATATAGTTTTACTAAAAAATCATTTAGTGTGTGAGCAAATCGATTTTTTACAATAATTTAATAATTTAGTAAATCAAATAAAAAATTCAAATGTAAAGTTGATTTAAATTTATGAAGCGGTTGAAGTCTATATTCAACTCTCGACCATCATTTAGTTTTTTTACATTTACATAAATTATTAAATTAGTATTAAAAAATTTAAAAATAAATCTAATGCCAGACTTATTTTAATTAATGATTTGCTTTAATCTAAGCAATAAATATTTAAACTTAATTAAAAATGAAATAAACATTCAAAACGGTAAATATTAAATCTAAAATCTGTAATTAATGGTAAAGTGAAAGTGTAATTTATCCGTAAGCTTTATACTTAAAATTTCGAAAAGAGATTTAAACAATTAAAATTTTAGTCTGTATTTTAAATTAACTGCATTATAAGTCGCACAGAAAGGTCTTATTTTTTCATTTTTTTGTCATTTAAAGAAATATAAATGAAAATCAATCAATCAGTAAAAATAATAATATTAATAATTTTAATAGCAATTACTAGTATTTAATTATACCAAATGAAAAATCATTTGAATTATTATGCGTTAAAGTTTTTTAAAAGAAAAAATTTTTTCCTTTGTTGATCTTCAAGAATCGAAAGCTAAATTAAATTTAAATACTCGTTGGTGCTGCTAATGTAAGCTAAAATAATAGGAGTTAACATTGCCAGGTATGTTGAAATGTGCTTTGGCTCATTATTTTTTGATTTGAAAAAGAAGTGAATTTTTTCAATATTTTCTTAAAAGATAAACTCGAATTTTAAAATCAAATTTTTATAAGTCATAATTTTTTCTACGGTATTTTCCTTGTATTTGAAGAAATTCTGCGAGTCTGAAATTTTTGTTGGCAACTAATGACAAAAATTCATTAAATTTCATTTCAAAACTGTTTCATCACAAAATTAGCAATTGAAAAAATAAAATTAGAAAAAATTAAATTATTCTATTTAAATATTCTCGAAAATGGATCATTTCAGAAAGAAGTCGGAATTATATCAATTTAAGTATTAAGAAAAACTAATTATTTACTGAATTATTTCCTATAGAAGGAGAAACCATTTTTCGGTTTGAAAATGCAATTAAAAATGTGAAAATAATCTAGGATTAAAATTACAAACTTAAACGAAAGAATTCGAAAAAAAATAATAATTTTTTAAATTTGATTTAATTCTAAAAACATTAGAAAATAATTAAGTTATTTAATGGCTGCTATTTAAATGATCAGTATTTCGTTTAAATGACCAGTATATTCTGATCAGTATCCATTTGACCAGTATACTTATTAAATGAAAAGCATTTTGTTTAAGTGAATCAGTATTTAAATTACGATTGTTTAGTATAAATAATTTTTTATCAGTAATTAATTTTATTTTTACTATTGGTAATAATCAAACAAATGCAATGTTGGTTTCCCTTTTCAATTAGCAAAATAGAGACCAGGGTTGTTTAAAAAACACAAGTCTCAAGTCAAGTCCAAACCTTTTTTTTTTACAAAAGTCCGAGCCAAAGACTTTTGATTTAAAATAAAATTAAAAGTCCAAGTCAAAGACTTTTATTTATTTATTTTTTAAATTCCGGACTTAATTTGAATTATAGTGACTTTGAATTAAACTAGGCCGCCACAATAACTACCTGGAACCGGAAAAAATTCATGTGGCCGACTTGGACTTTAATTTGGGACTTATAAACAACTCTGATAGACGTAATAAAACCTAATCTATGACACATAATTTTATTTCTTAAAATCAAAGAAATGCTAAGTGACATTTTGGTTTAGTTTTTGTTAATAAATTATACAGAAAAAAGATTGATTTAAAAACTAAAGAGATAAATTGAACAAAAGAGGCTTTGATTGTAAAGAAAGAAATAGTTATAAGTTGAATTAACCAATTTTTAATTGTCAAAAGTGATTGATATAAATAAATCACGATTTTAACAATAAATTTATTTTATTTTTTTTTAATCTGAAGGAGCTTTAGCTCGGCACAGATAAAATAAATAAATAATTACAATAAACATTATAAATAAAAATCAAAAATTAAATTAAAAAGTAAAATTAAAAAAATTAAAATTTCAACATTGGCTATGGCTTCAAGATTCCGAATTACGTCTCGGATTCAGAAGTGCCAAATAAAGAAAAACGTAAAAGAGCCAGACCAGGTAAATCAAGAAAAGCTCTTATTGTCGAGTAAATGATTTTTTCGTGCTTTTCTTATTTTGTTGGAAAAAAAAACAAACATTATACATTTCAAATTATTGTTATATTTTTCTATATTTTTCATTTCATCAATGACATTTTAAATAAATCTAATTGAATAAAAATTATTGTTACTGATCATTTATTTATTTATTTTTACTGGTGTTTATCTGTAATTTACCATTGGTTTATTATTTATTTACTGTTCATTTTTATTTTTATGTGCTGATCATTTAATAAAAATACTGATCATTCGATTAAAATAATGAACAATTAAATAAAAAAATACTGATCATTTAATTAATCCCCTTATTTAATTTTATAAATAAATAAACAGAATTTATTTTTCGTACTTGAATTTTTCAGAATAAATATTCTTAGAAACAAATTTTAAACTTAAAATTTTAAAATCCAAATACTAGCATATTGTTTACATCTATTTTATTCCACATTTAACTTAGACAATGGTTAAATTTTTTTTGAATTTAATTTTTTAAAAAAGTCTTTTAAATGAGACAAAAATATCAAATTATCTCAAATTTCCACTTTAATAACAAGACAGTTTTCATTTAAAATATATTTTTTGTAAAATTGATAGGACCCCTCGGTTATTCCGTTTGCTCGGACTTGGAAAAAATCCATATAGCTAAAAAATTATCCTTTTTTTAGAGCATTCCAATAACAAGATGCAAGGAACCATATAGCATAATATCTCCAAAATACTTACCAATTCTATGGCGGATTATATACTGGACATCTCAAGCTCTCACTTGGTTAATTCTGCCTTTTATGCAGTCCTTCTGTCAATCAGGAGAATTTAATTTGACTGGCAAGATTCGAGGCGCACTGATTTCAAATGCTATCTACTACGGTTCATACTTGGCTATATTTGGATTTTTGCTCATCTACGTGGCCATTGAGCATAACATTGATGGGTACTAACAAAAATAATAAATTTTTTCTTAAATTGTCATTTATGTTTAAGTCCTAAACTTAAAGTAATTGGTATTACGGCTAGCAATACATGGGGTCTGTTTCTGCTTGTTTTACTGCTTGGCTACGCCCTTGTTGCTGTTCCTCGGTCATTGTGGCTAAAGTCAGATACTTCTCTAAGACTTAAGCTAATATATTTTAAATTAGCAAAGCTCCATGCTGAAAAGTGTGAAGCTGAAGAACAGCTTGAAGATATTTTGAGTGAGATAAGAACTATCGCAGAAAAAATAAGATACAATCATCCGTATAGAAATTTTGTAGACATAATAGTATCTAAAGTAAAATTTTTGTTGAAAATTAAAAATAAAAATATTAATAAATTAAATAAATTTTGTAAGTGTCCTGAGAGTTTTAGAAATACGCTGAGAAGAAATGTGGAAGATTATAATGACTACAATCAAAGTAGTTTCGACAGGGATATTCCAAGTGAGAAAGCGTTGGTCAAGCTGCATTACGCATTAATCAAAGCCTTACAAATAAAAGACCGGTAAAGCATAAATTAGCTTAAGTTTCATTTAAAATCAAAATCATATTTAATTAATTTTTTAGTACTTCAAATGAATGGTTTTTGATGGTTGAGGAGGCTTTTCAAGTGGAGGACATTTTACTTAATGAGTCAAATTCTAATTATAAATTCATGAAGACAGCTTCGTTTAGGCAAAATGCCTTCTTGGACAAATTTTGCAATTCAACTTTGGGTATTTTAAATTTAGCTTTTTAATCTTATTTTGTCAATTAAAATATTATTTATCATAGAATGGCTTTATTATTGTGTTTTTCTCAAATATTTTATGAGACTTGTGTCAGTTTTATTGACCATTTTAACTATTATGGTTATTTGGTCCGAGATGACTTTTTTCAACAAGCGTCCAGTTCTTTCGCTCTTTGCTATTTTTCTGAACGCTTCCAGAACTACTTACAACTATTTAAGTATTGAAGTAATTAATCATAAAAATTTATTTAATTCACTTTAATTTTTTCTTTTTTTAGATTATAGTTTTTATGACCATAGCATACCTTAGCTTTTGCGCCTACTTTGCCATATTTAAAATAAGAATATTTAATTATTATTACCTTGCTCCAAATCACCATACAAGCGAAAATAGTCTTATTTTCAGTGGAATGTAAGTATTCGACTTTCTTTATTTAAATAAAATTAAATATTTGATTTTTTGATGAATTTTTAAAAGTGATCATAAAAAAGGTCGTTTTAATTTTTAACAAAAAATTAAGGCTATTATGCTTCTCAGTAGCTTTAAGATTAATACCTTTCTGGAAAATTGAAAATTTTGGACAATTGTTTTATATTTTAAAACAAATTTAAAATTTAAAATTAATTGAAAAAAATAACAATCTTTAATTTAAGAATGAAATGAAATTTGGGCGAGGATTAAAAACAAATAAAAAAAATAATGTATTTTAATTATTCTATTTTTATTTGTTTTTAATCCTCACTGATGAAATTTTGCATTTTAAATATTTTTGAGAAAATTTGACAGTTGAAGTCTATTAAGTTACTTTATTTTGCTAATCTTTTAAGTTTTTAGGATCATGGCTTAATAAATAAGTTGATCCTTTAAATCAGCCAGATTTTTAGATAACTTTTCAAAAGATTATTTGATTCAAAATCCTGATTAAATCCAAAATATGTTTTTTTATCTCTCTTATTAGGTTTTTGTATTTGAAATAAACATTTTAGACCCATTAATTAAACGTGATCATAAGAAAGACATAATAAAAAGTAAATAGAAAATGATGCGAAAAACATTTATGAATTAGTAGCCAAATAAGTTGCTTTTTTTTGAAAAATGATTCTCATTTCAAAACAATTATTATTGTTTTACAACCTTTATTGCCTTTATTGCTTTGAATTGATCATCAACTTCAAGATGCCAAAAAGATTGATTTTTATTTTAATTTAACGATTTGAGTTAAAATTAGGCAATAAAGGTTGTAAAACAACACAATGGAGATTGGTCAAACTGTTGATTTATATTCAAAAATTAAACTTTTACGTTTTTTTACATTTTATTATTTTATTTTACAAAAATTTACTTGCAAAAAAATAGATTTTTACAATATTTTACGTAAAATTACAAAATATTTCTTTTTATTAAAAATTATTTAGAAAAATAGAAAATTCAAATTTTAAATGGAAAAATTCAAAAAAGAGCCAAAATCAATTGTTTTTTTAGCTTTTTTCAAAAACTGTAATTTAACGTAAATTAAGGTTATTTAACGTTAAAAGACGTTATTTATTGTTAATTATCGTAATTTTACAAAAGCCATTTTACGTCATATTACGAAATTTATCGTTAAATAACAGTTTTTTACATATAATTGCGTTAATTTACGTAAAACATCGCCAAATCCTCGTAGCAAATCAGTGCTGTATAAAAATTGACAAAATTTTTCTGGCCAGTTTTAAAATAAAAAATTAATTTTGCTAATTATTTTAATTATTTTATATTTTCATATTTATTCATCTAGTTTTATAATATTTAGTCTTCGTTTAATTTTCAAAACAAGTTTTAGACTTTAAAAATAAAAAATAAAAAAATAAATTAAAAAAAAAATTAAAATTGAAATTATAATTAAGTCAAATTTGTCGCTTAACTTCACCATTATGCTACAATTTTTTGGGTTTGGTACATCTTGACAGCCACATTACAAAAGATGACAACATAGTTGAGACCCAATTTACAAGCGTAGGTTCAGTTTAATTTTTTAATTTTTTTATAATTTTTTATTAACAAAGATAATGGGACATATGGACGTCATTTCAGTGATTAGCGATGGTTTTAATATTTACTTTCCAATGTTAATTTTGATTTTATGCTTGGCAAATTTTTTTAATCTTGGTGGCCACATTTTGAATTTTTTTGGATTCGAGCAGTTTATAGGAGATGAAGAGGTGACCCAAGATTTGATCGAAGATGGAAAAAATTTGGTCAAAAGAGGTAAAAAGATGATTGAAAAATTTTGAAACAAAATTTAAATTTAATAAAGAAAAACGACTATTGCAGCGTAATGATCCTGAATCTCAAAGCCGTCATAGAGAAGTTGTTGAACGATTAAGAAATAACTATTCAACTGCTTCAGTTAGATCAACTTCTAATTTATTAACAAATTCTGACTCGAGAGAAATTAATTTCGGTTTCCAACCAACAGACCAGAGTTCAACAAGCTATAGTTTTAAAAACATCATTCCTTCATATGTCTCATCAAAATTTAAAGGTAAATTTTTGAACATTGGCTCTTAGCTTTCTGATTGTAAATTTAAATTTGATGTCGTAATCGATCTCGAAAGAATGAGCTTAATTTTGCTATTTAGTTAAAGAATACCGAGATATTCCACCTTACAAAGATATTCCAAACAACGATGAAACAGGAGCAATAAATTCAAACCGAATAGGAAATGATGATTTTGTAGATTATCAATCTGGTTCAGGATTTAATGGTAATTTAATTTTTAAAAAAAGCATTTATATATTTTTTTTTCTAAAGATTCAATTCAAGATAGAACCAGAAAGAATAGGTCTGAAAATATAAGAGGAATATTTGATGATGTCTAGCTTTAGAATTGAAATTTTGAGTTTTTGTAAATAACACTTACTTCGTTGCTTGTGATTTAACATTTTAGAAAATTTTTATTAAAACCATTCTTTTAATATATGAATATTTATTGTAATTGATCTTTTATGCTCCTCAATAAATATTTAAAATTAAATTACTGAAATTTTATGACCTAAACTTTTTTTAATTATATAAATTTACTTATATCTATATAAAATAAATTTTAGCGAATAAAAAGATTTTATTACGATAAAAATATTATATTTTAATTTAAAAGACTTTTACAATTAATATAAAAAAGCTTTTTTAATTTAAAAATACTTTTTTTTTGTTCGAAAAAAATTGAATATTTTGAAATAACTTTTAGACTTCAAAATACTCGACGCCTTTTTCTTATCTTTATCTAGCAGTTGCTTGAATGTCCATTCTTATAAATCAGATTCACTTTCGAAATCAATGATTTTAGAATTTGTTGAAAAAATTATATCAAAATTTTGAAAATAATTCTTATATCAAAAAAATTTTTAAATGAAAAGTTATTTTAAATTCATAAAGCATTTTTATAAATTAAATTTATTTTAGTACAAATGTTACAAAAACAATTTCTAGCAAATTTATAAGCCTGGTTGTTTTATTAAGTTGAAATACGGCATTTTACTCTTTCGAAAAATTAAATTGTGAAATATTTTAACAACTCAATTTTGGACAAAAGCTCAAATCAACAACGAATTTTTTTATCACTCTAATAACCAAATTTTTGTAAAAATAAAGCTACTCAAAAAATTTAATAATTTTAAATCCATTGACTTAATTTTGTGAAAAATATTTTTGGTAAATTTATGCAATTTTTAAGTTTATAACTAAAGTTATCGTTTAATTTTGTTTTAAATTTTTTTAAAAACAAAATTAAATCCTGATATCCTTTCACTGGTAGTGTAAGAATCAAAATGGTTAAACTTGCAAATTGGCTTTTCTTTTAGATATTACAAGCTTTTTCGATGGATTCTATTATTTATCAAAAAATTTACGTTTAAAGTTTATTTACCCTCAATTTAAAGGCGTTTGCTTTATTAGAATGTAAAAATAAAAATTATAAAAATTATAAAAATAAAAATATAAAATAAAAATAAAAATTATAAAAATTTGTAAAAATCTTTTTATTAAAATTTTTTTATATTTAAAAGACATAAAAAATCATCAAAAATATAGAATTTGATTATTGATTTGATTTATAAAGAGTATATTTTTTATTCCAATATTTACTGAATTTTAAATTAAAAATATTAAAAATTTTTCATTTCTTGTAAATTTTTTAAATCAAAATTTAATATAATTGACATTCTTTTAAACAAATTTAATCAAATTTTTATTTTTCTCAAAATTTTGAACAAAACATTTTTAAACTTTAATTTGATTTTATTAAGATAAAATTCCCAAATAGAGTATGATTCAAATTTATACACGTTTAAAATCCAATTATTGTTGCAATCTTGAATTATTTTTCTAAAATAAATTTTATTCAACTCTGGTCCTTTCATTACCAATTCTAACCTTGACATAGATTATGCAAAAATATTAATTTTTTTTAAACAAAAGTTATGCAAAGTATTCCACAAAACGAATCGCAGTTTTACGACGAATTTAATCGTTTATCCTCATTTGAATTGTGTATTACATCCCAAGAACTCGTTCAGGAACTTATTGCCAAAACATCCGATTTGGACAGCTTGTTCCGACCATTAATCATATCCTTGCTTTACGGAGATCAAAATAATTATCTTTTTCGTAAAAACAAGACTGAAGAAACGCTTGGAAATTTTAATCGTATTTTCGCACGACTGAGAACCATCGGTAGAATTTTGCATCAGCGAAAAATCAGTCCTAGTTTTAAGCAACTAAACGGTAGTGATCCAAATAAATTGGAACTTTACCAAGCTGAAAAAGAAAAATTAATAGCTCAAATAAAAACAAAAAATACCTACATTAAAGAAGCTATTGATCGTGTATCAGATATTATATGGCAAATTAATTCAGTACAAACTTTAAAACAATAAAAATGCTTTTTGCTCTCAAAAATCTAAACAATACAAATTTAATCTTTAAATTATGTTGTAAAAAAAATTTCAATCCATTTTACTCGAATTTAAAAACTCTACACTCTCGACCACTTATTAAACCGAACAAAAAAAATCTAAATTTTTTAACATCGTTTATCAGAAGTACAAAATCTTCAATCAAAAATGAAAATGTCCAAAAGATCAAAAAAACTGAAATAAGACGTCTATTGTCTTTGGCTAAACCTGAAAAAAAATATTTAGCAAGTATTAATTTAATAAAGATTGTTTGAAGAAAAAAATATTTTATTTTGTTTCTTAGTGGCAGTTTTACTTTTGGCAGTTTCCAGCGGCGTGACCATGGCAGTTCCATTTTGTATTGGAAAATTAATTGATTTTATTCAATCGGGAGATAAAGAAGAAATGAAAGAGAATTTAAAAAAAATGACTCTTATAATGGGAGTTATATTTCTGGTTGGAGCGTTTGCCAATTTTGGTAGAGTCTATGTAATCCGTGCATCAGGACAAAGGATAGTGACCCGTTTGAGACAAAATCTTTTTCAGTCAATAATGTATCAAGACATGGCATTTTTTGACAAGACCAAAACCGGAGAACTTGTCAACAGACTGTCGACTGATGCCGAAGTAGTCGGATTGAGTATTTCCCAGAATTTGAGTGATGGTTTGCGCTCAGCCATTCAAGTCTCTGCCGGTATCGGAATGATGCTCTATATGTCCCCTCAGCTCTCGGCTTATGGCCTCAGCATCATTCCGGCAGTCACTGTATTTGCCATTATTTTCGGCAGATACATCAAAAAAATATCCAAAAGAGTTCAAGATGTTCTTGCATCTGCTACTGATGTAATTAAAATTAATTTTTTTTTTTAAATTAAATTTGAATATTTTAGGTTGCTGAAGAAAAGTTAAGCAACATTCGAACAGTGCGCGCATTCGCCCAAGAGGATAAAGAGATCAGCTCTTACATGAAAAGCATTCATGATGTATTGAACATGAAATACAAAGAAGCTTTTGCAAATGGAATTTTTTTTGGGACAACTGGTCTTTCTGGAAATATAATTATTCTTTCTGTTTTGTATTATGGTGGGGTTTGTATTACCGAGCAAGCTATGACTGTTGGAGACCTGTCGGCTTTTATGATATATTCAGCTTGGGTGGGCATATCCATGGCCGGTTTGAGCTCATTTTACACAGAACTGATGAGGGGTATAGGTGCCAGCACTCGCATTTGGGAAATAATTGACCGCGAACCAGCAATTGCGATTGTGACCAAAAATAAATTGAATTTAAATAGTGACATATTTAAAAATGATATAAAATTTGAAAATGTTTCGTTCACCTATCCGACAAGAAGAGAGCAGCCGATATTTAAAAATTTAGACTTGGTCATACCGGGGGGTAAAGTGTGCGCAGTCGTTGGTCAAAGTGGAAGTGGAAAGAGCACATTGGCTTCTTTGCTTTTAAGGCTATATGACCCCGAAGAGGGCTCAATAAAAATTGATAATCATGATATTCGGCTCATGTCTCAAACATGGTTGAGAAATCATATAGGAACTGTGCCCCAAGAGCCAGCACTTTTTTCCATGTCAATTAAAGAAAACATAGCTTACGGTGTGCCAAATCCAGAAAACATCACTTTAGAACAAATCTACCAAGCAGCTGAGCAAGCAAATGCGTTTTCGTTTATTCAGCAGTTTCCGGACAAATTCGATACCTTGGTTGGTGAACGAGGTTTAAACATTAGCGGTGGTCAAAAACAAAGAATTGCTTTGGCAAGAGCCATTTTGAAAGATCCTAAAATTTTACTTTTAGACGAAGCAACTAGTGCTCTAGACTCGACTTCGGAGTTTTTAGTGCAAGAAGCCTTGGAAAGAATAATGGTAAATCGAACTGTGATTGTAATAGCTCATAGATTGTCAACTATTAAAAACGCTGATTTAATTGCGGTCATTGACAAAGGCCGCATCGCCGAATTAGGAACTTATAAAAATTTGGCCCAAAGCAACAATGGTCTGTTTAAAGAACTGGTCTCTCGGCAAACTATAAAAACAAATTCTGATTGATGAGATTTATTTTTTTAAAGTTTATTAGCTAAATAAATTTTTAATGCGACAAGGTTTTTATTTTTGGAGGTAAATTTCCTGGACATAAATTTCCCGGAAGTGAAAAAAATTTTATTAAATTAATTCAAATTTTAAAGAAAAATGTCTGCTAAACGTAAATCAGCGTTTTCAATTTATTCCGATAATCCGGAGGAATTAATAGTAAAAGAGTCGAAAAAAATGGACGCCAATGGTCATTCAAAGGCTAATTTGGAAGGAATTTCAAAAAAATCAAAGCAAAATAAGGATGCGAAAAAAATGAAAAAAAAGCTGTCAAAAGTTTCGTCTTCCAAATTGACTGAAAGCATTGGTTTGTTCACAAATGGAAAAGAAGCAGTATCAAAAGAGTTCAAGACTTTAGGAAAAGATTTTGAAAAAAAGAAAAAAAACAAGGATAAGAAAAAAATTTTCAAAGATTCAAAAAAGCTTAAAAAAGAAAAACTCGCTTCGGAAAAACCAGTTAAAGTAAGAAAATTTTTTTGAAATTGTTGAATTTTAAAAAATTTCTTAAGAAAATAAAAAAAAAAAAATCCGATAAAACTTATGAAATAATTGATTTTGAAGACGATCAAGCCGAATATGAGCCAGTAATGTTCGACAGTAGACAAGAGGCAACTAATTTATTCAAGAGAATAATAGCCCCGGTTAAAATAAAGGAATTTTTTAGGTAACTTTTTATTTTTTCTTGTTTAAAAATTGGAAACTAATTTAATTTTTTTTTAGGTAAATTAAAAATCTATTTTATTATCTAATTATGTTTAATTAACTACTTTAATTTTTATCCAAGTTATGAATTTTTGGATTTCGATTAGATTATCATTACGAATATTTCTGAGACCAAATTTAAGATTTATTTAAGAGTTCATCAAGTATTAGAAATTAACTATGTGGAAACTTTATATTTTTGAAATAATTTTTTCAAAGACTATGGAAATTTTGATTTCCTGAATATTTTTTAATTTTTTTTATTAATTTCGTAGTTTTGTCTAATTATTCTATATTTCAGGTGAAAATTAGGATTGCTAAAATATTGGGAAACTTTTGGTTAACAATTAACAATTAACTTAAAAATTAGCTTTAGCATTGATTTGCAATATTTTTCAAACTAAAATTTCCAAAATTTTTGAACAAAAAAAGTGTAAGTCTCTTTTCCTAAGAAAAAAAAATTTGTTTTTTAAACGATTTTACTGACTTATTGGTACTAAATTTCCAATTTAATGGTAAATTAAGAACAAAAAATTAGGCTTTTCTTCAATATTATTTTGAAATTCAATTTTTCTCTTATTAAAAAAATTTTCACATTTATTTTTTATGTTTTGATTTACCTTAAAATCCCAAAGATACCGATAATTTTTGATTTTTTTCTGAAAAATATAATAATTCAAAAAGAGTTAAGAGCTACGAGATTTAAAAAAAAATTTGAAAATTTCATTTAAATACTAAAGTGTTTAAAAAAAAACTGATTATAATATTTAAGAAAAGCTGTCAGATGAAGTTAAAATAAGTTTTTTAAATAAGTCCTTAGTCAAAATAAAATACAATTAAATAAATGAATAATAAAAAATTTATGAAATACAAGAAAATCTAAAAAATACTAAAAAATTAGGGTTTCTTAATGTTATATTTCAGACTTTATTTAAACAAAAAGTAGAAGGTTTAGGGTTTACTTTACCTAGAAATTTTGTAAAATTTCCACAGATATTGTGATCATAGGCATCTTAACCAGAATATGATTTTTTGTTTCAACAAAGCAAAGTGAAAACATTTTTATTTGTAAACTTTATAAAAAAGTTATCTCTGATCCATTTAAATTTTCTTAATTATTGGATAAATTAAATAAAATTCTTAAAAAAATATTAAATTTATCCAATAATTAAGAAAATTGACGGCAAAAAAATAAACTTTAAGATTTTATATTTTTCTAACCTGTGGTTTTTTAAGTGATTATTGGGAAAAAAAGCCCATGCTTATTAAAAGGAACAAAGAAAGCTATTACAAAAGTTGGTTCAGTTGCGA
Source organism: Brachionus paranguensis (assembly GCA_016802215.1). Classification (NCBI taxonomy): domain Eukaryota; kingdom Metazoa; phylum Rotifera; class Eurotatoria; order Ploima; family Brachionidae; genus Brachionus; species Brachionus paranguensis. The sequence goes on along the minus strand of JAESIX010000009.1, from coordinate 1,396,434 downwards.
AGAGTTCGATTGGATTCTACGAAATGTAATAATTCGTTTAATTAACTTCATTATCAACTTACATTTTTATTTAGCATAGCCTTGAATTTACCACCAATATTGATGTGGTCACATATATTAACCATGAAAAAAAAAAACATAACCCTGAAGGACGAGCATACGCACCATTGTAATTTTTTTTGCATCATTCTCATTTTTATCATTAATCAATTATAAAAATAAGAGTTTGGGACTTTTTTCAACAAGGTTGCTCTATTCGGTTACTAAATCCCGGCACTTATTCACGCAATGTTTGGAAATATTTATCTGTACTACAAGAATTGTTTGGTTGTTGTGTTGGATCAAATGTGTAAGAAAGAAATTAAAGACCTAAGCATTTATATTTTTCCCCTAAAATTAGATACTTGACTCCGGCAGGAACTCAAGGCTTTGCACCTCATTACGATGACATTGAGGCTTTTGTCCTTCAACTTGAAGGCAAAAAAAGATGGAGAGTTTACAAGCCATTGAATGAAAATGAAGTTTTGCCTCGTCTTTCAAGCCCTAACTACTCTCAATCTGATCTCTCTGATCCCATTATTGACGTGACTTTGGAGGCTGGAGATCTGATGTATTTTCCACGAGGATACATTCACCAAGCCAATGCCAGCGATGACACCCATTCATTACACATTACAGTATCAACTTATCAAAAAAATTCTTGGGGAGATTTTTTGTCAAAAGTTTGCCTTTTTATTTTATTTTTAAATTTTTGTTTTAAATAAAATTTCAAAGCTTATGCCAGGTGCCATTGAAATTGCAATGCAAGAAAATGTGGAATTCCGAAAAGGACTACCAATTGATTATCTAATGAATAATGGAGTAGCTTTTGAGGATCTTGTAAAAAATTTCAGCTTTAATTTTCAAATTCAAATTTAATTTTATTTAGGAAAACGAAAACCAAAAAAAATTTAAAACCAAAACTTCCATATTAGTTAAAGAACTAGTTAAGTATTTGCCAATAGACGCCGCTGTTGATCAAATGGCCAAGGATTTTATTCATCAATCTCTTCCGCCGTGTCTAACTGAAGACGAAAAATCTCGCAGCATTCACAACCATGGCGAGCGGTGGAACACCCAAAAAAACAGAGTTGAAAATATATCTGAGATCGAGCCTGATACGTCTATTAAGTTAATTCGTAGAAATTGTATCAGACTTGTAGTAGAAGAAAATTCATGTTTTGTCTACCATAGTTTAGATAATGGTAAAGTTTGGTGTGAAAAAGAGGCTCAATATTTGGAAGTTGAAAGTGAGGTTGCGCCAGCCATTGAGCATTTGATCAAATTTTATCCAAAATATGTCACTGTTGAAGAACTTCCACTGGATACAATTGAGGAAAAAGTAAAGAGAAATAAAAGTGTAAAAATGTTTAATTTTTTTAATGAAATTTTTTTTAAGATATCTGTTGTTCAGTGTTTGTACGACAAAGGTCTTATAGTAACTGGCGAGCCTTTGCACTGTGATCACGAAGAAACTTCAGAGACCGAGTCGGAAGAAGAGAACGAAATATCGTTTTCTAAAAATTATTTCCAAGAAGAGGAATCTATTGATGAGGAAGAGGATGAAGTTGATGAAGATGGATTTAATTCAGAAGAATTTGACCACGAGGCGAAAAACGGAGAAAATGATGATAATGAAAGCCATGAAGATTCCGAAGAGTCCCAAGATTTAGAATAAAAACTAATTGAAAGAATTTTTTTCCAAAATTCCAATACTAAATTAAATATATTCATTGTCCTCAATTATTCTCAGGAATGTATTTACATTTACTTATTCTGAAATAAATTTTTTTAATTTTTTGAAATTAAAAATTTTTTTTTAAATATTTATTTCAAATTTTACTAATTTAAATATAAAAAATCAATTCATTTGGTTTAGATTATTACACCTTAGATTTTTTTATTCTTTCTTTTTCATCTTCGATTTCGTCACGTCTTCTCGCAAGCGAATACTCAATATAGGATAAATAACCATCGTTATTAAAATCATCTTCCTTTAGTATCTCATCAATTATGTCTTTGAAATTTTTCAATTAAATTAAAATTAAATAAAATTAATTTTACAAGTGTATACCAGTATAGTATTTTATTTCCATGTCGAATGCCTCTCTCATTTTATCCCTATTCATGCTTTGGGAATCAATTTTTAGATCTTTGGCAAAATCCGAGTGCTTTATTGCTGAAAGAATTTCCAATCCGTCCAAACGCGAATCATTGTTAAAATCATGTTCCCTTTTTTTAATTGAAAATTTTAATTTTTCAGTTTAAACAAAAAAAAAACTTACATGAAATAAAAAAATTCAATTTCTTCAGGAGAGAGTTCTTTTTTAAGGTCAATTTTTTCTTTTAAATGCTCTGCTACATGACTTAGTGAAAAAAATTTCTTAAAGATTTTTAAATTGATTCAATTTTACTTAATATCCTGAGCCATTTTGGAATTATGCATTTGTGGTCTTTGATTAGAATCAACATGTTCATGTCCTTCATTAAATGACACTAAGTAACTCAGCAAAATAACCAAAATAAAATTCATTATGGTCGAATCGTATTCAAAATAATTATTAAATTATATTTACTGATTTTTCATATTCTATGACACATAATTTATGTAAGAAGAATATTGATTTTTGTTTGGAACTTCTCTAATCAAAAAAAGCCTGAAATCAACTTTATTATTAAATTTTTTAATTTAATAATTAGTAAGTCGGAGAGTTCATCAAAAATGTTTATCAAATAGTAACATAAAATTTTTCCATTACAAAGGTTGGATAATACTTCGGAAATCGATTTAAAATTGAATATTCTCAAAAATTATTTAAATCTAAATTATCCTCTCAAGTGAATGATTTTTTAGGAAAAATTTTTCAATTAAAAATACATTTAGAAAAAAGATGAAAATTGTCAAATAATATTTTTGAAAAAATTTTGTTTTTAATAAATCATCTTTAAATAATTTTGAAATTTGGCGATTTCCGCTTTTTAGTTTTTATAAAAGGATGCATGTTTTTAAAAGCCATTATTAAGTAAACTGACTAAGCAATCTAAGTAATAGAAAAAACTGATTTAAAAATCATTTTGATAAACTATTTCAAATCACAAACAATGACTCAAAAACCCAAAGGTATTCCAAAAGTTTCGGACTTAGGTGAATTCGAAGAGATTACATCGAAAGGTTTGGCTGTTGTTATAATTTCGGCTAGCTGGTGTGGAGTTTGCCGCTATTTTGAGCCGACTACGGCCAAATTGGCCAAAGAGTATTCGAATATTAAATTTTTAAAAATTGATCTGGATGAAGCAGAGGAAACTATGCCAGACGCCGTCGAGCATGTCTGTACAGTACCACATTTTGATTTCTATCATAATGGCGAAATAGTTGGGGAGTATTCAGGATCCAAAGCAGATCAACTAAAAATTGCCATTGAGAAATTCAGATTACAATCAAAAGACGATAACCAAACCTAAGATCAGGTACAAACAAGAACTATTGACAACAAAATATGAAAAATATATTTTTATAAATAATTTTAACCCATATTTTTTTTAATTAAAGAATCAGTTTCGTATATTGCTTGACCAGTTATTTTTTCTATGTAACAAGATGTTTTAGATACAATCGTATTTTATATTTTTTTCAGTATTGTTTATTAATTTTTAAAAATATGAAAAATCAATAAAATTTTATTTGGAAATATTTTTTTATTCGAATATAGTGAATTTTCATTAAATTTTTGTTAGCTTTCAACAAAATATTTAATAAAAAATTTAAAAAATATAATTTCAGATAAATTTAGATCATTCAGCGTTTCTTTACCGAAATGTGGTCGATTCGTAAAAGATCTATATAGATGGGTAAAAGAAAGAAGATTTTTGTGCTACGTTCAAGAATTTTTACAGTTTTAAAGGAACATTAAAGAAGTAAAATTTATATTTCTTTTTTTAAGATGAAGAATAAATTTTAATTTAAATATGTAATTTTAGATTGCAACTTTATTTTAAAATTTTTATAATTAAATTGATTTAAAGAATAAATATTCAGATTTACTTTAATTGTTCTTTAAGAAATTTGTCAAAAATTTTAATTTATTAAGACGATTCTTAAAAAATTGTTATTTAATCGAAATAATCGAAAATGGCAAAATATCAGATGAAAATTTTTATAGTAAAATAATTAGAAGGGATATATCTAGTTTAATCAAGTTTCCGGGTATTAAGTATTTTTTGATGTATTCGAATATTATTTAACAAATTTCGTCAACACATTATCAACTAGTGTGCATCAATAAGTAAATCAGAAAATAAACCACAAATAAATTCAATTTTTATTTTTCAAAAGAAGAATTCAACTATTAATATTTAAATTAATATGTTATACAGAAAATTGCTAAATAAACTTTGAACAAACTTTTACCAAAAAATAAGAAAAAACTCTTTAAATCGAAACTAAAAAACACAAAACAAATTTATCAACTAAGAATGCTTTTGAACAAATATGAAAACTGCTGAAATCATTTATGTAATCAATGTCTAATTGATTGATGTTTGCTCTGAAATCTAAAAAATCCATAATCTTTAGTTAATATGTAATCAAATAAAAACAGTGAAAAAATTATTAAACCATAAAAATATTTATGCTCTGTTATTTCCTGCATTCAAATATAAATTCATTATGTCTCATCCAAAATTCCTTTTTATTAAAAATTTTTACATTTATTATTTTCAGAGATTAGAAAAACGAAAAATAATAGAATGAATGTTGTCCTGGTTTCATCTTAAACATTCATTAACCTTAAATGTAAATTAAATTAAAAAAATGATTTTTGATTTAATTGTCATTTAAAAAACTTTAAGCATACTAAATCATATACTCATTTTTTTAAAAAGAAGCTTTTATTCACTTATAGGTCTGGGGTGCAAGCCCAAATTAATGAATCCAGAGTTGATTGGGTTCTTATTTAAGCAATTTGCTCAATCAATTTTTAGATACCCTTTGGATAATTTATACATTGGTGAGAAGCAACTGAACGAGTTAGATGTCAGACAAAACATGCTAATTAAAAGAGGTATTGGAATTAAAAAGTTTCGAAGAAGCAGTCCCTTAAATCAGGCACTCAAAATTGAGATTATCAAAAAACTCTATATGAAGCACAAAATTTACTTTTTAAAACAAATAATGAATGATAGTATTTGTAAAGAGGTCCTGTTGTATCTTAAGAACTACTATAAAAAGTTTGATAAGCAAAATACATCATTCTGTAAGCAGTTGGTCTACATTGAGAAAAAGATTTTTATCGATTGTGTTGATTATGGTGCCAATATATCACTGTTGTTGGTTGATGATTTATTCAAATGTAAAAATGAAGGATTGGTTGACTCGATTAAGTTTATTTTTGGAATAATTAAAAAATATATGATTTTAAATATTGAGTATTTTTACTTATATGAACAAGTGAACAATTTTTTAAAAATTAACTTTAAATGAAATTGTAAATAATTTATTTTTTACTTTAATTCTCTTTTTCTTTTTGTATTTTTTTTTTTATACTTGCCTGTGAGGCTTAATAATAATAATAATAATAATATACTCATTTAGCATATTTGAGGTTGTTTTGTCATTTTTATCCATTTAATGTCTAAAAGCTAAAAAATTCCTTAAAAATATATCAATTATCTTGTGACGCTACATTTAATTAGGACTTAAATTTAATATTTTTTGAATTGATTTATTATTTAATTTTCTTCCTCGTAAAAGAATAGTTTTCTATTTGTTTTTACTTTCTAAATAAATCAATAGCTAATTTAAATTTTACTTATTCAAAATATTTCCGAAAATTTCATCCTTTCGAGGATATCCTTAATTTAATTTACAAAAGGATGAATCCATTAAAAAAACATTTATTTTTGGGTAAATTATTTACACACATTTTGATATCGAAATAAGCTAATTTAGCCATATAAAGCAAAATATTTTTAAAAAATAAAAAAAAATTAACAAAAATGAGTCGAAATTCAAAAAGCCTGGTCAAAGTTTCAAATTTGGATGAGTTCGAAAATATGATACTAGAAGGATCAGTCATAGTGAACATTTCGGCTTCATGGTGCGGAGCCTGTCGTTTTTTTGAGTCAGTTTTGACCAAAATAGCTAAGGAATATTCGAATATAAAATTTTTAAAAATTGATCTGGATGAAGCAGAGGAAACTATGCCTGATGTAATAGAACATGTTTATAATATACCTCATTTTGATCTATACCACGATGGCATAAAAGTTGGTGAGTATTCTGGTTCCAAGGCAGATCAGCTAAAAATTGTCATTGAACAATTAAAATCAAAGACAATCAACGAAAGTGAGGTTGATCCCAGCAGCTTAAGTTTGGATAATTCTAATGGAGTTCCATCAGTAAAAGATGAAAAAATAGATCAAACAAATTTAAGTCAAACAAATAATGAAGAATTTAAGGATTATCAAAATTTGGAAACAATAAATGGCCCAGAACCTGAAGAAGTTAAAAATGATGAATTTTCAAATGATCAAACAAAAAGTAGACTAAATGAAAGTGATTTTGCAAAATTGGACTCGGATTCAGAGCAAAAAAATGGATCTTCTAATAAGGAAATAAATAAGCCTTTGGAAGTCATACCAGATAGTAAGTTCGTTGTAAATATATCGGACGCAGAACAATACAAAGAACTTATTTCCGATGGTGTTTCTTTGGTAAATATTCACGACCCGTCTTGTCCTCTATCAGTTTACATTATTACTCATTTTAATCAATTAGCAGACCAAAATCCGGAAATAAAATTTTTGAAAATTCATGTAAAACATGTTCAGGAAAAAATGTTTCCTGAACTTGAGCACATTTGTGCTACGCCTCATTTTGATCTGTACAAGAATGGAAAAAAAATAGAGCAGTATTGTGGCTCGGATGAGTTCAAATTAAACGAAGCTGTGATCTTATTGAAATCATTGTTGCTGTCTGATGACGAAGGAAAAATTGTGGAAATTCCATCCGATGATTCAGTTACTAATGAGAAAGAACAAAAAAGTGAAAATATGAAACTAATTAATTCTTCTGAAGCATTCAAAGAAACCACTTTAGTTGGAGCATCGCTGGTTCACTATTCGGCTGACTGGTGCAGACCTTCTCTCTCTATTCAGCCAATTTTGGAAAATTTAGCCATCCAAAATACAAATATAAAATTTATTCAAGTAAATTTTGATAAAGCAAAGTTATCAATGCCAGATTATGTTAGTCATATAACTACCATTCCTTTTTTTGAGCTTTATTATAACGGAGAAAAAATTGGAGAATTTTTAGGAGATAATATAGTTAAAATAAAAAAAAGCATCAAATTGTTAAATTCAAAAATAAGTAATACTGATTAACAAATTTTTTTTTTCTTTTATATGTTTCTAATTAATATTTTTTTTTGATCGAATTATAATAAAGTCGATATTTTAAATTTATTTTAATACTAAAAAGACCGAATTCAAATTGAAATTTTTTAAAAGGCTAATTTACAAAATATCTTTGGTTAAATTTTGATTAATTTATAGATTTTATTTTAATGAACAGAATAAATTTAAAGTTTAAAAAGTCTATTAAAACTTTTTTAACATATTCAAAGATATTTATTTATTTTTTTTAAAAAGATAAAATTTCAATTCAAGAAAGATGTTATTTGATTTTATAGATTCATCTTGAATACTTTTTAAGTATTTTTGGAAAAATATTTTACATAAATATTTTGCTTGATCTTACTTTAAAAAAAATTAGATTTAATTAATTTTTTTTCAAAAATTTAAATTTTGGTTGAAAATAAAACTTTCTGAATTTTCATTAACTTAAAAATAGCATAAATGTAAATTATGCTTTTTCCACGAAAGCCAGCCGTCCAGAAGACAAAACCTGATTCAAAAATTTTTGATGATTCGCTCCAAAATATTTCATATCTTCTTCCAAATTGATCTCAGTCCAAATGACTCTTACAGTGGGTCTTTTTAAAATTAAATGCCTGAAAAATAGAAACAGAACGTTTACGAATTCTTAAAAATGCGCCATATTACCATTTCATTCCATGACATACCAAACCGTCTCACACAATTCCAAATCATTACATCCCGTTTAGTACCATTCCATAATATGCCTTTGAAAAATTCTCTTTATTTTGTACTTTTTAAATATTTTCTTTTGAGTCATTTAGCCCTTTCATTCTTGACAATTATCTTGAAAAATTTTAGAAACTTAGTTATTAAATCGTATTGATTTCGTTTTTATTATGAAATAAAAAAACATTTTAACTGACAAGTTTATTTATTGAAATGATTTTTTAATAATTTTATCCTGAAAAAACTATCAATTATTTATTTTCTTTTTTAATTGTGATTTTCTATTTAAAATAATTTGATGGTATGGGATTGTATTTGAAGGTATAAGACGGGTCTCGTATGACAGTCCCTTTTTTTTACGAAACATGTTATTTTAGTAAGAATCACTTAAATTAATTTTCTAACTTTTGATAGTAAAATACGACTTTACGTCAAGTCAAAATTTGCACTGTAAAAAATTTAAAATAGCCAGAGATCATTAAAAAGAATTTAAATTTTATTTGAAAGTATATTTTTAAAAAATTCTATCACAAAAAATTAAAAATTGACAAACATTGAATTTAATGAAATTATAAAAATAATGTTATTTATTATTCTATTCAACATATTCATTAGGTTTATTTTACTATTGATGTATGAATAGAAAACTTGGAAATCGTGAATTTTGGAAAGAACAAAAACAAAAATTTTTAATTCAAATGACTGTTTTAGTTTGGGTCTAAAACTAGTTTTGCAGGATGTGTTATAACATTCAAATTGATGCCCATTTCAATTGTGTTCTTCAGCAGAGATGATAATTAAAATTCGAATTTAAAATAAAAAATAAGCTAGCAAAAATATCTCTCTAAAAAAAATTTTCTTTTTTTTTATCTCAATTTTGTTATAAAAGGTATCTTTTGAAAAATAAATATTAAAATAATTTTAGTTGTTATTAAACAATCAAATTTTATTGACAAATATACACAATAATGGTATTAATCTTTTTTATGAAGCATTTCGTCCTCTCAATCTTTTCATTAAATTGTTTTGGTTAACAGCTGCTTTTCTTCTTCTCTCCTTTGAAAAATATGGAAAGGTAAATTTAATTAAAATAAATTTTTTATAAAAATACCATTGGAGTTGTTCCTGGTGTAATTGAAACATCAAATATTTCTGAAATTCTTTTTTGAGGAGTATTTGCAGAATTCAATGTATTGAGTAAGACTGAATTTGTTTCGATCGTATCAAATAGACTAACATCGACATTCTTTTTGTTAAATAATATAAAATAATATAAATAAAATGTTAAAAAATATTTTTTTAGAACTATTAAATGAAGCTACTTAATGGAATTTTTTATTATATTTATAGTTTTAGATATATTGAACTTCCTGATTTCAAATTTTTTGTCATTAAATTACAATGTATCTATTTTCGAATAAAATATTTTAAATAATTTTCTAAAAAAAATTGCCACCCATTTATTTTTTATCAAACAAAGCCTTATTAACTAGTTTATTATTAGAAATTTTGAACAATGGCTTTTAAAGTTCTATTGATTGTTTAAGTGTATTTTAAAAGCTTAGATGAACAGAAAATTTCCTTAAAAACGTCTTTCTTTAATTATTTTTAGTAAAAACACATTCTTTAAATTCTTATCGTAGGAAATTGGTTGAATCATTGATTAAATTCTATAGAGAAAATCAATTAAATTCATCAAAGAGTTTTCCTATGTTATGATATTTCCTAAATAAAAAAAAGATAAATCAAAATCAAATATCAGTTCAAATTTTTATAAAAATGGTTTAATTTATTTAATTAAATAAATTCAAAGCTAAAATTAAGATTGTTCAAGTCGACTTGAATTGTATGACTTGAAGTAAAATGGCTTTTAAAGAATTTTGTTCTGATAATTATTTTGTTTGAGAAAAATTTTTAAATCTAAAATTTCCTTTTGATCTAACTTATATTACTAAGCAAAAATCTTTTAAAAAAAAAAAATTCTTCTTTTACGGCAAAATTTAAATTTAGCAAAATAAATATTTTTCATATTTAAAAAATTCTAAAATATTTAACGCATGAATTTTAATTTAATATTTAATTAAATAAAATTAAAACTTAAAATGTTCTGATTTTAAAAATTAAAAAAAAATAGTCACAAGTTCCAGTAGTAAGTTATGAACTTATCACTACTACTGGAACTTATGACTAAAATTTGAATGACTTTTTCCATTCTTTGGCTATTATGGGTTGATCAACATCTTTAATATTTAATATTTTTATTTTCCTTTAAAAGAAAATAAAACCTAAAAAAATTTTGAATAATTTTTATATAACAAAACATTTTTTAACTAATAATCATCAGTCTGATAAGATGTGTCAAAATGAAAAATGGAAAGCCAATTCAGCTTTTAGTAAAATTTTCTGAAATATTGCACAATAAATATTAGAAAATATAATAATATGAAAATGAAAAAATGTAAAATTATTTAATTTTACGTAATTTTACCTAAATTTACGTTTATAAGAATACGATATTTTTTTTTGGGGAAATTTGCCACATTTTTATTTTTCTTTATTCAAGAAAAAACGAGACTAGACTGCGCAATCTCTAACTTTTTTTTCAAAATATTTCCTGTAAAATATGTTTTTTATATACGTAAACTAGGTAATTTACGAATATTTATGAGAATTTACTTGACGTGCTTTTGTTTAATAGTAAATTTGACCTAAAAAAATTTATAAAGAATCTTCTTAAAAATTACAGTACAAAAAGTAAGAAATTTAAATTTTTTTTTCTAATTGTTTAAAAATGGTTCTGTTAACAATATTGTACAAATTTGTAAAAAATATTTCCAAGCTCTGCAAAAACTCTGCGTTTTTCAATAAAATGTCCTACATCAAAAAATATTTGAAAATATGCAATAAACTGCATTTTTTGTACTCAATTTTCACATTGCCAAAAACAACCGAAATTTTTAGATATAAGTGGCAATTATTTTAATTAAAGTCATTTTTTTTTGAATATTTTGGAATGATTTTGCCAAGCTTTTGAAGAAAATTGATTTTTTATTTTATTATTTTCATTTCTGATTTTAAATTTTCGGGAAACTTTTCTTAGATGTTATGTGAATGAGTTTAACAATTCATTTGATTAATAGGTACTAAATTTTCGCTTTAATTCTAAATTAACTTCAAAGATGATGATAAAAAATTTAAAAAATTTCATTCAAAGACTTGAAAAAATCATTTCAATAGAAAAAAGCGACCAACTTCCAAATACTGTCTTTAAGAAATTGTTACAGTATTGATAAAATTTAATTAGATTACCTTGCTTGTTAAAATAGGCATGTATCGATGTTTTAGCGTTTGCAATTCATACTCGCAGCTAGTCAAAGCCTGCTGTAACTCGTACAGCAGTACAATATCAGATCTCAAATCATTAAAATTATCGCAAACAGTTTCAGTAGCTATGGGTTTATGTTCGATCTGTAATTCATCCAACAGTTGCTCGATAGCTTTTATTTTCTTCAGACCGACTGATTGTGGAAGCTTAGTCCTTGAGCTACGTAGAGATACACCAGAAACTTTGGTATCTGGAAACTTAATTCCGGTTGATTCCGAAATTGGCTTAAATTTTTGTTTGATGTATTTTTTATTAAGTTTAAAAATAAAAAATTTACTTTAAAAACAATTGGCTTTTTGGATGATTTAGACTCTGGGACACTTGATGTCACAGATGAGGGTGAGATTAGACCTTCGGATTGACTAGATTTAGATGGTCTATTGCCAATTACAACACTAATTGAGCCATCATTTGAATTGACTGAATTTTTTCTTTGCTTTAGCTTGGATGGTTTTGGCAAAGTATTGACAGTTTTGTTTTCAATTTGCTTTACTTTTAAATTGTTATTTGTAATTTTTGAATTTTCCAAATCTCCCGCAGCTGTCAGAAGCTTTGACACTTCTTGTTGTTTTTTTTCTCTTTCTTTTTTGCGTACTTCAATTTTTTTAAGCTCTTCAATCAAGTAAATTTCCTCTTCGACTTGTTCTTTGGTCCGATTGAATAGTTTTTCCAATTGTTCCCTTCGTTTTTTCTCATGTTCCGGATCAAATACATAAATTTTTGATTCGTCTGCCCCACGTATTTTCTGCATCATTCCGGTTACTTTATAGTACCTGTCTTTGAGCTCATCAATAGTTCGATTTTTGCCTTGAAATTTTTCAGCGTCCCACCGATCATGCACCACGAAAAACCTTAAATCATACAATTGACAAAGTTCAAATAGATTATCGGTTTCCTCTTTGGTCCAGTTGTCATCTTTGAGATACGAAGCATACTCTGAATCTGTGTAGGTGGACAATTGAGCTTTTTTGTTGTATTTAGCGAATGGATATTCTTTGTCAGGATCATCATTTGCACATCGCCAATGGCAAAAAGTTGCTGAATCAGTCCTTGCCGGATTTTTGAATTCTATCCATCTCCACTTGCGAACGCCGTATCTCAACTTGGCTTTAGGATGCTTGTAAAGTTGTGGCTCTTCGGCTGGGATCAGCGGTGGTTGGTCGGGGTCATCTTTACTCATCAGACCCCATACTTCTCGATGGACACCCTGGGGCCTTTTGATAGATTCGGCTGAGCGTTTTGATTTTTTCTTTTTTTATTTTATTTAGAATACTTTTCACCGAAAATTATTTATAGAATTTTACCTTTTTGATTTGTTTGGGCTGATTTTGTTCGCCAATTTCGAGAATATCTCTTACATCACTATTCATTTTGACAGAATTTGAATTTATTTAAAAGTATGAATTTATTTAAATGATCTTTGAAAAAAAAGAAAAATTAAATAAATTTATTTTAGTTTTTTCTTTTCATGTACTTTTTTTTTATTTCAAAAATTAATTTAACTTTATTTCAGAATTTGTACTGATTGGGTTTTGCATTTAAATTTTTTAATTAGAAGCGAACAAATTTTATCTTTAATACTTCTTCAATTAAAAAAAGATGAAAAATATAAAATAAAGGTAAATTCTAAATTTTGGCTTTTAAAAAATTTAATAAATTATCAATTCACCATAGATTCCCTTTAAAATTAAAAACAATAAATTTTTTTTTATGCTCGATGGTCAAAAAAATATCAATTTAGAATTTTGCTTATTGCTTCTTTTAATTCTAGAAGTAATTTTTTAATTTATTCAATGCTATAGAAAACCAGTAATCATTTAGATATATTTTTTTATTTATAGATTTGAGTGAGTGTTCCACTTTTTAACTAGGAAAACAAGTTCATTTCTGTTATTACCATCCAAAATAACTTTAATTGCTCGAATGACAAAAATTAATTGGTAAAAAAGCTTTTTTTTTATATTAAAATTAAGAAATTTTAAAAATGAAGCAGTACCTTGATCATTTTGAACATCGTTTGTTTTTGAAGTCTGTCCTTGCAATTGAATTCTACTAAAAATTTTCCATCCAAAAATTCTAAAAATTTTTTTTGATATTAGAAGAACCAATCAAGCTTCTCGATAAAATTGGAAATAATACACTTCGGTCTAAATGATGATGATTTTCCATGCCCTGTGATTTATTTGTTGTAGGCAAAGAAGTGGAATTAGGTGTTATATTCATTTTCCTCTAAGCATCTTCAATTATTTTCTTATAGTTCCTTATTTCTTTTTTCAAGCAAACTCTTTCTTCTTTTACTTGCTCAGATTCTTTCCTCAACAGTTCATTTTCGTCATTCAAATAGTTAAAGGCATTATCTCTACTTACCGTAAAACCTTGCAAACTACCCCGGGGTTATAGTGTGTAATTTGCTATAAATTTAAAATTTTTAGAAATTTAACATTACCCTAACATCCAACATTATCGACCTATTTCATAGACAGCTTAGGCATTTTATTATTAATCAAGAATTTATTGATGATGTAAAGGATGATAATGCGCAAGATTTGAACGCATTTATTTCAGGGGATGAAGCTAACATTCATGATTTAGGTGATGACTTTGACGATGATGAAGATGATGAAGATAATTCAGACACAGAAATGGCTTAGTTTTTGTAAAATATTAAAATATTGTATAGTTATAATTTCTTTTTTTTTATATTTTTTTTTTAATTTTTTTTCGAAAGTACCGAAATTTTCTTCTAAAAGCCCAGTCAAAAATTAAACTTTTTTTCATATTACCCCATCAATTTAAATATATAATTTCAATATAAGCCCGGGCTTCTAATTTATTTTTTTTTAAAATAATTTTATAGAATAAATTGCTGTTAAATTATAGAATGTTTGAATTTATCCTTTGAGAATTTCATTTTATTTAAAATTAATATAAATCAATAAAACATTTTTTGTTCAAATTGTTAAATTTGTCCTAAATTTCAGATCGCCTTTTTATTAAACACAAATAATCTAAATAGAAAAAAAATCAATTTAATCAAAAAATTTTTAAAGTTAGCTCTTGCACTCAAAAAAACTATAAACAAAAAAATCGTAATTTTAGGTCTTGAAAGTTCCTGGATTTTTACCCATTCAGCTTCCAAAGATGGCATCCTTGTTAGACCGCAAGTGTGCTTTATGTAGCTTTTAATTATTATTATTAATGCAATATAAAAATGTTTTTAAAATTTAAAAATACCAGTTTTTACCCTTTAAGGTGTTTTATTCAATTTTTAATTAATTTTAATAATTTTGAATTTAAATTTAGCTCTTAATATTTTTAATAACAAATTTAATAAAAGTTACCTCAAATTGAATTAAAAAATAACAAATTTATTATGACAATATCGTAAATTTACAATTTATCTGTTTATTAGTATTTTGTAGTTAAGAAGTCATTTTGAAATTTTGAAATTTCTGAATTAAAAAATAATTGTATCAGAGCTAATGCTCATTCAGAATAAAAAATAAAAAAGGATAAATGTATTTGTTTATTAGTTTACATGTACCAAGCAGAAGAATAAAAAATAAAATAAAACTATACAGGTGAAGTTGATTTATTTGTTATTGATTGAGAGGCTTATTTTAATTTTTTTTAAATAAAAAATACTTGAGGCTATAACAAAAAAAATACAGATATACAGGTGTAGTTAAATTATTGATAAAAAAGTTTAAGTCTAAAATAAATAATTGAGTATTAAATAAATTTCATTCTAATCAATTTTTAATATTTAAAATCAATTTATTCCAAAAAAAGTTAAAAATCTTTTTAATTATCAAACTTATTTTATTCACTGTTAATTTTTACAAAAAAATCAAAATGTAATTGTTTTTATCATAATTGTGTGTTATTAATCGATTTTGTTCTTATTTTTTTTAAATTTGTGGATAAGTTTAATGAGGGCCTTTAAATTTTACTTCGATCAATTGAAAAAAAAATTACTAGAGGCTTATTTTTAATTTTTTTTAACTAACAAAAAATTGAGGCTAAAAAAAATACAGATAAATTTTATATATCTTTATTCTTCATTCACTTTTGGAGCAAGATAGTATCTCAAATATCCTGTTTCTTCGTTCATCAAATTTAAAGTTTTATATTCAACCACTAACATTTATCAATTTTATTAATTAAAAATGAATTGAGTTGATAATAATCTTACTTAAAGGCACTTCTTCACCCATGTAAAGAATCACTGTGTTCGATAGAGTTGATGCTTTCGTAAAGTAAATTAAATATCTGAGAGAAAAAGTCAAGCTCAAAGATTTGGTGATGTTTTTTTTAATAGCAAATGCATCTTCATCATTATCATTCACTGTTGTTCCCAATTTTAAGCGAACATTACCAGTCCCAAGATCGCCGAGAGTTATAAAATTGACATCTTGCTTTCCGCATTTAATTGTAATCGAATCGCCAATTGTAAATAGATCATGGCAAATTCTGCTAAATTCTGCACAAGCCATTTCAATTATACATGAGTATTCTGTATCGGGAATGAAAAGTCGCTCGATATCCAAATTCATTAGTCTCAGTTCAAAACTGCCAACCTTGTGACCGCGTCGCGATTCAAAACGAAAATTTAATAAATCTCCAGTGTCACTGGCCTCCAAAATTAGAGTATCGTCATTCATACCACATTTAAGAATTTTAGCCATTGATACAATGTTTATGCCAAGAGATAAATTTTTTTCACATTTATATTGTTCAAAAAGATTTGATTTGAGATAAAAAGTGACTAACGAAACATGAGAAGAGTCCATTGCTTGTAGGTGTATTCCGTTTTCATCACAATCTAAAGTCGCCTCTGATATCAAGTCCTTTATTGCTTCTATAATTTTTTTTAATAGAATCGCTTGCTTTATTACAGCATTCATATCTTCAAATTTTTTATTTGTAAAAATAGAAACTTTTGAACTTTTTTTAGAATTGTTTAAAAAACTTCATTTTTAAAAAATTCCATTAGCCTCGGTTTTGCCATGTATTTAAAATCGAGAATTAAAATATATTTTTAATTTTTTCTGTTGAAGAGACACAAATATTCTTCATTTTTATTTTTTTATAATTTGAATTGTTCGTGTCTGAATTCAAGGCTATAGAAATTCAGTAATTATTAGGATGTTTTTTGTATTTAAAAATTGGATAGAGTTTTCCACTTAATAGTTAGGATACGGCGTGTTAATTTTAAGTATTTTAAGCTCTTTTATATTACATTATTTCCTTGCTGAGATGAGCATCATATTTCAATATAATCTTAACTTAATCATATTTCAAAATCCCAACTGAAAAGCCCGCGTTTTTATTAAAAATTGGGGTGAAAGTATTCTAAGAGATATATTTTTATTCAATAGTTCAAATCTATTTGACTTTTTATGCTATAATAATTTGTTAAAATTATTAATCTTTTTTCAAAATTTACTCTATTTTCAATATAAAAGATTGTTTTCTTAATTTAAAATTAATAACATATTTTATTAAATGATATACTTAGAATGCTTTTATGATTACCTAAGTTCATTTCAATTCAGAAAAATTTGAATAACTTTTTTATTGTTCTGTAAATGGTTAGTGTTTATCATTTAATAAAATTTAAAATTAAGAAAACAATCTTTTATATTGAAAATAGAGTAAATTTTGAAAAAAGATTAATAATTTTAACAAATTATTATAGCATAAAAAGTCAAATAGATTTGAACTATTGAATAAAAATATATCTCTTAGAATGCTTTCATACATTAAAGAGTAAATACCTTAACTTTGTTCCATTCTAACTTTTTTTTGGCATTTTAAATTTTTCTTAGTAATTTTAGAAAAAAAATTAACAAAACTATAACTGCAATTTTTTTATTCTATAGTTGCAAATGTTACACTTAAAAAAATAAATAAATTTATGCTACATTTTATTTTCTTATTTTATAAAGTTTTTCTTTATTCTATATTTTTTTATTGGTCAAAAGCCATCGTCCATATTGTATAATTTAACAATTTTACAAAATTAATATACCAAACAAAATCTAAGAAATTTCATTCAGAAATAAAAATTAAAAATTGGTTTCGAAATACTCGATGTAGCGATTATTTTTCATCATGGATTTTTAAATGGATTTTCAACCGTTTTCCAAAACTAGTTGATGAAAAAAAAACTCAAATTATTATACTAAAAATTAAATGAAATAAATTTTTTTAATGTATCTTTAGAGATGCATATAAATTTTAGATTGAACGATGCTCTCATTTTTATGAAAAAAAAAACTACATTTTTTGCAGAAAAGTAAGAAAAAATGGAATTGACTCAAAAAATGGAGATAATAAAATAAATTTGTTTATTTAAAATACAATTAATAAAATTTAAAATATGTGCAATTTAAATTCGAAATTTTACAGAAAAAAATAAAATATAATTTAGACTTTTCAAAATTTAGGGAAAACCCTAACAATTTAAATCGAGTAAATTGCAAATTTCTTTTTTTTAGACTTTATAAATCACTTTATTATTTAAATCCTGAGTCGTAATTTTTAATAAATATTATCTGCAATGACTCTCAATTTAATTTTATTCAGTTTTTTGAGTCTTTCGATTCAAAAGAATTTGCCGATATAACTTTTTGAGCTGTTCATTTCTATCATTATAACAACCTTAATGAAAAATTAATTTTTCAACCAAATTTTTAATTAATTTCAAAATTTACCGAGAAAGCTGTTTAGTCTTGACTGTTCAGTGTTGCAATCCTCGATCATCACTGGGCCGTCATTCCATATTAAATCAAAACCTCCGATTCTCTTCTCTTTTCCATTCAACCTTTAAAAATTAATTAAAAAAAAAATCTTAAAATCAAGATCCCTTTGTAACCTATTTTCCATATCAACTATAGTAAGGGTGTCATCTAATAAGCGAAATTTTAACTCATAATCTTCTTGACTACTGGCAGTCAAAGCAGGAGAAGCGTTTATTTCAATTAACCATCTAAAAAAATATGATCAAACAGCTAATAAATAGGGTTTAAAGTTTTACGGTTTTAGATCTGAATCTAAAAGAATGTCGTATCCGTAAAGCTCAAAGCAATGCTTATCATTTATTATGGTTTTTTGAACACTTTGTAAACTTTTTATAAATATTTCATCCATGAGCCTAAACATTGTCTCAACTTCTCCAAGTCCATGTTTAGCAATTAGGTATTGTCTCAAATTTTGCATTGACCATTTGGCTCCCTTATCCGGATCATAGTTTGGAGCTTGCTTTTGAATTGCATTATTTGTTATATGAACATCTAAGATCATTTTAAAAAATTATTATACTCATAAATAAATATCTTTTATAAAATGTACAAGTATCTCCAATGCTATTCAATGAAAATCGGGTTCCAGATAACCGAGCGAAACCTTCTCTATAAAGATATGCTCTGAGCGGGTTAAACTTTAAAAATAAATTATTTTTTAATTTATTATTTTTTTTAATTTACCGTAGTCACAAGCACATAAATTCTCATGTCAAATTTTTTGCCTCCAATTAAATATGGATTTGACAGATAGCGCTGCACAACATAAATTTCCGGAGGATCCCTAGATGGATCATTTAACTTTTCAGCATTCTTATTTTCACCCTTGAAAAATATACTTAAATAAAATTATCAAAAAAAAAGTTGGATCAACTTCGTTTTGAGATCAAGCTCTGATCACTTGTTCAGTGATCGTAACTGTCACTGTCATCTGTCAAAGCTTTCACCGTTTTGGTGTTCAATCTTATGTGATCAAAAAAATAAAAACAAAATAAAAAATTTGAAGTGAAATAGTTAAATTATGTAATTTATATTAAAATTAATACAATTGAAATGATATTATTATTTTTAAAGGACAATTGACACTTTGTATATAGTTTTTTATCTTTAATAATAATAATGATCTATATATCAATTTGTAAAGGAAAAACCCTGAATCATTTTATCTATTTATTCTTTCTATCAAAGAGTCTTTATGAAGTTGACTAACATTCCTTGATTAAAATTTGGGATGCAAGATATGTGGAAAATTCAGCTTTATTAATTTCCAAAAAAAAAACATACTCCATCCAAAAAGGTAGCATGAATAATAAAACTTCAATATTTTATAAAATTTTTGGTTATTAATTCTTCATTTAATCAAAATATTGATTTTGGTTTCAATAATGGATTATAAACTACAACTGGCTGTTTTTTTATTTTTTTAAAGTTTATTAATTATTTAAAATGGCTTGGAGTAATAAAACTCCTTTCGTAACTGGCTGTTTATAATCCATTATTGTTAAATACGCTTTTTTTAAAAATAAACAGTTCTAAATTAATTTTAGAATTTTCAGTGTCAGAAAAGTTAGTCACTTTTCTGTCACTTTTCGGTAATTTAATCAAAAAAAACTAAAAAAATCATTTTTTTTACTGCTACTCCATGGTTTGACCGTATTTATAAAAATTTAAATACAGGTAAATTAATTAATTATGGCTTTAATTAGGGTACCGTAAATGTCTATTGTTTATATCTGACGAACGGGTAAGTGATAATGGCTGAATTTATGATATGATATAGAGGTAAAAAAACTGAGTAAAATGAACACATAAAAGTTTTTTGTTAGAGAGAGGCAAGAAGGTTAAAATGTCAAAAAAAGGAAAAGCTTAATGAGCCTTTTAACTTAAAATTTAAGCATTCGAGTTAAAATTTTTTTCTCGATTTCTTTATAAATGATAACTAGTTTTGTATTGAAAAGTTTGATCATTTTTTTTCAAAATTTAAGTCATATGTAAAATAGCTAAAAAATATTTTGGTACATTTTTGGAATGTCTTCTTCCGTGAGTTCTTTAAAGTTGATCCAAAAAGAATTGTCTATAAATCAAATTATTCAGTTTTTTCTCCTCTAAAAATTGATATATAGATCATTGGGATTTTAAAAGAGATAAAAAACTATATACAAATTGTCAATCATCCTTTGAGATATTTTTCTTAAAACTAAGATATCTTTATTTAATTCCAGAAAAAATTATTTAAGCAATAAAATATCTTATTTATATTATAGTCAATGTTTAAAAATCATACATTAAAATATGTGATTAAAAATTCATTCATCATCATTTATCCTCTAATGCTTGAACACCTAAACGGTTAAAGCTTTGAATGTGATCAGGTATGATCACCAATAAAATTACCAATGCTTTATCACAGAACGAAGTTGACCCAAAAATTTTACCTTTTTCCAATCAGTTATATCCTTTAGATCGGTAAACAAAAATATTCCTTTTCCTTGTGCACGACCAGCTGGTTTCATAATCCAAATGGTTCCTGGTTTTCGCTTGAATTCTTCAACAAACATATGATATTCAGACTTAAAAAAAAAATAGACTGGTTTTCTAAAATTAAAATAGAATCAATACCGGAAGGACGAAAGTTGTCGGAAAAAAATCCCATTTTAGTGACTCAACTTTGTTCTGATCTCTTTCGTATTGTCTTTTAAATCTTTTTAAATTTTTTACCATCAAATCTTTTCGAGTTAATTCATAGTGGTTGCGAAAGTGGTTTATTCTCATGTGCTCTTCAAAGTAGCCTTGGTCAAACAGCTCTTTCATTGAACCTACATCTACCCAATAAAAATCCCATTCATCATTTGGACTAAAATAAAAATTAAGTATTTTAGTTGGTATTTTTGTTTACTTACTCTGTCACTTCCATCCATCCGCGACTTTTTAGAACATCTAGCATTGTATTTTGCAGGAAACATCGGAATTTAATAGGGCGATCTGTAAAGCCTCGACGCAAAGGTTTAGAAAAAGGAATAATAATATTTGAATTATTAGCTATCATTTGTTGATAGAAAGAGCTAAATGAGGACCCTGAGCTTGTAGTTGATGTTTGACTAGTTGAGGTTGTCGAGGACTGATTACCTGTCACCTATGAAATTTTCAAATTTATTCTAGCAATTCAAAATTAATAAACTTACTTTATTAGGCAGATTCTGCTGTTTTTGATTCATTGCTAATCAATTTTTGATTTTGATTTCATCTAATCCTTAATAAAAAATTTATTTGAAAAAAAAAGATTTTAAATTTATCAATAATTTATTTCCATGGTGATAAATCAAGTTTTTTACTTTGTCTTAAAAAAATTTTTAAAAAGAATTTTTTAAGTGGTTTGAGTTTTAATAGATTATAAAAAAATATAGAAGCAAAAAACAAACAAATTTAAACTTTTTATTAAAAGATTAAACAAAAAAAATATTTACTTTTTAATTCACAATATTAAGTTTAATTTGGAATTAAAAAAAATTAAATCAAATTCATATTTTTAGTTTCAATATTTCTAAAATGATCACATCATTTGTTCAGTGTTGTTGTTAAAGTCTGGACTTTAACTTGACGTAAGACTATTGATTTTTAAACAACTCTGATTTTTTTTTTATATTTTTAATTAGAAAAAAAATATTATAAAATTATATTCAATGCTAACAATGTTGAGTTAATGTTTTTTAAAAAAGACCATAGATGATTAGTCTGTATTACAAAGCTACAATAATTTGCTAATTATTTAAAAAACAATAACAAATTATTAAAAGAAATTTAGCTTATATAGTGAGAGAAAAATACATAAACTTTAAAAATCAAAGAGATAAAGATTTTTACATTAATCGAAAAATTTTAATTAAAAATTACGATTAAAAAAAAATCTTTAAAATTCTTTATTCACAATGATTTTTGACTTCTTGAAATGAAATGAATGTCCGACCAACATTGAAACGAAATTCACTTCAACAATGCAGATTTTCCTGACCGTGAATAGGACCTTCTACAACAGCGCACTTGATTGAAAATTCATTGAACTTCACAATAAAATTTGATTTGATTTTTTCAGCTTTCTTTACTCTCTGTGATGAACCAGTTTTCATCAGAGTTTTTCAAGCAAAAAAGATAGTTCTGGCAAGATTTTTCAAAAAAAGCTAATTTTCAATTGGCTAAAAAAAATCCGAAAATTCGAAAATTTTATTAAGATATAAAATTTTTTTTATTAAATTTTTATTTTTAAATAAATAATTTAAAGTTTTTAAACCTAAAATAATTTTGATTTATAATCATTCGAATACCTAATAAATAAAAAATTTTTACCTTTGCTTTGATGATCATAAAAAAAGTTAAACTCCTAGAGTTATATTCAAAATAAAACCTGCTAATCTACCAAATTATGTTAAATTTGTATTCAGTACTGAAAAAAATTAAGATTCTATTTAATCATTTAATTCTAGCTAGTTGTATTTTGAGCAAAAATTAAAATAAAAATAAAGGAAAATTGAAACTTTTATCCGAATTTTAAGAGAGATATTTTCTGGTAGATGCCGTTAAAAAATTAAACACTTCTAAGAATGTAATACACAGATCAAGTGGTGAAATTTCAGCACAAATTTTTTATTTGAAAAAGTTAAATAAAAAAAAATATAAAAAATATTTACAAATTCTTTTCGGTTGTTAGATTATGCAAGAACTTGATGTTTTGAAGCCTAAAATCTTTACAAAATGACAATTTAAAAAAAATTTCTTATAAATTTTTAAAAATGCTTTGATGTTCCCTTTAGTAAAAATGAGTGAAGTACATTTTCCAGTTATCTTAAACGTTTGTATTTGACCAATCTTTCATGTATTATATTCAAATAAATAATATTTTTAGTTTCCCTTCCTCAAACAACTCTGGTAAAAAAAACTTTAATAATTATACATTTGGCTATAATAGTTTGATAAAAGAAAACTTTTTGACAAATTTAAATAAATGAATTTTATGTTAAAATTGTTGTTCTTTTCAATCTTTAACAGTTTTTGTCATACCCAAAAAGTATAAATAAACTAAAAATAATTCAAACTAAGCTTTTTTCAATGATAAATATTTAATTTCAATAATTAAATGAAAAAATTAATTTAAAGTTATAATTAATTCAAAATTGATTTAGCATAGAACAAGCATAAAGATAAAGTCTAATTATAAAAATAAAAGGGTTGTATTTATTCGGGTTCATCCAGTTACTGAAATGGGCTCATTACACATTAACAATTTATATTACTTTGTTTATAAATTGCTTTATTATTTTACTTTTTTCAAAATATAAATTTTTTTATTTTACTCAAATAATTCTTCACTTGCTTAATTAAATTATTATTGAAATTTTATTTTTTTTATTTCATTTAAAAATAAATAAAATATTAAAATAAAAATTGTCATCGTTTAAGAAATTTCGTAACTCTTATTTAGTAATTTTAGAGGCCAAAAATAATTAAAAAATGAGTCCAAAGTAGTAATTATATATCCCATAATCAATTAATTATTGAGTCCAAAATAATTATGAGCCCGTTTCAGTAATAGAATGAGCCCATTTAAATTATTCCCAAAATAAAATATATCGAAATGCTATAACTGAAATAATTTTGTAATTTTTTAGGAGCTATAAACAAAACACCTGTTTTTTTTAGAAATTAAATCCTTGAAATTAAAATAATTTCATTCCGAATTTTAAAACAAATTCGCAATTTTTTTAAATTGCGTATCCAGACATAATGTGACTTAAAGACAGCAAAAATTTTAATTCGATTATTCAAGAAAATTATTATAAAGTTTTAAACTTAAATGCACTCATTTTACCGAATTTAAATTATTCTAAATTTTTTTTTTTTCAATTGATCGCAATTATTTGAAAATTTTCCAAGTTTAAAAATTAAATGAAATTTATTTCGATTTAAAAACAAAAAAATAATTTATGTTAAAAAAAGTACATTAAAAAATTTTTTTTCAAAAGATGATTAAAATTTTGACTTTTTTAAAATTTTATTAAATGTACAGCAATTGGCAAAAATGTGAGGTAAATTAAGAAATTTAAGAGTTAGTTCTAGATAATTTAATGGGCTACATTTGAGACTAATTCTGTAGTCCATTCGGGCAGTAATCGGCATAAAAATTATAATTAAAAAATCCGTAATGAATTTTGTTAGTAAAAAAAATTAACATAAAATGGTATAGCGTTTATTTTTTGAGATTTTAGCTTGCTCAATTATACAAAATGGTCATAAAGCTTCAAGAGCTAGAAGAAAAAACTTAAATTGAGCAAAAAAAAAAGTAAAACCCCAAAGAGACTTCTAATTCATTTACACACTCGATTTTGAAAATTTTAAACGTCATCACTTTAATTCTAAATTAATGACATCTAAAACCATATGCAAAAAACCGAAGCAGCTCTAAAGTTTTTATGAACTCCCCTGAAAGATAAGATAAGAGTTTTCAAATTTATTTAAAGCTATACTCACTAATTTAGTTCGAAAAAAGAAAAAAAAGAAAAAAAAAGAAAATTTCGTCACCAATTGTGATAGATTTTTGGTCAAGGATGATGTTTGCGTTTACATTTAAAAATAAAAAATTTGAACAAATTTAATTTTTATTTAGAAAAAAAATGAGTTCTCTTTTTCAATCTGAGTATTTTATAGCTGTTGTTTTTACGTCGATTTTAGGCATAATCGGCCTTTTTGCGTACCAACTCGGATTTAGGAAAGCTGAGCCTGAAAAAAATGAACAAGAATCGGCACCCAAGAGGACCAAAACTAAACAAAAAGAGACCAAGACAAAAAAAAGGTCCGAAACCCAAATAGTCCAGGTTGCAGTTCTCAATCAAACATCGGAGCCGTCCAAGCCGCAAAAAAAGCTCCCAGATTCGCCCAAGAATGCCGCAGAGACAAAATCTGCCAAGAAACAGGCTAAAAAAGAGTCCAAAAAGGAAGTGGAAGAGGAAAATGTTGCCAGAGCTGAAGAAGTTGTCGATAGCTCTCAATGGACTACTGTTGTCGATAAGCGTGCTCAGAAAAAGCAAAAGACAGTGGAGCGACATGAGCCTGAAATAGGCGATAATGAGGTGGTGACCAGAGAAAAGTCCAAGGCCGAAGATCTCAATAGTAAGCAGTTGGTTATTGGGTCAAAACAGCCTAGCGAGTTGTTGACCGAGTCAATTATACAGCGCACTGAGACCAAGGACAAAGAGGACGACTGGGTCACTGCTAACCAAAAGGCAAAAAAAGACAAAAAGAAAGATAAAAAAGAGATTGCCACAGTTGCCGAAGTTGTTCCTCAAACTGTGCCTGTGGTTCCTGAAGTCAAGCCTGTTGAAAAACCCAAGACCAAAAAGAGCAAGCCAGGCCAGAATTTGTCCATTGCTATCCGCGAAGCTATTGTTGACACTTTGGAGGCCAAAAACCCCAAGATAACACTCAAGCAAACTTCGCTCACTGATTCAATTATTTTAGTTGAAAAAGAAAATAAGAGAACCGAGTCGAATCAGTCGTCGAATGAGTCGCTGCAAGACATGGATGGTGACGATGGATTTATAACTATTACTAATAAAAAGAGTAAGCGAACTGTTAGGAGAGAACAATAAATATTCGGGCATCAACGCAGTACATTTTCATGTCTTCTTTATTAAAATAAAATTATTTTAAAATTTTTTTAGCTTTTTTTTTTAACCAAATCCGTTCAAAAACGAAATTGGTCCTTGTAAGGAACACGGTTTCTTTTTTGAATATTTGTTTCTAAGCCAAAGACTTTTTTTGTGAAAGTCAGTTCGATCTCTTTTTATACTTTGTTAAAAGATTTTTTTGTTAAATTTTTATTGAACTATTTAAAATAAAATTTTGAAAATGAGATTATCTTTTTTAATCGAAATTAGGATCACTTGCAAAAATTGAATAAAAAAGAAGGTTGATGTTAATTATAAATTTTTTTTTTTTAATTATCCAACTAAAATTGATGATAAGATTTGAAAAAGAGTTATTTGTTATGCATTTTAGAAAAATTCGAATCTTTTATCATTTATAACTTAACTTTTCCATGTATGTGGTAGTTTTGTACAAATTTTCACTACAAAAAGCATCAGGAATTTTTTTGAAAAATTTACATCCAGTAGGTGAGTTATTTTGGGCTGAAAAAAAATTATTAAAAAGCCTTTTTGACATGAAAATTAGGTATGAGTTTGTAAAATATTGATATTTTTTTAATTCAGAAAAATAAAATGAGTTCAAAATTTGAGTTTAATTAAAAAGCTAAATCATATAAAATTTGTAAAGTGTTCTCTTTGTTTATTAAATTTTATAAATGAATTTATGCTACCCAACATATTTTGCTCAATTAAAACTTGTGAATATTGTGGCGAAATTGGATGAAGCGTAACTCTAAAAACAAGCATTGGAAAATTAAATTGTATTTGTATCTAGTTTGTAGTTTATTTATTTGTTTATCAGTACCGAGCTAATGCTCCTTCAGAATAAAAATATATAAAAAAATTAATTAAAAAGTTAAATAAAATAAAAAATAAATAAAAATATTTAAAAAAAGAATAAATAAGTCTAAGTAATAAAAAGAAACTTAAAAACGATATGTTGAAATAGCTAGAGGTTAAACATGTTTAAATATTTGATAGTTCAGGAAAAAAAGAAGAAATTTTTAGGTAGCAATTACACAATCGAGTTGGATATTCGTTATATCTTGATTCGAAGCCTTCTCTATATTCTTGCACCAATCTGACGACCAGTAGAACAGAATGACTCATTCCTGTCCTACCCCTCACATAACTCAAAGAGTCGATTTGAAACTGTTAGTAGTTTAAGTTTATTGAAGGCCTCTTGGTGCATCATATTGGAGGAGGAATCATATTTGGGTCTTGTCCAATATGTGATCACTTGATCACAAAAAATATGATCATTTTAATAATGCTGGTTTTGTGAACAAGACTGATCACCAAATCGATTATCACACAATATGTGATCAAAAACATAAAAATTAGAATTAAGGAAAAAACTTATGAGATCAATGTTTTTATTTATGTGATCTATGTTTTTATTTTTGTGATCAAAGTTTCATTTAAAGTTTTATAAAGAAAAAAAATTAACTCGAAACTATAAGTGTTTTTTAGCGATATTTATTTATTTATTTATTAATATTAAATTAACCTCCTTTAAGGAGAAGTAAAAATAATTAAATTGTTTTTAGAAAAATAAAAAAATATTACAAAAAAAAAAAAAAAAAAAAAAATAAGAAAAATAGGTAAAAATTTCAGTTTAGAAGAAAAGAGATTAGGAGAGAAATTATTACATTTGACATGGATTTTAATCATATTTTAATAACTCCTTCAAAAGTTGTCTATAATGTTTGAATCTTAAATTGTTTAGACACAGCCAGATAGAGTCCGAGATACCATCATTAGTATTGTGATTATTTTTTATTTTCTCTTTTAATTTATTTATATTACTGGTAATATTGTGGGCCTCAATATTAAAATAGTCTATTATTAACTTTATGTCGGATGAGAGTGATTTCTTAGTCGGGGGTTCATACAGCATCGATTTAAAAATTTGAGAAGATAGATAATTGTGTTTAATTGTGTCTATGAAGGAAAGTTTTGAGAATAGATAGAGTTCGTCAAAATTAAAAATTTTGAGCATTTTTAGAACTCTAGACATTCGACAGTAAGGGCCTAATTTAAACATTTGCCTAATTAGGTTGTTTTGTAAAATATTTATAATGTCTTTTGTACTACCATTAAGGGTTAAGGCCTCCAGACCGTATGTAAATTTAGATAAACAATATGTTTTATATATAAATGATTTAAAGTTTGGTGAAGCGTTGGGATTATTTTTTAATATTAATAAATAAAAAAATTTAATATTAATAAATAAAATATAATTTAATATTAATAAATAAAAAAATAAATAAATAATCGATTTGGTGATCAGTCTTGTTCACAAAACCAGCATTATTAAAATGATCACATTTTTTGTGATCAAGTGATCACATATTGGAAAAAGGCCCTCATATTTTAGCTTCAAAATAGATCGAACTGCTGAATTTTGAATAACTTGTATTTTTTTGATGTTAGTTTCTGAGAATGAATTTAAACAAGGAAAAGAATAATCCAAGATTGACCCTTTCAAGGATTTGTAAAGATTACCTAATGTTTTTGGTTTTAGACCCCATTTCTTTTTTGAGAGATATTTTATTATGTTAAGTTATGATATTTTATTATTTTATTGTGTTATTCAATAAAATTTGTGATTGTTTTTGATCAGTATTATTAATTATAAAATTTAAAATTATCTAGATTTTTAGAAATTTTAATTTATACCTAATTTTTTCAAAATTATGCTCTTTCAGTTTAAAAGATAAAAATAAAAAATGAAAAATAAAACAAAATAAAAAAATAAAAATAGAATAAAAATTAACATAAATTAAAATAAAATATGAGTAATAAATTTAATAATAATAAAGCTAAAAAGGATTTTAATAATAAAGCTAAAAAGAATTTAAATTTAACTATTGACCAATATTTTGGCAAAAAATGGTTAAAAATTCTGAATAAGATGAGTTTGAAACTTATTTTTGAGAAAAATCATAATTTTTTATCATGTAAATAGCCATAATTAATTTTAAATTTACGAAAAATAAATAATTTTTTTTTATTGAATTTATATCTTTGACTTTTTTTTATTCAAGTGATATATTTTTCTACGGTCAATATTCACAATTAAATATTCTTTTTAATATTGAATCAAAAAAAATTAAATCCTTTACCTTAATTATTACATTTAAAAGGTAAAAATCCATAAGTAAATAGCTCTGTATATGAAACACAGTGAAACAATTATTTCACCCAATGTTGAAATCTGCAAAAACTCTGCAAATTCATCATATTTTTATTTTAAATAATTTTAAATAACGTGCAATTCGTAGAATCTTACCAAGTTTTAGCAGATCTAGGCATTTAGATATAAAAATGATTCTTTTTGTTGAAGGCAAAATTTTTTCTAATTTTATCTAAAAGAATTATTTCTCACAGATTTTTGAAAATTTGTATAAATATATCACTATGCCGTAATATTTTTTTTATTAAACTTCAGAAATCAATTATTATCTAATACCTTTAACAGGTAATTTTCGTAAAATACTAAAGAGAATTTTAAAGGGTCACATGATGCATTATCTATTACTTAAACAAAACATATCTAATTCACAGTAAAGTTTTATGAGTTATTTTAGGATAGTCAATGGCTTTATGTAACCAGTTGAGTTTTTACAAAATTGAGTCTTTGATCTCATTTATTTTTAGGAGAATGCAAGAGGATACAAGTTTCTTGATAATTTTTTTATCCATAAATGGTAACTAGACTCCATCATTAATGTATTCTAATCCAGAAAAAAGACGGATTCAAAAGACTTTTTAACAATTCAAAAGTCAAATTATCAGTTAATTTATTATTAAAAATTATTAAATTTTTTATGTGTTCATCAACTATTATTGATTAATTAGAATCAGTTTATTTTTAAAATTAAATCTTTAATGTTCATTGTTTAAAACTTTATAATATAAAAAATTGCTTTTTGATTTCATTATTTTATTCAGATATATCAATAAAAATATTAAATATTGTAGAACTCTTTTTGTTAATAGAAATTTTTATAAAATTAATTAAAGATACATTTTTATTTGATGTTGGTTGCACATTGTTGTCATTTAATGAGATTTCCTCAGGGCTATTCTTTTCATCGTTTAATGATAAGTATTCTTCAGGTTTTGAAACGCCATCAAACTTTTTATTGTAGCCAAAGAGTTTAATCGAAATCGATAAGTGAACCAATAAAGCCAAGAAAATAAGGATTAAAAATGTCTTCATTTTGGTTTTTAATTATGTTTTATTAGTTTAAATACCCTTTTTACTTTTAAAAATAACAATTGAATTCAAATTATTTCATTTGGACTTAATTTTAACTAGTATTTTTAATCTCTTAAAATTAAAAATAAATTTCTAATTGATTTTCCAAATTTAGAATAAAATTATTTTACTAAATTAAAATATTGTTTCTTTTCAATTTTTTCTGAAAAAATCATCAATAAAATTAATTTCCTCATTCAATAATATCCGATAATTTGTTCAAATCCAAAAACACGGAGATGACCAAATCAGCAATATTTTAAATATTTTTTTGAAAATTAATTAAACTTTAATAATTTTTGATATTTTAAAAATTAAATTATATATTTTTTGATTTTTTTCTCAAAGAGTTTAAAAGCACTTCACTTCATCGAGTAAGAAAATGACTTGATTTTAATTGGAATAAAACAATCCAAGATTAATAATTTTTATTATTTTCATTTAATTTTTTTTAAAAAGTACCATCGGATTCGAGTTCCTGTTTTTAAAAAAATTAGCGACAAAAAATCGCCTCTTATGATTATTATTTAGAATGATAGTTAGAATAAATAAAAGTGGGTACACAATGTTCGAAATTGAGAAATATCTTTAGTTAACAAAAAATATTTAATGTGAGGCCAAAACTTTTAAGTTTTATAAATTAAAAACAAAAACAAGAAAATTTTATTAATTTTTCATAGCTTAACTTTAACTTCAAATCAAAGATTTCATTTAATTTAATATTTAAATAACAAAAGATTAGCAAAAAGTTGAAAAAATAATCAAATTCAAAATATTTTTCATTAAAAGATTGAAGTTTTAAAATATGTTGAACTACTAAATAAATTTCAAATCAAATTTCATGTTTTATGTTCTAGAATTAAGGTAAAATGCTTTAAATTTTTAATATTATTCGTTCTAAATACTTACAAAAATAAAAATTTTCGATTTAAAATATGGTATTTATTGCTTTTTAATAAATAACCAAATAACTTGTCTGGTTCTTTTTCTATTCAATCTTTTTTGCACATATACTTAAGATTTTTAAAATTCTCATATTATCATTTAATTGATTGGAATGAAAATCTAAAATTATTTTTCAATAATGGGTGCTTGTTCGTTTTCAAAATTCTTAGCTCAATGCAATGGGAATCATTTTGAAAAAATGAATTCTTCTTTTTCACCGGAGTCTAGTCCGTCAAGTAGCCTTTCATTAGTGAACAGTGCGGACTCAAATACATGCTCTCACGATAGTTCCAAAACAAAACGATCATTAAATCATGTTTACCCAAAAATAGAAAACAAGAACAATACAAAGCAGCTCGATAATTTTATAAAGGAAATGCTTCCGGTTGTAAAATCTATTTTAATGAAAGAGTAAACCCAAAATTAACTATTTAATTTAAAAAAATTTTAAAAATCTACTCCAAAGTAATAATCAGAATCCGGAAGATATACTCCGTCTCCAAGAGGTTTCCAAAGACGAAACTATTTGGATTAGTATCATGATAAGACTAATTGATAAAATTAGTCTTGCTGATCAAATGGGTCCCTCTGTAATTTCAATTTTTGTTGAAGAAACACCTTTACCATCAAAAGTAATCAACTAAAAATCTAATATAAATTAGTGAAGTTTTTTTTTTAAGGAGCAAGTAATGATGCTATTGAATATACTAAAACTAAATGAAGTTAAGTATAGTGACAAAATTAATCGAAATATTTTAGTTGTTTTTAGTTGTTTGAGTGAAAAAATAGCAGGTTTTTATTACAAATTAATTTTATTACAAAGTTATGAAAATTTAATTTATTTTTAATTAAAGGAACAAACGTTGCATATTTGCTCGCCAAAGAAAGTTTTAACTTCATTCTAATTTGTCTTGTAAGATTTTTTTGATTTTTTTATAAACTAATTTAAAAATTTAAAATGTAAATAGCGTCAGGGGAAATATCTCCAAAATGTGCCAGAGTTATCTTCAAGAGATAAAGTAATTAGAAAAATGAGTAAAATTGCTGAATTAATCTTATTTTTGAAGAAAAAGCTTGATGTAATTATATTTTCATTGATTGCTTTGGAAAATTTCTCAAAATCTAGTAAAATATTTAATTAAATAAAATACTATGAATTGATTTTTTTAGCAAAGAGCAAATTTACCATTTTGGAAAAGTTATCCAAAGGAGACAACCCATTAAAATTACTTTCTTCCTGGTCTAATAGTAAGGATTGTTATAAGCATCAAATTGGTTTTTTGGCTCAATATTTGCTAGACAATTTCTGTAATTTTATTAATTAATCATATTGACTGGATTTTTAAACCTTTTCCAAAGTTACATCTGAAGAGCATGTGTATGGTTTCACCAAATTTGATTGCTCAAATTTAAATGTAAGACTAAATGATGATGACACAAGTGAAAATTTGAAAATTTCACCCAATGGATTGGAAGTACAAAATATTTTAATTTTTTTAATTTTCTTAATTATTTCAAAAAATTCAAAAGA
The DNA here is from genome assembly GCA_016802215.1 of Brachionus paranguensis. Lineage (NCBI taxonomy): Eukaryota > Metazoa > Rotifera > Eurotatoria > Ploima > Brachionidae > Brachionus > Brachionus paranguensis. The sequence goes on along the minus strand of JAESIX010000009.1, from coordinate 1,363,661 downwards.
AAGAAAAAATTTGCTAATTGCTGTTTTAAAATTTATGATTATTTTAAGGCAAGAAACGATGCTTTGTCTTTTGAGTCTGTGCGAAGCACTATTCAAGTTGACGATTCATGCTGGTACTATGAAGTAACTTTGTTAACAAATGGCATAATGCAAATAGGTTTTGCTACCAAATCTGCTACTTTTTTAAATGATGTAAAATTTATTTACTTTTTTTTTAATTTAAAATTAGTCTTGTGTACAGCAAGGATTTGGAATTGGTGATGACCAATTTTCAGTTGGCTTTGATGGATGTCGAAATTTTATTTGGTACAATGCGGACCCTTACCCAATAGATTTGGACCATCAATGGAAACAAGGAGACGTTGTTGGATTACTTTTAAACATCGATGAAAAAGAAGTTGTTTTTTATCTAAATGGTGTACAGATCAGTCCTTCTCATACGGACATGTTCCGTAAAGTTTCGTAAGAAGTTTTATTTTTAAAATAAATTATGCTCAAATTTGGTCGATTTAAAGAAAAGGTATTTTTCCTTCGGCTAGTCTTATGTCATTCCAACATATTGTATTCAACTTCGGCACCGAGCCTTTTAAATATGCTCCAAATAGAACCTTTAAATGTTTCAATGAATTTGGACATCTTGAAGAATCAAATAAATTCGTATTACCAAAGTAATACTGGAAGATTTAAATTTTATTTTTGTTATTTTTTTTTTGAATAGACGTCTTAAACTGGAAAGATTGCGTTCGACTAGAATAGATGAAAATGCTTGTTCTATTTGTTGTGAGAATCCGTCCAATGTTATCATTCAACCATGTCAACACAGAATGTTCTGCGAAGCATGCACCAAACGCTTATCAAACTGTCCAATTTGCAGATGTTCTATTGAGAAATATGATTTAGAATAAACAATTTTGTATCAATTTTATTGAAAAATTTTATTTATATTAATTAATGAGTGTCTTATTAAATGCGAGTTTTTTTAATAAAAATTGAACATTTTTTTATACAAAATTTTTTGATTTCATGTACCTTGATTTTACTGAATTTTTGTTTTTTTGAAATATTCATAGAAAAGCTTTAAAGCTTCCATGAATTAGAATTAATATCAAGTAAATAAAGATGATGAAATTTAAATGATGTAAACTTTTTGCTATTTTTAATTTTAAAATATTTTTAATAAAAAGCAAAAATTAAATTATAATAATTGACAAATGTTCAAGAAAATCTTGTTTTTAACTATTTATAACAAGAGACCTAGAAAAAAGAAATATATATTAGTGAGTTCTTATTACGAATAATAAAATTTCGAATTTAATTTTGTAAAAAGAATTATAAAAAAATTCTAAAAATTTAAAAAGACGAATAACAAAAAAAATGACCCTTTTAAAAAAAGTTTAAAAAAATTTAAATTGAAAGAATAATGTTTAAATTTTTGAATTTGCTTGAATTATTTATTAATTTAAAAATAAATTAATCTTTTCAATTTTTTTAAGTAAATCTTTAAAATGATAAGAATAAAATTTATTTCTATAACCAATATTATTTGTTAATCATAGATCAAATATAAAATTCATTATTTAATTTAAAGCCACGTTAAGAGCACAAACGATTAAACGAGTCTTTACATTTTAAATTCATTAAATAAAATTTTGAGTTTAAAAACAGAATAATTAGTAATTATGATTTTTTATTACTTTATTCAAAAATAAAAATTATTATCAAAATAAATATTTTTTTAGGGATAAAATGAAAATTTTTGTGTTAATATTACCCGAAATAGGACACATAAACCCTGTGACTGGAATTGTCAGAGAACTTGTACACAATAGAAACTGTCAAGTTATTTTCTATGGTCGATTTAAGCACAAAGACTTGATAGAAAGCACTGGTGCTAAATTCAGGGAATATAAATTTTACCAAGATGATAATGCAATTTTGAAACCTCTCAAAGAAGACCCGTATACAAATGATATTTCTTTGTTCACAAACTTTATCAATCTGTCTTATAACGAGATTCCAAAATTGATAGACGACATAGAAACTGATCGTCCGGAATTGATAATATTTGATCAATTATCTATATCAGCAAAATATTTACTAAAAGTAATGGAACAAAATTTTTTAAATAAAAAAAGTTCGGTTCCAGTACCAGCATCGGTTCAAATTTTTACCACTTTTCCCAATGTAGTTCGAGTTTTTTTTGATAAACAGGGCTATAAAGAATTAATGATTGAACCAAGTGGATTATTTTATAATTTTCAAAAATTAGTTCTGAATGTCAAACAAAGAATTTTTAGCTATTATTTCGGAATTGAGTGTTCAGATCCATTTGATATATTTGAAAATTTCTATTCTAAATTAAATATTGTCACTTTTATTCCAGAAATTCAGCCTTTTAAAGAGCTTTTTGATTCATCTTATGAATTTGTAGGAAATTGTGTCTCTGAAAATGTTCCAAAAGAGGCTTCAATAGATGATAGACTCAAGAAATTTTTAGATATAATCGAACCAGTGAATCCAAACTATGAAAACAGAAAAACCGAAATGACATTAGTTTATGTATCTTTGGGCACAGTTTTTAACAATAACATATTTATTTTTGATTGTGTAATTGACACCTTTAAGGAATTGAATAAAATAGAAAAAAATTTCATAGCAGTTATTGCTGTTGGTAGTGACAATTTAAATATTTATCAAAAAAGAATAAACCAAGGATATCAAGTTCCGGAAAACGTACTGATTTTGGCCTTTGCACCACAAATTGAACTATTAAAAAGAGCCAAATTGTTTATTACGCATTGCGGAATGAATAGTTCAAGTGAAGCAATACATTATGGTGTGCCGGTAATTGGAATACCTATTAAGGCAGATCAACCGCTGGTAGCTCACAGGATTTGCGATGAATTAAAAATTGGAGTTCGTCTTAATCCTTTTGAAATCAATTCAAATAATTTACAAAATGCTATTTTTAAGATTTTAAACGATCATTCTTATTCAACAAATATTAAAGAAATGGCAAAAATTTCAAAAAATTGCCATGGAAGCTCTAAAGCGGCTGAATTAATTTTTAATTTTATGAATTCTAATTAGTTACATTTTTATTTATTATTATTTTATATACAATTAAAAAAAAATTAAAATTTTTATTTAATTTTTCTTAATTAATTTTTTTTATAAAAGATGCTGTTCAGTCAAAAATGCTCGAGCATAAATCAAATCTGGCTATTCGTTCTTTCAGATTCTTGATGTAGACTCTTTTCTGTTGCAAAAAAATAAAATAATTTTTTTTTGGGATTGTTTTAATTACCTCTATTAAGCTTTTTTGTGCAGTTTCTATTTTTTTGCTTAATTCGAAATCTTCTTCTTGCGAATAGTTGTCAATTGAATTTTGGAGTTCGGCATCTTCAGGTAGAATTACTTCTCTAGGAATTCGAAATATCGATAGAGTAAGATATTCCTAAAATATTTAATAATAAAAAATTCAAATAAAATTTTTTTAATTATACCTGTAAACAATCAGCTTCGGTTTTTACTGCATCTGCAAAACTTTCAAAAAAAATCTCAAACAATTGATTTCGATCTTTATTTGTCAAGTGAGGAAATTTTTCGATTAAAATTGATTCTAGTTTGAGAGCATTGTCAGCATACGTATCCTTATATATATCCTCAACTAAAGCAAAATAAATTAGCTATCAAAAATTGCTATTAAAAATAATTTACATTTCAAAAGATATTCGTCACAAGTGACCCCGAAGTGGGTACAAGCAGTGAGTGTTTCTTTTACAAAATATTTAATATTCTTTAAATGATTAATAAAATTTAGACATATTTTGAATATGATATTTTACTTACTTCAATGCTTTCAGAATTTTCCATTTTTAAATCAATTTTTTAAAATTAAATGAAAGAAGTCCAAAATATTATATTATAATTTTTTTATTTCAAATTTTTTTCAAAGATTTGTAAAAAATTGTGTCTTTTATTATTATTTCTAAATAGCTCATATTTGCTCATGTCTCAAAAGAAAGATTAAAGAGAATTTTTTTAAAACGACCAGTTGACGAAACAACAGCATGTGAACCAAAAAATCAAGCTATGAATTTCTATCATAGTCTCGATAAAAGTATAACAGTTGATGAGATTCTTTTAGATTTATCATCTGAAAACGCTTCCCATAAAAGACTTTTATCTAAATAAAAATGTAACGAATTTTCAGTTTAGATTTTATTTCTCTGGTCGAAATAATTATTGGAGTAACTCATGGTTCAGTAATTAAACCAATTCTATTTACTTATTATCTGAATGATCTTCAAGCTACTTTGTTAAATGTCTCAAAACTTTGGGCCGATTATATCAAAAATAAATCCGACATATTTTTTGAATTTTCAAATAGATTTAAAGTTAATATATGCTTTTGAAATTTAATACCAATAAATTCATTAGATAAAACTGGCGCAGCTTAAATTTACTCCTACTTCTAGTAAGATCTTACAAAGTCATGTGACCGGAGTCCAAACTTTATTTTGTGACTTATTTCATTTTTAAATTTGCTAATTTTGTTCTATTACACCAAAATCATTAATATTAAATAAAATCAGTTTCCTTCTTGTCTAATATATGATATTTGCAGAAATAGATACAGAACTATCTTTAATCCGAAATCATTGATATTTAAAATGAAATCTAATTTACGATTAAAAGTCTATCTGGAACAGCATCTAATGGTCCAAGTGTCATACTCTAGGTACAATATCTTTACATAAATATAATATCCTTTTACAATTAACTTTTAATATTTTAATACGACATCTTTTAACTAGTATAAAATTACTTTGTTTTCAATTATAAAGTTACTATGTTACTTTATTTAAGGCTTTAAATTCTTTTCAGCACTAATATTACTCTTTTTATCACCAAAAAATCTCACTTTTCTGAAACAAAATTACTTGCACTAAACAAAATAACTTATTGAATATAATATTACTTCTTTAATATAAACTGATTTAAAAAATATGATTGATCTCGAAGAAACATTTAATGAATCATTGATCGAAGATAAGAGTTCATCTGCTAACCAAATAGGCATTGGAATTAACAATCAGACCAAGAACTCCAATTCTTGGAATCGACCAAACAGAAAAGAGTTTTCTGAAGCGTTCAAATTAAACTTAACAATTATAATGAGGCCGTCAAAAGTATTGAAAAAAAATTGATTCACCAAATTTCTTATTCTATTAGACTTAATTTTGTTTTTATTAAAAAAAAAAATTTTTTCTTTATTAAAGAGTATTTTTATAAAAAATCATTTTAATTTTACTTACAGTGGTGCTACGATAACTGTATTTTACGTAAATTTACAAAATTTTTATTTTAAAAAATATTACCAAATATTTACTTATAAAAAAATGAAATTTAAAAAAAAAACTAAAAAATTCATCAAAATCGGCTTTTTTTTGGCGATTTTAAATTTTACGTAAATTTAGGTAAATTTACAAAAATAAATTTACGTAAAATACAGTTATCGTAGCACAACTGTAAGTATTTTTAGACAACAAAAGTATTCTAATATCACAAGAGTATTTTTAGAATGTAATGAGAAATTTTAGAAAAATTAGGATTTTTGGTGAAAGAAAAATTCTAAGCCTTTATTTAATAATAGTATTTTGTTGTTTGAATTTAAGTTTTTTTTTCAAATACTTTACAAATTTAAAAAAAGATTTTTCTTTATCTAAATTTTTTTTTTTCCATTTAAAAAAACTTTTTTAAAAATTTTAAATTTTTTCACCAAGCATGATTTTCCAAAGCTGGCCTTCCTTTCTTCTTTATCGTACCCACACATTTGAGACTATTACTGGTAATAGGAAAACACTTAATAGGACCTTCATGCCATCATATATTTATCGCATTCAATCTCTGATTCACTCTCCAAATCATAAATTTTTTTTAATCAAAAATTATTTTCCAAATTTAAAAAAAATAATTCTATTTTAAAGAAGCTAATTTAGAAAGCAAATATTTTTTATTTGTGAAAAGAGTTGATTGGCACTTTTCATTGAGTAATAAAAATTCAGATTAAATTTGCTGATGAATATGGTTCTACATTTTTCAATGTTATTATTAATGTTTTTATTTGATTTAAAAAGGTTATTTTTCTTTTCGCGTATAATACATTAAAAAAACAAAAATAATATTTTCTAGAACAAAAATACTGATGCTAGTGTCAATTATATTTTGTTAGGATGATTAAATTAAATAAAGTCAAATATGATTGAGTTAGTAACTATTTTATTTCTTTGATAGATAATTTGATTTAATTGAAACAAATAATAACTTTAAAAAACTTTTTATTTCAAGATGAGTCCATTGAACAGGAACAAGTGAAAAAAACTAGAGGAAAGGGAAAAGTTAACCTCCCTTTCTGTAGTTTTCGTTACTTATAATCAGCTCAAAGACATCTAGCTATGACTTTTGCCGATAACGATTGGACCTGTAAACAGGCCACAGAAAATTAGTCTGGTGAATGGGAGCTGAGCACTTGCAGCTGCAAAGATTGGTTTAAGAATTATAAATGTGATCATGTGATTACAGACTGTTCTCGGCTAAGTAAGTTAATATTCACCAAATGTAAATGATTTGAGAATCAGCGTATATGAAGAATCAGATCAGGACGATCCGCCTGTACAAGAGCCAATATCAAAAAGAATTCGTCTTGAAAAGACTTCAATCGTTACTCTACAGCCCCAAGTTAAAAAAAACGTGACAGACCAGTTGGATCAAATAAACAAAAATAGTAGATTGAGTATAATTTATGTCTATGTTTAATTATTTTTGTTATAATTGATACATTGTATTACTTTTTTATTTATGTACCTTTTTTATAATAATAGAAATAAAAAAATATATTTGTTCCTTAGTTCAGTAATTTTGTTTTTTGTTTTAATAAAATAACATTGTTAATAATCACATGCCTTATCTTTTATTAACAATTTTTATCATCAAAAAAAAAAAATACACTAGTTACTTTTTAATTTTTTATTTAATTTCAATTTAACAGGAAAAAAAAACAAGATTAATAATTTTTATCTTTAACATGGATTTAAGAATTTTTTAAAATTATTTTATTTTGTCATTTTTACATAAAATCTAATTTAAATATAATTTTTTGTTTCTCTCGATCATTATGAATCGTTACAGAAGGCATTTTGGTTTAATTTAAAAAAATAAAAAAACTCTAAACATTTAGTTCTTTATATTAGTTATAAAATAATTTCTAAGCCATGCTAGTCTGCTATATTACATGATGCCCTCCTCGAGCTTATTAAAGTATTCAAATGCATTTCAAGAACTTCTTTTTGTTTATTTTGCGTGACAGTTCTGGTTTCCATTAGAGCTCGAATCGACTCACGTTTTGTCGGTAAAGCCGACGCATTATCAATGACTATTTTAGCTTTTTTTGATTTAACATTTGGCTCAAATTTTTCTTTATCTTTGGCCTTAGTAATTTGTCTATTTTGCGCCGAGGTCTTGTGCAAGATGTCTTTTCCATCTTTCTCAAAATGTAATCGTCCCGCACAATTTCGAAATGAATTTCTAGCATTGCAAGAATGAGAATGACATGGACAAACGCATCCAGAATTGGAACTGACGCTATTTTTCTTACTCAGCTTGGTATTCAATTCGTTTTGCCAGCTTTGGATTCGTTTTTCCAATGCACTCAATGAAACAGTTGGACCTTTTTCTTTGTCATTTTTGTCAGAAATTTTTTGATTGAATTTGTCACTTTTACTCTCCATCATGAGTCTTCGTTCTTTTAATTTTTTTTCCAGTTCTTGTGTTATCTTGGTACTTTTCGATATCAGCTCATTGTTGTTCATGCACATAAGATTAAAATCCCTTATTTTATTTGACGGATTGCTGAATGCAGCATAATTCAAATCATTTTGCCTTTCACTCAAGCATTCGGAAAAAGTGGTTGCCGGACTAAGAGCTTCAGATTCAATTATGGGGTTGATCTCTAGAGCTTCATATTCATCTACTAAACCTGGTAATTTCCAAGGCTGCATGTATGTTTCATGCTCGTTTATTTTCTCATTTTTTTCCGCGTTCTCTGTCTGGCAGGATTTGGCAGTGTTTATTATTTTATTTTCAGTGAATGGCTTGAATGAAGAGGGAACATTTTGACTCCGAAAAGAAGCAATCTTTTCACATTTAGCTGTTTTGTCCATATCATCTTCAAAAGCTTTATTGGTAATTCCGTAGATATAGCTTTGTTGCCTATTGGAATGTGGTGGTGCAAGAGGATTTTTTATGTAGCTATTGAGTAAATTTTGGGATGAATAGATTGTTGAATCACTCGAATTTTCAGATTTAAAATTGATTCTCGCTGAACTTGCCGATGAAGGAGAAGAAAATGAGCGCTTTTGTTTTTTTCTGCTTGGTAAAGTCACGGCATAGTTAGATGCTAGTTCGGCATCAAAATCTAGCAATGATATCGATGATACCTTACGTGATTTTTTTGATGCGCTGATTTTTTTTTGTTTGTAATCAGACTTTTTGTTAAATCGATTCCTAGAAAAAAAATTTTTTTATTAAATTTTGTAAAAAATAAATTAAAAATTTATTTAAAAATTACAATCGAACTAAGTTTTTTTTATTTAGACACCTTAAAAAATACATGAGGTAAAAATAGGAACTCATTAGTCATACCTTCAATAGAGAAAAACATCAACAACTTATATAATAATATTTAATAAATTTTTCAGTTGATAGATTCAATGTATCACCTAAATTCAGCTTATCAAAAATATTATAAAAAATACTCACATATCATAAAGTATGGTAATTACAGTGTAGAATATTTGGAAAATATGTGTTAAGGTGTAACATTCAGTTACACCTGATACATTTTATAAAATCAATATATTTAGTCTCTTAGAAAATTTAGTTATTGAAATAAAGTAAAATTTTATAAAATTCCTTTTAATTTAAAAAGATTTAATATTTTGGATTAATAGTCAAATGGATCTTTTATCGTTTCTAGTGTAAATTGAGAGACAATATTTAAAAAAAATTGAATCATGTTTTTTTGACTACCTATTTTAAGGTTTTTTTTCAATCATATTTTAATGTTAAAATTTTTTTTAGTAATTATTACATACAAAACTTTTTAAAGTTAAAATAATCAATTTATTAATTTTATTACATTCACTTGAGTTTCTTTAGAAAATGAAAAAATTGTTTTTTGGTCTTTAATGCTAGATTAAAACAGGAAATTGAAAGCAATTAATTTTGTAGTAGAGGAGGATATATGGGTCTGTTAATTTGTAAAATGTGTCATTTTGTAAAATGACTTGGCAAATAAAGCACTTAGGAAATTCCTAACTATGTCCAAAAGAAAGCACTCGGATATCCTTATGTGAATATATACTTTATTTTTTCTGAAATTTTATTATTTGCCAAGTCAGTTTACAAAATTACATATTCTACAAATTGACAGTGACATAATATCCAGAAGAACCTTTATAATGCTTAAATATTGTTTAATTTTTTTTTAGTTTCATGGCTAATTAGTAGTTCAATCGTTGCTTCATAGGCTAATTTTCTCTTACTTATTAAGAGGGAAGTATGCTAAGACCCAAGTCTTGACATTTCTCTACTTATTATTTAATCTTGGACCTACTGCAGCTGGAGCACACGTTCTAGCTACTATTTACTATACATTTAATTTATCAATAAATACTCTTTTCTTATCAATTATTTTTTTGTTAAATTAATTTGTGCTATGAAAAAAAAATTTGCAGCCCCTCGCAGAGCGAGTTTTAAACCGTAAAGAAAATTTTTGTTTTTGTTCTTTGATTCTTTTGTTAAAATTCACAATGCACAATTCAAATATTAAATATTTAAATCTCTATTTTTTTAATTGAAATTATTTTTATTCATTGGAAATTAGAATTATTTTAATCACTAACTATTGCAAACAATGCCTAAGTAATTAGGAATTTGAGTCCCTTTACATTTATTTGTATTTAGTTTTTAAATTTTTATTTAGACTTTTTTTAATACTAATCGTTAAATATTTTTGATTTTTTTCTTTTACTAATCATTTTAATCATTAATTAGATATTAGAAATCAAGGATGCTTTATTGTAAATTTATCTTCATTCTCATAAATAAACTAAATAATCTTCTCTACTCTCTGTTAAGAAATCTTGTTTCTTCAATTCAAAAGTTGGTAGCCAGTGCCTGAACTGTTAACCAACACTCGGTCAAAACTTAATTAAATTTTTTTTAAAAACCTGTGTATTTTTAAGCTAAATTATAAAATAAAAATGATTAAATGTACTTACAAAAGAATCTTTGTAGAAAATGTGAGAATAAGCATCATGGAAACAAGTCCAACAATGAAAGCTAGGGCAAAAAATGCCAATTTCCAAATGTTCTCATTTTGAGCGTATATTTTGTTAGAAAATGGCAGCGAGCGTTCACAATTGCACAACTGCTTCAAATTGTGCCTAAAACCAGGAGCGTATGATGTTGACTGATTAAATGATTCAGAAGAATTGGTCAGTCTAAGCCGTGTCAACAAATTCAAACTAGTTGTACGAGCATTGTTTGGTAAATAAACCAGTGACTTGGAACTGATCTTGCTTCCAATATGAGTGGTCGAATTGGCTACAATTGTGGCCCAAGTAACATTGTTTGCATCAGCAATGCTATCAATTGTTCTATTTACCAAAGTGGCATTCATTTTTGCTATTCAATCATAGATAAAAAATAGATCGATTAATTATCAATTGGGGACAAAAAATTCTAATTAAGATATAGAAAAACTTATCAGAAAATGGTATACAACCAAAGCCTAGAAAAAAAACAATGTTTTACGGCCGGAAAATATTTATTTGATTAGTTCAAAAATAAAATATCAAATGGTTGAATACAAAATGCCTCGCCTCACTTCAATATTTACATTAATTTTTGCTAAATTTGTTATAATTATTCGATAGAGTTAAAATCTTGGTAGAAAAAACATAATTCAAATTAAATTTTTGTTTGGTTTAGGATATTTTTAGCTTAGACTTGAGTTGCTATTTGTTCATTCGGGCCTTAGATTATTTACATTAATGTTTTCTTAATCCGGGACAATTAAATAATCGCATCCAATACTTAGGTTAGATAGCCAAAACAATAAATAACAAAATATTGACAATATTTATTCTAGAGAGCTTTTTTTTGGGTTATTGGTTAATAAGTTTTGTAAACAGTGGACGCTTGTGTTTCACGCGCGGCCAAATAGCCCAGATTTTTAATTTGGTCTTACAATTGAGTCTTGAAGAGTTGATTTAAGTTTTTAGTGTTTTTCTTAAATTAAATTATTTTTGGAAAAATAAAATTAGAATGTTTTTTTAAAGCTAGGGCAAATAATCGGCCTATTAATATTCAAGGTCAGTTGAATTATATCGACTTTGGTTCTCATGTTTTTTTTATTGTTTCATGATTTGAACCATCATAAAAGAATAAAGATCCGGTTTCATTTGGTTTTGATTAAGCTTTCGAAAAAAGAAGTTATCAGATTTGTAAACTTATAAAAAAATTTTCAACTTGTTCATTAAATTTATTTCTAAAAGTGGAAAATTTTTAATATTTATTAGATTATTTCAAAAAACTTGAATAAAATGCATCTTGAAAAAATATCTATGCTTTTTAATCATTTAGTCAGCTTTCACAAAATTTTGAAAAATAAATAAATTCACACTGTAATTGAGTACCAACACAATTAAAACCGAGTGATCATTAAATATAGATAATGTTTATTGGTGAAGAAAATTGGAAGTAGACATCCACTAGTGACTAAGTATGCAATCATCAAAAATACCTGATAAACTAGGGTTGTAAAAATTCAAAATAAACTTGTTTTAAAAATTTTCTTTTTGTAATTAAACTAAATATTCAGAAGAAAATTTCAAAAAAAAATTGAAAGAACTTTTTAAAATTTGTTTCAAAACTCTGAATTTCTTTTAAAGGGATTTAAATATATTAAGATAGATGAATATTAAGAAAAGAAAATTAGCTAATTTAAAAAAGTCTTAAATTTAAAAAAAAAATATTTGTTGTATTTTTTTAAAATTTATTTGCTTCAGATTCTCCAATTTAGATTATTTTTCAGTCACCAATTCAAATAAAAGACCAGTAAGGACTGAAGTAGTAGATTTGGGAAATGTTTGTTCACAGGCTTTAAGGAAATTGGAATAAAACGAATTTGGAATAAAAATAAAGGAAGATTTTTTTGACTATTTCAATTAACGAAGTTTGTTTTTTTAATGAAAAATTGAGCTATCAAATCAGAGTATTCGAAGTTCTTTCAAAAGGAACTCTTTGCGATATTATCCAAAAGCATTCAGGATTTTTTGAATATTTATGATAAATTGATTATTGTAACCGATGAGAACACTAAGTAATGATTTATAATTAGTGTAACATTTCATTATCCATTCTTATATTCCTTGGATTTTTTCAAAGACCTTCATTCAAACCTCTTTCTTAAATTCAAATTATTTTTCAAAAAGTTTAATAAAAAAAAACTGGACTTGAAGTTTTTTGAAAAAATTTAAATCAAACTTTGTTAAAATTCAATTCAATTTTGATAAATTAACTAAAGACCGTATCAAAAATTAAGATTTTTTATTTTTTAAATAAAAATAATTTTAAAATTAAATTAAATTTTCGATTTTTAATCCTTAAAACCGAAAATTAAGTTTTTGAATATTTAAATTCAAATTTTAATTCTTAATAGGGTAGAATTTTTGGTGTTTAATGCGATGATAACTTAGATTTTTCGGAATTCGATGCTCCGGTAAATATTAAAAATTCAGATAAAGATGCATGAGTTCAAAATTAGTCTATTTTAACATAAAATTAATGGTCACTCATTCATGGACTAAAATTTGGTATTAAATTTTAGTGTAGGCAACTCCTCGCAAGGGTTTACTAAGAAAGTATTTATATTTACCAAGAAAGATTAGTCTAATTTAGGTTCAATGAGATGATCTGATGATTTTACAGAATTCTATAAATTCTGTTCTTAAGTATTAAAATTTTTATTTTTAAAAAAATTCTCTTAAGACAAAAATTTCTTTATGAGGATTTTTGAGATAAATGAATTAGTTTTTCGAAATGAGAAAGGTTTTAGGTGCTCTTCACAATCGTATCTGTAAATTGTATAAATTTAAAATTAAATAGATCATGAATAGCCAGAACTGACCAACAAACATTTTGTTTTTTGTAATTTAATTACAATTAAATACAACTTATAAAAATGAATGGATTTTATTAAAATTTAAACAAGATTTAATCATAAAATTTTTAAACAAATCTCTCAAATTTGGTTGTTTGAATCTCTGTTAACTTAAAATAAACCATTAATCATTATTTTATTATTTATTTGAAAACAAAATTCGGTCAAATTATTTGATGCCATCAAAGAAATTAAAAGTGTACTAAAAATTTTTGATAATAAATAAAGTAAATTAATTTTTTTTTATTCGAATTTATTAAATAAAATATTTCATTCATATTCTTCATCTTCTTCTGTAGCCAATTCAACTAATTTTTTTATTTCTTCTGAAGCTTTAAGAAAATTTGTTCTTCCTTGCATACTTTCGGATGATATCTCTTGATGTAACGATTCTAAATTTTGACTGAAATGCTGCATCGATACTTGTAAATCATCAGTTATTGTAATCATGCCCATATTTTCATGATTTAAACTATCTATTAATGTAAATATAGTGCCTTGTTTCTCCTGTGAAAAAAAGATAATAATTTAAAAATAATCAAGTTTTTTTTAAATCGAATTATTTCTTACTTTTATGTCATACCCGATTCCAAGCGCTCGGCAAGTTTGAAAAAAAACACTGTAATGAATTACCGACAAGTTTGAATGATGAAGTTTATTGCTCATGCAAGCATACCTTAAGTTATTATCCTAAAAAAGTAAAAAATTTTAAAAATTTTAAAGATTTTGTTTAGTAGATATTTTTCAATAATTAAAAAAAAAAACGTATCTAATAATTTCTAAACTTAGAAAAATTTAAATTAAAAACAATAATCGAAAAATTATTTTTAAAAAAAACTTGTCAAAAATTTTGAATTTTTTTTTAGAAAAAATTACCTCTTTTTTACGATTTCGTTTTTGGTTCGGGTCAATAGTGGGCAAAACCTCAAAAGTATGATATTCAGGGTCGAACTTTCCATTTGTCAAATAAACAATCAATGAACTTAGTGAAATAATATTTGAATAGTACAAATTAAGATCGACAGCCCAGAGAACTTGTTCGTCATTTTTCACATTAATATAAGTTAAAAAGTCCACATTTATAAAACCCATTATATTTCGTTGTCTACATGCTTTGGCTATTTTAAGGCAAGCATCGTTTATCAATCTAGGCTCAGCAGACGTTTGTGGAAAAGTATAGCCCCAGCAAGAATACTGGGTCTCAGCATGCAAATGGTCACCACTGGCAATTATTTTGACAGTCGAGTCAGGCTCAATTAACATGCTTACTGTCAACGAAGTTATGCTATCACTAGGCGGATGAGCTTCCAAGACACCACCCTGAGCCAAAAAACTTTTTAAAAAATCGTCCCAATTGGCATAAGCTTGAGGGTTGACCGGACGGGCGAACTTTTCTAATAATTCAGGAATTTCCTCTAATATCTTTACATAAGTTGATTCCTTTTGATTAAATATAAAAAAAAATTAAAAATAAATAAAATTTTAAATGTTACTTGAGCCCATCTCTTGCTCCATTTATCACCAAATTTCACCATTTCTTTCAAAGCTGATTGATAGCAAGATAGGTGAGTAATATCACAATATGCTGATCCTCGTCCATCTACTTCGTCATCTAGTTTAAAAAGCCACCTTTGAACTGTCAAATTATTGGTAATGGCTTGGGCCAGGGTTTCATATAATTGCTCTTTGTTATAAATATCGTATTCTCCGAATGGAATTGAAATTTCAGCACTTTGAAATATTCTTTTTGAGCCTGATTTAGTCGAGTATAAATTAGATATTTGAGGCTCAGATCCTTTTTTGAATAATCAAAAAAAAAAGTAAATAATTTTTTCTTCAAAATACCTAATATTGGGATATTAAGAACATCTGCTACGTGAAGATCGTCATGATTCATTATACCTGGTACAATGTATGCATCTCTGCCAGCTATAAGATTTTTTATTCTTGAAAAAAACAAAAAATTAGATAATAAAGTCTTAAATTTTATTGAAACTCACCTCTCTAAAGCTTTGGGACTGTATTTTAAAATTGTGGACAGTGCCATATTGTGGGTCTAGTAAAATAAAATATTGAAAAAATCTTTAAAGAGTTAAATAAATAGACAAAAATAAATTTATATTTTAAATAATTTTAAATCAAAGTCGAACTAATTTATTTTCTTGATAAATTGGCTTTTATTTGACAATCAAAGTTGTCTCATCGACAAAAATGTAATCTTTAAAATCACAATTTTCATGGTTTCGGCACCATATTAAGCGCTCAATTTTATGAAGATCTGTAAGAAAAGAAAACCTTCTTAAACGACATCTTCGAAAGCCTTAAAAATTTTTCCCTTTTAAAATGGAATTTCCAATAGTATGGCTGAATGGCATAAACAGTTTAAAAACAGAAAGATCCATTGCTAAAAAAAAGGATTAAATATTTTTTAATTAATTTTGCTAAAAGATTCCAATTAAACTTGAAAAATTTACTTTTTTTTTTACAATTTTTTGCTTTATTTTACGGTAAAAAAGTAGTTTCACGTAAAATTACGTAATTTTTATTTTTGTTAATTTTTGTCTGAAATTAAAAAAAAAATCAAAAATTTGTTGAAATTTTACAAAATTAACCAAAAATCCACTTTTTTTTGGCACTTTTAAAGTTTACGGAAAATTTAGTAAATTTATGTAATTTTTCGTAATTTTACGTTAATTATCGTAAAATTACAATTTTTTACCTAAATTAACGTAAAATTACCTAAAATCCTTGTGGCAAAGCAACACTGTAAGATAATCTCTGTTTCAAAATAAAATATGCGTGAGGCATTTTCTGAGTTTAATTATTTATAGTGCATTAAATTTTATTTGGTTATCTTACTTTTTTAATTTAAAATTTATTAATAATTTTTCTTAAATTGACAAAAAAGATTTATTTTAACTAAAAAATTTTAAAAATATTTGCTTAATCTTTTTTAAAAGGAAGAAATAGTTTTTTCCTATTTCTTTGTATTTAATAATTTTTTATTTCATTATTTTTATGTCACTACAATAATTTCTAACATTACTTCTCCAAAAAAAAGTAAACTCAAAAATAAAAGATTAAATTATCCAAATTATTTAGACTCATCTGGATACCAAATAATTCAAAGAAAATTGTAAAAAATCTTTAAAAAATGTTTCAGGCATTTACCGGGAAACTATTGAGAGCTTCAGGTATAACAATTTTATATCGTGAAGTCAGATCAACAACATCTTTTGAATCACCAGTTTGAATAGCTTTTTTAAGTCCGAACAACTTCAAATAATATTGAAGAGTTTCTTCAGTTATAGCAATTGGGGAAACGTAAATAACGTCAACATTTTCATCTTTAAAAATTCAAATAAGCTAAAAATAAATTTAATTTTTAATTAAAATACCAGAAATGTCACATATTCGGGGCATTTGGAAATTTTCCCGGACCTGTAAATCGCGCATTTTAGCCCGTATAGCTTCAGGAAATCCAAGCGAGGGAATGTGTACGATAATTCGCTTCGAATTTTTAATTCTCGGCCAATTTCGGGTAAAATCTTGTTGACGTTTTTTAAAATTTTCTAAATGTTTTTGCCGTGTTGTTCTTAGTTTTTCTCTAGCTTTACTCATTTTGACATAAGTTAACCAGGTTAATGCAATCACACCAGCTGCCCATTTTCTTTTACGGTATGCTAGGTAAGCTCTCCTGTCCCGGAACCGTCTCCATGCACACTGAATTCGTATAGCTGCCAAATTGTTTCCACCTTTTCGCTTAAAAATTTGACCTGGAGATCGCACTACACTCTCTACTTCCTCTTTATTTATAAACGTATCCAAAAGTTCATCCAAACTTGGTTTCAAATCCATTTCAACACATTTGGACAATTCAGATACCCTTTTTGGAAAAAATAGTTAAAGAAACCCATATTAAAATTCTCGATAGGATCCTTATCAGGATCTTTTCAGGATTCGCATAAAGAATCTTATCCAAATCTTGACTAAAATCCTTTTAAGTTCAGAATAAATTATTGGTCCTGCAAGTCCTAAACAGGAAAAGAAGAATCTTCTAAGAAGGTTAAGATTTATAATAAGTTTCTTATATGATCCTTTATGTTCTTTAAAAAAAATTAATGATAAATATAAAATGATTTCAATAAGATTATGGAATTATCAAATGATCTTGGCTAAAATATATTTTAGAAGGATAGTATGAAGAAATTTAAATTAGTATTAACAGGTAAAAGTTGGTTAAAAAAGAAGCGTCCATTTAACTTAGGATTGAATAATATTCATTTTTTAAACATTTTTATTTAAATTATTATTGATTATATTTTATATTTAATTCTGATATTTAAAAGAACTAAATCTACAAATAGTGTTTTAAAATTTGCCAAGAGATTTTGCATAAAAATTTTTGAAAAAAAGGAATTTTCAGTTATTTAAGAAATTGTTGTACTTTTTGTTAAATTTGTCCATTTTGCTACAAAAAACAATTTTTCAATCAATAAAAACCTCTTTTTACCGTTAAATAACTTTATTCAAAAATGGCGTTTACATCCCTAACAAAAGAATTCATATTGGACAAATATTAAGAAGCAAAGGTGATGTTTTTCATTTAATAAAGTAAAATATGAAATTAATAAAGAAGCTAGTGAAATATAAAATTGAGTTTAAAAATTTTTCGAAAAATTGAATTTTTTCCAAAATAGAGGCTCTTTTATCTTAATTAGTTTTTTTTAGATTTTCTTGTGAAATATCTCAGACTTCAGTTGACAAATTTACCTTTAATCACGAAGCTTTTACAAAATTCTTTTTTTTTTCTGTGAAAAAAACATTCTTAATTGATGAAAATAAAACATGATATAACAATATAACATAGTACAAGCGAATACATTAATTGAAAATGAGCATATTTTTTAAAACTTAGAATTTCTAATAAAATTTTTAAATAAAATTAAAAATATTTTTTCTTTGAAATTTAGCTTCAATTATTGATTTCTTAGTTTTCCTTATTATGCTTATGGTTTCAAAGATCTGATAAATTTTTTAAATAATTTTAAAATCAAATTCAATGAAATTTTTATTTAAGATAACTAAATAAAATTTTAGATTTTTCTAAAAAATCAATAAGATAATTTTTAAGATTCCAAGAGAAAATGGAAGATTCTTGATGCATGACTCAATCAAAACTTTGTATCAGGAATTAGTGATATTAATATTTTCCTAAAGATTCCTAATAAGAA
Source organism: Brachionus paranguensis (assembly GCA_016802215.1). NCBI lineage: Eukaryota > Metazoa > Rotifera > Eurotatoria > Ploima > Brachionidae > Brachionus > Brachionus paranguensis. The sequence goes on along the minus strand of JAESIX010000009.1, from coordinate 1,345,136 downwards.
TTTTCTCATGGGAGCAACAATAAAAATAATTACTTTTGGCCATCTAAATATCCAACTGGAATTGTGTAAGTTTGGCAGAGCTCTTCTAAATATTTAATAATTGTGACAATACTTCCCCATCTTAATATAAAACTAGATTTAAATTGAGAATATTCGGGCATGTCCATCCGAACTCGGCCATTCTGAATAAGAAATTTATGAGCGTATTTAACTGAATCAAAAGCCTGTATTTGAAGATTGTTCATTGGAGTCGTTGGTGGACGCTTTTGAAATAAATTTATCTTTTTAATTAATTAATAACTTATTTAAAAATTACTAGAATTCGATGGTCAATATCCTTATGAGATTTATTGGCAGTTGAATTTCGATTTGAAGCTGAGCTTGACTTTGACTTGGCTGATTTAAGTCGTTTTAACTCATTGAACTCGGTACTCTCTCGTGAGCCCAAATAATTTAGCTTGGTCCTGTTTAAAGTATAGCTGGGATCAAGTTTGTAAATGTGTTCTGTAAATTTTGAATTTTAAATTTGAAAATTAGAATTTTTTTTTTACCTGTAGGTGGTCTTCTGTCTTTGTAGTTTGGCACTTTTTGTCTTTGTTTTGGCTTTGGCTGAATTGACCTGGTGGCAACTGGAAATTGTTCAAATGAAATTGTTGCATGTTCAGGGATCAGACCTCGTTGAACAAGACTTAAAAGACCACGAGTGGCTTCTATTTCAGTGACAGGTGGCGGAACTAACTAAAAAATTAAAATTTAAAAAATTATAAAATGTAATCTTTTTGTATTTTACAGTTGGATTTCTTCTATAATTGAGTGGTAGGGTTGCCAAATGCTCAACTGTACTCCCGGTAATTACGTGAGTTTGCATCTTTTAATTTTAAAATATTAAAATTAAAAAATTCAAATTATATTTATTTAAGTAATGACTTTGGACGTTTTTTTTCTCTCAATTAGTGGTAATTGAATGCTGTAATTTTCATTTAAGGCTTCTCGGTTTTTAGAATTTTCCGGATTAAACAAAAATTTTGTATCGCGTGCAGCTTTAACCTTTAATTAAAATACTAGAAGTTGAAAATTAAACAAAAGTTAAAAATAATTCACTTGTTGTCCTGGAGAAAGACTAAATGGAGTAAATTTTGGTCCTCTCAATTCTTGAACTTCTTCGATTACATGCCCATCTTCACAACTTTTTTTGGGAACCACTGCCATCTCAGAAAGCTCCTTACTTTTACAGTGAAATTTAAAAATTAAAAAAAATATATTGAAGAAATCTTACTTAGAGTTCATATTTGAAAGTGAACGTGACTCTAGCTGTCTTCGAATGGCGCTTTCAGTTTTCCTAGTTTTTCTTGAAATGTCCCATATGTTTTCAATTGTGGCTCCAAAATTAGCCGTCGGCATAGATTCATCTTTATCTCTTGAGTTTTGAATAATTTTAACTTGGCTGTTCAATTGATTTATGTAAAAGTCTGATTTTTGCTTAAAATAAAAAAATTAAATTTATCAAGCTTTATTTATTTGATTACTTTTATTTCATGTTCGGCTTTCGCTAGACTTGTTTGAAGAGTATTAATGTCAATTTTTGATCCGTCCTGGGATACCATGTTTTTCAAGTGCTTAATTTCATCTTGAACCTAGGAAAAAAAATTTGATAACAAAAAATCGTCTTCAAGATTGATCTAGTTTTACTCGTAATAATAGATCACCGATTTCTTCGTTTTTAAATTCAGTGAGTGTACCCATTATGTAATTCGATTAAATCTTAATTGGAAATTTCGTTTCAAATAAAAAAATTTAAATTAAAAATGGATTTACAGAATAAAATCAAATATGTTTAAAAATAAATAAATGTGGTAATTTTTTTCAATCTGGCAATTATGGAAAAAAAACAGCTCAAGAAATTTTAAATTCAAATAATTTTTTATTTTATTAATAGTTTAATATTTTTTTAAATTTAAAATCAAAGGTAGACTCAAATGCTATTATAATAATTATATCGTTAGCAACTCAAATGCTTGGCCTCCTTGTGTGTAAACTCTTTATTTTTCCAAAATTTTAATTACAGGATTTTCAGATTAATTTGATGGATTATAAAAGGAAATCAAATATTTTGATTTTAATTTTTAATTTTATTTTCAAGATTTTTAGATTTATGGGCCAAATTTTGGATCAAATTAAATTAAATTTTAAAAACTATTCAAATTTTTACAGGGATTTTATTCTAATTAATCAAATTGTTAAAATAAATCAAATTTTTTAAATTTAATATATAAATAAATCAATTTTCAAAAAATTAGTCTTTAAAAATCAAAATTATGTATTCGATAAAGTTATAGAATATGTAAAACAAAAAATAAAAAAATAATAAAATTATTATTATTAAATTATTTCAATTTATTTCAAATGAAATTTAATTTATTCTTGATTTTCTTCACTTATTTAACGAAAAAAGAACCTATTTAAATTTTCACATAGTTAATAAATCAGAAATAATTTTGAATTGGTAAAAATTAAATAATAATTGAACAGTTGAATGTAGAATTTTTAGCTTCATTAATATAATAACAGGTTTAAGAATTTTAAAATTTTATAAGTTGTAATGAACATTTTATTAGTATGATATAATAGCTCTTTATTTCATGAATAAAATTATTTTAAATTAATATATTTTGGAGCTTTAATAAGCGAGAATTTTTTCTTAATAAAAAAAAAGGCGGACGTGAAGTTTGGAGCAAAAATTTTTGCTCAATATATTTTATTACACTGGAAATCACTTTTATTTCAAATTATTATAAAAAATATTTAAAATTTTTAAATATAATTTGTTAAATGAGAAAGAGAAAAAAAATTATATCTTAGAAGGAAAGAACAAATATTGATAGAAATTTTTTACTTTTTTTCTGACTTAGGACTTTTGTATGATTTTTATGCAAAAAATTTTCAATAATTTCAATTTATTTTTTAATTTTTAAAATTTTTGCTTTGCCTTAATTTTTTTTGATTCAAAATTCACTGCTTTGGAAAATAGTTTAAATAATCGGAAAAAAAAATTTATTGAAATTTAACTGCTCATTATTTTTTTTATACATTTTAAATAATGAATAAAAATGAAAAGCCTTGATTGAGTTTTATAATTTTTTATATGAAACGAAAAAATTTAGCTTTTTAATTAACTTCTAATTGAAGTGATTTTCTTTTAATATTATCTCTTATTTTCCTCAATATTCATATTATCTCGAAATTTAGAAATAACAATCCTTACCCTTATTTATTTTGTTAATCATTTTTTTTGCTAAATTATTAGTTTGTTTGTATTTTAATTGCTATAGAAAAAATAATTGTTTCAGAAAAATTTGTCATAAATTTTTATTTTTTTCGGACAGTAAATGGAAGCCAAAGTAAAATATTCAAATAATAACCATAATTTTTTAATTTATTAATCATTTTTTGAAAAAATTGGTGTTGTTCAGGACAGTCATACACTAACCGATTTCCTTTGGACACTTTAACGCAGCTCCCATAGACGGCTTCCCTAGTAAGTCGTCTCCGCCAGTTAAATCCAGTTTTTGAATAAAATTTTTAAAGCAAAGTTTAAATATTTGTATGAACTGGCTTAGAATCCAAAATGTGGCTAGCAAAAAAATTATCATACAAATCCAAATATCGATTTATCGCAAAATATTTATCCTAATAAAAAAATCTTGGTCGAAAAAAAGTTTCCAGTCTACCAAAAATAGTTTACTATCTATTCTAATACTGCATTAAAATATCATTGATATTTTAACAAAAACTATGGATATCCAAAAAAATATTTAAAAGATCATGTGTTATTATAACCAGTAAACAAATTTGATAAGATATAAAAAGCAGGTGATTTCATAATATGTGACTTCTTTTCTATTCATTTTTTTCTAATTTTTTAATTTAAAGTAATCTTTGCCAATTTAAAAAAAAAACGAGAATAAATGGATACTGTATCGTTATATCAAGTACTGGCATTTATGCTCTTGTTTGTAGTTCAATCATCTCAAGCTTTTGATGGTGGTGATGCAATAGCTCTAATATTTGGTCTGGTGCTTGGGATCCTTGGAATTTTCGCCTGCATAGGCTGTTATGCTCGACGACGTAGTGGCTAAATTTTTGAAAAAATACTTTTCAATTTTACAAAGATTTTATCATCAATTTAAAAATAAATAAAATTCCAATTTAAATTTTTGAATTATTCAATTCGATCAAATACAATCAAAATGTTCAAAGAAAAAGCAAACATTTTAAACAATTAGTGATTAAGACGTTAATGATTAATATTCAATTGTTATTTTCAATAAAAACTTTAGATCCTACGACCTAACCAAAGAATATCTTACTATAATGTAAAATTTTTTAAATATCAGCTGAATGTTAATCATTTTGTACTCTAATCCGAAACAACTAAAGATTTTAAATAATGCTTCAAGAGTATTTTGAAATTTATTTCAAAAAAAAATCATTAATACTAATCAATCAAAATTCCCAGAAAAGCCTCTCGAGTAATCGATATTCCGAATTTTTTTTCACAAATAGGTTTTCTTCAGAAACAAACCGCTCGACTACATAAAATAAATCTTCGACTATTCAGCACCGAATTCAAGTCATAAAAATTGCATTAGGGAAATTGATTATTTCTAATTTAAAACGCAATCTAATTTTTTCTGCTAGTAATTAAGTCTGAGTGGGTAGAGTTATTATTTTAATTTAATTTAATTTTTTTCTAGTTTGGAAGATTTTTTTCAAAACATTTAAATTTAATGCAGTAAGCAATTTTGGAATTAAAATTATTCATATCAGTGAATTAGTTGCATAAAAATAGAAACTTTTCTTCTAACTCTCTTCTTTTTGTACCAAATAAAGTAGTAAATGAATGCATTTAAAAATGATCACCATTTTGATTAAGTTTTATTGCTAGATCTTAATATGAAGACTAAGGACTTGGCAAGTTGTTTAGTAGAGCCTCTGTCCGAACTAATTGAACAAAATAATTTGAATGACACACACAAAAATCCAGTTGAACAATCGGCAAATTCCGGCAAAGTGAAAAATATTGTTCAGAACGAGTGTTTGGCAAATTTGGACAATTTTACAAGCGCCACTCAAATTCAAGTCAACCTAATACCTGAGCTCAAAGATCAAGAGAAAAAATCAGATAGTACAAATTGTAAATACAAGCACAAGCTTCGTGATTCCGAGCGGTTGGTAAGTATTTAGAGCGGGTACTTTTGAGAATGGCGCAAATATCTTGTTATTGGTATTTATTTTGGCATACACTTGCCAATTAAAGTAATCTAAATGAATGAGTGAATGAGATAGAATTCAAAAAAATTATTTTAGTATTAGATAATTAGAATTTATGCAAATTATTTATTTGTGAAATACTTTTGTTATAAATAACCAGTTGATTAGGGCACGTTTTTTTGGCATCTGAATTTAATTATCTGTATTCTTTTATTAGCTTTATGAAAATTAATTTTTTAAAAAAACATTTATTCTACGATTTCTTGAAAAAGGTAATTTTTAGCTGATTTTTTTGTTCTCTAGAATTAAAAGCAATCTTTCGAACATTTGCCTAAAATTAATTGTTTAGAAATTTAATTTTATTTATTATTTTTGTTTTTAAACAAACCACATGTGCGATCTTACCTAAAAATAATATAAAAATAAAAATAGCATTTTTTCAAGGATATAAATAAATTTCAAAAATTTTAGGTTTATCTAAAATTTCAATTGATTGAATTAAAATAATAATTGTTTGCCCAAATTTGAAGCCAAGACTCAAATTTTCATAGTGAGGAAATTTTTTATCCGAATTTAAATTCTTCTAAGTGTATGAAATAACAATTTTTTAATTGACCTATGTAAAATTATTTTACTAGTAATAATTTAAATATGTACTTCTGGTTCTAGATTTGAGCTTTTTTGTGCAACCTATCCGAATAAGCTTATTTAGATAACCTAGTTAAATATATTACCTTTTTTTTTATTTTAAATTTAAAAAAAATTAATTTTCTTCGTTTGTTTAATACTTTAATAAGTTCTGAATTTCGCATTTGAAATTTTCTTGAAAAAAGAGTCTCAAATAATTTTTAAATTGAATTTAACAAAAAAATAATTTTAATTTAACTCGATTTGGTCCGTGAAGTTATCTCATCTGTTAACATTCACATAGCTAAATTTTTTGATTTTTTTACCAGCCCCCTTGGCAATCGCCATATTTTAAACAAATTTTATTTCTCATGTCTACTGTTCCATAAGATCGAGTATTCAGGTAAGAAAAAATACACTCTTGGCCAAATTTTTATTGAAAAAAACACTAAATTTAAAAACAAATCTAGACTTTGTCAAGCCGTATTGAGTCTCAAACTTTAAAATTTTCTATTGAACTCAATTACATTTAAAACTTTTTTAGAACTTGGTGATGAACAAGTTTGATTCATTCAAAATATGGAGCTAATTTTAAGACATTTTTTACAAAATTAAATTCATTACTGATGAAAGCATAAGTATAGGGTAATTATCCCGCTCCAGTGTTGAGCTTTGGGTTGTAGCACTCAGACCGATCATTAATCATAATTAGATTTTTTAGCTAAATTAAAGTAATTAGAGCTTGAATTATATTGGGTTATATTCAATAGATAGCTAAGGCTGCTGAAACTCAACAAGAAGGGCCTTTGAGAGAATGGTCCCATCTTCAATTAATTGCGATACCTTAAAAATTAGGCTTTTAATAAAGGAGCCTCTAAAAGGTCTATTTTGATTACTTTGGCCTTAATTTAAATCGAGTCTTGTTTACGCATAGTACATTTAACAAAAGCGGGCAAATGTGACCAACCTAGGCAAATATTTACCGAATTAATCAATGGAAAGTCGGTAGCGAAAATTGACTCGACTTTAGGCCTTAGATTTTTAATCCAAAATAGACTCACCAAAGCACACACATTTTCAAGAGAATTCAAAATACAAGTCACGCCAATGGATTTAGCGATAAGTCCCGAAAACTTCCGATATATGTTTAAATTTTTTTAAATAGGATCAGAATTTCCGGTCTCCAAAAAGGATCATTCTCTCAATATCTATTGATTTTTTTTGGTTGAATTTAAATTTAGAACCATATGATATTTTCTCTTTTGTAAAATAGAGGCACTGAATTTGTATCGTTTTCCACTGAGAGTACAAAAATGATGGCATTTAAAGTTAGTCTTTGAGTTTTAATTAGATCGAATTTTGCCCATGGATATATTTATAATTTAAAATTTGAATATGGACTTAATTAACTTTATTTATTTTATTTGAAGGCGGTTGATGAATTTTTGAAAAAACAAAATTGGTCGAATAGTGATGCGAGAAATTGGAATATTGCTGTTAAATTTCTAATGGCGAGAAAATTTGATGTTGACCGTGCAATAAAATTGTACAAAGATCATGAAGTAAGTCACTTTGGATTTTTTTTTATTTTAATAGATACTTTAGATCAGGTTAAAATTTTCAATTAATGGCTTTTTCTGATCATTTTTATCTTAACATCGATTTTAATTGCTAAACACACTTCTTTGCTGACTAGACTTCAAATTAGAAGTGAATTAATTTATTTATTTAAAATTGGCTATTGAAAAAATTTTTGCATACTTCAATAAAAAAATTTATAAATTTTATTGTGTATAACCTATTTTCTTAATTTTGTCCCAAAAATGTGGATCCGACAAATATAAAAATTTTTAATTTAATTTAAATTAAATTATTTTATTTTTTTATATGAGGCATGAGACCAACTAAATTATATTAAAATTTTTTCATTCCTTATTTGAGTAAAATTTTGAAAATAATAGGTAACAAGGTGTTTTAAAGAATAAGTAAAATAAATAAAAAAATTTCTAAAATTTGCAGTTGACGTTCTTGAATTCGACAACTTTAAATCATCACTTAGCTAATGACATTGCCACTAAACTTCATTAGTTAAACATTTTTTTATTCAAAATTAGATTTTTTTAAACAAAAAATTAAAATTTCGGTTAGAAAATTTGATTTTTATTTACTTTAAAATAATTGAAGAATTTTTTTAAGATCTAGACCCAATAAACTTTATCATTGATTTGCCTATAAGAATAAAATTATGAAAAAAAAAATTTAATTGAGACTCAAGCTTGAAAACACTTCAAATAGTTTTCATTTATAATTTTGTCAAGAAAGAGAACTTCTTTTCTTTTCAAGTTCTTTTGTTTAAAGAGAGTAGATTTTTAAAGCAAAAAGGCGATTTTAGACCTACTAAATATTCAAAAAAATAAAATTATTCACTTTTTATTTTTTATTAAAAATTGAACGAAAGAAAAAACTGCGACTGTTTATTTTTGATATATAATAAATTAACAAAATAAATTTATTTTATGAGCAAATATCAATACAATATATTTAATATCAATCAATTTAAATTTAAAAGACTTTGTCTAAATTTTTTTGATTCTAATTTTTTTAAAAAAATAATATATATGTAGGGCATGATTTTCTCTTGAATTCTATGAGTCAATGAGTGTTTTTTAAGTGTATTTAAGAAGTCTTTAAAGTTTTTAAAAAGGGGTCTACAAATACTTTCCATTTGATATTTTTAACTTTAAATACAAATTGACATCTTAATAAGTAATTTTGAAAATTTGGTGAAGTCTTAAAAAACATTAATAAATCTGATTTAAATTCCAATAAACTAAATCATTTAAGTGTTTAAAAAAGAAGAAATTACCGATATGAGAAATAAAAAAAAAATCATGTTTAAGTAGTGATTAGCTTTTTAACAAATTTTTATTGTATAATAATTTGTCTTTAAGCCTTCAAGATAATAAAGCATTGCATAGAAAGATAATTTTTTAATGAGAGTTTATTTTTTAAAGAATTTGAGGCGAAAAGAATGCCTTGACTTTATCGACATTGATGATGACGATTTTATAAGTGAACTCCACAGCGGAAAGTTTACAATTTTGGTATGTTTTTTTAATATTTAAAAAAAAATTTAATAAGACTTTTCCTTCAAATATTGAATTTATGTTAATTTTTTTAAATTTCAAGCCATTTTTGAAAAATTATCCAGTTTGTGCACTTTTTACAGTCCGGCTCAACAATGGATGTTCTAATCCATCATATGAACTAACAACACTAAAAACCCTTATTTATCAACTAGATGCAGCTTTAGAAAAGTAATTGAAAATTCAAATTTTTGTTGCCAGATCAAACAATACCATTTTTTTAGCCCTGAAGCGCAAAGAAACGGCATTAATTTTATCTATGACATGAACGACTGTAAGCGATCTAACTACGATTTGAGTTTGAGTCAAAAAATTCTCACTCTTGTTCGTGTAAGTCGAATGTTTTATAAAATCTTATCTTTTTTAAATTCATATTGTGACAAAAAAGGGGTCCTATCCGGCAAGACTGAACAAGCTGTTTGTTGTCGCTGCTCCATTTTGGTTCAAGTGTATTGTCAAAGTGTTGAGTATTCTTATGAGAGAAAAATTGAGAGAAAGAGTAAGAATTTTTTTGTTAGTTTTATTTCTAAAAAAAATTTCTAAACTTTTGAATAAATATTTAAATTTGCAAATTTGAACATAATTTAAATTTCAAAATTTCAATATTAATTAAGTTTAACTTAATTGGTCTAATCAAAGGTTTTGTTTGTTTCGAACCAAGAACTCAGAAATCAAATACCTCCGGAAATATTACCTGAATACTTGGGTGGCACGGCTGTTCTAAATCACTCAAATTGGTTAATTGAATGTAATAAATTAGTCACCAACAAGGCTTCAACTTGCAGTTTTTATTACATTTTTGACAGTGTAAAAAAGAATAAAAAATTCAAGATGAGTAATTCAGATCAAACTCAAAAGAGAGAAGATGACGAAGACGAACTCAACATCAATCGCAAGCGACAATCAAGAGACATTTTGGATATTGAGGAAAAAAGCAAGGCAAAAAAACAACTCTCATCCGATTCACCACCACCTTTTTATCCCAATAAAATCGCTGAAAAAATTGAGCCCATTCCTTTTGAAGACTAGTAATTTAAAAAAAAAAATTAACTTTTTTATTAAAAATTTTATTTTAGCTACCAAAGTGTACAAAATGTCGATCCTACTGATAAAACAGTGCTTACCATTGATGAACTGGTGAATCATGTGATGAGCGCAGGTGCTTATGGTCTAAGCGATGAATTCAGAATAATCCGTAATCTACCGATTAATTCTTCAATTGATGCATTCAAGTAATTTAAAAAAAAAAAAAAAAAAAATTTAAATTATTTATTTAAAGAGACAGAGAAAATGCTAATAAAAATCGCTACCGAGATGTGCTATGTTTAGATGAATCTCGAATAAAGTTGGTCTCTGAAAAGAACAAATTTGATGATCAGTGTGTAAAAAATGATTACATCCATGGCAATTATGTGGACGGCTACAAGCAAAAGAATGCTTATATCAGCACACAAGGTCCCTTGGACGAGACTGTCGAGGATTTCTGGAGAATGGTATGGCAAGAGTTTGTTTTGGTAATAGCTATGACAACTAAAGTTTACGAGCAGCGAAAATTAAAATGTGCCCAGTATTGGCCTTTGGAAAAAGACGCAACCACTGTTGTAGACAATTTGTTTGAGATAAAAAACGAGTCTGTCGAAGATTTGGATGATTATAAAGTGACCAGATTGAGCATAAAATACCTGCCTACTGGCAAGACAAGAAAAATTGTTCACTGTCAATTTTTGTCGTGGCCAGATCACGGAGTGCCTAAAACTGCCAGCCAAATTTTGGACTTTATTCAACTTGTCCGAAAGCATCAATCAGAGTGTTTAAATGAGATGTTAAAGAATACAAAATGGACCGGTCATCCGCTCGGACCACCTATTTGTGTGCACTGTAGCGCCGGTATAGGCCGTACAGGAACATTTTGCGCCATTGATATCAGCATCAATCGGCTAATTGACTGCAAAACAGTTAACATCTTTGACACAGTGAACAAGATTCGACTGCAAAGGGCTCAAAGTGTACAAATGAGAGATCAATATGTTTTTTGTTATTTGGCTGTGTTGGAATATGCTCAAAAAGAGAATTTGTTTGTTGAGCATGAAAGTTTAGATCTGGCTAAAATTTTTGATGATATGTTCTAGAAATTGTAAAAATTAAGCCAAAGCTATTTTTAAATAGATAAAATGTTATCTAGGCTTTTGAATGTTTTTTTTTTTAAGCTGATGTGCAATGTGTTATCATTTTATTAAATTGATGTAAAAGAAATTTATCTAATTTTATGAAATAAATGAATATTTAATTTTCTATTGTTTTTTAAAAAGAATTAGAAAATAAATTTGATAACGACTAGATTATTGCGAATATTGATCTTTAATTGAGTTTGTCAATAATTCAAATTTTTTTCCAAATATTTGGCTTTTTTTTTTTAATTTAATTTTGATTTATTTTTCTTCTAATTGTCGATTAATAAAAAATTTTAATATATTTTGGAAGCTAATTAACAAAAAAAAGCACCATAAAACTCTTACAACACTAGAAGCACCAAAGAGTGATTTTACTATTTATTTGATTTTAAAGCCCAAACATATAAGTCACTTCTAATAGTATATTTTTTTGGACAAAAAGATGGCTAATTTTATAAAATAAATTCAAATAAAGAATTCTCCGAGTCTTTCTTACGCAGACGATTTAAAGATTTTAGGTGTTTCAAGGAAAGATAAAGCGGATTCAATTCAATTACAAGGTGATTTGAATGTTCTAGACACTTGAACAAAGACATGGTCTACCGAACTGAACGTATCAAAGTGTAAGACAATGTATATTGGGAAGAAAAGAGAGAAAATGGCCTACACGCTGTCGAACACGAATAGTGAAGTTACATTAAAAGAAACGATTGAAGAGAAGGATCTTGGTGTGTTGGTGTCGAATGATTTTAAGTGGAACAAACAATGCACAGCAGCAGCAGCTAAAGCGAACAGAATTCTAGGCCAAATTAGAAACTAATTTGCATGTTTAGATAGGAAGACGCTTAGGCTTCTTTACGTAGGACTTGTCAGACACCATCTCGAATATGCCGTTAGTATATGGAACCCCTCAACAAAAGCAAATATAAATGTTATTGAAAGAGTACAGAGACGTGCAACTAAATTGGTCAAATCTTTAAGGAAAAAATCGTACGAAGAAAGGCTTAAATCGCTGGATCTAATGAACTTGGAAGAGCGCAGAACAAGAGGAGTTTTTATTCAAATGTTCAAAATAGTAAATGGACACGAGAAAATCAACTTAGTGAATGGAGTAAACTTTGCTAAGAGCACAACATAAAGCTTGTAAGAGAGATAAGTAAACGGGGTTCATAGAGGTATAATTTTTTGCCGAACAGAATTGTGTCAGGATGGAATGAATTGCCAAAAAGTGTTGTTAACGCGAAAACAGTCAATAGATTCAAATCGGGTATTGATAAAGAAGTTTTTGGTACGGTGCATAGAAAGCGAGAAATGGCGTCGCTCGGCGTTAGTATAGAATCATTATATACTGCAGTTCTAATTTTTTAGTTTCTTTAAAGTTTCTTTATTTTAAGGCCACGAAAATTTTTTGTAAATTAGCTCTAAGTGCTAAAAAAATATAAAAATTGTAAATGCTTGAGCTAAACTAATGATTGAGTCCGGGGTCATACTTCGAAAACAAACACATTTCAAAAAATCAAAAAATATGTATTTCGATTGAAATAAATTTTCAATCAATTTGTCAATTTTTCCAAAGACTTTAAATTATTTTTCTTGATTGAAATAAAATTTTGAAAAAATTTAAAAAAATATTCTAGTGATATTCATCAAAACGAGAAAGAATAGCTCTTAGATTATGGCGTTAACTTAAAAAATTATCAGACAATAAAAAAAGATTAAAGAAGCCACCAAAAGTTGATCTTGAATAACTCTTAAATTAAAAACACTTAAAGTATGTTATTAAATTGATGCTAAATAAAATTTTCTTAGGTGGCTTAGAAAATTTATACTAATATCATTTAATACCATTATATGTATCGGTATCATTTTTATTAATCAATAAATTTTTAATTTATTTAAGTAAAATTATGTCATTCTGGGTTATAAAAATATAAAAGCTAAAAATTTTAAAATATTTAAAGAAAATAATTTAAATTTCACAATATAATTATATTAAATGTAAGATAAATTTGGTAATACGCAAAAATCTTTGCTAAAAGTTCATTACATTTAATTCATTACATCTGAGTTTAGTATTAAATATAAGTAAATTTTAAATAAACAAAATAATTTACTTACAAGGATTCGAAATTTTGAATTATTTGATCAAAATATCTATGGTTACCTTATGGTTGATCCTTAGTTTATGAAAATTTTAATTTCAATTGACATTTGAAAATTTGAGAAAATGCGTCACTTGAATTAGGTTTTTTTTTAAATAAAACAGCATTCAAAATTAATTAGTAAAGAATAAAAATAAATTAATTTTAGATATTGACAAATAAATTCACTTTATATTTTCAAAACCAAGTTTGATAGATTGCGTTACATGCGTTATTTAAAAAAAAAATCAATTTAAAAAAAAAATAATTGTATCTTAATTTTGAAACAGTTTTTGAATGCTAGAGCATTTACTTTCATAGCATATGTAAGCTTAATAAATGGTCGCAGTATTTATTAATAGTAATACTATTTTTTAAATTTTGTATTTTTTGCAGCTTTTTAAATATAAAATTAGATAATTTATTTTGATTGATAAAAAATATTTTTTTTCAAAAATCAACTTCAAATGATGTTCTATTTTATTTACTTGGTTTTGATGATGGCTTAGACTCATGATTATATAGTTGGAGCATGCGCCATAAGTTAAGAATTATAAAGTATGGGTAAGATGGTATTAAATGATCCACCAGAGCATCGTTTTAGTCGAATAGCATTTGGGACGATATATTAAAATACAAGTCAATGAAATTCATTCACAAAGTAACCTTCCCATGCATGAATTATTATCATTTAAAACAAGATTGCTAAAGAAATTAAAATCTGTATTTAAAATTTTTAAATTTTTTTAGAAATTATTTATATTTGAATATTAAAAATTCATATTTAAAAATAAAAATATTCTTAAAATTAATTTCAAACTGTTTCAATTCTAAATTCTTGTGTCAAAACTGAATTTCGATTTTTTCGATAAAATAAAATAAAAAAGAATAATTCCATTGAGGGTTTTAGATATAAGTAGCATTATTTTTTGGTATTTTTCGATTCTTTTCGAAAAAAATTTTGCAAAAAAATTTTTCAAAAAATAAAAAGATTATTTAGATATTTTGAGCTTCGATCAAAATATTTCGAATTTTCCAATAGTTAAGAAAATTAATTCTCATATTTTAAAGTAGTGATTTATTCAGCGAAACTATTCAAAATCCTAAGATCAATAGAATATTCATAGAACATAATATCAAATTGAAAATTTGGTTAAAGTTGTTAAAATTAGCAGGGTAACATTAAAATTTTAAATTCAAACTAAATCATTTAAAGCTAAAATTGAATTACACTTTTTTGTTTGTTGATTTGATAAAAATTTAGTCCATCAATTCCTTTAATTATTGAATTTTGGCAAATATTTATAAAATTAAATTTCGGAATAAATCAATTTCAAAATATCATTTAAATTTAAATTTAACAAATGGAAATTTAAATCATATTCTATCAATTCTATTTGAAAAAAAAAGTTTTTAATATTTCTTGATACTTTTTTAGTTTGGATTTAAAAGATTTTATCATACCATTCTAATGAAAAAATGATATAAAAATATTTTTTATTAATTTCCGTAAAAAAATTACATAATCCTAATATTAAATGATGACAATCATTCTAAATTTTGCTTCATTAATTTCTGTTCTATGCTTAGGGTTAATGGAAAAAAAATTAGCAAATTCGAGTAAAAGCCAAATTATGTTAAAAAAAATTAATGAATTTTTCAACTCTTAAAAAAAAAAATAAAAAAAACTTTTCATTTTCTATTCATTTTCATAAATGCCTTAACTGATTAGCATCATAATTTATAAAATTATTTCGAAGTAAGGTAGTAGTATATAAGCTTCAATTTTTTTATGTTTATTGCATAATCTGACATCACTTGTTTGATTTTATTTTTTTTAACTTTTTGTTAATAGACTTGTTAATAAAGATTGGACAACCAAGTTAAATTTGCCAAAGACATTTTTTTGAATTAAATATGCAACTGTGTATTTTGCAGCAAAAAGTAAATCTTTCTAGATTAGGGCTTTAAGAGGATTAATTTCGACAATTTTTTTAAATAAATTTTTCAAAGCATGATATCGCGCGCACAAATTTCTCGCTAGAAAATTTGTGTACTCAGGCAGCAAATAAAGGATGCTTAAAATATTATAAACCAAAAAAAAAAGAAAATAGAAAAAAGATTGTAATATAAATATTTAATCGAAAAATTTATGTCGAAAGAGCTTGCTACCAAATTGCAAAAGCGAAATAGCATTTGAATTATTTTTCGCATTTATTTAGTTTCAATGCAACTAATTTATGAGCAAAATTTTTCATAATTTTTTTTTTTTTTTTATATTGCAAATAATTGAAATTTCTAGCTTAAACCATCGCCGACTATAACAACAACCAAAATATAAAAAAACTTAAATCTCAAAATTTTAGTTTTATTTTTTTTCAAAAATTTAATTTTCTCAAAGCCCTGACAACCAGAGCAGTATATTTTTCCAAGACACTTTAGATAAAGCAGATTAAGTTTGAGGAAATATTTTGGTTTGGAAGAATGGCCAAAACTGCGACCAGTGCGGCAACAAGGGCATTGCAACAAGAGCTGAAATCAATTCAAAAAGAGCCCCTAGAAGGCTTCACAGTTAGCCTAGTGAACGACAATCTGTTCGAGTGGGAGGTGGCAATATTCGGGCCTCCGAACACTCTGTACCAGGGTGGCTACTTCAAGTCGCACATAAAATTTCCCTCCGACTACCCGTACTCCCCTCCGTCAGTCAGATTTGCCACCAAGATGTGGCATCCAAACATATATGAAAATGGTGACGTGTGCATATCGATACTTCATCCGCCAGTGGACGACCCAACAAACACCGAGTTGCCTTCGGAGAAGTGGAACCCGGCGCAAAATGTGCGCACGGTAATGATGAGCATAATTTCGTTGTTAAATGAGCCCAACACGTTCTCGCCGGCCAATGTGGACGCCTCAGTCATGTACAGAAGATACATAGAGTCCAAAGGAGCTGACAAAGAGTACGAGAACATAATTCGCAAACAAGTGCTTGCAACTCGTCCCGATGCCGAAAAAGACGGAGTTTATGTACCTCAGACTTTGGAAGAATACTGTGTCAAGGCGTCGGGCTCAAAGGAGTACGACAATGTCAACGATGATTGTATAATGGATGATTTGGATGATTTGGATCCGTATGATAACAATGACGATTCCGATTGTAACTACGATGAATCGAATACTGACTCTGGAAATGAAGAATCATGAAAGCTCTGATCTATATCTATAAATAAATCATTTTTTTAGCTTTTTAAATTTTTTTTTTTTTTTCTATAAATTTTTGTATGAAGTTGGATTTTTTTCTTGATTGTCTTTCATCGTACTTTAATTTGGGCGGATTGGTTATATATTATCTGATTGACTTTTGAGTGCAAGATCTTTCTCGTTTAATCTGGTTTTTATCTAAGGTCTCAATTTTGTATTTAATGGCATCTACCGCTATGAATCATTATTATCCAAAAAAAGATTTATTTTTCGACATTTTTTTTACAAAATAAAATGTGATTAAAATTTTCTAATTAATTTTTTAATTTTTTTTCTAGCTCTCCATTTTAACACTAGAAGACCTAAATCTTTTTTACCGTAAAAATCTTCTTTTTTTAATTACAAAGAAAAGAGGAGGTCTTTAGGCTAAGACATTTTAATCATGAAGAATTTATGTAATTAAATTAAAATTCAGAATTAGTTCAAATTGTTCCAAAATTGCTGACTCAAAAGAAAATAAAATTTTTGACAAGTCAAAAAAGCTTCTCGGGTCTTTATGTTAATTTTTTTTATGTTTTTTTATTAGTGATAAAATTAATTCTTTACAAAATTAAATAAAATTTATAAAAATAAATTAGGGAAAAAAAATTTTGGAAAATTTTGTTTGGTTTACTTATATTTAATTTTTAATGGTCAGTAGAAGTCTAAATAACTTCTAGGCTCTTCAAGTGTTAATTGAGAAGATTCCCTTTTTTTTTGGTCGTCTCCTAATTGAGCATTTTTAAAACAAGCTTAGTATATAGAGAAAAATTTGAAGAGTTTTTGATCTGAGATACAAATTTTTATTCAATTCTTGAAAATTTACCTTAAATTAAAGTAAAAATTTTAAAATGTTAAAAATAATTGTTTTTTTAAAGCATTTTGAAGATCTTTGATTTAATTTATTATTTTCTTACTTGAATTTAAGAAGAATAGATTTATTTTAGCTAATTGTTTCATTCAAAAGTTTTTGTTTTTTAATGTAAAAGAAAGTAAATTTTTCATGGAAAATATCAAAATTTGCAATAGATCTATAATTATCCATTAATTTTTCAAAATTTTACGCAAATTATGACACTTATGAAAGTACTAATTACTAACAAAATTTTGTTTTTCGGTTATTTAAATGATTGTTTTTTTTATTTTTGGGATGAAGGTTACTAAAACATATAAAATGTTACTAAACCATATAAAAAGTGATCGCCAAAAAAAATTTATTTTTTTTTATAAAAATTTAATCAAAACATAAAAAAATTATCAAGTGCAGTGATTAAAACATAAAGTCATTTTTTAATTTTTTACAAAAGATTATTAAAACATAAAATAAAAAATAAAAAATAAAATTCGAGTCTGAAAATCAAAAAAAGTTAACAAAGAATTCGAGTTCCACGTCAGATTTTAAATTTGCCAAAAATACCCAATCTATTTTTTTCTTAATTTTTAACAAACAAACAACAACAAAATTAAAAAAATAATTTCTAAAATTTATTTATGTTTTAGTAAACATTTTGAAAAAAGGAAATTTTTTTTTATGTTTTAGTAACAGATTTTAGAAATGAGTATATATTTTATGTTTTGTTTCACCCTTTGATTTTTTTCAAATTATCCAAAAAAGTTTATGCCCTAATTTTAATTTTCACCTTTTTTATGTTTTAGTAATCTTCATCTTTATTTTTGATATAAACGAGAATATTCTAACGGTCTGTCAGCCTTGTATTTTCTAATGATGGACTTGGGACCGGCATTGTCAGACTTATAATAATTTTCTAAATATACTAAATTAAATCTCAATAAAAAAAGATTAATTTTTAATTATTTTAATATTTTCCATCTTTTTCTCTATTAATAAAAATAAGAAACAACTGATTTTTTTTATAAAAATAATTAAATAAAGATTTTTAAAATTGGTTTAATGAAATCATCCTTTGTAAAAATGATTGACTATTTCAATTATACTAAAGCTTATTAAGCTTATCTTAAAAAGATGAATCAAATCGGATGTCTTAAAAAGCTTTATTTATCTTAATTTAAAAATATTAAATTAAATATTTTAAAATTAAAAATTGAATTAAAATATTTTGAATAGATTGTATCTTTAATTAAAATGAATTTAAAGTAAAATTTTTGAGTCATCCAATAATGAGTAGTGTTGGGATCCGTACGAGCGGACACTATAAGGACCAAGATTTTAGAAACCGTGACTGTGTCCGCATAAACCGACCAAATTTTTTGCGGGCGGTCACATAAATCGTGAGATTTTTTGAGAAAAAAATTTGAAAGTTTTTTAAAAATAACGTAGAAGTATCTGCTAAATTTACAAAAGGTTAAAGAACCGTCCGCAAAAATTTTGGTCGGCTTGGCGGTCTAAAAATGAGAAATGACCATAAAAAACAGTTCGTGAAATGAACCGGTTTGGTCTGGCTGCATTCAACACTAGTAATGAGCATATTAAAAACGAAAATTTAAATGCAATTAAAATCATAAATTTTTTAGGAAAATTCCAAAAATCGTATAAGTAACACAATTTTTTTTTGATACTATATTTTGTGAAAAAACTATTTTTAGAATTGATTTTTTAAATCTGTAAATAAATATATTTTTCGTTATAAAATTTTTAATATTAAATTTTTTTCATCTTAATTTAATTTAATTTTTAGCTTGATATTAAAAAATAAAGCCAAATTTCTTAGCATTATTCAACTTGCATAGCATAAACAAAATCTTTCAAAATAAATTGAAATATATAATTTTCAAATAAAATAAAAAATTTTAAATTTAAATCAATAGTTCAAAACAATTTTACAATAATGAGTGATGAAGAGGAAATGGAAGAATTTGAATTCAATGAAGGCGATCTCCAAAGAGCTTTCAATCCCGGCTTCAAACGGCACAAAATGACCAAGGAAGAAGCAATGTTGGGTATTTGGGCGTCCAAGGAATTTTCGGATAGTGAGGATGAGGATCAATTTAGCTATCGCAAACAAAAAAAGTATTCTAATTCGAACATTGATTTTGTTTCATCGAAAAAAAAAAAAAAAGATGGATCCGAAAACGAAACAGATGGAAAAGTCGATGAAAAACTTAGCGATGACGATGAGATCAGGGATTTAATCCGCAATGAAGAGCTTATAGTGGAAAGTGACAGTGATAATGACAATATGGAGGAATTAAACACAAAAAATTATTATCAAGTCAAACAGCCTGTACCAAGTTTCAAACCAACTGCTCAAAAGCAAGAACCAAAGATCACAAGGTAAGATCATATTTTCCAAGTTTAAAAAAAAATCCTATGTTTTTCAAAGGGCAGATGTAAAAGAAATAGGTAACTGGGAAAGACATACCAAGGGTATTGGAATGAAATTGATGCAAAAAATGGGTTGGGAAAAAGGAAAAGGGTTGGGAAAAGATTTGGCTGGACGAGCCATACCTGTAGAAGCTTCGGTACGCAAAGGAAAAGGTGCTATTGGAGCTCATGGCCCAGAGAACAAGGAAAGAAGACATAAAGAAGTTGAGGATGAAGAGCCTGTTCATGTATCCCAGTGGAAAAAAGATGTAAATTAAAAAAAAAAATAAAAATCATTTTTCAAAAATTTTTAAATTCAATTTTTATTAAAAAGAAAAAACATAAAAAACCACAATATGCCTTAAAGACGCCGGAAGAGTTGATTAAATTGGCATCTAAACAGCCCGAAAAATTAAGAAAAATCGAAAAATTGATGGAAATCGGTGAATTGGAGCAGCTGGAGCGCAAAAAAGAAAAGACAGGAAAAATAAAAATCATAGACATGACCGGCAGGGAGCAGCGTGTCTCTCACGGCTACGAATCTTTAAGTCAAATTACAAAATTGTCCAAAATGGAGAGCGAATATGAAGAAAAGAAGAGAGAAAATTTCGACGTACCTGAACTTACCCACAATTTGGATCTGATTTTGAACATGACTGAAGACAAGTTGATTCACTATGACAAAAAAATGAAACATTACGAAGATATGATTGTTGGTTTAAGTTATGAAGAAAAGCGAACTAGAGAAAAAATGGCATCCGAATCTGATCAAATGGAAAAAATAAAAAGTTTAATCAAATCCATTGAAATTTGTGAGAGTAAGGTAAGCGAAGAAAAAATGACACTCGATGATCTCATTGATTCTTTTGATGACCTACGGCAATCTTATCCAGATGAGTTTATAATTTTCAATTTGTCTCAAGTGTCGATACCATTAATGGCACCGTTGATAAAACGAAAACTGAAATTATGGACTCCATTTACGGAACATGTCACTGATGATCACCAAGACCCGCAATCAATAATTTTTTGTCATGATATTTACACTAAACTAAAGTCTCTTTTGGACGAAACTGATTTTGAAAATGTGAATTTGTACCACAGATTTGTGTGGGAGACTTGGATGCCTGCTTTTAGAAAAATCCTCTCTGAAATAAGCATCAAGGAACATTCTGTTGATTGTAGTCTTTTGATAGAAAAATGGAGGCCACTTTTGTCCAGCTGGATTATTCAAAATATTCTAGACCAGATTATTTTACCAAAATTGATTGATGAAGTTGAACTATGGAACCCTTTGACAGATGTAATTCCAATACATGAATGGATCCATCCATGGCTAGCACTCATGAAAGATCGACTGGACTCTACTTTATTTCCCACCATTAGATTTAAATTGGCTTCCGCTCTGCAAAGTTGGCATCCATCTGATCAATCTGCTAAGGCTGTGTTAAATCCATGGAAACCCCCGGTATTTTCTGCACAAAATTGGGAACAATTTTTGCTTAGAAATATTTTGCCCAAATTAGAATTGGTTCTTGAACAAGAGTTCGTAATAAATCCTAGTAAACAGAATTTAGAACCTTGGAATTGGGTGACTTCCTGGGCCAATTTGGTCCCCATTTCAAATTTTGTTGCGCTTTTAGAAAAGAGTTTTTTCCCAAAGTGGCTTCAAGTTTTGAGTGTATGGCTAAATTCGTCGCCTAATTATGAAGAGGTTTCTAAATGGTACGTTGGTTGGAAATCTTTATTTAGTGAAAAATTACTACAGCATCCAAGTATAAAAGCAAAATTATCTCAAGGTTTGATGATGATGAACCGTAGTGTCAGTGGTGCTCAGGTTTCATATAATCCAAACGAACCAAGTCCGGCAGTGAGTCAAACACTGAAAGAAATTCCTCAGTCGGTGAGGGAAAAAGGGGCGCAATTGAGCTCTACACCGGTCGTTTCATCATTCAAGGATATTATTGAGAAAAAGGCAGCTGAAAAAAATATTATGTTCATGCCTATAGTCAACAAGTTTAAAGAAGGCAAACAAGTTTATCGACTTGGCAACTTGAATTTGTATTTGGATAGAAATGTTATTTTTATTTTACAAAATGGAAATTGGATTCCGGCTTCGTTGAACGAAATTTTTCAAAAATCTCTATAAAGTTAATTTTTATTTTAAAATTTTTGTAAATTTTTTTTTCTTCATCAATTAAAACTATCTAAAGCTATTCATTTTTTTATTTCCTCAAAAAAAATTTTTTGCTCCGGATCATTCTTAGAAAAAGAATAATTTTATTCAAAATTTTTTATTAAAAATTAAAAATTTTTCTTGCCAAAATACTTGAAATTTATATGTTACCAAAAAAATATCCTAAAAAATAATTTATTTTGAAAGAAAGTATTTAAAAAATTTAGCATAGATAGGACATAATACTTAGGGGTACAACTGGTTAGTAGTAATAAGTCTCGAAACTGCTATTGAGCTCAATCAATTTGAGTCAAAATCGATAATTTGCATATTCATCAGGACAACATCATCTGTATCGGTGCATGTAGTTCCTAAATGACCCTCCATTAATAACACTTTCTAAGTTGAAAACCGTTTAGGTCCTTTTATTCAGAGATCCAACATATAGACCGTATAACCTTTTATTACAATACAAGATCTCAGGTTCATTAAAATACTAATAACTTGTTAAATAACACTAATAATCAATCCATTTTTGAAAGGTCTTAAGGAATAGAATTTAGAGATACTTCAAATTTTTTAATTATTGTAACTTATTTTATTTTAGGATTTAAACTTTTGGATAATCTGAGGTAGAATTATAATATTTAATTGTAATCATTGAAATATATATGAAAATAATCGTATGAGAATTTAGAGTATTTTCAATTTTTTTTAATTACTCGGTTTACTTGGTATAAATCTCTTATCTTCAAAAATAATCAAAAAACATGTTTACTCCGAATTCCGAGATTTCACGATTAAAAGAGAAACAACTGGTAAAAAAACTCTGATCAAAGATATAATTTTTTCATCAACTGAGTTGTTAGTGTCTGAAACAACTTTAAGAAGCGAAATTATCAATTCAAAGACTTTAAATGATTTGGAAAATAAATTAGAGAAACAAAATTAAGATAAACTATCGCAGTGAGAATAGCTTTTTACTTATTATTATTATATTATTAATAAAAATATTTTGAATAAAAATGCTTTAATCTATTCATTTAAGAGTTAAAATTAATAGAAATTAATCATTAGCAATTTAAATTTTTCAAGAAAAATTTAATTATTTAGATAAATTTGCATATTTTTTTTAATTTTATTTAAATAGTTTTAGGGAATACCCCAGGCAGCTCAGAATGGATCATAGTCCTTCTTGTCAGCCTAGCGATTGAATAAAAACATACAAAATAAAAAAGATAAATGACTAAGTGAAAATAAAAATTGACTAGATTTTAGTGAAAGGAAATAATTGCATATTTATCTTCGGATGTCCTGTAAAAAAGAATTAAATTTTCAAAAAAGTGTATAAAATTTTTGATTCAATTTTTTTAAATTTTTAACAATTAAAAATTTTTTGAATAAAAATTCTTTAATCTATTCATTTAAGAGTTTAAATTAATAGAAATTAATCATTAGCAATTTAAATTTTTCAAGAAAAATTTAATTTAATCTATTTTTGATAGTTGGATATAGAAATCTATTTTTTTTTTAAATTTTAAATAATTAATGTTCATTTAAATTGGTTTTTAATTTTTAAATAAAAATTCCTATTAAAATTTTGATTTTATTCTTCAATATTGTTATTTTTAGCAAAATAGCCAAGCATTTTATAATTGAAATTTGTTCTCCTTTTCAGTATAATATTGGATATTTTTTCTCATCTAGAAGTTATTTTTTAAAAAAATATAGATGCTAGTTTACCATTAAATTGTCAATAAAGATATAAAACAAGTATTTTAAAATAAACATTCGTCTTTAAAGAAAATGATGATTAATTTTAATTAAAAAAAATTTTTGTCTGGCATTTGGAAAATAGATAAACAAAAAAAATTCTAAACTATCTTTAAATTTATTCTGACATTCATAAAATTACATGAATAATTTTATTTTAAAATTAATCATAAAAATAAATCATACTTTTTTTTTAAAAATGGAAGATTTGACTCAAAGTCTAAATCGATTCGGAATTGAATTGTTTAAAACAGTTTATTCCCAGACTCCAGATGGTAAATTTTAATTTTAATTTTTTTAATTAATTTCAATTATCTAAAAGGACCTGAAAGTTGTGTTATTTCAAGCGTTTCAGTATTCATCGCTCTCATGATGACTTTAGCAGGTTCAAGGGGCGAAACCAAGAGTGAAATTTTGAAAGCTCTCAAAATTCACAGTTTATCTAAAGACGAAAATGAGTCTAAATTACATGAATCAATCAATTCTTTATCTAAGCTTATTTCATCAAATGAATCTACGAATAAAGTGGTATTAGCAAACAGAATGATAATCAATAATTTAAATGTTAAAGATGCTTTTGAAGACATGATAAAAACAATATATGAATCTGAAATCGAAAAAGTATCAGCTGATAGACCACTAAATTTGGTCATAAGGGACACAAATAAATGGATTAGCGATCTGACAAATGATAAAATTACCAATATTTTAGATGAGAGTTTTAAATCAGTGGCATTAACATTGATAAATGCAGTTTATTTTAAATGCGAATGGCTTAATGAGTTTGATCCAAATAGAACCCAAAAAATGGACTTTTATGTGACCAAATCATCCAAAGAATCGGTAGAAATGATGCAGCTGAACAATAAAAAATTGCTCTACTATTTTTCTCCTGATCTCAATTATCATTTACTGAGTCTTGCTTACAAACAAGAAAAATATTTTTTCAATATTGTTTTTCCATCGAGTGAAGATGACTTTCTGATGAGCACAGATCAGCAAAGCTTGGTAAATCGCTTGGATTTTGACCAAATTAAAATTGATCTGCAAAATTTAAAGCATAATTCAATTAATTTAAAGATACCAAAATTTACAATTAAAAATAAGATAAATTTAAATGAGGTTTTGAAAAAATTAGGTATTTTGGCTGCTTTTGACCGACAAAAAGCTGACTTTAAAGACATTTCGGAAACAGATATATTTGTTCAAGAAGTATTGAATCGATGATTTATTTTTTGATTTTAAAATTTAATTAAGGTTCTTCAATATTCATATATTGAAGTTAATGAACAAGGAACAGAAGCGGCTGCTGCAACAGTTGTTAAAATGGTAAAGAGATCTATTTCACAAAGCACCACAATCAACTTGAATCGACCATTTCTATATTTTATTACTGAAAAATCAAGTGGAGCTTTCATTTTTGTTGGAAGTTTTAATGGAAATATAGAACAGCGCAAAAATTTGGGAGAGAAAACTGAGTTATGAGATTAATTAAATTTTAATTAAAATGAATGAACACAACTAATTGTTATAAGTTTTAATTAAAAAACCAACTAACCTAATTAACCCATTTATTCAGAAAATATAAATTATTTCATTTTTTAGTTTTAAACCTGTAAATGGTCATATTAGTGATGAATAACATATTACTGCAGGTGTTCCTCAAGGCTAAGTAATTAGTCCATTATTTTTTAGTATTTTTATCAATGATATACCTAAAAGAAAAAAAATAATATTGAATACTCTCTGCTTTCTGCGACTTCACATTCTGGATTTTTAAGAAAAAAGGAAATTTAGAAAATAAGATAAACAAATACTTAGACGAATTAGAAAAATGGCTCTTCAAGTTGAAGATGAAAATATCTGTTGAAAAGTCTTGCTTCAAGGTCTACACTAAATAAAAAAAGGAAAATATAGACTTAAACTTAAATGAAAAAATGAAGAATAAAAAATGGCACAAAATTAATTTTATCATAAAAAAATTTTTATTTAACTAAGGCTTTAAATTTTTTTTTTTAATTATAACTGAACCCTCCTTTTTTGAAAAAATAATATCACTTAAGGTATTGAACTCCATGACGACGTATGATATCGAGCCTAGAGCGAACACTCTTGGCATGGTCTTGTACAGCCTTTGGGTCGATATTGCTCAGGCAAGCGCGAATTTTGTTTATGAGTTGCCTAAGATTTTTTGCCTTCCAATCACCCTCATAAACTTTAGCTTTCAAATTTCCTCAAAAATCTTCAATTGGTTGTGCTTTTGTACGTTTGCCGGATTCACTTCTTTAGCAACATACCTTATATTTTTATCTAACATATAATTCTGTACCATATTGGCATAATGAGATGATGCTAAGTCAGGCCAAAATACATAATTTCCATTCTGATAATATTCTTTAATCATTGGTTCAAGTCGTTTCTTATTACATTCTCCAAGGTAGACATGTTGATTGACCGCTAAACCACTAGGTACAAAATATGGTTCGTTTATTCCGCATTGTGAAATAGCCAACCAGACAATTAATTTTTCTTCAAATTTTTTAACGTTCTTGTTCCTTACACTCTCCGGCGTCTTGCTTACGTGACTACTATAAAAATATCATTCCCTGGCAGCGCGGTGTTACCAAGAGTGAAATAAGATTCATCATCAATTAAAAATTCATATCTGCTGTATTTTAAAAGCATTCGACGACATTTTGGCCTTGCTGCCTTCTTTTGGTTAGCATTTAAATGCGGTTTCTTATGTTTTTTATATATTTTTTGATGTTTCTTTCCGATATAGGTATAGTGGCAATTAAAATTTCTAGCCATCTTTCTTTGCGAACGACCCGATTTATGATTGAAATAGGCTCTAAGTTTGGCCACCATTAGTTTCATTAACAACTTCAGCTTTTGGCAAATTTTGGTTACTTTTTACAAAGTTGTACAAATCTTTTTTGATGGTTTCGTACATTTTTTACTAACAACTTATCGAAAATTCAACTTTAATTTAATTATCTGAAATAATTTTAAAGCTAGGATCAGTCTGATTTTAAATTTTGAAAAAAATTGGGAAAGGTCTTGTCCACTCTTATAGAAAATTAAGCTTAACTTTTGTGCCATTTTTTTTATACACCCGTTATATGAAAATAAAATTGAGAGTAAAAAGGAAATCAAGTTCTTAGGTATAAAATTTGATTCAAAATTAACCCTTACCTCAATGGTTGATGAAATAAAACAGCGTTGTAGATCACGGTTAAACTGTCAAACAAAAAATGGGGTCTTAACTATTACACACTACGAAACCTATATAAATCTTTAATCGGATTTATAATTGATTACTCTTTTTCGTGTCTGAATTCATTTTCCAAAAAAAAAAATTAAAAAAATTCAAGTCTTGCAAAACTCAGCAGTTCATTTTATACTTAAATTAAAATATGATACTCCTTCCAATATTGTCCATCATGTGGCCCTTAATAAACTTAGACTCTTAATTGTTTTGAATCGACTTTTTGAATTGAGCGAAAGATATGTAGCGAGAGGGCTGCATCATTCTGTACCATTGGTTGTCAAGCTGGTTGATGAAAATTAAGCAGGTTATGAATCAAGATATGCCGAATACCCGACTACATTGTGTAATTGCTATGTTAAAATTTCTTCTTTCTTTGCTTAACTGTTCAATACTTAAACATTTTGCAACTGTAATTACTAACAATTTGTCTATTTTAATTGTTTTTTATTTTATATTTGACTTATTTTAATTTTTTCTTTACATTTTAATTTTTTTAGTTTTTATTTTTTTTGTTTTTTTTAATCTGAAGGAACTTTAGCTTGGCATAGATAAAACAAATAAATAAATAATAAACTATTGTTTTAAAGATATATGATTAATATCGCATTTAGCTTTTGAATTAAAAAAACTAGGAAATTAGAAATTAAAAAAAAATTTATATACTAGTTTATTGATTTTTTTTGTGATTCAACTATGCTATTATTTCAATTTTTATGCTTTATAGTTACAACAAAAATCAACATATTCATTTTTTCTTTATAATGTTTTTTTTTCCGGTAAAATAAAACCTCCTTAACAGAATCGTTCTAATTCAGTATAAGCTTTCTAAGTTTAAATAATAATTTAATATTCTCAATATTTTTTGTATGAAAAAATTTTATCTATTGTTTTACCTAAATTAATTTAGAATAAATTTTTTTTAAACTTTGATACTGATTTTTCACGAAATAAAAATTATCCCTAAATTATTTAATATTGAGTAATAATTAAAAAAAATATATGCCATATTTAAAATTATTTAGAAAAAATTAAAATAATAAACAATTTGATCAAGTTGTTTAGTAAATAGTGGAAAAAATTTAAATTAAATTTTTAACGATAAATGATGCGCCTTAAAAATGATAGCTCGCCTCAATTCATTTTTCTTAAAATAAAAATATTTTCAATTGTGATTAGTGATTGAAATAATTGTTATGAACTCTCAAAAAAAATTGGACTATGAAAATAAATGCTTGACTAATAGTTTTTGTTTTTTTTCACCTTTTTTTGAGTATTAAATAAAAAAATATTTAAGCAAAATTTTTTCTCATTGATTTTATCCTTAAAACATGATTTAAAAATAAAAAAAATTTTAAAGCTCTATTAATTCAAATTGTTTTTTTACAAGCATATTTTGTTATCATTTTTTTAAATTCTCAAAACGTTTAATACAGACATAATTACATTTATTAGAAATTTTTGTCACTCCAAGACTAGACTAAACGCTTCAGTTGGTAGCCAATCTGTTGGCTTACAATTTATTTTTGAAAATACTTCTTTTTTTTTCAATTCAATTAAAATAATTTTGAGCAATATTTAAAAAATTGTTTTTAAAACAAACCATGGACACTCTTTTGTTAGCTTACCAGATGGCAAAGAAAATTTCTACTGCGCTAGCAATTCTTTGCTCCATTCTAGCTCTACTGCTATGTTGGATAGGATTTTCAGTGCCAGATTGGCTCTTTTATGAAGACGAATACATGCTTAAAAAAAAATTTGGTCTTTGGACATTTTGTTACCAGAATCGTGAATCGCCGTACATTTACCATTGTAAATCATGGCGTAATGCTCCAGACCAAATTCCAGATTTTTTGAGAACGACCCAAGTCCTAATTACTATGGCATGTGTATTGAGCACATTTTCGGTCATTGTTGGAGTCTTGTCTTTGTTTTTTCGCAAGGGGTACGCAAAAATTTTGCCACTTGTAGCTGGCTTACTTTGCCTATTAACTCGTAAAATTCCTTATTTTGATAATTAATAACAATTTAATCTTAATTTAAGTTATTTTGATTCTTATTGCTTTGTCAGTATTTGGAAGTGATCACGCTTTGTATGCCCAAAATTTGGCAGGCAAAAAGTACAACAGAAGATATGGATATTGGATTTATGTTCTTGTTATAATCTTTCTTTTGGTGTCAACTTTCGCTTACCCTTTCAGTTTCATTAGCAATTCATCTAAAAATAATGAATCGTAAGTCAAAATTGTTTTTAAGAAATTTTAAATTAGGGGTTTTGTAGCAAAAAAATTATCAATAATAACACCTAATTCTTAAGTAGTATTGGTTATAAAAATAAATGTTAATTTTTTTTTTCCAGAATTTTTCAGCAAAAACCAGTCCAGAATAATGTAATTTAGCATTTAAAAGAAAAAAAAACAAATTTTCATTTTTTTCAGTTTCAGGGACCATATCCTTCGTTAGGAGTTGGTGGAAATCAACCAGTAAATAGATCAATGGATTTTCTTGACAAAAATAGCATTCAAATGAATCAGAATAGTTTTTCGAATAAATTTAATGTTCCACCTTTGATAAACAACTCAAATTTTAAAAATAATGTATTAATTCCTCAATTTTAAAATTAATCTTTTCACCAAATTTAATTAGAATCAGTATACAAATGGTGAAGCTACAAATAGTGGATTTGGTGGATCGGTGTTTCCAAATACGCAGAAATATAGTCAAAATTTTTATTACTAGAACGATTTGCAAAGAAAATTAAAAAAAAAAGTTTTTGTTGATTTAAGATCTCATCTTGTTGTTTATTTTTTCGAATAAATATTTTTTGATATTTTTAATCTTTAGAATTTTTACGGACGAACAAAAAAGAGATTAATTTTGAAAGATAAGATAAAATTAAATTAGAAGATAAATTAGAATTAAATTAAAAACAATGGTTACTTAGTCATAAAACTCTCAAAGATAATTATAAAATCTTAAAGATAATTAATTAAATCAAAATGACATTTTTATCTAAAATCAAACAAAAAAATCATTTAAATAGCATTCAAATTTTTGTTAATTTAAAAAAAAATGATTGGTATATACTTGAGTTTTTTGTTTGTTACTAATTTAATTCAAACAAAAGCTTTCAGCCATAAATACCACAGTCATGACGAAATAACCAGCTTACTAAAAGATTTAAGTGCAAAAAATCCTAACAATACTTATCTGTACTCAATTGGTAAATCAGTAAAAGGAAAAGATTTATGGGTTTTGGCACTAGCCGATTCAAAGCCCGACAGCCATGTCCTATTGAGACCAGAAGTAAAATATGTTGCCAACATTCATGGAAATGAGGCTGTTGGAAAAGAGATCTTGCTTAAGTTAATTGATTATATGCTTAATAATCAAAAAAGTGATCCTGACGTTGATCTAATTATGAAGACAATGAGAATTCATATTCTGCCTCTAATGAATCCAGATGGATATGAGCAGTCAGTAATGGGAGATTGTGATTCAGTGCAAGGAAGAGCTAATTTTGCTGGTTTTGATTTGAACCGAAATTTTCCTGAGCTTTTTCGCAAGAACGGAAATAAAATTCAGCCTGAGACAGAATCAGTTTTAAAGTGGATGGCAAGCAACAGGTTTATTTTGTCGGGCTCATTTCATGGCGGGGCTCTAGTGGCTAACTATCCATATGACAATTATTTTAATTCAAAATGGTTTTTTCCAAGAGAAAGTAAAACAAACGACAATGATGTGTTCAGAAATTTGGCTTTGACTTATTCTACTAATCATTCCAAAATGAAAAAAGGATGCGATGGTCAAGCTTTTACTGATGGTATTACTAATGGAGGTATCTAAATCTAAAAAATAAAAATTGCCTAAAAAGCTAATAAAATTTTAAAGCCGAGTGGTATCCTCTGGTTGGAGGTATGCAGGATGTTAATTATTGGAGATACGGTTGCATGGAGATAACCTTAGAGGTAAGTTGTTGTAAATACCCGCCAGAAAATGAGCTGGAAATGATGTGGAATGACAACAAGAAGCCAATGATCGAATTTCTTAAAATGGCAAATACTGGGTTAAAAGGTGTGATTAAATTTAAAAATGGACATATTGGTAAATATTTGTCAGTAAAAATTGACTCGAGAGAACCAATTTTCAAAACGAGTGCTGATGGAGAGTATTTTAAAATTTTGCTGCCAGGAGATTATACCATCTCAGTATTGATTAATTGCAAAGTCATGTACCGGATTCGAGTTACTATTGATAAAGAAAACCAATTGAAAATTTTGAATATAACATTACCAAATCGAGCATTTTTAATCTATAAAAAGGCTTTGTTAGATAATGAAGCTGAATTTTGTAGGAAAATAAAAGTAACTAATTCAATAAGAGATTAAATAAAGCTTAACAAAGAATTCATTTTTTATCATATTTTTTGCTTTTTTTCATCAGAATTTCCCGTTAAATTAGCAGAAAATTCAAAAAAAATTTTAAAAGTTTTTTTGTTACTGGCAATATCTCATAATTTTTTATTAATAGTTGTATATGTAAAATTTAAATTTTTTTTAAATTTTAAATATTTCAAAACTAAATATGTATATTTTAATTAATTTTCATACTAATTAAAATAAAACCATAAATATCATTACAAATTTAAAATAAAAATCAAATATTAAGTATTGTATATCAATTTAAAGTTTACTTTTTTAGCTTTAATATGAAATAATGCTCATTTTATCTTTATTATTTTAGAACAAAAAACATGATCTTAGAATCAAACACTGGTTTTTATTGTATTATTCGTTCTACATAATGTTGTTCTTTATTTATCATTAAAATGTAAAAAGTTTTTTGTTGAATAGACAATCTTCTATTAATACACAATATTTTGTTTGGTTACATTTATCTATACAAAAGTCATCACAATAAAACCTAAATAGCATCATTTTTTGACTTTTCTAAAATTTGTTTTAAAATTCTATTTTTTTTACAATTACTTTTGAAATAATAGCCTGTATATAATTTTAATCCTGTTTAAATTATCTTTTAGACAGTAAATAAATGAAAGAATCTTAAAATCAAAACTTGCTAGGACATAGACTCTATTTACCAATTTAAAAGAAATAACGAAATAAAATTTTTCTTTATAAAAAATGCAATTAAACTAACTCATTTTATTTCAATAGATGAAACTAATTGTTATAATAAACAAAATTGTTTTTTATTTTTAATTGTTAAATTAGAGCTCTTTACAAAAAGACAGAAAAATTGATAATTTTAAATGTATCAACCACCAATTTTTTGGTATGATTTTTTTTAAATATGAATAATAAAAGTATGAATCAAAGCCATTATTTATTTCCTGACAAAATTTCGTAATCTAGTATTTTATATTTTTCTTTAGATTTGATTTTAATGGATTCTTTAACTATTTTAATACTGATAAAAAACTTTATTAAAGAAATCGAATGAATATCTTCTTAAATTATAATTTCGAATCCCTGCCTTAAGTTTTGTCCGTCCAAAATGGAAAAAACTACGTTAAGGAGCAAGACGGGTATTTTTGACCCAAGCAGAATAATAAATATAAAAATAAAATTGATAGATGTTTTTTTTTAATTTTAATTTTTAAATTTGTTTGATGAAAAGCGATACAAAACTAAAAAATAAAACAGACAATTCTTAATTTCTCTGAATGATTTTTTAAATACAAATTCATTGCAATGGTAACAAGCATCAGAACATTTATCATCAGAATCTTAACATATAAAGGATTTTATTCTTTTTTTTGATTTCTGTGAACTAAAAATCTCTTGATATTACTTCTTGAACAAGATTATGATATTAACTTGTGCGCCTAGTTTGTGAGATTAACTTTCTAGAGTCTTGTCAAATCTTTTTATTGATGGGATTGGTCTTGGTGCCCTTTTTTTGAACTGCTTCTTCCATTGATATATTAAAATTTATCATTTCTAATTTTATTTGATAAAAAAAATAACCATTAAGAAAAAAAATAGAATTAATAAAATTTTAAGTTTCCAAAAGATTTTTGATTAAGACTTAATTACAAAAAGGTTTTGTGAAATACAAATTGAACAAAAATTCTTCCTTTTTTGATGAATTAAAATTAAAGTTAATAAAAAAACTTACAAAAATATTGCAACATAGCGCAACATACTTTGTTGCACCTTTTTTACCTAAAATAATTTTCCTCATGTTAAAATAAGACAAAAAATAAAATATCAATAAGATTCAGATTGATTATTGATTTGATTTACAAAAAAAAAAGAAAATGAAGATTTTATTTTAGTTAATAAAGGTGCAACAAAGTATATTGTATCAACAAAGTATCAACAAAGTATATTATATGCAATATGTAGCAGTATTTTTTTAGCTTTTTTTTAACTTTAATTTCAATTCATCAAAAAAGGAAGAATTTTTGTTCAATTTGTATTTGAATTTCACGATACCTTTCAAAAACCACTCTTGTCAAAATTTAACACTGATCATAAAATTCTAAAATCATAAAACTAAGGCTCAACAAAAATTTAAAATTAAAAAAAAAGTCCAAAAAGCTAAAAGCTTGAATTTATTCCATCTAATAAAGGTCGAATAATACTTTATTACAATAGTAAAAATCAAATGTAGACGGTAGACAACCATGGAGATATCAGGATTACCTTAATCGGAGTTTTAATTAGGAATAATTAATAAAATTTAGTAAAAGTTCATGAAGTTATACCATGGGGTCTAAAAATAACTAACCCTTTAAAAAGTTGTAGTTCTTTCAGACCCGGGTTTTAAATGATAAGGTTCAAATATTTTTTTAAATTATATATATTCTGAAAGAACATAAAATTTTCTACACTCTGGTGTACAAATTTTGTAGACCACAGCAGTATGTGAAACAAAGAGTGTTTCACTTTGTTTCATTTACAGAATAAATTTTTGACATTTAGATCAAAAGTTATAAAATTTTTTTATTTTTGTTTTGTGTGATATTTCACAATGCCGTCATGAATTCGTGCTGTCAAAATGATAATTATTTGTGTCTCATTAAGTGGTCCATCATTTATCCCTAATTAAACTTCTTTATTAAAATGAATGAGAGAGAGGCGCTTTAATTACTGGCGAGTAATGTATTTATTACCTTTTTGTGAAGAGAAATAGCATTTGCTTAATTTCATTCAAGTGGCAGTTTGCCTGTATAGATAGATGCTCAAAAAATCAAATAAATTTTATGACCAATTTTTTTTTTATTTTTTGGTAATCAAAATTATTATTTCTGTATTTAAAAATGAATAAAACAAAATCAAAGTGAATAATAAAAGATGAAAAAATTTTTAAATCTTCTATTTCAATTATCTAATATCTAAAAGACTTTGGATTTTCTAAATTTTTTCTATCAGTAAAAAGGCTATATCTAATTGAAATTGTTTGTTCTATTGAGAGATCAGTTGTTTTTATTTAAAATGT
The DNA here is from genome assembly GCA_016802215.1 of Brachionus paranguensis. Lineage (NCBI taxonomy): Eukaryota > Metazoa > Rotifera > Eurotatoria > Ploima > Brachionidae > Brachionus > Brachionus paranguensis. The sequence goes on along the minus strand of JAESIX010000009.1, from coordinate 1,310,573 downwards.
CTATTATTTAAGATTTTTAAAATTTTTCCGATTTTAGGGTAGTTTAAAATATCAGTTGGATCAATAATTTAATAATTATAAATTTCGTTTTTCAAATATTTGATTTTAAAATTTTAATTTAATTTAATTGCTTTTTTGCTGTCAGTTTAGAAAAAAAGCATTCAGAAATTGCTCTGAAATTTTTTGCTATTTAAAATCTAAAAAATTAAGTTGAGAACCATTTTTCAAAATAAAATGCTCTCAATTTTCTTTGTAGTTTTATTAATTTTTAAAATAAAAGCTCAACTAATTAGTAAAACATACGAAAGCAATAAATTTTTAGAGGTTGCTAATTATCTTTCCGAAATCTGTCAACAACACAAAGATAAATGTCATCTTTATTCAATAGGAAAATCAATTTTGGGCAATGATTTGATTGTTTTATCAATTGCTCACAAGAACCCAGACGTTCATATTCCTCTGAGACCCGAGGTAAAATATGTCGGCTGCATTCACGGTGATGAATTTGTAGCCCAAGATCTCTTAGTGCGCCTAATCGATTATTTACTCACCAATGATTCTGATTCTGATGTTAAATATATAACACAAAATATGAGAGTCCACATTTTGCCCATAATGAATCCTGATGGCTTTATTATTAGTGACCGAAATTTTTTTCCAATGAGTCTTGGTCGTAGGAATCATGCAGGCTTGGATTTAAATCGAAATTTTCCAGATCTTTTCAGAAATATTTCAAGTACAATTCAGCCTGAAACCCATTCTGTTTTGAACTGGTTGGAAAAAAATGATTTTGTTCTCTCTGCTAATTTCAATGGAGGTTCTCTTGTCGCTAGTTACCCATTTGACAATTACTTTAATTCTGAATATTTAC